>CM071933.1:6087551-7435418 GCA_016081115.2 Rehmannia glutinosa | reverse complement strand
AGGTCTTGATTTCTAATGGCAATGGTTCAGATAAGATCACCTCGAGCGACGGCCTTCATCAATGTCAATGTATGAGTCAAGCCCAGTTGTACCGCTGAGATTCTTCAACCTACGGCAAATTTCTTCATGATTTGATTTTTAACGCGCATTCTTCTCTCTTCTTATCGCGGATCGCCCCATCATGGTCTTCGGGCGCGGCGAACTCGCCGATGGTCCTCCTACAAAGATCCGGCGCGTGCTTGACGCCTTAAAGCGTCTTGTGAGCTTCATCTAGGGAGAGCCCGCGGTTTTCTCGACAAGACGGATTTATTCAATAAAAGCGAGCCTCCTCAGAGCAGGAAAGAAATGATTGTTAGAAGAGAGCGAGAGATAAGTGAGATGGGGATGAGTAGGGTTATCATCTACCGTAATATTATTCAAATGTGTTTTTTTTAATTTTATGAAAATATTTATTTTTATCTGCTTCTAGAGCATATCACCCGATTAAGCGTAGGTTGACCAAAATCCTCTTCTCCCGGGAGGAGGTCTTGAGCTAGTCCTCTTCCCCGAGGAGAAGTTTTCTTTACTTCTCATTGAATACACGGCAAAATGTTGGGGGCCCCACGTGGGTTGTCGAGAATGCCCTCCGACGCTGGTAAGTAAGGTGAACAAGAGAAAAAATAGCGAACGCACATCGTAAAAATGTGCGTAGGAGGAGTATGAATTAATTATGAGTTAATTATTTACATATAATTAAGGCCTTTTATCGAGAGATGGGTTTAGTGGGGCGTGTGGAGAATTTGGCCTATGGGCGATCCATAGGAGAATCGATCGCTTGTGCCAAACACGGACTCCTTTGGGCCCATTTAATTATTAAGAGCCCAATTATATTAAATAAACAAATATAAAATGAATTATATTTTATGAAATGACATTTTTGTCCCCAACATTTTAAAAGAAAATCAAAAACGTTGCCTAGAAGGTGTTTAAATGAACATAATTTCTTAAAATGTGTTTGGTAATTTTTTCCAAAAGAGCTTATAAGCTCTAAAAAAGCTGTTAGAGAGCTTATAAACTTCTAAAAAAAAAGTACCTACACCTCAACTTTTTTTTTTAAAAGAGCTTATAAGCTCCTTATTTTAAACATTCAAAAGACAAAAATATACTTAATAATTTATAATATATAAAAACAAACTTTATAAATTTCAACTATCTTATTTTATCCAAACATGACAACTTATTTTTAAAATAAGATCTAACATCTTATAAGCTCTAAAAAACAGCTTATTAGATGTAGGAGCTATAAGATATTTTAAATAAAATTAGCCAAACACCCTCTAATTCTTTCAGAAATTACATCCGAATTCGCACCATTTTTAAATTCTTTTTGCATGCCACTACATAGTGACTTAAATTGCAAGCTCAATTCAAAAAATTAAATCAATCTATTCCTTTGTTGTCAAAATGGGGTCAGACCTGATAAAACAAAATGCGAGTTAACATCGTTTGGAATTTGATGTACATTAGTTTTGTACATTTTCCGTGTCACAAAACTTGATTGTGGTTAATTAAAGTCAGGTGGACCAATAAATACGTACTAATAATTGACATTGATAGTGAAAGAAAAACCTGAAGGACAAATAGATGCCTCTCAAATCTTGGTCCTTATTAATTAGATTAGAAGTGTATCTCCTAAAGAATCAAAGTATAGGACCACCTTAGTCCAATTAAATATGTCCTATAATGTTAGATATTTTAACTTATCTGTTTGTCTTGTTAAAAAAAAAATAATTATATGTTTGCCCAATAGGTATTATTAACTTGATAGTTTTGTCCTGAAATCATTTCAGAGAAGTACTTTTGACTATTACTTATAAATCACAAGTCATCCGCGTGTTTATACAATGTAAGTTATTCTCTAATACGAGCATAACAAGTGGGTGAACTGTTCTGACAAAAATTGGGCAATTGACATAAATATCCATTTTTTTAAGTTAATGTTAATCTTTTACGCTTTTGACGTGTGACAATTTTACCTAAACTTACGCTCCCGTCTTTTTTTTACACAACAATACGCTACAATAAAAATTTCAGGTACATTTTTTTGCTTTGTTTTTTTTTTTAACGTGTTTCAAAACATAAACAAAGTTAAAAGCAAAATGTAGAAACAAAGCGGAAATAATGTAAAAACAAACCATATAAGCAAAAAGAGTTAAAAATAGGTAAAAATTGTATTTAAACATCAAAAACTTCTTGAAAACAACAAAGAAACATCAGAACAACATAAAAAGGGTATGGAAACAATAAAAACAACGTAAAAAAATATTTAAAACACCACATGAATAAAAAGAGCTTAAAAATAGGTAAAACTTCCATTTATACATTGAATACTACATGAAAACAAAAAAAAAAATATTAGGACAACATTAAAAATATTATAGAAACGACATGAAACAATAGAAACAATGTACAAAAATAATATATGAATAAAAAACAACATAAAAAATAGGTTAAAGTTATTTTGAAACATCGAAACAACATAGAAACAACAAAAAACAAATTTAAACAACATCGAAATAACTTATATAAATATAAAACAATGCAGGAACAAAAAAATGAAAAAAATAAAAATAATAAAAATATATACGGGAGCGTAAAATAAATAAATTTAGGTACAAAAGTAAAAAAATAGGTACAAAAGTAATAGGAGCGTATTATGTGGTATGAGGGCCAAAATCGGCGTATTACATGTAATTTCCCCAAAAATTCCCACATACAATGCTAAATTTATTTGGCTCGGGGTGTGAGCGTCTTCTAGAAGACCCAACACCCACTAATTAAATTAATTGTATCGCTTGATGGTCATAAAATTTATTAACCAAAATTATTGCCAATAAATATGGTTGGCCCGTAATGCCTAAAGTTGTAAAATTGGGTCGACACGGAAAATCGGTTGGATCGACTCAAATTCTTCATATTTCTATTTTTGGAGCCTAATCTCGGCCCATGCTTTAAAAATATAAGTAAATGGGAAAATGACACAAATGCCCACCTGTTTCTGACCGGTACCTGCAAAATACTAAGAGTTTACATAAATTACCTAACAATATGTTGACCATATTCTAATTACCAACAAATACGCTCAAACCCAACACATTACCAAACAAAGATCTGTTGCATATAAAACAACCACAAAAATAGATTTGCGGATCCAACGTTACAACGCAACCAAGTGCGCAGACACTAGAAGAAGAAGAAGAACAAACACTACGGATCGAACAAGTAAAGGAAGAAGAATAGAACTCCAAATTAGTAAAATAACGAAGAAAACAGAACAAAAATAAGGTACAAAACACCAATCTGAAAAAAATTACTTAATTACTCTAAAAAATATTGTTCACATCTTTGTGCATCTATTTTCACATGCAAAATTATAATTGAATATATATATATATATACATCGGATCAAATTGAGATTGTACAACGAATTTGCGAATACAAAATTTAATCAAAATGAGTGATTCCATATTATAAAATGCTTATTTTGTTTGAAACTTAATACAAAATTCTAAAAAGTTTGATTTTCATGAAAATCTACACATCAAAATGTCGGATCTCAAAAAGCGCATGCAATTATTTAGATAATTGTTTCAAAGTTGTTCCATTGTTGTTTCATTGTTGTTTCATTGTTGTTTCAAAAGTGTATATATTTTGCATGGAAGCACATTCTTCCCTATTCGAGAGATTGTTTGATCTTTGTTTCAACTATGTTTCATTCATGTTTCAAATAGGATAAAATTATACAGTACCATGGATAAAGTACCATCGAGTAGTATACCCAAGGGAGAATGGGGGCGGAGAACACCGATTATATCAACTTCGAGATAACAAGGATCCTGATTCCAATGGATTGCACTTCCAGCACCCTGCATGAAATTTTAGAACAACAATTACAAGCCAGGAGAGATGAGGAAAGAATAAAAATTAAGTACAAATTGAGAGAATCCCTGCCACCATTAAAGATTGAAAATAACTTCAACCTGAAGTTCTATTTAGAAGTAAAAAGCCAATAAGAAGATTGGATGAAGTTTCCTCTATACATAGACCTAATAGTTAATTCAGAAAACCAACTACTCTTGAAATCAAAAGAGACAAGCTTGCAAGAAACATCACATCAAAATGCAATGGAAGGAACAACAGCATATCAGAAGAGAGCTCAACAATGGAAAATATGGGACAAAATCTCATCGACTACATTGACTATGCAAACCTAATCAGCAAGAATGTGGTCCAAGAAACAATGCAAGTCCAGGAATCTATTAATTGTGAAGAACAAATCCAAATAGGGAATGTTTACAACAACAAGGACGAACTGATCAAACACATTAGCTCTATTGTATTGAAAAATCACTTCCAGTAAAAGGTCCATAAATCCTGCAACAAGCAATATCACATAAAGTGTCTGGATGAAAATTGCAATTGGCATTTGAAAGCATCATCAAGAACAAGGACAACATAGTTCATAGTAAGAAAATAAGACAACAACCATACTTGTCCGCTCGATAAGAGAATGAATGACGATGAGACAAGCTACAACAAAAATGGTTGGACACATTATCAAATCAAAGTACCTAAACAACATCAAAACGTGTACCGCGATGAGATATAATAAGAGACATGAAGGATGAGCATTGAATAAGTCTCGACTATAGAAAAGTGGGAGATCAAAAGAGAAAGCACTCAAAATAATAAGGGGAGGCGGATGAATCTTATTAGAAACTATGACTTTTCTTTACATGTTGGAGAAAATAAATCCGGGATCGATTAATAAATTAGTAAGAAAAGACGATAACACATTCCTATTCTTGTTCATGGCTATCAATGCATCAATAAATGGATGGATGCAATGTAGGCGAGTGGTTGTTGTGGATGGTACATTTAAGAAAGCAAATTCGGGGGGACTTTATTGTGCCGCATGCACGCGAGGATGCGAATGGGAGCAATTTTCCATTGGCTTTTGCAATAGTGGATTTTGAAAATGATAGATCTTGGGTATTGTTTTTCACAAAGTTAGACAAACTTTTGGTCTCAGGGAAAGCATGTGCATAGTCTCAGACAGGCATATCAGCATAGAAACAACAATAAATGAGGTACAAATTATAAAATATTTCCTGAAGTTATGTTTCATAGATGTTTCAAATATGTTTCTTTAATGTTTCACATAGATATTTCAAAAATATTTTGATCACAAACATTACGAAAAAGAAAAAAATATTATTTTAATGATTAGGTGTATCTGAAGTATCCATGGATTTGTGCATGTATCATCTCCTAAATAATTTGAATGCAAACTTCAAAAAGAAAAACAACGAAATAAGGGAATCATTCATAGCGGAAGAAAAGCCTACACGAAGGGCGAATTTGAAAAATAAATGTGCAGATCGGGCGAGTGAACAAGCAAAATCATACCTTACTTATCCGCCATCGGATACGAGAAATGGAAACGACTACACCTGCCGCAACAAAAGGTACTTTCTCATGACATCCAACATTGCGAGTCTCTTGAATGCAAAAGCGTGAGTAGGGAGACACCTACCTATAACAACACCGCCGAGTACATTAGATCGTTTGTTCAAGATTGGACATGCAGGCATCGAAATGAAGCAAGATCAACAATTACAAGAATGACAAAAATGGCTGAAGAGTACATGGGGAAAACCTACACCATTTCTCTAAATTTAAGGGTAAATCTGAAACAGGCCACTTGTTTCAAAATTGTTTCTCACATGTTTCATTTCTGTTTACAGGTGAAAAGATCAAACGATTTCCTCTTTAAAGTCACAGAATCAGAGAAAATATTTGTTGTGGACCTTGAGAAAAGGACTTGCACATGCCACAGGTTCCAAATGGATGAAATTCCTTGTCCACATGCAATAGCAGTACTAAAAGAATTGAATGAAGATCCGTACCAGTACTGCTCGGCATACTACATGGAGGAAACAATGGAAGCCACTTATTCGGAAACAGTGTATCCAATCCCCGCATGAAGATAATCGGATCCCGACACCGAAATTGAAACAATGTGGACCCTTCCACTGAAGGCAAGGCCAACGGAGGGCGAAAAAAAAGAAGACAAGCGACTTGGGAGAAAATCTTCAAAAATAAATCGTAAGGTGTGGGCAACATTGACATAATAGACAGGACATGCATGAATCAACCAAAAATAAGACATATTTAATAAGACCATATTCCATTTGCTTACATACATGTCAAGCTAGACAGATTAATACAACGGAACACAACACAACAGTTTCAATAAAAACTCATTCATGTTACTTTTTGGTTTCTTATATGTTTCTTATTTTTTCCGATATCTTTGCATTGCTGCAAATCCTCTAAAACACAAAAAACAGGCATACAAAAACTAGAAAACTAAAACCTTGCAAACACCCATGAATACCAAAAACAAAATCATACAAACTGTTCCACAAAACATCATAGTCATTGTGATTCTGTCACATAGATACTTCAAAAATACTAAAGAAACTAACTAGAAATAATAATGAAATATAGACAGGTAACAAAAGAACTGTACTAACAAAGCATTAAAATAAAAATAAAAAGCATATTGTTCGATGTGGCCATAACACAAATATTATTGAGTTCTTCTTCAACAACAATGTCCTCGCTTCATTAAGGAGTGGGGGATGATTTCAATATCCGCTTCGTCTTCATCTCTGTCACTGCTTAAGCCTTGCGTGATTGTATAGCGGATGAGTATACCTCATCCGTTCTCTTTCAATATCGAAGTCTTACTCCGACATTTGCTTCCCGAGAGATGAAATACTCTGCATAGCAAGCTACGAATACTCCACAATCGCTAACAAAAAGGGAGGTGGACATGTTTAAAACATAATATATAAATAACTAAAAATAAAACATAAATAAAATAGGACATAGACAAGAATATTACTTTTCGTTTGGACGGGAATATCCCTAACAACCACAATCTTCATTGGGAGTTAGTGTCAACAGAGTAGGGGGGCGAACCAAGAGCAATGTCCGGGCGCTCTTCGTAGAATGCTATCATGGAAAGAAAACGGGACAACAACACGCTATATTCTTCGATAGCTTTCCTAGCCATTTTAACAGAGTCCGGAGTCCACAGTGAATTGTACAGATAAATAATTCTCTCTTGAATGCTCAACCTCCTCGGGATCCGGTGTTCCATGTCAACTCGGTGAATCGAAAACAAGACATGATCAACCTCGGACCACGGTTTTCCCACGGCTATATCAAAACCAATAATATAGTCAACTACATAAGTATTCAAGTTAATCATGGAAGTGTCGAAATTTTTCTTCTTCCTCTTGTTGACAAGGGTGAGCCGGCCGTGGATACTCTGCATGCATCTATCAAAGATCAGGTCCGTAGCAATGCCCGTACATATACTTCTTCCGTATGTAATAGAACAACACGTCCATATGCTGAAAAGAGGCCAAAACAAAGAGTAAAAACACAAACAAAAAATACGAAAACAACAACTTAAAAATAGTAACTTACCGAAGAAGGCAGTGCTCGTCGACATAGTACAAGCTATGAACCATGATTTTTGCTTGACCTGCATACGCAAGATTTAACAAGGGATCAATCTTGTCATTTTCTTACGAATAGCGTTTTGGCTTAAAACAAAAATAAGTTAAAAAATTACAATAATATTTCATAATCATTGCAAAACAGAATAAAAAATCTTACCCTTGAGAAACAAAACCTTCCGAAAGCCACTCACTCAGACCATTATTAAAATCCTCCAAACCGTCATAGCCTTCACCAAGGCTATCATCCAATGGGCACCTTCCTTTAACCAACACTAATGGAGCCTTCTTGCCAGTATCCAAGGTCGAATCTTTGCCCTGGGGGTCGATTCGGATCAATGTTTAACTACTTTCCCACTCACATCGCGGATGATTCAAAGTGAGTGGTGAAAGGAGTTCTCATAGCAACAGGGGATTTTAAAACCCTTTTAGCAACAGGGGATTGAGAGACAGGTGATGCATCCGACCCCTTGACACCAGCCTACAATAAAACACGATAGAAAACTGTTATAAACAAAATATAAATAACAAATTCAATGTCAAAAACAAACTAGAGGTAAATATTAGGAACCAACCATTCCAATGACTTGAGTTGCGGCGTTCACAATGGAATTCAAATTAAGATTGGGTGATATCATCAAATTCTTGAGAGCGATAAATCCATGTTCAACATGAACAT
Source organism: Rehmannia glutinosa (assembly GCA_016081115.2). Lineage (NCBI taxonomy): Eukaryota > Viridiplantae > Streptophyta > Magnoliopsida > Lamiales > Orobanchaceae > Rehmannia > Rehmannia glutinosa. Next base: position 7,427,165 of record CM071933.1, on the reverse strand, counting down.
TCAGACCCTGATATTCAACACCAACCTCTTCTGAAACCTTACTTGTAACAAACGGAATATTCTTGGTATTTACTGCAAACTCCATCAAACCACTGACAGCAAGTCCCTTACCGTCGTTACCAACCCCTTTATCCATCGACAAATCAACTTCCCCACCAACGCCAATTTCCTCACCCTCATTTACATTCCCTTCAACAACGGACTCAACCACGACAACACCACCAATGTTGCCACCTTCAAAAGCCTCACGATTTTTTTTTCAATCATGTCGCCGAGACAGGGGACTCGGGTTACCTCGGTCCTTTCCAAAGCGGGGTCAACAACATCCTTAGAAAATGGTACAACATGAGTTTTAACATGTTGCTTATCCACTCCCATTGACTCTTCGGACTCACGAAGCCGATTTGACGATATTTTATCATCTTCCGCTGACAACAACCTTGTCGACTTGATCCGGCCCATCACCACCCTAAAAAGCAAAAGTAAAAAGCACTAAAAATCAAAGGAAACAAGCAACAAAGACAAAGAAAAATAATGAAACACGGGGTGGACAAAACAAATAAGGTTACCCGAAGTTTCCCCTTAATGGCGAGACAACTCGGACATATGTGGTTTTAAGCGCTCTTCCAAGATTTTATTAACGGAGTTCTTGAAAACCTTCAACTCCTTGACCAACTTATCCTGCTTCCGAAAAACATCCTCCAACGTGTACTTCGATCCCAATTCGACATCCGGATCCTTCCTCTTCCGATTACCAATCACATAATCCCCATCAACAAAATCAAATGAGTACTTGGACTCATCATAAAAGGTTCCAATATCCAGCTGCAACCTCTCTTCATCTGATGGCCAAATATTCATCAACTTCAACTAAAACAAAGGGAAAACGAACAAAAAAATAAAAAACTAATGTATTACCTGTTCTGCAGAACAGTTGAAAATCATCATATCGAGATCATTCGATCTCAAATTCTTATCTCTATCAAATAATGTACAACCCCTATTCAGAATGCGAGGGATACTGCTACTGATACAGTTGCAAATTTTATTGTTCACTTCTGAACAACATTCGTAGAACCATATCTGGAAAGCCATAGGAAAGCCTTTAATTCTGTAAAATTTGGTGCATTTAGCAACCGGCTTCAAGTCCTCGTCCTGAGGCTGCTTCCTCTGGAGCACTAGTTCCCTCAATTCTCTGATTGTAAGTTCAAACAAATCCCTTCCCCAGGGATATGAGTTAAAATCTTCACTATCAACTAAATCAAAAAATTCCATATTAACAGAAGGCCCAATAGAAGAAAACAGAAAAAAATGCAAAAAATACAACAAAGCCATCTTCAGGGCATCATCATCATTTTCCCCCCACACTTGTAATCTAAAACACTCCTCGATAGTATCAGAGAATTTCATTGAGCAGGAAAAATACTTACGAAAGAACTCAGAAGTAATACCATCCCCACGAACAGCAGGCCTTTTCCCAGCACACTTCAGCCCCGTCACCAGGGCAAACCCAATACCAAACCTCAAAATTTTACCACAACCCGACACTAGAATCTCATCCTTCCGCGAATGGACAACCTGCCTCTTCAACAACGAATGCACTAGTTGATTTTGGAAATCAACTTCATGCATGTGTAGAAAATAACCGAAACAGGTATGCCTAAACACATCCAATCAATTTGGGATAACTTCTCCTTCAAATTTTTAATAAATTCAAAAAGAAAACCGGTGTTTATCTAGCGGTGTACCAATTCTCCGGATCAATCAAATACTCATAACCCCTGGAAACAAGAAAGAAACAACACATCTTGTACATAAAATTTGAAAAGTAAAAAAACAACAGACCAATAGCATAGAAACATACAAGAAACAACATTTTAAAAACAAAAAAAAAACAAAAATTATACAACGAGAAAAATAACAAAAATAGAACCAAATTAAAATAAAGATGAAAACAACATACCTCAAAGAACGTCCAGTCCTCTAAAATCAATAGCTTTCTTTTTAGGAGATTTAGCCTTGAACTTATTTTCCAACATCATCGTTGTGTTTCATTTTCCTTTTTTAGAAGATACAGGAACTAGGGCTTCAGATTTCGAGCCGCTCCTCAAAACTTTTGAACTACCTCGGCCTTTTTATCCACTTCCAGGCGAAGAAGAAAAAAGGCTTTCTTTGAAGCCATTATATAAATACGATGCAAAAACCACGAATTTTAAAAAAAAAAAAAACAAAAATAGAGCAGTGTACATAGACGGTTTTTGGCGATGATTACGGGGAAGTTAACAAGCAGTTGCCAGAAAATCACAAACCGAGCTCACCAAAAATGGCGGACATGCAGCGCGGGAACTCAAAGGGTCGAGATGAAGAGAGAGAAAGAGAGAAAAAAGACAGATTGGACACGAAAATACCTGGAGCGTCTTTTAGGAAAAAATTAAAAAAAGAACGTAAAAAGAGTAATGAAAAAGATATAAATAGGATGTGTTGGCATTTTTGGATTTCCGTCAAAATTGAGGGTATTTTGTGTAATTTCCCCTAAGTAAATTGTATCGGGTTCAAGGTCGGCTCAGCTTTTCAAGCCAAATTGACTCAATTTTTTCTGGCTTGTGAAAGTGCAGCTAGTTTGGCCTTATTACTGGGCTAGTCGGGCCGACCCAACAGATCAGGCTGTTTTACACCTCTAGTAATGCCTAATTAATATTTACTGGCCACTTGAATCATGAATTATGGTAGTGTTAAAATGAATGTGATGCATAATGCGTATCAGCGTATGAGTACATTATCAAAATAGTTTAAAAAAATAAGCAAAAACATGAGAAACAAAAACAAACAGATATGAGATTTAAATGTGGCCCAAGTTGTAAAAATGGTGTGGTACTGAGCGGACAGGCTCATATTCGAATCACATGCACAATCCCTTGCAGGAGGATCATGACATCCCATTTCTAATTTAATTTCACCCTTTAGAAAAAAAAATGGATGAAAATACAACCAAAAATCTAAACTAATTTTACAGAACTAAAAATAATGATTTTTGTACAGTAATTTATCCATTACAACAGAAATAAGTTGTCAAAAAATGATAAAAATTCAAAATTCTTATCAAGTAGAAGTTCCATTCTAGAGTATGATCCATAATAAATTTTTTGTTTGTATAATTGTATAATAGAATTCATCAACTAAGTTGTATGAATATTATTAAGTTGTGTTTTGGATGGAAAATTTTGAATTTGAGGAAATGATTGAGAAAACATGACAACTCCATTAATATTGGGTGGATTGAAAAATCACCATAATGATTAAAATAATAGTTCGAGCATTTTAAATACCATTTTTTTTTTTTTTGCATTTGAATACTGAAACAAGTTTAGTGTGTGAAACTCATTTCTCAAATATTCCTATCCAAGCATCAGCTTGATTAAATTAAAAAGGGTATGAGAACCAAAAATATCTAATCATTCGTGTTTATGTGAAGCTAGTATACAACTTTACATTTTCTCACCAACTATATTAGCGGTGACAATTTGAGTTGGGTCCGGATTCACATGTTTGATTCGTGAGTTCACGGGTCAGAATCTGTCAATTCGAATCCGACTTTATTTAATTATTCTCACCAACCATATATATTTTCAAAGACGAAGTTGGATACAATATAATGAGAAAACTGTTGCATCAATACATAATACACTTATCTTATTCAATATAAAAATATACTCCCAAACAAAGAAAAACATAGCGATGAAAGCAGAGAAAACTAAAGTTGCGATAGAACATCAAAGGCCACAGATCCGACTCTAATGGAAACAAATCTCCATGGAATAACTGCTTGCACTACCAATAAGAAGGGATCGACCAAGAATCTAGCTTCCCCTCAAATCTGCAAATCTGATAATGAAATTCCAAATTCGTCCAAGTCAAGCTAAATAATCCATATGATCAAATAAAAATATTATCCAAGAGATAGTGGAGAACAATGGTGTAACCAGTAATAATATTGGGGCATATTGATATATAGAAGTGATATGGGCCGAATAAAAAACTAAAAAAAAAAACATATAAATTCTAACTACGTTTTCTTAAAAAAAATCTTAGGACAACTTTTTTTTAAAAAAAAAAATCCCCCTTGGTGGAAGAAACTGCTATTCACAAAGAGGGAATAGACTTATTTCTACAAAAAGAAATAACACTACTCTCTTATGAAAGAGAAAACATAAAAACAATGATCAAACAAAGAAATAAATATTCTCACTCATGCTCTATTGGAATATGGGGAAGAAAGATATGTTTTAAGGGTGGGAGAGAGAAAAGAGATGGCAACTAGGTAGGGACACATCGAGGAATTTTTCAGAAAAAGGGCACAAATTAAATATAGTTATAAACTACATTAAAACAACTAGTGGACTCTTCAAAGAAAAAAAAATAGTGGAGGCACATTTTATTTTTTTAATAAACTAATTACTATGTATAGCTTTTAAAAATAAATGATAAATGGTTAAGAAAAAAAGAAAAAAAAAACTATGAAAAATTACATAATGTTTTCGAAAATGCAAATTTTTTTTCTTTTAACCTAATTAAATATATTTAATTACATCATGTTTTGTACGCCATTAAAAAAAAGATGGTCCCAAACAAATATGATCATTACAAAAAAACCTTAAGGCATGGGGTAATTACAAAAAATCCCAAGAAATTTGAAAATTACAGAAACCCCAGATGTTTGATTCTGTTTTGCATTTTTACTCCAACCATTAGTTGAAGTAATGGAATTTATTGTTGTTATCAAATATTTTACAATTATATCCCGCAAATTTTATAAATATTATAAATAGCCTAAACACTTTGTTTTATATTTTACAATTACATCCATCAATTTTTCTAGATGTTACAAATTGCGGACGAAACTGTTCAAATAAAAATACTGATCCCGACATAATAAAAATACGTATTTTGGTTACAACTTGTTAAATTCTTAAATTTCGAACACATTATGTTCATCTTTTTTAATTAATTGTACTAAGACAATTATTAGGTAATCACCACACGCTATATCAGTTCCAATCTCAGCCTTCATTCAACCATCAATCTAAAATAATAAACCCAAAAAAAAAAAACATGGGCTCTTTGGAAAATCCCACTCTTCCCACAATACACTTTTCCGAGAAAAACTTGGTCCCCGGTTCACCTTCCTGGTTGTCTACAAGCAAAGATGTTGTACGTGCACTCGAAGAATATGGTAGCTTCATTGCAATTTACAGCAAATTCACCCTGGAAATGCACGACGCAATTTTTCGTGCATCCGAGGAATTATTCGATCTCCCAACGGATGTCAAAATCCTAAACACGTCGGACACGCCGTCGCACGGGTATGTCGGGCAAGAGCCCGTCATACCCTTGTACGAAGGTTTAGGGATTGAGAACGCAAATACTCGCGAAGGAGTCGAGAAGTTTACCAGTCTCTTATGGCCATCTGGAAATGACCCTTTCTGGTATTCATTTCAGGTATAATTTGCAAAATTAGTCCTTTAATTATAGGCGGTTGCAAAATGGCCCTGTAGAAATCACGTTTCGTCAAAAAATTATGTAACACAAAAACATCTCAATTTCATTCCTGCAAAATACACAATTTGCAAAATAGCCCTGAAATTATAGTAAAATTTCAGTTTTGATCCTAATTTCACCGGAAATTTGGGAATTATATGTGCTCCTCGCACATGGGCAGATCCAGGGGGCCTCCTCGCCCCCGACACACTCATTTTTTATCCCATTTTTTCTATGAAAAAAAAAGTCTTTTCAAGGAGAAAAAATAGTTGGGCAAGGGGCAGCCGAGCTGGTTGGTTAAGCCCCTGCGCTTACGTAATTGAAGTCTGATGAAATTAGTACCAAAATTGAATTTTTCATATGGTTACAGGACTATTTTACAAACCGTGCATTTTACTAGACGAGAATCAAGAGTTTTATATAGTTACAGGTGTTTTTTGGCAAATCGTTAATTTTACAGTACCGTTTTGCTACCGCCCAACAGTTAAGGGACCAATTTTGCGAATTTCCCTTAATTTCATATTTTTTCCTTTCTATTACTGTTCATTGTTTAATAAGTGGGGAGTAGTGGTTGGAGGGAGGGGATAAATTCAAAGAAACTGAAAGATACGGGGTTCGAACCTTTATCAACACCCTTATAAAGAGTAAACGATACCACTTGAGCTACAAGTTGATGGTTTCTATTGATGTTGATGTGATTTATTCGGCAAAATTGTTTATTTTGATTTCTGAACCCTTACTATAAGAGGTAGCAAAATTTGTCCCGTTAAAATTAAAGTTATTTAAGTACCTACAATTAAAAAAAATTGAGAGTTAAGTCTTTTTTTTCGCCGCAATTTCTTTTCAATTGTAGGGCTTTTTTTTTTCTTTTCGAAAAGTAATTTTACAGGACACCCTTTATAGCTACGAGACTAAAATTACAATTTAGCCTAATTTATTCAAGTAATAATACATTTCCTTTGTGTTTTTCTGTTTTAATTTTTTTTTTTGTATGAATGGAAATAGTGAAACAGCTTTAGAGTTTTCGAAGTTTGTGGTTGAGCTAGATCAATTGGTGATGAGGATGGTGTCCGAGGTTTATGGTATAGAGAATAGCTATGAAACCTTGCTAGGAACAACTTCTTACCTTCTTCGATTGATAAAATATCGAGTACCTAGTATAGATGAAACTAGTTTGGGAATTGTCCCTCACACGGACAAGAGTTTCATGTCCATTCTTCACCAACGCCAAGTTCAAGGCTTGGAAATCAAGACCAAAAATGGCGAAAATTGGATACTTGTCGATCCCTCGCCCTCGTCTTTCATTGTCATGGCTGGCGATGTTTGTATGGTATATATTTCATTCCCTATACATTTCTTCAAGACTTTAAATTTTACCTCTTTTTTTTTAATGTGTTTCTTTGTGCAGTTTTTCACGAGTCAAATTGCATCTAAATTCTAACTAAATTCGGGAATCGTCTAGTGGTTAAAACTATCAAACCCAAACAAGAGGTCTGAGTAGGGGCGTGGCCAGCCGACTCGGCTACCGATAGCCCAATTTTTTCCCCTAGTCCAACTATTTTTCTCTTTACAAAAATATATCTTTTTTTCCTATAGAAAAAAACGGAACAAAAATTTTGGGGTGGTTCGGGAGCCAGGGAAGCCCCCCCTGGATCCGAGGTTCGATTCCTATTATACTCCCTCCGAGGGTTTGTAATAAAAACAAAACATCTAAATTCAAATCAAACCCAGTATATATTATAAGGAATAATTATAAAATTGCCCCTGAGATTATACATAATTACAAAAAAAATCCAACTACCTTTCAAACTTACTTAAAAAGTATAAACCCTATTGGCATTTATCTTTATTTTACAAATTGCAGGAGAGGTGTATTGTTATGTAAATATAAATCTCAAGGGGTGGGTGTTTGTAACGCCTTAAGAGACTATTTATAATTTTGTAGTCAGGCTAAAACTCGAGTTATTTTTATATAATTACCTCTAATATTATAATATGGGTTTTTTTTAATCACCGGACGATTACGCTCCCCTAGAACTTTTGGATTTGGTCCTCATTTTGTTGGAAATTTGGAAATTGCCTGGAAAATTTCAGGTGAGTTACAATTTACCCACTAGAATTATTCCCTTTGTGAAAACCGGACCTATAGTACATTTTCATTATCTTCAATGATTATAGTTTAAATTTGTAATTTTTGTGTAGGCATGGACTAATGGCAGAATTGAACCTTCAACTCATCGTGTGATAATGAAGGGGAGTGAAGAAAGATACTCACTTGGGCTATTTTCATTTATTAAGGATCTGAAAATACAAGTCCCAGAGGAGCTAGTTGATGATGAACATCCCTTGCAGTATAAGCCATTTGGCCACTACGAATATATTCACTTCTATTATACTGAGGAGGGCAAGAAATCAAAGTGTCCTATTAAGACTTATTGTGGAATTTGAGATTTTAATGTATGAATATTTTAAATTGGGTGTGTTTGTTGTATGGATTGATGGTGACATGTTGTGTAATGTATTCGGAAATAAAAAAAATGGTGGTGGTGTTATCCAGCGTTTATATCTTCTAGTGATCAGAGCCCGGACTTGTGCTTCACACTTCACAGGTCATAAGCGAGATTATAAAATTTGGCCCTTGCAGTTATTGATTTTTTTATCTTAAAATAATATTCTAAATCAAGGGTCGAAAAATCAATTGTAATATCAATGATTGAATAATAACCATACGAAATAATTACTTTAGTGAGACAACATGACTAATTAAGCATAGTAATATGCCGGCAAGACAACTACAATGTATCAACTAACATATATTATTTTAACAAACCAAAAATCACCAAATCATATATATTATACACCTATCTATATAAATTTTGGGCCCTGCTCATGGCTCTTAGCTCCAGCATGTTGAGCTTATGCTCAAGTCCGGGCATGCTTGTGATCTATGTATATGGGGCTTATTCATTGCCTTTGGATAAGTGAGCCTAATCCAAAAATGTATTGCAGCCCATTTTTGTGTTGGGTTGTAAAAATTATTGTAAGAATGGGTGGGCTACGCAATATGGACCACTAAAGAGGGTTGGGTATATAGTGGATCAGACATGTGGTGCTAGATGGACTATCCCGCTTCGGAGGTTGATTAAAAGGGTCTTCGGTTGTGATTATAAGCTTTCAAACATTTTATATAAGCTCTTTAAAAATATTTGCTAATTTTTAAAATGAGTTATTATTTTAATAATTTCTTTTATTTTTGACTATTTTAATAATAAAACTGTCGATAGTTAATAATATCTTATAAGCTCTATCATCTTATTTTATTCAGACACACTTCAATAACTTACTTTCAAATAAGATATAATATCTTATAAGTTCTTAAAACATGTTAGGGAAAATCAGATTTTTAGTCCTGTAAGTGGATCTTTTTTAAAATTAGTCCTCTAAATTGTCATATTTACGTTTTAATCATTTAACTTTCAAATTTCTTGATATTCAGTCCTTTAGCCTTCAAACTTTCTAGATATTCGGTCATTTAACTTAGCAATTTTACTTTTGGTCCTTTAACTTAACAAATTTTAGAAATATAGTCCGATAACTTATCGTAGTTAAATTTAACTAATTTATTAAAAGGTTAGTACCCGCACTTTACATTTTTTTATAGGACCAAAAGTAAAACAATTGAATTTGATTTTGAAAACTAATAAAATTATAAAAGCAACTAAAAATTAAACTAATTTTATTAACAAAGAATTTAAATAAATAAAATTTTCTAAAACAATTAACGAATTTTAAAAAAATTAAAATAATTACGTCACATTAGTAAATTAAGAATAATTTGTTATATTTATATAATTAACCTTTAGTGATTATTTATTTGGCTATGTATCACAAACCTATTATTAATGAAACTCGACTCTATTTTTATTTATTCCTTCCAACGTCAATTACGCATTTCGCATTTTTAGAGCTTAGCAATTTTATATTCTTCCTCTAGTATTAATACTTGATCGAATGACTACTACTTTAGGAATATTAGACCTCCAACAATTTAGGAGTACATTCCAATCCTTATCCTAATATTTCATCTTATTCTATAATTCATCCCAACCAATTTCCCAATCAATTTTTTTTTAAAAAAAAAAAATATTTTTTTTTATATTTTTAAAAATTTGAAAATTACCATAAATGGGGAGGTTGTTTCATATTCTTTTCAAGACCTACAATTATATATGTATATATATATATATTTACATATATATATTAATTTTTTTCTCAACTTTTGGTCACATGCTTAAAGGATGGACAAACTTTTCTTTCCACCAAATTCTAATAAATAAAAATACCAACACCATGATTATTATTCCTCCAACTTTTGGCTCCTTGTCTTAGGGGAATCAATCATTTTGTTATTTTTTTCTTTATCTATCAATATTATTCATTTCATAATTACCATAAAAACACAAGACTTGCTTCCATTTTCCTCTCTAAAGGATCAAATTCTTCAAGCATAAGGTAAGAATATCTTCATTTCTCCCAACTCTATTTTTCTTCTCCAATCCTCAACCTTATACCTTCACCATCTAATAATGTTGAATCCTTCTTGTTGAGGTACTCCTAGAGAAAATTCTTGAAGAATTAGAGACCTAGATTTGACTACAAACTTGAAGAGGAAATTCAAGATTTCATATTATTAAGGTGAGAAAATTATGGTTTTAGTATTTTTCTCTTGACAACATGAAGAATTAATTTTTGACTCAAGAATATAAATTTTTGGAGTTTAGGGGCTGACCTACATCATCTCAAGTGGAGGTTAGAGGCTTGAAGGAAAATTTCCATTTTTGAGACTACTTGAAGATATTAAGGTGAGTAGTAACCATTTGGTACTAGTATATTTTCTTTTGACTTGAGACTTTAATTTTAACACCAAAATATGGTTTGGATACCATTTAGGGGCTGATCTTCAAGAGTTTTAGTCAAGAAGTTGATTCAAGGAAGAAGACCACATTTTAGATCAACCCGAGAAACTACTACGAGGTGGGTGGAAAAATTCTTTCAACTTCTAGGTGTTTTAAATTGAAAATATGCATGTAGTATTTTGTTATTGAGCACTTGAGATATATATTATGTATTGCATGCTATTTTCTTGTATCAAGTTGGAAAAATTCTCAAGTGTTGCTCAAAAATGTGATTTATCGAAAAATAGGGCATACATGCACATTTTATTGTTATACTTGATGAAATTTTGTATGAGAAGGATATGTATGTGTATGACTCTTGAAATCTATGTTTTGAATGATTTATAACCTGGACAAGTCGAGCATAATTGATTAAATTTCAACTTTTGGACTTAAAATGCAAAAATGGAAAGTTGGTGGACTTAATTGCAAGAAAAATAAAATTTAAGGGACCCCTCTGTAATTTTCGACTTTTGGGACTGAACTCAGGTTCAAAAATTATGTTTTGATATTTTAATAAAGTTTTAAGAGTTTTTAGATAAATAAAATCAACCCTTGAAAGCCCAAGGACTAGATTGTAAAATTTGAGAAGTTTAGGGGCTATTTTGCAAATTTCGAAACTGTACCAGACCCTAATTTTGAAATTTGAAATTTTAACTCTTAAGGGACTGGAAATAACATATTTTAAGTGTATTCCAAAAATCCAAGTGTTTAGAGCTTGGAAAGTAATTTTTAAAAATTGAGGGACCAAATTGTAAAAGATTAAACTTGAGGACCCAAATGAAATTTCCAGGACTTATGCAGCCCATGCACCTGGAAATACTAATTTAACTATAACATAATTATATTTTGGACCCAAGGTTCAAATTTCATAACAATTGGACCCTAAAAGCCTTAAAGGCAATTATTTCAAAATGAGACAAAAATGAGATTTTCAAAAGTTAAGGGACCTATACTTATGGCGTTTTAAAACTGTTTTTGTTCCAATATCCCACTAACCTTAGTGACATTTTCCAACTGGAATCACATTAAAAGCCCTCCCGGTTTGTGAGTTCCGATTATTTTAAACTTAAGGCCCGAAATGACAATTTTAACAAATTTGGGGCCAATGTGAGAATTTTATAAAAACTCGACCTCAAAACTTTAAAAACCTGAATCTCTGAACAATTTAGAGATTTTAGGAACTGACCTCATAATTTTTCAAGGTCGGGATATTTATTTATTCAATTTTTAACCCCAAAAGTATTGGTTTTTACAAAACGGGGCTAATTGTAAATTTTTCTTTTTATCAAGGACCTAACTTAAATTATTTTTCATTTACTAAAACAGCCCTGGACCCTCTGACTTTAGTTATTAATTAAAATATTTTATTTTCTCAAAAACTACTTGACTTATCGGATCGTCTTGACCGATTAAAACCCAATCGCAGGGGGCGACTTCCTCGTGTTGCGATTTCGAATCTATAACGGACTTATGTTCCACCTAATCTTTCAAGATATCGAAGATTGCTTATCCTCCCGATAATCATCTTCATCCAAATAACTCCACCAACGCCATAATTACTTTACGCAAATTTTCGAAAACTTTTTATGAATCGCTTCCCGAATCAATATACTCGACTGCCTGGTTGACTACCCGAACGTGTACTTAATTTATGCCGAGTCAACTTGGTGTGTCGAGCTCACGACTCGGAATGGATACGTCGGGGATGGAACCGGGCAGCTCGGCCGCTATTCCACTCTTCCGGCCCCATCGCCCTAATCCCATGGCGAGGGACGGAGTTTGTCCAAGGGAAGCGGGTCGTAGTACTTGAGGTATAATCATGATTATGACAAATCCGAGCCTTGCTAGCTCCTTTGTGGATTTTGTCTTTGCCTATGGAGCGATAAGGTGACAGGTCTTGGACCATCTTGCTAGGGGAGTTACAAGGAAGAACGAAGGAATCATTTCCCCGATCCACACGATTCCGGAGTTAATCGGACCCGTTTGGTTGGCGCTACAAACCATGACGCAACCGCTACTTGTATTGCATAGGTTGGCGCTACAAACCGCACGCAACCGCTACTTGTCTTGCATAGGATTGGCGTTACAAATCCGCACGCAATCCTCATGTTTACTTGGACCATAGTACGCTTGACCATGAATGTTTTCTCAAATTGTATAAGTATATTACTTAATATGTTTATCACGACGCTTGTGGGTGTGTGTGAAATCATGCATCATCTCTCACACGTTTTCATACAACTAAATTTCTCGCATTAACTATTTATATCGCCACACTTGCACACGATCACCCCATCCACTGAGATTTTTGTCTCATTCCCTCCTGTTTTCTAACCTTTAGATGAAGAGTACGCTGAAGGCACCGAACCTACAGATTGAATCCCTATCAGTGTTGTGGAGCGACATTTCCTTTTTCTTTTATTTGTTGTTGGACTCCTTCATTTTATTTCTGTTTGGACTGTAAGTTAATTAAGATAATCTTTTGGGTTGTATTCGGATACTGCCAGACCTTAAGATGTAATTTGTACTCGTGGTTATTTTAAATTCCGCTACATTAGACTCTATTTTCCTTGGAATTTTGTATCTTTGGTTTCGACTGTTGATTTATTTCTGTTTAAGTGATTGATCGTTGTCGCGTCACGTTTTGGGGCGTGACAGGTTATGGTATCGAGCTCGGCTAGTAAGATGGAAACTTACACCGAGCCGACCCAGATAGGACCCTGACCGTGTGTTGGGTAGTACCGTGACTTGACTAATTAAGTTGTGAAATCGATTTCAAAAATGGCATAGAACCATATTATTGATGTTTAGGTTAAGCTAAAATTTATACTTGGAGAATCCATAGTCATACTTGATTTGACTTAGTGACTTTTTGACTCGACTTTCCTTAGTTATTCTTTCCTTGTTCTTCCCTATCTTTTCTTACTTCGACCGATCCTTCTTAGTTTGGCTTGTTCGGGATGGAGCCGACGCCACCTATCCGGTGGGAATTATTGGAGGCCCGCGCCGAACGTGATTACTTCCGGGCATACACGAACCATCGGCACGGGGAATACCTTCGAGCTATCTCGAATTGGCGGACGAACGCCGCCGCAACCAAGAATCGACACACCTCCGGCAAAGAGCCAAGAGGAGAAGAACAATCTTACCCTCCTTGCTAAGGATCGCGAGGATACAATCCGTGCTCGCGAGGATCAAATCCCGGTCAATCCAGGAACACTTGGAAGTTACTCGCACGAAGATGGAACGCGCGAGGAAGGCCGCGGAAAGTGGGAAAGGGAGGCATACATGTCGAGAGGCACCATCGATCGTCTCAAGATACTATCATCAAACAAATGCAGGTGATAGAGGACCTCACACATGCCTTAACTCACGGGATGTGCTTTTGAGGTGCGCTTAGCGGCTAATGCACCACCGTTGCCACCACCCGAGGCGGAACCCATGCCCGACTTCGAGGCCGATAATGAAGAGGATCCCGAGGAGGATCTGAAGAAGATCCCAAGAGGATCCCGATGAGGATCCAATGGAAGATGAAGAGCCCGAGGCGCTTGAAGCCGCCCACTCGATGATGCTCGGGATCGAGCAAAGTGGCGATTTAGCCGACTGGCCTAATGCTGAGGTGGTACCTCAGCCCGATCAGGATCCGATTATGGACGAGGCCGCTAGTGATGATGACGGCGACCTCACCGAGTAGATAACTTATGTGCTAGATTTTAGTCGATGCTTAATTCCATCCTGTTGTATTTTGTTTTCGTTGTACCTTAATCAAGTTGTATCCTGACTCTAGTTTATCTTCGATTTTATATTCTTGTTGTATGAACTCATTCGGGTGTATTCAAATTTCACATCAATGAATATACTTTTTCTACTTATTCTATGTCTTGTGTATTGTTGTTGTGATATAACTTGTTATATGCAAGTACTTATTGAAATCATTCCTTTCTGAATTGTAGCTAAACTACAAGTACATGGTGGAAACCGTGGACGAGGAGACCGCCGTATTCCCCCGTAGGTATGTGGATGTACCCAGGAACGGGTACCTCCCCGAACTACCACCACCTCCTCCGCCAATCACCGGAGATAACCTAGCGCAATAGCCTTGCAATGAGATATTGGTTTTTATGAGGCAACAAGCGAGCCTCGTCACCCTAACCATGAACCTACTCGAGAGACGAATGACCGCACCTTGGAACGGTTTTTACGATTCGACCCCGACTTTCTTAGGGGAACCGGATGCGTGAAAGCGAGAAGAATGGATCGGAACCGGAGAATATCTTCAATGCTCTCCAATACTCGGGGGGAACAAAAGGTTACGCTCGCCGTGTGTTCCGACTAGAATCACCGCTCGAGATTGGTGGAGAGCAGTTGAGAGAAAGTGGGAACAGGACCAAATAGATAGGACATGGGAAAATTTCTGGTGAATTCAATGAGCAATACATACCTCAAGTCGTGAAGGAGGCACGCATGGGATGAATTCCATAGGTTGAGACAGGGGAACATGTCTCGTGGCCCAAGATGAGTCTGAATTCCATCGGTTATCCAAATATGCCCCGGGAACAATCAAGACGAAGCGGACAAATTGTATAAGTTCACACGGGACCGGTTGGAACTCGAAACAACTTTTGATCGTTGAAATAACAACATACTCGCCCCAGATAAGCTTGACCCTCCGCATTGAGTCGGGACTTAACCGCATTGGTCGATTCAAATTTGAATAGGCCATCGAACGATCTCAAAAGGACAAAGAAATGGGACAACCATCAAGGCCGCTGTTAAAATTGAAGGGCGATTGTTAAGACAGAAAAAGGAAAGGACCGATCTGAGGAAAACGCCAAGTATGTACACATTGCCAAAAACCGGTCATATCGCCGACGATGACGTTGGCGTAAACATGGAAGGTGTTTACGTTGTGGTAGTAATCAACACCACCGGTGAAGGATTGCCGAAATACGAAGACCGGACAAACAGTGCAACCACGTAGCGGGCTAACGGCCAGGGTAACCGGCAAGGATGCTCGCTCGAGCATTTGCACTAGCCGGACATGAGGCTCCGGGAGGCAACAGGCGTGGTGGAAGGTACGCTTCTAATATCTAGCCACTACGCTAAAGTACTATTTGACCCTGGATCAACGCATTCATTTGTCGCACCACATTTTGTACACAAGTTGCATGCATGCATGGAACATATGCCTATAGGTTTAGAAGTGTCCACTCCTATGGGCGCAAGCCGATAATGAGATATTATCTATAATGCATGCGAAGTTAAGATTGATGAGATAAACTTTCCTGCTGATTTGATCTTGCTACCTATATCCGACGACATTATATTGGGAATGAAACTGGTTGTCCGCACACCATGCACAAATGGACTGCCATCGCAAGTCCATTAAACTATGTGAACCGGTAAGCCCGAAGTGGAAATTTCGGGAAGGGCACGGAGTTAAGATTGCCCCAATCATTTCAAGCAATGAAAGCGGGGAAGACGATCACTAGAGGGGCACAAGGGTACTTGGCGTTTGTAATTAACAAACCTAAGGTTGAGACACAAATTAATCAAGTACCTATAGTATCGGAATATACAAATGTATTTCCACAAGAACTCACCACTTTGTCCCTCCGGATAGGGAAGTTGAGTTCACCATCGGTATTACCAGGAACCGCCCGATCGCGTAACGCCGTATAGAATGGCTCCTGTTGAGTTGCAAGAGTTGAAGACTCAATTACAAAAGCTGATGGATGTGGGATTTATCCGACCGAGCACGTCTCCGTGGGGAGCACCGGTACTGTTTGTCAAAAAGAAAGATGGCACATTAAGACTGTGTATAGACTATCGCGGACTTAACAGCGTGACCATCAAGAACAAATATCCCCTCCCGAGGATAGACGAACTGTTTGATCAACTTCAAGGAGCGACGATGTACTCAAAGTTTGATTTACAACAAGGATATTATCAGTTAAAGATCCGTGAAGAGGACGTTTCCAAAACAGCATTTCAGACCAGATATGGACACTACGAGTTTGTAGTGATGCCTTTCGGTCTAACAAACGCACCAGCAGCGTTTATGGATCTAATGCATCGAGTCTTTCAACCTTATTTGGATCAATTCGTAGTGATATTCATTGATGACATACTCGTATACTCCAAGTCTAAAGAGGAGCATGAGCGTCATCTGAAAATTGTTTTAGAGACACTACGAGAGCACAAGTTGTATGCCAAATTCAGCAAGTGCGAATTTTGGCTTAGTGAAGTCGCATTCTTGGGACACATAGTATCCGGCACTGGGATCGCCGTAGATCCTTGAGAAAGTACAGGCAGGTGGTTGAATGGAAACAACCCGAGTCTCAGAACGGAGATTAGAAGTTTCTTAGGACTAGTGGATATTATCGAAGATTTATCCAAGATTTCTCCAAGATATTTAGGACCACTCAATCGACTAACCCGAGAAGCAAGTCAAGTTTGAGTGGAATGACAAGTGTGAGGCTAGTTTCAAGAGTGAAGAAACGACTTACTACGACTCGGTCTTAGCCCTTCCAAAGGGAACGAGAAAACTTTGTCGTCTCAAATGACGCATCAAAGGAAGGACTAGGAGCAAGACTCATGCAAGAAGGAAAGGTCATTGCTTACGCATCACGAAAACTCAAGCCGTATGAAGCCAATTACCCAACGCATGACTTGGAATTGGCAAAGCAATAGTGTTCGCGTTAAAGAAATGGAGGCACTACCTCTATGGAGCAACATTCACGGTTTACACAGATCATAAGAGCCTAAAGTATCTATTCTCTCGAAGGAACTCAATTTGAGGCAACGGAGATGGATGGAGTTAATAGAAGATTATCACTTTGATATTCAATACCATCCCGGGAAAGCTAACGTAGTAGCCGACGCCTTAGCGTAAAGACGAGTTTAGCTAGACTAATGATTCGAGAGTGGAGATCATTAGAAGAATTGAGCACTTGGAATCCGACGAGAACCAAGATCGAATTTCATGTGCTAATATCTCGATTAAACCCGATCTATCGAACGAGATCAAAGTAACACGGGGATTGACGTGCAACTTCAAAAACTAAAAGAGAAGATACTCAAAGGAGAGAGATCGAATTCTCGTGCGGGAAGATGGGACCATCGATTTTGAATAGAATTTGTGTACCGAGTGATGAGCAACTTAGAACAGAATCCTCTCGTAAGCACACCGTTCGAAATACACTATACATCCTGGAGGAAACAAGATGTATAAGGACTTGAAACACATTCTTGGTGGGCAAACATGAAGAACAGTGCAGTAGCGAGTTCGTTGCGAGATGCTTGACTTGTCAACGAGTAAAAGTCGAACACCAACGACCATCCGGTTTATTACAACCGTTGAGAATTCCCGAGTGGAAATGGGAACACATAACGATGGACTTCGTGACGGATCTACCGAGGACTAGACGAGGCGATGATCTTTATATGGGTAGTCGAGACCGACTCACGAAATCGCACACTTCCTACCCATGAAGAAAACCCGAGCTTGCGAAACTTGCGCAAATTTATATCCAGAGATCATTCGACCGCATGGAGTGCCGGTCGATATATTGTCGACAGAGACCCGAGATTTGTCTCAGTTCGAAATGCTTACATGAGGAATTGGGTACCTCGCTAAGTTTCAAAGACAAAGAAGACATCCACAAACCGATGGCGTCCGAGCGAACAATTCAAACCCTGGAAGACATCTTTGCGAGCATGCACGTTGGACTTCAAGGAAGTTGGGATTCGTACTTACCATTGGCCGAGTTCGCCTATAATAACGGCCTATCGGCCACAATTGGGATGGCACCCTACGAAGCCTTGTACGGGCGAAAGTGTAGATCTCCACTACACCGGGAGATTGATGACCAATGGACTCCAAAAGAGAAACGAAAGTCGCCCTCGATTCCAAAGGTCGACTTAGTTCAGAGGCCATGGAGAAGGTCAAGTTGATTAAGGAACGGATCCGCACACTCGGAGCCGCCAAAAGAGTTACGCAGACAAGAGGAGAAAGGACTTGGAATTTGAAGCGGAGATGAAGTATTCCTCGATCGTCTCACGGAAAGGATTGATCAATCCAAAGAAAGGAGGCAAGTTGAGTCCGAGATATGTTGGACCTTACAAGATTTTGCAGAGGATCGGGAAGTTAGCCTACCGACTTGAGTTCGCAAGACAAAGATGCGGGGAATGCACGATGTATTCCATGTATCGAGATTGAAAAGGTATCAACGGATCTCGAGCACATCATCACTCATGATGCTCCTCCTCTAATGGAAAATTTATCTTACACCGAGAAACCAATCAGAATCATTGACCAGCAGGTACGTCAGTTGCGTAACAGAGAGATTCCAATGGTTAAAGTTGTATGGCGGAATCACAACCGAGACGAAGACGCAACGTGGGAGATGGAAGAAGACATGAGGAATCAATATCCGGTGTCAAGAGAATTTGGGGACCAAATTCTTTTAGGAGGAGGGGTGAATGTGAGACCGAATTTTAACGTGAGATTCGGTGTTATGTAGTGATTATTTATTTGGCTATGTATCACAAACCTATTATTAATGAAACTCGACTCTATTTTTATTTATTCCTTCCAACGTCAATTACGCATTTCGCATTTTTAGAGCTTAGCAATTTTATATTCTTCCTCTAGTATTAATACTTGATCGAATGACTACTACTTTAGGAATATTAGACCTCCAACAATTTAGGAGTACATTCCAATCCTTATCCTAATATTTCATCTTATTCTATAATTCATCCCAACCAATTTCCCAATCAATTTTTTTAAAAAAAAAAAATATTTTTTTTATATTTTTAAAAATTTGAAAATTACCATAAATGGGGAGGTTGTTTCATATTCTTTTCAAGACCTACAATTATATATGTATATATATATATATATTTACATATATATATTAATTTTTTTTTCTCAACTTTTGGTCACATGCTTAAAGGATGGACAAACTTTTCTTTCCACCAAATTCTAATAAATAAAAATACCAACACCATGATTATTATTCCTCCAACTTTTGGCTCCTTGTCTTAGGGGAATCAATCATTTTGTTATTTTTTTCTTTATCTATCAATATTATTCATTTCATAATTACCATAAAAACACAAGACTTGCTTCCATTTTCCTCTCTAAAGGATCAAATTCTTCAAGCATAAGGTAAGAATATCTTCATTTCTCCCAACTCTATTTTTCTTCTCCAATCCTCAACCTTATACCTTCACCATCTAATAATGTTGAATCCTTCTTGTTGAGGTACTCCTAGAGAAAATTCTTGAAGAATTAGAGACCTAGATTTGACTACAAACTTGAAGAGGAAATTCAAGATTTCATATTATTAAGGTGAGAAAATTATGGTTTTAGTATTTTTCTCTTGACAACATGAAGAATTAATTTTTGACTCAAGAATATAAATTTTTGGAGTTTAGGGGCTGACCTACATCATCTCAAGTGGAGGTTAGAGGCTTGAAGGAAAATTTCCATTTTTGAGACTACTTGAAGATATTAAGGTGAGTAGTAACCATTTGGTACTAGTATATTTTCTTTTGACTTGAGACTTTAATTTTAACACCAAAATATGGTTTGGATACCATTTAGGGGCTGATCTTCAAGAGTTTTAGTCAAGAAGTTGATTCAAGGAAGAAGACCACATTTTAGATCAACCCGAGAAACTACTACGAGGTGGGTGGAAAAATTCTTTCAACTTCTAGGTGTTTTAAATTGAAAATATGCATGTAGTATTTTGTTATTGAGCACTTGAGATATATATTATGTATTGCATGCTATTTTCTTGTATCAAGTTGGAAAAATTCTCAAGTGTTGCTCAAAAATGTGATTTATCGAAAAATAGGGCATACATGCACATTTTATTGTTATACTTGATGAAATTTTGTATGAGAAGGATATGTATGTGTATGACTCTTGAAATCTATGTTTTGAATGATTTATAACCTGGACAAGTCGAGCATAATTGATTAAATTTCAACTTTTGGACTTAAAATGCAAAAATGGAAAGTTGGTGGACTTAATTGCAAGAAAAATAAAATTTAAGGGACCCCTCTGTAATTTTCGACTTTTGGGACTGAACTCAGGTTCAAAAATTATGTTTTGATATTTTAATAAAGTTTTAAGAGTTTTTAGATAAATAAAATCAACCCTTGAAAGCCCAAGGACTAGATTGTAAAATTTGAGAAGTTTAGGGGCTATTTTGCAAATTTCGAAACTGTACCAGACCCTAATTTTGAAATTTGAAATTTTAACTCTTAAGGGACTGGAAATAACATATTTTAAGTGTATTCCAAAAATCCAAGTGTTTAGAGCTTGGAAAGTAATTTTTAAAAATTGAGGGACCAAATTGTAAAAGATTAAACTTGAGGACCCAAATGAAATTTCCAGGACTTATGCAGCCCATGCACCTGGAAATACTAATTTAACTATAACATAATTATATTTTGGACCCAAGGTTCAAATTTCATAACAATTGGACCCTAAAAGCCTTAAAGGCAATTATTTCAAAATGAGACAAAAATGAGATTTTCAAAAGTTAAGGGACCTATACTTATGGCGTTTTAAAACTGTTTTTGTTCCAATATCCCACTAACCTTAGTGACATTTTCCAACTGGAATCACATTAAAAGCCCTCCCGGTTTGTGAGTTCCGATTATTTTAAACTTAAGGCCCGAAATGACAATTTTAACAAATTTGGGGCCAATGTGAGAATTTTATAAAAACTCGACCTCAAAACTTTAAAAACCTGAATCTCTGAACAATTTAGAGATTTTAGGAACTGACCTCATAATTTTTCAAGGTCGGGATATTTATTTATTCAATTTTTAACCCCAAAAGTATTGGTTTTTACAAAACGGGGCTAATTGTAAATTTTTCTTTTTATCAAGGACCTAACTTAAATTATTTTTCATTTACTAAAACAGCCCTGGACCCTCTGACTTTAGTTATTAATTAAAATATTTTATTTTCTCAAAAACTACTTGACTTATCGGATCGTCTTGACCGATTAAAACCCAATCGCGGGCGACTTCCTCGTGTTGCGATTTCGAATCTATAACGGACTTATGTTCCACCTAATCTTTCAAGATATCGAAGATTGCTTATCCTCCCGATAATCATCTTCATCCAAATAACTCCACCAACGCCATAATTACTTTACGCAAATTTTCGAAAACTTTTTATGAATCGCTTCCCGAATCAATATACTCATTGCCTGGTTGACTACGAACGTGTACTTAATTTATGCCGAGTCAACTTGGTGTGTCGAGCTCACATCGGAATGGATACGTCGGGGATGGGAAGGCGGCTCGGCCGCTATTCCACTCTTCCGGCCCCATCGCCCTAATCCCGCAATCGAGGGACGGAGTTTGTCCAAGGGAAGCGGGTCGTAGTACTTGAGGTATAATCATGATTATGACAAATCCGAGCCTTGCTAGCTCGGCGTGGATTTTGTCTTTGCCTATGGAGCGATAAGGTGACAGTGTTGGACCATCTTGCTAGGGAGTTACAAGGAAGAACGAAGGAATCATTGTCGATCCACACGATTCCCGGAGTTAATCGGACCCGTTTGGTTGGCGCTACAAATGCAGACGCAACCGCTACTTGTATTGCATAGGTTGGCGCTACAAACCGCACGCAACCGCTACTTGTCTTGCATAGGATTGGCGTTACAAACCGCACGCAATCCTCATGTTTACTTGGACCATAGTGCCGCCTTGACCATGAATCTGTTTTCTCAAATTGTATAAGTATATTACTTAATATGTTTATCACGACGCTTGTGGGTGTGTGTGTGAAATCATGCATCATCTCTCACACGTTTTCATACAACTAAATTTCTCGCATTAACTATTTATATCGCCACACTTGCACGATCACCCCATCCACCGAGATTTTTGTCTCATTCCCTCCCGTTTTCTAACCTTTAGATGAAGAGTACGTTTGAAGGCACCGAACCTCTGATTGAATGAATCCCTATCGGTGTTGTGGAGCGACATTTCCTTTTTCTTTTATTTGTTGTTGGACTCCTTCATTTTATTTATTTGTTTTGGTGTAAGTTAATTAAGATAATCTTTTGGGTTGTGTCGGATCTTGACACGGACCTTAAGATGTAATTTGTACTCGTGGTTATTTTAAATTCCGCTACATTAGACTCTATTTTCCTTGGAATTTTGTATCTTTGGTTTCGACTGTTGATTTATTTCTGTTTAAGTGATTGATCGTTGTCGCGTCACGTTTGGGGCGTGACAGATAATGAAGGGGAGTGAAGAAAGATACTCACTTGGGCTATTTTCATTTATTAAGGATCTGAAAATACAAGTCCCAGAGGAGCTAGTTGATGATGAACATCCCTTGCAGTATAAGCCATTTGGCCACTACGAATATATTCACTTCTATTATACTGAGGAGGGCAAGAAATCAAAGTGTCCTATTAAGACTTATTGTGGAATTTGAGATTTTAATGTATGAATATTTTAAATTGGGTGTGTTTGTTGTATGGATTGATGGTGACATGTTGTGTAATGTATTCGGAAAAAAAAAAATGGTGGTGGTGTTATCCAGCGTTTATATCTTCTAGTGATCAGAGCCGGACTTGTGCTTCACACTTCACAGGTCATAAGCGAGATTATAAAATTTGGCCCTTGCAGTTATTGATTTTTTTATCTTAAAATAATATTCTAAATCAAGGGTCGAAAAATCAATTGTAATATCAATGATTGAATAATAACCATACGAAATAATTACTTTAGTGAGACAACATGACTAATTAAGCATAGTAATATGCCGGCAAGACAACTACAATGTATCAACTAACATATATTATTTTAACAAACCAAAAATCACCAAATCATATATATTATACACCTATCTATATAAATTTTGGGCCCTGCTCATGGCTCTTAGCTCCAGCATGTTGAGCTTATGCTCAAGTCCGGGCATGCTTGTGATCTATGTATATGGGGCTTATTCATTGCCTTTGGATAAGTGAGCCTAATCCAAAAATGTATTGCAGCCCATTTTTGTGTTGGGTTGTAAAAATTATTGTAAGAATGGGTGGGCTACGCAATATGGACCACTAAAGAGGGTTGGGTATATAGTGGATCAGACATGTGGTGCTAGATGGACTATCCCGCTTCGGAGGTTGATTAAAAGGGTCTTCGGTTGTGATTATAAGCTTTCAAACATTTTATATAAGCTCTTTAAAAATATTTGCTAATTTTTAAAATGAGTTATTATTTTAATAATTTATTTTATTTTTGACTATTTTAATAATAAAACTGTCGATAGTTAATAATATCTTATAAGCTCTATCATCTTATTTTATTCAGACACACTTCAATAACTTACTTTCAAATAAGATATAATATCTTATAAGTTCTTAAAACATGTTAGGGAAAATCAGATTTTTAGTCCTGTAAGTGGATCTTTTTTAAAATTAGTCCTCTAAATTGTCATATTTACGTTTTAATCATTTAACTTTCAAATTTCTTGATATTCAGTCCTTTAGCCTTCAAACTTTCTAGATATTCAGTCATTTAACTTAGCAATTTTACTTTTGGTCCTTTAACTTAACAAATTTTAGAAATATAGTCCGATAACTTATCAATAGTTAAATTTAACTAATTTATTAAAAGGTTAGTACCCGCACTTTACATTTTTTTATAGGACCAAAAGTAAAACAATTGAATTTCAGTTTTGAAAACTAATAAAATTATAAAAGCAACTAAAAATTAAACTAATTTTATTAACAAAGAATTTAAATAAATAAAATTTTCTAAAACAATTAACGAATTTTAAAAAAATTAAAATAATTACGTCACATTAGTAAATTAAGAATAATTTGTTATATTTATATAATTAACCTTTAGTGAGGAGAATTATCTCGAAGGAATGGATCTGGACTAGTGTACAATGCATTTATATCAGAAGGTTAAAAAATTTAATGCTTGAAATGTTTTTAAAAATTAATTAAATTAAAGAATGAGTAATTTTTTTATTTTAAAAGTAAACTATTATTTAAAATTATTCAATTTTAAAAATAAAATTTAATTAAGAATATCCTTTTAATAAATTGATTAAATTTAACTATGGGTAAGTTATAAGCCTAAATTCCCCTAAAAAATATATATAGGGCCAAATTATCTTAAATTATAGAACTAAATATAAAATTGCTAAGTTAAATGATTGAATATCTAGAAATTTGAAAGTTAAAGGACTAAAACATGAATGTAACAACTTAAAGGACTAATTCTCAAAAAGGTGCAACTTACAGGACTAAAAACCATATTTTCCCAAGCATGCTATAAGATATAAGAGCTTACAATATATATATATATATATATATATATATATGGAGGGGATCCTGTGAGACCACCCTCCTAGGTAAGACCATAGGACCAGATCTACATCATCGAGAAAAAAAATCAATGGCCAAGAAATGAACAAATATATACAACAATTCATATGAAAGTATACATTAGAAGGGGTAAAATAGGAATCCATGAAACTAAATATGGTAACCGGCTCTTACAAATTAGGGTCGTGATCTGTTATTGATCACGTCTCCATAATCCGCGATTCACCTTTCCTATCTCTCCCTTCTTCACAAGAACTGCAAATTATTCAAATTCGGCAATAGAATCATGCAATAATTAATGAGAAGTATGCAATTCCACTTAACTAACTATACATTAAAACATTACTAAGTATACATAAATAATTAATTAAGTATACAATTACACTAAACTACCTGTACATTAAAATATTACTAAGTATACAAAAATATTTAACTAAGTATACAATTACATTGGACTAACTATACATTAAAACATTGCTAAATATATAGAAACATTTAACTAAGTATACAATTATACTGAACTAAATACACAATTCCACAGAATTACTTATATTACTAAGTATACAATTCCATTGAACTAAGTATACAAATCCACAGAACTAAGTATACAAATTCACTAATCTACTTACTTAACTACTTATATAACTAAGAATATGATTCCACTGAACTAAGTATACAAATCCACTGAACTAAATATATAATAAAACATGACTAAGTATATAAGTCCACTGAACTAAGTATACAATTCCACTGAAACTAAATAAATAATAAAACAAAATCAGGTATAAAAGTGATGCATTTTTTCCCCTAAAAATCGGCTAACTGAAAAGGTAAGATTGTATTTGCCTTAAAAATAGCAATTAAAGATATTAACCCGTCTATTTAATAAATTGATGATATAGAAAGTACAAATATACCCTGATTAGCCTAAAATAACTAGAATGATCTACACCATTTAAAATTTTAAACCAAGAGTCTATAAGTGTTCCTATGGACTAACCTAAAGGGGTTGATCTTATTTGAACCAATCTCAATATATATATATACATATATATATATATATATATATATATAAAGAGACTATTCTTAGAATAGTGACTCTAAGTTTTCCCGCCCATTTTTCGGTTTCTAAACAAATAATAAAAAAAATTTATGAAAAAAACTAATAAAAATCTATGGAAAAATAAGAAGTCATAAATATATATTAAAAATAAAGTTATATAAACCACGTTTTCAAATTTATGTGTGTACTGTTTTAATTATTCACAAAAACTTGTGTGAGACAGTCTCATGGATATAATCTATGAGACAGATCCTACATTTGAATAGAATTTCGACCCAAACCTATACCCACTAAAATAATCCATATATTGGTACGTATGTATTTAGGATCCATCTCATGAATTTAGATCCATAAGCCGGTCTCACATAAGACCTCCTCTTAATTATTATATACATGCATATATATTTTTCTTTTTTCTATTTTAAAAATTCAATAACTTTTCCATTTTAGATTTGATATATATATATATATATATATATATCGGATTGGTTCTGTTGAGATCATTTCCTGCGGTGAGACCGTAGGGACTGATCTGGACCGTTATACAAATTAATAGATCACTGAGATTTAACAATAAATCCAATACTATTATTCCATTAGTAATCCATCAAAAGGGTAAAATCGACCATTTCACATACACAATCAGTAACTAACCGATTAAATGATCCCCCGCCAATGGTTAAGGTAATCCAAGTCTTGTTTAGCCATAATACCCGTTCGATAAGCAGCTGGGCCGGTCGAGAAGTCGTTGGATAGGCCGAGCCACCTTTCTACCCCAATCCCTTTCAATTCGTTTATCTGTTCTCTTTCTCGTCGGTGCCGTATTCAAATGCTGAAAAATAGGAGATCATATCTTCTAATCACATCATTAACGATAATCTCTCCCTACAAATAAAGCCTGCTAATCAACTTCCCATGCATAATCTGAAGACTTATTTATTCATTCATTATTTACTTATTTACTGGTTAAATAGCTAATTTTTAAATATTCCAACTGCATTCGTTGAATGAACCATGGCAATTACATAAATGTTCTTTTTAATGTATGGTTTGTATTTTCATCTAGCATATTAAGAGCTATTTCGTTGCATATTTTAATCTACGGATAACAGATACAATGCAGTACATAATATGGTAGTGTATAAATAGAGCTTGTTTGTTGCATACATGTTCAATTAAATTAAATGTCTGCCTTGATTCTCAATTATGCATCGATTATCAACTATATATGCAATAACTGAGCCTATATATGCATACTTAGCAGGCATTTAGTTTTTTTATTTTTTTCTTCATTAATAAGAAATACGATCAATATATTATTTGTGATATGGTTGAATATATTATATTGCATAAATCGAACATATGCTGCATATATACGATTAATAACCTAATAATACAACAAATAAAGAGTAACTAAGTAGGCCAACAACTTCCCATAAACCTTTATCAAAAACAGCATAAACAAAGTGCTTTTTCAGACATAACAGTGACTAAAAGGTATCAAATAAATTACAAAACGAGATAACGTTTCCAATCCTTAAAAATATATCATATAAAATCCCCGATATAAAAATGTCATTGTATTCCAACAACCGCAAAACCAATCACTAACCAAAATTTCACCTCATTACTGAAGATTGTCAGAAAAAATTTAGAATCACATGGAAACAATTGCAAAAGAACTGAAAAAAGTGAAAAAAAACTCATAACAAGAACCTATCAAAAGAACCTAAGCAAAAAACATATCTCTTACCGGAGATTTACTCGACTTTCCTCCACTTCTGCAAAAAATCGCTTCGAAAAATTTCTTCCATTTTTTCAAGAGCCTCAACTGTTGTGCCGTTCCTTGTAGAATTCATAAGTTGAAGACACATATAGGAGTTTTGGAAAAAAGATCACATCCAAAAATCTCGGCCAAAAATCAAATCCACCTTTACAGATATGATATGTAAATTACAATCCTATCCTTAATTAATTGGCCGCTCATCAGTGTAGTTATAATTTTACCCTTGTAACTGATTATTATCTCTTCAATTACCTTAAATAAAGGATTAATCACAACCATTCAAAATTAAAAATAAATGGATCAAATCAGTCCCTACGATCTCACCCTAGAATGTTGGTCTCATTTGAACCAATACCTATATATATAATCATCTTTTTACGATCTTGGTTTGACATCGATATAGAATGTATAAAATAAAAAATAAATATAAAAATATAAATATCTAAGATATATTTTCTCATTATTTTGTAAAGTGCTTTAAAAGTTATGTATTGAGGCTATTGGGAATCAATGTGTAGTTGTTAATTGGACTTATCTAATTTCTTCATAATTATATAAAATTATATTTAAGTTGATTAAATTCAATCAAAAAAATACTTATTTTAATTGAAAAAAATATCTCAAACTATGTATCCAAATATTATATTTATTAAATACACCCATACGTAGCATTTGATATATTCATGTAAGAAGAATTAAATTTTTATTTAATATACATTTATATTTATAATAGTTTTTCATATAGGAAAAATTATTTTTTATATTCTTTAACATATTTTTCATGTTAATATAAATTATTTTTTATAATTAACATTGTATTTTGATATTCAACTTTTAAAGTTGCACATTTGGACTATTAGATATGAATTTGTCTGTTTGATATTGTTTTGATATATGTGTTTATATAAAATAAAATAATTTTTATTTTTTGAAAAATATTATTTTCCCATAAAATTATGTTGCTAAATTTAAACATGATTTTTGTTTAATTCCTTTAATAATTTTAACAACTGTTCAGCTTTCTAAACTTTAAAAAGATATTAGAATTTGAAATGGCAAGATTATTGATTGCATTAAAAAATAGTACATCAAATATTAAACATTTGCAATTATTTTTTTTTTTCAAATTTTTACTTTCGTATAGTAAACATATTCAATATAAAGGTACAATTCACATTGACAAAATCTTTAATATCAACCAGATATATTGTATTTGAAAAGTATTTTTCATAGTTTGTAATAATTTATTTTGATATTATTTAATCGTGTGATTTATAATTAAATTAATGTTTTTATATTTTAATTATTTATTAAAATTCTAAACTTTTAATATCAACCACAGGGCATAAAGCTTTTTCATTATAATGAACAAAAATACTTTCACGTTTTCTACTTTGATGTGGTGAATGCAGTTAATGGCCACACACGACCATGGCGCAATTAATGGCCACATATGGCCAGGGTCAATGACCAGTTAGATGCTTTCTTCAACAAATCCCATCTTTCCAGCTTCTTCCCCAGATGGGAGGGGCCTCCTCACGGGGGTCATAAATAACCTCATCCGGCTAAGATCCCGGATGGGAGAGGCCTACTCATAAGAGGTCCTAGTAATTTACCTCATCCGACTAAGATCCAGGGTGGGATGACCTCTTCCGGCTAAAATTCCTGATGGGAGGGGGCTCCTCACAAGGAGGTCCTAGTAAAATATTTTTCCTCCGGCTAAGACCCTGGAGGATGGGGCCTCTTCGCAAGAGTCCTGGCGAATTCTTCCCCATGATGAAAATGTGCAAGAAAAAGAAGGCGATAAATGCTACACATGGGGAATGGTGTAACAAACAAAGCAATGATTTAGGGAAAATTCGAAGTGGGCACCCTCCTCCGAGCTCCAGAAGGGCCCTGGGAACCCCAAGGAGGCGCCCTCTCCGAATTCCAGAGGAGCCCCCCGTGGTGTTAAAATATGATATAAAATCTAATCTCCCGCTGGAAGTGATACACATATATTATAAATAAAACATGACAAAGGAAGCTAATATGTATTAGAAAAATGGAGAAAGCATCCAGCCCGATGGGGCAATATCAAACATCTCAAGGTAAAGGGGAAGGAAAAAATATCCAAGTACATGTAAAAAATATCTGAAAGTGCAAAGCGAGCCTTAAACAGGTGGACTTATCACTGGTCAAGAAGGGGCGCATCATCTTTGGTAGCACCAGCAGTCTCCGTAGGCTCAGCTCCATCACCACCGACATCATCAGGAAGATCCGCTAAAGCCTCAATATCTTCCTTTTCATCATCCGAGACACCACAGTCCAGGATGTCAATCAACTCGCTGGAACCTTCCCACTCCGCTGTAGAAGTTTCCGATAGTGGTGAACGACTCTGTCAAAGTAGACTAAAGACTTCGGCAACAACTCAGTGAGATACTCCATAGAAGCTCTGTAAGCCTCAATCGAGCGAGACCTCTCCCGATCAAACCTATGGGTCAGAGTTAGCTCAAGTCAACTAAGCCCTTGAAAGACAGATAGGTTGGCTTACACAATAAAATTACCCACTCAACAGTCTCAACTGAGCTGTTGATAGTATAACCTAACTGTTTTCAACTAACAATTAAAAAAATAGTTTACTTGGTTTTTAACAGCGGAAGACTCTTACCTTTAGATTTTTGAGTACGTTTTTCAACACTTGTTTTTAGCAGGGTTATTATCAGCAGACTTAAGCAATTTAACTAACAACAGATATAAAGATACTGTGAGAAAGTAAGTGCGCTGAAAGTAAATAAACACAAGCAATTATAGTGGTTCGAGGATGGAGTAACTCCTCCAATCCACTCTTCTCCAACCCATGAAGGAATCCACTAAGTAATTTGACTTGGTTACAAAAATAGTTAACAGTCCGAGTCAACTTTGATCATCCATCCTGCTGCTCTTGGAACTCAACTTCTTCACAAGACGACTGTCCTGCTACTCCAGCTTCTTTGAAACCTTTGGACTTGATCACTTAGCCCTCCATCAAGTTCAAAGCTCTGGTTAGATGGAACCTTACTATATCTCCTTAAACATTGGAGAGTAGTCTCCTTGTTCTTGATAACAAGTTTTCCTCTTCAACTGATGAAGTTGTTTTTCCTTCACTGAGCGTGTTGGTTCACTTTCCTTCGAGTTTAGGATTGAGGATATGGTTTGTAAGCTTGAGAGATATTTTGCAGGTTATTGATTGAATGCTTGATAGTCTGTGTAGATTGGGTAACCTTCTCAAATGACTCCTCAGCCTTTTATAGTGCACATTTGAAAATATATCCATTGAAGATATAGACACATTTTTCAGACCATATTGTTGGGTTGTCTTGTCTTGCAACATTAATGGAGATCGTATATTCAATTTAATGCTCTGCAACCTTTCCATAGCCTCTGCATAATTTCAGGTACATCTCATTGGTTCCTTGCTTTTTGCACTCTTTCAGCAAAATAACTTTATTGTTGGTAGTCTGACACATGCCTATTTCCAGCAAAACTTTGACTTTGCTTGACAATGGATATCTTTCAGCTTTCTCAAGTCTTGTCTACTGCATACAATTTTGACAACTGATTCCAATCATTTTGGGATGAATTTTCTATCAGACAGCTGACTGAGACAACTTTTCTGTCACTTGACTGAACATTCACTTGACTTCACTCAACTGCCATATAGCTTGGTCTTTTTCTTTAATCTTAGTCGAGTCTTGTAATATTCAACTTGCATGCCTTCGACTAAGCTCATAGAACCTCAACTGCCATATAGCTTGGTCTTTTACATGGGATCATCAAAATCTATACATAATTTTTTCCCAACATTGCCACCATGTTGTGCTGCATTATTTGTCAAGCTCCCAACCGTTATCTCTCACAAAAAAGAAACCATCCTTCCACAGCCCACCAGGAGATGGAAATCCATCCAAGAACATGCACTGAGGACGTGGGAAGAAGTGGAAGAAGGTGTCACCCGGAGACTTCCAGGCGTAGAACACGGAATGGAAACCGTCTACGGTCAGAATTAAGCCCAAGGATCGAGATGAGAAAGGCATTTGGAGGAATCATCTGACCAACACATGCTCCCACTGACCTAAAGATCAAGATGAGAAAGGCATCTGGAGGAAACACGAAGCCGACTGAGAAGGTGTAGAGATATACCGTGATGAAGCCTTCGAGGGGATGAGTTAGCCTGTTATCCAGACCCGGGGCCAACACCACAAAAGCTGAGGGAAGCTCCAGCCGCTCATGCAACCTACGAAGACAAGCGAAAGTCACTCGACTAGCCAACTCTCCTGGGACGACAACTGCTCGGCTTTCGGGAGGAGGCATATGATGATACTTGGTGGGGCGACCCTCTTCTGGAATATCAATTTCAGGCTCCTCCTTAGAAGACCAATCACTTGAGCTCGGATTCAGCTCAAGCTCAACCTCCCCACCATCAAAATATAAGTCTAGAGCAAGAGGAGGGATATCAAACTCCATGGAAAAGCGTGGACATGGAACAGAACGCCCGGTAACACCTCGACCTCCAAGCGCAATGGAAAAAGTACCGGAATCCAGGGCGTGGCTCGAAACATACAAAAACTCGGGGGAAGATCAAGAAAAATGGGAAGAAAAATAGATCGGGGGCCTCAAAACACCCCCAGGGGGCACACCCTTGTGGTCGCCCGGGGAGGCGCCCGGGGCACCCTCTATGGGCATCATCTACTTCTCCATGTGATGCATTCCACCTCTCCATCAACTCTCAACTCAAGTATCACCTCAAGATTCATTTCAATTCTCACCTCAAGTCTCTCCTCACCTCTCACTTGCAAGAAATTTACAAAGTCTTCTACAAAGCAAAAAGTTTCAAAAGTTGGGAGGTAGAGAGAGAGAGAGAGAGAGTTTACCTTTGGAAGACATGATCACAATCTTCCACTCCAAAATGTCCATGTGCAAAAAATGGTCAAAGATTCTCCAAATACAAGAAAACATATACTACAAGCCAATCTTGATATTTTCTGCACTAGATTAGCTCCCACACTGTTTCATCGCTCCGCAGCACCAGAGCTGGAGGCGTTATGTTGGGGAAAAAAATGGTATTTCATAATTTAATTAAACATAATTCATTTTATATTTTTGTTTATTTAATATTAATTGCCCAATGGGTTCTTGATAATTAAATCGGCCCAAAGGAGTCCAAGTTTATCCCACGCGGTCCTTTCTCCTACGTGGACTGACCTATTGGCCAAATTCTCCTACACAACCCATGAGGCCGATGTCCCAGGTATAAAAAGGTCCCTCCTATTCATTGTAAGTAATTAACTCATAATTAATTCTCCTACGCATTCGGTATTCGTTTACTGTCTTAATTCTCTCTCGTTCACCGTGCTACTTGAGCGTTGGAGGGGCCTCCCCGGAACAACCTCTATCCCTCTAATATTTGCGAGTATGTGCAGACTAGTTCCCAATCGGAGGAGTTAGCAGTTCTAGGAGCAGAAGATGAGAAGACCTCCCCCTTAGGAAGAAGACAAACTTGAAGACTTCCCTCTCAGGAAGAGGATTTTGATCAATTTAGTTGACTTGAGTGATTTGCCCGAAAAGCAACATCATATATATTACCTTAATATTTTGTATTTGTGTAATAATTTGCTGTTGGTTGTAT
Source organism: Rehmannia glutinosa (assembly GCA_016081115.2). NCBI lineage: Eukaryota > Viridiplantae > Streptophyta > Magnoliopsida > Lamiales > Orobanchaceae > Rehmannia > Rehmannia glutinosa. The sequence continues at coordinate 7,393,795 of CM071933.1, read as the reverse complement.
TTGGCAAGTGTTTTAATAGGTGTGCAAGAGTGGTTGAAAACAATACGTAGAAGGTCGTGAGAAGAGTCAAAAATATTTTTGTCAGTATGTTGAGTGCTATCAATTTTTCTTATTGGAAATGAGACTTTTTTCTTAACTTTTGTCAATGTTAATTTGATAACTCATAAATTTCTATAATACATCAACATCACATTTGATACGAGTCATAATATCATGAAGGAAAATTATAAAAATAAGATCAACATATAAAATTAGCGGGTTTGACGGGTATAAGTTTATAAGTGTACTCTCATTTAATTTATTGGTGTCACCTTGGTATCTCTATATTGTGCTAATGTGCTCCGTAGTAACACTTATTATCTCTTTTGATAAGTTTATAAGCACAAATGAGCACCCGGTTGTGCTTCTGATTCTTAATAAGCGGCCCTTAAATTAACATTTAATCACAAATTGAATTTGTAGACAGAATAAAAAACAAACCCTAGTCCATTTTTCTCACAAACACTCTTTCTTTGCTTCTCCTTTTTTCCCTTCATTATTAAAAGGCGATTTTGATCATCTTTCGCCCGAAAACACCCAATCTACATCTTTTTATCAATTTATTTTCCAAATAAGTAGTTTTTTCACATAGATCTCAATCATTTGTTTCTTTTCTTGTCTTTGAATTCGTTGTCTGGTCGGACGTTTAGTTTGTAACTGTCCTAGTGCGGTGCCGATAGAGATAAATCAGATTGTGGTCTTTAGCCTGTTGCAGATCTAGAATCACGGATATTTTAGGCACTTTCGATTTTTCAAGGTTGTAGGCTTTAAGCTGATATTTGTTAATAACCAACGTGTTATGAATCTTTTGATAATTTCTTCTTTTACGATTTTTAATATATTTGTTTATGTCTTCTATCAATTATTGCTAGTTTGAGTTAATTAATGAAATTATTTTAATTTCTTGTCCAAAAAAAAAATAACAATATCCCAAATTAAGTGGCCTAATGTATAGGTAATAACATTATGTTGCAGAGAGGCACACACCGGATATCTGGACTTATTAATTAATAATAGTACTTTCAGTTGAAAACAATGAGAAAAAAGCACTTTGCTTTAGTTGATTTTCAGGAGACAACCATATAAATTAAATGCCTAAGTAATCATTCCATTATAATACTGAAAAATATATCAGCATTTCTACGTCAGACCAATCAGCATTTTCTGATTGGTTAAGCATCATTTCCTTATCATCAGAAATTTAATTAGTTACAAGATGGCGACTAATTTAGTAATTAATCTACAATTATTGACGATTTTGATGCCGATGTACTATTATTTATTGTTTTTTGTACGATGACTCTAATGACGTCATTTAAAACTGAATTTTCGCAATTGGAAATTGAACTAGATTTTTTTTTTTAAAATATAATTTCACATAACACATAAAGAAAATATCAAAAAATTGAATTTTCCATGGTCCCCAAATGCCATTACCATCAAACCAAAAATTGGCCTAGAGAAATTTGCAGAAATTACGTCTAAGTTCTATCTATAAAAACTTGTGAAAATTATACATGTATCTAACCAATGAGCCTTAATTTGTGTAGACATTGAGTGGAATAAAATTAATTGAAAAACTCCCCAAAAAATCAATCACCAATATGGATTCTCAGGCACAATCTAAGCTCCCCGTAATAGAATTCAATGAAAAAAATATGAATCCAGGCACAAATTCCTGGAAATCGACGTCGGATTCAGTCCGACAGGCCCTGGAATCGTACGGATGTTTCGTGGTGGCCTACCACATCAGTTTGGACCTTTACGAGAAAACTTTTGGCCTGACGGAGGAATTGTTTCGTCTTCCCATGGAAACTAAAAGGAGACACACTTCTGAAGTTGCAGGATTTGGTTATGGTGGGAATTATGCTGTCATGCCTCTGTTTGAGTATTTCGGGATTGAAGATGATGGAACTTTTGAAGCTACGGAAAAGTTCACAAGCCTCATGTGGCCTGACGGGCATCATAAATTCTGGTAATTACTTGTATATCATTTCTTAATTTGTTTATAACATTTTTTTTTCCGGAATAGAGTTACATGCATCTCGTTCCACCAATAAATTTTGGCACGAGATTCCATGTTTCATTTTGTGCGTTTCACTTCTTATTTTATTGTTGTGGATGATTAATAAGTGTAACAAGATAAACATGTATCGGTGATATTTATTTGGATGCATTCACTTGTCAATCATACACAATAATGGACCACGGTCTTATAGCTTAAGTGGTATCGCTCACCCTTTATAAGGGTATTGACCAGGGTTCGAACCATGTATCTTTCAGTTTTTTTGAGATTTATCCCCTCCCCTCCAACCACTACTCCCAACTTATTAAAACAAAATCATACACGATAATGGAATAGAAAGTGGAATAAGGAATCTGATCCTATAAATTATTAGTTGGGCTAGCTTAACTGGTGATACTCACACTCTAAGAACTTGGTACTTTAGTCTGGAGATCCTGAGTTGGAGTGTGGGGAAAGGCATGAAACTCACTTAATTCCAGGGGTGAGAAGTCAATGAGTGACGACGTGGATAGAAAGCCCAAAGCGAAATGTTAAGGAAAGAGCCCGTTTGGAATAGCCCCCGGTCATTATAATAAACCTCAGGGATACTTTTCATAAGTTTTAAATTTAGCTAGTTTTTTTAAGGGATAATTTTTGTAATTGATTAACCCTCATCTTATATGTCAAGTACATGAATTTTCCAATTGGTTTTGAGTTTTTCAACAAAACAATTCATTAAATGTACCTAAAGAAACTGAAAACAACTATTTGTCATTGATGCAATTAACCCCCAATTCTAAGAATCAAATGTGAAAGTAAGATAAGTTACAGGACTATAAATTCATTTTTAGCAAGATAATGTATATGGATAATCACATAAAACCTCTGAGGTTTGGGCTAATTACAAAATAAATCCAGAAAATTTTAAAAATTACAAAAAACCCCTTAAGGTTGGATTCTAGTTACATCCTCCCCATTCGTAATCAAAAAACATTTCACCACCATCCCCCACCCGATATTTTGTTGTAATTTTAAAAGATCTTCGGATTTTTTTGTTAACTAGGCCAAACTATGGGAGTGTTTTTTTGTAATTATCACTAATAATATGCATGATTTTGCAAGTTAACTAACACTCTATCTTTTTTCCCTTTGTTTCCACTTATAATAGTGAGACTATACACTCATACGCTAAGGTGTTATCGAAATTGGACCATACTATAATGAAAATGGTGGGTAGCAGCTACAATTTGGAAAAATACATGGACCCTTTAATTCAGTCATCGACTTACATGACAAGACTGATGAGATACCACGCGCCAGGCGAAAACAAGAGAGGTATTGGCATTATACCTCATAGAGACAAGAGTTTTATGAGTGTAATTGGTACAAATGAAGTGAAAGGTTTGGAGATAGAAACTCGTGATGGCGATTGGATTGATTTTGAGCCATCTCCTGGAAAATTCATAGTCGTAGTAGGTGAAGCACTCATGGTATGTAAGATGTTCGAATCCCTTTATTTCTATTACTTCTCTTAACTTTCCAAATATTTTTGAAGGGACTTTTCTGAAAAAGCTATTTATAATATTCAGACGAGAAATTGAGGCTATTTATAATATTTTGAAAAAGCTGAGGAAGTAATTGCAAAATACAATCGGTTTTTTTTTTTTTTTTAGCCATTCCCAACAAATCAAGATGTGTTTTAGCCATCTTTTTCAAACACATCTTTTTTAGCCATTTTGGGGTGTGAAAAATCCAATTTGCCCTTGAGCCAATTTAACTGCACAAAAATACTCATCCCTGTGACTTGGCATCGAGTTACTGTAAATTGTAACTCGATTTCGAGTTACAGTAACTCGAAATCGAGTCATGTGACTCGATGTCGAGTCACTGTGACTCGAGATCGAGTTACAGCATCCAGTTCTATCACGTATTATAACCCAGTTATTTTTTTTTCCAAAAAAATTTGAATTCAAATAACTGTTTCGTTTTAAATTTGTTTTGCATGTATAATATATCAAATTAATCCTCTTTTCGATATCTATAATTCAACACCCATATTGCATATTTATAATGAAAAACACAGGTTCAATTCCTTAAAAAAAATTTGAAAAAAAAGAGTAAGAAAATAATAGAGATAAGTGAAAGAGAGAGAAATAACCCAAATATCAAACAAACATGCTAGAAGGGTATAGATGTCATTTTACACTCAAAATGGCTAAAAAAGATGTGTCTACAAAACTTGACTACTTTTAATCTTTACATTTTCTAAATGGCTATTTTGTACCATTACCACTTGTAGAATATTTGGTGACAATAGTCAATTACTAACTGTTGGGACAAACTGTAATATATAATCAATCTCAAGGGGATTTGTTTAATTTTGTATTTTTTCTAGGTTTTATTGTAATTAACCAAATTAACCTCAGTGGTTATTCTGTAATTATCCATTAAATATATATCTATATATATATATATATATATTATGATCATAAGATTGAGGTCTAATTATAAAAAAATAAACTTGAGCTTCAATTATAAAAAAATTGTTATTTTTTAAATTACAAAATGCCCCACTGATATATATATATATATATATATATAAATTTCTATTTTATAAATTGAACCTATTAATTAAAGGAATATTTATTATAAATCTCAATGAAGTTGTTGTAATTTTGAAAGATAAATGTTTTTTTAAATAGGATAAATCTTAGGGGTGGTTTTATAATTTATCATAAAATTTGAATATTTATTTCAGAATTAGAAAAATCAGTTTACCAAAATCTGCATGTAAGCATTAAGTAATGTTAAATGTGTATGTAAATCATTGTAAGTAAATACTTACCTAGATAATCTAAAATATTGGTAAATACCTGCACTATTTAATTCTGTCAGTAAATTTAGAAACTGTCTGCGATCTGTTGGTATAATTTGGGGAAAAATAATATTTTTTTGTTCTGTTGGTATTTTGTAGGTAATCGTAAAACTTAGTGAAAAAATCATTTACGTCGGTAACTGAAATTTTCTTGTATTGTTTGCATAGACTAAAGTAAAATTTGTTTAGGCATGGAGCAATGGGAGAATATATTGTCCACTCCACAAAGTCACTGCGAGAGGAACTAAAGAAAAGTATTCAATCGGCCTTTTCACTTTTGTTCGTGGGATTCTGCAAGTACCAGAAGAGCTAATTGATGATGAAAATCCACTGAAATTCAAACCTTTCAGTAATTTGGAATTTCTCGAGTACTGCAAAGAAGGGGGGCCGAAGATGAAAGGGGCCATTCAAACATACTGTGGAATTTGAGTACAATATAATGTCCCTATATATTTTATGTTATTTTGAGTGCATTAAATGTTGTTCTATGCTAAGTTTATCATTTGTGTCTTAGATATATGTAATTTGTGGATATTCTCATGATATTTGCTTAATTCCTAGCTGGTGCTGTAATAAATGAAAATTGTGGGTGTTTCATGGTTTCTTGCAATATAATCTCTGTGCTAGCTAGCTAGTCTTGATTTTGGGATATATTATCAATGTAGTTTCTTTTCAGTTCTACTTATTAATTAATTAAAGGGGAGAACTTGTCTTGCTAAGGTTCTCAGGGTTCCCGAATTAAATAGAAAATACTAGAATAAAATAACGTACATACAAAATCTTATAATATTTTAAATTTTAATCGATGTAGTTTCTAATGCATTTAGCTATGATTGAGTATTGAATATTTGACTACTTGACCAATAATTTATAAGTAATAAAACATTTATTAATCATTGCGTACTCTGTATTTGTATAATTTATCTAGTGTAGCATTGGATGTGCATATATTGTGCACAGGGCCTGACATGTGCTCCACAGGAACCTATATAAGCACGATCCTTAAAATGGGCCCTTTGACCACATCCATTGCCTTTGACTGTTAGCTACTTTTGAGGAGTGACGAAGTGAGGATAATGAAAGTGATGACTCACAATGGAGAAGATAAGAGCGCTTGGTTCTTAAAAGTTGTAATTAAATTTAGGTCCCTCGTTTCATCATGAAAATTGTGCATTTGAATAGTTGTGAACCACTTACTTTATAAAAAGTATGACATGTTTTATGTTAAAATTAAACTTTATTCTATATACAATTGAAAAGAACTTCAACGATAAAATTTGATAAATAATCTGACATTATTTTTTTCAGAAAAAACTTATAGTGTTCAAAACGGAATGCATTCCTACAAAGGAATATTGGTATTTTGGTCTTGAAATAAAGTTATTAGACTATTTGACTATTTGACCAATAAATGATAGAGACAATTTGTTTATTTTTTTTTTTTGAGATAAGAATGGTAGAGACAATTGAATATTAACGTGAACTGCATAAAAGTTTGGAGCCCTAGTCAATGGCCTACTTAGCCTATATCATCAAATCCGGGCCTGACATTTGTGCATAATTCCAGGAAAATTTGTGATTTTCGTCAAAATTAAATATCAACATGCGAATTTGGGTGGGAGTGGAAGTGGAGCCAATGGAGGAATTTGCGTTAATTAGGATCTGAATCACAAAGAGGGAGAAGGGGCTGGAGAAGGAGTAGACTGGAGGCGAGGGAAGTGACCACATTATTAATTTCTGAGAAACGTCTTGGAAAACGAAAGAAGATACAGAAGGCTTTAGAAATTAGTTTATTAGATTTGTTGGAATTGGATTTCAATTTGACATTGCGTAAAATGATAGAATTGAGTGAGCTATTTCGGAGTGCTACTATAATTTTTCAACAAATATACTATTATTATTAAGGGGAAATATTAATTACCTTTCAGGAGATTACTAAATATTTTCTAGTGAAAAAATTAATACCTTTTAGGAGAATTACTAATACTTATTAGGGGAATTACTAATAACTTTCAAGGAACAAACTAATATTATTTAGGGAAACTACTAATATCAGTTTTATTACTTTCGAAACATTTACTTTAATTTTAGAAAATTATTCTTTGTTTTTAATAAAAAGTGTTATTGTTAAACAAAACTATATAAAACTATGCAGGTAAATAATTATTTTGTTACTTTGAAATGTAACGGTATGATGAGATCCAAAAAGGGCAAAAATATAACAAGTGAAGGGGCCTGAATATATAATTTAAAACTTATTTGTTTGGCATTAGAGTGATATCTTTTTATAGTACAATTGGGGATAGTAAGGAGGGAACACATGCACTCATATGTGATCGAATCTAGGTTAATTAATTGTCCTTATATCAGAAGACTCTACCTAGGGATGACATGGGACGGGTCGCAACCCAGCTCCGCATTAAACGTGGCGTGTCTAAATCCTGTCAAACGAGTCACAGGGCGGGTTACCGACCCGTTTCAGAAAAACCCGTCGGGTCTAGGGTGGGTAACGAGTCCGTATGGACACGCTCCGGACCTGCCCCATATATTATGTTAATTAAAAAAAATTATTTTTATTATCTGTCTTTCTGAGTAATTATATTCTACAGCACAACCTGTTTTAGTTAGGTCTGTAAGGTGTGTAATTGAAGACAATCGTTCTAATTGTGTTCTGCACAAAATGACTATAAATATTGGTCTGAAAACTGTTGCCAGTTCCGTGCTCGACTTTTTTTTGACATTAAGATCGAAGCTTTGTTTGGGTAAAAGTCAATCATTATTATGATTTAGTTAAGTTCGTGTATATTGTCTGCGACTATAAACTAGTTGAATTGTTTTATTAGTTTGTTGTTTGTCAATATAATGGGTTAATAATGATTAATAATGCAATATTATAAAATTACAAAAAACATGTTGGAGTCAAAAATAGGATGTAAGCAGGGATCACAACCAAGAATTTAGTCTTGCAGCTTGTGTGCAAATTGTTTAAGTTTCTAGCGAGTCTAATAGGTTTACCCCGCTGATCCACAGGTCTAATGAGGGGCAAGATGAGGCAGGGGGTCCCGGGACCAAAATTTTCTTTGTGGGGCCGTCTCGGATTTGGCCAAACCTGTCCCAGACATGCACTACAACAGAAAAAAAGCAAATAGACATCGGTTTTAAAACCGATGTTTATTAGCATAGACACCGCTGTTAGAGCCTCTGATGTTAAAATTAGGATTTTTACAGTGGAACAAAATCGGTTCTGTGTCAGAAATAGACACCCGTTTAAAATCGGTGTCTTTTAGAAAACAAATCCATTTTCTAAAATCCTGATGTTAAAAGATATAAATTTTTACATCGATTTATCACCGCTGTCTATTCTGTAAAAGACATTGGTTTACTAAAGCGATTTTAAACTGCTATCTTTTATGTTAAAAGACACGGGTTTAAAACTGGTGCCTTGGGAGCCAAACTTCACATATATTTTAACAGTGGTTTTAAATGACGTGCAATTTTGGAAGAGAACGGTTTAGAACTACTATTTATTTGTCAAAACAATGTCCAATCTATCAAATACAATAGTTATAAACATATGCGTTTTATATGAATTTGCATAACCACCGCAAATAATTAGATCAATGTCATACAAAGCTTCAATCCGTAGAAATATGCAGTTGTTCAAAATACAAAAAAAAAAAAAAAAACCATTAGTTAGATTTGCTTTCTATAAAACCACTACAAATTCAACATGAAATCCAATTCAACCAAACAACAAAAACTACAACATATTCAACTAAAGTCACCAATATATAACTAATACAGATCAACATTGCTCTTGTTAATCAAGCTTCCAAAATGGATCTTATCAAAAGCTCTTCAGCCTCATAGTGTTACAATCGCAGTCCCAAGGATGAGTTGTAAGATTTAGAAAGGGGGAATTGAATAAACCTCACAAAATTTTTAAATTTAGTAATTTTTAAATAATTTTAACAGAGTTAACTCAAATTAACTAAGTCCTTGGGGGATCAAGCAGTCGACTTACTTCAACAAAGTTACCTACTCAACACACTCGACTGAGTTGTTGATAGTATAACTCAGCTGGGTCAGCTAACTTTAACTTTTCAGCTAATTTGGTTTTGTTCAACGGAAGACTTATCAATCACCCTTGATATTTTTAAACTGTTTTTAACACTTGTTTTTATCAATATTATTATTGGATGGGTTTAGCAATATAAAATTAAACAACAAATATCAAAATAAGTAGGAAATTAAAGTGTTGTAAGTAAAATGACACAAGCATATTTTATAGTGGTTTGAGGATGGGGTAATTCATCCAATCCACTCTTCTCCAACTCCTGGAGGAATCCGCTAAGTAACACATCAGGTTACAAAGCAGTTCTCAGTGCAAGCCAGCCTTGATCACATAATTGGCTACTTCTGAGGCTCAGTTTCTTCACAAGACAACTGCTTTACTACTTCAGCTCCCTTCGAACCCTTGGAATTGATCACCTAGCCTTCCAACGAGCTCAAATCTTCTAGTTCGACCTTGAACCTTACTACAAGTCCTTCAACCTTGGATGTAGACCCCTTAATTTTTTTAAACTGTTTTTCTTCAACTTGATGAAATATTCTTTCCTTCACTTAATGTGTTGGATCGAGTTCTTTGAATTTAAGCTTGAGGAATATCTTAGAAAGCTTGAGAGAATATTTATAGGTTTGCTTGCTTGCTTGCAAAATTTCTTAGAATTCGTTGTGCTTGGTTACCTTATCTCACGTGCTTTCCCAGCCTTTTATATAAGCGCTTATTTGAAAATTTGCCCGTTGAAGATATAAGCAATTTTCAAATAACACTTCTTGGTTGTTGGATTGTCTTTTCTTGACCTGCTGCTTGTGATGGTGACATTGCCTCGTATTAAATGATGCCTGCAGCTTTTCAGGACCTGACACAGGCTTAGTGCTTTCCATTGGTTTATTCTATATGCACGCTTCTGGGATAAACACTTTTAGACATGGCAGCATGGATATATTACTAAGTTAAGTAATATCCTTGACTTCTGTGAAACGGATCAATATCAGTCGACTTGACTTGACAACTGCCTTTACCCCTTTGACTTGAGTCAGCTCCAACCTTTTAGGAATGACTAAACTGTCAGTTCAAATGGTAGACTTGGCTCTTAATTGACTTGATTGTCACTTCTTCACCCTTTACTCAGCTGTCCCATAGCTGGATCTCTTCTTCAGTCGAATCTGTGCCTTCCATCTTCACTACACTCAGCTGACACACAGCTGAGTCTTCACTTCACTCTTCAGTTGGCTCTTGTATTCTTCAACATAACTGACTTCACTCAGCTCATGCAGTCCTATCTATTACAAATAGAATTACAAGGAAAATGGGGTGTCAACTTCCTATTCTAAGTTTTACTTGGTATTATCAAAATCTAATAATATATTTCCTAACAATTTCCCCCTTTTTGATGATGCCAAAACTTATATAAAATTACAACAAACATAAGCAGTGTAGTAACAAAGAATGTATGTTTTGTATATGTCAATTTTATTGATCATTTCATTCTTGTACTTTACAAATTGTACTTTACAAAGATGTTTTCATAGTATACTCTACGCATTGTTTCCGAGCTATACTATCTATTACATTATATCAGAGCTTCTTATTGTACTAAACTACATAAGGTATCAGAGCAAAATAGGAAACTTACAAAATTTGTATTTACAATTAACTAGAATACACTGAAAGGGTTACAACTGTCTTAAACGCCTCGATTGCTTCCTTCTTATCTTTATTTGTTAGATTTTGATGATACAATGTAAAACTTAGACTAAGAAGTTGACACCCCATTTTCCTTGTATTTCGTATTGTAATAGATAGGACTGGAAGAGTTGAGCGAAGTCAACTAATTCATAATACAAGAAGTCAACTGCAAACCGGAAAGAAGACTTAGTTGTGTGCCAACTGAGTATGGCCTAGAAAGGAGTCAAGGAATCGACTAAAGGAGAATCAGCTGAGGGACAGCTGTGTGAAGTGTCAGTTAAGTCAACTCAAGGAGCCAAGTGTAACAGTTGAAGTGATAGTTGAGTCAATCTTATGATTGGAGCAGATTCAAGTCACCTGGGACAAAGGCAACAGTCAAGTCAAGACGACTTACATTGATCCGTTGGAATGAAGTCAAGAATATTACTCGATATACTAATACGTCCAAGCTGCTAGGTCTTAAAGTGTTTGGCCCAGAAATATGCAAAAAAAAATAAGCCAATGGGAAACACTGCATCTTGTGTCAGAATGTTAAGTTGGTTTTACACCAACGTATTAGTATTCTAGTAGGATTTTGCACTATTTTCGGGTATTTTAGGGTCGTTTGAGTCGAGTTCATGTCATTAGTTGTCGTTTGATAGTCGGGACATGTCTTGGTAGAAAACATTGAGCAAAAATGGTGCAAAACGTGTTTGGACGGTGAAGATCGCAACTTAGAAGTTGAAAAGCGCAAAAATAATGTTCACAGATGAGCGCCGCAACGCGAGGATCAAAAATTGTACAGTGGCAACAGCAAGGGGCGCGCTGCAGCGTCATTTATGGCACGCCGCAGAGCGCCAGTGGACGAAGGAGGAAGGTTGAGTGCGCGTTGCAGCGCCCAGGAGCAAGGGCTGCAGCGCGCCAACGTGCGACGATAATGATGTTCAGCGCGCGCTGCAGTGCGCGAAAGGAGGCGCTACAGCGCAACCACGGACTGAACATGGGCTAAGCTATTTTTTGGGCCTTTTGGCATGATTTCGAGGGCTTTGACCTATAAATACACCAAAGGGGTGTACGTAACAGAGGTCAGACATTATATTGAGCACAACGCAAGGCAAGAGGCAAAGAGATAGGGTTCGGGATGGCAATTGAATGCAATTTTCATCTGGACATAGAGAGAATTCCTTCTCTTCTCTTTTCAATCCTTTCTTTGCTTTTCTTTGTCAATTCTTGAGATGTATAATTATTTCTTTATGAGTTTTTGTACATCCATTATTAGCTAAACCCATCTTTCTAGGGGATTGATGTAAGTTACGTTTGAACCTATGTTTTGATTTCCAGTTTATGAAATTTGCATGTTAATTAATCTATTTGTGCTATTTGATTTGATTGCATCTGAATTATATGATCAATAGTTTAGATTGTGTGGCGTGTTTGATTTGACACTCGAGAGAGGTAATTGAACGCCTGGCCATAGAATAGCACAACCTAGGGTTTCATTGAACCGAGATGTTTATGAATCTTTTGAAGCCTGTGATAGAATATTCATCGAGCGTATTAGGGTTAATTTATGACCTTTATAGAGATATCGAAATCAGAATTGGAAACCTAGAATCACTTGGCACTCGAGAGAGGAAGTGATAATCGGTAGGAATATTGGCTTATAGATTAATAACTTGTGATTAATGAACTGGATTGAGAACATAGGGGATAACTAGGTGAAATCAACCCTCCAGAATTCCTATCTTAAGTGTTTTATTATTTGTTTGAACTAATTGTTTGCTTAATTTTAGTTTTCTTTTTAGTTTAACAATAATTCATCTCTTTTCGATTTCTAGATAGAATTAAGCTATTTTAATTATAGTACTTAGTATAAAATTTGATAACAATCCCTGTGGAGATGATAACCCCACTTTCAAAACTATACTAAAACATGACACCGTATGCTTGTAGTAAGAATTTCTCGATCAAGTTTTTGGCGCCGTTGCCAGGGATTGTTTTATCATATTTTAAACTAATACTATTACCAAGTAGTCTTAATACTAATCTAGACTAGTTTAGGAATTATAATTTCGTGTTTCTCATTGACTTGTCTGTTTATGGGAGATTCTAAGGATATTAATTGCTTCCTTTTGATCCAAAGATTGAAAGGACACTTCGAGCAATCAGAGCATCAAAGCGAGTAGAGAATCGAGCAATGACAGAAGACAGGGAAAATGAGAACACCGGAATTCGGGTTGCGAACGTGCCACCACATCCAGAGGCACAAGAAAGAGCAATCTGAGATTATTTCCGGCTGACCGTGATCCAGAATTACTCCGGAATTGTGCGCCAGCCCATAAAGGCGAATAATTTTGAATTGAAACCGAGCCTCATAAGCATGGTTCAGCAGAATCAGTTTGGAGGGAGTCCAGTGGATGATCCGAATACACATCTGGCCATATCTTGGAAATTTGCGACACCACCAAGATGAATGGTGTGACTGATGAGGCCATTAGATTGAGGCTTTTCCAGGTTTCACTCCGGGATAAGGCCAGACAGTGGTTGCAGACGTTCGACCCTGGTAGTATTATGAGCTGGGTTGATCTGACTACAAAATTTTAGCAAAATTCTTTCCTCCCAACAAGACACTCAAACTGAAGAGCGAGATAGCCCAATTCCAACAGATTGATTTTGAGCCATTATATGAAGATTGAGAGCAATTTAAAGATCTGTTGCGAAGATGCCCACAACAAAATAGGAAAATATTTATAATATTTTATTTTTTTAATTATAAAAACTAAATCCTTAAGTCTTTATAAATTTACTTGTTCTCATTTTTTATTTTAGAAATTAGGAATTTATGTTATTTTATTTATTTTAATTATTGGTTATTTTAAATAATTTATATTAAAAAATTTATTAATAATACAAAATGGGGAACCCGATTCCCCGTGAGGACCCCGTTCCCCGAATGGGAATTTCTCATCCCCGTACTAGATATCCAAAGTGGGGAATGGTACATGAATGGTATTTGGGATGAGATTCTGGGACGGGAATGGTATATTCAATACCAGCCCCGTCCCCACCCATTGTCATCCCTACATTTTTGAACAAGGTTCTATATAACTTTACAAGTAAATAACAATTTTTTTTTACTATAAAAATGTACACTATTCATGGCAAAAGTGATACTTTTCAGATTTAAATAAAGATACATCTGGGATTCTCATTCGTAGATGATTTATTTGTGTGTTTGAGTACTTATCATCTATTATCTTTTTTGCAGATCTGTCATATATAAACCTAGTTAATTCATTTAAATATAGTGATGATATCTCATCAGGTTTAGGACCTGACTTGATCCTTGACAGCAAAAGATAATTCTTCCTAAATGGAAGCAAGTATCCATGGCTGATTGTAAAAACTAATGAAATATATATCATAATAGGTTTTGGACGATTCCATTTAATTTTGAGTTTGCGCCCCATATCTAAACATGGGACAAAAATCAATGCAGAGAATAAAACAAGAGTTCGAGAGAGAGTGAGAGAGCGGGTGTGACCGTGTGAGAGGGAAAAAAATAAAAACGAGCAAAACATGAGAGACGGAGGGGGAGAGAGAATACAAGCATAAGAAAGGGGAAAAAAAAAAAGAAAAATCAACGCGTGTCAGGCAAATCGGGTCGAGTTTGGGGATCCGTCTTATGGAAAATAATCCATAAGACCGTCTTATATGAGTTTTTGCCTAAAATATTTAGGCAAAAACTTGTGTGAGACGGTCTCACGGATTTAAATCCCTGAGACAGAGCCCTTACACAAAGTTTTAAAGGTTTTTTTTTTTTTCAGATTTTATTTTTCTTAGGGTTTATATTTATTTTTTTAGGGTTTATTTTATTCCTTGGGTTTATTTTTAATTGATTTGGGTTTTTAGGATTTTTAGTTTTTTTTAGGGTTTATTTTTTTATTTTTTGGGTTTATTTTTGTTTTTCGGGTTTATTCTTCGTGGTTCATGTTTTTAGGGTTTATTTTTGTTTCTTCATAGTTCATTATTATTTTTAAATTTATTTTCATGGTTCATGTTCTCAAGACGGAGCCCTTAGGAGGTCCGTCTCACGGATTTAGATCCGTGAGACCGTCTCACAAGAGACTTGCTCAAATATTTATTGACAACGATTAAAACGTTAACAACTGGACAAGAGAAAAAATGGCAAATCTTGGATTTTTAAATTTCTGTTTTGTAATATATATGTATAATATCTATTTCAATATAATCACTACCTAATATCTTGTCCATATTATGGAACTAGTTGCACTAATTAATACTAAATCGATCTTGTTGTCAGTTATTGATTTATTTAATTGGATTATTCAATTGTCGATCCAATCAGCAACAGCTAGAAAAGTGAAAAGAAAAACATATAACCACTTGTGTATAACTAAATATTCCTTTTTCAGTATAAGAAAATAATAGGGGAGGGATAAAATGCATTCATACGTAATTGAATCTGAGTCAATCGGTACTCTACCACAACTAAATATGAACTTTGAATTTTCTCAAAATTTTGATCTTACATCAATAATTGATGGATCACAACAACTCTTTGATCTCCCTTTGCAGAACAAACTATGTAAAAAGTTCTCAAATTTGTTTAGCAGGCACGAGTTTAGCTGATAATATATTCTTAATCATGATTAGTTAAAAAATCAAATTCCTTAGCATTGTTTGGTTGTCAATTTGAAAATTCAACTTTTTTTTTAGTACAAAGGGGGAAATTTTGGGAGGGAATACACGCATACATATGGGATCGAACCTTGGTCATTCGCTTTTACAACATACGACTCAACTACTAGAGCACAAGGTTGATCCCATTTGAAAATTCAACCTATAAATATAAGAAACGTCACATTTGTTCGAAATTCCACTACAAAACAAATGCAGTTTACCGACAGAAAATTATGTCGGTAATGTTAAACATTCTGTCGGCAATGAAATTGCCGACAACATTCCGACAAATAAAAAATGCACGTAAAAACGTTGTCGGTAAATAACCACCGACAATATCTAAATCTGTCGGTAATTACCGACAGATTATATGTCGGTAAATTGCATAAAAAATGTAGGTAAGTTCATGTTTGTTATTGTTGGAGACAATTTGCCAACTACATTACTGTCGGTAATTATGTCGCTATTTAGCAACAATTTATGTTGGTAAATTCTATGTAAATTGTTGGTAATTTCTCGGTATTCTTGTCTTGCCTACTACATTACTGTCTGTAATTTTGTCGGTAATTAGCAACAAATATTTTCTGTCGGTAAATCCTATGTAAATTATTGGTAATCTATCAGTATTTTTGTCTTATGGTTCTTTTTATATTTTCTGTAGGCAATTAGTAGGTAATCTATTTGTGGGCATGTATATATTATATTTCAAATTGTCTTTAGCCCGCCTGTAATGCAATTGAATCATAATATAATAAAAATACTCATGTAGACAAATTAAAATCCCAAAATGAAACCATTAATATAATGCAAAAGTGTACTTCAGATATCCTAGAAATAGTGCAAAACGACAATACCAAAAGTAACGAGCATGTTAAAAGTGTGAACAATAAAATGCTACCAAATACGCTAAATAAGCACAAAATGTTGATACTAAAACAGCATAAGCTACACTGTAGCAGACTCATCATCATCGTCGTCCTCATCATCAACACCAGCATGTTGGGGTGGTGGTTGAGTTCCTGACATTCCATCAATAGACTGCAGCAAATGTTCTGTCAAGTCTTTCAAATTCTTAATATCCTCATCTTATTGTATAATTCATTGTTGCAGTTCATTAATTTCTTCACTAATATGTTGACTGGATTGGAATGATGTAGGTGGTCTAGTACCATAATATTTGTTCGACAGCTAAACACCTATAAAAGTCTAACAATCCTGGCAAGAGAACGAGATCAATCGTAGGGTAGCAAGTTGACCACAAGTCGTCTCTCAAGGAAGACTTTGCCGGCAAATAATTATTATGTATTACAATAGACAGAAAATAAATCCTAAACACTCTAACCAGATTTGTTGGTTTTATTGAAACTAAAAGAAAATAATCAAAAAGACGAATTAAAACTAAGCAGGATTAAACTTTGAGAAAAAGATATGGAAGAAATTCTAGGATTATGGATTCTTCTCATCAAACTTGCAAGCAGAATATCAATTAATTGGTCATGCGGTTAACAAATATAGCAAACATGTAAAGACTAGGTCGAGATCTGATAACTTTCGTATTCACAGATTATGGCTATCCCAAAAATTTGCTATTTTCATTAAACCTAGGGTTAGATAATTGTTGGGAATTTATTGTTTAGATTTTGATGAATGCCATGTAAAACTTAGACTAGGAAGTTGGCACCCCATTTTATTTGTATTTTTGCATTGTAATAGATAGGGCTGTACGAGCTGAGTCAAGTCAGCTATGCCTGGATATGCAAGAAGTCAACTGAAGGCTAAAATGAAGACTCCGCTGTGAAGCAGCTGAGTATGGCAAGGAGGAGAAGTCAAGAACTCGATGAAGGAGTATCGGTGGCTACAAATTGTGAGAAGTGTCGGTCAAGTCAACTCTAGACAGCCAAGTCAAGTTGAAGTGATGAGTCTTCCATGATTGGGAGCCGACTCAAGTCACCTGGGGGAAGTTAAGGAACGCAGTCAAGTCAAGACAATCGAAAAGAGTCCGTTGTACGTAAGTCAAGAAAGTTACTTAAATAAGTAATACTTCCATGCCGCAATATTCTAAAGTGCTCGATCCCGAAGCGTGCAAAAGGAATAAACAATGGGAAGCATCGCACTGTGTCGCTCGAAAAAGTGAAGGTTCATTTAATACGAGGAAATGTCAACATCAAGGACTGCAACAAGACAAGCCAACGACCACTAGTGCCTTTTGAAAATCAGCCTATCTCTTCAACGGGCAGATTTTTGAAAAAGCACTATAAAAGGCAGATGAATCAATTTGAGAAAAGGTTACCTTGCATACCTGAACTACGAACATTATAGCTAACATTCAAGATGTAACAAAGAAAAATATTCTCAAGTTATTCAAGCAAATCCTCAAGCCTAAATTTCGAAGGGAAATCAATCCAACACCAAGCTGTGAAGGAAAGACAACTTCAAACTGTTGAAGAGGAAACTTTTGAATAATCAAAAGGGGTCTACATTCCAAGGAGGATTGTAGAAAGGTTCAAGGTCGAACCAGTCTCAAGTTATTGGAGGGCTTCGTGATCAAATCCAAGAAGCTTGAGCAAGTGAGTGAAGTTAGCAAGGCAGCCGCCCTGTGAAAAAGCTGAGTCGGACGAGAAGCCAATTGTGTGACCAAGGCCTCGCATCGAGTCCCAAAGGATCAAGTCAGCTGTGTGATCAACACTTGTATCTGGACTGTTAACCACTTTGTACTCTGATCAATACTTAGTGGATTCCTCCAGGAGTTAGAGAAGAGAGGAGTAGAAGAATTATCCAATCTTCGAACCTCTATAAAATTTATTGTGTCATTTACATTTCAGCATTTCATTTCTGCATATTACACTATATCTGTTGATAATTTGCATTCCAACTAATAATTAACAAAGTGCTAAAATCAAGTGTTAAAACAAACTTAAACCAAATTCAAGGGTGTTAAGTCTTCCGCTGAAAATTGTTAAGTTGGTTTTATACCAATGTATTGAGTATTCTAGACTAGGATTTTGCGGTGTTTTCGAGTATTTTAGTGTCGTTTGAGTCGAGTTCGTGTCATTTGTTGTCGTTTGAGAGTCGAGACTAATCTTGGAAGCTGAAATTGGTTAAAAACGATGAAAAACGTGTTTGGAAGGTGAAAATCGCATTTTAGAAGTTGAAAAGCGGAAAAAGAACGTTCATGATCGCGCCGTTAGGCTAAAACCCCAGCGCAGCAAGGGGTGGAAATTGCACAAATGAGAGCAGGGGAAGGTAGCGCGCAGCGCTAAAACCAAGGCTGCAGCTACCGGACGAGCAGCGCGGTAGTGCACAGATGAGGGCGCGCTGCAGCGCCATTCCGGGCGCACTGCAGCGCGCGATGGAGGACGGTGAGCAGCACGAACAGAGTAAGCAGCAAGCACACTGCAGCACCCATTTTCATGGTTGCAGCGCGCGACCAAACCAACGTAGTAGCGGGACGACGCGACAAAGAAAGTGACTCTAGACGGGCAAGCAACAATGCAGTAGACAAGCGGTAGCGCTACGGCGTCATTATCCGTAGCGGGCTAGGCGCAGACAGACAGAAAAAGAACAGACGATCTTCAAGCGCGCAGCAGCGCACGACGATGTGTGCCGCAGCGCGCGGTCTGGGCTGAAACTGGGCTTATATTTTTGGGCCATTTTTGACGCGAATTCGAGGGTTTCGACTTATAAATAAACCAAAGTGACGTACAAACAAGGGGGTCGGACATTATTTTGAGCACAACACAAGGCAAGAGACACGAAGCTAGGGTTCGGGACGGCAATTGGAGGCACTTCTCGTCTGGACACAGAGAGAATTCCTTCTCTTTTCTTCTCAATTCTTTCTTTGTTTTTCTTTGTCAATTTCTTGAGATGTATAATTATTTCTTCATGAATTTTTGTACATCCAACATGAGTTAAACCCATATTTCTAGGGGATTGATGTAACTTACGTTTGAACCTATGTTTTGATTTCTAGTTTATGAAATTCGCATGTTTATTAATCTATTTGTGCTATTTGATTTGATTGCATCTGGATTATCTGATCAATAATTTAGATTGTTTGGCGTGTTTGATTTGACGCTCGAGAGAGGTAATTGAACGCCTGGCCATAGAATAGCACAACCTAGGGTTTCATAGAATCGAGAGATTTATGAATCTTTTGAAGCCTGTGATAGAATATTGATTGAGCGCATTAGGGTTTAATTTATGATTTTTATAGAGATATCGAAATCAGAAATTGGAACCTAGAATCACTTGGCACTCGAGAGAGGAAGTGATAAACGGTTGGAATATTGGCTTATAGATTGATAACTTGTGATTAATAAACTGGATTGAAAACATAGGGGATAACTAGGTGAAATCAACCCTCTAGAATTCATCTTCTACGTGTTTGATTAATTGTCTGAACCAATTATTTGCTTAATATTAGTTTTCTTTTTAGTATAATAAATCATCATCTCTTTTCGATCTTTAGATAGAATTAAGCTATTTTAATTATAGTACTTAGTATAAAATTTGATAACAATCCCTGTGGAGACGATATCCCTACTTTCAAAACCTATACTAAAACTTGACACCGTACGCTTGTAAGATTTTCGCGATCAAGTTTTTGGCGTCGTTGCCGGGGATTGTTTATCCTATTTTAAACTAATACTATTACCACGTAGTCTTAATCCTAATCTAGACTAGTTTAGGAATTATAATTTCGTTTTTCTCATTTGACTTGTCTGTTTATGCGAGATTCTAAAGATATTAATTTGCTTCCTTTTGATCCAGAGATTGAAAGGACACTTCGAGCAATCCGAGCAAAGAAAGCGAAAGAGAATCGAGCAATGGCAGAAGGCGGGGATGATGAGAATAACAGAAATCGGGTCGTGAATGTGCCACCACAGCCTGAGGCACCAGAAAGGGCAATCCGGAACTATTCCGGAATTGTGCGCCAGCCCATTAATGCAAATAATTTCGAATTGAAACCGGGCCTCATAAGCATGGTTTGAGAATCGATTTGGGGGAGTCCAGTGGATGATCCGAATACACATCCGCCACATTCTTGGAGATTTGCGACACCATCAAGATGAATGGTGTGACTGATGAGGCCATTCGGTTGAGGCTTTTCCCATTTTCACTTCGGGATAAGGCCGGCAATGGTTACTGAGACGCGCCCCGGGAGTATTACGAGCCGGGATGATCTCGACTCAAAAGTTTTTAGCAAAATTCTTCCTCCAAAAAAACACTCCAATCGAAGAGCGAGATCGCCCAGTTCCAACAGATTGATTTTGAGCCGTTATATGAAGCTTGGGAGCGATTTAAAGATCTGTTGAGGAGATGCCCACATGGATATGCAGATCGCGAAGGTTTGATATTTTTACAATGGGTGAATGGGCATACGAGAACGATACTAGATGCGGCATCGGGAGGTACATTGATGGCTAAAACACCGACAGAGGCCTTACTTTTACTTGAAGAAATGGCCACAAACAACTATCAATGGCCCCGAGAGAGGACAAAGACCAAGCCGGTTCGGTGTTCTTGAGCCGGGATACAATGTCGCCTTTTGGCAGCTCAAATCTCGAGTCCGACAAAGCAATTGGCAATCATGAATACCGGTAGCACACCACAGCAAGCCGCACTCCCACCCGCCGCACAGATTGATGGTCTGAATACTAAGATGAGCACAATGGAGACGCATATTAGGTCGATCGAGACACAAATGGGTCGAGTTGGCTCACTGTAGTGAATTCATTGCGGCAGAAGGGAAAGTTCCCAAGTGATACAGAGGTTAATCCAGAGAGCACCGCAATGCGATTTACGCAGAAAAGGAAGCAAAAATTCACCGCTCCCGGAAGAATCACCTATTTATGCGAAACCAGTGGAATCCAAGAAAATGAAGTTGGAAGAATTTGAAAGCTGTCTATCCGGCATGAGGAGTGTAGTGCAATAGTCGAGTAAACTACCTCGAAAAATGAAGGATCCGGGGAGTTTCACTATTCCTTGTACTATTGGAGGAGTTTGCTTTGAGAAGCCACTTTGTGATCTTGGGTCCAGTGTGAATCGATATCTCTTCCGATGTGACGAAGTATGGGCTCGGGGAGGTGAAGCCGCCCAACATCACTTTGCGAGTTCACGATCGATCCATCGCCTATCCGTGGGGAATCATTGAAGACGTATTGGTAAGAATTAATAAATTTGTTTTTCTGTGGATTTTGTAGTGTTGGACGCGAACGAGGAGAAGAAAATACCTATAATCTTTGGGCGGCCATTTTTAGCCACAACAAGGGCTTTGATCGATGTAGAAACGGGGGAGCTAACATTGCGGGTAAATCAAGAGAAAGTTGTATTCACCATCCATCCAACCAATAGGCTAAAATTCGAATTAAAGAATGGTAAGCAGATGGTTGGGAATATTGCTGAAGACATTGGAGGTTGGGAAGTTTCTAAGGGGAATGTGGATAACATGCCTATTGGAGCCCCAACTTGAGGATAATCTGACATAGTCTGGCTGAAGACTGTAAACTTAGCGCTTCTTGGGAGGCAACCCAAGCCCCTTTTTATTGCTTTCTTAGTTTTAATATAGTTAGTAGTTGTTTTTGCTTTGTTATGAATTTTTTTTTTTGCATTTTTAGGAGTAGTAAGTTGCATTATACCCCACCCCTCTTATTTGTGCAAATCCCACATATCCCACTCCATCTTCACAAAGGAGCATTATAACACCACACACACCATCTTCATCTCATTCACTCATTTTTGGTAAGTTTGCAACTTCCAAACCCCACCCCATTTTCCCCATCTTGTGATTTTTGGTGTGATTGGATTGTAGTAGTGCTAGGATAATTGTTGTTGATTTGTGGATTGTGGATTGGTTGCTCATGTTAGACTTAGGCTTGGTGCTGATTTTTGGATTGAATTGAGTTATCCATTGCATTCACTATCTTTGCCCAAATTCATGCATATGAGGTGTTTGATAAAATGCCCCAATGACAATTTCACATTGTTTAGTGCTATATTGCATTTCTATGCTTATCTTTTTGACATGGCATTATATTTTCTACTTGGGTGCATTATGTATGGGCTTTGATTTTCGATTTCTCACCCATAACCAAATTCCTTGGTTCCACGAGTTTTGTTTTCTTGTCTACCTTTCTAGGTTGCAAAAATGCGAAACCAAAAGGGACTGGACTAAGGCGAATGGGAAGAACAAGACCGCACCTCGGAGGCATACACCACCCACGGGCTTGGGCGCTAGGATGCATTGTGAGCTTATACGAGATACCTCCTACACGTAGTAGTACCACATGACTTAAGGAGCCTTCGCTCATCGGCTACCAGGAAAGTCCTTTTTCCCACCTCTCCATTGGGGACAATGTCGTTTTAAGTTTGGGGGGTGCAGTCTATTTTTATTCATCGAGTCGAGTCTTGAGTCACAAAAAAAAAAGGAAAAAAAGAGTCTATAGTCGAGTCGGGTCGTTTGTAAAACTGTGAAACTGCATGACTAAGTGAATTTGTTGAATATGAGTTGAACGGTCAAAAGAGCATGTGTTTGAACTGTGATTTAATCTTCTTTCCATTAATTCCATCTATGTGCTTGACTCTGTTGATTTATTTGGGGATGATTTATGCAATTGAGTGGTTCCTTTATGATCCCACCGGATTCTATAACTTGTCTGATCACTAGTCGAGGCAAAATCCTAGGTGAAGTAACATTGAGGAAGTGATTTAGGCCATCTTTGAACAAGCCAGAGCCTAAAATGCCTACCTTTGCATTATATTCTCCCTAGTGTCCCCCTTTGAGCCCTATAAACCCGTTTCTTTGGCAAACCATCTAATACCCAGAGCCTAAATGTGAATATCCTAATTACCCATCACTCATACACACAAAGTATAGAAAAATATTGGAAGTTGAGGAGGGTATGATGAGAAGGGTATGTATTTAATGGAATGAAGTGCCTGAGAAAAGAAGATAGGAAACCCCATGTACGCAAAAGAATAAGTTTGGGGGTTCCGAAAAAAAAAATAGAGAAAAAGAAAAAAAAATGAATGAGAAAAATCAGCGGGATTGAAGGTTCATAAACATTGGGGAGGTCAAAAAGTGAAAGGTAGTTGCTAATTGATGATTCTAAGTGATAATTGTGTGTCTGGGTGATTTGAGCTACTTATCCTATATTTTCCTACCTTACCCTAAGCCCACATTACAAGCTTTAAAAGTCCTATTGATCCTTGTGTTACATTAGCCTACATTAGTGGAGATTAGTGTGAAAGACAAGCCTATGGAGTCCGGTAAGCATTTCACCTCTATATTCAAAAAGTGGATCATTTTGAAAACACTTGATTGCGTGAATCTATCTGGATAATGAAAACGGAGTTGGCATGAACATTCCACCTTCATGATCACATTGTGAAAATACATGCTTGATTGATAGTAAAACGAAATTTGACGAATGAGTTTGGTTGTGAAGTTTCGCAGTTGGTTTGTTGAGTCAGTCGTCTTCATTTGTTGTTTCCTTCATGTTTGTCGATTTTTAGAGTCTGTAATTGCTTGAGGACAAGCAAACGTCTAAGTGTGGGGGTATTTGTTAAGTTGGTTTTATACCAATGTATTGAGTATTCTAGATTAGGATTTTGCGGTGTTTTCGAGTATTTTAGTGTCGTTTGAGTCGAGTTCGTGTCATTTGTTGTTGTTTGAGAGTCGAGACTAATCTTGGAAGCCGAAATTGGTTAAAAACAATGAAAAATGTGTTTGGAAGGTGAAAATCGCATTTTAGAAGTTGAAAAGCGGAAAAGAACGTTCATGATCGAGCGCCGCAGCGCCAAAACCCCCACGCCGCAGCGCGGGGGTGGAAATTGGTATAGCAGAGCAGGGGAAGGTGGGCGCTGCAGCGCCCAAAACCAAGGGCTGCAGCGCCCGGACGATAGCAGCAGGGTAGTGCACAGATGAGGGCGTGGCTGCAGGCATTATTCGGCCTTGGCTGCAGCCGCGTGATGTGATGGAGGACGGTGAGCAAAGACGAACAGAGTAAAGCGAAAAGCGCGCTGCAAAGACCATTTTCGCAGGCTGCAGCCTGCGACGACCAAACCAACGTAGCGGCCAGGACGACGCGACCAGCAGGTGACTCCTAGACGGGCAAGCGGCAGAAAGTAGAAGCAGGGCGCTGCAGCGCTATCCGAAGGTGCAGCCGCACAAGACAAACAGAAAGAAGCAGACGATCTTCTTCAAGCGGCAGAAGAAATACGACGTCTTGCTTGGCAGTCCGGGTCCGGCTGAAATCGGGCTTATATTTTTGGGCCGTTTTTTACGCGAATTCGAGGGTTTCGACTTATAAATAAACCAAAGTGATGTACAAACAAGGGGGTCGGACATTATTTTGAGCACAACGCAAGGCAAGAGACACGAAGCTAGGGTTCGGGACGGCAATTGGAGGCACTTCTCGTCTGGACACAGAGAGAATTCCTTCTCTTTTCTTCTCAATTCTTTCTTTGTTTTTCTTTGTCAATTTCTTGAGATGTATAATTATTTCTTCATGAATGTTTGTACATCCAACATGAGCTAAACCCATATTTCTAGGGCATTGATGTAACTTACGTTTGAACCTATGTTTTGATTTCTAGTTTATGAATTTCGCATGTTTATTAATCTATTTGTGCTATTTGATTTGATTGCATCTGGATTATCTGATCAATAATTTAGATTGTTTGGCGTGTTTGATTTGACGCTCGAGAGAGGTAATTGAACGCCTGACCATAGAATAGCACAACCTAGGGTTTCATAGAATCGAGAGATTTATGAATCTTTTGAAGCCTGTGATAGAATATTCATTGAGCGCATTAGGGTTTAATTTATGATTTTTATAGAGATATCGAAATCAGAAATTGGAACCTAGAATCACTTGGCACTCGAGAGAGGAAGTGATAAACGGTTGGAATATTGGCTTATAGATTGATAACTTGTGATTAATAAACTGGATTGAAAACATAGGGGATAACTAGGTGAAATCAACCCTCTAGAATTCATCTTCTACGTGTTTGATTAATTGTCTGAACCAATTATTTGCTTAATTTTAGTTTTCTTTTTAGTATAATAAATCATCATCTCTTTTCGATCTCTAGATAGAATTAAGCTATTTTAATTATAGTACTTAGTATAAAATTTGATAACAATCCCTGTGGAGACGATATCCCTACTTTCAAAACCTATACTAAAACTTGACACCGTACGCTTGCGGTAAGATTTTCGCGATCAAAAATCTTATCACAGCCAAGTTAAGTATAAGACTAAACAGCTGAGTTATTCTATCAACAGCTCTATCGAGTCTGTTGAGTGGCTAACTCTGCTGGTTAACTAACTTAGTTGTCCATCAAGGACTTAGTTGTGAAATTAACTCTGAATAATTTTAAAAGGAATAAATTTCGAAAAGTTAGTAAGGTTTATTCAACCCCCCCTTCTAAACCTTACACTCACACCCCTTGGGACCTACAAGTGGTATCAGAGTGGTTGGTTCATTGAGCCTTCCACACTGGTTACTGAACTAGATCTCCAATCTTTCAAAACTTTTTCTAACACTTGTTCTTTCAAAAGTCATTTTTTTAAATAGCAAAGTCATTATCATGGAAGCAAATTTGACACGCATCCCTATGTTCACCATTGAGGAATTTGATGACTGAAAAATACGTATGCAGGCTCATCTATCAGCTTTACATGATGAGATGTGGACACAACAAATAATGAAGGTGAACACAGCTGCAAGGAGAGCTGCTGCGGCTGAAGGAGAGGAGGCTGCTCCTCCTAGACTAGCTATGGTTGATAAACCAAAAGCTGAGTGGACAAATGATGACAGAAAAAGATACAATCTTGACAATGTGGCTAAGGATATACAATAGACAGAAAATAAATCCTAAACACTCTAACCAGATTTGTTGGTTTTATTTAAACTAAAAGAAAATAATCAAAAAGACGAATTAAAACTAAGCAGGATTAAACTTTGAGAAAAAGATATGGAAGAAATTCTAGGATTATGGATTCTTCTCATCAAACTTGCAAGCAGAATATCAATTAATTGGTCATGCAGTTAACAAATATAGCAAACATGTAAAGACTAGGTCGAGATCTGATAACTTTCGTATTCACAGATTATGGCTATCCCAAAAATTTGCTATTTTCATTAAACCTAGGGTTAGATAATTGTTGGGAAATTTATTGTTTAGATTTTGATGAATTCCATGTAAAACTTAGACTAGGAAGTTGGCACCCCATTTTCTTTGTATTTTTGCATTGTAATAAATAGGGTTGTACGAGCTGAGTCAAGTCAGCTATGCCTGGATATGCAAGAAGTCAACTGAAGGCTAAAATGAAGACTCCGCTGTGAAGCAGCTGAGTATGGCAAGGAGGAGAAGTCAAGAACTCGACTGAAGGAGTATCAGCTGGCTACAGCGGTGAGAAGTGTCAGTCAAGTCAACTCTAGACAGCCAAGTCAAGTTCAAGTGACAGATGAGTCTTCCAATGATTGGGAGCTGACTCGAAGTCACCTGGGGAAGTTAAGGAACTGCAGTCAAGTCAAGACAACTGAAAAGAGTCCCTTTCACAGAAGTCAAGAAAGTTACTTAAATAAGTAATACTTCCATGCTGCAATATTCTAAAGTGCTCAGTCCCAGAAGCGTGCAAAAGGAATAAACCAATGGGAAGCACTGCACCTGTGTCAGGCTCTGAAAAAGCTGAAGGTTCATTTAATACGAGGAAATGTCAACATCAAGGACTGCAACAAGACAAGCTAACGACCATTAGTGTCTTTTGAAAATCAGCCTATCTCTTCAACGGGCAGATTTTTGAAAGAGCACTATAAAAGGCAGATGAATCAATTTGAGAAAAGGTTACCTTGCATACCTGAACTACGAACATTCAAGCTAACATTCGAGCTATAACCAAGCAAAATATTCTCAAGTTATTCAAGCAAATCCTCAAGCGTAAATTTCGAAGGGAAATCAATCCAACACCAAGCTGTAAAGGAAAGACAACTTCAAACTGTTGAAGAGGAAACTTTTGAAGAATCAAAAGGGGTCTACATTCCGAGGATTGTAGAAAGGTTCAAGGTCGAACCAGTCTCAAGTTATTGGAGGGCTTCGTGATCAAATCCAAGAAGCTTGAGCAAGTGAGCTGAAGTAGCAAGGCAGCCGCCCTATGAAGAAGCTGAGTCGGACGAGAGGCCAGCTGTGTGACCAAGACTTGTATCTGGACTGTTAACCACTTTGTACTCTGATCAATACTTAGTGGATTCCTCCAGGAGTTGGAGAAGAGAGGAGTAGAAGAATTACCCCATCTTCGAACCTCTATAAAATTTATTGTGTCATTTACATTTCAAAGATTTCATTTTGCATATTACACTATATCTGCTGATAATTTGCATTCCAACTGATAATTAACAAAGTGCTAAAATCAAGTGTTAAAACAAACTTAAACCAAATTCAAGGGTGTTAAATCTTCTGCTGAAAATCTTATCACAACCAAGTTAAGTATAAGACTAAACAGCTGAGTTATTCTATCAACAAACTCTATCGAAGTCGTTGAGTGGCTAACTCATTTGGTTAACTAACTTAGTTGTCCATCAAGGACTTAGCTGTGAAATTAACTCTGAATAATTTTAAAAGGACTAAATTTCGAAAAGTTGGTAAGGTTTTTTCAACCCTCCCCCCATCTAAACCTTACACTCACACCCCTTGGGACCTACAATAATACATCTCTGATTCATATCTAACCCCCTGAATAAATTTAGTCTAGGAATAATATCTTTTCTCGATCTCAATTATTCCCTCAAACAATCAAGAGTTGGCCAAATAATCAATCAACAAGTAAAATAATTTATTCAGGAAAGCATATCATTTAATCAATACTCATGCTTGTTTGTTTGAATCAAATCATCATAATCCTAGAACAAGAAAATTAGTTCATGCTTGGGGATGAGATCATAATCTCAATTCAAGGAAAGAAAACAATCATAAACATGATCATGCAATAATAATAATCGCCCCAACAATTAAAATCAGACAAAATAGATGAAGAAATCTTACTCTTTGATTAAGAAGCAAAAATAACTTCAAGGGGAAGAACCCAAGCAATCTCAATGTTGAAAGCAAGAGAAAAATACCAAAAAACTAAAGTATAGAAGTGCTATGAATGAGAGTGTACGGAATTATGGATCCCCCAAGGGCTATTTATAAGCCTAAGCTTATACAAGGTGGAAGAATCCAAAAAGGAAAGGGAAAATCGGAATAAATTTCTAGAAAATTCTCGCGGTGCGCATCTGCGCAGTATCCTCATGCGCAAGCTTGCGCGCCGAGCAACTTCCTTCCGCGCGGTCCTGCGCGCCCGCCTCGCGCGGGCGGGTGCGCGTCGTCCATCTGCTCGCTGTGCCAACTAACTGCACATTCGCGAACAGTTGCGCGGCGCGCGCATTTACGTCAATCTTGATGTTGCGCGCCGCGCATGCACAATCTTCAGCTTCCCCAACCGTCAATCGCCCATAATGTCCGTTTCGACTGTTTTAGTCCATTTTTAAGTTCTCTTTTTACGAAAACCTACTAAACAACCAAAAATACCATACGTAACATATGACAACATAAAATGGGGTGAAAAGACACAAAAATACGCACACTCACTCATACGAAAAATAGAAATCACACAAAATTCGCACACAAAAACATGCAAAACAACTCCCCCACACTTAGTCTTTTGCTTGTCCTCAAGCAAATAATAATGCCCATAAATTTAATCAAGAAATATAATGCTTATTTTGAAAATCAATTTTTCCATGACATCAATTTCCATCCACCTCGGATTTTTCCTCATTGATCCTCAATCTTCGCAATAAACTCACTTAGCTAAAGTTAAACAATTATTCAAAGTGTTTGGCTTTCTTTACAGAATTTCAAATTTGTATCAAAAGTCGCAACCCTTATATTCATGTATAAATTACGTAAGTACTAGCCCTTTTTTTTATGCTTGGACCTACCGAGATATTATTCCACTAGGTGTAAACTTCGGATGTTTTCCAAAGGCTCCTAGGGTGGTTTCCCATACTCATGTTTAAACCGCCGTTTTACGTAAAATTCAAACATGGGGCACATGAATGCTCCTAGTTACTAAGCAGCTTAACCAGCGGAGTATAATCTCGATTGTTCCTTTTTTTTAGCTCTCTTTATTGCATTTTTTTTTCGGCGCTTATACTGCATTTTTTTTTCGCAAGGCTAGCAATTTTGTAATCCATAGAATAAAAATAAGAGTTTTAACTCAATTTACATCAATAAAATCCTGTAATTCATACCCCACAACCTCGAGTATTGTTTAACCATCGCCTAACTCATTTATCATAAGGGTTAATTCACAACTTAGTCAAATAGGATATGCATCAAGTCCGTAATGTCATTTCCTAATTGAGTCTCAAAGTAATGCATCGATTTCGAATTAACAAAATAGCATTATTATTAAAATAGGGACAATTAATAGGCATAAAATTTTTATTACAAACAATCAATTTATATATTAATGATGAATTAGCCCCCCCACACTTAAAACACGCAATGACCTCAATGCGTAAAACAAATGAAGGAGAGATGAAATACGTCCTGAAAATTTCGGAGATTGTTAAGTAATGTCAAAAGTACATCCGCCTATGATTCTGCAAAAGCTAACATGCAAAAATAGAAAACATCCGCATGCAAAGGGAGAAAAACACACAAGAGGAAAGAAAAGAGAAACAGAAAAACATCACTGATCAACCCGGGAGGTGGTGGGGGGTGGAGCGGCGAAAAAGATAGCGTCTAGTTCTGTTTGATATTCTGCACCCGACTGTCAAGTGAGTTTAGCTGGACGCTCATATCTCTCACGAGGGTGTTGAGGTCGGTCATCTGCTGATGCATGTCAGCCATCTGATGCTGAAAATGGATGAAGTTGCCTTGCATAGAATCAAGGCGTGATAGGATGGCGTTTAAACCAGTGGTGTCACCCTGGCTCGGGGCTGAAGATGGGCCCGGGTGAAGCGACTGGCAAAATGAGTATCATGTGGCTCATCTGTATCAGTATTATCGGTGCCTCGACTATCGACCCCAAAGGTAGTAGGTTGAGGTCGGTAGGCGCCATTCGGGTTCCATTTATGGTTGTTAAAACATTTGCGAGTAGTAGGATCCCGGAATTCTCCTGCCTTAGTTAAAAATTCTGAACCAAGCATACTTTCCTTAGTAATAAAAGTTCTTTATACCTCATGATAATTAAGACTAGTGACATCAGCAATTCCAAAATGTAGGGCAATAAGTGACACAAAATGACCCATTCCCAATTTGTATGTACTCTTCTTCTGAATCCGATAAAATGTATCAAACACAAAAGTTGTAGTGCATATTTGGTTACGGGACTTAGCGCAATACATAAAAAAATAATTCCGGGCATGTCACTTTGTTACTTTCATCTTTCCCAAATAACTGATGTGCGAGAAATTTATGAAACAAATAAGTAGCCCGGTCTTGGATGAACTCGCTGGGCGTCCCTTTACTCGAAAAATTATCGAAATTAGTCAATTCCAACCAAAATTGTTTAGCATTAAACGAGTTTGGGACAGATCGCACTCCTCTAGTAGAAAATCCAAAAATCGATTTCATTACTCAATAATCCACTTTATATTCAACCCCAAGCAAACGACAAATGAAGTTCGTAAGTGTGTGTCAGAAAAACGAAGTGTAGTATAAAATTCAACAACCAATTCCTAGTATGCAACACCCTTTGATTTAATAAATTTCTTCCAACCCAAAGCTTCAACAAGAGCCATAAAATCACCTTTCAACCCCAAATCATCCAAAATTCGTAAATTTAGAAGGTGAGAAGCAGGTACCTCGCGTTGACTAATCCGTGTATACTGTTGCCCCTTTTCCTCGGAGTAGATTGGGAAGGGGGCATCGAATTATTCGGCCAAATCAACCGGGACCATTGGAGTGTCCTCTTGAGCCCTAAAAGTTCCCTCTTGTGCCTTTTTGCCTCTTTGTGATGCCATTGATGGAAGATACACACTTAATTGGAGTGCTTTGGTATTGTTGAGGTCGAATTTGTGTATAGGAAGAATTTGAAGAGGGTTTGGAGAGGATTTGCTAATGAAAATTTGGGGAAAATTTCGCCCCTGTTCGCTGATTTTGCATGTCTGTCCCAGGTGCGCGTTCGCGCAGTCTTGCGTGGCTTGGTGCGTGCCGCGCACCCCTTGCGCGCGCGTCCAGGGCGGTTCCCGTCCTTCTATTGCGCGTTCGCGCATATGTGCGCGTCCATGCACATCCTTTTTTTTCATTTTTTTTTTTTGTTTTTTTTGTTTTTTTGTTTTTTTTAAATAACTATCATACTTATAATAAGAGAAAAAGAACTCAAACAAACCATTAGATACGGTTAGTCGAAAAATAAATAAATAAAAGAAACAAAAATTGGGTTGCCTCCCAATAAGCGCTTACTTAACGTCTTTAGCTTGACGATACCTGAGTACGGTTCTTATGTGACATCTTCGAGGCCTATGCTCTCAATTCGTTCAGCCCGAGATACCCCTTCAAAATATGGCTTAACCCGATGACCATTTACCTTGAAAGATTCATGCGTCCTTGGATTAAGTAGTTTTACCGTTCCATAGGGGTATACCTCTTCGATCTCAAATGGCCCGCTCCATCTTGATTTTAATTTACCTGGGAATAAACGCAATCGTGAATTGAATCAAAGAACTTTCATACCTGGTTCGAGATTTTTATGAATAATTTTCTTGTCGTGCAACTGCTTCAGTTTGTCTTTATATATCCGCGCATTTTCATAAGCGTCATTGCGAAGTTCGTCTAGTTCGGAATGTTGCAACTTCCTTTCGGCTCATGCTTTATCCAATTTAAAATTTGTCGCTTTGATGACCCAATATTCCTTGTGCTCTACTTCAACTGGTAAATGACACGCTTTCCCGAAAACTAGTCTATAGGGGCTCATTCCTAAAATCGTTTTATAAGCTGTTCTATATGCCCAGAGCGCATCATTTAACTTGGTCGCCCTGTCTTTCCTTGTAGGATTTACAGTCTTCTCTAAAATTCCTTTTATATGCTTGTTGGTAGTCTCCACTTGTCCGGAAGTTTGAGGATGATAAGGTGTAGCTATCTTATTTGTGATGCCATTTTTTTCATCATTTTTTCGAATAACCTGTTGCAAAAATCTTTTCCCCCATCGCTAATGATAGCTCTCGGAAATCCAAACCTGCTTAAGATATTTTGGTGCACAAACTTGATGACAGTGTTAGCATCACAAATCCTTGTGGGGATTGCCTCAACCCACCGGGACATGTAATCGACAACAACAAGTATATATTCATAACCAAGAGACTTGGGGAAGGGGCCCATAAAATCAATACCCCATACATCAAATATTTCAACAACCAAGGTACTATTCAGAGGGATCTCATTCCTCCTACTAATATTTCCAGTCCTTTGGTATCTCTCACATGTCAGCCCAAAATTATGCGCGTCTTTGAATAATGATGGCCAATAGAATCCTGATTGGAGAACCTTAAAGGCTATTTTACGGCCTCCAAAGTGCCCACCACAATGAATTTCATGACAAAAGGCCAATACATCATTCTGTTCGTTTTCAGGAATACATCTTCGGATAATTTCATCTTTGCAGATTTTAAACAAGTATGGGTCATCCCAATAGTAGAACCTACAAGTAGACAAAAATCTTTTCTTTTCCTGAAATGAAAGGTTAGTTCTCACAATTCCACATGCAAGATAATTCACAATGTCGGCATACCAAGGAATTGAAGTAACCTCAAATAATTACTCGTGGGGGAGGGAATCAATTATATGCTCATTTTTATGAGAAGCAAGAGTATCATCAGTAAGAGTGAGACGAGACAAGTGATCTGCTACTACATTCTCGCACCCTTTTTCTATCTTTTATTTCAACATTAAATTCTTGCAACATCAAAATCCACCGAGTTAACCTAGGTTTAGCTTGTGGCTTACTCAACAAGTAACGCAGGGCTGCGTGATCGCTATGAATAATTACCTTAGACCCAACAATGTAAGATCTGAATTTATCCAAGAAGAAAACAACAGCTAATAGTTCTTTTTTAGTGGTAGTGTAATTTACTTGTGCATCATTAAGAGTCAAACTAGCATAGTAAATTACATGGAGCAATTTATTAATTCTTTGTCCTAAGACGACCCCTACAGCATGATTAGACGCATCACACATAATTTCAAACGGCAATGACCAATCAGGAGCAACAACAACAGGAGCAGTTATCAATTTCTCTTTTAATGTGTTAAAGGCATTCAAACATTTTTCATCAAAATCAAAAGGGGCATCATGAGCAAGCAATTTACAAAGAGGTTGGCTAATTTTTGAAAAATCCTTAATAAACCTTCTATAAAATCCAGCATGCCCAAGAAAACTCCTAATGCCCTTAACATTAATGGGAGGATGTAATTTTTCAATAACATCAATTTTAGCTTTATCAACCTCGATCCCTCTTTTTGAAACCACATGGCCTAAAAAAATTCCGCTTGTCACCATAAAATGGTTTTTTTCCCAACTTAGAGTTAAATTGCATTCAATGCATCGTTCAAGAACCTTAGCCAATTTATTAAGACAATCGGAATAAGAGGATCCAAATATAGAAAAATCATCCATAAATACCTCAATGAAGTCCTCAACCATGTCAGAAAAAATTGAAAACATGCACCTTTGGAAAGTTGCTGGTGCATTGCAAAGTCCAAACGGCATTCGTCGAAATGCAAAAGTCCCAACCGGGCATGTGAAAGTAGTTTTTGCTTGATTATCCGGTGCGATGGCCACTTGATAATAACCTGACAAAAAAACAATAGAAACTATGTCCTGCAAGTTTGTCAAGCATTTGATCAATAAAAGGGAAGGGGGAAATGATCTTTTTAGTAGCAACATTTAACTTCCTATAATCTATGCACATCTTCCATCCAGTCGTGGTCCTAGTGGGAATAATTTCACCCTTTTCGTTCTCTACAACTGTTATCCCATTTTTCTTTGGTACAACATGCACCGGGCTCACCCATTCACTATCCGTAATTGGGTATATCACCCCTTCAGCTAGGAGTTTTAATGCCTGTTTTTTAACTATTTCATTCATAACGGGATTCAATCTTCTTTGTGCTTCTCTACTAGGCTTAGCCCGTTCTTCTAGAATAATTCTATGCATGCACGTAGCAGGGCTAATCCCTTTGATATCACTCAACCCCCATCCAATTGCATTTTTAAATTTTCTAAGCACCACCAACAATTCTCCCTCTTCTCCTTTAGAAAGTACAACAGAAATAATCACCGGCTTCTGCTCACTTACTTCTAAAAACACACATTTTAAATGTTTAGGGAATTCTTTTAATTCCAGTTTTTATTGGGGTTTATTATCCACATCTTCTAATGCGAATATTTCCATCACCCCTCATCGTCTTAGGCTTGCCTATACGTCTTCCATGACGTCAAAAATATCATCCTGCTCAAGAAATAAAGTATCAAGACTATAATCATGCAAGAAGGTGTTTTCGACTGCCCCATCAATCAAATCAACAAAAGAGCAATTTTCAAGTGATGCATGCGAGGGGATAGGTTTAGTATCAGAGATAGAGAAAGTCACAGTTTCCCCGAGAACAGTCATAGTCATGCGCCCATTTTTAACATCAATAAGTGTGTGCGTGGTGGCCATAAATGGGCGGTCTAACAGAAGTGTGTGCTCATTATCTTGATTTTGCACTTCCCCTACTTCTAATACAAAAAAATCAACAGGGACAATGAGACCACCCACTTTTGCCAACATATCTTCAATAACACCTTTAGGGTACCGAATGGACCTATCAGCAAGTTGAAGACACGTTATAGTGGGCTTCAGTTCCCCTATCAAGTTGTTTAAAAATAGAATAAGGCATTAGATTAATCCCGACCCCCAAATCAAGCATCCCGGAAGTTTCCTTACCGTTTCCCATTGCAATTTTAATAACAAAACTACCTGGATCTCATTGTTTAGGAGGTAATTGGTGTTGAAGAATCGCACTTGCCACTTCAGAAACTATTACCTTCTCATTGTTGCCAAACTTCCTTTTGTTGGATGCGAGTTCTTTGAAAAATTTGACATAAGCTGGCACATTTCTTATAACATCTAGCAGAGGTAAATTAACATTAACCTTAGATAACATGTTATAGAAATCCAAGAACTACTTATCCTGTTTTTCGTTCCGAATGCGACTTGGAAAAGGAATTGGAGGTTTGTAAGGATTGTTGGTTTTGTGCAAGACAGATTCCTTACTCCCCTCTTCTTCCTTGTGCAAGGTTTTTGAATTTGACGCATTCTCGATCTCCTTGTCACCTACAGGGTTAGTCAAAGTAGTAGAAAATGGAATTTCAACTTTGTTATCAATAACCTTACCACTTCGTAACACGGTGACGGCTTGGGCTTGTTCTGGTTGGCTAGGTAGCTTTCCTTTATTTACCACATGTTGAGCAATTTTACCCATTTAAGTGGCTAATTGACCAACTTGGGTTTCAAGACGCTTGAATGAAGCTTCCACAGACTCAAACCGCTGAATGTTGGCCTCTTCAGTTTTCTTACTAACCTGAATGAACGAACTCAAACTTTCCTCAATAGATGGAGGCCGAGGTTGATTTGATGAGTGACCTTGGGAAGGTGGCCTCGGATGGATTTGAGATGGATTTTGTGAATTTCCCCAACTGAAGTTTGGATGATTCCGCCAACTTGGGTTGTAAGTCTAAGCGTAGGGATCATTACGAGGCCTTTGCTGAAAACCCTGGATAGCGTTAATGTCCTCAACCTGTTGATCAACCACCATATTACAAACATTAGCCCCATGACCAAATTCACCACAAATTCTGCATGACTCGGCAAAGGAAGGGGCGTTAGATGGATGCCCCCGTGTAGCCAACAATTGAACTTGTTTAGTCAACTCAGCCAATTGTTTTGTCACATCGTAACTTGGTGCTATTTCATTCACGGTAGCCTGTTTGCCTCGGGCACTTTTTTGTTGGGAATTATCACTCATCATCTCTAGAATATCATAAATTTCCTGGGCTGTGTGCACACCCATATCACCCCCAGCAGCATTGTCAACCATATATTGAGAGTTATGTGATAATCCATCATAGAAAAATTGGTTTAACAATTCTAATGGGTAGTGATGATATGGGCATTTAGTCTGTAAATCTTTGAAGCGATCCCATGCCTCATGAAAAGGTTCACCTTCCATTTGACAAAAAATAGCTATTTTACCTCGTAGATCCGAAGTTTTCTGATGAGAGTAGTACCTGCCCATGAACTTATTGTACACCGCCTCCCAAGTAGTAAGAGAGTTGGGAGGTAGAGACATAAGCCATGTTTTTACCCGATCTTTCAGAGTATATGGAAAGTAGTGCATCCTTAGCTGATCCTCATTCAAATCCTGCAGAGGAAAAGTTTGAATGACATAATAGAATTCCCGAATGAAGTTGAGAGGATCTTTATTGGGCATTCCATAAAAAGACGGTAGCTGATTGAAGTGTATATTTTTTAGCTCATAGTTCCGTGCTGCTTGTCCCAGAGTGATGCAAGAGGTCGCGGTTCCGATGACTGGGTGCGCGAACTCACGCATCGAAGGCTGACGTGCCTCCGCGTTGTTTCCGTCTTGATTATCACCCATTGTTGGCTCGTCTTTTTGTTCTTCCTTTGGAATGTGGTCCTGAGAACCCTCGCTACTAACCGAAGAGTTGTCCCCCTCATTCCTTATACATCTCAGAACGCGGTGAATGTCGTCTACGAAAGGTGCTAGCTCTAGATTGAGATTCCTATGACCTTGCATAAACAAACTTAGGAAAACGAATCAAACGTACCGGTGGAATAAGGGTAAAAATCAAAAAGCAAACAAGAAGAAATCCTAAACTAAAAACACGAAAAATAGACACAATAATTATTACGCCTAAAGCCTTCGGCGCCAAAATTTTGTTCGACCGCTAAGCACCTATAAAAGTCTAACAATCCTCGCAAGAGAACGAGATCAATCGTAAGGTAGCAAGTTGACCACAAGTCGTCTCTTAAGAAAGACTTAGCCGGCAAATAATTATTATGTATCACAATAGACAGAAAATAAATCCTAAACACTCTAACCAGATTTGTTGGTTTTATTTAAACTAAAAGAAAATAATCAAAAAGTCGAATTAAAACTAAGCAGGATTAAACTTTGAGAATAAAAAAAGGAAGAAAGTCTAGGATTATGGATTCATCTTATCAAACTTGCAAGCAGAATATCAATTAATTGATCATGCGGTTAACAAATATAGCAAACATGTAAAGACTAGGTCTAAATCTGATAACTTTCGTATTCACAGATTAGGGATATCCAAATAATTTGCTATTTTCATTAAACCTAGGGTTAGATAATACATCTCTGATTCATATCTAACCCCTTGAATAAATTTAGTCTAGGAATAATATCTTCTCTCGGTCTCAATTATTCCCTCAAACAATCAAGAGTTTGCCAAACAATCAATCAACAAGTAAAATAATTTATTCAGGAAAGCATATCATTTAATCAATACTCATGCTTGTTTGTTTGAATCAAATCATCATAATCCTAGAACAAGGAAATTAGTTCATGCTTGGGGATGGGATCATAATCTCAATTGAAGGAAAGAAAACAATCATAAACATAATCATGCAATAATTATAATCGCCCCAACAATTGAAATCAGACAAAATAGATGAATAAATCTTACTCTTTGATTAAGAAGCAAAAATAACTTCAAGGGGAATAACCCAAGCAATCCCAATGTTGAAAGCAAGAGAAAAATACCAAAAAACTAAAGTATAGAAGTGCTATGAATGAGAGTGTACGAAATTATGGATCCCCCAAGGGCTATTTATAAGCCTAAGCCTATACAAGGTGGAAGAATCCAAAAAGGAAAGGGAAAATCGAAATAAATTTCTAGAAAATTCTCACGGTGCGCGTCCGCGTAGTATCCTAGCACGCAAGCTTGTGCGCCACGCAACTTCCTTCCGCGCGGTCCTGCGCGCCCGTCTTGCGCGTGGCTTGCACGCCCGCCTCGCTCGCGCGGGTGCGCGTCGTCTGTCTGCTTGTTGTGCCAAATAACTGCGCGTTCGCGCACCGTTGTGCGGTTCGCGCATTTACGTCAATCTTGACGTCGCGCGCGCGCGCACAATCTTCAGCTTCCCCAACCGTCAATCGCCCATAATGTCCGTTTCGACCGTTTTAGTCCGTTTTTAAGTTCTCTTTTTACGAAAACCTACTAAACAACCAAAAATACCATACGTAACATATGACAACATAAAATGGGGTGAAAAGACACAAAAATACGCACACTCACTCATACGAAAAATAGAAATCACACAAAATTCACATGCTTGACATCCAAGACCATAATCTCCATTTCTATTCTCTCCACCCACGATATCCAAATACAACTTATTTTCATCTATAGTCTCATTGGCTTGTGTCAACTCCTCCAGCTTAGAAGTAAAAGTATCCTGAAAATTTTTAAAATCATATGAAATATTAGTATAGAGAACATAGCGGAAAAGGGAGGCAGCATGGCAAAGCTATAGATTAAAGTTGATGGCTAATTTGAGCAGATTACATGAATCTTTTTGGACTTCGCATTAGTAAATGTCTTGCCATCATGATTTTTTGTGTGGGTGTGGAGATGCAACTCTGGAGCTGTTGGTTTACGTCCATGTTGCCGAACCTAAATATTTGGAAATAATACAACTCAATAGTATAGGAATACAATTGATTTTAAAAAAATAGAAGCATAAATTATAGATAAGCTCAGCTAAATTCTTTACAAGATGAAGCTTTCCTTTTTAAAGCAGAACTCCCATTTTGCAGCAATTTTAAGCCAAATAAGCTGTCATTACCCACCAAATAACATTCACAACATAACCAAACATCCAAATCAAATGTCATCCTATACTCCAAATCCAAAAATGCTGCCCAAAAAAGCGTTTTTTTTATAACTGCAGAACTTCAATCACACAATCCAACAATCACTTGGACAACTTTTAACAATAAAACCTGAAAGCTACTCCCAGTAGACATAAATCCAACACAATTCGACCCAACTCAATCTCAGGCACAACTTACACAACTTTTAGGCAAAAGCTATAAGCAGGAAACAGAACAGCAGAATTCAGGAAGCAGCAAAACACCTTATCATCAATGTTAGCTTTTGTAATCTTGGATACTTTTATTTATTTTTTAAGTCCTCATTCAACTATTTTATTGGTGCATTCAGTGTTATGTTATTACCGTCCATAAAGGGTTTTGTACATAGCAGAACAACGGATAAATTTACAAGAAGCTGAAACGTGGCACATACCTTAATAGCAAGCATAGTGTATGAAAGAATCTGGTTTTTAACATTGGAGAAAAAAAATCCTATTAAATCTTAGTCCATAAAAGCAAACATACAGTCCATGTCAAACCAATCTCCCCGACAGTAAGCAAAAATGTCAAAGTAATTATTTGCATAAATGTTTCAGTGCTATTACTATATATGCTCACATGAAATCAAGGAGCCAACAAACATGACAGACTAAGTACTAAAAGATATTTCTTGGCACTTAAGGTTCAGTATTGGACGACCCTTTCTAAAGTCACCCGGGAAAGATTTCCAAACCTCCATTACAGCAGAAAGGAAATCTATGCATGTATGTCCAGCAACGAATCTTCAATTTATTAATGAAGAGATTCCAATGTTTAGACATTTGGTTCTACTAGATCTAAGTTCAAGAACAGGTAAAACACACAAAAAGGTAAATGGGCGAACAAACTCATTAATGTAACAATGGTTTATATCCAAGTTCACAAAAAATCTGATTTAGAGCGGTACCACAAACATCCCATTCAGAGTCAATCTTCAACATTACAGGGCACAAAATCAATCATACATCTTCATATAAATTAGAGATTACTGAAATAGAGTACAGAGCTTCCTAAGAAGTTTCTTATAACAAAAGTCCACATCTGTCACTAGTTGTGCTTGAAGATCTTACAATTGAATATACATGAAAAATGGCATCTAAAACACTTTCTCTTTCCTTTTTTTTTTTTCTGAAAAAATCTGAAACAACCATTTTCATCATATGGGCATATGTTCCTGACTATTGGTTGCCATCTAAGACAGGTTGTGATTGATGTTTTCTTTTATTAAAAAAAGATCTATTCAAACTTATATGTTTGTTCAGCCTGCAACCGTATAATACTCAACTGTTCAAGTCTGAATTTAGATTAGTTTGATTAGCACTTCGTTACAAATATATCACTACATGAATAAATCAATAGATCGGAATGCATAGAAAAACAAAAATAGATAACCAGATGTCTACAAACAATCGACATGTAAGCACAACATCAATCATATAAATACAACTAAATTTAGCAAACGTGCAAACTACCTGGATACTGAAACAGCAGCGACTCAACGCGGCTGAGTAACAGCAATGCTTCCGGATTTAGTCTAACCTCTTCTATGAAGAATTTGAGACAGTTGCGTGCTTTTCCCAGAACCAGTTTCTCCTATTATTACCATGATAGAATTTTTTCTGTTTTTTATCTGTTTACCTGTGATAACAACTCCCAGCAAAATAGACCTTAAATATGAAGCACATATTAGATAGTCCAAGCATCAAACTAGCTAAAATTATCCCTAACTACGCACTACAAAAATAAAAATACATTAACAGATTTTTTTCCTAAAGTTAAAATTTCACAGATAGAAAAATATAACTCCAAAAATATAAAACAAATCTATAATCACTTAGCAGATTCCTTATCTCATACATTTATAACTACAAAAATTCCGGAAAAACAAAAAGAGTGAGAAAGAACATATGTAAATTCTTACCATGCAAAATGTGGATGAAATCAGAAATCAGCAATTTCTCAACACTGGCATAGTAATATGCCCTCAACCTCACAATTGACCTATGAATATAGAAGAGATTTAGTCAAAAGACACATAACTCCAGACATACCAACAATTATTGAAAAATATAACTTAAGTACTTCTTAAACCTAATTATTTCTTAAACCTCCACCTAAAATCCCCTCGCTCAAATCAGGAAGAAAAGCAACCAAGTAAGTGGAGAAAGAAATTTGTGAACATTAGAGAAGAAGAAGTACAACGTGATGTTTGCACAAACAAAAGAGAAATTCACGAACAATAAAATCAAAAGTTTAAGGAAGATAGAAATTCTCACTGATATGGAGGTATGAGGACGGTGCGATGGATGGCGGTGCGATGGATGGCGGTGCGATGGATGGCGGTGCGATGGCGGCGCTGCGCCGGTGGCTATGTGGTGGTGCGGCCGCTGCGAGAGAATTTGGAGGGGGGCACGAGTTTTGGGTTCAGACTATAAAAAAGAAAGTAAATAAATCGTCCAATTTTTAAGATTTTAAAAATTATTTTACTTTTAGCAACAGAAATATTCTGTCGGTAAATAAAAATGTGTTTGCTGGAAAATATTTAAAAAGACGCCTATTTTACCTACAAAATTATCTGTCGGTAAATATCTTTCAGTAATCTGTTTGTATAGATTGGAAAAAATAATATATAAATTTTGTCGGTAATTTGAAGGTACCAGTAAATTTTTAGTAACAAAATTATTTCTGTCGGTAAATTCTCTCGGTAAACTGAAATTTTCTTGTAGTGTTCGCCTTCATCCTTTTTCACTTCTAAAAAATCTTGAAAAATATTGTTTTTTTTCTTTTTAGTTTTCTATATTGTACATGTAATATCTATTTCAATATAATCAATTAATCACTACCTAATATATTGTCCATATTATGGACAAACTCAGCATTTTGTGTGGAACTATTTGCACAGATATCTTTATAAATTAATTGAGAAAAACAAAATCAATTTTGGTCTCATTAGACTTACTTCTAATGGTTTTAGTTCCATTAGACTCACTTTTAATCCCAAATCGATATTTTTCACCAAAAATGGTCTCATAAGATGCCAAAGTTAAATTTTTAACAACAAAAATGGTCTCTTTATTCTTTTTTTGGTTAAATTTAATATTATTAATGATAAAAATTATTTTAAATTTTATATTTTGAGTTATTCATTAAATTAGTATTGTGAATGTCTCACTTTAAAACTAAAAAAAAATATGTGTCCTTCAAATATTTTTCTAAAAAAATATCTTTTTCCAGTGCGTTTTATTTCACCAAAACAAATTCTCTTACTTCAAATATTTAGATAAATAAATCATTTCCCTATATTTTTTTAGTCTAAATGACTTCTTGAATTGGAATATACAAATAATTACAAAAATCACATTTACGTGTTGGAAAATATATGTAGTTCAACTATCAATAAAATAAAATAAAGTTTACGATTATTAAATAATTTCATAATATTGAATATAGGAATTATTTTAAATATTTTAGAAAATATTATTAAAACTATTTTCGTATAGTTAAATTATAAATACTATTAAAAATATTTTTGCAATGTTAACCTAGCTCACATTTTTTTTTAATTTTCAATATTATATTTTTTTATTTTTTATGTTTTTAAATCAAACCTTATATTTCCTCAAAAAACAAAAATCAAACTTTACATATATATACATACATGCACTGGGTTATATGAGACCAGTATCATGGGCAAGAACATAGAGACCCAAAAAAAAAACTTTACATATATACACATACATGCACTGGGTTATATATGCATGTATTTGATCCCTTTTTTTCGTATTACACATTCACAAAAAAAAAAATTGTTAACGTCTACTTTTAAAAGTTATTTTTCAGAAAATATAAAGTTTATAACTTGAGTTATAAATTTTATCATTTAATTTACTTTGTTAATTTTCTAATTAAAATAAATGATACATGTTTTTCATCATTTTTTTTGTATTACACATTCACAAAAATATTAATTAACATCTATTTTAAAAAATATTTTCTGAAAATTTATTTTATATAAGTTAAATTATAAATTTTATCATTTAATTTACTTGTCAATTTTATAATTACAATAAATTAAAAAATAGTAACTTTAATGATAATATATATTTTTAAAATAGATATTAGTTATATTTAGTTTTTAGAGAAAAATTCACTTTTGGTCCCCATTGGGATCGAAAGCACGTGATGATTTTAGTCCTATTATTCTCACTCTTAGTCCCAAATCGCAGGTATGACTTTCAATTTGACAGGTTTGACCATTAATTCACTAGCGGCGAGACCATTTGTGTGACACGAACAATCTTATGGGATTATTTTCAAGCTATGAGACTAAAATCATCAGGGGTAAGTCTAATGAGACCAAAAGTGATTTTTTCTCAAATTAATCACTACCTAATATATTTGAAGCAATTTGACCAAAAAACCTCAAATGCTAACACCGCCGAGCTCCACCACAGACCTCGCTGAACTTCACCTTACTTCACTAACCTACCTACAAAAGTGGGGTTGGAGTGTTGCTCTGGCGTACACACTCCGACGCTCACGTCAGAGAAATATTTAGGAAGAGAATGAGCAAAAAGCAAGTATAATGGCAGTGTGTAAAAGCATCTGGAAAATAAGTGATACCTGACCAAGGGGTATTTATAGAGAAATTGATTAGGGTTTTTGGATTTTCAGGAAATCGTTATGGGGAATTCTATAGTCGATTGCAATGTGTCGGAATTTGTTACCAAATTTTATCTAATCAATATCTCTGAACCATGTCATCAACAAATCCCGAGCTCTTATCCATCTAATAAATATTGAACTCATCTGAAGAATCTTCTAGAAGCTAAGAAGCTAAACTATAGATATTTATTTACTAAGCTCTTGAATCTATTCGATAAAAGCCATAAACAAGTTATACCGAGCCTAAACAGAGAGTCCTTATCCCATATAAGTTCGGCATATTCTATGCCGAATCATAATTCAAATCTTGTTGTCAGTTATTGATTTATTTGATTGGGTTCAATTATGTTTCCAAAGCTTGCACACCCTTGGTCATCAACCACGTGCTTGATTTCTTC
Organism: Rehmannia glutinosa; assembly: GCA_016081115.2. Classification (NCBI taxonomy): domain Eukaryota; kingdom Viridiplantae; phylum Streptophyta; class Magnoliopsida; order Lamiales; family Orobanchaceae; genus Rehmannia; species Rehmannia glutinosa. Next base: position 7,349,384 of record CM071933.1, on the reverse strand, counting down.
GATTTTGAAATTTTCTAAGTTTTTTTAAAGTGGATCGAGCATAATGGATAATTGTTATTTGCAGATGGTCATGTATAAAGGAAAAGGACAGGAATACCCATATTCACAACCCAAATCCCTAACAAATATTCCATCTTCCTTTATCATTTCCAACCAATACTAACCCGGGAGAAAATTAGGACAAATATATGCTCTGTAGCGTATACAATCAAATTGATGCTCCAAAAATTACGGTGCACAAGATCCCGATCACAATCCACGTCTCCATCCCAACAAATAACAAAAACCAGAAGAAAAACATATAAAGCAGGAAAACAACGAGACAATAAGGCGCCAGTCCGAGATAACAATTCAAACTCCAGATCAAGAAAAAGAAGAAGAACAAACCAGGTAATAACACTGTCTGTTTATCTTAATCTGAAAAAACTTTGTTTCGATCAATTTCATGATTTTACAAATAGAAAATTAGAATTTATTATGTATTGGATGAAATTGACATTGAATTGAACCAGGAATTTTGCATGAGAATTCGACCAACCTGGCAATTTTGAGCTTAAAATGCTTATTTTGTTTGAATTGTACTCCAAAATTCTACAAAAAGTGCTTTTCATGAATATCTACAAAAACATCGTGTGAATCTCAAAAATCTGTATGCAATACATTACGTAATTATTTCACATATGTTTCTTTGTTGTTTCACAATTATTTCTATCGATAATGCTTCACCTAATACATCATGTTGCTTCTTCCCATACATGAAACATTATTTCATATGCATTTCATTTATGTTTCTTATTTGTTTCACATAGGAAAATTTTCATTTAATTACACAGTTGCATAGAGAAAATCTCACTGTGGTATACCACAATGGACAATGGGAAGAAAATAGAGAGTATACCAACTTTGAGATAACATGAATACTGATTTCAATTGATTGCACTTTCATCACCCTAAAAGAAAATCTTAGAACAACAAATTAAATGCAGAAAATTAGAGCTTACTTGTCCATCATCGGCTACGAGAAATGGACACGACTCCACTGTCAGACCAAAAGATACTTTGTATTGACTTCCAACATCGTAGAATTATTGAATACAACAACTATAGGGGGAAAGACCTACTAGTAAAAACTTTGCTAGAGTTCGTGAGATCTTTAGTTCAAGATTCGGCATGCAAACATTAAAATGAAGCAAGATTAACATTTACAAGGCTAGCAAAAAAAAGTTCAAGAGTATATGGGGAAAAACTACATCATTTCTCTAAATTTAAGAATAATTTACTACAAACTTTTTTCACATGATACCATGTTTCACAATTGTTTCTTACATGTTTCATTTATGTTTCAGGTGAAGAGATCAAATGATTTTATCTTTAAAGTCATAGAGGCTGACAAAACATTTGTTCTCGACCTTGAAATATGGGCGTGCACATGCAACTAGTTAATTATATACAAAATAGTTTCATACCCTTTTATGAACAAGCAGTATTAAAAGAATTGAATGAAGGTCCGTACCAAGGGCGGAGCCAGCACCCAAAAGTGGGGTGGGCCGGACCCAAAACACGAAAAATAATCATATAAGCTCTAAATTTTCAAAACAGTAAGCAAACTCAACTCAAGTGTATTACAAAGCTTGAATATACTCAAAATTTAATATATTAGACTAAAAAGTTAATTGGACTCGACGATTTTTTACTTTACCGAATTCATCAATAAGAGAGTCTATATCTATCGTGCTAACAAGTTCTCTTTCAATAAAAATTGTCAAACTATCAGCGAGAAAATCATCATTCATCTTGTTGCGAATCGCAGTCTTCACATGTTTCATTGCTGAGAATGCTCTCTCGGTTGTGGCTGTAGAAACAGGCAATGTTAACACGAGACGAATCAATCTTGTTATCATTTTGTAGTCCTCCGCCTTTCTTGTTTCCACCAACTTTTCACACAAATTTGCAAGAGTAGACACTTGAAATTGCGGATTGCGAACTACATGAGCATGGTAAAATTGCAATTCACTCATCAAAGCATTCATCTCACGCTGCTCAAAATCATCCGGATAAAATTCCACAACCAACTTATAGATATTATCTGCATTAAATGATTCAAAGGAATTTCTTGGATCCAATGCAACACTCAACTCAAGTAGTCTAACTGATGTCTCATTAAATCTCGAGTTCAACTCTGCCAATTGAAAATCTATGCATTGGTTGAAAAATTCAAAGTGATAATAATGCTCAACACTCATGTGTCTCCGCCCACGACCCATGTTGTTGTCCATTGTCCACGCATATTACTAGCACCATCATATCCCTGGCCCCGTAATTTAGAAACTTGAAGATTGTACTGAGAAAGAACATTTGTTATCTCTTGCTTAAGTGTTTCTGAAGAGGTCTCAGAAACACCTCTAATTGCAAAGAAGCGTTCTGTTAAGATACCCGCATTGTTCACAAACCTTAAGATAATAGCCATTTGTTCTCGATCTGATTCATCTTTAGCTTCATCAACAAGAAGAGAAAAACAAGCATCCATAATTTCCTCGCGTATCATACAACGAACTCTATTAGCTATAATTGCCAAAATTTCTTTTTGAATGTCCGGAGAAGTATATTTGGCATTTTTAGGGGCGTTACTCAGTACAACATCTCTCACATCTGTGTTCCACTTCGCGGTATAATTAATCATTTCAATCACATTTCCGCGGTTAAAAGATTTTTCAGACTCATCATGGCCTCTAAAAGCACAACCTTGCAACGCTAGCCACTGAACGGTCATGATAGTTGTTTTTAAGCGCAATCGATTTTTCATAACTTCTTCTTTGCTAATTCTCTCAATCACTTTATCAATATGTTGAGATGGGATCATCAAAGAGCTAGCACATGCTACACACTTATTGTGAGGAGATGAAGATGATGAACCAATATGAATAAGAAAAATGCATTCCTTGCCTTGATGAACTCTCTTCCAATTATCAAATCCATCACTCACTAGAGCCGAAGTGGAAGAGGTGTGAATATCCTCTCCAAAAAGAAAGCACGGAAAACAATAGGCCTTGTGTGTAGAAGACGAATACTCCAACCAATTAAATTCATGAAACCAACTAGACTGAAAATGACGAGTTTTATCTTTATATTTTCGACCTTTATACAATTGAAGTCTTGGTTGGTATGGCCCAGCATTTAAATAAAATCGTCTAATTTCATCCCGTTTCTCAAGAGGCCAATCAGATATGCTCCTCCTTTTTCCGGGATCCCGTTCAATTTCAAATGATGAACTTGGAGCAGATTGTTGATTTCCAATTAAAGGAGTGTCTTGATGGTTATTTGATTCCTCATTTTGTGTATTAATTACAGGCCTAAAGAATGAATGTAATGTAGTTTTGCCTTTCTTGCCAGGAGGTTGTTGTGTAGCCATGACTATCAAAGTATAAAATACTTGATCAAGAAAACTGCAAGGTATTTAAAAAATAAAAATCATCAATTATTTCTGTTATTATCTTCTTCTGTCTTTGCTCTTTATCAATTCAAACCCAATTCATTCTTAATGATGCCTAAGTCCTAACTGTATCTAATTCCAATGGTATATAATTCCAAACTACAGTAAATAAATACAACCAAACCATATTTAAAAATTTATCAATTTATCATTTTGTTGTTCATCCACAGGACCACAAACCATATTTATAAATTTCTCAAGAAAATTTCAACATTCAAATTACATAAATTAGTTCATCTAAAAAATACGTAAATTAACTATTAAATATGTTTTAAGCTACACAAATTAGGGGGCAAATCCATAAAATTAATTCAAGTCATTTCAATCCATCCAACCTAACTAAATCAACTATTCAATTTTTAAATCAAGCTTTCAGTTCATACACAAATTTCCAAATTCAAACAATTTTTTTTTTTCAATTCAAACATCAAACAATCATATTCATACCTAATATGCATTGGTAATAAATTAGGGGGCTCTCCGGGCTAGAATACATTACCTATTCGCTGCTGAAAAACTGAAGAAGAAGAAACCCAATTTCGTTGTTGCCGCTCCTTTAATCCCCACGCTCCCTTAATCCTTTTAGTATTGAGTTTTAGGTTAATTTGTAAAATTGCCGTGAGTTGCAGCGACCTGGAAGGAAGAAATGTGGGACAATTGGGCTTTGGGCTTTTTTTTCTTTTTTATTTTAATTAGTTTTTAGTGGGTTGTTTAACATTTAATGTGGGCAACTTTTTTAAGTTTAATAAGCACTGGGCCGGATATTGATGTACACTGGGCCAGATTTAAAAATCTATTGGGCTGGTATTAATTTTTTTTTTTTAACATTAGGTCTAATTTTTAAAAAAGTGGGCTGGGCCCTGGCCCAGACTGGCCCAGCCCCTCCTCCGCCATTGGTCCGTACCAATGCTGCTCGGATACTACACGAAGGAAACAATAGTAAATTAAAATAGCCGATGACAATCTAGATACTAGAAAGCTAATTATATACAAAATAGTTTCATACTACTAAAAATACCAAACGTAATCATATGTTCAACTGATTACACCATCATTAAGATTTACGTAACAACAATCCCTAAAACCATTAGGAAGTGGAGGCAGAATCTCAATGTGGTTGTCATCATCATCACCATTTTGCTGCTTCAACTTAGCATGATTGTAAAGCAGATGACCAAGCTTTGCTTGTTCATTCTCTATCTCTAACGCTTTAACGTCCATAGCCTTTCCAGCAATAAAATGCTCTGCATAACAAGTAACAAAAAACCCCACATTTACTACAAAAGAAATAAAAAAGATACAGTCAGATAGATAACACAATAAATCAAAAACAATAAAAAAGAACAAACAAATGGAAAATATATAGCAAAAACGGGTTTTCCTGAAAGCCTCAAGTTGGTTTTCAGTTATTTTAGTTCTTCAAATTGTTTATAACATCAAAAGAGAACCCAATATATCAATCTTCAGGATCAATAACATATTTGAAACCCTAGAAACAACAAAGAAACAAAACAAAAACAAAAAAGAAAGACGAAATCAACAAGCACTTCAGCTAAAATACATAAAAGAACAAAAGAAACATAAAAGAAACGATTTCGAAACAACATCGAAGCAAACGAAAAACTTCAAATCATAAAATAATAAAAGAACACAGAAAAATCATACCTCATCAACATCAGATTCTGCAAAAGGCACAATCTTCTTTTTCGAAGCTTTGACACCAACTTTGGATTTTACAGTTTTAGAAGACGATTTAACCTATGAAACTACTTCATCATCAACAACCTTTTCGGCTTTCCTCTTCTTCGAACTCATTTTACCAGCAACAAACTTTTTGAAGTTTCCTCTTCTTCGAAGAATCTGTTGCTTCCAACTTCAAAGAACTTCTCATGTAGCCTTTTATGAGGAAAGTTTTTAGGAGCCATTAAAACAACAAACACAAACCATCGATTTCAAGAAGTTACATAAAAGAGAAGTTGGTGATGGAAATGTGAGGAAGCTGGAACGATTGAAACTGAAAAAAATATGAGGAACGTGAAGATGTGACCACGATTAAGCAGGGGATAACAAAAAACCCGGGAACTGGTTCGAGATTCACAAAAATAAGGTGGAAAAAAAAACCAACCCTAGGTTAAAACGTAAAATGATGAACAAGTTGGATAGAAAGGTGAAGAGATAAGACTGGATGTGTATTTTTGTCATCTGATGGTATTTTTATTTTTTGTAAATTTATGATATTTTGTGTAATTTCCTCTATATATAATGTGAAAGACTTCTATAAGATTAGTTAGGATTGGAGTTGTGAAAACGAGCCCAGCCCGATGGGCCGGTCCGATCGTCCGGTGTTAAGACCCAATTGGTCCGTGAGAGCCCGTTCCAAAATGCTGGCCCGATCCAGTACATTTTACATATATTTTTAAAGCATGAACCGCGCTTTGGCTCCAAAATTATGGCCATATAGAATTTGGCCCCAGCCCCATTTGACTCATCTAGTTAGTAGTTAGGATTGATCTATCAACAAAGTCTAGCGTGTCGTCCAAATATAGAAAAAGTGACAGCAATTAGTTAAATATATTCTTGATGTATGTACATTTATATTCTAATTTTATTATCTAGAATATAGTACGTCATCATATTGTTTTCGCGATGATCACTTGATTCTTTTTTTCTTTTGATAATATAAACTAATATTATATTTGAGCAATTCCCCTTTTAGAAAGTCTCAATATATATAACAATACTCAACATTGTAAAACAAAAATCAACTCACTGTTTTCAATTTTCTTTCAATCAACCATTCTAATGCTGCTTCTACCCATTTGTGGTCCTGGTTTAATACTTGGAAGTAATCTCATTTCCAATTAACCAAACTGATGCTGCTAAAAAGTCGAGATCACTCCAAGTCAAGGATTATATCCGATAGTCCAAATTCTACTCCGTGAGCTCAGGCCAATCTTCAAGTGAGAACTTGCCTGTAGCCCTGAAAAAATGTTAGACGGGCCTTGAGGTTGTCTCGGCGAGACCCATCTGACGCTCAAGTCAGCACGTGTAGGAGAATAATTTCAGAATAAAGGACAACAACTAAGAGCAAGTAATAAAAAAATACTTACAAATTAATTTATAATGAACAAGAATGAACTTTTTATACCTGGGTTGGTGGATCGCATGAGTTTATTGTGATAAAATGGATAGCGTGGCTGATTATATCTATGAGCCAATAATAAAAATAAATATATTAGGAAATTAATAATTTTGGAATTAAATAAACACATTGCTTTTAACTCTTAGTCACCTGCTGCAAGAGGTTTCCGTTTCCCATTAGTTTTGGATGGCCATTTTGATTATATCCAGCAGTCTGCACTATTTTGGTGGAGAGTCTGCACCACTTTGCCGCAAAATTTGTATTTTATATCCAGCAGTTTGCACTATTTTTTGCACTAAAAAAATATTTCATAAGATTTTTTCTTTTACTTTGATTTTTATTACTTTATAATTGATAAAAATATTATAAGTAATTTTAGTTAATTTAATATTTATTAATTTTTTATCTTCAAAATTTATCAAATTGAAAAAAATAGAAAATTTAATGAAATTAATGAAAAAAAATAAAACCGTTTTATTAAAACCACGTATTTATTGTAAACACATATTTAGTAAATTAAAGAATATATTTTATTATTATCTTTAATCTATACTATATTATAAATTTAAATAATTAAATTTACTCAAAATTATTCATATAAATTAAATATACAATTTGGATAATAAATAATACTTTTTAAAATTTTTAAATAAACAAAGATAAACCAAAACATGTTTCAATTTAAAAAAACGGAAATAAAACAGAAACAAAAATAAAAGTTATAGCGCATAAACAGTGTTGCGCCAATTCTGGCACATCACTGTAGCAAACTTTAAAATAGCATTGTGGATGGCCCAGAACTGGAAGGGGATTTTGCACTACTAAATTTGACGCATTAGGATAGTACTCCTTTGGAGATGGTCTTAAAGGATTATAGTGGGAATGATGAATATAGGAAACGGTGGTTAACATAATTGATTAAGTAAATCATTAGGTACCAAAGGTGGTAAACATTAGGTACCAAAAGTGAAATTATTCCTTTAATTTATTTTCAAGAAAAAATCAAATCAATGCGTAAGTATGTTGGAGGATGGTTATCTCAAGTTTAGAAGAAAAAATGGGTTATTTAGAAATTGGAAGTTGGAAGAGGGATTATTTTCTAGATAGGAAGAGGAGGTTATTTATGCTAAGAAATGTAAGAGAGTTTTTGGTGGGAAAATATTTGCTTGTATTGATTCTTCTCAAATTTGGCTTGTTACAAAATAATCAAGACACCCCTATTTATACTAAGACAACTTCCTAACCAATGGCTAGGATTTATTTGATCTAATGGTTATAATTCATCTACTAGAATCATCCTCCAAAATATCTACTTTCCTAGAATATTCTACAAGCTTTCCTTCAAATAATATCTAAGATATTTTCATAAGACTTTTCTAGATATATTCTAGAACTTGACAATTTGGGCTTGGGCTCTTATTTTTTTCTTTTATCTCAAAACCATTCTTCCAAGCCCAATATTAATTGGACTCAAATCAAGTTTAAAATCCAACACCCCTCCTTAAACTTGATTTGTCATTCCGAAAAAACTTCTAAGTCGTATGAAGTCTTCATGCTTGAGTGGTTTGGTGAAGATGTCCGCAATTTGATCTTGAGACTTCACATACTCCACTTGTACGTCCTTTCTCGATATGCATTCTCTTATGTAGTGGTAACGAGTGTCAATGTGCTTTCTTTGATCATGAAACACTGGATTCTTTGCCAATGTCATAACTGACTTTCTGTCGACACAAATTTTAGTTGGCTCTTCTTTAGTCATTCCTAGTTTCTTCAGCAAATTTCTCAGACAAACTACATGGCAAACACAAGCTGTCGCAGCTACGTACTCAGTTTCACAGGTTGAGAGAGTGACTATCAGCTGCTTCTTTGACATCCAAGTGAATACGGTATCTCCCATGAAGAACACAAAGCCAGTAGTACTTTTTCGATCATTCACATCTCCAGACCAATCGCTATCACTATAACCAACAAGTTTATAATCATTAGATGTTGAATAAAATAAGCCGAAATTGATCGTACCTTTGAGATAGCGAAGAATCCTTTTAGCAGCCTTTATGTGAGTAGTTATTGGATTTTCCATGTAACGACTTATTAGACCGGTGGCATAGAGAATGTCTGGTCTTGTGCACGTTAAATACCGCAAACTGCCAACCAAACTCTTCTATAATGTTGGATCCACTTTTTCTTCTCCGTCATACTTCGATAGCTTAATCCCGCACTCCACTGGTGTGTTAATAGGCTTGCAGTTATCCATCTTGAACTTCTTGAGAATCTCCTTCGCATAACCTTCTTGCGAGATGAAAATTCCATCTTGTTGTTTAACTTCAACGCCAAGGTAATATGCCATAAGCCCGACATCAGTCATCTTAAATTCTCTGGTCATTGCTTTCTTGAACTCTTCAAACATGTCTGGATTATTTCCTGTGAAGATCAAGTCATCCACATATAAATACACGATCAAAACATCATCTTTTTTGACCTTGACATAAAGTTCATGTTCGTGCGGGCATTTAGTGAACCGATTCTCTTGCAAGTATTTATTGATCATGCTATTCCATGCTAGTGGTTCTTGCTTTAATCTGTATAGAGCCTTCTTAAGCTTCAAGACTTTATCTTCTTCATTCTTCACCATATAGCCCTTTGGCTGTTCAATGTAGACTTCCTCCTCGAGAACTCCATTTAAGAAAGCTGACTTTACGTCCATCTGGTGAATCTTCCATCTGTTTAGAGCTGTTAAAGAAATGATAAGCCTTATTGCTTCCACGGGAGCGACTGGAGTAAACACCTCGTCATAGTCGATTCCAGCTTTCTGACTATAACCTTTTGCGACTAGTCTTGCTTTATATCTTTCAGTTTCTCCTTTAGCGTTCTTCTTTTCTTTGTACACCCACTTGACGCCGATAGCCTTATGCCCTTTTGGAAGTGAGGTCAGCTCCCACATGTCGTTCTTCATGATTGTTTGTATCTACTCATTCATAGCATCCCTGCATTTTTTTTTTTGGACTGCTTCTTCAAAAGTCACTGGTTCACAATCTGCAAATAGACAGAATAGTGTGATATCATCTATCCTCTCGGTGTTCTCATAAAGATCTTCTAGACTTCTGGCACGTGTTATGCCTCTTTCATTTAGAAATGATGGTGGCGAGTCTCCTTCAGCTGTTGATTGTGAAGTGGATGGAGTAGTTGGCTCTTGCTGAACTTCTATTGTTGGGTCGATCGGTCTTGACTCATTTTCTTCAAAATCCGGAAAGAAATTGAAGTTGTTTTAGGAGCCAAAATCCCAATCTGATTCTTCATCAAACTCTACATCACGACTTATCACAAGCTTCTTAGTATTTGGATTATATAAGTTATAACCATTAGAATTTGAGTCATACCCGATGAAGATGAATGCCTCGCTTTTGTTATCAAGCTTACTTCTTCTCTAGTTAGGTACGTGTCTATATGCTTTGCTTCCAAATACTTTTAGATGAGAGATACCTAATTTTCTTCCACTACAAGCTTCTTGTGGTGTTTTTCCCCACACACTTCTGGTTGGTGAGCGATTTGACAGGTACACTGCACACGCCACTGCTTCAGCCCAAAACTCCTTTGGCAGCCTTTTGCTTTTGAGCATGCACCTTGCCATTTCAAGAATTGTTCTATTCTTTCTCTCAGCTACGCCATTTTGCTGGGGGGATCTTGGGACTGTCAAGGGACGTTGGATTCCATTTTCTTCGCAAAATTCTTGGAACTCCTTAGATGTGAATTCTCCTTCACGATCTGATCGCATTGCCTTGATTTTGCATCCACTTTCATTTTCCACCATAGCTTTGAACTTCTTGAATGCTTCGAACACTTTAGGCTTCTATTTCAAAAAATATACCCAAGTCTTTCTAGAGAAATCATCAATAAAGAGGAGGAAATAAATATTTTTACCGAGAGAACTTGGCTTGATTGGTCCATAAACATCAATGTGTATGAGCTCCAGTGGCTTCTGTGATCTTGAGCTTGATTCCTTTGGAAAACTCTTTCTGAATTGTTTTCCCAATAGACATCCTTCGCATAGTTGATCGGGATGGATGATGGAAGATAATCCTCTTACCATCTCTTTGTTTGATAGAAATTCTAATCCGCCAAAATTTGAGTGCCCAAATCGTAGATGCCAAAGCCAAGATATATCTTTGTAGCAAGCTTTGAGACATTTTGCTACATTATTCTGGATATTTAATAAGAACATTCTATTTCTAGACATTATCACTTTAGTGATTAAATTATTTCTATCATCTCTTACAGAAAGACTACGATCTTTCATGTGAATGTCATAGCCTTTCTCTAAGAGTTGTTCCAAACACAAGATATTACCTTTCATATTTGGAACGTAATAGGCATTAGAAATAAATTGATGACTCCCATTATTCAAGTGGATTAGAATTTTACCTTTTCCTTTCACCGGAACTTTAGACTCATCTCCAAAAGAAACATTGCCACTCACCGATTCATCAAGCTCCACAAACATGCTTCTTCTTCCACACATATGGTTGCTTGCACCAGTATCGAGGTACCAAGTGTTGTCTTGTCTTCCATCACCACCCTTGTATGCTAGTAACAAATTGGCATCTTCTTCATTTTTATTTTCCACATAGTGCGCCTTTTCTTCAACCTTGATTTTGGGAGCTCTACACTCGGAAGCATAATGTCCAAATTTTTGACAATTATAACACTTAGTTTGTGATTTTTCGTACCTTGTTCTTGGATTGCTCCTCCCGCGTCCACTGGTTGGGTGTTCTCTTCTATCTTCATTATTATTGAAACCTCCTCGTGCACGTCCATGACCACAACCTCGTCCTTGGACACGACCTCTTTCATGTTGACCTCGTTCATTGCCCATACTTTCTTCTTTATCCTTAACTTGCATTTTAAAAAGTTATTCTACAATATCTTGCTTCTTTTTATGTTTTTCTTCATATGGTTGTAATGACCCCAATAATTGATCGATAGTCATCTCCTCCAAATTTTTTGTTTCCTCAATTATTACGACAATATGCTCAATTTAGGACTTAAAGAACAGACTATCTTTTCCATAATTCTCACATCACTTAACTTTTCACCATTTCTTTTCATTTGATTAGAAACCACCAAAACTCCTGAAAAATAGTCAGAAATAGATTCGGACTCTTTCATATGTAAAGCTTCAAATTCACCTCTTAATGTTTGGAGACGTACCTTCTTTACTTGCTCGGCTCCTTTGTGAGACGTTTGAAGCTTCTCCCATGCATCATTGGCGGTAGTTGCACTTGAGATCTTTTCGAAACCATCATCATCCAAAGCTTGGTAGATGAGAGCTAGGATGCTCTCTTCTTTCTCTTCCCCCAAACCCTAGGGTCGTGCCTCCATGACGTTTCCGGCGGTTTTCCCCGGCGTTGGGATATAAGCCGCCGGTTATGATGTTTGCTCTATTGCTACATCTTGTTCTCCGTTGGTTTTCTCCTCCACGAGTTCTCCTATATCTTATGTGGATTTTGCGGCAAGGGTTTATTCTATGGATCATTCGAATATCTTACTTGGGGCTGCCATGAACTCATCAAAGGTGCTCCCCTTGGCAGCGGTCCCCCCTCCTAAGGTGGTTTCAACTATGGTCCCTCCCAAGGTGGTTACAATAGTGGTCCTCTCCTCTCCTTCAAAGGTCAACACTCAGGCAACAGTGGTCCCCTCTACAAAGTATCCTGCTATATCCTTGGATTCATCTGGTGTAATGATGCCCTATGTATGCCCTAGTGCTGGGACCTCTCCCTCAATGTCATCCGATTATGAATCGAATCCTCGAAATTCAGCTCATAATACTAATGCTCAATCCAATTTTGGCCATTCTTTTGCTAAAATTGTTTCAGGTATTCACCATGATATGGATTCAACTATGCAGACCCAAGGTAATTTTATAACATTTTCGCATGTTGTTGCTGGTAAATCCCATTCTATCCCTAAACCTATTAGAAAGGGAGATTATTATTTCGTTACTATTGATGAGAACGTTTATCAACAACGCCTCGCCGAATTTTCCTATTCTTTGATTGGTAGGGTGATTTTAGGAAGGGTAATAAACCATGGGCAACTATGTTTCTGCATAAACGCCTATCGGAAATATGGAGAATTAAGAATAATTGGAAACTAATCCCCTTGGGTAAGGGATTTTTTTGTGTCAAGTTTTTTAATACGCAGGATCGGGCACTAGCTCAATTACGTATTAATTGGGCGCTTAATCCGGGGACTATTCGGCTCTCTCCATGGGTCCCGGATTTCAATCCATACAAGGTACATACATCGGTGGAAAGTGTTTGGGTCCGAATCTTCGAGCTCGGTTTGGAGTACTGGGATCCTAATAACATCTTGGGGATCACCAGTGCGATTGGAAATCCGATACAAATTGACCAACGTTCGCTTGATGGTTCTCTGGGACATTTCATCCGGGTGTTAGTGGATATTGATCTGTCGAAAATGTTGGAGGATCACATCATGGTAGAGCGGGTTGGCCAGTGTTCCTTGTGTCAGTTACTTATGAGAAATTACTGGAATTTTGTTCAAAGTGCAGTGTAGCAGGACATTCGATGGTTTTTTACCGTATTACTCCCGCAGGGAACTCAACCACTGAAAGACGCACCTCTCATGACCAGGGACGTCCCAGGACTTTAGCAGCACGTCCGAATTTTATGCAATGGGGTCGTTCCAGGGTCCGTAAAGTTTACCGTCCGGTGCAGCAGGACAAGGGCAAGGCCGTTGTTGACTCCATGGGAAATACGGGTCATCAAGGTCGTGTTAAGGAGAGTGAACCTTCCCCTTCACGTATTCACACTAAGAATTATTTTGATGTTCTGGGTGCTGATTCAGATGATGTGCCATGTGATAATATGAATTTGGAGCACAAATCTGATAATGAGAATCGGATTATGGCTTCAGAATATAATAATAGCAACACAGACAGAGCCATGGTTCCTTATCAACCGCAGGTAACAAATTTGGAAGAACATGGACAGGTTAATTTGCAACGTGGAATGAAAATAGTTTCAAATAGCCTTCCTTTTAATGATTATGTCCATTGCTCCAATGATCCTTCCGAGGGGTTCAAGGCTATGGCCGTTGCTGCCCGAAAACGTTGGTCAGATATGGCGGATGAAGACGATCAAGATGATGCAGACAAATTGGAAACTTTAAAGACCAAGTTAGGCGACTCTTTATCTGCTCCGATTGTCCTTCACTCAAGTGATTCGTCAGAGGCTATGAATGCTCTGGCAATTGTGGCTGGAGGATCCTGGGTCGATATTCCACAGGATACATCAGACCATTAGGATGATACTCAAGTACGTGCAAAACAAACACATGCCAATGTCCTTCGAAAATCCTCTAGAAATAAACGTCCATCATTTCGATTGAGATTTTAAGTTATTTATGTTGTTTCTTTTATGGGGTACTCTTTTTCCGATCAAATGTTTTTCCGAATGGGTTTTACTTTGGTAGGTTTTAAGGAGACCCCTTTTTTTAAAAAGTTAGCTGCTTGGCTTGTAAGCAGTGCACTATATTTTTTTTTAATAATATTTTGCATTTATTAAAAAAAAAAGCTTGGTAGATGAGATAGATAGCTTTCTTGTCTCTCTTTCTTGAATCTTTTAAATTATCCTTTTGAGTTTGGGATAGTGTAGTTTCGTCTTGTGGCTCCGCATATATTTTTTCTACAATATCCCAAACTTCATGTGCACCAAAAGGGCCTTCATCTTGATACTCCAATTGTCATAGTTACTTGTGTTGAGCATATGGACTTGAAAGGAAACCACACCGTTTGCCATATTTTTATGTAAACCACAAGAATCTTGTGGCTCTGATACCACTTTGTTAGAGGAGGGTTATCTCAAGTTTAGAAGAATAAAAGGGTTATTTAGAAATTGGAAGTTGGAAGAGGGATTATTTTCTAGATAGGAAGAGGAGTTTATTTATGCTAAGAAATATAAGAGAGTTTTTGGTGGAAAAATATTTGCTTCTATTGATTCTTCTCAAATTTGGCTTGTCATAAAATGATCAAGACCCCCTATTTATACTAAGAAAAATTTCTAACCAATGGCTAGGATTTATTTGATCTAATGGTAATAATTCATCTACTAGAATCATCCTCCAAAATATCTACGTTCCTAGAATATTCTACAAGCTTTCCTTCAAATAGGAGGTCTCCTATCAGACGGTCTAACAGATCAAATCCGTTAGACGAATCTAATTTTAATCCAACCCAGCGACCCACTCCCAGATCCTGTACAATTAATGAAAAAAATAACACGCAAATCCCACTCTCTCTCTCCCTGCGTCTTTTATTAGAAATATCCAACTGCTTCGATCCACCATTGATGTTTCCTATCAGATCTATTGCATGCTCAACTGCTCCGCCACTGATCTCATCTTTCTCACCCCCTCCAGAAGCTACAAAATCCAAACCATTGATTTCAACAAAAAATTCACACAGAATTGTAGCATTGCTGAAGAGGAAATGCTTCGAGAAAAACAAAATGGTGGATCAGATTAGATCTTCAAATTCAAGGAAACATTTTCTCTATTTGACAAGGATGAAAGTAAGCTAACAAATATATCATCCAATGAGAAAAATGGAGGAGCAAGGTTTTGTATATATACTGGCTTTCATAAACTTATACGGTTGTTCTTGTTTATGTATATAAATAATACCATGAAAACTAATACTTTTCAGGGTAACACTAATACTTTTCAGTGGGACTACCAATACTTTTTATTGGAAAAACTAATACTATTCAGGGAAATTACTAAAAACATTTCAGGGGACAAAACTAATATTTTTCAGGGGAACTACTAATACGTTTCACTGGGACTACTAATACTTTTGACAGAAAAAACTAATACGTTTAGAAGGACTAATAAAATATTGTTCAAGTAACTACTAATACTTTTTCGAGGGACTGTTAATACTTTTTCGATGGACTACTAATAATTTTCGGGAGAAAATGTTAATTATATTCAGTAAAACTACTAAAATACTCTCCAGGGAACTACTAATACATTTCAGAAGAATTGCTAATACTTTTTAGAAGGACGGCTAATACTTTTCAGAAGGAAGGTTAATACCGGTGGTCCATGAAAACTACTAAAACACCACTGCTAATATTACGAAAATGCCACCGGGTCGGTTTTGGATCCGTCTAACAGTTTTTGGCCCGTTAGACCGTCTGACAGGAGTTTTTGTCTCCTTCAAATAATATCTAAGATATATTCATAAGAGTTTTCTAGATATATTCTAGAATTTGGGCCATTTGGGCTTATGCTCTTATTTTTTTCTTTTATCTCAAAACTATTCTTCCAAGCCCAATATTAATTGGACTCGAATCAAATTTAAAATTCAACTATCCTTTGGAGATGGTCTTAACGGATTATAGTGGGAATGATGAATATAGGAAACGTTGGTTAATATAATTGATTAAGTAAATCATTAGGTACCAAAAGGTGGTAAACATTAGGTACTAAAATGAAATTATTCCTTTAATTTATTTTCAAGAAAAAATCAAATCAATGCTTAAGTAAGAATTACATCAGCATTTTCTGATAGGTTAAGCATCATATTCACCAGAAATTTAATTAGTTACAATTGGCGACTAAATTAGTAATTTAACTACAATATTGACGATTTTAATGCCGATGACATCATCCAAAACTGAACTTTTGCGATTGGAATTTGAAATAGTTTTTTTTCAATATAATTTCGGTTAACACAAAGAAAATATCACTATATATATATATATATATAGGAATAGGATCAAATGAGACCACATTATTAGAGTGAGACAGTGTGGACTAATCATGTCCACAAATCTGTAATTTTAGATGGTTGAGATTTACCCAATTTAATGACGTTTTTTAATTTATTTTAAATCTGTAAAGGGCAATATTGTAATTGTATAATTAGACACTTTCAATCAATTTGGTAATTGTTCAATCGATCCTTATCCCCCCCAATCTTCATACTCTCCTCTCCAATGGTTCCCTTCTCTCTCCTCACTCCTCCATGGCCTCCACAAGCTCAATCATTGCAGCTTGGTTGGACAGCGAGAAATATGATTAAGGTTGCTATTCCAAAGAGGATGATGAGTATGCTAAATATCATACACAGGATTGCAGCAAACCATACTATTGGTTTGGTTTTCCGAGGTTGTCTGAGAAAATTAGACCACATGAATTTCACTTTGATCGACCATCGACGTTTCTAGAAACAGGCTAAACGACGTTGTATCGTTTTTGTTTGGAAAAAATAAGAGCATTTTAGCTGCCGATTTTTCAAGGAATATGTTGGAGTTTAATTTCTCGGAATTGGAGTTTCCGAAGAGCTTGACGAATCTGGATTTGAATCATAACTCGAAAAACCTCAATATAAATCGAGTCGACGATATGCTTGATTCGGGGATGGTGGAGTTAGCCGAGTATTTTGTTGAAGAAGGCGATCGGAGTGCCGGAATTCGAGAGATGTTTTTGGGGTTTCAGAATAAAGGACATGATTGGAGAATTAGTGAAGAAGACGATGCTGACGTGGAGAAAACGAGGGCCTACAAGGAGGCAGTTAGAATTACTGTACACTTAGATGTTTTTCGATGTATACTTAGATGTGTTTTGTTGTATAAGTAGTTAATGTTTTATGTATGTATTTATTGTTAGATAAATGTTTTTATCAAGATTTTGATGATTATGTTTAAATGAGTTTTTATACCAAAACAATGTTAATAAATGTTGTCCAAATACTCCGAAATGATTTAAAATGTTTTTGCTAATTTTTGGAGTATTTCTTAGAATTTATCTTTCGATAAAAATGGACAACACTTTTGATGGTTTTGTTTAAATTGGTTTTTACATCAAAACTATGTTTATAAATGTTGTCAAAATACTCCCAAGTGATTTAAAATGTTTTTACTAATTTTTTGGAGTATTTCTTGAAGTTTATTTTTGATAAACATCGGACAACATTTCAATTTGAAGGTCGACCGGTCGCCCAAAGCGTCGACCGGTACCTGAAGCAAAGAGAACATGGAAAAGAACATTCTGAACTCGTAAAATCGAAGAGGGGGAACGGTTAAGGGTGAGGCCGACCGGTTTCACCCTAGGGCAACCGGTCGCACCCCCCCATTGACCGGTCGACCCCCCTGATGACCTGTACCTGGATCGCACTAATTTTTTCAAACGGTCGAAATCTTCAACAGGGCAACTGGTCGCCCTATGGTATTTTGTGACAGCAAAGTTATGCTGTTTGAAATTTTTGACAGCAAGATTTACTTTTCATTTTTGTACAATATTTCTACATCTTGTGATCTTCTTTTTGTAGACAAAAGTGAAGATAGAGGAGCCTATGTTGGTGAAGACTCCCCTATAAATAGAGGATGAATTGAAGACACAAGATACAACACATACAAGCAAAACACACAACAAGAAATCTGCAAATTGTTCAAGCTTTCATTTTTACATTCTTGTTGTAATAGCCTAAGTACTTTCACTTGCACATCTTTGAGGTCTAGGCTTTTTGATTCTTGATTACACTTGCACTCAATCTTTGTATTAGTTTCATAGAGTTGTAATCTTGAATTTTGTCCATCATTCAACACAAGACATCCTTGTGAGTATTCTTGTGGTAAGAATACACTTGGGTGATCTAGGTGATAGGTGTTTGAAGAGTGTGGTACTCTTCAAAGGTGGTGAAGAAAGATTGTGGTAATCTCCTTGAAGGTGTTGTAAGAGGATTGTGGTGATCCTCAAGGTGTTGTATTAATTGTGGTAATTAATAAAAAAAAATTCTTTTTGAAATCCATCCCGGAGATATTGGGGTGGTAGAGGATTAGGCCCTAGGTGGGTTGAACCTCTTTAAATCAATGAGTGTTGTTTAATTTCCGCATTTACATTTTTGTCATTTACTTGTTGATTCGAAAAAGAGGGTGATTTGCGAAAAATTGCCATAATCTATTCACCCCCTCTAGATTATCGTAGCCACTTGGACTAACAAGAGGAAAGATCCATGGCTACGAATGAAGCTTATCTCACCACCGGCGCCTCCACCAACAAGCCACCACTATTCGATGCCAACAACTACGCATTTTGGAAAGACCGCATGGAGTGCTTTCTACAAGGGTGCGGATTTGATATTTGGAATGTGGTCATTGAAGGAGTTGCTCAACCAACAACAAAATTGGAGGATGGTACCACGACTCCCAAGCCGTTCAAGGAATACGATGAAAATGACAAGAAGGCTTTCTCTTTAAACGGTAAGGCCTTAAACATTTTACATTGCTCTCTTACCGCCACCGAATATAATCGCATAAGAGGCATACGGTCGGCACATGAAGTTTGGGAAAAATTAGAAACCATCTATGAGGGCACAAAGAAAGTGAAGCAAGCAAGAAAAACAATGCTTGTGAAAGACGTTGAAAATTTCAATATGCATGATGGTGAAAGCATATCAAAAATGGTGGAAAGGCTTGACAACATTGTCAATCCTCTTGTGGCTCTTGGAAAGGTCATCTCCGAAGAAGATAAGGTGACCAAAGTCTTAAATGCCCTTCCCGGCTCATGGTCTGAAAAGGTGACGGCAATCACGGAAGCTCAAAATCTTGAGACACTCAAGTTTGATGAGCTCATTGGGAACCTCCTTATTTATGAAGTATATCTCAAGGAGAGGAAAAATTCTCAACCATCCACCTCTAAACCGGGTACGCAAAATATTATTAAAGGCTTAGCATCTTCTTCTAATAATGTCTATTATGCTAGTGATGAGGATGATGAAGAAACGGCGGCTCTTGTTAGAAAATTTGCAAAATTTGTAAACAAAAATAAAGCAAGAAAGCTAAGAGACAATTCTTGTTTCAAATGCGGAAAATCCGGACACTACATAGCCGATTGCCCAAAATTAGCGGAAGAGTAACAAAAGAAAAAAAAAGCCTTTTCCGAAAAAGAAGGCGTTAAATGCGGACGTCAAAACTTGGGATGAATTACTTGAAACAACCGACGAGGAAGGAGAATCCGAACATGGTCTTATGGCCATAGACGATGAAAATACCGAGGTACGCTCTAATGCTTCATCTTCTTCCCTAGTTGATGAATTACAATGTGATTTTGATGAATTGCAAAATGAGTTTCAAAATTTGATTTTTAAATACAAGAATTTGAAAAAGGAGCATAAAGAGCTTAAACTAGAAAATGATAAATTATTTACTTCTTATGATTCTCTTGATAAGGCTCATGCTATTACTCTTACTATGGTTCGTACTCTTGAAACCGAAAAACAAATGCTCACAAATGATATTGAGAATTTAAAAAAAGATGTGCATCGATTCAATTTAAGTACGGATAAAGTCACAAAAATTTTAGATGCACAAAGAGGTGAGCATTCTAAATTAGGACTTGGTTACAAACCTTTTCAAAAAGCTTTTAAGAAAAAAGACCAAGGTCCAACCTTTGTACGTGCTAGTAGTCCTCGTATTATTACTTGTTTTTATTGTGGTAAGAATGGACACTATGCTAGCAATTGTAAATTGAAGAATAATTTTAGCTATTATTGGAGACCTAAAGGTCTCAAGGCTAACCCCCATGGACCCCAAAATTATAGGGTACCTAAAAATAATTCCTTTGTAGGTGATAGGGGCTATAACAACAATGGAAGATTCAAAATGGCTCGTGGACAGCGGATGTTCACGCCATATGACCGGAAAGAAAGAACTTTTTACCAACATCAAGCTCCAAGAAGAGGGTATGGTCATGTTCGGCAATGGCAAAGGAAGAATTCTTGGAAATGGAGAAATTGGTAACTCTTCTTTCTCTCTTAGTAATGTTCTTTTAGTAGAAGGGCTTAAGTTCAATTTGATAAGTGTTAGCCAACGTTGTGATTCAAATTATAATATTGTTTTTAATAAAGAAAAATGCCTTATTTCCAAAAAATGATAAAATTATTTGTGAATCAATTAGAAAAGGCAATCTTTACAAAATTTGTACAAGTGATTTGGTTAGTCAAAATGTTTCTTGTCTTGTCGCCAATAATGATTTAACTAGTTTATGGCATAGGCGACTTGGGCATGTTGGATACAAAAATTTGCAAACTATTTACAAAAACCAACATGTAAAAGGACTACCCAATTGAATTTTGAAAATCTTGGCTTATGTGACACTTGTCAAAAGAACAAATTAGTTAAGAGTAGTTTTAAGCCCAAAAATGAAATTTCCACTTCCAAACCCCTACAAATGCTTCATCTTGATTTGTATGGGGATATTGGTACGGCAAGTCTAAGTGGAAAACATTACACTTTTGTTATAGTTGATGATTTTTCTAGATATACTTGGGCTCTATTTCTTACAAATAAAAGCGATGCCGTTAATGAGTTTGTTAAGTTGTGTAGACTTATTGAAAATGAAAAGGAAGATACTATTAAGTATATTCGAAGTGATCGAGGTGGAGAATTTGACGGCGAATTTAGAGTCTTCTGTGAAACCAGGGATACGATCATAATTTTTCGGTTCCAAGGACACCTCAACAAAATGGAGTAGCCAAAAGGAAGAATCGGACACTTCAAGAAATGAGTCGGTCTATGCTCAATGAATTTTTACTTCCAAAATATTTTTGGGCCGAAGTCGTAAGTACCGCTTGCTATGTCATTAATCGAGTTTATATTCGTTCTAAAATGAATAAAAATCCATATGAGCTTTGGAAAGGAAGAACTCCAAATATTAGTTATTTCAAAATATTTGGATGTAAATGTTTTATTTTGAATACTAAGGATCAATTAGACAAACTTGATCCTAAGGCCGATGAAGGAATATTTATGGGGTATTCAACCAAGAGCAAAGCATATCGGGTTTACAATAAGACTAGTGGGGTTGTTGAAGAATCCATCCATGTCAAATTCAATGAAGCTTCGGGTGTTGAAAGGATACCCAATGATGAAAGTGATGAAGAGGATATTGTTGAACCTATTGTTCAAGATGAAACTCAAAATGATCAACCTTCAAGCTCAAATGTTCCTCAAGAAGATAAAGGTGATACTTCGAATCTTCCCATAGCATTGAAATTTAAGGAAGATCACCCAAAAGATCTTATTATTGGTGATCTCCTTGATAATGTAATGACTCGAGGAAAATTTGTCGAGAAAGCTCTTATATCTCAAAAAGAGCCTAAAAATGCTAAGGAAGCCATTGAAGATGAGGATTGGTTTTTAGAAATGCAAGAGGAGTTGAATCAATTTGAAAGGAATGATGTATGGGAATTGGTACCTTGTCCTCCATCTCAAACCATTATTGGTACAAAATGGGTATTTCGGAACAAGCTCGATGACCAAGGCAATATTGTTCGAAACAAAGCAAGGTTAGTAGCTCAAGGTTATTGTCAAGAAGAAGGTATTGATTATGATGAAATATTTGCACCCGTAGCACGTTTAGAAGCTATTCGTATTTTACTTGCCTATTCTTGTTTTAAAAATTTCAAGCTTTACCAAATGGATGTAAAATCCGCATTTTTAAATGGTATTATTCAAGAAGAAGTCTATGTAAAACAACCTCCGGGATTTGAAAATTTTTCTAGGCCTAATGATGTTTATAGACTTAAAAAGGTCTTGTATGGTTTGAAACAAGCACCCCGTGCATGGTATGATAGACTTAGCTCTTTTCTTTTGCAAAATGGTTTTACAAGAGGTAAAGTTGATACTACTCTCTTTGTTTTTGAAAAAGGGCAAGATTGCTTATTAGTGCAAATTTATGTTGATGATATTATTTTTGGTGCTACTAATGAATCCTTGTGCAAGAAATTTTCTAAGTTAATGCAAGGTGAATTTGAAATAAGCATGATGGAGGAGCTCAACTTCTTCATTGGACTTCAAATTAAGCAATGCCAAGAAGGAATTTATATTTCTCAATCAAAATATACAAAGGAGATTTTGAAGAAATTTGGCATTGAAGAAGGAAGAACCGTCTCTACCCCAATGGCAACAAACGTCAAGATTGACAAAGATGAAAAAGACAAGTCGGTTAATGAATCCAAATATCGATGTATGATTGGTAGTTTACTTTATTTAACCGCAAGTAGACCGGATATTCTTCATGTCATATGCCTATGTGCTCGTTTTCAAAGCAATCCCAAAGAATCTCATATGAGTGTCGTTAAAAGGATTTTTCGATATTTGAAAGGCACTATTCAATATGGTTTATTCTATCCAAAGAATGCAAATTTTTCTCTTAAAGGTTATAGTGATTCGGATTATGCGGGAAATATTGATGATCGGAAAAGTACTTCCGGATCATGTCAATTTCTAGGTGGTTGCCTAGTTTCTTGGTTTTCAAAGAAACAAAATTGTGTTTCACTTTCAACTACCGGCCGAATATATTGCCGCGGCATTTTGTTGTACACAACTTCTTTGGATGAAACAAACCTTAGCGGATTATAAATGTTCTTTTGAAAGTGTTCCTATCTTTTGTGATAATATATCCGCTATAAACATTGCTCAAAACCCAGTTCATCATAACCGTACTAAACATATTGAGATTCGACATCATTTTCTAAGGGATTGTGTTTCAAAACGAAAAATTGAGATATCTTTTGTACCATCTCAAGATCAATTAGCGGACATTTTTACAAAACCGCTATCTTCCGAGACTTTTGCGTCAATACGAGCTCAGTTAGGCATAATGCATATTGAATGAGGTCTATGATTGCATTTTGCACGCTTTTAAAACTTAGAGGCGAAAAATCGGATTTTTGGTTAAAAACTCGGATTTTGGAAAAAACAGAAGAACATCGGGCTGGTTGGGGAAGGCCGACCGGCCGCCCATGACGCCGACGGCCGCCCACCCCCAACCGGTCGCCCTCACCATTTTATGGTTTAAATCGTTTTGCTGGTTTGCCACCATTTTGGCTCATTTTGTCTATCTTTCGTCCCCTACGCACTTTTCACACAAATTTCACTTCAAATTTGATTTATTGCATACATTTTATATTTTGGACTTCATGAGGCTCGATTATTATCATCATTGTTCATCTTTACCGATTAGATGGTAATAATTTCTCCTTTTATTCTCAATTGGGTTGAACCCTTGAGAATGTGCTTGTATCTTGATATATTGTTGAAATTCTTGTATTAATATGTTGTTTATGATGATTGATGATGAATGTATATTGTGGTATTAAAATTGGTGATGAATTTTTTTGGCTTAAACGAATCGAAAGGCGTTATATTTCTCTTGTTTTATTCAATGCACACCAAGTGTTCGACAAAATGTTTCAATGAAAAATTCATCACCTACATGATTCTCTTGATTTGAAAAGTCTTATAAGTTTATAGAGATCATGTTTTATCAATTAAATGAGCTTTTACAAATCAAATGAGCAATGTTTTCCTTTTTATTCGGAATTTAAGCTTAAATGCTCAATATGCTCAATAAATCTATAAAATTGTGCACTTTGATACAATTGTATGATGTTTTTTATCGTGCTAACATTATTTTTGATGATTCCAAAGGGAGAGAAACAAGAAAAACGCTCATAAGCTCAAAAAAGCATAAATAAGCTCGCAAGAAAAGCTATTAGCTAAAGCTC
Source organism: Rehmannia glutinosa (assembly GCA_016081115.2). Lineage (NCBI taxonomy): Eukaryota > Viridiplantae > Streptophyta > Magnoliopsida > Lamiales > Orobanchaceae > Rehmannia > Rehmannia glutinosa. The sequence continues at coordinate 7,325,159 of CM071933.1, read as the reverse complement.
TTAAAAGCCAAAAGCTATGGATTATACTTGGTCCATGTGATGTATTTATGGACTTTTATACTTGACTAATGATGCTTTTGTGACAGCGGGAGCTTATAAGCTCATGATATTCAAGCTTAAGTTGTAAAAGCTAAGCTTTAAGCTTTTAGTTGTTGCTTGTATACTTGTTCTTGATATGCATATTGATAGGGGGAGCTTGTGCAAAAATGATTTTGAAAAATCTTTGCTCCTATCCATGTGTGTTTGTACTTATGATGAATCTTGCTTAAAATGGATTGATGTTTTAGACCGAAAAATTTGTTTTGTTTTAAAATCAACTTCCTAAAATTGTTTTGGTTTGTAATCATCAAAAGGAGGGAGTTTGTTAGATAAATGTTTTTATCAAGATTTTGATGATTATGTTTAAATGAGTTTTTATACCAAAACAATGTTAATAAATGTTGTCCAAATACTCCCAAATGATTTAAAATGTTTTTGCTAATTTTTGGAGTATTTCCTAGAATTTATTTTTCGATAAAAATGGACAACACTTTTGATGGTTTTGTTTAAATTGGTTTTTACATCAAAACTATATTTATAAATGTTGTCAAAATACTCCCAAGTGATTTAAAATGTTTTTACTAATTTTTTGGAGTATTTCTTGAAGTTTATTTTTGATAAAAATCGGACAACATTTCAATTGGAAGGTCGACCGGTCGCCCAAAGCGTCGACCGGTACCTGAAGCAAAGAGAACATGAAACAAAACATTCTGAACTCGTAAAATCAAAGAGGGGACGGTCGAGGTGGTGAGGCCGACTGGCCGCACCCTGGCGACGGTCGCGCACCCCGTCGACCGGTCGACCCCCGACGACTGCACTGGATCGCACTAATTTTTTCAAACGGTCGAAATCTCAACAGGGCAACCGGTCGCCCTATGCTATTTTGTGACAGCAAAGTTATCTTTGTTTGAAATTTTTTTGACAGCAAGGTTTACTTTTGATTTTTGTACAATATTTCTACATCTTGTGATCTTCTTTTTGTAGACAAAAGTGAAGATAGAGGAGCCTATGTTGGGAGCCTATGTTGGTGAAGACTTCCCTATAAATAGAGGATGAATTGAAGACACAAGATACAACACATACAAGCAAAACACACAACAAGAAATCTGCAAATTGTTCAAGCTTTCATTTTTACATTCTTGTTGTAATAGCCTAAGTACTTTCACTTGCACATCTTTGAGGTCTAGGCTTTTTGATTCTTGATTACACTTGCACTCAATCTTTATATTAGTTTCATAGAGTTGTAATCTTGAATTTTGTCCATCATTCAACACAAGACATCCTTGTGAGTATTCTTGTGGTAAGAATACACTTAGGTGATCTAGGTGATAGGTGTTTGAAGAGTGTGGTACTCTTCAAAGGTGGTGAAGGAAGATTGTGGTAATCTCCTTGAAGGTGTTGTAAGAGGATTGTGGTGATCCTCAAGGTGTTGTATTAATTGTGGTAATTAATAATTTTTTTTTTCTTTTTGAAATCCATCCCGGAGATACTGGGGTGGTAGAGGATTAGGCCCTAGGTGGGTTGAACCTCTTTAAATCAACGAGTGTTGTTTAATTTCCGCATTTACATTTTTGTCATTTACTTGTTGATTCGAAAAAGAGGGTGATTTGCGAAAAATCGGCATAATCTATTCACCCCCACTCTAGATTATCGTAGCCACTTGGACTAACATTTATGTTGTTGTATACTTATTTTTTTTGTTGGATATTTATATGTGGTTTGTTGTATACTTATATGTGTTTTGTTGTATACTTATATTTTTGTTTGACAATTGTAATATGCAGTAAAATTATGTTAAACATACAACAAAATAGTGTTAAGTATACATCAAATATATGCTAAATATACATCACTAATGATCATGATTTTCTCTCTCTTTATAATTGATTTACTTAATCCACGGTCCCCACATATTTTTGTTTGACCATTTTATTATGTAGTAAAATTATGTTAAACATACAGCAAAATAGTGTTAAGTGTACATCAAATATATGCTAAATATACAACACAATAATGAGCGTGATTTTCTCTCTCTCTATAATTGATTTACTTAATCCACGGTCCCCACATGTTAATGAGCGTGATTCTCTCTCTATATATAACTGATTCCTTGATTCAAGGTACCCACATATTTTTGTTTGACCATTTTAATATGCAGTAAAATTATGCTAAACATACAGTAAAATAGTGTTAAATATACATCAAATATATGATAAGTGTACAACATACTGCATGGCAGAGCACATGCGTGATTTTCTCTCTGCAGCGCGATTTTCTCGCGATTTTCTATCTCCCCACGTGATTTTCTCTCTTCTAATAACTGATTCCATATTTAGATGGTCCCCCACTTAGGTAATTTGACTACTTTACCTTATTTTGATTTAATTAAATATTTAATGTAATTATAACCCCTATTTATCTTAGCCATTGATATAACTAAAGTAGGGTTGAGATGAGTCTACATTGTCTCACTATAATATGTGGTCTCATTTTAACCTCCCCTTTATATATATATATATGAATTTTCAATTTTGCATGGTCCCCAAATGTCATTACCATCAAATAAAAATATGGCCTAATTAGAAATTGGCACAAATTACTTGTATCTATAAAACCTGTGAAAATTAACCAGCAGGTACCTAACCAGTGAGCATTATAATTTGTGTAGACACTGAGTTGAATAAAATTACTTGAAAATAACCCCTCAAAAAATCGATCACTAATATGGGTTCCCATCACGCACAATCTACACTCCCCGTAATAGAATTCAATGAAAAAAACATGAATCCAGGCACAAATTCCTGGAAATCGACATCGGATTCAGTCCGACAGGCCCTGGAAATGTACGGATGCTTTGTGGTGGCTTACGACAATAACATCAGTTCGGAGCTGTACGAGGAAACGTTCGATCTGATGGAGGAATTGTTTGGTCTCCCCATGGAAACTAAAAGGAGAAACACTTCCGAAATTCCAGGGTTTGGGTATAGTGGGAGTTTTTCTTTCATGCCTCACTTGGAGTACTTGGGGTTTGAAAATGGCGGAACTTTTGAAGCTGCCAAAAAGTTCACCAGCCTCATGTGGCCTCATGGACATGATAAATTCTGGTAACCGTACATAGATTCAATCGGATTTTTAGCATTTTCTCCATAATTAAAATATTTTTTGGGCATGTTTTTCAAAAACATGATATGGTGCCGAGCTATCAAAATTGGCTATCAAGTTATATGCCACATCAGTTTTTCGAAAGTTGGGTAAGTATTTCACCAGATAATACACGAAAGTTATAACCGTCAGTTTTTAGTCAAAATGACTGAAAAAGAAGATTTTGAAAAACATGGTATTCTTCGTTTCCACAACCAATTTGACCTATTACAGCATAGGGAAAATTACACAATTGGTCATGTATATCTATAAGGCGGTAGGAAAAAATTCTAGGAAAAATTACGTGTTGCAAAAAGGTTTTTTAACTATAGAAAATTCTTTATTTTGATCTTGTAAGATGCACAATTTGCAAAATAGTCCTAGAACTGTATGAAAATCTCAATTAAGGTCCTCATTTCACCGGATTGCAATCACAAGAACGGCATATATAGTTCCCAACTTCCAGTGAAACTAGGACCAAAATTGAGATTTTCGTGCAGTTGATTTCGTGCAGTTGCAAGGCTATTGGCAAACCTTACATTTTGCAAGACACAGTTAAGATGTTTATATAGTTATAGGATTTTTTTGCAACATGAGATTTTTACAGGGCTCTTTTACTACCATCCTATAGTTACACTGCAACTTTACCCCACACAATATGCATGATTTTGCTAGTTAACTGATTACAAATTTCTCTCTGTTTTTCGGCCCTGGTTTTCCACTTATAATAGTGAGACTATATACTCATACTGTAAGCTGTTATTGGAATTGGATCACACGGTGATGAAAATGGTGGGTAGCAGTTACAATTTGGAAAAATACATGGACCCTTTAATTCAGTCGTCGTTTTACATGACAAGGGTGATGAAATACCACTCGCCAGGAGAAAACAAGAGCGATATTGGTATTCAACCTCATAGAGACAAGAGTTTTATGGCTATAATTGGTTCAAATGAAGTGAAAGGTTTGCAGATTGAAACTCGTGATGGCGATTGGATTGATTTTGAGCCATCTCCTGGAAAATTCATAGTCATTGTAGGTGAACCATTCATGGTAAGATGTTCCAAATCCTTTATTATAACTGATTTTTTTTTTATAATTAGGCCAACTCTTGGGGTAACTTTTATAACAATTTATTGTAAATTTGAATATTAATGTGCATGGACTGAAGTGAAAAATTGTTTAGGCATGGAGCAATGGCAGAATATATTGTCCACTCCACAAAGTCACTGCAATAGGAAGTAAAGAAAAGTATTCAATTGGCCTTTTCTCTTTCGTTCGTGGGGTTCTTCAAGTACCAGATGAGCTTGTTGATGACGAAAATCCATTGAAATTCAAATCTTTCAGTAATTTGGAATTTCTTGAGTACTGCAATGAAAAAGGGCCGAAGATGAAAGGAGCAATCCAAACATACTGTGGAATTTGAGTACAATACAATGTCCTTATTAGATATATTATGTTATTTTGAGTGCATTAAATGTTGTTCTATATATACGCCAATTAAGTTTATCATTTGTATTTTCAATATATGTAATTTGTGGATATTCTCATGTTGATATTTGCTTAATTCCTAGCTGGTGCTGTAATAAATAAGAATTGTGCCGTGTTTCATGGTTTGACTGGAAATATCACTGTGCTTGTCTTGACTTTGGGATATATTATTGGACTGGTCTTGTCACTCACTACAAGAAAAAGAAAATCAGTTTATGTGCACAAAAAAATTGTAGGTAACCATTACGATGACTATAAAGTATCTGTAAACTCGTTATAGCTAAAATTATTGTATACAAATATTTACTAATAAAATCTAAAATTGTTGGTAGTATTTATATTGGTGATTTGCCTATACGTGCCTCGAAAGCTGCTATACGTGCCTCGATATTCTCCTGCAAAAAAGATTAACATAAATTACAAATGACTCTATGAATAAAAGTATATAGTGGAACCAGGGATCCTACCCTCGGACATCCTATTGTTGCTCTGTTTTTCAGATAGAGCAACAACCTCCGATAGGCTCCAATAGGCCAACCATATCTTCCAGGCATCTTCAGAAACACAACTTGGCTTACCGCAGGCTCTCTTACTTTTGAACTTGCAAATCATATCACTATAGCGCTCCGTGGCCTGCTTCACTGCTTCATGAACATGTCATGAATCTGTCGCTCGCTAGCCGGATCCCACGAAAAGTATTTCTACAAACAATAAATAAATTTAATTAATAGATATAATATATCAAAACAAACACAAAAATTACATCATCAACAACCACTAGGGCTGCAAATGAACCAAGCCACTCGTGAGCTATTCGGAGCTCGATTCGATAAAAACTCGTTCGAGTTCGTTTAATGAGGCTCATTAAAATAAACGAACCAAACTCAAACTTAGAGATATTCGGTTCGTTAGCTCGTGAATAAGCTCGTTAGTAAGCTCGTGAATAGGCTCGATAGTAAGCTTTCATAAATTAAACTAATAATTTGATTTTAATTTTAATTTTTCATATTTTTATTTAAGATAATAAAATTAATTTATTGAATAATATTATAAGTTTTAATAAATATATTATGAATTTTAAATATAAATAATTTTATTTTTTGTAATAAATTGAAGAATATTTTAATTTTTAATTAATATTTTCTAAGCTCGTTTAGACTCGATAAGGCTCGAAAAAGTTCATGAGCCATCAACATGTTCAATAAATTAAGGCTCGAGTTCGAATTGATAATAACGAGCCAAACTCAAACACTCAAAAGCTCGGCTCAGTTCGGTTTGATTGCAGCCCTAACAACCACCCCCAACAAACAAAAATAAAAAAAGAAAAATTGGCACCATTTCCCCTAAAAATCGACAATGCCTGGTACAATAACAATTAGATAAAATTATTCATCAACATGTACAATATCAACCACCACCAAATCACAAAAAAATCAGCAGCATGTCCCCTAAAAATCGGAAATTCATGGTACAATAACAAATAGATATAACCATATAACCAACTTCATATCCATCAACGTGTACAACATGCACAAAACTATTTCTAACTAGAAAAAAATAACAACAAAATACTAAAAAATTTAATATCCAACAACATATAACCAACATCATCGACAAAAATATGCTATAATAAAATTCAAAATTATAAAAACTTCCAAATAAACCCCCCAGATCCTTCGTACATAGATAGCCACTTGACTAGAGGTGTCAAATTGGCTGCGCCGGTGGCCAAAAGGAAAAAATCGGGTCGGACCAAACGATACTCGAGTCGCTATTTTTGGAGTCCAGTACGGCCCATCCTACAAAAATATACTAAAAAATTGGGCCAGCCGGACTGGGCCAAAAAAGTCCCAGCTCATTTCGAGCCTCTAAAATTAGAAACCATCCGGTCCTTTTACCGGGTCAAGTCGAAATTGACAACTCTACATTTGACCGTGAAATAGTACTGTATATATAAGAATCAATTGGTGAAATGCAATGTTTTAAAGTCCAAACTGGTGAGCAAATTATCAGCTCGTCAATTTGTGGTTCAATATGTCGGACCAGTCAGACCCGTCATACTATTATACTATATGCAATACATTTATTATTATACAAAAACTTATGTGAGACCGTCTCATGGATCTGGATCCGTGAGACGGAGCCCCAAATACCCAGCCATGCCCTAAAACCCGTTAGTCTTACCTAGCCTACTGAAAACCCGAAATTCACCCAATACCCAACCCAACTCTTTTTCTTTTATCTATGTTCTCTCTTACAATTATCCATCAATATTCAATAATTGTAACAGAGCATACCATCGTCAAGGAAGTGATTTTCTTTGAGGGCGCCATGTCCAGAAGTTTCCATCATAAGATGTCGAGATCTGCTCTGTTTTCTAGCACCGCCGCTCGAGTTAAGGCCATGGCGGTTTTGTCCTCCAGATTGGGGATGTGATTTGGGAACATTCCGTCGGGATTGAGGTGGAGAGAGCCGAATGTGTCTGCTCCGAGCTTGTCTAGTACATCCCATGTGAGGAAACCTCCAGATCCGTTTCCCGCATTTAATATTATTTGCATTTTTCAGATTTTTCGGTTTATCCATCTTATCGCTTCCTTCCCAAACAAGCGGGGAAAATGAACATATATAATAGGAAAATTATCCTATGTTTTTGGTTTGAATTTTGCTCTATAATTTTTAATTTTGATTTTATTTTGTTTGTAGGAGACCATACTGATCGCGGAGGTGCTTGAAAATCTAAGTTGCATGACAGAAGGGCTTTCATCGGAGGATGCTAACAAATGGCTTGAGATTTTTGGCTAGAACAAGCTTGAGTGAAAAGTATCATTCATTGATTGAAAAGTATCGACTTCGGGATTGAAAGGATCACATTTTGCTCAAAAAGTATCACATTATGTTATATAGTATAATGAAAGTATCATTTTTTTTGTCATAAATGATTATAAAAGAACATAAAATTGCAGAATATCGAGTGATGAAAATATCCCAAAAAGTATCCGGGATAAAAGTATCACTTTTTGTTCAAAAAGTATTACGTTATGTTATATAGTATAATGAAAGTAAGAACATAAAATTGCAGAACCATCACCTCATTAAAGTATCACTTTATATTGAAAAAGTATCGATTAAAAGTATTATTTTTTGTTTTAATAGTATTACTTCATATTATAAATGAATATCAAAGAGAATAAAATTGCAGAAGCATCACATCATTAAAGTATCACTTTTACTTGGAAAAGTATCACTTTTTGGTTTAAAAGTATCAATTTTTGTTCCAATAGTATCCCTTCTTATTATAAATGAATATCAAAGAACGTAAAATTGCAGAAGCATCACCTCATTAAAGTATCACTTTCTGTTAAAAAACAAAATCATTTTTTGGGTTAAAAGTATCACCCTCATTACCAATGTATTAAATAAAAAGAGACTGAAATAATGAAGCTAAAGAATTCAATACTAAAACAATGAATGTAACAATAGTTCATGAGAACACAATCCTTCGGTTTATGAGAACTTTCAGCTATCTTGTTGAACTTTTCCCACAACTCCTATTTTGACAAATTTTTGTTGAACAAGTTATCCCCTCCAGGCTTATTGGAATTACTGATTGTATCACCCTCATTGCTAGAAGCAATAATTGTGACAACATCTAAATGTTATACTTTTGGTTAGAAATCTGATACTTTTTATTGAAAAAATGTGATATTTTTAACCAGAAAAGTAATACTTCAATTCGAGCTGAGGGTTGGGCCTATTTTTCAGCGGGGTGTTTGTTGGCAGCAAGCTTTGCATTAGGAGCTGAGGGTTCAGTAATTAGGAGCGGGTTTTTGGGCAGATTTAGTATTTGGGGCTCCGTCTCACGGATCTAGATCCGTGAGACGATCTCACAAGAGACTCCCTTTTATTATTATGTAACACATTTTATTGATAGAAAACATATACATAACCAACTTAGAAATTATATAATGTAGCCCAAAACTCAAATATCTCATAAATTTAACAAAATATCAAATTTAAAATTCAGTAAACTAATAAAGTAACCAAAAGATAAAAATAAATAACAAAAGACCGGTTTGACTACTTGAACATATTTTAGCCAGTTATGTCCGGTTCAACCGGTTTTTGACTGATTTAAACCGGTTCAATCATAATATATATATATATATATATATATATATATAAGAAAAATTGCCGAATGTATCTGTCTTTTTGAAAAAAGGACACAATTTACGCTCAACTCTCTTTTATACCCTCTCGGTTGAATTTTTTACGTTCCTTCATATTTTTTTGGTTATTTTTATTTTTTTACGTTTTTTTGCTTCTGCATTATTTTATATGATATTTCTGTTGTTTTGATGTTGTTTATATCTGTTTTTGGTTGTTTCGTTGTTGTGTCAAAGTTTCACTTTTACTTATTTTTTATGCTTTTTTTTTGTTCATTTGTTGTTTTATATATTATTTTTGTTGTTTATGTGTTGTTCAATAATATTTTTAATGTTGTTATGATGTTTTGTTGTTTTCATTAATTTTCAAAATCTCATTGTAGTTTTTACCTATTTTTAGGCTCTTTTTACTTTATATTGTGTTTTTTATAATTTTTATATTAATTTTGAGTTGTTTTATACTGTTTTCAATGTTGTTTTGTTGTTTGAAGACAATTTTCGTCACCACTTGTCCACAAGAATCGGGTCATCGTCAAGACACGTTTTTTTATCAAAATTTTATTTAGGAGGATGTGGTATCATTGTTAAAATATTTATGGACAAGGACAAAAGCGTCAAACAAGAAAAAATGGCAAAATTTGGATTTTTAAATTTCTGTTTTGTAATATGTATAATATCTATTTCAATGTAATCACTACCTAATCTGATCTTGTCCATATTATGGACCTAATTGCACTAATTAATACTAAATCGATCTTGTTGTCAGTTTTTGATTTATTTAATTGGATTATTCAATTATCGATCCAATCAGCAACACGTCTAAAAAAATTGAAAAAACAAATAACCACATGTGTATAACTAAATATTTCTTTTTTCAGTATAAGGGAATAATAGGGGGGCAAAATTCATATAGGACCGTCTCACGAATCTAAATATATGAGACGGATCTATACCCAAACCCAATTACAATGTTCATAAGATGGAGGTGCAACAGTCACTGACTGTGACCGTGAAAGAGAGTGAATGACCAACCAAAGCTTAGTCTGGTTGCTTGACCCACTTCCTCGTCATTGACCTTCTTGTGCTCAATTGTTCAGACTCACAATATCCCATGCACCCGAGGCATTGGTATTCAGAGCAAAATTGAAATAGCATGAGGCATTAATTATCAATCTTATTAATTATTCCACGTCTTATCAGTAGAGATGTTAAATGGGCTCGGGTCCACGGGCGAACCAGTTTAGCCCCGAAAAAAAAACAGGGTTAGCCTGCCGGGCCAACCGGGCTGGCCGGCCGGCCCTTTTGTTTTTTTTTGAATTCTTGTATTTTTGTATTTTTTAATTTTTGTTTTTTAAAATAGAGGGTTGGTGAATTAAGGGATAATAAAACTTAATATTTCCTAAGAAAAATATTTTTATAGGGACTTAAAATGTAATCAATTATGATGATTTAAAATGTTATATAATTTACATCTCTCAAATAAATACAATACTATAATCTAAATAGTTTAAAATTTTCGTGACTTAAATGTGACAAATAATTAAAACTTTATTCATATAATTATAAAGATGAATTTGTTGCATTTTGAGATTCCAACTTATCTCACGCACAAACATTGAACATCAAATCACGTTTTATCATTATTTATATTTATTTAATTTGTTTGACAAAAGTAAAAAGGTATTAAGAAAATATTCATTATATGGTGTTTATCATTCTACATTGTAGTTTGTTGTTTCTATTTTTATTTTAGAAATGAGTTTTAATTGCACATATTTTTGTTTTAACTATTATTGCAGTAAGTATCTTTTTAAAGTTTCAAAGCCTTTGGCGATAATTATGATGTTTGATTGTATTTGAATTTTTGTATTTTGAATTTTAAGACTTTTATCCTTGTAATGCAACATAAAAAAAATGTATAATTTAGTTTTGCATATTTAGCTTGAATGTTATATTGTTATACATGCTTTAGTATAAAAATTAGATTTAAATAAAATAAAAAACAAATTGTCTTGTAGCTCGTTAGGAGCCTGTTTAGCCCGAAGCCCGCTAGAGTTAGAGTTAGGTTCACAAAATGCTAGCTCGTTTAACAGTGGCCCGTTAGTCCAAAACCCATTTACTGATATTAATAAAACTGATATTATTTACTTGTAAAATTAATTATAACTTTTTCCCTTAAAGTATTATTTTTTTCCTTAAAAGTATTAGTAGTCCCACTGAAAAGTATTACTGATCCCCTTTAAAACTGTTTGTAGTCCCCTGAAAATATTTAATAGTCGAGTAGGTCTCTTGTAAGGCGGTCGCACGGTAAGAGGATTTGCACTTTTAGGGTGAAAATATTTAATAGTCGAGTAGGTCTCTTGTAAGGCGGTCGCACGGTAAGAGGATTTGCACCTCCCCAGTGTTCTATTTGGATTACGCTTCCCCCTACCACTGGTGCTTACGCGGTGGTTCCGCAAATGGGGTCTTCCCATAACACAGGTTCACCCCCTATCATGGGCTCGTATTATCGGGCTCCTGGTACTGTTCCACTTGGAAGGGTACCCGACCCCCTCAACACCGGGCTGGGGGCAACCCTCTGGATGGTATTACATGCACACTAGACCCGGGTACCCAGACGGGCTAGTCGAGGGCCTTCCACAATCCCTGAAGGAGTGGAAGGACAAATGGCTCTGGGTTGCTGGAGAGTGGCAGACCCGTGTTGGGGAAGAGGAGAACATACTCTTACCTCCTTCTGACTTTACTTTAACTTTCAGTAAGCACACTTACATTTTCTTTTCCTTTTCTTCTCCGTATTTTCTATTTTTTTTTTCTTTTTTGACCTGGATTTTCTCTTCTTCTCTTTTCTCTTTCTTTTTTTGTGTTTAGGGAACTGAACTTCTGCCGGCCCACTCTCGACCGCTTTCGTCCCGTGGTTGGAGAATATTTAGGCCATAGGGGCGAGGGAGAGACGAATCAAGAGGTTGGCTACCGAGGCTCGACTGGCCGCGGCGGGCCTGAAGGCTGCTTTGCCTTCCGATTTCGAAGCCAAAGAGGTGGCCAGGGGAAAGATGGTGGCTGTGGGAGAGGAGGCCAGGGAGGTGGCCGAGAGGAGCTCTCCAAGGGCTGGAAGGGGGCAGGCCCTCGAGTAGGTGCAAACACGGACACCTGAGCCGCCGAGAGTAACCGGGACTCAAGGTATGTGCTTTTTATCTCTTATGTTCCATTTTTCGCCTTTCAAGTTTTTCTTTTCTTATTTGACTAGTACTTCTTGCAGGACGCGGTCTGGACCTTTTCGCGCGCCTTAACCGTGTGAGGAGCATAGCTACTCGCCGAGGCGGGGTGGCTGCGGATGAGGTTGTTGCCGCCGAGGCAGCCCGAAGGGCGGACATCAGAGCGGGGAAGCGCCCTGTTGACGGAGTCCCTGGGGCTGAAGAGCCCCCACGCCAGAGAAGAAGAGGGGGGCTTGTGATTGAAGAGCCCGGGCAGACTGAAAGGGCTGGGCCAGCCCCACTGGCACCTCTGGCGCAGACCGCCGTTGGTAAGATTCCAAGGACATTCTCGGATGACTTCGGCCGGGAGGGTCACTTTATTTCTTCTAGCCAGGTGAGGGACGAGGTCTGTGAAAGAGTAGCTGGGTCGCGCCCCCAATGGTTTGTGGAGTTCGTCAGGTGTGCCATACCTACTGATGAACAGGTGAGAAACTTGCCTGATGCCAGGCGAGCGGCCAGAGACGTGGCCGCAAGGGCATGGACTACTGGGATCGAGCAATTTTGCTCAGAGGTTGATTGGAAGGAGAAGGCCCAATACGTCATGGGGCTGTCCGGGCAGAGTCTTTGAAGTCCCAGGCAGAGGACGCCGCGGCCAGAGCCAATGTTGAAAGGGAAGACGCCGTGAAGGCCGAGGCCGAGCGGGATCAGGCCCATAAGGCCGAGGAGGAGCTCCGTGCGAAGGTCGCGGAATTGGAGCGTGCCGCTGCTGCTCGAATCGAAGAAATGGACAGGCGCGTGGCCGAAGTGCGTCGGGAAGCCAAAGAAGCTTACCTCAAACTGGTCGAGGAAGATCGGGTAAGTGCCGTCCGGGCATATAAAAACTCAGAGGAATATGCCTTTATGCTGACTTGCGGACATGCCACCAGTATCAGGGAAATCCTCGGGGATCTTAGAGCCGGCAGGACGATTGAGCAGCTCGAGGGGGACCTTGCCTTGTTGGAGGCTGACCTCGACGCCCTTTGCCTGCAATTTGCTAATGCTGCCGGAAACTAAAGCCCGCCTCCTCCAGAAGAAGAAGTGGCTTCCAGTAGGCCTAATGAAAATCCCCCTCCTGCCGGAGTTTGATGTTTCCCTTTCTTGTTGAAGTTTTTTTTTTATGTTTTGGTGGTTGGCCATGGGCCTCTGAATGTAATGGGCTCAGGCCCCTCAATGTAAATATCTTTGATGGAACGGAACCACTATTTCAGTCACCCGTATATGCATTAGAATTCTGGTTAAGTATTGTGCTCGTTTTTCCTTTTGTTGTATGGCTTTTGTCCTGTTTGCCCTTTTTTTTATTTTTCCAAGTATGGGGCTCGACTTTTTGTGCTCGAATGACACAGATAGTGGGCTTCAACTGCCTATGTTTGCTTATTAAGTTTTATGCTCGGAGCTTAAGCCGAGTCTTTACTTTTAGGGTAGGTCCGCCTTTTGGGCGAGCCTCCCTTTATTGACGTGCAAGGGACGTACCCGGGACGAGTAGTCGGCGCTCGGCCTTTGGCCGAGGCGATCTAAACGGCGCTTGGATCTTAACCGAGGCGAGAAAGTTATTCCTCCCTTTGAGAGAGCTCACAGAATATCAGATGAAAGGATAAATTTTCAGAATCGCAAACTGAATTTTTATTGATAGTACCTTTTAAGGTATATTACATTCCATGGGTGGTCAAACTTCCTCCTACTCAAGTATTCCAACTCGTACGCCCCATTCGACAAGACCTTACTGACCCGAAATGGACCTTTCCAGGTTGGTTTTAACGGGCCAGGCTCGATCCCCGTTACTCTTTTCAAGATGAGGTCGCCGACCTGAAACTTTCTTTCCTTTACTTTTGAGTTATAGTACCTCTCGCTTCTTTGCTTATATATAGCATTTCTCATCTCGGCACTGCATCTCTTCTCCTCCAGTAAGTCCAGCTCGGCTTGGAGCGTGACATCGTTGTTTTCTTCGGAAAAGTTTGCAACTCTAAAGGTAGGGGCTCCGATTTCAACATGAATGACAGCTTCAGTACCATAGCCCAAAGAGAAAGGTGTTTCCCCCGTGGCCGATCTATGTGTCGTTCTATACGACCATAGCATGCCAGGTAGCTCTTCGGGCCAATTGCCTTTAGACTCCTCCAACCTTGCCTTCGAAGTATATTTCAGTATCTTGTAAACTGCTTCAACTTGCCCATTAGACTGAGGGTGGTATGGAGTCGAGAAATGATTTTTGATGTGAAATCCTTCGCAAAAATTCCGAATCCTCCGGTTATCGAATTACTTCCCATTATCCGAGACAATTGACTGCGGCATCCCGAATTTACAGATAATGGACTTCCATACAAAATTGACGACCTTTTCCTCGTGTATCTTTGCCTGAGGTTCGGCCTCGGCCCATTTTGTGAAATAGTCAACTGCCACAATGGCATACTTCACGTCCCCTTTGCCAGTGGGGAGCGGTCCAATGAGATCCATGCCCCACTTGGCAAACGACCAAAGACTGTAGACTGAAGTAAGCTGCTCAGGGTGGTATCTAACCTGTGGTGCAAATTGTTGGCACCTTTCATATTTCTTGACAAGGTCGGTTGCATCTTTCTTCAGGGACGGCCAATAATATCCTTGTCTTATTAATTTGTAAGCCAACGTTTGGCCCCCGGCGTGATTTCCGCATACGCCCTCGTGCACCTCCCGGAGCGCGTAATCTGCATCTGTTTCGGATAAGCACCGGAGGAGTGGGATGGAGTAACCACGTTTGTACAGGATGCCGTCTATTAGCGTGAACCGAGCCGCCTGAGTGCGCAGTGTTCTGGCTTCAATCTTGTTTTCCAGTTGAACTTTTTTTTCCAAGTATTGGATAATAGTGGTCATCCAGGTCGGCTTGGTAGCTTCATTAGAATGTATCTTTTTTGTGTTAAGCGACGGGGAGGCTAGTTGAGTAACCGTCACATCCGCAATTGCCTCGGTGCCGGGACTAGAGGCCAACCGAGCCAAAGCGTCTGCTTGCATATTCTCTGTTCAGGGAATATGTAGGACTTCTGCTTTAAAACGCGATAACCCTTTCTTAACCAAATCCAGATATCGGGCAATTTTTTGTTCTTTTGCCTCATACTCGCCGTTGATCTAATGGACGACCAACTGCGAGTCACTATGTACCAATAGCTTCTTTAGGCCCATTGATGCAGCCATCTTCAGTCCTGCTAAGAGCGCTTCGTATTCGGCTTCGTTGTTGGTCGCTGGGAACTGGAACCGCACGACCGAGCAGTAGCACTTGTGTTTTGGATCGATTATCATGATCCCGCCCCCTGCATGGAAGGTGTGAATTCAGCTACGAAGTCAGCTAATGCTTGTCCTTTGATTGCCGTGCGGGGTTCATATAGAATGTCAAACTGGTTGAGCTCGATAGCCCACTTGATCATTCGACCAGAGGTGTCGGGTCGATGTAGCACTTATTTCAAAGGGTAGTTAGTGAGGACCATGATTCGATGCTCCAAGAAATACGGGCGGAGCTTTCGTGCTGCAATGACTAACGAATAGGCCAATTTCTCCATAGGTGGATACCGAAGCTCAGCATCGTGCAATTTGTCCAATCTGATTAGTACTGAGCTGACAGCGTACTCGGAGATAGCAAGATACAAATATAAGTCCTCCCCCCAGGTAGGTCTTTGTAATAACGGAATTGAGGCTAAGTGTGTCTTGAGTGACTCAAAGGCAGTTTGGGCTTGCTCGGTCCACTCAAAGTTTTTATTTTTCTTTATAATTTCAAAGAAGGGTTTGCACTTGTCCATGGATCGAGAGACAAATCGATTAAGAGCAGCTAATCGGGCTGTTAAACTTTGTACTTTTTTAACTGAGTTGGGGGGTTCAAGATCAATAATGGCTTTTATTTTATCTGGGTTGGCTTCAATCCCCCGTTGGCTGACCATATAACCCAAAATTTAACCGACCCGACCCCAAAAGTGCATTTCCTCGGGTTTAACATCATCTTATACTCCCTCAAAACAACAAACATTTTATTAAGATCATTGAGATGATCAGATATATACAAGGATTTCACTAACATATCGTCCACATACACTTCCATAGTACGACCTATCATTTCCTCAAATATTTTATTAACTAACCTCTGATAGGTTGCCCCGGTATTTTCCAGTCCAAAGGGCATCATCTTGTAACAATAGACGCCGCGAGCAGGAAAGAACGATGTATTTTCCTCGTCCTCCGAGTGCATTTGTATCTGGTTATAGCCTGAGTATGCGTCCATAAAACTCATTAGCTCATGTTCGGACGTGGCGTCTACCATGTAATCGATGTTAGGCAAGGGATAACTGTCCTTAGGACACGCCTTGTTGAGGTCGGTGAAATCCATGCAAAGGCGCCACTGGCCGTTGCTTTTCTTCACTAGCACGGGATTGGCCACCCATCGGGGATAGAGGGCCTCCCGGATAAACTGGTTGTCCAGTAGTTTGCTAACTTCGACCTCCAAGACGACTTGCCTATCGGGGCCGAGTTTACGTCTCTTCTGGATCACCGGGCGGAATGTTAGGTCGATATTCAGCCGGTGGCAGGCGTGTTTGGGGTTAATTCCTGGCATATTAGAATGTGTCCATGCGAAGACATCGAGGTTGTTGCCAAGAAATTCAATCAGTTCTGTCCGAAACGGCTCCTGGAGGTCGTGGCCAATACGTAATTGGCGTCCCCCATTTTGCCCATCAATATCGACCGTGTCGATTTGTTCTACCGATTCCGCATGTTTTCTCTTTTTACTTTGCCCCTCTTTTTTCTGCAGGGGAGGCTCATCCTGAGTTGCCGGTTTGTCACCCGGTTCTATCTTCTGTTGGTCCTCCACAATTGGTTCCTCTCCAGGTCGTCTACCTGGATCCGCTTCAGAGATAACCTCCGTCTCCCGCTCGGGCCTGTCTTCTTCCCCTGGGCCATATTTTACCGTGCCACTAGTTTCTCCTCGTTCCACTACATTAATCTCCGCTGGTCGGAGTTTAAGAGAGCACTCCCGCGACTCCCTTTGATTCCCCTTATGAATGGCTTCTCCATCCGTGGTCAGAAATTTTATACAAAAATGGAATATTGAAACGACCGCTTTTAAGTGAGCAATGGCCTTCCAATGATTGCATTATACTCCGAATCAACATTAATTATTTTAAAGGTGGTCATAACGGTCTGCTTATGCGGCTCCTGTCCCATTTGAATGGGCAGGTCTACCTCCCCGAGCGGGATTATTCTTCCTCCTCCGAAACCCAAAATACTGTCATTGCACGGACGAACATAACTATCGTCCACACTTAACCTCCTAAAAGTTCGGACGTAAATTACCGACGAGTAACTCCCTGAGTCAATCAAAATCCTATGGACTGGAATACCCAGGAATGGTGCAGTGATGACCAGGGGGTCAGAGTGTGGGTGGACCACCTGGTCAGCGTCAACATCCGAAAAAACGAAACGGCCTGTTGGTTGGCCTTCTCTAATCTCAGCTACCCGAACCTGCCTTTCTGCATGGGTAGCTTGCCTGACATCGGCTTTCCTTTTTCTATTCGAGCGACTATCCTCAGCCGCATTAGTATTGATCCTATTCACTCCAGACATCATCAATATCTCCCTACCTTGATTTTCATTCGGCGATAATGGTAGGGGAGCCGGATTCACCAACTGCTCCGAGTTCACTCCTGGAGTAAGTGCCGGTGGGGGCGGTAATTCATGGACGTATCTTCTCAACCCGCCCTTCTGAATGATGAGCATGATCTCCCTATTGAGGTCCCGACATTCATCGGTATCATGACCTATCGATTTATGATAAGCACAATACCGTCGCGCATCCAACTTGGCTGGCTCGAGCCTTAAAGGCCGAGCCGGTGGTAGCAAATTCAGACCCTGTATCTCGTTCCAAATAACTGAGGGAGTGTGGGTCAAGGTACTCCTCAGCGCAGCGACTTCGGCTCGCACATCCTGGCAATCCTTGTACCCGGTGGTTGGGTTTTTCGAAAATGGCCGCGAACTCGGTCCCGACCCTGAAACATGCTCCTACTTCCCATCTTTTTTCACGTTCCCAGTCTTCTGTTCCGGGCGTTGACTTGCCATAGCCTCCTCCGCGCAGATGTGATGTTCAACGCGGATCAAGAATTCCTGGTACGAGGTCGCCCCGACTCGTGGATAGAGTAATTAAACCATGTCGCGGGGGCGAGCCCGGCCATGGCCACAATCACAATGGCATCGTCCGACACCGGTTCCATCTCTCGGATGTGCTTATTGAACCGAGCGATATAACTTTTTAAGGACTCATTATTCCCCTGTTTGATATTTACGAGGGAATCCTTCTAGGCGGCTCGGACTTTACAGGTGAGGAAGTGTGCCGTGAATGCAGGGGCTAAGTCAGACCAGGATGGGATGGACCCTTGCGGCAGGGTCCTGAACCAACGATGGGCTCGGTCGCCCAACGTCAGCGGAAACGCCCTGCAGAGAATTGCGTCGCTGGGGCTGTACAGTTCCATCCACGCTAAATACTTGTGGATGTGCGTTGTAGGGTCGGTCTCGCCATTATATAGACCAACCTGAGGGATTTTGAGTTTCGGTGGGAGTGGAGTGGATAGAATACTCGTAGCAAAAGGTGACATAATGGAAGGCGAGTTTGTCACTTGATACCGCCTTTGATATCGGGCTTCTTCGGGACCGCCTTCCAGTTCATTCAAACGGCGGCGGAGGCGCAAAATTTCCGCTTCCTGTTCTTCCAGCAAACTAGGACCTTGAGTTTGGTTGGCCCTAGCTGGCTCCCGCTCATCCGGAAACCGAAGCCTGAAGCTTATCGATCGAGCTGGGCGGGGAGGATTTTCTCCTAGTCGCCCTGCAAACACAGAGCGAGCGTGGCGGTGGCGCTCAGGCTCCGGCTGCAATTCCGCCATGCGGCTGTGTTCCTCGTTGTCATCACGCGATCGCCTTCTGTCACGACGACCATGCGGTACGTTATCAGAACTAGCTTCCTGGCCCTCTTCACGGGGAGGCACAAGAACATGGGGGTTAACATGAACATTTATCGGGGGGATGTTTAGCGGAGGATTGGGTGGCTGAGTATTCACTGGTGGTGGAGGGAATACTTGTGAGTTAGTGGTAGCGAGTGTTTGGGAATTAGCTGGTTCATCTGTTGGACAAAAACGGGATTGGCTATAAGCTGGGCCAAGGGGAGTAAAGTCGTGCTCCCTGCTTCGGTTGGGGGCACGTTCTGGCCGTTTGTAGTTTGGCCAGTTTGATTATTCACCGGCGGATCCTCAGTGGTATGAATGTTTCGGGTTTGCTGTCTCATTTTTTTTTACTTTTAGTGGACTAAACACGAGTTTTACCTGACTTTACGCGATTTAGCTTGGAATTAGGACTGGACTTAAACCAGGCCCTCCTTCTAGCGCTAATTTGTTGACGAGTTTTTCGGCCAACAAGCAAGATGTGCAAAAAAGAAATACGTGGAAATGTATAAGTTTCTATTTAAGGGCTAATTCTGCCTTTTTTGTACATTGCCGAGCCAGAATTTTCTGGTTGATTTTCTTACAGCGTTTTGTGTACGAGTGTTCTTTTCTCTCTTATTTTTTCTTGTCTTTTTCCTAATAAATGAGGCCTATTTATACTCTCTCTATTAGTGGATATTTAATAACCACTATTACAATTAACCACTAAAATAAAGATAATGGCACACTTGTCTTCCCTTAAGCACGCATGGTTGCCAAGTATCCTGCCACTTGTCGATCCACTTCATTGACAGGTTGGCAGGTGGCGGCTTAAGGTGCTAATGGAGCACTTAGCCTTAACTGGATGCTTATCCTTTTGGCCCCCTGTTGGGGCCGGGCTCAGGTAACCGAGCCCAATCCATGACATCATCGGGGTCGGTTATTGACGTCACCAGCTCGGTCCATGCTGGCCTCGTGGGTCCCATACTCTCACGTGCTGAATGGCCACATGGACGAATTTACTGCCAGCTCAGCTCGGGCGTTATCACAATCAATCACCACCTAATATATTGTCCATATATTATGGACAACATCAAGCATTTTGTGTGGAACTTTTTGCGCTAATATTTTTGTAATTCAACGAAAAATTAATTCGAATCTTGTTGTCAGTTATTGGTTTATTTAATTGGATTCAATTATATGTCCAAGGCCTGCACTTGGTCATCAGCCACATGCATGATTCCTTCAATTTTCATATTTCTGATTTTTTTAAAGTGGATCGAGCATAATTGATAATTGTTAGGGTCGGATTGGATTGTGATCTGCCCGACCTGAAATGTTGGACCGACCCATTACATTTTATATGTATTTTTAAAGAATGAGCTAGGCTTGGGCTCCATTTGACAAATCTAGTAAGGATTGATTTATCAACAAAATCTAGCGTGCAAATTTTGTCTAAAGATAAGGAAAATGACAGCAATTAGTTAAATATATTCTTGATGTATGTACATTTATACTCTTAACTATATCTATTTAGATTATAGTACGTCATTATATTGTTTTCGCGATGATCACTAGATTCTTTTTTTTTTTTTTTTGATAAGATAAAATAATATTATGTTTGAGCAAAAGGGTGTCTTAAATTCCCCTTTTACAAAGTCCCAATAACAATACTCAACATTGTAAAGCAAAATCCAATTCACTGTTTTCAATTTTCTTTCAATCAACCATTCTCATCAAAAAAATTGAATAAATGACTTCCGAGTTCTTGTACCACTTCAGTAAGCATTATATCAGTAAGCATTATATCAAAATTAAGGGTAGTAAATTTTGGGTACCAAAAGTGAAATTGTCCATTTAATTTATTTTCACGGAAAATTTATATCAATGCTTAAGTAAGCATTATATCAGCATTTCTACGTCAGACAATTTCAATCAGCATTTTCTGATAGGTTAAGCATCATATTCATCAGAAATTTTATTAGTTAAACTGGGCGACTAAATTAGTAATTTAACTACAATATTGACGATTTTGATGCCCATGTGTTTATTGCTTTTTGTGCGAGGACGTCTCTAATGACATCATACAAAACTGAACTTTTGCGGATTGTAAATTTAAATAGTTTTTATTTTTTTTCAATATAATTTCAGTCGACACATAATGACAATATCAAAAATAAAAAATGAATTTTGCAGGTCCCCAAATGTCATTACCATCAAATAAAAAATTTGCATAATTAGAAATTTGCAAAATTACTTCTATCTATAAAAACCTTGGTTTCCACTTATAGTAGTGAGACCATATATTCGTACGGTAAGATGTTATCGAAATTTGATCACACTGTGATGAAAATGGTTGCTAGTGGCTACAATTTGGAAAAATACATGGACCCTTTGATTCATCAGTCGTTTGACATGAAAACACTCGTGAAATACAACTCGCCAGACGAATACAAGAGCAATATCTCTATTGGTATTATACCTCATAGAGACAAGAGTTTTACGAGTGTAATTGGTACAAATGAAGTGAAAGGGTCGCAGATTGAAACTCGTGATGGCAATTGGATTGATTTTGAGCCATCTTTTGAAAAATTCATAGTCATGGTACGTGACATGTTCGAATCCCTTTATTTTTATTACTTCTTTTTCATTTCATTTTTTATTAAGTACTGATTTGATGTTTTTATTGTATGATCTCACTAGTACAAAATTGACCATTTGCATCGGTTGTAAACGACTTTAAGCATCGGTTCCAACAGCGATGCATATGAAGGCGATGCTAATAGTCACATGTATAGGCATCGGTTTCAACCGATGCTTAAAGTTAACAATAGGCATCGGTGTCTAAGCAACAACCGATGCATAATGTTTCCAAAAGCATCGGTTTACCATAAAACAACCGAGACAGAAAGTCAGTTTGGGCATCAGTTTAAAACAACAACTGATGCCTATTGTTATTTTTTCTAAATACAGTTTTTTCCAATTTCCGACCTCCTTGCAAAATAAAAATCCAAACCACAAATAAAAATCCAACACAAAAATTAGTGACATTTTTTAGTGCATAAATTAGAGGACTCAATTCAGCAAAATCATGGTCAAAACTTTCAAATAAAATGTCTTACTTCATTTCCAGTCCAGAGCACTAGAACTAGAATATATTTCGTCTGAGTAACAAATTGGGAATTGATATGTCTAACAAAACAAAATCAACTACTGAAAACATTACACTTTATTTTTAATTAATCAATCCTGTTTTGCCTCATTCTTGGCTATGACATGGAGCCAATCACTAGTAAGCTTCTTGCTCCCCTTGTTTCAACAATATTAATGAATCAGTATAAATGTCATAGAGTTTTCTTTTGATAGCTTAAGTGATAGAATGTAGAAGATAAGCCATTGCTTTTCCCCATTATAGGAGATATAAATCCAAAGAAGAGAACTTCCGGTTCTTACTATGATCGAAAAATACATACTAAAAAATACATCGAACTCCAAAGTAGTTAACAATATATATAAAGAATTTGATGTAACTCTGGAGATTAGATAAATCAAAAGTTCAACAATGATATTATATGTCGACATCATGAATTTTGAAACAATGTGTTTTTCTACAACACTATAATTAAGCAGAAATTTGTATTCACTATGGAGTAGCATCAATAAGTCTAGCACGATCAGTTTTGCAGCTCGCTTGGGTCTTCGGTGCTGCTCCGTTGTATGCTCCACCAACAGTAAGTACATGGGCGTAAATCCACACAATCTCTACAGTAATAAGAACTGTGAACCTGTCAAATATATGTTTTCCTGATTTTATCAGGTGCAACAGAAGTAAACAATATATATATATATATATATATATATATATATATATAACTTAAAAAAAGCGCATCTCAGCAGAAATATGTTTCTTCCAAAACTTACAAAATCGTAAAACTTGCAAACAAATCATTGCAAACTTCCATCGCTATAAATTGGTTCATAGGGCACAAATGTCTTGTCTTGGGAAGCAACAAAAGGAAGTTGTATCATTACCAAATAAAATAACCTAAAACAAAAATGCTTTATAATTCAACTTCTATTTGAGGAAGAATGAAATGTTTACTCTGTGTGCTTTCTCAGGCTCTCAATAACTGGGGCACATATTGTGAGGTTTGGCACAAAGTGATTGTAAAAGATGAAATAAACATCAGCGCAATAGTCATATTTTCTGTTAAGGAAATACTTAAATACATGTCAAGTATTTTTCAGCTTGGTCTGATAATCATGCACAAAATGTGAAGAAATGATATGATTCTTCAACTGAGTAACAACCTACCCGTCCTCTAATGAAACAAAACAAGTTAGACTACATGTTAAAGTTTCATCTAACACAAATAAGTTGTTTTCTATTACAAAGTTAATGGCAAAAATTATTATCCACTTCACTTCAGTAACTTTACATAATAAACTGAATTTGCTCTGTTGGTCCTTTTACACAAACTTTGTTCCTGTTTCATAAAGGTTTCTCTGAATGAAGAAAAGATTCTTCAAGATGATGAAGCCCTATCAGAATAAATTCAAGTGTAAAAATCCCCATCAGCAAATATCAATTACTTGCAGGGTTTTAGAAAGATCGACCCAGATAAATGGGGATTTGCAAACGAGTCCTTTCTCAGAGGCCAAAAGCATAATTTAAAAAACATAAGGAGAAGAAAAGCAATTTCTCAACCTCTAATCCCTCCGAATTCTCAGCAATCCATTGGCCCCTGCGTCGAAGTCGGATGGTTCAGATTAGACGCCGAGATCAATAGCTTAAAACGCGATAAGCAAATCTTATTAACAAAGCTCGTTAAGCTTTCGACAACAGTAGCAAAACACAAAAACTCTGGACAACAAACACTCCCTAAACCTTGCAGAAAAATTAACATTATCCACTATTATTCAGATAGGTTAAAATTACCATAATTGCATAAGGTATATAATCTCAAGCACTGTACTCTATGATACCTCGTTCAATTTCTTTCAATTTCGAATGGAATTTTTGTGAAGTTGAAAAACTAACTTAATAATAACAAAAATTACCGGTTTCGAGAAAGAACTTAGTCACACGCCCCTTTGCTTCCGGTCAGAAATGGTAAATAGATTAAAGTACAAAAGAGGCAGTACATACACAAATCTCTCGATTCTCTGTTGTATAGCCACGACGGGAGCGGGGGCGGTTGCTTGCGAGGATAGAAGGCAACGGCGACGGCGATGGAGGGGGCGGTGGTAGACGGCGACGGCGAGCCTTCTGCCTGCAAGGCTAAACGGGGATGGAGAAGGAGGCTGAGTTAATATGATGGCCGATGGGAGTTTAATATGCGGGAGTTAAGACGGAATTGACGAGGTGCAGAGGGTTATTAACCTAATTAAAAATAAAAAACTCATATGCATCGTTTTTGGCTAAGAGACCGATACCTAAGGTTGTGTTAAAGGCATCTGTTTTTAATTAAAAACAGACACCTTAAGTATATAATTTAATTAAAAAAATAAAATAGTCTATGGGTATCAGTTACTCATCAACAAATGATGCCTAAAGACTTCATTTTATTTTCAAAATTGCCACTGCCCCTCTTCAGGCATCATTTTTTGTAGAGAAATGATGCATATTTGATAATTTTATAGCTGTTTGTGTACTAGTGTCTATCGCTACTTCAACACAATTCGAAAAAGAAAAGAGAGAGAGAGAGAGAGAGAGAGAGAGAGAGAGAGAGAGAGAGAGAGAGAGAGAGAGAGAGAGAGAGAGAGAAGGATTAAAAATAGGGATAATTAAAAGGTAAAAAAAAGTATTACGAGCTTGTAGTTTAAGTGATATCGCGCACCCCTTGTAAGGGTGTTGACTAGGATTCGAACCCTGTATCTTTTAGTTTTTTGAAATTTATCTCCCCCTCTCCAGCAACTACTCCCAACTTATTAAAAAAAAGGTAAAAGGAAGAGAGGTTTGAGTTAATTAAAAAAACAATGAAAAATCAAAATTACATAAATACTAATAATGAGATTTGGTTTCGTCTTACAATTTTATCACAGACGTTAGTTGAACTGACGAATTTGCTGATATCATCTAATATAAATAATTGTTTCTCTTAAATTTTCTAAATATCATAAATAGCCAAACAAGAAATTGAGGCTATATGTAATATTTGGAAAGGTTGAGGAAATAATTGTAGAATATTTGATGACAACAGTAAATTCTGTCAGGTGAACTAACTGTTGTGGCAAAATGTAAGATATAATAAAATCTCAAAGGGTTTGTTGTAATTTTGAAATTTCTCTAGGTTTTGTTGCAATTACCAGAACCTCAGTGGTTATTCTGTAATTATCCATTATATAGGGATTTGTTTAAATGAGACATAGATTCTAAGGTAAGACCAATAGGGACTAATTTTAGCTATTTATTGAATTATTGAGTGGTTCTGATTAGATGGACAGAAAATATAATCAAATAATTGATTTAACCAAAGAAAGAGTAATAAAGTAAAATTAGCCTTAATTGACAACTAATCTCATAAAGAAACGGATACACAATTGGAAAGAAAGAATCTGCTATTATATCACAATCCCATAAAAAATGGATACACAATTGGAATTAAAACTGTAATTAAAGCTATGCAATAAAAATCAACTAACTATGCATTGCTTGAAGCTATCAAATGCATCACAAATCAACATTATCTAGAAGTTATCTATACAAAGTAAAAAAAAACTAATATGCGGTAAATTATACCCAACTATGCAATAAATGTCATAAACTATGCCGCAAAAATCAACTAACTATGCATTGTCTAGAAGCTATATATGCAGTATGTACAAATTAAATGTGTAGTACATTATATCCAACCATGCAATAAGTGGCAAAATGTAAATCAAATCTTATAGGGGTTTTTGTACTTTTGAAATTTCTCTAGGTATTATTGTAATTATCCAAACCTCAGTGGTTATTCTGTAATTATCCCTTATATATATATATATATATATATATATATATATATATATATATAGAGAGAGAGAGAGAGAGAGAGAGAGAGTATGATCATAAGATTGAGTTCTATTATGAAACATAAACTTGAGCTTCAGTTAAAAATAGTTTTTTGTTATCTTTTAAATTAGAAAAATGCCCCACTGATATTTGTTTCTATTTTACAAATTGTACCTATTAAGGGGTATTTGTTATATAAATCTCAAGGGAATATTCATAATTTTGAAAACTAATTGTTTTTTTTAGGCTAAATCTTTAGGATAGTTTTATAATTTATATTCATTTCACTATAAGAAAAATATCATTTATTTACAGAAAAATCTGTAGGTAAATATTAAGATAACAGTAAACTATAGGAAAAATAATTGTAGGTAAAATTATTGTAAGTAATATTTACCAACTAAATCCAAAACTGTTGGTAAAAATATTTGTAGTATATTTTTAGAAAGTTTAAAAATTGTCGTTGATCTCTCGATAATTTGTCGATATAGTTTCGGGAAAATAATATTCTTTATTCATTAGGTATTCTGTAGGTAACTATAAAATTTAGGGGAAAAATCATCTATGTTTGTAAATTATGTTGTTAAACTGGAATTTTCATTACAACATAAATGACATTAGGTAACACAAATTTTGTAGCACTTTTTACATAAGGTACATATGTAACACATGTTTGTAACACTTTTTATATTATAATATTTATGTAACACTTTTGTATCACTTTATCAATATGTAATGCTTATATGTAACACTTTTAAATAAGTAACACTTTTTAAGTATCACTTTTTTTTGTTATTTCTTTGGTAACGCAAATAGGTATCACTTTATTTAAGAAGCACTCTTGGCAACACTATATTTTATTAATTGTAACACTTTTTAGGCTATATTTTAGTAACACAAAATTATATAACTATCATTAAATAATGTCAATGATTTATTTAATTAATTGATGTCACAAAATAGGTGAAGACAAAAAAAAAAAATCACCAAACCTAAAAATTGTAGACATCATGTACTATGTTTTTTTGCTGAATTTTTACTTTCTTTTTATAAAGTATTTTAGTTTTGCATTTGTTTTTTTATTTTTTAAGGAGATAATTAATTCCGTTGAAATATCGATGGAAAATGAGCATTTATGTATTTTATTATTATTATTATTATTTTTAATTTTTACTAATGAAGACCAATTTCATCGTTAATTTTTTTCTTTTTCTTTTTAAAAAACAATTTACCAATGAAAATTGATATTGTCGGTAATTACTAAGGAATTTTTTCCATCGATAAATTATTTTTTTATTTATTTTTTTACTGTTAGAACTTTTTTATCTGTCGGTAAATTAATTTTATATTTTTATATATTTTTTTATTTTTACCGATTGAATATTGATCAGTCGATAAATTCATTTTACATATTTTTGATATTTTTAATTTTTTGTATCCTTTAATATATAACATAATTTGATTTTCAAACTATTACTATATAATATAAAAATGGATATATACAGTGTATAATATAATTTAATACATATATTATATAATACAATCTTTATTATATAAAATATATTACATATACATATATAACAATCTTTATTATATAAAATACATTATATATACATATAAAATAATTTTTATATAATTTTAATATATATGTGTGTGTATGTGTATATATAAACAAAGCAAAAGTTGTAATAAGAATCAACTTAGCCTACTGGCAAACTGTCACTTTCACACATAACAGGTTGTGGGTTCAAATCTACTTGGTGGCAAAAAATAGTATTTTTACGAAGTGCTACAAAAAAAGTCTTACATAAGATTCATATGTAACACTTTAGAAGTATTTTTTTAAAGTGTTACAAATACAAAAAGTGTTACATAAGATTCATATGTAACACTTTAGCAGTATTGCTTAGAAGTGTTACCAATAGAGAATTTAATATAACACTTAGAAAAAGTGTCACTAAAAGCTAATAAAAGTGATACCTTAGACTATAGGTAGCATGGGCAAGTGCAGCACCATAAAAGTATTACTATTGTCTATAGTAACATTTTATGACCATTAGGTAACATTTTTTGGGTGTTACCTAATATCATTTATGTTGTAGTGTTTCTTGTATTGTTTGCATCGACTAAAGTGAAAATTGTTCAGGCATGGAGCAATGGCTAAATCTATTGTCCACTCCACAAATTCACTGCGAAAGGAACTAAGAAGAGTATTCTATCGGTGTCTTCTCTTTCGTTCGTGGGGTTGTGCAAGTACCAGAGGAGCTAATTGATGATGAAAAACCCATTGAAATTCAAACCTTTCAGTAATTTGGAGTTCCTTGAGTACTATTTCCAAATTGTAACTGCTAGCCACCATTTTCATTATAGTGTGACCCAATTGTTAATGTTCATGATATTAGACATATTTCAAGAAACTAAACTTGTATTATTCAATCATAAGAGGTGTATTTATACAAGAACGAGAGAGAGTTAGTTAGCTTGTAACAAACTCTTAACTAACATTCAACCGTATTAACTAACTTCTAAACTAACTTTATTCTCTTACTAATAATGAAACTGATATACAACTTATACTCCAATATGCTCTACAAGAACAGAACTAGGATCAGTTCCAAGAGACAAATTTTGACAGAGTAATTGAAACCTTGCAGCAGAGAGTGGCTTTGTAAAAATATCGGCTAGTTGATCTTCACTAGGAACAAAACGAACATCAAGCTCCCCAGAGTGTACCTTTTCCCGTACAAAGTGTATATCAATTTCAATGTGCTTGGTGCGGGAATGAAAGACAGATTTTGGGCTAAGGATGTGGCACCAAAGATTATCTCGATCAAAGGATGGAAGGAGAAGAAATATTGAAACCAAGTTCAAAAGAGTGATTTTAACCGATTAAATCAAGAGTGGCAAAGCAAAGAGCCATGTACTCTAACTCGGTGGTACTCAGGGCTACAACCGTTTGTTTCTTAGAACCCCAAACAATAGGATTTCGATCCAAGAAGATACAAAATCCACTAGTTGAGCGTCGATCATCCAAAGAACTTGCCCATCCGCATCGAAAAACCCTCAAGAGTGAACTTGGTAACTCGGAGTGAAGTGTATACCATGAGTGATAGTACCTCGAAAATACCTTAACACCCTTTTACAAGCA
Source organism: Rehmannia glutinosa (assembly GCA_016081115.2). Taxonomy (NCBI): domain Eukaryota; kingdom Viridiplantae; phylum Streptophyta; class Magnoliopsida; order Lamiales; family Orobanchaceae; genus Rehmannia; species Rehmannia glutinosa. The sequence goes on along the minus strand of CM071933.1, from coordinate 7,296,039 downwards.
ACCCAATGATTTTCTCGTAGGAGAATGGAGGAATTGACTAAGTTTGTTTACAAAGAAAAACAATATCCGCCTGGTTAGAGTTAAGTATTGAAGAGCACCCACTATGCTTCTAAACCGAGTAGCATCGATAGGAGAGGATCACAAGCTTAAGTTTAATGCTAGAGCAACAAGGTGTAGTAACAGCTTACTGACTGTCATGGAAGTTTTCTTAAGAAGATCGAAATGTACTTTGCTTGATTGAGAATAATGCCCTTAGATGTCTTGTGCTCAAGTCCAAGAAAGTAGCTCACAACCCCAAGTTTCTTAAGTGAAAACTTAGCATTCATATCGCTTATAAGCTTCAATAAGAGCACAATCATTGCAAAGTGATGAGAATGTCATCAACATAAACAAGAACCAACAAAAGTGTATTCCCTTTTTGAATATGAATAAAGAGTTGTCTCGATGTAGAATCGTGAAACCAACCGATTTGAAAGAATCCCTTAAGCTTATCATACCAGGCCTTAGGTGCTTGTTTGAGACCATACAATGCCTTAGTAAGTTTACAAACATGTTTGGCTTAGAACTATCTTCATACCCCTCTTGGTTGAGTCATGAAGACAGAATGATGAAGATCTCCATTGAGAAATGCATTGTTGACATCAACTTGTCAGATAAAGGCCAACCAAAAAGTAACCCAGAGTAAAAATGATTCTAATGGTGATGGGCTTTACAACAGATCTGAAAGTATCACAATAGTTTACACCACCATCGTTGAAAGCCCTTGGAAACAAGCCTAGCCTTATACTTATCTAGGCTGCCATCTGCTTTATATTTCACCCTAAACACCCATTTATGATCCACCACTGACATTGAATTATCATACGGAACCAGTTCCCATGTCTTGTTCCTAACAAGAGCATCAAATTCATCATCCATGGCGACTTTCCACTTGGGCTCGACCAATGCTTGTTGTACGAAGAAGTGGTTCTAAAGGGCAAGGGGACGGAGATGATAGATAGATTTTGGGCTTGAACACACCTGCATTAGATCTAGTTACCATGGGATGAGAGGAAGAAGCAGGAAGAGAAGGAGCTGTGGGAGGTGCTGCAGGTGGAGGAGGAAGAAGCAATGGAAGAGAGGACTGAGAAGATGCAGGGGAATGTGGGATAGCTCGACCAGCTGGAGCTGAGGGAGTGGAAAAAGAAGATGAAGATGAGGAAGCAGGATGAAAGCCAGGTAGAAATGGTAAAATAGGAAGAGAGAAAGCTGAGAGGGAAGACTGTGAGGGGGAGGATGACTGAAATAGAGTAGCATAAGGAAACTCTTCCTCATTAAAGATGACAGACTTAGCAATATACACTCTGGCAGATGGATGAAAAAGACATTTGTATCCTCTCCGTGATTAGGATCAGAACCAAGGAAAACACACTTGGAGGTTCGAAATGGAATTTATTATTGTGATAGGGTCTAAGATAGGGATAACAAGCACATCCAAAACCTTTAGAAACTTGTAATCAGCCGAGAATGAAAAAGAAAGGTGAAAGGAGAGTTGTGTTGAAGAGTAGGAGAAGGAAGCCTATTAATGAGATAGATCACTTTGTAGTGAAAGCATCTAGCCGTAACTTGAGATGTAAAGAAACATGTGCTAGAAGAGAAAGACCAGCCAAAGAATATGTAAATGTTTCCTTTTAGCTTTCCCATTCTGTTGATGGGTATGAGGACATGAGAGTCTATGAAGAATGCCCAATTTGAGAAGTAAAGGAGAAAGAGCTTTGAATTCCCCACCATTATCAGTGTGAAGAGATTGAATTTTAGTATTAAATTGTCTTTCCACCATGGTATTAAATTGGACAAAAATGGAATAAACTTGATTTATGAGTTAAAGGAAACAACCAAGTGTACCTAGTAAAGTCATCAACAAAATGAACATAAAATCTGTAGCCATTGCTAGATACATGTGCTGGACCCCAGATGTCTGAGTGTATAATTTGAAAAGGTGTTGTTGTTTTAGTGGGCACAGAAGGAAAATGAATAGCATGTTGTTTCCCAAGTGAACAAGATTCACAGAAAGATAAGCCATTCAAAGAACTAGAAATATTTAATTGTTTTAGAACATGTTGTAAAGTGGCTGAACATGGATGGTGTAGGTCCCAAGGGGTGTGAGTGTAAGGTTTAGAAGGGGGGTTGAATAAATCTTACCAACTTTTTTCAAAAAATAGTCCTTTTAAATATTCAGAGTTAATACTTCACAGCTGTGTCCTTGATGGACAGCTAAGTTAGTTAATCAGCAGAGTTAGTCACTCAAGAGACTCGATCGATTTGTTGATAGAATAACTCAAATTGTTTTGACTAAAGACTTAACTCGATCGTGATTTGTTTTTATTTGGAAAACTTAACACCCTTGAATTTGGTTAAGTTTGTTTTAATACTTGGTTTTAGCACTCGATTGATTATCAATTGGATAGCAAATTTATCAAAGCAGATATAAAAATAAGATGCGAGAAATTAAAGTCTTTGAAATATAAATGACACAATAAATTTTTATAGAGGTTCAAGATGGGGTAATTCTTCTACTCCTCTCTTCTCCAACTCCCGGAGGAATCCACTAAGTATTGATCAATATACGAGTGGTTAACACGTCCGATACAAGTCTTGATCACACAACCGACTTGATCCTTTGGGACTCGACCCGGAGATGCCTTGGTCACACACGGCTTCTCGACGACTCGGCTTCTTCACAGGCTTTGCTTTGCTACTAAAACCCACTTGCTCAAGCTTCTTGGATTTGATCACGAAGCCCTCCAAAACTTAAGACGGTTCGACCTGAACCTTCCTACAATCCTCCTTGGAATGTAGACCCCTTGATTCTTCAAAAATTTCCTCTTCAACCGATTGAAGTTATCTTTCCTTCACAGTGAGTGTTGGATTGATTTCCTTCGTAATGTAGGCTTGAGGATTGATCTTGAATGATTTGAGAATACTTTTGGTTACAGTTCAAATGTTTGCTTGAATGTTCGTGGTTCGTGTAACCTTCTCTCGAGTTATTCCTCGGCCTTTTATAATGATCTTTCAAAAATCTGGCCGTTGAAGAGATAGGCTTATTTTTGAAATTCACTTGTGGTCGTTGGCTTGTCTTGTTGCAGTCCTTGAAATTGCCACTTCCTCGTATGGATGATTCTTTCGACTTTTCGCAGTTCGACCCAAGTGCAATGCTTCCCATTGGTTTATTCCTCTTGCACGCTCGAATCGAGCACTTCAAGAAAGCGATATGGAGGTATTACTTGTTTAAGTAATTCTCTTGATTTTTGTGCAACGGATCTCTTTCAGTTATCTCGACTTTACTGCATTTTCTTAATATCCCCAGGTTACTTTGAGTCATCTTCCAATCATTGGATGACTCTTCTGTCACTTCAACCTTGAGACTTGGCTATCTTGAGTTGACTTGACTGATACTTTACTTAGCTGCATCTCAGCTGCACCTTCAGTCGAGTTCATGTCTTCTCTTCTTTGCCACACTCAGCTGCCTCATAGCGGAGTCTTCCTTTTTGTCTCTAGTTGACTTCTTGCATGTTCAGGCATAGCTGACTTGACTCAGCTCGACCAGCCCTATCTATTACAATGCAATTTACAACAAAAATAGGGTGCCAACTTCTATTCTAAGTTTTACATGGCATTAATCAAAATCTACAAAATAATTTCCCAACAATTTCCCCCTTTTTGATGATGCCAAAACTTAAAACACACAACAATAATTAAATAGCAAAGATACATATAGACAAATGTAGAATCACAGAATGTATGCTTAGAATCGATCTTTTATTGATCATAACATTCTTGTCCTTTACATAGCTGTTTACAAAGTGTATCAGAGCTTGAATCAAAAGAAAATGTATCAGAGCTTAAGTGGACCTTAAGGTATCCATGCATTTTATATCTACACAAGTAGAAATTGTACAATTTTATTCAATGTACGAGAAGACTTACATGAAAATGTATTTACATAGGAAAATACACGAAGGGTGGACAAAGAACACTTCATCTTCTTTCGCGCCTCCTTCTTTTATTTTTTTCTCTGTCATCTTCGACCTTTTTCTTTTCTTCTCATCTTTTTTGCCTTCTTCTTCTCATACGCCTTCCGGCAGCCTTCATCTCTTCTCGATCTTTCTTGTCTTTCCTCCCAGAGTGAGTTTGCCTTTTATTTTCCTCTTCAATTCTCTTCACATACTCAACATTGTTCTTAGCCACTTGCGGGTTGGCTACTTCGTCAAATCCGGCCCAATAGATCCCTTCTTTCTTGCCTCGGATCTATGTACTCAATGTTTTTGGGTAGAGATCTAGGTCCGAAACCTCTTCCTCCACCACGCTTCTTCCCTCTGTCTCGGGCGTGTATTGTCTTTGGGGCCTTATTTTTCCGGTGAGTGGCTAGCAGAGTGACCAAACAGAGCGATCGCAAGTAGTCTCTGCCGTCGTCCTTCTTCACATAGTGTGAGACCCTTTTCCCAAGACAAGTCCTGTGCTTGAGTCATGGACATATTTGTGAAGTATCCTTCGGATGCGGCGTTTTGAATTCATCAATCGATCTTGGCTCGGTTCGGCATTCGAAATGGCATAGGTGTCTCTCTGTCACTGGAATGCCTCCATGTTGTTTCGAATATCCATAACTCGGGCATCCATCCTTTCTTCCACTTCCTTCATCCCTGCTTCAACTGTCTTTCTCTTTTCAGCCATAGGTACATTAGAGTGTTGGAGTGGCAGAGTCACTGGGAGTTTGCTGATAATATCAGCTGTGACAAGACCTTGTTGGGGGGTTTTAGCAATCATCAAGGTCACATCTTTCAAACCTTCCCCCTCAACAAACTTCCCTTTCTTCTCTCTTATTACTTCCTCAGCTATCTTTCCTTTCACAGCTGCTTCCTCCTTCTCAGCTTCTGATCCCTTCAGCGCCTTTAGGTATTCCTCTTCCCCCTTTTTGGCATCATCAAAGGAGAGAGGAACCCCTGGAAACAAGGTAGCAAGAAAGAAGTCTAGTCTGTTGATAGACGAGTTCTGCTTCGAATCCGCTGCGGAGTATGCTGCACGGAACTCAAAGCGGGTGGCGTTGGATTCAGCTGCTACCAACTTCATCTCAGCCATAAGGAGACTGAATTTTCGATCCATATTCTCTTCCACACGCAGGAGCTCGTTCTTATTATGTTCACGCAGCAGCTTTATCTCTCGTAGTATGAGATTCATGCATTTGTTCAATGTGCTCTTGCAATTTTGTCTTTGCATCAAGCATTTCTCGGCCGCCGGACTAACAACTTGATGAACAATGTCTGAAATATCGAGCTTGTTCCACACGCATTGTTTGTGTTGCCACCACTCACGGATCCCGACTATTATGTCTCTCAAATCAGCAGTAAGGTTGGCGTCCCTGTTATCCAGCCTCATGTCCAGTGAGGCCTGGTGCCTTTCCATTTTTTCTATCTCAGCAAATAAGGCTTTGAACACGTCCTTAACTTCACATTTTGTCACCTCTATTTGGTGACGGCCAAGCAAAATGGCGTCAAAGTCATAGTCAGCTGGAACAATGGTGTCTGATGGAATAACAGGATCAGGTCTGTGGAAGCGCTCACGATCTTTAGCTAATTCTTCAGGGATGTCAGGTACCTCCAGAGAGAAGGGAAATGATTCTACGAAAGGATCATCACGGGCAACTGGAATCTATTCAATGATAATTGGTGCTCGTGAAGTCCCTTGTGGAGTCGAACCTGCTGCAGCTTGGGGAGCCTGCGCAGTGGACTCTGTTTTAGCTGTGGTCTATTGTCAAGTCGACCCAGCTTGCTGAGCCTCAGCTGTCTCAACAGCTTCGTCGGTCTCAGTTGGTTTTTCCAAATGAGTTGACTGATCCTCGGCCTTATCAGAAGCGTCATCGGACGATGATGAGATTTTCATGGGTGCCTCATCATCAAAGTTGAATGTTTGGCGAGTAGTCTTGATATTAGACTTACTCGTGGTTGGAACATCCTCAGCTGAGTCTTTGGGATCAGTCATAGGGGATGACTCAGCTTCATCGTCTCCTTCCGATCCCAGAAAGGTTACATCAGGATTATCCTGGGAATCGTGAAGAGCACTTATCTCCTTTTCTGATGGACCAATAATAGAAGGAGGGATGTCCTGTGCTTCAGTTTCTCTACCCCGGGAAGTCTGAATCTCCCGTTGGCCTTCATTACCTCCTGCAGTCTCAACTGCAGCGAGGCCTTGGACATCCCTTTCGACAAAGTGTCACTGTCTTGGGGTCTTTCGAGGAGGCATCCATTGGAGTCTCAACTCCATGGATTGCACTTTCATCGCCCAGTGTTAACTCCCGGGCGATTCTTCAGTGCCTCGACCGCATCAAAGAAACATCATTAGTCTGCAGAGCGATTGGCACTTCACCGAGATGACAGTCACAATCGCTCGAGCCTCGTCCGGATGACAACTTGCTGTGTATTCACCTGTTGTTCCTTCTCCACTTCGCCTCCAAGATGCATTGTGGAGTCACCGCAAAGATCCTCCGACCTTGCTATAGTGGGGAGTTTCCTCACCGGTGGCACACCAACCGAGTGACTTGGAATGGGGTCACTCGTCTCCGGACTCGGCTACTGTTCCCACCGAGTATTCAGCCGTTGGGGCAGGTGGTGAGACACCTTCATTAGGGGTTGGCTCGACTGGGGTCCCCACAATCCCAGTTTCATCGCCATTTCCCTTAACACTTTCCTCCGAATGAGCTGGGGAAGTGGTGGCAGCAACAATAGTGGCAATATGCTGCACCACTCCCATTGGGTCTATCTCCAGCTGTGATTTGGAGGACTCTCCTGTTCCCTCCATCATTCTTTGCTCATGAAGGATTCTGGATTCTTGCATTGCTTGCTGCATTTGCAATTCTTATGTGGCAGCAACAGGTTCTAGATCCTCATCACTTTCTGATAGGACGTCAAGGTGAGGGTGTGTATGATCGGTGGTGCCAGTGAGAGGGCATATGCTGGCCTTCTCACGTGCCTCTGCGTCCTCATCTGCTCTAGCCCGTTCGTTTTCTTTTCGAATCTGCAGATATATTGATGCAATTATCTCGTCAAGGGCTTTGCAAAGACGTGCCCACCTCAAGAAACCTGAAGAGTTCTTCCTCAGCAATAAACTCTGGTCTTTCAAACTGCACTCTGGATAGGCTCAGCTTCCATTTTCTCCACTCTCGCAGACAATTTTGGATGTCTGGATACAATGGAGAGTACATAATTACATCGTCTTCATCATTCTCTTGATGGCCCTCGTTTCCATGGATTAGGGGTAGCAGACTTCACTGCTCGACACCCTCAGTAGCCTCTGTTATAGGCGGAGACACAACCCTGTCAACAGGTGATTCGGTTGTCTCAGCCAATCCTTGTTCCTCAGCTGTTCTGTCTACAGCTGGGTCTTCGAGTTGCCTCTGCTGATCGGCCTCAGCAGACTTGGCCGTTTCATCGATCACTCGAGACTCTACTTCTCCAAAGAGTCTCTCAGTATCTTCTCCACGGAGTGACGATCTGTTGTCTTCTCAAGCTCAGAGAGCTTGGAAATTCTTCTTCTTCTCCTTGTTTTTACCAAAGGGATATCTGGCTCCACTTCCTCTGGTTCATTGAAGGTAAATGCCTTAGGAGATGTCTTAGAGGCAGCTGCCTTCCTTGTTGTGGCAGTCCTCTTCTTCTTGATTATTGGAGAAGGGATTAGTGGTTTCTTCTCCACTGCGGCTGCAGGGGCAGGAGACACGGCTGCGGGGGCAGGTGACTCGGCTACAGGAGCAGGAGCAGATTTCTTTTTTTTCTTTGCAAGGGCAATGATCTTTTTAGCATTGCAGGGCGCCTTCTTCTTTGGAGGAGAGGAGACAACTGTAGCTTCAGGGTCAGCTGATTCCCCCTCACTCGTATCAGCCCTTTTGGCATATGCTCTCTTCTGTGCGCCAGAGAGGTTTGATTGAAACATCCTCTTGTTCACTTGGAACACCTTTCCATGTCGAAGAGGGACACCACTTCGTGTAGCATAAGATGCAACCTGTTCGTAATAGCTCATGCAATAATTTTATAAATTACGTTGCACAAGCTAATAGGGTGCACGAAACTCCTTAACGGGGACTGGGTTAGCTACCTTCGGAAACAATGTAATAACAACCCTATTCTATATTCTCATATCTCCATTACTATTTAGGATTTGCAGAATTACCTTCGTGATATCATTACCAACAATGTTCCAATATTTCTGGAAAAACAGAGTGGGGAAGCTATCAGGACCCGGTGCTTTATCCGGAAACATATCGAATAATGCTTTCTTCACTTTCTTGTCATCAAATGAGGTGCATAAAAACTCATTAATCTCAGTATTAACCTTTCAATCTACACATCCCACCACCGATTCAATGTCACTGGCCGTCGGATTACAAGTAGTTAATATCTCCCTAAAATAATCCGTAATAATATCACTTAAGGCTGTCTTGCTCATGCAATAATCACCCTATTTTGAAGCTAACCCCATGATCGTGTTTTTCGTGCGTCGTTTTGAGGCCTGTGCATGAAAATATGGTGTGTTTCTATCCCTGTGTTTCAACCAATTATTTCTGCTCCTCTGTTTCCAAAAAATCTCTTCCTGAGATGTGAGCTTTTCAATCTTACTCTCCAACGTTTGAACTTGAGTGTCTGACTTCCTCTATCTATGAGTCCTTTTCAATTGGTTTAGCTTGTCTTTTTCCTGTTTTATGCTTCTAGGGAGGGATTGAAATTTACTTTTGGCCCATTTTTGAAGTTCTGTTTTGCAATTTTCTAATTTCTGAAGCAGTGTGGTCGAATTACCTGGATTATTCCAACCCTTTATGTCTGTGCAATCTGGTTCGGAACAACAAAATTTCTCAAATTTGAAATTGTCATTTTTCTTGGATATGGCTTCATCACTTCTACCGTTGCTACTATCCCAATAGACCACCAACACTCTATGGCCCGAGGAATAATATTTGAGGGATGACATGTAGGCAACTGGGTACAACAATCTCCAAGGTAGTGTGCTTAGAAATCTGTCCAATCTTTCAAATATGATATCCACACATGATCTCCGATTGACCCACGTAAAAGCAGTAGCCATCACTGTATATTTCCCTCAGTTCATACTCCGCAATGGCACCACTAAATTCATCAATTAGAGTTTCCGGTCTGCATCTCCCCTCCAATTTCTCATTGTGGCTACATATCTCATTGAAATCTCCTCCAACAAGCCACGGAAGATGTTTAAACTCTCCAAATAGGCCAATTTTCTCATAAAATCCCATGAATATTGTCGCTGGCTTACATCCAGGTTACCATACAATCCAGTAAATCTCCAATGTTTAATACCATCTTGAATTGTACTGTCAATATGACCTATGGAGTAAGAAACAACTGACACCACTAAAGGTTTTTTCCACAATAACATAAGTCCTTCCTTATTACCAATACAATCAACAACAAAGCAATCATCAAAGCCTAACCATTCTCTCTACCTGCTACAATTATACCCTCTCATTCTTGTCTCACTCAGGAACAAGAGTTGTAGGTCCTTTTCGGCAATTAAACGCCTAAGTTCTCGGAATGCCAGTTGGTTCCCAAGCCCCCGTGCATTCCAAATTACGCAATTCATGGCTCGATGCAACCCCGCCAACTTAACAAGATCTAAATCAACCATCTGATTATCCCTAATTTTTGTTCTCCACCAACCAGGTACTTTTGTTTCTTAGCACATTTATCATCTATTCGGGCTTCATTAAGAAAAAGACCCCTTTTAAGGCCGATTTCACTTCTCACTGGAGGACTATCCTTCTTACTCTTTTCCCTCGCTCGACGTTTCCAATTTTGGGCTTCTTCCCATAGACATCTCAGAAGGGCATGGATCAACAGATACTTCAGCAAGATCAGATGGAGTGAGGATCCCATTTGTAGCATGTCCGTTAATCATCACATCACCAACGCAGCCATCATCTGCTACACTCGAATTTGACTATAACACAATCATGGAATTTTTATTATCATTCAAATAATTATTCTCGCAGGAATGTTCTGCATGAGTCATACCCTCCTCTTCCTCTACGTAGGCTGGATCCTTTCATTTGTTAATTATCTCCATATCAGTGAGCAAAGCCGATTCGTTAGTTTTTGGAGCATCCCCCTCCTTTTTAGATTGTTTGTACTTTCCAGAGGTAAATTGGCACGCAACCAATTCCCAAATTCCATCTCCATGCCCACCTTAGTGCATTCCTGGAACTCTCTCCACGTATGCCCTACTTTACTACATGCACAATAGAAATCCGGTAACTTTCCGTACGTGATAAGAACAAATATTTCCTCTTGGATGCCATCTACCCGGATTACAATATGATTTTGCAGTTGTTTTGCAATTTCAAGATAAAATTTCATTCGAACAAATATATCTACAAATACTTCCCTTTCGCCTTTATCCACTTCGACTATTTTCCCAATCATATTTCTGATCCTATGGATAATATCCTCCCAATCATGCACGCCATTGGCAAATTATGACTATAGGTCCCAATGGGTGTGGTGTAAGGTTTAGAAGGGGGATTGAATAAACCTTACCAAATATTTGAAATTAAGTCCTTTAAAATTATTCAACAGAGTTGACTCAAACAGCTGTGTCCTTGAGGGACAGCTAAGTGGACTATTCTGCTAAGTTACCCACTCAATAGACTCGATAGAGCTGTTGATAGTATAACTCGGCTGGTTTAACCCAGATACTTAACTTGGCTGGTTTGGTTTTTAACAGTGGAAGACTTAACACCCTTTGATTTGTTTAAGGCTTGTTTTTAACACTTGATTTTTAGCACTTGGTTATTTATCAGTTGGATAGCAAATATGATACTAACAACTGATATAAAGTAAATATGCAGGAAGGTAAATTTGCTGAAAGTAAATGACAAAAATATTTTATAAAAGTTCGAAGATGGGGTAATTCTTCTAATCTTATCTTTTCCAACTCCTGGAGGAATCCACTATGTAACCGATCAGTTTACAAAGCGGTGAACAGATCCGGGAGACGACCTTGATCATACAGCTGGCTTCTCTTGCGACTCAGCTTCTTCACAGGGCAGTTGCCTTGCTACTTCAGCTCACTTCTCAATTTCTTGGATTTGATCACGAAGCCCTCCAACAAACTTGATAATGGTTCGACCTTGAACCTTCCTACAATCCAGGCTTGGAAAGTAGACCCCTTTGGTTTCTTCAAAAGTTTCCTCTTCAACAGATATGAAGTTGTCTTTCCTTCACAGCTTGTGTTGGAATGAGTTCCTTCGTGTTTCAGGCTTGAGGATTATTTTGATAAGCTTTGAGAATATTGCAGGTTATTTGATTAAATATAACTTGCTTGTTTGAGGTTCAGGTTACCTCTTCTCAATAACTTCCTCAGCCTTTTATAGTGCACATTTGAAATTTTGCCCGTTGAAGATGGCTAATTTCAAATGTCACTTTTGTGGTTGTTGGCTTGTCTTGTCTTAGTCTGCAATCCTTGGTGTAGACTTTTTCTCGTATTAATGGCATACCAGCTTTGCAGGTTTCTGACACAAGATGCAGTGCTTTCCATTGGTTCATTGATTTTGCACAATTCTGGGAAAAGCACTTTTAGACCTGACAACTTTACATGTTACTATATCGAGTAACATTTGTGACTTTATTCCAACGGATCTAAGTCAGTTGTCTTCACTTTATTGTTGTCTTTACCCCAGGTGACTTGAGTCAGCTCCAATCATAAGATTTACTACACTGTCACTCAACTGACAAACTTGGCTCCTTAAGTTGACTTGACTGACACTTTACTCAGTTGTTCCTCAGCTGAGTCTTCTCCAGTCGAGTCCTTGACTTCCTTCTTGGCCACACTCATCTGACACACAACAGAGTCTTCATTCCAGTTCGCAGTTGACTTCTTGTAATCCTTGCCATAGTTGACTTGACTCAGCTCTTTCAACCCTATCTATTACTATGCAAATTACAAGAAAAAATGGTCTTACCTTACTTTCTCAAGCTATCGTCTCAATTGAGATTCAAGGTTTTCTTTCAATGAACTATTAATACGGGATTTATTCATTCAAGTCTCTTGACTTAATGTATGTCGTGTCAAATCTGCTCTGTTTTTTTTTTCATTGCAGAAAAGAGATCCCTTCCCCCCACTTTCAAAAATGATGAATTTGAAGTCCGGGAGGCTGCGGGTACTATGGATCCTCTGACTCCCAGGTCTCGCCGGTGTTGCCTTCCCAGGTCTCACCGGTGTTGCCTCTAGGTCATGATGCATGCTAAGGAGCATGGAGGTTCGAGTCCTCTTCGTTTAGTTTCTAAGCTAGGTAGTTTGTTCTTAGAATCTCTATCCTAGTAGGAAGATATAAAGAATATACTACATGCTATAGGAGAGTCAAAGAATAGACCCAAGCACACTCCTCTCTTGCTAGGAGAGAAAACCTTGTATTTATGAGGTAAATCTGTTCTATGCCCATTACGATGCGCATCTCGTTCGATCAATTGCAATAGTTGAATGTATGTTTAATATCTTTATTCTATGCTCTTTGGTGATGGAGGAACTGACATGACATAGTCAATAAGGAAGGGGTATGTATTGTATAATTATAATAAGGGAAAGGTTGCACATGAATCTGACTCTATCAGTTTGATTTTTCCTCTTGCTTTTGGTGCTTCCAATGCCAAGTCATAAGCAAACTTGCATCCATCTTGGGATAAAGCTAGAAAGGTGATAAAACAAGAATAAGTAAGCCAGGTGATAGAGCGAGTTATAAAGCCAACCCTATCTCCAGCCTACCTTGGGGTTTTAGAAAGTCGATGAAAGAAAGCGAAAAAAGAAGAAAATAATTGGAATCAATAGTTGTAATGAATTGTTGGATTGGATCTCAATCCAAATCTTGATCTAGCTACAAGGATGAGACTTTATTTTAAAATATGGAAAGAAAAAATGGAAAAATTTTATTCCATACCATAATAATTTCATTCACAAATAATAATTCAAAAAACGTTTCATTTTTGAATGAAGTTACAAGAGTGCCAACTTCCTAGTTTAAGTTTTACATGATATCATCAAAATCTATCAAATAAATTTCCTAACAATGACATCAGATCCAAACCTCCCACGTTGAAAAGTCAAGCGTTTCTGGGATTTGCATTATGTTCAGTTCCTGAAATATTATTATACTCCTAAAAAAAGCCATGGCCCCCCCGTTGATAGCCCTCAACCTATCACTCTATCACTAGGGTTTGCAAATTCCAAAACAAAAAGGTTGTTGAAAATCTCAATTTTTTTGGTCGCCTATAGGATCCGTGGGAGATGTTGTCTGAAGACATCTCTGTTGATTAGTTTTGTAGAGAGAACCTTTGCTACCAGACACTTCAAGACCCTATCTTCTTCCTTACGATGGACATCCGGATCTAGGGTTAGGGTGCAGTTTTCTTTCTTATTTGACAGTTTAATATTGGAAATTCTTTGTAGTATCTCTTCATGATCCATCACAACACTGAAAGAAACGAACTAGGGAAACCACCAAAGGCTAATGCACACCTTAATGGTAGAAACCTACACCAGGGTAGTATGTCTTCTCAGATTAGAGTTCCGCCCGCTCGAGAGAAACCCTAGCAAAGAAATACTGAAACGATATGCTCAACATTTTTTTACTAGTGAAAAAATGTTCAAAATTTGGCATTTTTTATATTGTAATATGTAATATCTATTGCAGTATAATGACTACCTAATAATTATATCTTGTCCATATTATGAATAAAATCAAGTATTAAAAGATTGCCACACGCCAACATTGTTATAATTGAATGAAAGACTAAAAGGGATCTTCTAGACGCTACACCTGGTGTACATACACTGTTGGAAATTATTTTTTAATAAATGGGTTTTGACCCATGTTGGACCAATTATTCAAGTGTGATCATTTATTTATTTCGGAAAATAAATGATGTAGTCGTAATCTGCACCGCGGGTAGATGAAATTAGCATTTTGAATTTCTCAAAACCAATTTCGGGTGAATGAAAAATTAATACATAAAATTAGCCACTTAAATGCATTTTATATAAAGAATATAAAAGGGTGGGAATATGGAAAGTCATATCCCACATAGGAAACATATTAAATATTTGAGTAGTTTATATAGAGTTTCACCACTAATAAGGAGTAATCAAGTGGAACTCCTTATGGTACACCCTAGTAGACCAAATCAATTTCGGACTAGCCTTTGGCTAGCTCAAATAGCACCGAGGATGGTGTGGAGCACCGTCCAAGCCAGAGCTGGAGCCGGGCACGGGCCTGCGCACGTCGCACATAGTCGATTGAGTGCTTTAGAGGCGCACTTTGCACATCGTCACGAGGAGCTTCAGGAGCCTTAAAGTTTTAACAAATCAAACCATGGCTCGGTCCAGTGGCTCGGTGATATGGCAGAGCAGCTCAGGTGGCAGTGATTTGGCAAGAGTCGCCCGATGGTAACACGTGGCACGCAGCGTGGCAATGACCGACGATCTATTCGCTTATTGATACGACTCTCCCGCATAGTAAAGGTTGGGTACCTTCGGAAAAGATGTGATCGGACCATCGTTGTGCTGTTGATTAGTAAGCATGATCCAACAGTCCAAATCAATCTGGATCACTGGATGCACCTTTTCTGAACAGGCATCCAGAACTCTATTTAAACAAACCCCCAGGAATCTATTTTAGACATCAGAAAAACCGAAATCATCTGTATATTTAGCATATTGTTTCTGTCTTTTCCTTCTGAAAAATCAAAAGTTCTGAAACTCTTTTTGTTCGCTATAAGTTTAAGTTTTGCAAGTGTTGCTAACTTAAATTTGAAAGTCATTGTATCTTAGAGACGATTACCTAGAAGTGTTAACACTTTGTACGGGGAAATATTTGTCTTACGGATAGAGAATCCAATTCTCACATCGACTTACAATTTAGTCTCGTTATTCTATCTATTTTTCTAGAAAACCAAACACCGAAAACAACAATCACAAGGTGAAATTCTATTCTCTTGAAAAATGGATAACATAAGTTTCACTCCGATGGCTGCTGCTCCCATGCATGGAGAAAAACTGGCCAAAATTTTCTGGCATTGACTTCAAGCGCTGGCAATAGAAGATGTTGTTCTATTTGAAATCCCCCGACTGTTGATGAAGAAGAAACAAACAATCAAAGGAGAATTGTTGTGGATGCATGGCACAACAACGACTTTCTATGTCGCAACTATGTTTTGAATGGGCTGGAGACACCTTCTATAACGTCTACAACTTATTCAAAATGTCCAAAGAAATGTGGGATACTTTGGAAAAGAATTACAAGATAGAAGATGCCGGCACAAAGAAATTTGTTGTCGGGGAATTTCAGGATTTCAAGATGGTTGATACCAAAACGGTAATTAACCAAGTTCAGGAAATTCAGATCATACTTCATGACTTAGTATCTGAAGGGATGATTCTGAATGAGTCATTTCAAGTGGCTGCAACTATCGAAAATTTGTCGCAATTGTTGAAAGACTTTAAAAACTACCTCAAGCACAAGCGCAAGGAAATGGGGCTTAGGATTTAATAGTTCGACTTCAAATTGAGGAAGACAACCAAAAATCTAAAGTAAAGTCCAACAAAACTAGAATAGAGGCCAAGGCCAATCTTGCAGAATCGAGCACTAGCAAAAACCGGAAGCAATCTAAAAATACTAAAGGGAAGGATAAAACGTTCAAAGGAAGCTGCTACAACTGTGGCAAGCCGAATCACATGGCCAAGGATTGCCGCCACCCAAAGAAAAAGGGGAATCAGAATGGTAACCAACAACAAGCTTGTTGGGAAATTTATTGTTTAGATTTTGATGAATGCCATGTAAAACTTAGAATAGGAAGTTGGCACCCCATTTTTGTTGTAAACTGCATTGTAACAAATAGGGCTGGTGAAGCTGAGTTAAGTCAGCTATGCCTAAACATGCAAGAAGACAACTGGAGACTAGAAGGAAGACTCCGTTGCAAGACAGCTGAGTATGGCAAAGAAGAGAAGACGGAATCGGATCAAGCGCAGTGAGATGCAACTGAGTAAAGTATCAGTCAAGTCAACTCAAGATAGCCAAGTCTCAAGTTGAAGTGACAGAAGAGTCATCCAATGATTGAAAGCCGACTCTAAGTCACCTGGGGAAAACAAGGAAATGCAGTCAAGTCGAGATAACTGAAAAAGATCCAGTGCACAGAAATCAAAAGAATTACTTAAACAAGTAATACCTCCATGCTACCTTTCTCGAAGTGCTCAGTCCCAGAAGCATGCAAGAGGAATGAACGAATGGGAAGCACTACACCGTGTCAGAACTCTGAAAAGCGGAAGAACAATTCATACGAGGAAGTGGCAACTCCAAGGACTGCAACAAGACAAGCCAACGACCACAAGTGACTTTCAAAAATAAGTCTATCTCTTCAACGGGTAGATTTTTGAAAGATCACTATAAAAGGCTGAGAAATGACTCTGAGAGAGGGTTACCTTGACTACCTGAATCACGAACATTTCAAGAAAACATTTTGAACTGTAACCTAAAATATTCTAAAATCATTCTAGATTAATCCTCAAGGCTACACCACGAAGAAAATTAATCCAACACTCACATGTGAAGGAAAGATAGCTTCAATCAGTTGAAGAGGAAACCTTTGAAGAAAAGGGGTCTACATTCCACGGAGGATTGTAGGAAGGTTCAAGGTCGAACCAGTCTTGAGTTTTTGGAGGGCTTCATGATCAAATCCAAAGAGCTTGAGCAAGTGAGCTGTAGTAGCAAGGCAAATGCCTGTGAAGAAGCGAGTCGCACGAGAAGCGGTGCGTGACCAAGGCATCTCGGGCATCGAGTCCCAAAGGATCAAGTCATTTGTGTGATCAAGACTTGTATCTCGACTGTTACCACTCGTATCGATCAATACTTAGTGGATTCCTCCGGGAGTTGGAGAAGAGAGGAGTAGAAGAATTACCCCATCTTCGAACCTCTATAAAAACTTATCGTGTCATTTACATTCCAAAGATTTTAATTCTTGCACTTTATCTTTTTAATTTAATTTGATAAATTTGCTATCCACTTGATAATTTCTAAGTACTAAAACCAAGGATTAAATCTTAACTAAACCATATTTAATGGTGTTAAGTCTTCAATTTGAAAATAAAAGCTGCAGTTGAGCTAATTCGATCTTAACGGTTGAGTTATTCTATCAACGGCTCGGTCAGTCGGTTGAGTGATTAACTCTATCGATTAACTAAATTGGCTATCCACCAAGGACAATTTGTGTAGTATCAACTCTGAACTTTAAAAAGGACTAAATCGAAAAGTTGGTAAGGTTTATTCAACCCCCCCTTCTAAATCTTACACTCACACCCCTTGGGACCTACAAAGCTAATGTGACCGAGGAAAGTCTGTTCCAATAGACATGTCAGAGCTCGATCTCACTGCCATTGTGTTTGATGCCAATATAATGGATAACCAAAGGGAGTGGTGGATAGATACCGGGGCTACTCATCACATCTGTGCTGATAAGGAGATGTTTTCCTCCTACACTTCGATAATAGGAAGCAAACTGTTCATGAGGAACTCTTTGACTTCCAACATCATGGGGCTTGAAAAGGTTGTGTTGAAGATGACTTCTGAAAAAGAGCTGACGTTTGTGGATGTGCTGCATGTCCCGGATATCCACGAGAATTTAGTTTCTGATCCCCTGTTAAGCAAGGCCGATTTCGTACTACTGTTAGAGTCCAATAAGTTTGTAATGACAAAGAATGGTCAGTTTTTTTGTAAAGGGTACCTTGATAAAGGGCTCTTCAAAATGTCTGTAATGAATGTTTTTCGCCAAGAGGCGAAGAATAAGAATGTTACTTATGTTTATTTATTGGATTGTTCTAATTTATGACATGATATATTAGGACACGTAAATTTCAACACAATTAAAAAGTTATTGAATCTGGAATTAATACCAACATTTAAAACCGATTCACAAGACAAATGTGAAGTTTGTGTTGAAGAAAAATTGGCTAAAACACCGTTTCATTCGGTGACGAGAAGTACCAATCCTCTCGAATCAATTCACACAGATGTGTGTGATTTAAAACTTGTGCAAACTCGAGGTGGCAAAAAGTACTTCATAACATTTATTGATGACTGCACAAGATATTGTTATGTATATCTTTTGAAAAGCAAAGATGAAGCTTTAGTATCTTTCAAAACTTATAAGAATGAAGATGAAAATCAGCTTAATTTGAAAATTAAGATGATTCGAAGTGATAGAGGCAAAGAGTATGTTGCTCCGTTTGAATAATTTCTCGAAAGCGGGTATAATTCATCAAACGACAGCTCCCTACTCACCCCAATCAAATGGAGCTGCAGAATGCAATAATCGTACTCTTAAAGAGATGATGAATGCGATGTTGATAAGTTCTGACTTACCCCAAAACTTGTGGAGGAAGCCATTCTTTCTGCAAACTACATTCTTAAAAAGATCCCACACAAAGGTAAAGATGAAACTCCATATGAGTTACGGAAAAGACAGAAACCATCATATAAATACCTTAAAGTGTGGGGGTGTTTGGGTAAAGTTGAAGTACCTAAGCCAAAATAAGTTAGAATCGGTCCTAAAACTATTGATTGCATTTTCATTGGGTATGCAAACAATAGTAGTGCGTATCGATTTTTAGTACACAAGTAAACAATTCCTGATATAAATGAAGGGATGATCATAGAATCAAGAAATGTTGTGTTCTTCGAGAATATCTTTCTTAACAAAGAAAGGAAAGAAGAAAGTTCTAATAAAAGAACTTATGAAACTGCATATTTACCTCAAAGTGATGAAGAAGAACCAAGACGCAGTAAAAGGACTAAAGTAGCTAAATATTTTGGTCCTGATTTTCTAACTTATATGTTGGAAAATGAACCTAGAACTATTCAAGAAGCTTTGTCTAGTCCAGAAGCTCCTCTCTGGAAAGAAACTATCAACAATGATATAGATTCCATCTTGCACAATAATATTTGGGAGTTGGTTGATCTCCCTCCGGGATGCAAACTTTTAGAAATAAATGGATCCTTAAATAAAAGGAAGTACGAAGCAGACGGATCTATAGATAAGTACAAAGCCCGGTTGGTATCTAAAGGGTTTAAACAAAATGATGGATATGAATTTTTTCGATACATATTCTGTTGTTACGAGAATCACATACATTCGTGTTCTCATTGTTATTTCGCATAATCTTGAGATACATCAAATGGATGTGAAGACTGCCTTCTTGAATGGTGAGCTTGAAGAGGAGATTTATATGGAACAACCTCAGGGGTTCGTTGCACCCAAACAAAAGAGAAAGATGTGTAAACTTGTTAAGTCACTTTATGGACTAAAACAATCACCTAAGTGATGGCACGAAAAGTTTGACACAATTATGTTGTCAAATGGTTTCAAAATCAACGAATGTGACAAGTGTGTCTCTATTAAAGGTACAACTGATGCTTATGTCATTGTCTGTCTTTATGTAGATGATATGTTGATCATGGGTAGTAGTCACAATTTAATCATGAATACTAAGAAAATGTTAAAGAAAAACTTTGACATGAAAGATATGGGATTATCTGATGTTATTTTAGGGATTAAGATCCCTAGAACTTTAGATGGAATTGTCTTGTAAGAATCCCATTATGTCAAAAGCATACTTAGAAAATTTAATGCTTTAGATAGTCCTCCGGCTAAGACACCTGTAGATCTAAGTCTACACTTGGCCAAGAATAGAGGAGAACCAGTTTCTCAACTAGAATATGCAAGGGTAATTGGCAGTCTGATGTACTGAACGAATTGTACACGTCTAGATATTGCATATTCAGAAGGATACTATTAAGCTAATTGTATATCAGACATAAAAGACTCCAAGTTCATGTGTGGATATGTTTTCACAATAGGTAGAGGAGAAGTATCGTGGAAGTCTTCTAAGCATACGTGAATAGCTTGATCCACTATGGAATACGTGTTAATTGTTTTAGATAAGTTGGAGAAGAAGCATAATGGCTTAGAAACTTCTTAGAGGATATTCCTTGTTGGAATAAGCCGGTGCCTGCTGTTTTGATACATTGTGATAGTCAATCAACAATTAGAAGGGGACAAAGTAGTATGTATAATAGTAAGTCTAGACAAATTCATCGAAGACACAATACTATTAGACAATAGATCTCGAATGGGGTTATTTTGGTTGACTATGTGAAGTCAAAAGAAAACCTAGCGGATCCGTTTACTAAAGGTATAAATCGAGACCAAATGTACAAGTTGTTAAGGAGAATAGGTTTAAAATCCACAAAATAGGAATGTTCATAGCAGTAACCTAACCTTGTGAATTGGAGATCCCAAAACCTTGGTTCAATGGGACAACTAAGTTAGGAATACTCAGTTGAACACTTGGAAATTATTTCAGCTCATTCCCAGAACGTGCAAGTGAAAAACCCTGCAGTGTGTGGTGAGGTTAAGTTTATCTTTTAATGATTCATATACCTAAAAGGTGGAGTATGGCAAGCTACTCTTTATAGGAGATCACCTATGTAAGTGAGAAGTAATGGCCGCTTTTACTTGTAACACTTATGAATCTAAGATATGATCCAGGCCCGAAATAGACACAACATGAGAACAAAACGTGTTAGAATTGTTATTGTGTAAGTATTGTTGTCTAGTTTACATAAACGGTCAAATAGTTCAAGACATCGTTTCACTAAGCAGCTAGTAAATCCGATAGTACTTTACGAAGGAAGGTTCAAAGCCACAAGCTACCTATCCTGATGCAATAATAGTTCATTGAAACTTTCGAATGAGTCTGCTTACATGCATGTATTAATGTTCGTTAATTTGGGGGGTTGTTGGAAATTTATTTTTAATAAATGGGTTTTGACCCATGTTTGACCAATTATTTAAGTGGGATTATTTATTTATTTCGGAAAATAAATTATGTAATCGTAATCTACACCGGGGGTAGATGAAATTAATATTTTGAAATTCTCAAAACCAATTTCGGGTGAATGAGAAAATAATGCATAAACTTAGCCACTTAAATGCCTTTTATATAAGGAATATAAAAGGGTGGGAATATGGAAAGTCATATCCCACATGGGAAACATATTAAATGTTTGACAAGTTTATATAGAGCTTCAGCACTAATAAGGAGTAATCAAGTGAAACTCTTATGGTACACTCCAGTGGACCAAGTCAATTTTGACTAGCCTTTGGCTAGCTCAAATAGCACCGAGAATAGTCCAGAGCACCGTCAGACCCCGAGCCAGAGCCAGTCCCAGGCGCGCACACATCGCACATAGTCGTATTGGGCTCTATAGAGGCGCACTTTGAGGAGCCTTCAAGTTTTGACCAATCGAACCATGGTTCGGTCCATTGGCTCGGTGACGTGGCAGGGCAGCTTAGATGGCAGTGATTTGGCAAGAGTCATCCGGATGGTGACACGTGGCACGCAGTGGCAGTGACTGGACGCACTTGTTCGCTGATTGGACACGACTATTCAGTATGCAGGGGTGCTTCGTAAAGGTTGTGTACCTTTGGAAAAGATGTGATCTGGACCATCAGATTGTGCCTGTTGATCAGAAGGCACGATCCAATAGTCCAGATCGATCCGAACCAATCTGATGCACCTGTTCTGAATTGGCATCCAAAACTCTATATAAACAGACCCCCATGAATCTGTTTTGGACATCAGAAAATCCGAGATCATCTGCATATTTAGTATTGTTTCTGTCTTTTCCTTCTGCAAAATTGAAAGTTTCGAAACTCTTTTTTTTCGTTGTAATTTTAAGTTTTGCGATTGCTGCTAACTTAAAGAAAATTGCCTAGAATTGTTAGCACTTACGGGGCAATTTCATCTTGTGGATAGATAATCAAATTCTCGCCTCGGCTTACAATTTAGTCCCGTTATTCTGTCCGTTTTTCTAGAAAACCAAACACTGAAAACAACATACACTTAGTGTAGATAACCATAAAAGTGTCTCACTTCTTTAAATTAATACACTTGTGATCTATCTATGTAAAAAGTGGGACATTCGTTGTATGTATATGAACCAAGCATATTACACCTAGTGTATCATGGATAATACCACTAAGAGAGTGTTTGTCGAAGCTTATTTAAAATACTTTTAAGCTCATATGGCTTATAGGATGTAATAAGAACTCATAAAATGTTAGACCTAAAATAAGTGTTTGGAGCAAATAAGATGATTTAGTTTTATAAAATGTTAGTAATGTAAGTTTTGTTAGTCCAAGTGGCTACGATAATCTAGAGGGGGGTGAATAGATTATGCCGATTTTTCGCAAATCACCCTCTTTTTCGAATCAACAAGTAAATGACAAGAATGTAAATTCGGAAATTAAACAACACTCGTTGATTTAAAGAGGTTCAACCCACCTAGGGCCTAATCCTCTACCACCCCAGTATCTCCGGGATGGATTTCAAAAAGAAAAAGATTTTATTAATTACCACTATTAATACAACACCATGAGGATCACCACAATCCTCTTACAACACCTTCAAGGAGATTACCACAATCTTCCTTCACCACCTTTGAAGAGTACCACACTCTTCAAACACCTATCACCTAAATCACCCAAGTGTATTCTTACCACAAGAATACTCACAAGGATGTCTTGTGTTGAATGATGGACAAAATTCAAGATTACAACTCTATGAAACCAATACAAAGATTGAGTGCAAGTGAAAGTACTTAGGCTATTACAACAAGAATGTAAAAATGAAAGCTTGAACAATTTGTAGATTTCTTGTTGTGTATTTTGCTTGTATGTGTTGTATATTGTGTCTTCAATTCATCCTGTATTTATAGGGAAGCTTCACCAACATAGGCTCCTCTATCTTCACTTTTGTCTACAAAAAGAAGATCACAAGATGTAGAAATATTGTACAAAATTGAAAAGCAAATATTGCTGTCACAGATTGCAACGGTTGGAATTTTGCTTTCAAAAAATAACATAGGGCGACCGGTTGCCCTGTTGAAGATTTCGACCATTTTTAAAAAATAGTGCGATCCAGGTAGGGGTTGCAGGGGGGTGCGACCGGTCGGAGGGGGTCGACCGGTCGCCCAGGGGTGCGACCGGTCGGCCCTCCCCTGGACCGGTCCCCCTCTCCCTTTTTTTCAAACCTGCATGTTCTGTTTCGAGTTTCTTATCTTCAGGTACCGGTCGACCACTTTGGGCGACCGGTCGACCTCCCCTTTTAAATGTTGTCCAATTTTTTTCAAAAATAAACTTCAAGAAATACTCCAAAAAATTAGTAAAAACATTTTAAATCATTTGGGAGTATTTAGACAACATTTATAAACATAGTTTTGGTGTAAAAACCAATTTAAACAAAACCATCAAAAGTGTTGTCCAATTTTTATCAAATTAAAAACTCTAAGAAATACTCCAAAAATTAGTAAAAATATTTTAAATCATTTAGGAGTATTTGGACAACATATAAAAACATTGTTTTGGTATAAAATCTTATTAAAACTAAATCATCAAAATCTTGATAAAAACATTTATCTAACAAACTCCCCCTTTTTGATGATTACAAACCAAAACAATTTTAGAAGGTCGATTTTAAAACAAAACAAATTTTCTGGTCTTAAAACAACAATCAATTACAAACAAGATACATCATAAGTACAAGCATACAAGGATAGGAGCAAAGATTTTTCAAAATCATTTTTGCACAAGCTCCTCCTATCAACATGCATATAAAGAACAAGTATACAAGCAACAACTAAAGGCTAAAAGCTTAGCTTTCACAACTTAAGCTTGAATTCCATGAGCTTATAAGCTCCCCCTGTCACAAAACATCATTAGTCAGGCATAAAAGTCCACAATACATCAAATGGACTAATCATTGTTCACAGCTTATGGCTTTCAAGAGCCCTAGCTTATAGCTTTTCTTGCAAGCTTATTTTCACTTCTTTGAGCATATGAGCATTTTTCTTGTTTCTCCCCCTTTGGAATCATCAAAAAGAATGTTAGCACGATAAAAACATCATATATTCATATCAAAGTGCGCAAATTTATCGATTTATCGAGCTTATTGAAAATTGAAGCTTAAATTCCAAATAAAAGGGAAAAGTTGATCAATTTACTTGCAAAAAGGTCATTTGATTGATAAAACATGATCTCTATAAACTTATATGACTTTTCAAATCGAGAGAATCACGTAGGTGATGAATTTTTCATTGAAACATTTTGTCGAACACTTGGCGTGCGTCGAATAAAACTAGAAGTATATAACGCCTTTGAAATCCATTTAAGCCAAAAAATTTCATCACCAATTCAGTTCAAACAACATCCAATACAACATAAATATTAAGCTCATCAAATTCATATGAAACTAGCATCAAGAATTTTGCAAATAAGTCAAAATCTCAAGGGTTCAACCCAATTGAGCAAATGGAGTAGAATTCTTACCATTTATACGGTAAAGATGAGCAATGATGATAATAATCGAGCCTAATGAAGTCCAAAATATAAAACATATGCAAGAAAACAAATTTGAAGTGAAATTTGTGTGAATTTGGCAAAGGGGATGAAAAATGGCCAAAATAAGTTAAAATGAAGAATACTGAAGACAGAACGGTTTTAATCCAAGATTTAGCTTAGGGCGACCGGTCGACGTTGAGGGCGACCGGTTGCCCTCATCCCCTTCAGCCCACTGTCTGTCAGTTTTTCCAAAATCCGAATTTTCAACCAAAAATCCGATTTTTCGCCCCTAAGTTTCAAAAACGTGCAAAATGCAAACGTAAGCTTCATTCAATATGCATTATGCCTAACCGAGCTCGTATTGAAGAAAAAGTCTCGGAAGATAGCGGTTTTGTAAAAATGTCCGCTAATTGATCTTGAGATGGTACAAAAGATATCTCAATTTTACGTTTTGAAACACAATCCCTTAGAAAATGATTTCGAATCTCAATATGTTTAGTACGGTTATGATGAACCGGGTTTTGAGCAATATTTATAGCGGATATATTATCACAAAAGATAGGTACATTTTCAAAAGAGCATTTGTAATCCGCTAAGGTTTGTTTCATCCAAAGAAGTTGAGTACAACAAAATGCGGCGGAAATATATTCGGCTTCGGCCGTTGAAAGAGAAACACACTTTTGCTTCTTTGAAAACCAAGAAACTAGGCAATCGCCTAAAAATTGACATGATCCGGAAGTACTTTTCCGATCATCAATATTTCCCGCATAATCCGAATCACTATAACCTTTAAGAGAAAATTTTCATTCTTTGGATAAAATAAACCATATTGAATGGTGCCTTTCAAATATCGAAAAATCCTTTTAACGGCACTCATGTGAGATTCCTTGGGATTGCTTTGAAAACGAGCACATAGGCATACGGCATGAAGAATGTCCAGTCTACTTGCGGTTAAATAAAGTAAACTACCAATCATACCTCTATATTTGGATTCATCAACCGACTTGCCTTTTTCATCTTTGTCAATCTTGACATTTGTTGCCATTGGGGTAGAGACGGTTCTTCCTTCTTCAATGCCAAATTTCTTCAAAAGCTCCTTTGTATATTTTGATTGAGAAATATAAATTCCTTCTTGGCATTGCTTAATTTGAAGTCCAAGGAAGAAGTTGAGCTCCCCCATCATGCTCATTTCAAATTCACCTTGCATTAACTTAGAAAATTTCTTGCACAAGGATTCATTAGTAGCACCAAAAATAATATCATCAACATAAATTTGCACTGATAAGCAATCTTGCCCTTTTTCAAAAACAAAGAGAGTAGTATCAACTTTACCTCTTGTAAAACCATTTTGCAAAAGAAAAGAGCTAAGTCTATCATACCATGCACGGGGTGCTTGTTTCAAACCATACAAGGCCTTTTTAAGTCTATAAACATCATTAGGCCTAGAAAAATTTTCAAACCCGGAGGTTGTTTTACATAGACTTCTTCTTGAATAATACCATTTAAAAATGCGGATTTTACATCCATTTGGTAAAGCTTGAAATTTTTAAAACAAGAATAGGCAAGTAAAATACAAATAGCTTCTAAACGTGCTACGGGTGCAAATGTTTCATCATAATCAATACCTTCTTCTTGACAATAACCTTGAGCTACTAACCTTGCTTTGTTTCGAACAATATTGCCTTGGTCATCGAGCTTGTTCGAAAGAAATACCCATTTTGTACCAATAATTGTTTGAGATGGAGGACAAGGTACTAATTCCCATACATCATTCCTTTCAAATTGATTCAACTCCTCTTGCATCTCTAAAAACCAATCCTCATCTTCAATAGCTTCCTTAGCATTTTTAGGCTTTTTTTGAGATATAAGAGCTTTCTCGGCAAATTTTCCTCGAGTCATTACTTTATCAAGGGGATCACCAATAATAAGATCTTTTGGGTGATCTCCCTTAAATTTCAATGCTACGGGAAGATTAGAAGTATCACCTTTATCTTCTTGAGGAACATTTGAGCTTGAAGGTTGATCATTTTGAGTTTCATCTTGAACAATGGTTTCAACGATATCCTCTTCATCACTTTCATCATTGGGTATCCTTTCAACACCCGAAGTTTCATTGAATTTGACATGGATAGATTCTTCAACAACCCCACTAGTCTTATTATAAACCCGATATGCTTTGCTCTTGATTGAATACCCCATAAATATTCCTTCATCGGCCTTAGGATCAAGTTTGTCTAATTGATCCTTAGTATTCAAAATAAAACATTTACATCCAAATATTTTGAAATAACTAATATTTGGAGTTCTTCCTTTCCAAAGCTCATATGGAGTTTTGTTCATTTTAGGACGAATATAAACTCGATTAATGACATAGCAAGCTATACTTACGGCTTCGGCCCAAAAATATTTTGGAAGTGAAAATTCATTGAGCATGGACCGACTCATTTCTTGAAGTGTCCGATTCTTCCTTTCGGCTACTCCATTTTGTTGAGGTGTCCTTGGAGCCGAGAAATTATGACTATATCCCTTGGTTTCACAAAAGACTCTAAATTCGCCGTCAAATTCTCCACCTCGATCACTTCGAATAGACTTAATAGTATCTTCCTTTCCATTTTCAATAAGTCTACACAACTTAACAAACTCATTAACGGCATCACTTTTATTTGTAAGGAATAATGCCCAAGTATATCTAGAAAAATCATCAACTATAACAAAAGTGTAATGTTTTCCACTTAGACTTGCCGTACCAATATCCCCATACAAATCAAGATGAAGCATTTGTAGGGGTTTGGTAGTGGAAATTTCATTTTTGGGCTTAAAACTACTCTTAACTAATTTGTTCTTTTGACAAGTGTCACATAAGCCAAGATTTTCAAAATTCAATTTGGGTAGTCCTTTGACATGTTGGTTTTTGTAAATAGTTTGCAAATTTTTGTATCCAACATGTCCAAGTCGCCTATGCCATAAACTAGTTAAATCATTATTGGCGACAAGACAAGAAATATTTTGACTAACCAAATCACTTGTACAAATTTTGTAAAGATTTCCTTTTCTAATTGCTTCACAAATAATTTTATCATTTTTGGAAATAAGGAATTTTTCTTTATTAAAAACAACATTATAATTTGAATCACAAAGTTGGCTAACACTTATCAAATTGAACTTAAGCCCTTCTACTAAAAGAACATTACTAAGAGAGAAAGAAGAGTTACCAATTTCTCCATTTCCAAGAATTCTTCCTTTGCCATTGCCGAACATGACCATACCCTCTTCTTGGAGCTTGATGTTGGTAAAAAGTTCTCTCTTTCCGGTCATATGGCGTGAACATCCGCTGTCCACGAGCCATTTTGAATCTTCCATTGTTGTTATAGCCCCTATAACCTACAAAGGAATTATTTTTAGGTACCCTATAATTTTGGGGTCCATGGGGGTTAGCCTTGAGACCTTTAGGTCTCCAATAATAGCTAAAATTATTCTTCAATTTACAATTGCTAGCATAGTGTCCATTCTTACCACAATAAAAACAAGTAATAATACAAGGACTACTAGCACGCACAAAGGTTGGACCTTGGTCTTTTTTCTTAAAAGCATTTTGAAAAGGTTTATAACCAAGTCCTAATTTAGAATGCTCACCTCTTTGTGCATCTAAAATTTTTGTGACTTTATCCGTACTTAAATTGAATCGATGCACATCCTTTTTCAAATTTTTAATATCATTTGTGAGCGTTTGTTTTTCGGTTTCAAGAGTACGGACCATAGTAAGAGTAATAGCATGAGCTTTATCAAGAGAGTCATAAGAAGTAAATAATTTATCCTTTTCTAGTTTAAGCTCTTTATGCTCCTTTTTCAAATTCTTGTATTTAACAATCAAATTTTGAAACTCATTTTGCAATTCATCAAAATCACATTGTAATTCATCAACTAGGGAAGAAGATGAAGCATTAGAGCGTACCTCGGTATTTTCATCATCTATGGCCATAAGACCATGTTCGGATTCTCCTTCCTCGTTGGTTGTTTCAAGTAATTCATCCCAAGTTTTGACGTCCGCATTTAACGCCTTCTTTTTCGGAAAAGGCTTTTTCTTCTTTTGTTCCTCTTCCGCTAATTTTGGGCAATCGGCTATGTAGTGCCCGAATTTTCCGCATTTGAAGCAAGAATTGTTTCTTGGCTTTCTTGCTTTATTTTTGTTTACAAATTTTGCAAATTTTCTAACAAGAGCCGCCGTTTCTTCATCATCCTCATCACTAGCATAATAAACATTATTAGAAGAAGATGCTAAGCCTTTAATAGTATTTTGCGTACCCAATTTAGAGGTGGATGGTTGAGAATTTTTCCTCTCCTTGAGATATACTTCATAAATGAGGAGATTCCCAATGAGCTCATCAAACTTGAGTGTCTCAAGATTTTGAGCTTCCGTGATTGTCGTCACCTTTTCGGACCATGAGCCGGGAAGGGCGTTTAATACCTTGGTCACCTTGTCTTCTTCGGAGATGACCTTTCCAAGAGCCACAAGAGGATTGACAATGTTGTCAAGCCTTTCCACCATTTTTGATATGCTTTCACCATCATGCATATTGAAATTTTCAAAGTCTTTCACAAGCATTGTTTTTCTTGCTTGCTTTACTTTCTTTGTGCCCTCATAAATGGTTTCTAATTTTTCCCAAACTTCATGTGCCGACCGTATGCCTCTTATCCGATTATATTCGGTGGCGGTAAGAGAGCAATGTAAAATATTTAAGGCCTTACCATTTAGAGAGAAAGCCTTCTTGTCATTTTCATCGTACTCCTTGAATGGCTTGGGAGTAGTGGTACCATCCTCCAATTTTGTTGTTGGTTGAGAAACTCCTTCAATGACCACATTCCAAATATCAAATCCGCATCCTTGTAAAAAGCACTCCATGCGGTCTTTCCAAAATGCGTAGTTGTTGGCGTCGAATAGTGGTGGCTTGTTGGTGGAGGCGCCGGTGGTGAGATAAGCTTCATTCGTACCCATGGATCTTTCCTCTTTACTCGGAACGAGCTTAGCCAAAGAGTTTGGCTCTGATACCACTTGTTAGTCCAAGTGGCTACGATAATCTAGAGGAGGGTGAATAGATTATGCCGATTTTTTGCAAATCACCCTCTTTTTCGAATCAACAAGTAAATGACAAGAATGTAAATTCGGAAATTAAACAACACTCGTTGATTTAAAGAGGTTCAACCCACCTAGGGCCTAATCCTCTACCACCCCAGTATCTCCGGGATGGATTTCAAAAAGAAAAAGAATTTATTAATTACCACTATTAATACAACACCTTGAGGATCACCACAATCCTCTTACAACACCTTCAAGGAGATTACCACAATCTTCCTTCACCACCTTTGAAGAGTACCACACTCTTCAAACACCTATCACCTAAATCACCCAAGTGTATTCTTACCACAAGAATACTCACAAGGATGTCTTGTGTTGAATGATGGACAAAATTCAAGATTACAACTCTATGAAACCAATACAAAGATTGAGTGCAAGTGTAATCAAGAATCAAAAAGCCTAGACCTCAAAGATGTGCAAGTGAAAGTACTTAGGCTATTACAACAAGAATGTAAAAATGAAAGCTTGAACAATTTGTAGATTTCTTGTTGTGTATTTTGCTTGTATGTGTTGTATATTGTTTCATCAATTCATCCTCTATTTATAGGGAAGCTTCACCAACATAGGCTCCCAACATAGGCTCCTCTATCTTCACTTTTGTCTACAAAAAGAAGATCACAAGATGTAGAAATATTGTACAAAATTGAAAAGCAAATCTTGCTGTCACAGATTGCAACGGTTGGAATTTTGCTGTCAAAAAATAACATAGGGCGACCGGTTGTCCTGTTGAAGATTTCGACCATTTTTAAAAAATAGTGCGATCCAGGTAGGGGTTGCAGGGGGGTGCGACCGGTCGGGGGTGGGTCGACCGGTCGCCCAGGCCCTCCCCTGGACCGGTCCCCCTCTCCTTTTTTTTCAAACCTGCATGTTCTGTTTCGAGTTTCTTATCTTCAGGTACCGGTCGACCACTTTGGGCGACCGGTCGACCTCCACTTTTAAATGTTGTCCGATTTTTTTCAAAAATAAACTTCAAGAAATACTCCAAAAAATTATTAAAAACATTTTAAATCATTGGGGAGTATTTAAACAACATTTATAAACATAGTTTTGGTGTAAAAACCAATTTAAACAAAACCATCAAAAGTGTTGTCCAATTTTTATCAAATTAAAAACTCTAAGAAATACTCCAAAAATTAGTAAAAACATTTTAAATCATTTAGGAGTATTTGGACAACATATAAAAACATTGTTTTGGTATAAAATCTTATTAAAACTAAATCATCAAAATCTTGATAAAAACATTTATCTAACAAGTTTTACAATAAATAAGGTCAAACTCAAGTAGGATTATCAAAACAATATCTTATTTTAAAAATAAGTTGGGATCCACACATTTTTCAAGAAACAACTTATAAGCTCCTAATATCTTAGATTTTGAGCTTATAATATATTTCTTAAAAGAAAATTAGTAAACACCTTTAGAGAGCAGATAATTTGTCAAACATCTTATGAGATGTCATGCAAAGCTTATAAGCTCATCCAACCACCCTCTAAGTCGATCAATTATTGATTTATTTAATTGGATAATTCAGTTAATTCACGCAATAATAAATATATCAAGAGAAGTACAAAATTCAAATAATAATGTATATCTATCCTATATACTAAAAGAAAAATATAAGTTGACGCATGTCATCATCTCATTAATCTTGGACAATATTTGTCAACTTCTAACCCTTCCAATTCCACATGTGGAAAGTGGCAATACTTTGTACACAATTATAAGATAACAAATTTAATCAAGATAGTAGAGATAAAATATAGCCAAAAATAAAGAATTTGCTCACAATTAATTGGAAAAAATCGATTCTTGTCAAATCTATCCGAAGATACTTTTATTCGGAAATACTCTATTAGTTCAAAATATATATTTTTGAAATTAAAAGATAACAAATTTAAGAGATAAATAATCCAAAAAATCAAGGATTGGTGTTATTCTAGTATATGTATATATTTAAACTTTCTAGTAATAACTTTTACCTCGTTTCTGAACGTTTTAAATAGGTTTGAAATATGGATCAACCTTCCGCTCAGGGAGGAAGGCACTCATGGGCCAATAGGGGCACTGGGCCCCCCTCAAATTTTGAAAAAGAGTAGGGGTATTTTGGTCCTATCACTTTGTAATTTTAAATAAATAAAAAATAAAAAAATTGAAAAAGAGTCTTAAATTATCTTGCATTCTTTTTTTCTGCTTTTATTTATGAATCTTGAAAAATATGAGTTTTGGGCATTTTGCCCATTTTTTAAAAAATTTGTACATTTTTTAAGCTCCGTCATAAACTTTAACTTGAACTTTTGCATTATTCTCTTGTGTCTCTCTTTGTTCCTTTTGGGATTTTGTTATTTATTTTTTAATATTAAGATGTGATTGAAATAATACAATGAGTTAATCAAAATTTCTACTTATTTTAAATTTGATGTATTGTTTTAAATTTTTACATGTGGTGAAGGACAAATTGTCCACTTATGTTTCGTAAAAATGAAAAATAGTCATATTTTTTGAAAATATATTTTTTAGTCATTTTTGTTAGAATTCAAGGGTCGAATTCTTAAGTTTGCAGTGAGTGTTGTGCAGAGTGTTGGCAACACCTCTAGGTGTCACCTAACGTAAATTTGTGTTTTCCAGATTCTTTGTTTATTTCGTCAATTATGAAAAATAAACAAAGCATAAAAATAAGATTGAACACAGGATATAAAATTTGCACAAGTATAAAAATACTTGTGCGGCGCCACTAAGGCAAAAACAATGAAGTAGAATGTTGATTACACAAAATAAAGAACAAGACAAAGACTTCCCTATTGTGCTTGATCTTTCTACTCAACCTTCTACGTAAACGGGAGAGAACAACTATAACCTATCCCAGATTACAAATCGTCTCTCAAAACTACCAAGAAGAAACAACTTTCAAGAGGTGTTGTGATAGGTAACGTCAACACCCGTCGAACACACTTTGCACATCTCCCTCTTCTTGTGAAAAAGCTTGGACTCTTTTGTGAAAAACTTCAATCTTTTGCTCTGGAATCCGTGTCCCTTTTATAGAACGGCCACATCCCTAAAAAATAGGTCACACAACCAACTTTCAAGTTAAGGGGTTAGTGGGAGATTTGAGAGATGTTGGTTCCTAGAAAGTAGGACACAATCCCCACTATCTCTCAACTCCCAAACAGCCGACTAAGTCTCCAAAAACCATGTAATTGGGCCTGCAAAATATCAGTCTATTTTTGTTCTAGAAAATTGGCAAATTATTTGAGTTTTGACTCAATAGGTCAACTCTAACAATCTCCCCCTTTTTGCCAATTTCTGAACAAAACCTGCACAAAAACTTTAGACAAAATAATGTCTAAATAACAAACGTATCCCAGGAATAAAGAACAATCCTTCCAAAGTAATCACAAACAGTAGAACCAAGATATGAAATACTCTCGCTAAAACTCATCATCATAATAACTGTGAAAGCACCACACTAAGAATAAGAAGAGTAGAACATCGCAAGCAATCATAGAAAGAATCAACCATAGAACCATTCAAATACATGCTCCCCCTAAAACACATATAATCATCCAAAATCAAAGAAAAAACAAGAACGAAGATAGAATTCAGAGTTTTCATAGTACAATTATCCCCAACAAAAACAAACATCCTGCCAAACAAACACATCTTCAGAACTCAGGAGAATGGTCACTGGATTCAGTTTGAGGGGTGTTGCCAACAGTATGGGCAACACCTTCATTGACACCTTCAGTAGCACTTTGATTTCCAGCCATCTCTGCACCCTGTTCTCCCCCTGTAGTTGTACCTACTTCTTCCTCTTCTCCCACTTGCTCCTCAGCCCCTAGTACTTCAGTTCCCGTTCCAACCTCACTCGTTTTTGTGCCACCACTGTCTCCCCCTTTTTGGGCAGAAATTAACTTACTCGTTTCATCCCGAATACAAGTAAATATCTCAATTTGGGCAATGGCATTTTGTAACTAGAGTTCAAAAAGGTGAAGTGGAACAAGGATAAATTGCTGGGAAGCAGGAGGCATGCCAGGAGGTGTGGCAACACTTCTCTCCACACCTATAGGAAGATCACGAATATTGGGTCCCTCAAGTAGGTCAGATTTGATGGGAATAGAAGAAGGCACAGAGGTGAAGGATTCATGATCTTTAAGGGGTATTCCTTGGGCTTTGAGAACAGAGAAGATGGGGGAAGGAAAGATTAAACTACCATATGTACTTTTCTTCTCAACAAAATGGGAAAGTAATGAGAAAACATGCTCACCAAAATTTATGTGGACTCCTCTACCATGTTTGAAAATAAAATGCCCTTGGGCTTTAGACACAGTAGAGTTATTGGAAGTAGGAATCCAGTTAGCCATAGCCACTTTGTGAAGAACAACATATTTAGAAGTTAAGTGTGAAGAGTACAACTTAACTGGAGCTTTTGGCCAAACTTTCAAAACATTTCCAGTGATCTCCTTTATAACTTCATCGTCATTTTCAAAATTTAAATCTCCTTCATCATTAGGCAAACCAAGATGGTTGTTAATGATTGAAGGTGTGAAGTTGTAAAGTTTTCCCCGTATGTAAACTTTTCCAAATTTTGCAGAGTGTATGTTGAAGGTATTCTTTAAAATGTTTGAATAAAATTCTCGAACAATACCATCAACAAACGGTTTAGCATGCATGGTAGTTTGCAGAAAATGTCGGTCTTCCAGAAATTGAACCAGGTTATATTTGGAAAAATCATCAAGATTAAGAGGTTTTTCTTTGATGATATCCTTTTTGATGACTACTTCCCAAATTTGGCTAGCTTTAATGGAAAGAAATTCAAAGGAATGAGGATCATTTATCTCGATATCCGAATCAATTGCCTAAGCTTGGGCGAATTCCTCAGCCATTTCCTGATCTATTTCTTCCACATTTTCAGGTTGTGCTGTGTGAGGTGTGGCAACACCTCCAGACACATTTCGATCAGCTGCCCTTTTGGACCATAGTTCAGCTATAGGTATGTGCATCTCTGGATCATCTTCCTCAACCTTTGTTTCTGTGGCCCCTTCATCTGTGCTCTCATAGTCATCACTTGCTTCTTATCCTTCATACTCCGACTCAGAATCGGAGGCATCACTACTCTCTTCAGCAACATCCATAACAGTTTCTGAAAACTTCCCTTGTTCTTCAGGTGTTGCCTGGGTGTTGTCATCACCTGGAGACACACCTCCAGAAATATTTGCAGGAACAGTAGACTCGTCACCCTCACCCCCAATATCTTCGGACCTGGTTTCAGCAGGGTTGTCTTCTTCCTCAGCACTTCTCCGAGTCATAGGGTCAACAGAAGAACCCTTTTTCTCAACATTAGAAGGAGCAGGAGAAAGAATTTTTGAGAATTTTGAAGAAGAAGAGGACCCAACATTACCTTAACCTCGTGATCTTTTCTTGGGTCGTGCGAATTCTGTAACCGGGGGTTTTCGTTGAAGTCGATGAGATCTTTTTGTGAACGGAGTACCTAAAGGACCGAATGTTTGTTTGATGCTTTCCAAGTCTCGTCGGTCATCAACATCCAGTGGATTTTCTTCGTGACCTGGAAGTTGGATGCCAAGAACATCGATTTCGGTGATAACGCAAATAATCGCTATCGAAGGCACAGCGGATTCGGTCGTACTAGGGTTTTTGACCCCGGTTTCTTCAGGTGCGGTCGAAGGAGTTGGCACACTTCCTGAGACACTTGAAGAAGGTGGCTTCGCTGTTACTCTTGCCCACTCACTTCTAATATCAGACGGATCGTACTCCATGGCAGTGGATTTTGTGGGTTTTGGTGGTGAAGAGGTAGATGATGGTGAATTTTGGGTGGTAGGTGACGGGTTGTGGTGAGAAGGTGAAGTGGGTGTTTGTGATGGGTTTGATGACGATGAAGAAGGTGGTGGGTTATTTTTTAATTGGGCCAAAATGTTGGCAATATTCTCATCATCCATAGTAAATCACAACCTGTAGGGAAATTAAGAGGATCGAAAATTTGGAAAAATAATATTACAAACACTTGAAATAAATCATAGTATTTATAAGCAATATAAAGACCATAAATAACTACCCACTAAGTGCAGATATTTATCTCAAGTTCCAGATATATAACTCCCCCTCAATTCAACCCACTAACATTAAGCCACCAAAAATTTAGGATAATGGAGAGAAAAAAATAACCACCCCACGTAACCGCTGAAAATCAATTTATAGAGACAAATCCACTGAATCAAATCCTGATTATGCCTAAAAAAAGAAAAAAAAATTAAACTGGAAAAAATAAAGAAAAAATGCAGTCAAGCACACAAAAGCTGAAAAAAAATACCACAAGGTGTTCAAAGAGAGTGTTGGCCACATCTGGCTAAACACTTCTCAGTTTTCATCAAAAACAATTTTGATGGTCATACATCAGATCTTTTTAATGATTTTTCCTTCAACAAATTCAACCAAACTGAATCAATGTATACACATTTTTGTGTATTTTTCTCCCATTTGTTTTGTCAAG
Organism: Rehmannia glutinosa; assembly: GCA_016081115.2. Taxonomy (NCBI): domain Eukaryota; kingdom Viridiplantae; phylum Streptophyta; class Magnoliopsida; order Lamiales; family Orobanchaceae; genus Rehmannia; species Rehmannia glutinosa. The sequence continues at coordinate 7,259,908 of CM071933.1, read as the reverse complement.
TACACCAAGCTCTTAATTAACAAGTCATTGTTTCACATGGAACATGATCACATAAATGTGAAAGATTCCTCAACTACTTTAATGACTATAATCAGCGGAGCCAAGCTCATGTTTGAAAAACGTTATAATTTTCGCATGGGGCATGTGTTAAGTTGGTTTTTATACCAACGTATTGAGTACTCTAGACGAGGATTTTGCGTTGTTTTCGGGTATTTAGTGTCGTTTGAGTCGAGTTTGTGTCATTAGTTGTCGTTCGAGAATCGGGACTGATCTTGATAGCCGAAACTGGTTAAAAAACGATGAAAAACGTGTTTGGGTGGTGAAGATCGCATTTTGGGAGCTAAAAAATGGAAATATATCGAGCAAGATCGGCGCGCCAGGCTAAAACCCCTGCCTTGGCCCAGTCAAGGGGGGTCGAAATTGGTACAAATGGATGATGAGGACATGGGCGTGACTGCGCCGCATACGGGCGGCCTTATTGCAGCGCGCGATGGACGACATAAGCAAAGATATCTTAAGCGCGCTGCAGCGCCAACAAACGTGGCTGCAGCAGCGTAGGTGGGGGAGAAGCGGCTGCTGCAAGCGCCATTTCTATTTGCGCCAGCAATAAGCACGCGTATGGGCCTGAACGTGTTTTGGGCCTTTTTGGACGGAATTTTTAGGGTTTCAAGCCTATAAATAGAAGAAGGGACGTACAACCAGGGGGTTGAACATTTTGGAGAGCACAAGGGACGATTTTGAGCAAGGAGAAAGATTTCGGGAAGATATTCGAAGGCATCTATCTTCTGGAAACAGAGAAGATTCCTCCTTTAATCATTCTGAATTATTTTTCTAGCATCTTTGTTGAACCCTATCAATGTATAATTACTTCTTCATAAGTTTTTGTACATCTATTATGAGCTAAACCTATTTTTCTAGGGGATTGATGTAACTTATGTTTGAACCTATGTTTTGATTTCTAGTTTATGAAATTTGCATGTTTATTAATCTATTGTGCTATTTGATTTGGGTGCATCTGGATTATCTGATCAATAATTTAGATTGTTTGGCGTGTTTAATTTGACGCTCGAGAGAGGTAATTGAACACATGGCCTTAGAATAGCACAACCTATGGTTTCATAGAATCGAGAGATTTATGAATCTTTTGAAGTCTGTGAATGAATATTCATTGAGCGTATTAGGGTTTAATCTATGATTTTTATAGAGATATCGAAATCAGAAATTGGAACCTAGAATCATTTGGCACTCGAGAGAGGAAGTGATAAACGGTAGGAATATTGGCTTATAGATTAATAACTTGTGATTTATAAACTGGATTGAGAACATAGGGGATAACTAGGTGAAATCAACCCTCTAGAATTCATCTTCTACGTGTTTGATAGTTTGGTTGAACCAATTCTTAGTTTAATTTTTAGTTTTAATTTTTAGTTTAATAAACAATCCATCTCTTTTCGATTTCTAGATAGAATTAAGCTATTTTAATTATAGTACTTAGTATAAAATTCGATAACAATCCCTGTGGGGACGATAACCCTACTTTCAAAACTTATACTAAAACTTGACACCGTACGCTATGTAAGAATTTCGCGATCAAGTTTTGGCGCCGTTCTTCGGGAATGTTTTATCCTATTTTAAACTAATACTATTACCAAGTAGTCTTAATACTAATCCAGACTAGTTTAGGAGTCATAATTTCGTATTTCTCATTGATTTATTTGTTTATGCGAGATTCTAAAAATACTAATTTGCTTCCTTATGATCCAGAGATTGAACGGACACTTGAGCAATAAGAGCGACAAAGCGAGCACTGAGAATCGATCAATGGCGCGGCGTGAGACAATGAGAATAACGGAAATCGGGTTGTGAATATGCCACCACAGCTGAGGCACCGAAAAGGGCAATCCGGGATTATTTCCGGCCGGCCTTGAACGAGTAACTACTCCGGAATTGTGTGCCAACCTATAAATGCAAATAATTTCGAATTGAAACCGGGCCTCATAAGCATGGTTCAGAATCGATTTGGGGGAGTCCAGTGGATGATCCGAATACACATTTGGCGACATTCTTGGAGATTTGTGACACCATCAAGATGAATGGTGTGTCGATGAGGCGATTAGTGAGGCTTTTCCGTTCTCACTCCGGGATAAAGCAGGCATAAGTGGTTCTGACGTTCGCACTGGGAGTATCACTAGTTGGGGACGATCGATTGAAAAATTCATGACAAAGTTCTTCCCTCCCAAAGAAGACGCTCCAAGCGAAAAGCGAGATAGCTCAATTCCAACATATTGACTTTGAGCCATTGTATGAAGCTTGGGAACGATATAAGGATCTGTTGAGAAGATGCCCACAAAGCATGGTTATGCGGTGGCGGCAGAGAGTCGAAGACTTTTACAATGGTTTGAACGGGCATACGAGGACAATACTAGATGCAGCGACAGGGGCACTTTGATGGCTAAAACTCCGATCGAGGCATTACTTCTTCTTGAAGAAATGGCCACAAACGACTATCAATGGCCTTCTAGATTAGTACCAAAGAAAGTTCTTTGGTGTCCTTGATTTGGATCATATGTCGGCATTAGCATCTCAAATATCAGCATTGTCGAAACAACTGGCCATCATGAATTCGGGTGGAACATCGCAACAGACCGAAATACCAGCGGCCGTTCAGGAGGTTGTGACATTCGATGCCGAGCAAGTCAACTATGTGAATAACCGAGGTTTTAACAATCGAGGTACTCAGTTACCGACTCATTATCACCCGGGACTTTGAAATCATGAGAACTTCTCCTACAGTAATAATAGAAACGTGTTGAATCCACCTCCGGGTTACACCAATCCATCTAGCTCTAATGCACCCATAGGTGAGAAGAAACAGTCGCTCGAAGAAATACTCGGTACATTTATTGGAGAGACTAGAAATCAGCTGAATTGAAGCGATGCACAGATTGATAACTTGGGCACAAAAATGTCTACTATGGAGACACACCTTAGATCATTGGAAACCCAAATGGGACAATTAGCTACCGCCATAAGTTCTCAGCAGAAGAAAGAAAATTTTCCAAGTAATACTGAGGTGAATCCGAGGGAACATTGTAAAGCCATCCAGTTGAGGAGTGGTACTGCATATGATGCTACTAAGCTTCCATCTCATGCCACCCAAGAGGATCCTTCTGATTCTGAAGTACCTATTGAGAAGGAGTCGAAACAAGAAGAAGATAAGCAGAGCAACGAGCAGACGGAGGCTACCAAGCCTAAATCTGCTCCCATTCTTGATTTTGCGGTTCTAGTGCCTAACTCACTCCCCTTCCCTCAGAGATTTCAAAAAAAGAAGCTAGATTCTCAATTTTCGAAATTCTTGGAAATTTTTAAGAAAATTCACATCAACATCCCGTTTGCTGATGCACTCGAGCAAATGCCTAATTATGCTAAATTCATGAAGGATGTGATGTCGAAAAAGAGGAAGTTGGGCGAGTTCGAGACTGAAGCTTACAGAAGAATGCAGCGCTATTTTGCAAAGGAAGCTACCACAGAAATTGAAAGATCCGGGGAGTTTCACTATCCCTTGTACAATTGGTGCTTCTATTTTTAATAAAGCCCTTTGCGATCTTGGTGTTGGCATTAATCTTATGCCTTTGTCTGTTTTCAGGAAACTAGGTCTTGGAGAGGTGAAGCCATCCACCATCACCTTACAATTGGCGGACAGATCGCTTACATATCCGCGGTAATGGCGTAATCGAAGATGTTTTGGTGAAGGTGGACAAATTCATATTTCGTGAGACTTTGTTGTCTTTGGATATGGAGGAGGATTGAGAGGTTCCATTAATTTTGGGAGACCATTTTTGGCCACCGATCGTGCATTAATCGATGTTCAACGAGGTGAACCGACTTTGCGAGTTAATGAAGAGGAAGTGATGTTCAACATTTATAATGCGATGAAATTCCAAGAAGAACAACACACTTGCCATTTCATAGACTTGGCGGAGCGTGTGCTCGCTCGTAAATAGCTCGACATATTCGTTGTTGATCCTTTGGAAAGATGTCTCACCCAATCCCTAGTGCAAGGTATGGAATATGATTTTGATGACATTGATTTATTGGATTACGTGTTGTCTCTTGATGCCCACAAAGGTTGACACAAGCAAGGGTCGAAGGAGAGTTTGGGAAATACGATCATTGAGGAACTCCCGAAGGTCACTCCGGAGTTGAAGGAACTTCCTACACATCTCCGATATGCATTTTTGGGAGAGAATGATACACATCCGGTAATAGTCTCCCCCTCTCTATCCCCTTCGGAGTTAGATAAGTTGTTGCGCATTTTGAGAAAACATAAATCTGCACTGGGATGGTCGATAGCCGATTTGAAGGGAATCAACCCTTCTATAGTGATGCATAAAATTCTCATGGAGGACTCTTACCAGCCATCTATTGAACACCAAAGACGGCTTAATCCGCAATGAAAAAGTAGTCAAAGCCGAGGTTCTTAAGTGGCTTAAAGTGGCATCATTTTTTCCATATCGATAGCTCATGGGTAAGTCCGGTGCAAGTAGTTCGAAAAAAAGGGGGATGACTGTGGTGAAAAATTCCAATAATAAGTTAATATCTACACGCACGGTTTGGGTGGCGAGTATGCATAGATTACAGAAACTAAACAAAGCCACTCGAAAAGACCACTTTCCTTACCTTTTATTGATCGGATGTTGGATAGGTTGGCTGGATATGACTACTATTGTTTTTACGGATGGATATTCGGGTTATAATCGATTGCGATTGCTCCGGAGGATCGGGAGAAAACCACATTCACATGTCCTTATGGTACCTTTGCATTCCGAAGGATGCCTTTTGGGTTGTGTAATGCACCAGCCACATTCCAGAGATATATGATGTCTATTTTTCATGGCATGGTGGAGGAAATTATGGAGGTTTTTATGGATGATTTTTCGGTGTTTGGTAATTCTTTTGATCACTGCCTCCATAATTTATCTCTGGTTTTACAAAGGTGCCAAGACACAAATTTAGTGCTTAATTGGGAAAAATGTCACTTCATGGTGAAAGAAGGCATTGTGCTTGGTCATAGAGTATCTGCGGCAGGATTAGAGGTGGATCGGGCGAAAATAGTGGCGATTGAAAAATTACCACCTCCGGGAAACGTAAAAGTGATTCGGAGTTTTTTAGGGCATGCTAGTTTTTATCGTCGATTCATTAAAGATTTTTCAAAAATAACCAAGCCCTTATGTAATCTTCTCGAGAAAGATGTGCCTTTTTGTTTTGATGATCTTTGTTTGCACGCTTTTGAGCACATTAAGAAGGCACTTATTTCTGCTCCTATTATGGTGGTACTGGATTGGACACAGCCCTTTGAGCTCATGTGTGATGCTAGTGATTATGCAGTAGGGGCATGTTGGGGCGAAGACGAGATAAAATTTTCAATGCCATCTATTATGCAAGCCGGACATTGGATGACGCCCAGCAAATTTACACCACCACGGAAAAAGAGATGCTCGCAGTTGTATTTGCATTTGACAAGTTTCGGGCTTACTTGGTGGGTACCAAGGTCATTGTTTACATCGATCATGCCGCTTATTCGGTACCTTTTTGCGAAGAAAGATGCGAAACCACGACTGATTAGATGGATTCTCCTTCTTCAAGAATTTGATATTGAGATCCGGGATAAGAAGGGTAGCGAGAATGTGGTAGCCGACCATTTATCGAGGTTAGACTAGCCCAATGAGCTAATTGAAGTTCCGATTCAGAGTCTTTCCGGATGAGCGTATTTTGGTAGCAGAAGCTCATCTCCCATGGTATGCTGATTTTGTGAATTATCTGGCTGGTGGAGTCTTGCCTCCGGATTTGACTTCACATCAGAAGAAGAAATTTATGCATGATGTTAAATCATATTTATGGGATGATCCGCTTTTGTTCAAGAGGTGTGCGGATTCAGTTATCCGACGTTGTGTGCCTCGAGAGGAGGTAGAGGAGATTTTACAGCATTGCCATTATGCCCCATATGGTGGTCATTTTGGGCCAACCCGCACGGCCGCTAAGGTATTGCAATCTGGTTTTTATTGGCCTTCCTTATTCAAAGATTGCTATACTTTTGTGTAGACTTGTGACAGGTGCCAGCGAGTTGGCAACATTTCCCGACGCCATGAATTGCCTCTCACCAACATGATGGAAGTAGAATTGTTTGATGTTTGGGGGATTGACTTCATGGGTCCATTTCCCCCTTCATTTGGACATGCCTACATCCTTCTTGCGGTTGATTATGTTTCTAAATGGGTGGAGGCAATTGCTACGCCTACCAATGATGCCAAGGTAGTGTTGAAATTTTTACACAAGCACATATTCACTCGTTTTGGCACTCCTAGGGCTATTGTTAGTGATGAAGGTACTCATTTTTGCAATAAACTGTTTAATAACCTTCTCTCTAAATATGGTGTAAGGCACAAGGTTGCTTTAGGTTACCACCCTCAATCGAATGGACAGGCTGAAATTTCAAATCGCGAGGTGAAGCAGATCCTTGAGAAGATCGTGTGAGTCATGAATCGCAAGGATCGGGCTCGAGAATCGGATGATGCGCTTTGGGCATATCGAACGGCCTTTAAAACGCCTATTGGTATGTCCCCATATCGCTTGGTGTTTGGGAAGGCATGTCACTTGCCGGTCGAGCTAGAGCATCATGCCTATTGGGCCGTGAAGAAAGCGAATTTTGACTTGAAGGCGCGCGGTGAGAATAGGCTATTGCAACTTGATGAGATGGAGGAATTCGGAATGAAGCCTATGAGAATGCCAAAATCTACAAAGAAAAGACAAAAAAATGGCATGATAAAATGATTTTGAGGCGAGAATTTCTCCCAGGCCAGGTATTATTATTCAATTCTCGGTTGAAATTATTCTAAGGAAAACTGAAATCGAGATGGTGCAGGCCATTTGTCATTGAGCGTGTTTCGCCGTTCGGTCTTTGTTGAGTTGCGGAGTAAGGATGGCAAAGACGTTTGTTAATGGGGCAGAGGTTAAAACATTATTTTGGTGATGAAGCCGGAAAATTCTCAATATCCCTCGTAGATGCGGATTCGTGATGTTGACAAAGTCTGGTGGTCAAGATCAGTAAACTTAGCGCTTCTTGGAAGGCAACCCAAGCCCCGTTTCTTGCTTTCATAGTATTGATTTAGTTTACTAGTTTTCTTTCATTTAATTGCATCATAGTTGCATTGTTTTTGTTTTTGCATTCTAGGTGTAACAAGTTGCATCACACCCCGACTCTTTTATTTTATTTGTGCGTGCCAGGCGAGTTTTGGTGATAAACACGGACGGCTCGGGCCCGAACAACCTGCTGCAACGTGCAGAAGGTTTAATAAATATATTTAAAAAAAATGAAAAAAAGGAAAAAAGGAAAAAAATGCAAAAAAAATGCCTTGGCATTGGCAAAGAAAGCGCCCTTGCGCCCCACAAAAAACAAAGAAACGAGGCATGTGTGGCGCTGCACAATGCGGTCGAAATTTTTGTACAAAACGTCCAGGTCTCAGTTTTTTTTTAAACACACCAATACACAGCCCTCCCTCTCAACTCGATGGGTATGGGGCGATTTTCACCATAACTCACGAAAATCTCCTCTCCTCTCTACAAGGAACCACTCTAGCACACCACACATCACACTCATCCTCACCACTCATCAATTGGTAAGTTACTAGCTTCCAAAACCCCACCCCAAGGTTATCCCCAAATTCTTTCATTTGTGCTAAGGCATTGGGTGGGTTGAGCTTTATATGTTGAATATTGAATTGTGTTGTGATTGTGTTGAGCTTGAGCATGTTAGAACTAGGTTTGGGTGTGAAATTTTTGGGATTGGATTATACTAAAATTGCGTTCATCACTTTCTCCCAATTTCACGCACACAAGGTGTTTGTTAAAATGCCCCATTGAGATTTTGACATTGTAGAAGTGCCATCTTGCATGATATTACTTGTAATCTCGAAATGTAGCTAATTCATACACTCGGGTGCATTTTTCTAACCACCTTGCTTGTTGATTATTCATCCTCACCGAGTTTTATGTTTCCACGTGTTGTGTTTGTGTGTTTATTTTGCTAGGTGATCGTCATGGTAAGGACTAGGAAGGGTAAGGGCAAAGCAAAGGCATCTACCTCGGCGGACTATGACACAGAAAGATTTGTTAGCCAAGCCGCACAGGAGATATTTTTTGGCAAACTAATGACTCGGCGAATCAATGCGGCGGGGCTTCCAACCGGGACCACAGGATGGTCATCAGCGCATGATCGGGAGCGCGGTGGCAAAAGTTGTCGCACCACCCCGCCATTTGCACCGATACTTGTCAAAGAATTCTATGCCAATGCCAATGACCCAGATGAGGGCCCAACGAATGTTTATCTACGTGGCGAGCGGATCACTTGCACCCCAACGGATATTCGAGAGTACTATTCTTTATCCGCAGTTGACCATAGCCCGTACACAGATTTTCTTGCTGGCCAGCCGGATTTAGATATGATTGTCCATGCTCTCTGTCGGCCCGGTACTGAATGCCGCCCGGCCCGCGAAGGTGGGGCTACGATGGTTTTTTCTCACACGACACTGAGTCGTTATGGTCGTGCATGGTACCACTTTCTTTGCCAAAACTTGATGCCGACCAGCCATCTCAGTGACGTCACGCCGCCTCATGCCCGGTTGTTATATGCTATTATACACGGCATCCAGTTCGATGCCGCAGTGATTATCGCAGCATCTATTCATTAAGTTGTTCGCCACAAAAGTATGGGGGGCATGTGCATGCCGGCTCTGATTTGCGGCTTGGGTCTGGCCGAAGGTATTGTGTTAGAGAAGAATGAGCCCTTAGAGCGCCCTAAGGCGCCAATTGACTCGGCCACCATTGCAGCCTATGAGGACACTACTGATGGTGTCCGTGATCCTCAGGGCGAGGGGTACATTATAGACCATGATCGCACTCCGCCTGCTTCGCCTGCTGCTGCTGCTGCTGAATCTGATGCACCATCTCATTCCCATCATGCCGCGGGTACTTCCTCTGCGGCTACCGAGCAGTCCCACCCTTCCGCATTTCAGGATGACCCAACGCATGCGTACTACCTACAGTTGCAGGAGTTGCGGCGAGCACATCGTCGTTTAGCCGTGGCCTTTCAAGAAGAGCAGCGCCAGCGAGTTCAGCGACAAGAGTATGAGAATGAGCACGACCGGGTCCTTGCGCAGACTTATGGACAGTCATATCCTCAGTTTCCCTTTCCTACACCACCGCCGCCGGTACCTGCCACCTACATTCCGCCACACGACTCAGTTGAGGAGTCTTAGTCCTCGGCTATCAGGAAAGTACTTTTCTCACCTCTCCATGGGGACCATGTTGTTTTCAGTTTGGGGGGGTGTAGTCTATTTTTATTCTTCGAGTCGAGTCTTGTTTATAAAAAAAAAAGTCTTGAGTCGAGTCGGGTCAGTAGTAGAAATGTGAAACTGCATGACTAAATTAATTTGTTGAATATGAGTTGAACGGTCAAAAGAGCATGTGTTTGAACTTTGATTTAATCTTCTTTCCATTAAATCCATCTATGTGCTTAACTCCATTGATTTATTTGGGGATGATTTATGCAATTGAGTGGTTCCTTTATGATCCCACCGGATGCTAGAACTTGTCTGATCACTAGTCGAGACGAAATCCTAGGTGAAGTAACATTAAGGAAGTGATTTAGGCCATCTTTGAACAAGCAAGAGCCTAAAATGCCTACCTTTGTATTGTATTTTCCCTAGTATTCCCCATTGAGCCATATAAACCCGTTTCTTTGGCAACCAATTTAATACCCAGAGCCTAAATGTGAAAATCCTAATTACCCATCACTCATACACACAAGGTATAGACAAATATTGAAGGTTGAGGAGGGTATGATGAGAAGGGTATGTATTTAATTGAATGAAGTGCCTGAGAAAAGAAGATATGAAACCCCATGTATGCAAAAGAATAAGTTTGGGGGTTCCGAAAAAAAAAAAGAAAAAAAAAAGAGAAAAATCAGCGGATTGAAGGTTCATAATCATTGGGGATGTCAAAAAGTGAAGGGTAGTTGCTAATGGATGATTCGAAGTGATAATTGTGTGTTTGGGTGATTTGAGCCACTTAATCCCATATTTTCCTACCTTACCCAAAGCCCACATTACAAGCTTTAAAAGTCCTATTGATCCTTGTTAGGAAATTTATTGTTTAGATTTTGATGAATGCCATGTAAAACTTAGAATAGGGAGTTGGCACCCCAATTCTTATTGTAAAATGCATTGTAATAAATAGAGCTGGCCAAGCTGAGTTAAGTCAGCTACGCCCTAACATGCAAGAAGACAACTGGAGACTAGAAGGAAGACTCTACTGCGAGACAATTTGAGTATGGCAAAGAAGAGTAGACGGGAACTCTACTAAAAAGCGGTGAGATGCGGTGAGTGGAGTATTAGTCAAGTCAACTCGAGAAAAGCCAAGTCTCAAGTTGAAGTGACTGAAGAGTCATCCAATGATTGGAAGCTGACTCTAAGTCACCTGGGGAAAGCAAAGAAATGCAGTCAAGTCGAGATAACTATAAAAGATCCGTTGCACGGAAATCAAGAGAATTACTTAAACAAGTAATATCTTCATACTACCTTTCTCGGAGTGCTCAGTCCGAGAAGCGTGCAAAAGGAATGAACCAATGGGAAGCACTACACCGTGTCAGAACTCTGAAAAGGTGAAAGGACAATTCATATGAGGAAATGGCAATTCCTAGGACTGCAACAAGACAAGCCAACGACTGCAAATGACTTTCAAAAATAAGCCTATCTCTTCAACGGGCAAATTTTTGAAAGATCACTATAAAAGGCTGAGGAGTTTATTTGAGGATGATATATATGAGAGTGACACAATTCTGAGACCAACCAAACAACGTTCAAGCAATTATTAGAAAATCAAACATTCTCAATCCTCAAGCCTACACTACGAAGAACATCAATCCAACACTCACCTGTGAAGGAAAGATAACTTCAATCAGTTGAAGAGGAAAACACTGAAAAATCAAGGGGTCTACATTCCACGAAGGATTATAGGAAGGTTCAAGGTCGAACCAAGTCTTAAGCTTTTGGAGGGCTTCGTGATCAAATCCAAAGAGCTTGAGCAAGTGAGTGTAGTAGCAAGCAAGTGCCTGTGAAGAAGAAGGCCGAGTCGCACGAGAAGCCGGTGAGTGATCAAGGCGTCTCAGATCGAGTCCCAAAGAATCAAGTCATTTGTGTGATCAAGACTTGTATCCGGATGCTACCACTTTGTATCGATCATTACCTAGTGGATTCCTCCAGGAGTTGGAGAAGAGAGGAGTAGAAGAATTACCCCATCTTCGAACCTCTATAAAAACTTCATTGTGTCATTTACATTTCAAAGACTTTAATTTCTCGCATCTTAATTGTTTAATTTCACGACATATCGCTATCCACTTGATAATCTTTAAGTACTAAATCAAGCACTAAATCCTTGCTTAATCAAACTTAAGGGTGTTAAGTCTTCCGCTGAAAACAAAACCACAATTGAGTTAATTTAGACTCAACGGCTGAGTTAATCCATCAACAGCTAAGTTGAGTCTGTTGAGAGACTAACTCTACTGATTGACTAACTTGGCTGTCCATCAAGGACACAGCTGTGTAGTATTAACTCTGAATATTTTAAAAGGACTAAAACGAAAATTTGGTAAGGTTTATTCAACCCCCCCCCCTTCTAAACCTTACACTTACACCCCTTGGGACCTACAATCCTTGTGTACATTAGCCTACATTAGTGGAGATTAGTGCGAAAGACAAGCCTATGAAGTCCGGTAAACATCTCATCTCTATATTCAAAAAGTGGATCATTTTGAAAACACTTGATTGCGTGGGTCTATCTGGATAATGAAAACAGAGTTGGCATGAACATTCCACCTTCATGATTACATTGTGAAAATACGTGCTTGATTGATAGTAAAACGAAATTTGACGAATGAGTTTGGTTGTGAAGTTTCGCAGTTGGTTTGTTGAGTCTGTCGTCTTCATTTTTGTTTCCTTCTTGTTTGTCGTTTTTTTTTTCAGAGTCTGTAATTGCTTGAGGACAAGCAAATGTCTAAGTTTGGGGATATTTGTTAAGTTGGTTTTTATACCAACGTATTGAGTACTCTAGACGAGGATTTTGCGTTGTTTTCGGGTATTTAGTGTCGTTTGAGTCGAGTTTGTGTCATTAGTTGTCGTTCGAGAATCGGGACTGATCTTGATAGCCGAAACTGGTTAAAAAACGATGAAAAATGTGTTTGGGTGGTGAAGATCGCATTTTAGAGCTAAAAAATGGAAATATATCGAGCAAGATTGAGCGCCGCAGCGCCAAAACCCCCGCGCCGCAGCGCGGGGGTCGAAATTGGTACAGCGGATGAGGACATGGGCGCGCTGCAGCGCCACGCCGGGCGCGCTGCAACGCGCGATGGACGACATAAGCAAAGATATCTTGGGCGCTGCTGCGCTCAACAACTGGGCGGCTGCGTGTGCGTAGGTAGTTTGGGAGAGCGCGTGCATTGCGTGCCATTTCTATGCTGCGGCCTGCACGCGTATGGGCCTGAACGTATTTTGGGCCTTTTTGGACGGAATTTTTAGGGTTTCAAGCCTATAAATAGAAGAAGGGACGTACAAGCAGGGGGTTGGACATTTTGCAGAGCACAAGGGACGATTTTGAGCAAGGAGAAAGAGTTCGGGACGAGATTCGAAGGCATCTATCTTCTGGAAACAGAGAAGATTCCTCCTTTAATCATTCTGAATTATTTTTCTAGCATCTTTGTTGAACCCTATCAATGTATAATTACTTCTTCATGAGTTTTTGTACATCTATTATGAGCTAAACCTATTTTTCTAGGGGATTGATGTAACTTATGTTTGAACCTATGTTTTGATTTCTAGTTTATGAAATTTGAATGTTTATTAATCTATTGTGCTATTTGATTTGGGTGCATCTGGATTATCTGATCAATAATTTAGATTGTTTGGCGTGTTTAATTTGACGCTCGAGAGAGGTAATTGAACACATGGCCTTAGAATAGCACAACCTAGGGTTTCATAGAATCGAGAGATTTATGAATCTTTTGAAGTCTGTGAATGAATATTCATTGAGCGTATTAGGGTTTAATCTATGATTTTTATAGAGATATCGAAATCAGAAATTGGAACCTAGAATCATTTGGCACTCGAGAGAGGAAGTGATAAACGGTAGGAATATTGGCTTATAGATTAATAACTTGTGATTTATAAACTGGATTGAGAACATAGGGGATAACTAGGTGAAATCAACCCTCTAGAATTCATCTTCTACGTGTTTGATAATTTGGTTGAACCAATTCTTAGTTTAATTTTTAGTTTTAATTTTTAGTTTAATAAACCATCCATCTCTTTTCGATTTCTAAATAGAATTAAGTTATTTTAATTATAGTACTTAGTATAAAATTCGATAACAATCCCTGTGGAGACGATAACCCTACTTTCAAAACCTATACTAAAACTTGACACCATACGCTTGCGGTAAGAATTTCGCGATCAAGTTTTTGGCGCCGTTGCCGGGGAATGTTTTATCCTATTTTAAACTAATAATATTACCAAGTAGTCTTAATACTAATCTAGACTAGTTTAGGAGTCATAATTTCGTATTTCTCATTGATTTATTGCGAGATTCTGAAAATACTAATTTGCTTCCTTATGATCCACAGATTGAACGGACACTTCGAGCAATAAGAGCAGCAAAGCGAGCACATAATCGAGCAATGGCAGACAGCGTAGACAATGAGAATAACGGAAATCGGGTTGTGAATATGCCACCACAGCCTGAGGCACCAGAAAGGGCAATCCGGGATTATTTCCGGCCGGCCTTGAACCAGAACTACTCCGGAATTGTGCGCCAACCTATAAATGCAAATAATTTCGAATTGAAACCGGGCCTCATAAGCATGGTTCAACAGAATCAGTTTGGGGGGAGTCCAATGGATGATCCGAATACACATTTGGCGACATTCTTGGAGATTTGTGACACCATCAAGATGAATGGTGTGTCTGATGAGGCAATTAGGCTGAGGCTTTTCCCGTTCTCACTCAGGGATAAAGCCAGGCGTGGTTCTGACGACGATCGCACTGGGAGTATCACTAGTTGGGACGATCGATTGAAAAATTAATGACAAAGTTCTTCCTCTCCCAAAGAAGACGCTCCAAATCGAAAAAGCGAGATAGCTCAATTCCAACAGATCAACTTTGAGCCACTGTATGAAGCTTGGGAACGATATAAGGATCTGTTGAGAAGATGCCCAAAGCATGGTTATGCGGACTGGCAGAGAGTCCAGTACTTTTACAATGGTTTGAACGGTCATACGAGGACAATACTAGATGCAGCAGCAAGGGGCACTTTGATGGCTAAAACCCCGACTGAGGCATTACTTCTTCTTGAAGAAATGGCCACAAACAGCTATCAATGGCCTTCTGATAGATTAGTACCAAAGAAAGTTGCTGGTGTCCTTGAGCTGGATCATATGTCGGCATTAGCATCTCAAATATCAGCATTGTTGAAACAACTGGCCATCATGAATTCGGGTGGAACATCGCAACAGACCGAAATACCAGCGGCCGTTCAGGAGGTTGCGACATTCGATGCCGAGCAAGTCAAAAATACCAGGAGTTCACAAAAATACCATCAGGTAGTTGTCTAATTTGTAAACCTAGAAAGAAATTAAGTTCCCCAACCAAGCTCATTTCTAAAGTAGAAGACATAGAGTTCACAAAATCATCACGTAGTGAATCACAAGTAGAACCAAACACTATATCATCCACATAAACTTGAGCTATATTCATATGGTGCCTTTCTTTCTTAATGAACAAGGTTTTATCAAATCCGCCTCTTTTAAAACCAAATTGTACTAAGAAATCTGCCAATCTTTCATACCAAGCCCTAGGGGCTTGTTTTAATCCATCCAATGCCTTTTTAACTTTAAAAACAAAATTAGGTTTGTGTGGATCTTGAAATCCTTTTGGCTGCTCTACGTGCACTTCTTCATTTAAAAAGCCATTAAGAAAAGCGTTTTTGACATCCATTTGGTACAACTTAAGATCAAGAGAGCAAACAACACACAATAATAATCGAATAGACTCAAGACGAGCAACAGGTGCGAAAGTCTCATCGTAATCAACACCTTCTACTTGTGTGTAACCCTGTGCAACTAGTCTAGAATTTGTTCCTTACAATGTTGCCATGTTCATCACTTTTATTTGTGAAAATCCACTTAGTGCCTATGACATTAACATTGTCAGGACGTGGAACCAAGTCCCAAACATCATTTCTAATGAATTGGTTTAACTCCTTATGCATGGCATTAATCCAGAATTCATCCTTAAGAGCTTCATTAAATTTTTGGGCTCAATGTTCGACACAAAACAAGTAGCACTTACCATCAAGCATGTAGAAGAGAAAAAAGGAAGGCCTCACCATATCCCTGTAGTTCGGTCTCTCCTTTATCCTTATTCTGATATTATCAGACACTTCTCCAATGACTTGAGTGGTTGGATGGTCTTTCTGGATCTTCCTTGGAGGATCTCCTTGCACAGGAACAAGATTATGATCGAGTTCAGCTTCACTTTCGGAGCTATCTTGTTGTTCAACTGTATCCATCACAATAACAGACACAGGTTTTTGCAGAATAACAGAGTCAATCACATCAACAATGTTCTTATCCTCTGACTTATTTCCTAAAATTGACAATTCATCAAAAACGGCATTAACAGTTTCTTGAATTGTTCTAGTTCGAAGATTGTAAATCCGATAAGCATGGCTATTTTTAGAATAACCAAGAAACATGCCTTTGTCACTTTTAGGATCAAACTTTCCCAAATTCTCCCTGTCATTCAAGATATAACAGACACACCCAAACACATGGAAATACTCTAGATTAGGCTTCTTTCCATTTAAAATTTCATAAGAAGTCATAGTAGAGCCCGGTCTCAAGTACAAACGGTTAGAAATGTGACATGCATTATTCAAAGCTTCGGCCCAAAACCTTTTTGAAATATTTTTCGAGCACAACATTACTCGGGCCATCTCTTGCAAGGTTCTGTTCTTTCTTTCGGCCACCCCATTTTATTGGGGTGTTATGGGAGCTGAAAATTCATGGAAAATTCCTTTCTTTTCACAAAAGTTTGAAAATGAAATGTTCTCAAATTCTTTCCCATGATCAGAACGAATCCTTGCAATGCTTGAATCATGCATGCTACAAATTCTAGTGTAAAGTCTCTTAAAAGCCTCAAAGGTTTCAGATTTTTCTTTCAAAAATTCAACCCAAGCAAATCTCGAAAAATCATCAACACACACTTAAGTGTATTTCTTCCCTCCTAAACTATCAACCTCAACTGGACCCATCAAATCCATATGAATGAGCTTAAAGCAGTGTGTGGTATTGAAGTGTTGTCTCACCTGGTGAGACACCTTGGTTTGTTTACCTTTCTGACAAGGTTCACAAACATGAGTGACTTTACCATTGAAGGTAAGTTTGGGAATACCCCTAACTGCTTCAAGACTGATCAGTTTTTGCAAATTTCGAAAATTGACGTGTCCAAGTTTTTGGTGCCAAAGAATGTTTTCATCAAAATCGACATGATGACATGTTTCATCTTTTCCAAGCAAATAGCAATTATCAGTAGATCTAGTACCAGCCATGACATGAGAATCATTGCTATCAAAGACAGAACAAGAGTCTTTATCAAACTTAACATGCAAATCATCATCGCACAATTGACTTATACTAATTAAATTAGCAAGTAAGCCATCAACATGAAAAATATTCTTGAGTTTAGGAAAACCTTTGACATTTAGAGTTCCTTTACCAATTATAATTCCCTTAGCACCACCACCAAACTTCACTCTTCCTCCATTCCACACTTCATAATAAGTTAAATGTGACTTGGTACCTGTCATGTGGCGTGAGCAGCCACTATCGAAGTACCAAGTGCCTTTAACATTGGAATTCAGAGAAGTGTAAACAACAAGACAAGAATGACTTTCAACATCTGTCTCACTCACTCCAGAAGAGTTACTGGAAAAATTTATCATTTTTCTTGAGGTGTCGTGTTGTGTGTGACGTGTCACTTCAGACCACACTTAACCTCTTTTCATATCCTTTTTCAATTCTTTACAGAAGGGTCTAGTGTGCCCTGGAGTTAGACAATAATGACAAACATAATGACGTTTGGAAGAATTTTCAGAGTCCAACATATCCACTGAATCAGTCAGTTTTTGCTTTGCAAGTTTATCAGGCTTGAAGCCCAAACCACTTTTGTCAAATCTAGCTGTTTTCATAATTTCATCAACCACAATAGAGCTAGAATCAAACTGACTCACCCTTTTCTGAAGATTACAAAGTTCAGTTTTTGCCTGATCAAGTTCTTTATCCTTTTTAGTCAAAAGAACTTCCAATTTTGAGATTGAAGCTTTTAAATCTTCATTTTCTTTGAGGAAAACATCATTTTCGAGTTTTACTTTGGACAAATTTTCTACAAGATCTTTGTTTTTAATAATCAAATTGTGATTTTGATTATCAAAATCAAAAGAGCTTGGGGATAAATGTCATGCTTCAACAGTATGAGATGAGTTGAAACAGAGTACCTGATCTTCTTCAGATTCTGAGGTGTTGTCAGGTGTTGTATCAGGTGATACGACACCTCTGGCAACACTTTTGGAACTTCCAGAATTCTGATGCATACTTTCGCACATAGTAAACAAGCCTTGATTGAGCTCCTCTTCCTCCACCTTTTCAGCATCAGTGTCATCATCACTTAGGGATACACAAACGTTCATCCCACTTTCCCTAAGTGTGTTAGCGCACTGGTTGGCATAGTGACCAAACCCCTTACATGCACGACATTGGATTCTATCCATTTCTTTTGGTTTAAAGAATGGATTCTCAAAGGTCTGATCATACTTCTTCATGGGAGTAGGAGTTCCAGCGTTAATAGGCTTCTTTGGCTTGAATCCTCTGTTATTGAAAGGAGTTTTGGAATCTTTGCCCTTGTTTAATTTTTTGAATACATTGTCGAACCTTCTTGTCAACATTACAATGGTCTCTTCACCAAGTTCTGAATCTTCCATTTCCTTGATGAAGTGTTCCATTACAGTGTTGGCATCACTTTGGGCATCACCTGTAGCTTCCTCAGCTTGTGACTGAAATGCTATGCTCTTTCCTTTCCCTCTCGTCTCATATTCCTCTTGTTGAGCCAAGTTCAGCTCAAAAGTCTGCAAAATACGCATGAGTTCATCAAGACGTAGAGTCTCCGTGTTCCTGGTTTCCTCAATGGTGTAGATTTTGACATTAAATCTCTTAGGAAGTGATCTCATGACTTTAGATACAAGTCTTTGGTTACCAATTGGATCTCCAAGAGCTTGTGCTTCATTAGCAATCTCACAGATTCTAGCATTGTAAGATGAAATGGTTTCATCTTCCTCCATTCGTAGATGTTCAAATTGAGTTGCAAGGAGTCTCAATTTGGTTCTACGAACACCCTGTGTTCCTCCACAATGCACCTGCAGAGCATCCCACGCATCTTTAGCTGAGTTA
Organism: Rehmannia glutinosa; assembly: GCA_016081115.2. NCBI lineage: Eukaryota > Viridiplantae > Streptophyta > Magnoliopsida > Lamiales > Orobanchaceae > Rehmannia > Rehmannia glutinosa. Next base: position 7,241,301 of record CM071933.1, on the reverse strand, counting down.
CAGTTTGAGATCACTTTGAAAAGAGTCATATCCACAGCACTGAAAATGGCGTTCAATGCTTTGGAGTTGAAACTAGCCAATTGAATCTCATCATTTGTCCAGTCTATCTCTCTTTTAGGAACAAAATCACCATCAGCATCTATGATTCTTGGAGGAGTCCATCCAACCAGGATATTCCTCCACGAGCGCTCATTAATCGACTTTATGTAGGCCCTCATCTTAACTTTCCAATAGGAGTAGTTCGTTCCATCGAGAACTGGGGGACGAACCATCGAAATTCCTTGACCATCCATCAGCAAACACTGCAAAAAGAAACAGGATTTCACTTAGTAGTATCAAGTGTAGGCTCTTGATGCCAATTGTTAGAATTCAAGGGTCGAATTCTTAAGTTTGCAGTGAGTGTTGTGCAGAGTGTTGGCAACACCTCTAGGTGTCACCCAGCGGGAACTTGTGTTTTTCAGATTTTTTGTTTATTTTGTCAATTATGAAAAATAAACAAAGCATAAAAATAAGATTGAACACAGGATATAAAATTTGCACAAGTATAAAAATACTTGTGCGGCGCCACTAAGGCAAAAACAATGAAGTAGAATGTTGATTACACAAAATAAAGAACAAGACAAAGACTTCCCTATTGTGCTTGATCTTTCTACTCAACCTTCTACCGTAAACAGGAGATAACAACTATAACCTATTCCAGATTACAAAACGTCTCTCAAAACTATCAAGAAGAAACAACTTTCAAGAGGTGTTGTGATGGGTGACGTCAACACCTGTCGAACACAATTTGCACCTCTCCCTCTTCTTGTGAAAAGGCTTGGACTCTTTTGTTAAAAACTTCAATCTTTTGCTCTGGAATCCGTGTCACACTTTGTGCAATCTCTTTGCCCTTTTATAGAACGGCCACATCCCTACAAAATAGGTCACACAACCCACTTTCAAGTTAAGGGGTTAGTAGGAGATTTGAGAGATGTTGGTTCCTAGAAAGTAGGACACAATCCCCACTATCTCTCAACTCCCAAACAGCCGACTAAGTCTCCAAAAACCATGTAATTGGGTCTGCAAAATATCAGTCTATTTTTGTTCTAGAAAATTGGCAAAATAACAAGATAAAAATATCTTAAAATTATTTGAGTTTTGACTCAATAGGTCAACTCTAACAATTTTGACACGGTCATACCATTTTTGTATTTTCTGATGAGGTACGTGGTTATATTTTAAAAAATTGATGCGGTACATTTTTGGGTACGGATCATGGACCGGTCTGTGGAAAGGAAAAAAAAGACAGTGAAAATTTGAACTCAAAAATGGCTAAGAAAACATGGTTAAAACTATTTTTATTATGGAGAAGTAACCAAAAATCCGACGGACTCTTATATTAATATTAGTTGGGCCCCCCTACCCGAGATTCTTGGCTTCGTCATTGCTTGTGCTTCAATGGTTGAGACGTGTGTTGTAAGGGCGAATAACCCGGGTTTGATCACATACGAGTGCATGTGTACCCTCCCCAAATTCCTCCAATTGCACTAAAAAAAACTCGGTTTCAAATACTTATAGGGATAGTTACAAAAGGCCCATGAGGTTTGGGCTAATTACAAAAAAATCCAAAAATATTTCAAAATTATGAACATTGGGAGTTTTTGTATTATCCTTTTTTTTTTATAATCAGACGGATCGAACAGATAATTGGTTTTCGATTAAATCGACGGATCCGATCCATCTTTGAATGCACAAATTGCACCAAATGCAGTAGATAACTGAATTAGGTCAACAATCTCGAAATCTGCACATGCGAGTATGCGACATTGAACACATTCAATTTTTTTTGATTTTTTTTCTATTTTTTTTCTAAACTGGATCGATACAGTGAGACAGTGACTAAAACCCAGCTGTAGTCAAACTTTGGATAATTCTACTCTTGGTCCCTGAACTATGCAGTGTTTCAATTTTGGTACCCCACTTTCAGTGAATACCAATTTCGGTAACCAAGGGTTTATTTTTTAATTACTTTCAACACATATATTATAAGTGATTAAAAAGTAAAACATCAAGTACCAAAATTGAAGATGAAAAAATATAACATGAGGTACCAAAATTGACATATATTTGATGAAATATCACAAAAGTGATTAAAAAGGTAAACACGAGTTACTAAAATTGACATGAACTCAAACAATAAATATTTCCAAATAAACCACCCACACCTACATAAACTTCAACAACAACCCAATAGTTGAGGTAGTTCATTTTCTAACAACTACAACAACTTCAAAAAAAAAAAAAAAAAAAAAGGTTCGGAAACCATGAATAAGCTCCCAATCATAAATTTCTCCAACCTGAAACAACAAACTACATCGTGGGACTCCGTGAAATCCCAAGTCCTGAAAGCCCTTGAAGAATATGGCTGTTTTGAGGCCATATTCGATGAAATACCTCTTAATCTTCGTAAATCAATGATTGATGGATTAAAACAAGTTTTTGATATCCCTTTGCAGAACAAATTACGAAACAGGTCCAATAAGCCCTACCATGGCTACGCTGGACAAAATCCGAAGCTTCCACTCTACGAAAGCTTGGGAATTGAGGACGCCCTTTCCCCTGGAAAAATCGAAAGGTTCACCAATCTCATGTGGTCCGAAGGCAATCCCACTTTCAGGTATTACGTGTGTATAATTTAGGGATAATTACAAAAACGCACCTGAGGTTTGGGCTGATTAAAAAAAAAAATCAGAAATGTTTTAAAGTCCCTTCAAATTTCATTTTGTCTTAAATTTAATGGGGTAATTATAATATATTTTTAAATATTACTGTGTTTTTTGAAATATTTTTTGACTATAAAGGGAAAAATATAAAACGAAATCAAACCTCAGGGGGTTTTTGTAATTTTTAATGAACTCTGGGTTTTTTTTGTAATAAATCAAAACCGTAGAGGGGATTTTTTTAATTATCCCTAAAATTAAATCTTGAGTGTGTGTAAATACTAAGTGATATTGACAGTTTTTGATCATATATAATTTGATCCGAATCTAAAAGTAGGGGAAAATTTGTTCTTATATTTCTCATTTATTAAATGCATAAAAGATGAAAATGAAAACATTTTAGTGAAAGACGAGGACATAAAAGATCGATGGAAGAGGTATTTCAATAACCTTTTTAATAAACCGAAGAAGAATGAAGTCACATTAGGGGAACTAGGTCAATCTGAACTGAATAGAAACCGTACCTTTTATCGTCGAATTCAACTTCATGAAGCAGAAAAAGACTAAACAAAATGAAAACTGGCAAAGTTGGCCAGATGATATACCAATTGAAGCGTGGAAATGTTTAGGTGGAGTTGGAATTGCATGGCTTACTAAATTATTTAATGTTATTCTAAAAACTAAGAAAATGCGATGAATGGAGAAAAAATATATTGATACCTATATATAAAAACAAAGGGGATATACAAAATTGTGCAAATTACGGGGAATTAAATTAATAAGTCATACAATGAAACTATGGGAAAGAGTTATAGAAGCAAGAATAAGAAATGAAACTAGTATATTAGATAATCAATTTGGCTTCATGCCGGAAGATCCACAATTGAAGCTATACACTTAATTAGACGAATATGTGAACAATATAATGAGAGAAAACAAGATTTACATATGATTTTTATTGATCTTGAAAAGGCATACGATAGAGTCAACCGTGATATAATGTGGCGCGTATTGGAAAAAAAGAGGAATAAAAATAGCTACATAGATGCCATAAAAGATATGTATGATGGTATAACAACATGCATTAGGACACCAACAGGAATATCTAGTGAATTCCCAAACACTATAGGTTTGCATCAGGGATCTGCTCTAAGCCCGTACCTTTTTATCCTAATAATTGATGAAATCACTAAACACTTACAAAAATCCATCCGAACGAATGTATGTTATTTGCGGACGATATAGTTTTAATTGATGAAACAAGGGAAGGAGTAAATGCAAAATTGGAAGTTTGGAGAGAAGCACTCGAATCAAAAGGTTTTACTATAAGTAGGGCTAAAACAGAATACATGGAATGCCACTTTAGTAAAAACAATAGGAACAATGAGACGAAAGTTAAAATTGATGGACATGAAGTGAGCATAACAAAGAGTTTTAAATACTTAGGATCTATAATTGAAGAGAACGGAGAAATCAATAAAGATGTCACACATAGGATCCAGGCGGGTTGGAATAAATGGAGGAGTGCATCTTCTATCCTTTGTGACCGTAAAATACCATTAAAATTGAAAGGAAAATTTTATAAAACGGCCATAAGGCCCGCAATGCTTTATGGAGCAGAATGTTGGGCGACTAAATATGAACACGAACAAAAAATGAGGGTAGCAGAGATGAGAATGCTAAGATGGATGTGCGGACACACTAGATTAGATAGAATAAGAAATGAACACATTAGAAACAAAGTGGGAGTAGCACCAATAGACGAGAAAATTAGAGAAACGCGATTAAGATGGTTTGGACATGTTTATAGGAGACCTTTAGATGCACCTGTGCGACGTTTAGAAGGTAGAGAATCACTCACACAAATCAAAAGAGGAAGAGGTAGGCCTAAAAAGACTTGGAAAAAAGCTATTAAACATGACATGTTATATCTAGAAATAAACGAAAATATGGCTTATGACCGTAAACGATGGCGCGATATGATCCGTATAGCCGACCCCACGTAGTGGGATTAAGGCTTAGTTTGTTGTTGTTGTTGGTTATTTCTCATTTATTTTCGATTTCATTCTGAAATGCAGAAAATCGCTTTTATAACTTATTCACTAAATATTATCTTTTAAACTTAACCACTTTCAACTTTATTTGCAAACATTACCTAGCTCCCCTCCCCCCAATATTTTAGGTTATGTTTTTAAGGGAAAATTACAAAAATTAGCCCTCAGATTTGGGGTAGTTACGAAAATACTAAGAGAAATTTAAAAATTACAAAAAAAAAAAATTAGGTCTTAAATGTAATTAAGGGGATAACCTTAATGTTTTTACAAATGTAAAAAGAAAGTGTTTTGAAATAGTTTTGTTTATGAAGGAGGTAAAGTGTAATACAAAATTAAATTTCAAAGGGATTTTTGTAATTTTTATAAACCTCGGGTTTTGTTTTGTAATTACCCCAAACCTCCGGGAAGGTTTTTGTAATCATCTTACCATTTTATTTTATTTTTAATCTTCTTACCAGCAAGAGTGTAGAGTCATTCTGTGGGGAATTGTCGGAATTGGACAAGAAAGTGAGGAGGATGGTGGTGGAGAGCCTTGGACTGGAAAAATACATGGATGAGCATAGAGATTCAACAAATTACCTTGCTAGATTGCAGAAATATGATGGGCCTAAAAGCAATGAAACAGAGCTTGGATTGAACCCCCACACGGACAAGAACATTGTTTCCATATTGTATGGTAATAAGGTGAAAGGATTGGAAGTGCTGACAAAAGATGGAAAGTGGATCAATGCTGAGCCCTCAGTGAATTCTTTCATTGTCATGATTGGAGACTCTTTACATGTAAGTGCTTCAACTTTAACAAGAGCCGTCAGTCAAAATCAGCCCGGCCGGTGGAAAACTAGGCTAGGCTGTGATTTTAGATGCCCAAAATGAATCGGGTCTAATTAGCCCGAAACACTAGCTAGGCCCGGTTGACCCAAGCATTTTAGTTGTTTTATGTGTTGGGCCCAGCCGGCCCAACCCAATTTTTCATTTGGCTCGCCGGCTAGCATTGCATAGCCCCGATCCTTTTGACAGCTCTAACTTTGAATATCCACTTAAGTTTAATTTAATTTTTTTCCTTATGTTCTTACGGATAATTTGAAAATATCATGAAGTTTGGGGTATTTACAAGAAAAAATCAGAGAAGTTTTAAAATTGCAAAAGCTCCTAGGATTTGAATCTGTAACTTTTTGATAAATGTATGAGGGATTTTGGAAATATATTTTGCTTATGAATGGAAAATATTAAATGGAATTTAACATTAATGGAATTTTTATAATTTTGAAACTCTTTTTAGTTTTTCTAGATACCCACAAGTCTCTTCTTTCTTTTTTAAACTCTCCCTACAAAATATTTGGCGGATAAGTGATCAAAATTCCAATATTATTTTATTGTTGGGCTGAGGCAGTCGTCCCACATTCAAGTGTATACAAACATGTTACAGTCTGTGCATTGATATATTTGTATATGAACAAGCTATTGATTAAGAGAGAAGAGAGAATCTAAAATCTGTATTTCATAGAAGAAAAGTTAAGTGTACAGGGATGACTTGAGACTGTTTATATAGAGGAAATAATACCTGTTGTAACTAGCATAACTACCATAACTAACAAAACTCTAACTTATTTCTGATCTTGACACCCCCCCCTCCCGCATGTGGTGCGTGAATATTATTCAAGCCCAACGTGGATATAAATTATGTATAACTGAGGTGACAATGACTTTGTCAAGATATCAGCAATTTGATGTGTTGACGGAATATGAATGAGTTTAATAAGTCCTGCTTCCACTTTTTCCCTTACGAAGTGACAATCGAGTTGAATGTGCTTTGTTCTTTGGTGATGACATGGATTGTGAGCTATACAATAAGCAGATTTACTGTCTGTATAAATGAGGGCAGGCTGTTTATGGTGAATTCTCAAATCTTGTAGCAGATAGGTGAGCCATTGAATTTCACAAGTTATGGAAGCAATGACCCTATATTCAGCCTCTGTTTAAGACCGACTGACTGTAGGTTGTTTCTTCGATTTCCAAGATACAAGGGAGTCACCCAAATATATAGCATAGCCACTAACACTTCATCTTGTATCTAGGCGTCTTCCCCAATCTGCATCACTGTACCCCTTAAGCTGAGTAGATGAATTTGCAGGGTGGAATAATCATTTTCCTGGATTGGTATCTTGAGATATCTTAACACCTTGTGAGCCACAGACAAGTGAATATTAGTAGGATTGGACATAAACTGAGACAATGTTTGAATATTATATGAGAAGTCTGGTCTTGTGATAGTCAATTAAAGCAGTCCACCAATCAATTTTCTGTACTTAGTTGGATTCTCTAAAGGAGTACGTACCATCTTTAGCTTTTAGCTCAATTTTACGATCCATTGGTGTGGAGCAAGGCTTGCAACCAGTGTAACCTGTACAGAGAGGATGTTCAAAGCATATTTTCTCTGGCAAATATTAATTCATGTCTTACTCCTGGCCACTTCAATGCCTAGAATATACTTGAGTGTACCAAGATCTTTGATGGTAAAAGTGTTATCCAAATGTGTTTTGATTGCCTCAATTTCCTGAATATTATTCTCAGCTAGTATGATATCATCAACATAAACACATAAAACTGTTAGTGAAGAATCATAAATTTTAGTAAAAAGAGAACTAATCAGATTTGGACTGATTAAAACCATAAGTAAGTAATCAGGATGTAAGCTTTTGGAACCAATGTCTCGATGCTTGTTTTAAACCATTGAGGCTTTTCTGTAACTTGCAGACTTTATTTGCATGAGAGTATCGTGGTGGTGGTTTCATGTAGACTTCTTCATCCAAATCCCCATGTAAGAATGTATTGTCGACATCAAGTTGATCACAAAACCAATTTTGTGATGTTCCAAGAGCCAAAACTAATCTTTCAGTTGTAAACTTTGTAACAGGAGAGAAAGTATCAAAATAGTCCAAACCTTCTTCTTGAGTGTATCCCTTTACTACTAATCTAGCGGTATATATTTCTACTGTGCCATCTGCTTTGTAGTTGACTTTGTAAACCCATTTTCAACCAATACAATGCTTATTATGGTGTAAATCAGTGAGGCTCCATGTATTGTTCTTTGAGATAATTATTTTTAACCACCTCAACTTTACCCCTTTTTACACTTCACAACCTATACTTTAATTTTTAACCTTTTGCATCCTGAACTACGAAAATAATTACACTTTGCACACTTTGGATGATTTTTCCCCTAGGATTTTATTCTTTAATAACAATAGTTCTAGTTATCCTTTTAAACTCTAATTTGTGGTAGATTGCTCCATAATGATAAATACATTGCATTATACAATAATCATAAAGTTTTTACTCCCTAATCAATTTGTTTTTTGGATTTTTCGAGAAATAAGAACCCAAATTTTCTGTAACTTGTTTTGTTCGTGGCATTGTTACACCTACTTAGATCCAGTCTCTATTCAGAGGTTTTAAATGGATCATGTCAGGTTTCCAGCCTATAAACTCAATAAGACATACTTATATCTAGATCTTATTTCAAGTATTTATCCGTATACAAATTGGGTCTTTAGACTAAAAATAAAAATAGTCCATTACGACCATATCAGGCCCAACATGTTTCCGTAAAATTAATAAATCCGTTAAAATTCATACCTCTTTTTGACCGAAACAGTACCGGGTGAAATGGCCCGCAACACCACCAGCCGAAAAATTAATGCCCCCAGATAGTTTGACAAACATCTCATCACTGTTCAACCTCACCCTCAGGGAGGATGATCTGCAAGTTATCCGACTCCTTCAGCAACTGCTCAGCATAACCTTGGTTCGTTTCCTACTCCAGGCGTATGAAATAATTCTTTGAAGGGATGAATTAATAGTACATTATGAATACATGTTGAACAAACAACCTTTATTTTATTAAGAACTTAAAGAAAAATTTATTACATCAGTAATCTCCTTTTGGGAGGAGAAAACTTTTTTAGCCTCTCGTAAAGGTTATCACACTCTTGTACATAAAATTAAAACTAAACTCTAAAACTAAAAACACTCTCTGAAATTCTAAACACTCAATAATATTACAGGAGAAATTTTCGGGAAATGTTCGATGCCTTTAGCCTTCTGAAAACTCTTATTTATATAGAGGTAAGGGCTGCCTCTATTCCTTGGATTCTCCCATCCACTTGCTGAAAGTAGTGGAATACTTTACTATCTTCACATGGCTCGGGTCTCTCCTTGTCTGGTATCCAAGGTAAGTTGATAAGGCTCCAAAGCCAGCTGACTCTTCTTTTTCCGTCTTTTAGCTATATGGAATCTTATGACGTCATTGCTTACGTCATTAACTTGAATTATCAGCATCTTGATGAGTTGGATGCCAATTACTAGATCTGACCCACTTTTTGTCTCTTTGCTGAGTGGGTTATCCTTGAGTCACATGTCTCCTTTAACTTTGTCGGGGAATCTACTTTTTTGGTGGTCCCCGAAACTTTGGATACTTCTGCGTCTTTTCTTCTCCGTTGCCGGGTCTTCTCCGATCAACTTTTGGTCGGAATCCTTTGCCAAATTCCGGTTCCTTCTGGTTTTGACATTCCGGACAGACCCGAAGTTCCCAATGGCCAATGTGAGCCATATTGTAATATTTCCGGCGAGTTTCTTTACTCCCCGACAGCTTGTTTTTCCACAGAAGATTTTTTTTCTTTTCAAACAGATCTTCTGCGAATCTTGTAGTTTTTCCTGTCATAGTATTCAAAAAGAAAGATCCGTTCACTGAATTTTGATAAAATTTGAACGGAAACTTGACCTGGTCCATCTCCGTGAGACAAACCCACAATCCCCATGCCCTTCTTGTAGTAATCTGATCTTCAGTGAAGGTCATGGCCAATTGTGCTTCTTCGGAACTTGTCTCCTTGATATTTCTGAAGGCTCTTTCATCTGGTCTTCGAAGCCTAATGTAATGGAAGGCTTCATGTCCACCTTTTTCGACGGGCTCTGTTGTTGCACTTATGAAATACAGCTCCAATGTATCCCCTCGTTTTAGGCTGTCATTGTTGGACCAGCACTCGTACACTGCTTCCTGGATCCATTTGGGTAATTTTGTGATCTCCGGGAAGGATGGTGAAGTAGTATAGACTGAGGCCAAAGCCCTAAATTCATACCACTTCTTTACTTCTTCAGGGCTGGAATTTGGTAACATCCAAACCCTTGGATATTTTCCAGAAATATCAATTTTTGTTTTTTCTGGAGATATCCCTTGCCTGGTGATTAGTTTCTCCCAATTCGCCTGATATTCCTGCCAAGAAGAAGAAACTTTAATCTCGTTAATATCAATCTTAGAAGTGCCCATCATAGGCCTAAGATTGATCTCTTCGTCCTTTACCCCGGACGTGCTGGGTTGATGTGATAACTCAGGATTTGACTCCGGAGTATGAGTTTTTCCTTGTGCCAACATTTCTGCCAGCTTAGGACTTGTGCTAGAGGTACTGGAATCCTCTGCTACAAGTTGGGGAGCCCTGCGCTCTAAACGCTCCGTTTGCTTATTAGCGGCTCGGAGGAGTGGCCCTTGAAATGCCGTTCTCAGCTGAGAGTGAGACCGGACACATGCTCGTATACGATCGGTTACTTTGTCCCGATCACTCCTTTGTAATTTCCCAGCCAAATCAGCATTGATGACCAGGGTATCAAATTCTCGGAATAGCATTTCAAGCTGGTCTCCAAGATGTCTTGAGGCTGTGATGATGGAATCAGCTTCAATTCCCTCCATCTCTTGTTAAAAAATCTGCAAGAACATTTTCATGAGATTTTATAATGACAACATCATAATCATAATATTGACATTCAGCTTGCCATCTAAGTATTCTAGCTTTTTCTGGTTTTGATTCAATTTTATTTTTCAGAAAAGCTTTAACACTTGAATTATCTATTTTTTAAGATATACTTTTTCGCCAGTAGGAATAAAGGCCATTTTTTTAAGGGAAAAATACTTTTAACCCCCCAAATTATTCGACTTTTTATACTTTGCCATACGAACTTTAAAACGATACACTTAACCCCCTCAACTTCGCGAAATTTTACACTTTGCCTAAAATTCCGAAATTACCCCTAGTTTCATGGTAATTGGTTTTCAGTTTACCCTCTAAACTTTGAAGTTGTTGCACTTTACCACCTAGACTATAAATTTTATTGCAATTTCTAATTTTACTCCTTAAGGTCTTGCGATCCTCGAAAATCGTATCAGAGCCTAGGTTTATTAAGAACTTTTAGTTAAATTTATTATATTTATGTAATTAACAATTGGTGAGGAGAAATTACTCCGAGATTATGGATCCGGACCGATGTCCGAGATGTACCCCTTACAGGACATATCGTCAAATATTGACGATGTATGCACAAGAACACCTTGACCAGGTTTCATATTGGGAATACCAACATGAAGAAAAGGAACAGGCAGGAGCCGACGGTGAAACCCTAAGGCAATGCAAAATGCGAGCAGAATATTATAGGCGATTCTGGATGCTTAACGGCACTTATATGTTCACTTGATGAACCTTCAAGAAACGGTTCATGAAAATTCCCATCGAACAATGATTCCCGATGGAGTACCGAGTGGAACGAGATACTTCCAGACAAATCTAAGATCTCCAGAAGATCTTAGAGAAATCTAGAAGACGGTGCGAATTATGGCAACCGCCATATTCATCTACCAAAGACAAGTTCATCAAATCGAGAACCGGATGGAGACGATGGTGAAATATCGAAGGAAACTCTTGAACTCCTTCATGATATTTAAACGAGTCAAGAACCGGAGGATGAGGCCAAGTTCATCCGGAGGAAGGAAACGTATTGATTTTGGGGACAGTACCTATTTACACCAAAAGGGGAAACCAACCGAAGTCATACGAAAGATGACAGATGAGGAAAAACTCATTGCTCTAATCAAAGGAAAATCCATCAAAAATTAAAAAATGGATATTGAAAAGATGAATCTTAAAGATCTACAGGACCTGGCAGAATCCTTCGCGGGATTAGGTATTGTAGATTTAAAGATGAACGCAGACGAGGAATCAGCTTTGGTTACCTATGACCCACAAGGTAGACCAATTCCTCCACCACCGCCACCAGTTAATCCTAACGTCGAAGAAAGTACGGGTTCACATCATGGAGCTCGGGACGAGAGGATGCCACATGCTGGGGATTTCACGACTGGGAGTGATCCACTTTCAGGGACAGGAGGTCGAAACTCTCTTGCGGGAACCAGACAACCTACCGGAAGGCCGAATGTTTATCAAACGCCTTATGGAAGATCGCACCTCGACACAATACATCCGTATGGGTTGATGTTAAATCTGGACATCCCAGATTTTAAAAACAGAGAAGTTCTTGTAGGTCCCAAGGGGTGTAAGTGTAAGGTTTAGAAGGGGGGGTTGAATAAACCTTACCAAATTTTCGTTTTAGTCCTTTTAAATATTCGAGTTAATACTACAACAAGCTGTGTCCTTGATGGACATCCAAGTTAGTCAATCAAGAGAGTTAGTCTCTCAATGACTCAATCGAATTTGTTGATGGATTAACTCATTGTTGAGTCTAAATTAACTCAATGTGGTTTTGTTTTCAATGGAAGACTTAACACCCTTAAGTTCGATTAAGCAAAAGTTTAGTGCTTGGTTTAGTACTTATAAATTATCAAGTGGACAAAGACAAATATATCGGCAAATATAAGCGATTAAAAATGCGAGGAATTAAAGTCTTTGAAATGTAAATGACACAATGGAATTTTTATAGAGGTTCGAAGATGGGGTAATTCTTCTACTCCTATCTTCTCCAACTCCTGGAGGAATCCACTAGGTAATGATCGTATACAAAGTGGTAACAGTCCGGATACAAGTCTTGATCACACGGTGACTTGATCCTTTGGGACTCGGTGGGAGACGCCTTGATCACTCACCAAGCTTCTCGTATGACTCGGCTTTTCTTCACAGGCATTTGCCTTGCTACTACTGACTCACTTGCTCAAGCTCTTTAGATTTGATCACGAAGCCCTCCAAAAGCTTAAGACTTGGTTCGACCTTGAACCTTCCTACAATCCTTCGTGGAATGTAGACCCCTTGATTTTTCAAAGTATTTTCCTCTTCAACCGATTGAAGTTATCTTTCCTTCACGGTGAGTGTTGGATTGATGTTCTTCGTAGTGTAGGCTTGAGGATTGAGAATGTTTAAGATTTTCTAATAAGTGCTTGAATGTTTTTAGTTCAGGTCTGTGACTTGTGTCACTTGTCACTTGTATTTTGTATATCTCGTATCCCTTATTTTTGAAAGTCACTTGCAGTCGTTGGCTTGTCTTGTTGCAGTTCTTGGAATTGCCATTTCCTCGTTTGAATTGTTCTTTCACCTTTTCGAGTTTCGACACGGTGTAGTGCTTCCCATTGGTTCATTCCATTTGCACGTTTCTAGGATCGAGCACTCCGAGAAAGGTGGTATGGAGATATTACTTGTTTAAGTAATTCTCTTGATTTACGTGCAACGGATCTTTTCGATTATCTCGACTTGACCGCATTTCTTAGCTTTCCCAGGTGACTTAGAGTCAACTTCCAATCATTGGATGACTCTTGTCACTTCAATTTGAGACTTGGCTTTTCTCGAGTTGACTTGATTGATACTCCACTCACCGCATCTCAATCGCTTCTTCAAAGAGAGTTCCGTCTACTCTTCTTTGTCATACTCACTGTCTCGCAATGAGTCTTTCTTCTAGTCTTGATTGTCTTCTTGCATGTTAGGCGTAGGCGACTTAACTCGCCTTGGCCACTCTATTTATTACAATGCATTTTACAACAAAAAATTGGGGTGCCAACTTTCTATTCTAAGTTTTACATGGCATTCATCAAAATCTAAACAATAAATTTCCTAACAATTTCCCCCTTTTTGATGATGCCAAAACTTAAACCATTCAAAAATGCAAATAGCAAAGATACATACGAGATAGTGTATTGACATAGAATGTATCGTTGAGAATCAATCCTTTTATTGATCATAACATTCTTGTTCTTTTACACAATGTTTACAAGGTGTATCGAGCACATATTTGTCTACAAAAATAAAGAATTTATAGCTTTATTACGAGAGAAGACTTACATTGTATGTATTTACATAATAAAATACACGAAAGGTTGACAACAACACTTCATCTCCTTCATTTGTCTCCTTCTTTCATCTTGTTAAAGATCTTCTTCTCTTCTTCTCTTTTTTCGTCGTCATTTTGCCTTCTTTTTCTTTTCATATGCCTTCCTGGCAGACTTCATCTCTTCTTATTCTTTCCTGTCTTTCCTCCCATAGCTGAGTTTGTCTCTTGTTTTCTTCTTCTATTCTTTTTGCATACTCGGCGTTACTTTTAGCCACTTGCAAATTTGCTACTTGGTCAAGCCCTGACCAGTCAAAAGATCCCTCCTTTCTTTTCCTGGATCCACGTATTCAATGTTTTTGGGGAGGCCTAGGTCCAAGCTTCTCCTCCACCACTCGCTTCTTCCTCTACCTCGGGCGTGTATTGACTGGGGTCTTCTTTTCCGGTGAGTGACCGGCGGAGTGACCAGAGTGAGTGTAGTCTGTTTGCTGTCGGCTTCTTCACATAACGTGAGACCCTTTTCCCAAGACAAGTCCCAAGCTTGAGCCATAGACATTTTTGCAAAGTATCCTTCGAGATGCGGCGTTTTAAATTCATCGGCGATCGTGGCTCTGTCTCCGACATCCGAAATGGCATAAGTGTCTCTGTCTTTTGGAATGCCTCCATGTTCTTTCAAGATGTTCATAACTCGGGCATCCATTCTTCCTTCCACTTCCTTCATCCCCGCTTCAATTGTTTTTCTCTTTTCGGCCATAGATATAGCAGAGTGTTGGAGTGGCGAGTCACTGAGAGTTTTCTTTGCGATAATGTCACCGTGACAGACCCTGTTGGGGGTTTGTGCAATCATCAAGGTCACATCTTTCGATCCTTCCCCCTCAGCAGATTTTCCTTTCTTTTGTTTCACCACTTCCTCAGCTGATTTCCCCTTCGCAGCTGCTCCTTCCTTCTCAACTTCAGATCCCCCTTGCGCCTTTAGGTATTCATCTTCCCCCTTTTTGGCATCATCAAAGGAGAGAGGAACGCATGGAAACAGACTTGCAAGTAGGAAGTCGAGCCTGCTGATAGTTGAGTGTTCTCTCGAGTCTGCTGCAGAGTATGCAACACGAAATTTGGATCGAGTAGCGTTGGACTCTGCTGAAATCAGCTTTATCTCAGCCATGAGAAGGCTGAATTTTGTATTCATGGTCTCTTCCAAACGCTGTAGATCACTCTTGTTTTGCTCACGCAACAGCTTTATCTCGGCAATGTGAGCTTCATGCATGTGCTCAATATGTTCTCTCGGCTTCGTTTTGCATCGGCATTTTCGACTCTCCATACCATGACTTGTTGAACAATGTCCGAAGTATCTAACTTGTTCCACACGCATTGTTTCTTTGTTGTTGCCACCATTCCCGATCCGGACTGTTATCGTCTTAAATCGCCAGTGAGATTGGCATCTCTGTTGTCGATCGCATGTCCGTAGAGGCTCGATGCCTCTCCATCCGTTCAATCTCGTGCCGAATAATGCCTTGAACACTTCGCGGACTTTTGATTCTTCCGTTGCGGTGATGGCCATGCGGCGTCAAAATCATAATCACCGGAACAATGGTGCACGATGGAAAACGGAGAGGTCTGATGCGTGGTAGCGTGCACATTCATTTTTTCGACTCTTCATGGAGGTGGAGTACCTCGGTAAAGAAAAAGGAAAAGATTCTATAAAGGATTCATCACCGCCAACGGGATTTGTTCGATGATGAGCGGTGCGCGTGAAGTTCTTTTTAGGAATCGACCTGCTTCGACTTGAGGAGCTGCGTGATGGACTCTGGTTGGTGGGGTTTGTTGTGAAGTGGACCCGACTTTTGCCGAGCCTCAATTTGTCTCAACAGCCTTCGTTGGTCTCGGTGATTTCTCCAATTGAGTAGACTGGTCCTCGGCCTTATCGAAGCGTCATCGGACGATGATGAGATTTCCATTGGTGGCTCATCATCAAAATTAAAGGTTTGACGAGTAGTCTTGGGATCGACTTGCTCGTGCTTGGAACATCCGCAATCGAGTCTTTTGGATCATCACCGGGATGACTCGGCTTCTTCTTCGCTTCCGATCCCGGAAAGGTTACATTAGGATTATCATGGGAATCATGAAGTGCGCTTATCTTCTTCTCGGATGGGTCGATGATAGCGGGAGGGATGTTCTCTACTTGACTTCTTTACCCCGGGAAGTCTCAACCTCCCGTGGGCCTTCATTACCTCCAGTTAGTCTCTCTTGCGGCGAGGCTTGGTCCTCCCTTTCGACAAAGTGTGTCGGTTGTCTTAGGGTCTTCTGCGGTGGCATCCATTGGAGTCTCAACCCCATGGATTACACTTTCATCGCCCAGTGTTAACTCCCGGGCTGTTCCTTCCTCGTGCCTCGACCGCATCAGCGTCATTAGCCTTGAGCGATTGGCACCTCGGTGAGACAGTCTCAATCGCCGAGCTTCGTTGATGGCAACTTTCTTTTTCTTCTTGTGTTTGTATTTTCTCTACTTCGCCTCCTTGATTCGTTGTGGAGTCATCGCAACATCCTCCGACCTTGCTGCAGTGGAGGAGTTTCCCCTCACCGGGCGCACCGGTGAGTGACTTGGAATGGGGTCACTCGTCTCCAAGCTCCCTACTGTTTCGATTGAATGGTCACCGTTGGCGCAGGTGGTAACACACCTTCAATAGGGGTTGGCTCGTTGGGGTCCCCATTATCCCGATTTTATCGCCATGTGCCTTATTGCCTTCTTTTCCGAGTGAGGGGAAGTGGTGGCAGCAAATGTGATGGCGATTTTTTGAACCACTCCCATTGGATCAATTTCGGTGTGTTCGAGGACTCTCCTGGTCCCTCCATCGAGTCTTTGCTCGTGAAGTATTCTCGATTCGTGCAATGCTTGCTGCATTTGCAACTCTTTCGCGGCAAAAGATTCTCCGGGTCCTCATCACTGTCGAGAGAAGACATCAAGGAGAGGATGTGTGTGTTACGTGGTGCGGGAGATAGAGGCGGATCTTTGGCCTTCTCACGTGCCTCCGCTTCCTCTCGCTTGCTTTTCTTTCTCCTTGTCCTTGAAGATGCAGGATGTCCGTGCGATTGTCTTCATCCGATCTTTGGGACACGATGGTTAATCCAAGGAAGTTTAACAGTTCCTCTTCTTCTTCTATAAGCTCGAGGCCATTGGAACTGTTCCCTTGATTTACTCAACTTCCATTTCCTCCACTCACGCATGACGATGTTGGATGTCCGGGTAAGGTGGAGATTGGATCATCACATCACTATCCGCTTTATCGCCTTCTTGTGTTTTAGTTTGTGTGGACTACATCTATGTCTTCCGGTTGCCTCACGATCGCCTTCAGAGACTTAGCTATTTCATCAATTACATCCGAGACTCTACTTCTCTCGGCTCAGTCTGCATATCTGCTCCCGGTGAGTGGTTGACTCGGCCGGTTTCTCAAGCTCGGAGTGCTTGACAATTCTTTTTCGTCTCCTAGTTTGTACGGAGGGATTTCGGTTCGAGATGGTTTCTACGAGTCTTGGGCGGCGGGGCCGTCTTTGGTGTCTTTTTCTCGAGGAGCGGGCCATCTTGGCTTCTCGATTCTCCTCTTTTTGACGATCGGAGAAGGTATTTGTGAGTCCTTCTCGACCGGCAGCTGCGGGGCGGGAGACACGGCTGCAGGGCGGTGACTCTGCTGCAGGGGGAGCATGTTTGGCTTTCTTTCTGCAGGGGTGCAGTCTTCTTAGCAAAAGCAGGGCGGCTTTCTTCTTGGGTGGAGAGAAAAAACATTTGTATCTTGAGGGGTGGTCACCCCCTCACTCGTGTCGCCTCTCTTGGCGTAGGCTCTCTTCGTGCGCCGAGAGAGAGGTTTGCTCAACATCCTCTTGTTAACATGGAATGCCTTCCCATGTCTAAGAGGGACTCCTTTCCCTCCATCACCGGCCAATCACTAGGCCATATCCTAGGATCCTCCAAATGAGCCATCTTCCTTGAAGGATTTGTTCCCTACGCTCGGGCGAGTCGGTGTAGACAAACTCGGCCTGATTTATTTTTTTTTTCTGCGATGATTGCGGCCATTACAATCGGCTTTGGTTTTTGATTGTTGGTCAAAGTCGCCAAATTTGATGTCAATACATTTGGCAACTATGTCCAACGACTTGTGATAATCCTCCTTGATAGTCTCTTGTTTGTTGTGTACACTATTTTATCGGCAAAGTCGGGCTTGGCTATTTCTTTCCAAGCATCACCAAGTTTACATCGGCCGTTAATTTTCGAGGCTCCTTGGTTGGTAGTGGCGGTGTTGTTCACCAAATCCTTGGCGAGAGATAGTCACCGCTTTCCGTGAAGATGACTTTATTCCTTCATCGTGAATCTCAACATTCACATAGAATTGTGCGACCTCCTCCACATAGGTCATTGGATGTTCTAACGTCAGAAACGGTTTCAGACCGGACGTTTCCAATTTTTCAGCAATTTTCTTCACTAGGGTGTCGTCGGACCCTGTTTCACCATTCGCCGAAATCCACAAGAGACCCGGTGTGGATTTGCTTCCTAATTTGACAAAGTCGTAGGTTGGTGCCATTTTTCAGGATTTTATCAAAGAAAAACTTAGAGATTGGTTTGAAGATAGATAGGGTTTCGAGAGAATTTTTGCCTTTGCTTTTGAGAGAAAGAGATGAACAGTTTTTGTAGTGTGAGAGAGAAACGGACGGAAATGGTTTAAGTATGGTTTATGAAAGGGCGTGCGGGTGGTTTTGAAATGTGATCGAAATCAACGGCTTAGATTTTGCACGCCTATTTAGCATTTAATGTCTCGTATTTAATGTCGCAGCATTTATATCCAATCATAAGCTTGGTGTGCGGCTTTATGTATCGTACACATCATCATTATCCGACGTAATCCTTAAAACATTCCCCGCTTTGTCAAAACGACTTCGTTTTTGTCACTTTGCTCATAAGTGATTCAAACTTATCCTTTAGCGATTTAACTCTACTTCTCACGAGTTCTCTTAGTGACTCGGCTACCGGTGACTCGGTGTAAATTGTCTTTCCGATCTGGTGATTCTTGGTGATTTGTGTGTTTAGCTCTTTTTCACCCTTTTTTTGTGTTTCATTTCTTTTCTTTGATTCTTATGAGTGTCAGCTCAGCTCAATTAACCCTAACTCATGTTTGAGTTCTTCAAATCTTGACTCACATAATGGTTTTGTGAAGATGTCACCGATTGTTTATCGGTTGAGATATATTCCAAGATGATGTCCTTCTTTTCAACGTGATCTCTTATGAAGTGATATCTGACATCGATATGCTTTGTTCTTGAGTGCAACACAGGATTTTGAGTAATGGCAATTGCACTTGTGTTATCACACATGATTGGAATTTCTTTTTCCTCAACTTCATAGTCTCTGTTCTTTGTCTCATCCATCCATAGGACTTGGGCACAACAATTTTGCCAGCCTATGTATTCTCCTTTGTAGAGGTGGCTATTGAATTTTGCTTCTTGCTAAACCAGAAATCATCTGTTTCCCAAAGATTTGACATGTGCCTAAGGTGCTCTTCTGTCTCAATCTGCATCCAAAGATAGTCGAATCGAATAGCCAATTAGCTTGAATCCACCTTCCTTTGGATACCATAGGCCTACTTGGCTTCCTTTCAAGTATCTCAATATTCTCTTATTTTCTTTGTCATATGGCTCTCTTTTGGAGCAGATTGAAATCTTGCATATACACCTACAACAAAGGTGATATCCGCTCGCTTTGCCGTGAGATAGAGCAATGATCCAATAAGTGCTCGTATCTTGTTTGATCTGTGCTTGCCATCCGCATCCATGTCCATTTTGGTCGATGTATTCATTGGTATTTTTACAAAAGACTTCTCCTCCATACCAAACTTCTTCATTAAATCTCTGGTGTATTTTGTTTGACTTATGAAGGTTCCATCCTTGTTGTTTCACTTGGAGTCCAAGGAAGAATGTCGACTCTCCCATCATGCTCATTTCAAATTGACTTTGCATGAGGTTTGAAAACTTTTCACACTGACTCTTTGTTTGTGGATCAAAAATGATGTCATCAACATATATTTGAACAAGCAAAGTATACTCTTTTTGTCTTGAATTCGAAAAATGTTCTATCTACTTTTCCTTTTGTGAATCCATTTTCGGTTAGGAATTGTGACAAAGTATCATACCATGCTCTGGGTGCCTGTTTCAATCCATATAAAGCTTTCTTGAGTTTGTATACCTTATCTCCAAGAGTCTTCTGCTCAAATCCTGGAGGTTGTTCAACATACACTTCTTCTTCCAATAAACCATTTAGGAATGCACTTCTTACATCCATTTGATATACAATGAAATTCTTGTGGGCTGCATAGGCAAGAAACATCCTTATAGCTTCCAATCTTGCTACAGGAGCAAATGTTTCATCAAAATCTATTCCTTCTTCTTGGCAATATCCTTTGGCTACTAACCTTGCTTTGTTTCTTACCACAGAACCTTCCTCGTTCATCTTATTTCTGAACACCCATTAGGTGCCAATAACATTTTGGTGTATGGGTCTTTGCACTAATTCCCATACTTTATTTCTTTCAAACTGATTCAGCTCTTCTTGCAGAGCTTGAATCCAATGTGTGTCGTCCAATGCTTGTTACACATCCTTGGGCTCTATTTGCGAGATGAAGCAAGTGAACATAGCGTCTTGTTGAGTTCTGGATCTTGTTTTTACACCTTCTCTTATGTCTCCAATGACAAGTTCGTGGATGGTCTCTCGGCCATCTTACATCGAAGTTGGAGTAAGTTAGTGGATTCGATTGTCTTGCGGTTGTGTTCTTTGGTCGACTCTCTCGTGATCACTTAGCCGCAAATTTTCCATTTGTTTTTGAGATTCACTATCTCATCTTCTTCCGAATTGATAATTCCGGCTTGACTTCAAGATAGGGACTCTTCTCGTATGGTTGATGATTGACTTATCGGTGACTCTTCAATGTCTTCTCCATTCACATTTGGTTCATCGAATACCAC
The DNA here is from genome assembly GCA_016081115.2 of Rehmannia glutinosa. Taxonomy (NCBI): domain Eukaryota; kingdom Viridiplantae; phylum Streptophyta; class Magnoliopsida; order Lamiales; family Orobanchaceae; genus Rehmannia; species Rehmannia glutinosa. The sequence goes on along the minus strand of CM071933.1, from coordinate 7,220,459 downwards.
ATGAATGGATTCTTCGCAACCATAGTTCTTTTGTTGAGTACTCTGTAGGCTTTGCTTTGGTGAGTATCCTAAGAAGATACCTTCATCGCCTTTAGCATCAAAAGCCTTTAGATTGTCTTTGCCATTATTGTGGATGAAGCATTTACATCCAAATATTCTCGAAATATGCAACATTTGGTTTTCTTCCAGTCTAAATCTCATAGGGAGTCTTTGTCACCGTCTGTTTATCATACATCCTGTTTTGGGTGTAGCAAGTTTGTGTTGATTGCTTGACCCAAAATCTTTTTAGTAACCCCGCTTGACTAACATGGTCCTTTGCCTTCTTTGAGGGTTTCTTTCTTCTTTTCGCAACTCCATTCTCGTTTGTGGAGTTCTTGTCTGCTGATAGTTCATGACCAATACCATTCTCAATACAAATCGAGTTATTATTCCATTGACAAACTCGGTTCCTCTATCCGATCTTATTTTGATAATGGTTTGACTCTTCTCGTTTTGAATCCTCTTCATCATTTGTGGTAGTTTTTGTAGAGTTTCTTTCTTCTTACACATGAATATTGTCCATGTATATCTTGAGTAGTCATCTACTACCACCAAGGTGTATTTCTTTCCACTTATCGGTTTGGTTCCTTTGGGCCAAATAGATCCATATGTAGCAGATGCAATATTCTTGTTGAAGATGAACATGTCTTTTCTTTGAATGAAGATTTGATTTGTTTTCCTTCGACATGCATCACATATACTCTTCTTCTTGTATACTGAATGAAATCCTTCCACAAGATTACTTCTTGCAAGCTTGTTAATCCTTTTGAAATTTAGGTGACTCGGCTTTTTTGTGCCACAACCAACTTGATTAATTTGTGCTCTTTTGCTAGTAGGCAGTCTTGGGTGTTGTAGTTGACCAATCCACGACATACATATTCTTTGTCTACATCCTTGCAAAGACAACTTCATTTGATTCAATATCCTTGATTTGGCATACACCCATGTTGAATCCAACATTGTAACCCTTGTCACAGAGTTAGTTGATCGATGTCAGCAGAGTTGAAGTTGAGTCCTTCAACATATGCAACGTCTGTGATTTCTAATCCATTCCTCTTGATGGATCCAATGCCTCTTATTTCACCAGGAGCTTTATTTCCTCCAAATATGACTTTTGCTCCTTTAACTTCCTTGAATTTTGACAGATTTTTCTTATTTCTGTGTGTATCCGGAATGACCACTATCCATGTACCAGGTTCCTTGTCGGTCATTGTTCCTTGAACCCGCAATCAAGGAAATTAAGTTTTAGGTACCCATACTTGTGCGGGTCTGAGGGGTTAGAATTGTAAGATGATCCAACCAACCTATAGCCAAATGATTTGACTCTAAGGGGTTGCCATCTATCGTGCCATAATCATAATTAATCCTGGCAAATTGCTTGGGGATTTTAGGTTCATACTGTTGTCTCTTTTGTCGTATGCTGCATATGTGTTTTAGCAATTGCCTTTCTTGGGTAATTGTGGTGTCTTTGAGTGTAGTGCCTAGGTGCATATGTGTCTTTGATGAAAGCTCTTATACTTTTGGAATGGCCTTTCTTTGAGTTCTAGGCCTTTGCCATTTGGGCTTATATTCCATAAGTCTATCTTTGATGGTTCACATTATTCCAATCGGCTTGGCTTGGATATTTTCTACCATTCCCATCATATGTATTTCTCTTATGGATTTTTTCGGGGTTTTGGTAGCTCGCTTCTCCTTTACTGAGTATTTTTGTTTGGAGTTTTTGAGGAACTCGGTGAATCTCTTCTCTGTTTGTCCTTTCAGCGGACTCAATCGGTCATTTTCCTTTTCCTTTATAACCAAGGCCAGTTTGCTTGTTTCTTGTGTTTTGGAGTGAATGTGTGTGCATCATTTAGAGTTTTGGATTTTTCGGACTCTTCATGACTTGAAAGATCCTTTTTCCAAAATTACTTTTGAGGTTTGACATGGCACAGAGGAATTAAATCCTAAGCCTGTCTTGTCTCCACATTCTCTTTGACTCATAATAAAATCATCCAATGATTTAGATGCCTTAGTGAATGAGGCAATAACATTTTTGAGGTCATTCTCCTCTTCTCTATAGCAGCAATTTCGCTATTAATTTAGCATTTTCGGCCTTTAAACTTTCATTCTCATCGGCTATTTGACTTAGAGTACTCATCTCCTTAGTCACTTTGAGTTTTGACTCTTGAGTAAATTTTGTTTTCCTCATTTAGTAGTGTGTGTGAGGATTTAATGTGTTCAAAATCTTTCATCATTTTTCCTAATGAATCATAAAGATCGAGTGGGTGATGAGGTGTGTGTGTCACAATCACTATCACTAGAGTCCGAGTTTGATGAGTTAGAGTGTACCTCATCTTCTTGGTCGGGTTGATCTTGTTCCTTGGCCATCAAGCGGATCGGGCTTCTTCTCGTGAGTCACTTGAGTAGTCGGCTCGCTTGCTCGAATCATTGTCTCTCTTGACTTGGCTGCATTTCAGTGATCTCTCTGCACCATCATTGCCTTTTTCTTTTCTTGTCTTCTTTCTCTCAAGACCTTTCTTTCTTCTTCATTCCAAAGATTTGTTGACTACAGGATATGAGCAAATCAATGGCATAGTGACCTGGTTGTCTCTAGTTCCAACATAGATATTCACCTTTTGATCGGCTCTTTCCATTCTTGGATTGTCGCCCTTTGATACTCAACTTTTTGATGATCTGTTCTCTTGGTTGGCCTATATTCCCTTGATTTGGGGGAGCCGAGTGTCTTCTCGGAAGATTCACCCTTTCCTCTTTTGTAGTTCTTATTGAAGAACTTGTTGAACCTCTTAACCATCGGGGCTATTTCTTCCGGATCAATGACTTCTTTGACCTCGACTTTCTTCCTATCTTTAACAATTAGAGCAATTTGTTTTGGGTACAACTGTCTCTTCCTGGTCTTTTCTTCTCACTCAAACTCGTAGGCTTTGAGGTCCGAGAATAATTCATGGTTGGATGTCTTTGATAGGTCCATGGAATGCCTCAAAGTGCCATGACCTTCATTTCCCATTCAGTGGAAGACTTTTTAGGATCTTCATACACATTTCTTCTCGTGTATATTCCTTTCCAAGTGCAGATGACTCATTTGTGATTTCGTGAACCGAGCATCCAGTTGATCCAGGTTCTCTCTCCGAGATCATTTTGAAGTTCTCAAATTTTCTGACGCCCACTGATAATTTGTTTTCTTTGATTTGCTCGAGCCTTCACAAATCAATGTTAGCTTGTCCCCATTTCTTTAGCCGTTTTGCAAGATTTGACTTTATTGAACATGGCTTTGTCCAAGGTTTTGTAAAGGATTTCCTTGGCTACATTGTCCAGGTTGTATCTTTTTCTGTCATCATTTGTCCACTCAGTTCTTGGTTTTTCAACCATGACTGGTCTGGGAGCAACATCCTCTTCTCCTTCAGCTGCAACTCTTCTTACAACTGTGTTCACCAGGAAGGTTTAGAAGGGGGGGTTGAATAAACCTTACCAAATTTTCGTTTTAGTCCTTTTAAATATTCAGAGTTAATACTACACAGCTGTGTCCTTGATGGACTGACCAAGTTAGTCAATCAGAGAGTTAGTCTCTCAACAGACTAAACGAGTGTTGATGGATTAACTCATTGTTGAGTCTAAATTAACTCAATTGTGGTTTTGTTTTCAAAGTGGAAGACTTAACACCCTTAAGTTCGATTAAGCAAGAGTTTAGTGCTTGGTTTAGTACTTATAAATTATCAAGTGGACATGACAAATTTATCGTGAGATATAAGCGATTAAAAATGCAGGAATTAAAGTCTTTGAAATGTAAATGACACAATGGAATTTTTATAGAGGTTCGAAGATGGGGTAATTCTTCTACTCCTATCTTCTTCAACTTCTCGGAGGAATCCACTAGGTAATGATCAAGTATACAAAGTGGTAACTCCGGATACAAGTCTTGATCACACTGGTGACTTGATCCTTTGGGACTCAGTCGAGACGCCTTGACCACTCGGTGGCTTCTCGTATGACTCGGCCTTCTTCACAGGGCGCTTGCCTTGCTACTCTGACTCACTTGCTCAAGCTCTTTGGATTTGATCACGAAGCCCTCCAAAAGCTTAAGCCTTGGTTCGACCTTGAACCTTCCTACAATCCTTCGTGGAATGTAGACCCCTTGATTTTTCAGTATTTTCCTCTTCAACTGATTGAAGTTATCTTTCCTTCACAGGTGAGTGTTGGATTTATGTTCTTCGTAGTGTAGGCTTGAGGATTGAGAATGTTTCAGATTTTCTAATAAGTGCTTGAATGTTTTTAGTTCAGGTCTGTGACTTGTGTCGCTTGTCACTTGTATTTTGTATATCTCGTATCCCTTATTCTCAAACAAACTCCTCAGCCTTTTATAGTGATCTTTCAAAAATTTTCCCGTTGAAGAGATAGGCTTATTTTTGAAAGTCACTTGCAGTCGTTGGCTTGTCTTGTTGCAGTTCTTGGAATTGCCATTTCCTCGTATGAATTGTTCTTTCACCTTTTCAGAGTTCTGACACGGTGTAGTGCTTCCCATTGGTTCATTCCATTTGCACGTTTCGGGACCGAGCACTCCGAGAAAGGTGGTATGGAGATATTACTTGTTTAAGTAATTCTCTTGATTTTACGGCAACGGATCTTTACGATTATCTCGACTTGACCGCATTTCTTAGCTTTTCCCAGGTGACTTAGAGTCAGCTTCCAATCATTGGATGACTCTTCTGTCACTTCAATTTGAGACTTGGCTTTTCTCGAGTTGACTCGATTGATACTCCACTCAGTTGCATCTCAACTCGCTTCTTCAAGTAGAGTTCCCGTCTACTCTTCTTTGTCATACTCACTGTCTCACGGTGGAGTCTTCCTTCTAGTCTTGATTGTCTTCTTGCATGTTAGGGCGTAGGCTGACTTAACTCTAACTCGGCTTGGCCAGCTCTATTTATTACAATGCATTTTACAACAAAAATTGGGGTGCCAACTTTCTATTCTAAGTTTTACATGGCATTCATCAAAATCTAAACAATAAATTTCCTAACAGTTCTCATCGATGAATGGGCTTCAGCTATGAGAGTTTCAGCAGGAACCCTCGATCTTACAAAGGATTCATTCATTTTACTCCTTTAAATGAGTCTTGATGGATCGGTGAAGATTGCCTGGGATATGACCGATGCTAGTACAAAAAGTTCGGTCACATCGGGGAATCACTTAAAGGAATTGTCGATGGTATGGCAAAACTATTCAAAATCCAATTCATCGGCAACAGGTTATTTCGAGGGATTAGAGGATGAAAAAAGAAAGAAATATAAACAAGCCCTCTATAGCCTTGAGTTCTTGGATATTTGTCATATTGACGAATATATCAAGTTGTTCACCGAATACCGGTGGAAATCCAAGATTGAAGAAAAAGAAGCGCATGACTATTCTTTGCCAAGATCCCGAGTCCCCCCGGAGAGAAATGCTTATCGGGGAATACAAGGGTGGAGCTGAAGTAGAAAGCGTGGGCGAGAAAAATGTCTTTCCTAAAGGCCAAGTTATCTCGAATTGTGCTATCAAGCGCTCTCCGCACAGAATTACAAGATATTAAGAGGAATTAACAAAGCGGTTCCTCTATGTTGCGTGGATAATGATATCCCAACAGTTGTGGGAGGTCAACCAAGGCGGCACAAGAAGAAGCCATCCATACCGCCGAGGAAGTAACAACAAAAGAAGCAGGTCTTCATGGAGACCTAGAAGGTTGGTCAAAACAAAAAGCCCGAAGTTATAAATCAGGACAAAAAGACCAAGCAGAGTAGAGCCTCATCATCGAGGTTCTAATCAAGCAAGTACCAAACAGAAATCCAGGAGAAGAACTTTCGGGCGTGCTCACACTAGAGCTAATGAAAGTTTTAAAGATCGTAATTCTTTGGACATGCGAGCAAGAGGGCATATCTCAACGGATTGCCCGGATAATCAAAAACGAGTCGAGTCGACAGTTCGAGGCCACACCGTAAATCGAAGAAGCGTCTATTATCGGATTTAATATAGGTGTATCAATTCGAGGATATTCCCTCGGATGAAAGTATCTATGAAGAAGAGATCTATTCGATGATGGAAGTGACTCACTCGAGAATCGAGTGAAGAAGAAATTCTTCACAGACGATCGGGGAGGATATGTCGGATTCCTCTCTCACACGACGGTTTCTCATAAAACTCTTATGAGAATTATGAAGGAAGATCCAAAGCTTCAAGTCTATGATGGATTTACAATTGGAGCTATGGAAAAAACATTGGATAAAATTGGGTTTCGTGAGAAAAAACACCAAATTATCCACAGGGGTAACAAGGAGAATTTGCTATTCGATGGAGTTTACCAAGAACCGATCGAGATGCGTTGGTCCCTATTAGAGAAATACAAGAGATCAAAAGCAAAGTTAAAAGAGAAGTTGCAAATACACTCTCATGGATTCATATCGGAGCCATAAGAGTAATTATTAAAGCAACATTCAAAGAAGGAATAGATTCGCCTCTTAATCTTGCTGTCTTTGACAAGCGAATCTCGCATCTCAAGGATTCATGCCTTGGAGCGGTTACATGAAATTTGTATGCAGGGAAATTGGCATTTAATGTCCATAGAGTACTAACCCTTCATCAAGATTTCAAAAGAGTCGATTTGATGAAAGAAGGAAACAGGCCTTACTCGATCACATACAAGATTTCCTATGCTCTCTCGAATACCCATCATTCCGAAGTATTCTTGAGAAAGGAATTTATTGAAGTCCCAAGAATCTGTGAGGACTTTGCCAGGGTGGTGTTACCAGAAATCATTGAATCTCCAACTATTAAGGAGATTGATATGATAATTCAAGATCAACCAATCTTCAACAAAAGTCGGAGTCTCGAGTTGAGCCAGAAGGATGTCTTTCAAAGCAAAGAGAATGGTGAGTAGCAGCCGTTGGGAAGAAAGGAGACCAATGCGATTCAAAGACATCCCCGATGTTTTTAAAACAGCAGAGAGAGCCGAAATGTCGAGAAGGATGGCGAGAGGTTGAAGTAATATTCGACATCACTCAAAAGGATAACATTTTTCCTTCGATGTTCTATATTATCTCCAACAACCAATCGTTGGAAGGTATCAAGGAAGCCTGAAGATAGGAGAAATTGAGCTTACTATCACGGGAGTTGCGGGAAAGATCCCGAACAATTAATACCGGGAATTGAATTTCTTGAGGAGCATAAACCTTGGGAAAGATTACAAGACGGAATGGAGTTCACGGTGGCTAATAAAAGATATAGAATCGATGACCACTAGTCCATTCTCCATATACATTTCTATTGGAATGTTATATGTTGAATACAAGGCCGAGTATTTCGCCGCCTATATTGATTCAGTGCCGGAATATGTTGTAAAGCTTGGGATGTTTTTCCTAAAGAAATTGGAGAAGATTTACCAGCTATTGCAGGAAGAGATTTCTCTAAAAGGATTCTTATCCTTAACAGGGAATTAAACAAGCGAAATAATGATCGGAGGAGCGGGCGACCCATGGTACAAAGTAAAGACGCCACCAATCTATTTCCATGATACAGTGCAGATATTTTCGGGAAACAATTTCCTACAAACATTCAAGAGGTTCACACAAGAGAACGAGACGAGAAGACTTATTTTCACAACCTTATGTGATCATAAGATTATTGTCCAGAGACTGCAGGAAGCATTTTATAGAAAAATGCCCATTAATTTTCGCAGCAAGCGTGGTGATGAAGCCAAACTTCGCAATCCAAAAATGGCGGATCGAAGGAAATTTGGTGAAGCTTTATTATCCTATAGACAATTTGGTTCCATCCAGAAGGATCAGAAGATATGGGATAATAACTTGTATTCATTCAGAGTACAAGGAGAAGAACGAGTCACTCCAGAAGACATTGTAGAATTATGGATGAGTCTAATGGAGAATCCAAAGAGTGATGTAACCATAGAGGAACAAATATCACTCGCGGATATCAAGAAGAAGATCCAAAGGAATTACAATGAAGATCCTTTGGCATGGTGGGATAAGAATGAGCTCAAAGCATCCTTAAAGGTTAAACCTGGAAAGGAGTACGAGTTCGTAAGATTCAAACCAATCCTTATGAACCAGGAGGATCGTGAGGATATGCAGAAGATACTTAAGGAACATCTTGACCTTAAGTTAATTTCACCAGGAGTTTCTCCATACAAAGAAAGATCCCGAGATTCTTAGTCGAAACCATGGAGAAATCAAAAGAGGAAAGCAAGACTTGTTATTAATTACAAAGGGATTAATAACATTTTGGAGTTCGACGGATACTATATCCCAAGCGAGAGAACATCCGGTTAATCAGTATCAAAGGTGCTAAGATATTCTCAAAGTTCGATTGCAAGTCCGGATTCTACCAGATTAAGATGGAGGAAGAAAGTAAGAAGTTTACTGACTTTTCTACACCACAGGGGACACTATATTTGGAACGTGATGCCTATGGGATTGGCTAACGCACCCCAGGATATATCAAAGAAAGATGGATAATCTTTTCAAAGATTATTTCAGTTTCATGTTCGTGTATATCGACGACATTCTAATCGCATCAAAGAACATGAAGGAGCATCTTAAACATTTGGAAATATTTTTGGATGTTTGTCACAAAGAAGGATTAGTGCTTTCGGAAAAGAAGGCGTAATCGCAACAAGACAGATTGAATTCCTCGGAATTGAAATCGATGAATCTGGAATTATTCTGAGTAATCATATTGTGGAAAAGATACGAGGATTTCGGATACACTAAAAGACAAGAAGCGACTTGAGTTTTTCGGGAGTTGTTAATTTTTTTCGGAATGTTTATTAACAATCTAGCATACTACGAAGAAGGTGTTTAGTCCATTACTTAAAAAAGATGCAGATTCAAATGGGAAGATGAACATCAAGAAGGAATTAAGCAACTTAAAGAAGTCCGTAAAAAGCTTCCAAAACTTGCGATTCCCAAGACGAGGATGAACTGGTTCTTTACGGATGCCGTGATGATTGGTGGGGCGCAGTTCTTACTAAGGTCACACCAAATGAAGAAGTGCCATGCAGATATTGCGGTTTATTCACACCAGTGAAGCAAACAGATGGCATATCAACGAGAAAGAATTCTTTGCGAATGTAAAGGCTTTTAAAAATGGCCGTTATTTTTTTGGCTAAGAAGTTTACTTTAAAAATTGATAATTCAAGTGTCAAGGCTTTTTCGAAAAATAAAATTGAATCAAAACCGAGAAAAGGCTCGATTACTTAGATGGCAAGCTGAATGTCAATATTATGATTATGATATTGTCATTATAAAATCTCATGAAAATATTCTTGCAGATTTCTTGACACGAGATGGAAGGACGCGTTCGACGAAGTCCTTAAACGAGTAAGACATCTCGGGAAAAACCGGGAGAGTCTAGAACGAGATTTTGGGACGCTATGTCTCAATGCGAATTGCCGGACGACTTCAACAGCTGACCAGAAATCCGTTTCTAGTCAAATACGAGCATGCCGGTTCGCTCAAGGACAATTGTTCTTAGATCGCAAGGGCTCTCTTCCAGGCCGCATCTCCTACGGTGCAAAAAGGGGCCGAGAGAGTACGGGGCTCTAACCCGGAGGTTATGGATTCAAGTACCATAATCACAAGTATTGCAGGTGATGCATCCCCTGAGGGTGTACAAACTGTAACGAATGTTGAAGCTCCGGTGTCACAACCCGAGTCTTCAAGTCAACCAAAGACGGGGTAAAAGAGGGAGAGTTGAATCTTAGGCCACAGACAGGCAAATCTAAGGTTCAAACTGACGAGATTAAGATTTCTCCTATACAGGTATATCAGAGACAATGGGAGAAACTAGTTACAAGACAAGGTATTAACCCAGAGAAAACAATGGTTGATATCTCAGGCAAGTATCCCAGAGTTTGGATGAAACCAGGAAGTCATCCAAATGAAGTACATGAATGGTATACTTTTGGAGCTTTAGCTTCAATCTATACCGTGTCACCAGGATTCCTAGAAATCTCAAAATTACCGAAATGGATTGGGGATGCAGATTACGAGACCTGGGCCAATAATCCACACTTGGCCAGAGGAGATATTTTGGAATTGTATTTTATTAGTGCAGCTCCTGAACCAGCGAAGAAAGGCTTTAATGAAGCTTTTCATTTCATCAAGCTAAGAAGACCGGATGGAAATGCTTTAAAATATATTAAGGCAGCTTCAGGAAGAAGGACCGATGTTAGTAGGAGCATTTTTCAAGACGAAGCTTCTACGCAGGCGAGCATGGGGTCTTTGGGTTTGTCTAATCGAAATGGACAAAGTCATATATCCATTCAAGTTCTTCCGCAGTCGGCGAATGGATCTTTCATTTTGACTTCGGTTTGGATCAACCACGGGGTTTGCGAGAAGAACTCTACGAGACCAAAAGAAGAATTCTCTCGGGAAAACAAGATTCCGGCAAGCAAAGAAACTTACCGGAAATTCTGTAACATGGCGCATGTTGGCCGTTGGGTCGATCGGATCTGTCAAGCATGCCCCGAACAAAAGGAACCCAAGTTTGGGAAAGGATTCCGACCCAAACCCGACCAACAAGATCATGCAGCTGGAAAGGATAAGGGCTCAGCTCACAAGACGCGTTTTCCTCGGGGACCACGTAAACCAAATTTTTAAACGATTCCCCGACAAACATCACATAGGCTGAGTCACGCGGGAGAAAAAGAAAACCAGCTGGCGAGGCAATAATGTGGGATATGACGTAAGCAGTGACGTCATATATATCAGCAAGATTTGAAGTCCGTCTTTGAAGTCCGGACTTACCTCTATAAAATGCAGGATTTGAAGGAAGCTGAGGACATTGAACATTTTCCTTAGTTTTCTTATAATAAATTCTAAGAGAAAATTTGTAATATTTTGAGTGTTTTAGTTTTCAAGTTTTTATGTATTTCCGAGTGCAAGCCTCATCTATGAGAGGCTAAACCAGTATTCTCCTCCCAAAAGGAGATTACTAATGTAATAAATATTTCTATAAGTTCTTAATAAAAAGAGGCTTTCTGCTTCAACATGTGTTCATAATGTACTATTAATTCATCCCATTTAAGACTTACTTATACGCCTGGAGTAGAAAACGAACCAAGGCTGTGCTGAACAGTTTCTAAAGGAGTCGGATAACTTGCAGATCATCTTCCCTGAGGGTGAGGTTGAACAGTGAGGAGTTGTTTGTCAAATGATCTGGGGCAGTAATCTTCCGACTGGTGGCGTTGCGAACCACTTAACCCGGTGTTGTTTCGGTCAAAAGAGGTATGAATTTGAAGGGATTTATTAATTTTACGGAAGCATGTTGGGCCTGATATGGTCGTAATGGACTATGTTCCTTTTCAGTCTATAGACCTAATTTGTATAACAGATTTATACTTGAAATAAGAATTTTGATCGAAGTATGTCCTGTTGAGTTTATAGGCTGGAAACCTGACATGATCCTTTTAAACCCTCTTAATAGAGACTGGATCTAAGTAGGTGTAACAACGCCACGAACAAAACAAGTGACAGAAAATAAAAATTCTCATTTCTCGAAAAATCCGAAAAACAAATTGATTATGGAGTAAAATTTTCATGTTTAAGGATTAATGCAATAAATTTATTATTATGTAGTAGATTGCCACAAAATAGAGTTTAAAGGGATAACTTGAACTATTGTTATAAAAGGATAAAACCTAGGGGCAAAATTGTCCATATAGGGTAACGTGTAACGATTTTCATAGTTCAGGGGGCAAAGTGTCACGGATTAAAGATTGGAGGGTAAAGTGTAAAAATCAGTATAGTTCGGATGGGTAAGTGTATTTATCTCTTTTTTGAAAGCCTTTCTGACTGCAAAGAATTCTTTTTCGTTAATATGCCACCGAGTTGCTTCACTGTCTGTAAAAAGACCGCTGCAATATCTGCATGGCACTTCACCGTTCGGTGTGGCTTTAGTAAGAACTGCTGCCCACCAATAATCACTGGCATCTGTGTAAAGAACCAGTTCATCTTCATCCTGTGGAATTGCAAGTTTAGCTTTTTGCAAACTTCTTTAAGCTGCTTAATTCCTTCTTGATGTTCATTTTCTCATTTGAATACTGCATCTTTTTTAAGCAATGGGCTGAACACCTTCCTGTAGTGCGCTACATTGTCAATAAACATACCAGCAAAGTTAACAACTCCAAGAAAACTCTGAAGCTGCTTCTTGTCTTTCAGCGTATCTGGAAATCCCTGTATCTTTTCTACAATATGACTTTGTAGAATGATTCCAGATTCGTCGATCTCAATTCCGAGGAATTCAATCTGTCTTGTTGCGATCACTGCCTTCTTTTCCGAAAGCACTAATCCTTCCTTGTGACAAACATCTGAAAATATCTCCAAATGTTTAAGATGCTCATTCATGTTCTTTGATGTGATAAGAATATCATCAATATACACGAACATGAAACTGAAATAATCCTTAAAGAGATTATCCATCTTCCTTTGATATATCTGGGGTGCGTTAGCCAATCCAATAGGCATCACGTTCCAAATATAATGTCCTTGTGGAGTAGAGAAAGCTGTGAACTTCTTTCTTTCTTCATCCATCTTAATCTGGTAGAAACCAGATTTGCAATCGAACTTTGAGAATATCCTGGCACCTTTGATACAGTTAACCAAATGTTCTCTGCTTGGGATATGGTATCCGTCGAACTCCAAAATGTTATTAATCCCCTTGTAATTAATAACAAGTCTTGGCTTTCCTATTTTGATTTCTCCATGGTTTCTGACTGGGAATCCTGAACTGCTGTAAGGAGAAACTCCTGGTGAAATTAACTTAAGGTGAAGATGTTTCTTAAGTATCTTCTGCATATCCTCACGATCTTCCTGATTCATAAGGATTGGTTTGAATCTCACGAACTCATACTCCTTTCCATGTTTAACCTTTAAGGAAGCTTTAAGCTTGTTCTTGTCCCACCATGCCAAAGGATCTTCATTATAATTCCTTTGGATTTTCTTCTTGACATCCTCGAGTGATATTTGTTTCTCAATGGTCACGTCACTATGTGGATTCTCCATTACACCCATCCATAATTCTGCAATGGATTCTGGAGTAACTCGTTCTTCTCCTTGTACTCTGAATGAATACAAGTTATTATCCCATATCTTCTTATCCTTTCGGCTTCCGAATTGTCTATAGGATAATAACGCTTCACCAAATTTTCTTCGATCCGCCATTTTTGGATTGCGAAGTTTGGCTTCATCACCACGCTTGCTGCGAAAATTAATAGGCATTTTTCTGTAAAATGCTTCCCGCAGTCTCTGGACAATAATCTTATGATCACATAATGTTGTGAAAATAAGTCTTCTTGTCTCATTTTCATGTGTAAATTGCTTGAATGTTTGTAGGAAATTATTTCCTAGCAAAACATCTGCACATGTATCATAGAAATAGATTGGTGGCGTCTTCACTTTGTACCATGGGGTACCGTCTGCGCCTCTAATCATGATTTCTGCTTGTTTAATTCCATTATTAAGGATAAGAATCCTTTTAGAGAATTCTCTTCCTACAATAACTGATAAATCTTCTCCAATTTCTTTAGGAAAAACATCCGGCTTTACAGTACATATTCCGGCACCTGAATCAATATAGGCGGCGAAATACTCGGCCTTGTATTCAGCATATAACATTTCAATAGAAATGTATATGGAGAATGGACTAGTGGTCATTTGATTCTATATCTTTTATTAGCCACTGTGAACTCCATTCCGTCTTGTAATCTTTCCCAAGGTTTATGATCCTCAAGAAATTCAATTCCCAATATTCTTTGTTCTGGGATTTTTCCTGCAACTCCTGTGATAGTCAGCTCAATTTCACCTATCTTCAGGCTTCCTTGATACCGTCCAACTATCGGTTGTTGGAGATAATATAGAACATCACAAGGAAAAATATTATCTTTTTGAGTGATGTCGAATATTACTTCAACTTTTCACCATCCTTCTGGACATTTCAGCTCTCCTGCTGTTTTGAAAACATCTGGAATACGTTGAACTGTACTTGGTCTCCTTTCTTCCCAACGGCTGCTACTCGTCATTCTGTCCTGTTTGAAAGACATCATTCTTGGCTCAACTCTAAGACTTCGGCTTTTGTTGAAGACTGGTTGATCTTGTATTTTCATATCGATCTCCTTGATAGTTGGAGACTCAATAATCTCTGGTAAAACCACCCTGACAAAGTCCTCGAAAATCCTTGGGACTTCAATAAATTCCTTTCTCAGGAATACTTCTGAATGATGTGTCTTCGAGAGAGCATAGGATATCTTGTATGTGATCGAGTAGGGTCTATTCCCTTCTTTCATCAAATCATCTCTTTTGAAATCTTGATGAACGGTTAGGACTCTACTGAAATCTCGATCTCCCAGATTGTATGCAATTCTAGGATAGACATTGAATGCCAATTTCCCAGCATACAGATTTCCTGTAACTGCTCCAAGGCATGAATCCTTGAGGTTTGAGATTTGCTTGTCAAAGATAGCCAGATTGAGTGGCGAATCTATCCCTTCTTTGAATGTTGCTTTGATAATGACTCTTATGGCTCCAATATGTATCCATGAGAGTGTATTTGCAACTTCTCTTTTAACTCTGCTTTTGATCTCCTGGATTTCTTTAATAGGGACCAACTGCATCTCGATCAGGTTACCGGTAAACTCCACCGGAATAGCAAATTCTCTGCTTGTTACCCTGTGGATGATTTGGTGTTTTCTATTACGAAACCTAATTTTATCCAATGCTTTTTCCATAGCTCCAATTGTAAATCCATGATACACTTGAAGCTTTGGATCTTCCTTAATGATTTTCATAAGAGTTTTATGAGAAACAATCGTGTGAGAGAGGAATCCTGACATTTCCTCCCTGACTGTCTGCTGAAGAATTTCTTCTTCACTCTGATTCTGAGCTGGAGTCACTTCCATCATCAGAATAGATCTCTTCTTCATAGATGCTTTCATCTGAGGGTATATCCTCAAATTGAGACACATGTATAAGATCTTGATAATCGACAACTTCCTCAATTTCTGGTGTAGCCTCGAACTATCTGACTACTCATTTTTTATTATCTAGGCAATCCGTTGAGATATGCCCTCTTGCTCCGCATGTCCAGCAATTACAGTCTTTGAAACTTTCATTTGATCTGGTGTGAGCACGCCTGAACGTTCTCCTTCCTCGTGTTCTGCTGGTACTTGCTTGATTAGACACTGATGAAGAGGCTCTACTCCTGCTTGGTGCTGGTCTTTGCCCCGTTTTGTAACTTCGGGCTTTATGTTTTGACCAAAACCTTCTAGGTCTCCATGAAGACCTGCTTCTTTTGTTGTTGCTTCCTCGGCGGTATGGATGGCTTCGCTCTTTCTTTTCTCTGTGCCGCCTTGGTTGACCTCCCACAATTGTTGGGATGACATTATCCACGCAACATAGAGGAACTGCTTTGTTAATTCCTCTTAATCTCTTGTAATTCTGACAGAGTCGCTTGGTAACACCATTCGATAACTTGGCCTTTAGGAAAGACATTTTTTCGCCACGATTTTACTTCCGCTCCATCCTTGTATTCCCGATAAGCATTTCTCTCCAGGGACTCGGAATCTTGGCAAAGAATAGGCATGCGACTTCCTTTTCTTCAATCTTGGATTTCCACCGTATTGATGAACAACTTGATATATTCGTCAATATGACAAATATCATATAACTCAAGGCTATAGAGGACTTGTTTATATCTCTTTCTTTTTCATCCTCTAATCCTCGAAATAACTGTGCCGATGAACTGGATTTTGAATAGTTTTGCCATACCATCGACAATTCCTTTAAGTGATTCTCCGATGTGATGAACCTTTTGTACTAGCATCGGTCATATCCTGCAATCTTCACCGATCCTTCAAGACTCATTTCAAGGAGTAAAATGAATGAATCCTTTGTAAGATCGAGGCTTCCTCTTTGAAATTTTCATCAAGCCCATTCATCAATGAGAACTTCTCTATTTTTAAAATCTGGGATGTCCAGATTTAACATCAACCCATATGGATGTATTGTGTCGAGGTGCGATCTTTCATAAGGCATCTGATAAACATTCGGCCTTTCAGTAGGTTGTCTAGTTCCCGCAAGAGGGTTTCGTCCTCCTGTCCGTGAAAGTGGATCACTTCCGGTCGTGAAATCCCCAGCGTGTGGCATCCTATCGTCCCGAGCTCCATGATTCGAATCCGTACTTTCTTCGACGTTAGGATTAACTGGTGGTGGTGGTGGAATCGGTCTTCCTGTTGGATCATAGGTGACCAATGTTCCATCTCCTGTGTTCATCTTTAAATCTATAATTCCTAATCCTGCGAAGGATTCTGCAAGGTCATGTAGATCTTTAAGATTCATCTTTTCCATATCCATCTTTTTTAATTTTTGATGGATTTTCCTTTGATTAGAGGAATGAGCTTCTCCTCATCTGTCATTTTTCGTATAACTTCGGTTGGTTTCCCTTTTTGGTGTAAATATGGTACTGTCCCGAAATCTATACGTTTCTTTCCTCCGGAAGAACTCGGCCTGTCCTCCAGGTTCTTGACTCATTTCTGAATATCATTAAGGAGTTCAAGAGTTTCCTTCTGATATTTCACCATCGTCTCCATCCGGTTTCGATCGATGAACTTGTGTTGGTAGATGAATATGGTGGTTGCCATAATTCTCGCACCGTCTTCCGGACTTCTCTAAGATCTTTGGAGAACTTAGATTTGTCGGAAGTATCTCGTTCCACTCGGGTACTCCATCGGAATCATTGTTCGATGGGAATTTTCATGAACCGTTTCTTGAAGGTTCATCAAGTGAACATATAGGTGCAGTTAAGCATCCAGAATCGCCTATAATATTTCGCTCGCCTTTTGCATTGCCTTAAGGTTTCCCGTCGGCTCTGCCGTTCTTTTTCTTCATGTTGGTATTCCCAATATGAAACCTGGTCAAGGTGTTCTTGTGCATACATCGTCAATATTTGACGATATGTCCTGTAAGGGGTACATCTCGGACATCGGTCCGAATCCATAATCTCGGAGTAATTTCTCCTCACCAATTGTTAATTAAATAAATATAATAAATTTAACTAAAAGTTCTTAATAAACCAAGGCTTTGATACCATTTTCGAGGATCGCAAGACCTTAGGGAGTAATCGTAGGAAATGCAATGAAATTTATCGTCCAGGTTGCAAAGTGCAACAACTTTAAAGTTTAGAGTGTAAACTACAATCCAACTTTCATGAAACCAGGGGTAAAATCGGAATTTTATGCAAAGTGTAAAATTTTGTAAAGTTTAGGTTGCAATCAGTAACTTTTCAAAGTTCGGGTTGCAAAGTATAAAAACCCGTATAGTTTGGGTTGATAAAAAACGTTATCCCTTGTTCTTTTCTAAAGCTGCAATTTCAGCTTGCATGGCATGTTTCCATTCAGAGACTTTACTAGCTTGAGTATAAGTTTTAGGTTCAGTTATCTGAGTGATAGAAGCAGTAAAGACTTTGTGTTTATCAGAAAGCTGATGAACATATAAGAAATCCCCAATATTATATTGTTTACCTTGTGTGGAGCATTGAGCTGAATGAGATGTTTTAAAAGAATATGGTAAAGCACAATCATAAATCTTCAAATCATGAGGAGTAGATCTAGTTCTATTTGACCTTCTAAGATTAATAGCCAAATTAGTAGGACTAGAATCAACATTCGTATGAGCTGAGTTTTCAGGATCATAATCACCATCCATATGAGCTGAGTAAAGAGGATCAGAATCAACATTTATATGAGCTGAGTTATCAGCATCAGAACCTAGAACAGGAATACTACCTGCAGTGTCTTGAGAAACAAAACCAATATTATTATCATCAGATGGTATACGATCAGCAAGATCATGTGTAAAATGTAAAGTGAAACTATTGTAATCATCATGAGCATTACTATTGAAGTTCTGAAACAAAGGATCATGTATAGCAAACTTTTGAGGATTAACTGAATCAGAAGATGACTTGTGCAAAGGTAAGATATTTTCACAAAATTTAAAATTTCTGGAAATAAAAGTCTTTTTTGTTTAAAGATCAAAAAGTTTATAACCTTTATATCCTATAGGATATCCGATAAAAACATACTTAACTGCTCTTGGATCAAATTTATTCCTGTTAGCAATCAAAGGAGAGGCATAGGCTAGACAACCAAAAACTTTGAAATGAGCATAGTCTGGATTTTTAACAAAAGCTCAAAATGAGATTTATTGTTGAAAAGAGGAGTAGATACCCCATTTATGATATGAGCTGCAGTTAGGACTGATTCATCCCAAAAATAAAGAGGTAATTTAGAATGAAACATTAATGCTCTTGCCACCTGTAAATGATGTTGATGTTTGCGTTCAACCAAACCATTTTGTTGTGGAGTCTCCACACAACTAGTCTGATGCAATATTCCATTAGCATTATAAAAATCAGAAACAATAAATTTAGGTCCATTGTCTGACCTTAACACCTTTATTTTGATGTCAAACTAAGTAAAAAAACATGTTGTTAAAGCTGATTAAATGATTCTCTGTGTCTGACTTGTTCTTCATCATAAAAACATATGCACATCTAGAGTAGTCATCAACAATTGTAAGAAAATACTTAAAACCATTATGAGAGATTGTAGAGGAAGGACCCCATATGTCACAATGTATGAGATCAAACATTTTAACAAAACTTCTTTTATTAAAAGGAAATGAGAGTTTCTTTGCCTTTGCAAAGTGACAAACATCACAAGAATCAAAATTATTACATTTAGAATTTATTTGAGGAATAAGAAACAATCTGGAAGCTGATAGATGTCCTAATCTATTGTGCCAAATCTGAGAATCTGGAGAGACTGAAGTAGTAGTAGAAGTTGAAAAGTGAGTAACAAGATGATAGACACCATTATATTCCTTAGCAAAACCAATCATCTTCAAAGTGTTCATGTCCTGTGAAACACAATGAGAAGATATAAAATGGACAGTATAATTTACTGATTTTGTGAGATTAGATAAAGATAACAAATTATAGTTAAAGGAAGGAACACATAGTACATTAGATAATTTTAAATTTGGAGAAATAATCACATCACCAATATGAGTAGAAAAATTAGCTTGACCATTTGGAAGATGAATGGGAATGGAGACTTGTCTTGGAGAGCTTGAATATAAAAAGGAATCACAGATCATGTGATCTGTAGCTCCTGTATCCAAAATCCACCTATAATTATTTTTTGAAACAATAGAACAATAATGTGAAATACCTGATGAAGATGCAACTGCAGCAGAATTGGCAGCTAAATATGAGTCAGCTGCAGCAGGATTTGCAGCTGAGTAAAGGTTAACTACAACTGAGTTTGCAACTGAGTAAAGATTAGCTATAGCAGAGTTTGCAGCTGAATGAGATACTGAATATTTTCCAGAATTATGAAGCCTGGTAAATTCCAAGAATTTTTCAACCAACTCATTTGAAAATTGAGGAACAGCTGAATCAGATTTTATTGGAAAAGATGTAGCATTGGCTGTAGAATTTTGTTTTTGTCTAAGACCTTGCCAATTTGGAGGATAGCCAATCAACTGAAAACCCTTATCCATTGTGTGTCCACTATAACGACAATGAGAACATTTTGGCTTCTTCTTATCTTTTTTATACTGATACTTGTACACCGGATTCTATCTTGCAAGTATAGCCATGGAGGATTCCAATGTAGCAGAGCCATGAACATTAGTTAGACTTCTCTGAGTCTCTTCTTTTAGCAATAATGCATAAACTCTAACAAGATTTGGTAAGGGAGAACTAAGTAATAGCTGACTTCGTGTGGGAGCAAAGGATTAATTTAGACCAATCAAGAACTTTATAACTGAATCACTTTGTTGAATATCCGAAAGAGTCACAGAAATATTGCAAGAACACTGGCCACAAGTGCATTTTATGATCAGACGATGACTGATATATTCATCCCAAAGAGTTTTAAACTGATTGTAATATGCATTTATAGATTGATTGCCTTGTGAAATAGAACTTAAAGATTTTTCTAAATGGACAACTCTAGGATATCACTCTTGACATACCTAGTCCTTAATTCATCCCATAGTTCCTTAGCTGTAGTGAAGTAGAGAAGACTCTGCCAAATTTCTTTATAAATTGAATTAAGAATCCATGAAAGAACCAAGTTATTTGCACGTTGTCAACAACTGTAAAGAAGATCAGAGGAAGGAGATGGAACCTGCATAGAGCCATCGATGAATGTTCTCTTATTCTTGACATTAATTGATACAACTCTGCTCCATGATATGTAATTATCCCCAGTAAACGGCTCATAAATAATCATTGCACCTGGATTGTCGCTTGGATGAAGATTAAATGGAGAACTAAAATCATCAATTGGATTGAGAGATCACGTAGGCGTAACGTAACCAGAATCATCAGTCGCCATTTGGGAAAAAAAAACAAGAATCATGAAAATAATTCAAGAAAAGGGCGAACAAGGTATATAATTGAAGAGCTCGATTTAGAGTTTGAACAATATACACAGTAAAGAAATTATATTTCTCCTGATACCATGTTACAATCTCTGCATTGACATGTTTGTATATGAACAAGCTATTGATTAAGAGAGAAGAGATAATCTAAAATATGTATTTCATAGAAGAAAAGTTAATTTTACAGGGATGACTTGAGACTGTTTATATAGAAGAAATAATAGCTATTGTAACTAACATAACTACCATTACTAACAAAAATCTAACTTATTTTCTGATCTTGACAAAACATAAACCTTATGGATCTATCTATCTAGTTGGAAAATTGTTCTTGGACAAAGCATGGAAAGCCTTTTATCTGATTGAGGTTATGAAAAAATCGTGGATAACAAAATTCCCGATCACATCCAGGGAGTGGGGAGAGTATTTAATATTGTTTCGATTCGAAACGAATGAAGATAGAGAATGGGTTCTCGAGAATCAACCATGGTACTACGACGGAGGGTTATTCGCCATACAAACCATCGCGGAGGATGAGCAACCATCAATGACTCGAATTCACTATGCCACGTTCTGGATTTGAATATATGAGTCCCTATGGTATGTATGAATTCGAATACAACACGAATCATTGCTCGACAAATTGGAGAAGTGGAAAAACTGGACACGTCCACAAAAGGTATATTTGGAAAATTCATCAGATTCAAAACCTCGATAGACATCACAAAGCCTATCACACGGGTCCTCTTCGTCCAGATTCAAGGGAAAGTGTTGACCCTCCTATTAAAATACGAAGCACGTCTATTTTATTGTTTCTGCTGTGGGATTATCGGGCACTCGGTCCATAACTATGATAGTTATAATAAAAATGAGGGTCAAGATGTAGCGAGCATGAGGTATGGCCCTTTGCTTAAGGCTTCTCCTTTGAAACGAACCGCTCCCCAATGAGAAAATAACCCACACCTCAACCCAACAAGCTGTAACTGTTCCCCACGGAGGCTCTATCAACATCATCCACTTCTTCCCACAAGCACAATGCTAATCCATCCCATCCCACACATAACTACCTAGATTTTGTACCTCACGCCACTTACCCTGTAAACCAACCCCACATCCCTGAACAAGTCCATAATTCTCTAGAATCCCTCTCATTAACCTCTTCACCTAGACAAAAGAAACCCACAGCACCACCACCCACAGCCACAACCATAAGCACAGAGAAACTAATAGCCTCCCTCAATTACCTTGTAAACCCATCCACAAACCCACTGACTGACCCACCACCCCCCAATACTACAAAAACTTATCCAATAAATCCCACAAACCCATCACATAGCCTCACACCCCCACTCATGAACACGCACCCCACCCCAACCACCAAAAAATCTGCCCCCTCTACTTACACACAAATAGACGCCCTTCAAACTCCAACACCAAACAACAAAACCCAACAAGCCCAAAAACAAAAAACCAAACAGAAGGGCGGATGGTCACGTCTAAAGGACCGTACACCCTCCAACAAACCAACCCACTCAAATTCCCTACCCCTCCTCCATTTAACACCTGCCAAACAATCACCTAGGAACCCACCACCATCCCAGATGAGAGGTTTCTCGTTCACATGGACAAATGGTCAGATGAGAGAAAATGAGATTCAAGAGAGGCTTGTAGGTGTTTGGGAAATTCAAAATGGGTCTCGCTATTTCCGAACTATTAGATTTCTCACTTACCATGCATATCATCAGGCCATTGTCCAATCTTAATTTAATGGTGAACCTAAGCTGCAATTAAAGGGTCGAACAAGAAAATATAGAAATTATTCCATTTTAAATCGATGTGTCTATCGAATGAATCTTGCCAAAGAGTGACTAAAAGCGCATGGAACCTGTATGTTTGTTCTTATGACCTCAGAGTGGGTAAGGAAAAAATTGCTCAATGTGGCCGAAGTCTCAACACCTAGGAAAAGAAGCATTTTGGCAGTATTGGTTATCTTATTTCTGAATGTGAATAAAAGCTCAAAGATCCATCACTAACTCGACCTTCAGCGGAGGCTTTGGTTGAGAGGACTAACTTGGAAAATAAACTTCAAGATCTACTTTTGAAGCAGGAGAAAATATGGCACCAAAGATCGAGAGCAAACTGGATAAGGGATGGCGGCAAAAATATGAATTTTTTTCATAAATTAGCGAACGGCAGACGGGCTAGAAACAACATTGAGAAGATAAAAATTCTTTAAGTAATTGGGTCGAGGATCACCAAGGAGTGGAGAAGAAATTTATGGATTATTATAAGAGCCTTTTTCCAAGCGGAGTGGAATTTAGATATGGCAGGGCACTGGAGGTTGTCGATTCGAAAACGACAGTCGAAATGAACAATATATTAACCAGACCATTTGAGGTGGACGAGGTGACAGCAGCTCTGCCTCATATGCATCCTATAAATCCCCAGGCTCGGACGGTATGCCTACACTTTTCTATCAAAAATTTTGGTTGTTTCTTAATCATAACACTATCTCTTCTATCTTGAATATTATTAACGGTCACGATAGCCCAATGCTCATTAACGGAACTTTTATTGTCCTCATCCCTAAGAAGAAAAAGTTGAACGTGTTACCGATTTTTGGCCTATAAGCATTTGCAACATAATTTTTAAAATGATTACCAAAATAATTGTTAATAGGCTTAAATTGGTTCTCCCACATTTGATCCACCACAACCAATCCGTTTTCGTCCCTGGTCATCTTATTACCGATAATGCCTTGCTTGCGTTCGACATTTTCCACCACATGAAAAATAATAATGCAAAGAATAAAGGGTCATATGCTTTTAAACTTGATATATCGAAAGCTTATGACCGGGTGGAATGGTCTTTCCTTAGAATGGTGATGCTCAAATTATGTATTAATGAATCTTTCGTGTCTCTTATTATTAAATACGTTGATTCCGCGTCCTTTTCTATTTTACTTAATGCCAAACAGAGCACCCCATTTTCACCATCTCGTGGGCTTCTACAAGGAGACCCGCTATCCCTATATCTGTTTTTATTTTGTGCAGAAGCATTTTCATCACTGATAAGAAAAGCAGAAAAGGGGTGTTAATCTCCTTGGTATTAAAGTGAACAAGAATGCTCTGGCGACCTCATATCTATTCTTTACGGATGACAGCATAATTTTTGGTCGAGCAACTGAACCCGAGATTGATACTACACGCAACTTCATCGCCAATTATGAGGCAGCTGTCCAGAAAAATCAGAAATGCCTTTCAATAATGGCTTATCCAGCGGCAAGCAACAATATCTGGCGAACATGTTAGGAGTGGAGCTGGTCCAGAAATACACAAAATATCTTGGCATTCCGGCAATTGCTGGTCGATTAAAGAGGGAGATCTTCCAAATTATTGTGGACCATGTGCGTAAGAAGTTAAAAAATTGGAAGAGTCGATATTTGTCTGCGCAGGGAAGATGATTTTAATTAAAGTGGTGGCAAACCAATCCCATCCTATCTTATGAGATGTTTCTCATTTCCAACAGATATATGTAACCAATTGACCTCTATCTTGAGCAACTTTTGGTGGGGGCAATGCAAAGAGGAACGGAGGATACACTGGCGAGCTTTGCAAGCCCTTAGTTGATCGAAACTGGATGGAGGCCTGGGATTCAGAAATTTCAGGTGTTTTAATGAGGCTATGCTTGCCAGGCAATGATGGAGAATTTTACAGGATGAGAGCTCCATTCTTTCCAAAGTTCTTAAAGCTAAATACTTTCCACATAGCACTTTTCGAGGCCACAATTAGCCATAACCCATTGTACGTATGGAGAAGCATTGTGGTGGGTATGAATTTGTTGTGTCGGGGTATTAGGTGTTATGTTGGAAGTGGTAAAAATATAAAAGTATGGATTGACCCCTGGCTTGGTGAAAACCCCACTTTTAAACATATTTCCCCTCCCCCAATTGGTATGGAAAATATGAAAGTAAGTGAGGTAATGGAAGAGGACCGATTGGAATGGAATAAGGTAAAAGTAGAAGAATTGTTTCATCCGATGGACATTAAATCGATCCTAGCCATTCCGATTCAGTATGTACGGCATGATGACAAACAAATATGGCACCACACGAAGGATGGTAATTATTCAGTGAAATTGGGTTAAAAAATGGCAAAGGCAATCTTAAACGAATCGAATTATGTTGCATCATCATCTGGAGAACTGAGTAGGGCGTGGAAATGGATTTGGAATTTGGCAATCCCCCTAAGGTTCAAGTTTTCTTGTCAAAATGTGCACACAGGATCCTACCGTCAAAATTGAACCTTATAGCAAAGGAAGGTCGTATTGATAATTTGTGCACTAGATGTGGGGTCGCAGTGGAAACGATTGAACATGCCCTTCGTGATTGTAGTTGAGAAAGATTTTATTGGGCGGCTTCCCCATTACGGATTGGACAACAGCGAGAAACAGAGAAGGGCTCCATACTCGATTTGATGTTGTTTATACAAAACCAGGAAGATCCAGACGGTCATGCTATTTTTGCATTGTTTCTCTGGATGATATGGGACGCGAGGAATAAACTTACCTATTCCAATCGTAACGTAAGTCATGAGAAATGTTATCACTTGGCCACAACAAGATTAAAGGAACATAAGCAGGCGGTCAAGACATACCAATATATTTTGAATCGAGCAGCAACTAAGCAGTGGCGACCACATGAGGAAGGAATAACTAAAATCAACTCGGACGCCGCAGACATGGAAAACAGAGGAACAGAACTGGGTGTTTTCTTAAGAATTAGTAGTGGACATGTGATAAACTCTTCAATGAAGTCGATAGATGTGTCAAGTTCAGTGGAAGTAGCGGAGGCACTCACGTGTCGGGAAGGTGTTCGACTTGTACGGGAAATGAATCTGCGAAAAATATGCATGGAAACGGATAATATTGGCCTCCACTACAAACTGAAGAAACACTTTGTGGACCTCTCCTATCTTGGAAATTTCGTGGGTGATATTCGCTCTTTGTTTAGTTCTTTTGATTTAGTTATTCCTAGTTTTGTTAGGCGTACTGGGAATTCCATGGCCCATTGCTTGCTCGTTTTGCTTTTTCATTACGTTGTAATGAGCCTCGGGTTGGTTTTATTCCTGACCATATGGCGGATTTGATTTCTTCGGAGACGGTCTACTAATTATAATGCATTTGATTTTTCTCTTAAAAAAAACATAAACTTTATGAACAAATTACAAATTCATTAAAATATCAACAAAAAAAACAGATTACCTTCTTAAAAGTAATAAATTGTTCTTTGTATGGATGAAAGTCTGAAACCATCTCCTTTGTTTATTTTAATTGAAAGAAAAAAAATACAATATTTTTGGCTCCGTCCCTCTATTGATCAAGAGAATCCATTTGTTCTCCATGTTAATTAGAAAAAATTAAACATTTAGCTTTATTAAGAGCATCTCTAAGAGATAGTTTTATCTTCAATTTGGAGCAAAAAAATGATCCACCATTGCGCCAAAGCCTGCGCCATTTTGAAGATGTGAATAGTTTTGCAGCATAAATGGTGCAACACTGTAGCGGCACTAAAAGTTTTCTTTTTTTTGTTTTAAATTGATAATTTTAGTGTATTAGAATATGCACTAAAATGGAATATATTGATTTTCAGTTTAGAATTTACTGCAGACTGCTGGAGATGGACTGCAAATTTTGCATTAAAATATTGCAAAATCTATAATGTGTAATTTTAAAAGAAAACTTGGATTTTTTTGTAATTAGGATAAACTTTTGGGGTAGTATTTATAATTATCTCTATTAAATTGCCAAACCTTAGTTTAATAATCAACCAATTGTAAACCAAGATCTATTTTACTATTATATAATGGACCACTATTTTCCTGAAATGTAATTATATTAAAGTAAGAGGGTGTTTTTCTAAGTTTATTTAAAAAAATCTTTTAAGCTCATATATATTATAAGATGTTTTTGAGTTTATAATATGTTGATCTTATTTTACAAAAATATATTATTAAAATGTTTAGATAAAATAAGATGATAGAGTTGATAAGATGTTACTAATTGAAATTTTATAATTAAAATGGTCAAAATCAAATAAGGCTGTTGAAATAAGATTTTATTTTGAAAATAAGTCGAAGTTCCTCGTCTTTTTAAAAACAACTTATAAATTATATATAACATCTTATTTGCAGGCATGGACGAATGGGCGGTTGCATGCTCCCTATCACAGGGTAATGATGACTACTGGAGAAGAAACTAGATAATCAATCGGGTTAGTTTCAATCCCAAAATCAGGATACATAATTAAGGTCCCAGAAGAGCTGGTAGATGAAGATCACCCCTTACTCTTCAAGCCCTTTGATAATATTAAGTACCTGGAATTTCACTATTCTAAATTCCGTACGGATTCCTCACCCATGCTAAAGCATTATTGTGGGGCGGCCTAATCTCTATAAATATTTACAATATTTTTGTCATGTGTGTATGATGCTATGTTATGTGCGTATCTCAGGATTGATGATACAATTTAACTACAATTTGTATGTGTTAACATTAATATTTTACCCTGTAGTATATATATACTTGAAGTATTATGTGAAGTTTAAGGTCTTGCATGCATGGTTTTGATCATGCGTTTTGTCCAACTTTTTAATATTTAAGAGTGAAAATCACGTTTGTTTAACGCTCTGTCTACTTGGAAATGTCCTCATTTTTAGCTTCTCATTTTTCAATTTTAATTATCACACATATATACACGACCAAATACTTTACTTTAATTTAACTTTTTATTATATAAGTTGGACTCACTACCATCACACAATTCAGCATAAATCATCATTTTCAATGCAAACCTTCGGTGCAAACCTCATCGTTATCAACTTCAACCAATCATATATTATTATTTTTTCAACACCATCGTTGAACTGGGGTCTACTTAATATATATCACCAACATAAATTATCCTTTTGTAATGTATCCAATACGAAAAATTAAAAAATAAAAATATTTAACCAAACATGCATATTTCATGTCTACACAAATTCCCATAAAAAAGTTGGAGATTAATCTCAATTTGATGAAGAATGAGATTCCTCAATGGTGCATGTCGTTTTCAAATTTATTTCTTTTAGGAATTGTAGTGTTGGAATTAAAAATGTGAATGGGCTTATGAAAGGTTGAAATTAATTGAATCACGAAACGGAACCACCATGTCAAAAGTGAAATTTAATTTTGAATACTAATAGAGAGGGTATATATACTTGGTTCCAGAAAACAATCAAATTCCAACAAAATAATCAACGAAATAGAAAATCGTTGGAATTTTAAAAATTCCAACGGAAATTCCAATGAAAATTTCAACGACAAACAAAATCGTTGGTATAAACCTTTGGAATTCCCATTAGAATTTAAAATTTTAACGGAAATTTCAACTCCACAACAAACTGTTGGAAAACTCCAACAGAAATTCCATCGCTAAAGCATACCATTGAAAAATTCCGACAAAAATTACAACGGTAACCAAAACGTTGGAATTAATCATTGGAATTTGGATTGAAGTTTTTAAAATTCCAACAGAAATTCTAACGCTACAACAGGTTGTTGAAAAATTCCAATACCGCTGAATTTTTTTAATAGAGGTTAAAAGAATAGATAGTATTATTCATATCGATAAAATATATCTTCTTTTCTAGAGTTCATCATATTGAAACTACATAGTTAAACATGCTTGATTTTGGACAAATTGATGATGGGTGACCTACTGGGAAGTTAACGATATTAGATAATGAGACAAAATAATTGAATATTCCAATAAATATATACCATTGGACTAAATTCCAATTATATAACTCCATTGAAATAACCGTTGGAGGTTTTTTTCCAATGATATTATATATATATATATATATATTCCAATAGATATACTGTTGGACTCAATTCCAATGGTATAAATATTATTGGATAAATATTATTGGATATATATTATTGGATAAATATTATTGGAAGTACCGTTTGAATATTTTTCCATTGAAAATTTTTCCATTTCAATCGCCATTTTACCAACGATTCATTTTCTGTTAGAATTTCCATTCGAATCGATAATTTTAATGAAAATTAGCCAATTCCAACAAATTTTTTCCATTGGAATTTCATTGATCTCTTGTGGTGCACAATGTAATTTGTGGATATTCTCAAGTTGATATTTGCTTCGTAGCTATCTAGTGCAGTAATAAATGAAATTATGGGTGTTTCATGGTTTGTTTGTGTTGAAATATTGTCACATGTGAGTTGTCCCGCATTGATTAATTAGAGAAAGAGAACCTTATTTATAAGCCAAGTGAGCTACTCATCCTATCACCAATTGGTTTTAGGATGGAATTAACCTCGCTAGGTAGGTTTAAGCTCTCTCTCATATTGGGTGCGCTTAATGTGTGGGACCGTACCTCACCCCGAATTTTACACGGTATCAGAGCAGGCCCACGCTCGATCCTATCACATGATGTGATGGAGCATGGAGGATCCCGTGATGAATGATTAAATGATTAATGAATTGATGAAGGACTCATGAGTGAGGGGCGTGTTAAATATATGTAACTTATGCGTTGACCCACATTGATTAATTTGATTAAAAGGGCCTTGTTTATAACCCAAGTGAGCTATTCCTCCTATCACTAATTGGTTTTTGGATGGAATCTCACTTGGTGGGCTTGGGCTCTCTTTCATATTGGGTACGCTTCATAAGTGGGACCATACTAAGTCCCCTTCCCCCGGAATTGTATAGTCTGCAGTCTTTGTGCTCGTCTTGATTTTGGGATTATCGATATGGTTCTTTTTTTATGTCCTTTTTTGGGTTCTATTTAGGAAAGAACTTGCCTTGCTAGGTTTCTATTATTAAATAGAAAATCTCTAAGGGGAATAAACAGGGGTCAGGGAAAGTGATGTTTGCAACAAGAGAAGTCAGAACAGGAAAAATGGTAATAATAACAAGACTTAATTGCAAAATGAGGATATTAACTATATCCCAATGGCAAAGAATGACACTAAGTTTGTGGGCCTTTAATTTAGGACAATAGCTTTAAAATTTTGGCAAATTAAGGACAAATTGAGCCAAATTACGTACCAAAAGTTGGGCTAATTGCGACATGGACCTCATTAATGTTGAGCTCCAATAGTACAAATTTAGTCTAATCGCTTTATGTGCTAGTAAAAATTACTTATGTCACGTAAAATTAATTAAAATATTCACAAACAAATAAGAAATCTTAAAACCAATTTAAAAATTTACAAATTGACTAGTAGTGTATAAATATATGAAATTAAATGGTATAATTATTTTAAAGTTTACAATAACAATTAAAATATAAATATACAAAAATAATTCTGGAAATACAAAAATAAAATTGTAAAATTTATGTAATAAATCTTAAAATAACTAAATAAAACTTGAAAACACTTAAAGAAACAAAAAAAAAAGATAATTTTTTAAATGTAACATAAAGCAAAATATTTATATTCAATTATAATTTTCAGATTTACTTAGTATTTTTGAAATTTAAATCATTTGAATTAATGATTAAATTTCTACATAAATCTTAGAGTTAATAAATAATGTTTATTTTGGAATTCAAATAATTTTATAATATATTCGGTAATTTTATATATACTAAATAATTTTTTCAATCTTATTTCATATTTTTAAACTTCATAAATTATTTTTAGATTTACTAAATAATTTTTAAAATTTTATTTTCCGTATTTTCCAGATTTATTTTCGTATATTTACATTTTATATGTTAATTGGTAAATTCTTTATAAAATTTATAAAACTTATTTTCATATATTTAGACTCTACATGTTAATTTATGTTGGGAAATTAATTGTTTAGATTTTGATGAATGCCATGTAAAACTTAGACTAGAAAGTTGGCACCCCATTTTCTTTGTAATTTGCATTGTAATAGATAGGGTTGTACGAGCTGAGTCAAGTCAGCTATGCCTGGATATGCAAGAAGTCAACTGAAGGCTAAAATGAAGACTCATTGTGAAGCGGTGAGTATGGCAAGGAGGAGAAGTCAAGAACTCGATGAAGGAGTATCACCGTTTCTGTTGTGAGAAGTGTCGATCAAGTCAACTCAAGACAAACCAAGTCAAGTTGAAAGTGAGATGAGTCTTCCATGATTGGGAGCCGACTCAAGTCACCTGGGGAAGTTAAGGAAAGCTGATCAAGTCAAGACAATCGAAAAGAGTCCGTTTATTTAAGTAAAGAAAGTTACTTAAATAAGTAATACTTCCATGCCGCAATATTCTAAAGTGCTCGATCCCGAAGCGTGCAAAAGGAATAAACAATGGGAAGATGCACTTTTTGTGTCGCTCGAAAAGTGAAGGTTCATTTAATACGAGGAAATGTCAATTTCAAGGACTGCAAGAAGACAAGCCAACGACCACTAGTGTCCTTTGAAAATCAACCTATCTCTTCAACGGGAAGATTTTTTGAAAGAGCACTATAAAAGGAACATGAATCAATTTGAGAAAAGGGTTACCTTGCATACCTGAACCACAAACATTCATGCTAACATTCGAACAGTAACCTGCAAAAATATTCTCAAGTTATTCAAGCAAATCCTCAAGCCTAAACTTCGAAGGAAATCGATCCAACACCAAGCTGTGAAGGAAAGACAACCTCATACTGTTGAAGAGAAAACTTTGGAATAATCAAAAGGGGTCTACATTCCAAGGAGGATTGTAGAAAGGTTCAAGGTCGAACCAGTCTCGAGCTATTGGAGGGCTTCGTGATGAAATCCAAGAAACTTGAGCAAGTGAGCTGTAGTAGCAAGGCGGCTGCCCTATGAAGAAGCTGAGTCGTACGAGAAGCCAACTGTGTGACCAAGGCATCTCCAGACTGAGTCCCAAAGGATCAAGTCAGCTATGTGATCAAGACTTGTATCCGGGTGATAACCACTTTGTACTCGATCAATACTTAGTGGATTCCTCCAAAGAGTTGGAGAAGAGAGGATTAGAAGAATTACCCCATCTTGAACCTCTACAAACTTTATTGTGTCATTTACATTTCAAAGATTTACTTATCTGCATATCATTTAATATCTGTTGATAATTTGCTATCCAATTGATATTTAACAAAGTGCTAAAACCAAGTGTTAAAACAAACTTAAACCAAATTCAAGGGTGTTAAGTCTTCCGCTGAAAATCTTATCACAGCCAAGTTAAGTGTAAGACTAAGCAGCTGAGTTATTCTATCAACAGCTCAGTCGAGTCTGTTGAGTGGCTAACTCTGCTGGTTAACTAACTTAGCTGTGAAATTAACTCTGAATAGATATAAAAGGACTAAATCGAAAAGTTGGTAAGGTTTATTCAACCCCCCCCTTCTAAACCTTACACTCACACTCCTTGGGACCTACAAGTGGTATCAGAGCGGTTGGTTCATTGAGCCTTCCGCACTGGTTACTGAACTAGATCTCCAATCTTTCAAAGAAGTTTTTCTTTAACACTTGCTCTTTCAAGAAGTTTTTTTTAACAGCAAAGTTATTATCATGGAAGCAAATCTGACACGTATTCCTATGTTTACCATTGAAGAATTTGATGACTGGAAAATACGTATGCAGGCTCATCTATCAGCTTTACATGATGAGATGTGGATAGTGATAGAGGATGGGCCATGCAAATAATGAAGGTGAACAACAATTTGCAAGGAGAGCTGCTGCGCTGAAGAAGAGGATGATGCTCCTCCCAGACCAGCTATAGTTGAAAAGCCAAGAGCTGAATGGACAAATGATGATAGAAAAAGATACAACCTTGACAATGTAGCCAAGGATATACTTTACAAGACTTTGGACAAAGCCATGTTCAACAAAGTCAAATCTTGCAAAATCCAAAGAAATCTGGGATAAATTAACCTTAATTTGTGAAGGATCTGAACAAATTAAGGAAAACAAATTATCTATTGTTTTTCAAAAATTTGAAAATTTTAAAATGCTTGCAGGTGAGACAATGGATCAGCTGGATGCTAGATTCACTGAAATAACGAATGAGCTCTCAGCACTTGGGAAAGAATACACACAGAAGGAGATGTGTATGAAGATACTAAGGAGCCTCCCAGCTGAATGGGAAATGAAGACCATGGCTCTAAGGCACTCGATGGACCTATCAAAAACATCCAATCATGAACTATTCTCAGACCTCAAAGCCTACGAGTTTGAGCTGAGAAGAAAAGATCAAGAGGAGACAGCTGTGCCCAAAGCAGCTGCACTCATAATCAAGGAAGGCAAGAGAGCTGAGACTAAAGAAGTCATTGACCAGGAGAAAATTGCCTTGATGGTTAAAAGATTCAACAAGTTCTTCAACAAGAACTACAAAAAAAACAAAGGTGAATCCTCTAGAAGACATTCAGCTCCCTCCAAATCAAGAGAAGATAGGCCACCAAAGAGAGCTGAGTATCAAAAGGCCGAATATCAAAGAGCTGACAACCCAAGAAATGAGAAAGCTGATCAAAAAGCTGAAAACCTGTGTTGGAATTGCAGACAGCCAGGATATTTTGCCATTGACTGTCCATATCCTGTAGTGAATAAATACAGGAATGAAGAAGAAAGAAAAGTCTTCAGAGAAAGAAGGCAAGAAAAGAAAAGAGCAATGTTGGCTGCTGAGACTGCTGACACAGCTAAGTCAAAAGAAGCAACAGACTCAGAGAGTAGTGAAGCTGACTACTCAAGTGACTCTGAAGAAGAAGCCTTAATCTGTCTAATGGATAAAGAACAAGATCAACCTGACCAAGAAGATGAGGTACACTCTAACTCATCTCACTCAGCTTCTAGTGATAGTGATTGTGACACACACACTTCATCACCCACTGATCTTTATTATTCATTAGGCAAAATGATGAAAGATTTTGAGCACATTAAATCCTCACACACACTATTAAATGAGGAAAAGCGCCACTCAAAGCCAAAACTCTGGTGACTAAGGAGCCGAGTACTCTGTCACATAGCTGATGAGAACAAAGAGCTGAAGGCTGAAAATGCTAAACTAATAGCAGAGATAGCTGCTATAGAAAAGAGAGAAAATGATCTCAAAATGTGATTGCTTCATTCACAAAGGCATCTAAATCATTAGATGACCTTATCATGAGCCAAAAGGAATGTGGAGACAAGATAGGCATAGGATTCAATTCCTTTGTGCATAGTCAAACTCCTAGAGTGATCTTTGAAAAAGGATCTTCAAGTAATGAAGCATCTCAAAAATCCAAGACACCAAATGTTGCACACACAATTATTCCAAAGCGCAATCACAAACAAACTGGCCTAGGATATAAAGGAAAAGGAAAACAACCAGTTGAGTATGCTGAGAGGACAGCTGAGAAGAAATCCAGCAGAGTTCCTCAGCAAACTCCAAATAGGAAGTACTCTGTGATGAAGAAACAGAGCTACCAAAACCCACAGAAGTTCTATCAAAGGCACAAATATGATGGGAATGGTAGAAACTACCCAAGTCAAGCTGATTGGAATAATGTGAAATATCAACCAAGACCTATGGAATACATGCCAAAATGGCAAATACCTAGAACTCAGCAAAGGTTATTCCAAAGGCAACAAAGCGATTATCAGCACACATATGCACCCAAGCACTACACTCAGAGATATCACAATTACCCAAAGAAGGCAATTGCTAAAACACATACACAGGGATACAGACAAAATAGACAGCTGTATGAACCTAAAGCCCCCAAGCAATTTGCCAAAGTCAATTATGATTATGGCACTGATAGATGGCAACCCCTTAGAGTCAAATTATTTGGCTATAGGTTGGTTGGATCATCTTACAGCACTAACCCCTCAGGACCCAGGCAAGTATGGGTACCTAAAAACTAATTTCCTTAATTGTAGGTTCAAGGAACAGCAGAGTGCCAAGGAACCTAGTACATGGATAGTGGCTGTTCCAGACACATGACAGGAAACAAGAAAAATCTGTCAAAGTTCAAGGAGATTAGAGGCGCAAAAGTCATATTTGGAGGAAATGAAGCTCCAGGGGAAATAAGAGGCACTGGATCCATCAAGAAAAATGGATTAGAAATCACAGATGTTGCATATGTTGAAGGCCTCAATTTCAACTTACTAAGCATCAGTCAACTCTGTGACAAGGGCTACAATGTTGGATTCAATATGGGAGTATGCCAAATCAAAGACACTGAATCAAATGAAGTAGTGTTGCAAGAATCCAGACAAAAGAACATGTATGTGGTAGATTGGTCAACTGCTACACCAAGTACTTGTTTACTAGCAAAAAGTACAGCCGAATCAAGTTGGTTGTGGCACAAGAAGCCGAGTCACCTGAATTTCAGAACAATTAACAAACTTGCAAGGAGTAATCTTGTAGAAGGACTCCCAGACTTAGTATACAAGAAAGAAAGTGTTTGTGATGCATGCCATATGGGAAAGCAAGTTAAATCATCATTTAAAGAGAAGTCAAGTCCATCTTCAACAAGAATATTGCATCTGTTACACATGGATCTATTTGGTCCAGTTGAGCCAGCCAGCATAAGTGGGAAGAAATACACTCTAGTGGTGGTGAATGATTATTCAAGATATACACGGACAATTTTCATGTGTAAAAAGAAAGAAACTTTGCAGAAGTTACCACAGCTGATGAAAAGAGTTCAAAATGAGAAGAGTGAAACCATTATAAAGATAAGATCTGATAGAGGAACCGAGTTTGTCAATGGAATAATAACTCAAGATCTTGTGTTGAAAATGGTATTGCTCATGAACTATCTCAAGCAAGGACTCCTCAAAGAGAATGGAGTTGCGAGAAAGAAGGAAAGAACTCTCATGGAAGCTGCAAGGACCATGTTAGTCAAGCGGGGGTTGCCTAAAAGATTTTTGAAGCCATAAACACCGCATGCCATACTCAAAATAGATGCATGATAAATAGACGGTGACAAAAGACTCCCTATGAAAACGGGACAGGAGAAAGCCAAATGTTGCATACTTTAAAATATTTGGATGTAAATGCTTCATCCACAACAATGGGAAGGATAATCTAAAGGCTTTTGATGCTAAAGTTGATGAAGGTATCTTCTTGGGATACTCGGTGAAAGCAAAGCCTATAGAGTCTTGAACAAAAGGACTATGGTCACGAGAAGAGTCTATCCATGTGGTTTTTGATGAACCTAATGTAAATGGAGAAGACATTGAAGAGTTAGTGATAAGTGAATCGATCAACTATACGTAAGAGTCCCTATGTTGAATTTTCGAAACCGGAGTAATTAATCAAGGTGAAGATGAGATAGTCGAATCTCAAAGACAGTGGAAAATCAGCTAAGTGATGATGAGAAAAGCGCTCAAGATAACACAGCTGCAAGACGACTGAACCCAGCTAACTTACTCCAACCTGATGTGAGATGGCTGAGAGACCATCCACCTGAGCTAGTCATTGGAAATGTAAGAGACGGAGTAAGAACCAGATCCAGAGCTCAACAAGAATCAATGTTCACTTGTTTTATTTCCCAGATAGAGCCAAAAGATGTGTCCCAAGCATTGGATGATGCACATTGGATTCAGGCCATGCAAGAAGAGCTGAATCAGTTTGAAAGAAACAAAGTATGGGAATTGGTTCAATGACCAACCCATCAAAATGTTATTGGCACAAAATGGGTTTTCAGAAACAAGATGAATGAAGAAGGTTCTGTGGTAAGAAACAAAGCAAGATTGGTAGTCAAAGGGTATTGCCAAGAGGAAGGTATAGATTTTGATGAAACATTTGCTCCTGTTGCAAGATTAGAAGCAATAAGGATGTTTCTTGCCTATGCTGCACACAAGAACTTCACTGTATATCAAATGGATGTAAAAAGTGCATTCCTGAATGGATTGGAAGAAGAAGTCTATGTTGAACAACCTCCAGGATTTGAGCAGAAGACTCTTGGAGATAAAGTGTACAAGCTCAAGAAAGCTCTATATGGATTGGAACAAGCACCTAGAGCATGGTATGATACATTATCTCAATTTTTGACAGATAATGGATTCACCAAAGGCAAAGTGGATAGAACACTCTTCAGAATTCAAGATGGAGAGAGTATACTGCTTGTTCAAATATATGTGGATGACATTATATTTGGATCTACAAACAAAGAGTTGTGTGATAAATTCTCAAACCTCATGCAAGGGAAATTTGAAATGAGCATGATGGGAGAGCTGACATTCTTTCTAGGACTTCAAGTTAAACATCTGAAGGATGGAACCTTCATAAGTCAGACAAAGTATACCAGATATTTAATGAAGAAATTTGGTATGGAAGAGAAGTCTTCTGTGAAAATACCAATGAATACGTCAGTCAAGATGGATATGGATGCAGATGGCAAGCCTGTGGATCAAACAAGATACAGAGCACTCATTGGATCACTGTTCTATCTCACAGCAAGTAGGCCATACATCACCTTTGTTGTAGGTGTATGTGCAAGATTTCAATCTGCACCAAAAGAAAGCCATATGACTGCAGCTAAGAGAATCCTAAGGTATTTGAAGGGATGCCAGGAAGTCGTCTTATGGTATCCAAAGGAAGGTGGATTCAAGCTTATTGGTTACTCAGACTCTGACTATGCTAGATGTAGAGTTGACAGGAAGAGTACTTCAGGTACATGTCAAATGCTTGGAAACAGATTGGTTTACTGGTTTAGCAAGAAGCAAAACTCAATAGCCACATCCACAGTTGAAGATGAGTACATAGCTGCGGGCAGCTATTGTGCCTAAGTCTTATGGATGAGACAACAACTGAGAGATTATGATGTTAAAGAAAAAGAGATTCCAATTATGTGTGATAACACAAGAGCTATTGCAATCGCTCAAAATCATGTGTTGCACTCAAGAACAAAGCACATTGTGTCAGATATCATTTCATAAGAGATCATGTTGAAAAGAAGGACATCACCTTGGAATATATCTCAACTGATAAACAGTTAGATGACATATTCACAAAGCCATTATGTGAATCAAGATTTGAAGAACTCAAGCATGAGCTAGGGTTAATTGAGCTGAGTTAACACTCAGAAAACTCAAAGAGAAGAGATGAAACAAGAAAAGATGAAAATGGAGCTAAGTTCGTAAATCAGCTAAGTGAATCAGCCGTATCGAAAAATCATTTGATCGAGCAAAGTCGTGAAAGTACCTATGTGAAAAGAGAGAAGAAGAGTTGAATCAACTAAGTAGTAAGTTGAGTCATTTATGAGCTAAGTAACAAAAACGCAGTCGTTATTACTAAGCGGAAATGTTTTTAAGGATGACGTCAGCGCAATAATGACAGATACAGTCAAAAGCTGCATGACCAAGCCTATGATTGGATATAAATGCTGCCGCATTAAATGCGAGCAATTAAATGCTAATCGGCGTGCTAAATTTGAGTCGTTTATCTCGATCAAATTTCAAAAACCGTATGCACGTCCTTTCATAACCCACATATATACCATTTCGTCTGTTTCTCTCTCACTTTACACAAATTGTTCATCTCTCTCAAAAGCAAAGAAAGCAACTTTTCTCTCAAAACCCTATAGATGTCCAAAGTAAATTTCTAAAGTTTCATTCGGTAAATCTTCGAGTAATGGCATCTACTTACGATTTTGTTAAGTTGGGAAAACAAATCCACACTGGCTCTACTGTGGATTTTGAAGGTATGATCAAACAGGGGTCCGATGAAACCCTTGTAGAGAAGATAGCTAAGAAAGTGGAGAAGTCTGGGCTGAAACCTTTTCTCACGATTGAGTTTCAGACGACTTATGTTGAAGAAGTCGCTCAGTTCAATGTGAATGCTGAAGTTCACGACGAGGGCATCAAGTCGTCTGTTCACGGAAAGGAGTTTATGATCACTGCTAAGGATCTAGCGGAGCATTGTTTGCTGTCGTCGGAAGGAGTACCTGAGATACTGGAGGCTTATGTCAACTTGGCTGATGCATGGAAGGAAGTGGCCAAACCTGACTGTACTGCGAAGGTTGTCTACACAGCTGACAAGAAGCTGCTGAAGGAAGATTACCATAAGTTGCTAGATATTGTTGCCAAGTGTGTAGACATCGAATTTGGAAGCTTTAATCATCTGTCCAAAACTAAGCTGATCGTGATGGCTGCGATCATGGAGGGGAAGAAGGTAAACTGGGCGGAGTTTGTATACAACAGACTCTGCCAAAATGTTGGAAATAAGTCTTTCAAGGAAGATGGGTCGTTCGGAGAATCCTTGGGGTATGGCCTTGTTATTGGCCGGCTGATGGAGGTGAAAGGAGTTCCACTCCGACATGGAAAGGCGTTCCATGTCAACAAGAAAATGTTCCGATCAAATCTTTCCGGAGCTCAGAAGAGAGCTTACGCCAAGAGAGCGAGATACAAGTGAGGGGGAATCGGTGACCCGAAGATACAAATGCCTATCTCCTCCCCTACCAAGAAGAAATCGCCTTTGTAGATGGAAAGAAGATCGCCGCCCAAAGAAAAAAAAGAAAACAATCGCACTGCCCCCGCGGCCGAGTCTCCCCCGCTGCAGCCGTGTCTCTGCCCTGCAGCCGCAGCAGAAGGAATCCTTAGTACCTTCTCCTCGGGGGAAGAAGAAGAGGATCGCAAGACGAGAAAAGAAATGCCTCTAAGACAATCGAATGCCTTTACCTTCGAGGAACCGGAGGAAGTGGAACCAGGCGTTCCTCGGTGAAAACCAAAAGAAGAAGAAGAATCTTCAAGCGCTCAAAGCTTGATAAAACGATTAGTCGCCACTCATTTGAACCGATCATTGAAACAAATTTGGAGAAGTAGAGTCTCCAGAGATTATTGATGAAAGCGCCAAGTCTCCGAGGCCGATCAGAGGCAAGTCGAAGACCCAGTTGTGGATTGAACAAGCGAGGAGCTAGTAAAAGCCGAGCAGCTAAGTCTCTGTCGATAGATCGTGTCTCCGCTGCGATGACGCTGCCGAGGGTGAAGAGCAGCAAACTCTGCTACTCTCCATTCCTGAGAAAGAAGTTCAGCAGGAAGATGATGATG
Source organism: Rehmannia glutinosa (assembly GCA_016081115.2). Lineage (NCBI taxonomy): Eukaryota > Viridiplantae > Streptophyta > Magnoliopsida > Lamiales > Orobanchaceae > Rehmannia > Rehmannia glutinosa. The sequence goes on along the minus strand of CM071933.1, from coordinate 7,180,925 downwards.
ATGATGTGATCATGCTATCTCCACCATATCCAGACATCCAAAATCGACTGCGAGAATGGAGGAAGTGGAAGCTAAGTCGTTCAAGGGAATAGTTCCAAAGACCTGAGTTTATTGAAGAAGAGGAAGAACTGATGAATTTCCTTGGTTTGACAACAGAGGTCCAAGTACTGGATGAAGAGAACTGCATAGATATCTTGTAGATCTTCAAAGATAATGAGAAGGAAAGATTGGCAGAGGAAGCAGAAGCTCGTGAGAAAGCTAGCATTTGTTCTCTCACTGGAACCACTGATCACACTCATCCACATCTCGACATACTTTCAGAGATTGATGAAGATTTGGATCCTGCTGCTGCGACAGAAGAGCTAGAAACGCAGCAAGCCATGCGGGAATCCAGAATGATGCATGAGCAACAACTAATGGAAGGACCTGGAGAGTCTTCCAAATCACAGCTGGAAATTGACCCTATGGGAGTGGTGCTGCAGATTGCAACTGTTGTTGCTGCGACCACTTCCCCATCTCACTCTGAGGAAGGTTATAAGGGTAATGGAGATGAAACTGGGAATTCGGGGACCCAAGTCGAGCCAACCCCTATTGAAGGTGTCTTACCACCTGCCCCAACGGCTGAACACTCACAGGAAACAACCGGGAGTCTGGAGAAGAGTGACCCAATTCCAAGTCACTCAGCTGGTATGCCAGCTGAGGGGGAAACTCCCTCCACTGCAGCTAGGTCGGAGGTTGCTGCAGTTGACTCCACAACGAATCTAGGAGGCGAAGTGGAGAAGGAACAGGAAAAAGTGTTAGGAAATTTATTGTTTAGATTTTGATGAATGCCATGTAAAACTTAGAATAGGAAGTTGGCACCCCAATTCTTGTTGTAAAATGCATTGTAATAAATAGAGTGGCCAAGCCGAGTTAAGTCGCCTACGCCCTAACATGCTAGAAGACAATCAAGACTAGAAGGAAGACTTTCACTGCGAGACAATTTGAGTATGGCAAAGAAGAGTAGACGGAACTCTTGAAGAAGCGGTGAGATGATGGTTGAGTGGAGTATCAGTCAAGTCAACTATAGAAAAGCCAAGTCTCAAGTTGAAGTGATGGAAGAGTCATCCAATGATTGGAAGTTGACTCTAAGTCACCTGGGAAAGCAAAAATGCGGTCAAGTCGAGATAATCGTAAAAGATCCGTTGTACGTAAATCAAGAGAATTACTTAAACAAGTAATATCTCCATATCACCTTTCTCGGAGTGCTCACCCCGAAGCGTGCAAAAGGAATGAACCAATGGGAAGCACTACACCGAGTCGAACTCGAAAAGGTGAAAGAACAATTCATACGAGGAAATGGCAATTCTAAGGACGCAACAAGACAAGCCAACGATCGCAAGTGACTTTCAAAAATAAGCCTATCTCTTCAACGGGCAAATTTTTGAAAGATTACTATAAAAGGCTAAGGAGTTTATTTGAAAAAAAAAAAGCTTGACAAAGTGATTAAAAGACAAGAACCAAAAACGTTCAAGCAATTATTAGAAAATCAAATATTCTCAATCCTCAAGCCTACACTACGAAGAACATCAATCCAACACTCACCGTGAAGGAAAGATAACTTCAATCGGTTGAAGAGTAAAATCTTTGAAAAATCAAGGGGTCTACATTCCACGAAGGATTGTAGGAAGGTTCAAGGTCGAACCAAGTCTTAAGCTTTTGGAGGGCTTCGTGATCAAATCCAAAGAGCTTGAGCAAGTGAGTCTGTAGTAGCAAGGCACCGCCTTGTGAAGAAGTCGAGTCGCACGAGAAGCGGTGAGTGATCAAGGCGTCTGCATCGAGTCCCAAATGATCAAGTCGGTGTGTGATCAAGACTTGTATCCGGACTGCTACCACTTTGTATATTGATCATTACCTAGTGGATTCCTCCAGGAGTTGGAGAAGAGAGGAGTAGAAGAATTACCCCATCTTCGAACCTCTATAAAAATTTCATTGTGTCATTTACATTTCAAGATTACTTTAATTTTCGCATCTTAATTGTTTAATTCTCACGACATATTTGCTATCCACTTGATAATCTATAAGTACTAAATTAAGCACTAAATCCTTGCTTAATCAAACTTAAGGGTGTTAAGTCTTCCAATGAAAACAAAACCACAATTGAGTTAATTTAAAGCCAACAAGCGGTGAGTTATTCCATCAACAAACTCGGTGAGTCGTTGAGAGACTAACTCTCTTGATTGACTAAATTGATTTGTCCATCAAGGACACGGTTGTGCAAGATCAACTCGTATATTTAAAAGGACTAAATCGAAAATTTGGTAAGGTTTATTCAACCCCCTTCTAAACCTTACACTTACACCCTTGGGACCTACAAGTGGTATCGGAGCGGTTGGTTCATTGAACCCTCCGCACCGGTTCTTGAACTAGATCTCCAAACTTTTCAAAGTCGCTTTAGTACTTAAACTCTCAAAACTCTTTCTATCATTAGAAGTTATTATCATGGAAGCAAATTTGACACGCATCCCTATGTTCACAATTGAAGAATTTGATGATTGGAAAATTCGTATGCAGCTCCTCTATCAAAGATTACATGATGAGATGTGGATAGTGATAGAAGATGGGCCACCGCAAATCTTAAAGGTGAACACAATCGTAAGAAGAGCTGCGCATTTGAAGGAGAAGAGGATGTTGCTCCTGCATACCATGGTTGAAAAACCAAGAACCGAGTGGACAAATGATGACAGAAAAAGATACAACCTGGACAATGTAGCCAAGGACATCCTTTACAAAACCTTGGACAAAGCCATGTTCAATAAAGTTAAATCATGCAAAACGGCCAAAGAAATGGGACAAGCTCACATTGATTTGTGAAGGCTCGTGAGCAAATCAAAGAAAACAAATTATCGGTGGTCGTATGAAGTTTGAGAACTTCAAAATGATCTCAGGAGAAAACCTGGATCAATGGATGCTCGATTCACGTAAATCACCAACGAGTTATCCGCACTTGGAAAGGAATATACACAGAATGAAATGTGTATGAAGATCCTAAAAAGTCTTCGGTGAATGGGAAATGAAGGTGCGCATCGAGACATTCCATGGACCTATCAAAGACATCCAACCATGAATTATTCTCGGACCTCAAAGCCTACGAGTTTGAGCCGAGAAGAAAAGACCAGGAAGAGACAATTTGTACCCAAAACAGCTGCTCTAATTGTTAAAGATGGGAAGAGAGCCGAGGTCAAAGAAGTCATTGATCCGAAGAAATAGCCCCGATGGTCAAAAGATTCAACAAGTTCTTCAATAAGAACTACAAGAGAGGAAAGGGCGAATCTTCCGAAGACACTCGGCTCCTCCAAATCAAGGGAGATAGGCCAACCAAGAGAACAGATCATCGAGAAAGTTGAGTATCAAAGGGCGACAATCCAAGAATGGAAAGAGCGATCAAAAGGCTGAATATATATGCCGGAATCAGACAACCAGGTCACTATGCCATTGATTGCTCATATCCTCGTAGTTAACAAATACGGGGAATGAAGAAGAAAGAAAGGTCTTGAGAGAAAGAAGACAAGAAAAGAAAAAGGCAATGATGGTCGCAGAGATCAAAAACAAACCAAGTCAAGAGAGACAGTGATTGAGAGAGAGCGTGAAGCCGACTACTCAAGTGACTCTAAAGAAGAAGCCCCGATCCGCTTGATGGCCAAAGAACAAGATCAACCTCGACCAAGAAGATGAGGTACACTCTAACTCATCAAACTCGGACTCTAGTGATAGTGATCGTGACACACACACTTCATCACCCACCGATCTTTATGATTCATTAGGCAAAATGATGAAAGATTTTGAACACATTAAATCCTCACACATACTATTAAATGAGGAAAACAGCCTACTCAAGAGTCAAAACTCAAAGTCGACTAAGGAGCCGAGTACTCTAAGTCAAATAGCCGATGAGAATGAAAGTTTAAAGGTTGAGAATGCTAAATTAATAGCGAGAAATTTTTGCTATAGAGAAGAGGGAGAATGACCTCAAAAATGTTATTACCTCATTCACTAAGGCATCTAAATCATTGGATGATCTTATTATGAGTCAAAGAGAATGTGGAGACAAGACAGCTTAGGATTTAATTCCTCGTGCTATGTCAAACCTCAAAAGTAATTTTGGAAAAAGGATCTTCAAGCCATGAAGAGTCCGAAAAATCCAAAACTCGAATGTTGCACACACATTCACTCCAAATCACCATAACAAGCAAACGGCCTTGGTTATAAAAGAAAAGGAAAAACTTGAATGAGTTGAGTGCTTATTTGAAAGGACAGTGAGAAGAGATTCACCGAGTTCCTCAAAGAAACTCCAAACAGAAAATACTCTGCAAAAAGAAGAAGCGAGCTACCAAAAACCCTTAAAATCCATAAAAGAAATACATATGATGGGAATGGTAGAAAATATCCAAGCCAAGTGATTGGAATAATGTAAACTATCGCATAAAACTTATGGAATATAAGCCCAAATGGCAAAGGCCTAGAACTCAAAGAAAGGCCATTCCAAAAGTATAAGAGCTTTCATCAACACACATATGCACCTAGACACTACACTCAAAGACACCACAATTACCCAAAGAAGGCCATTGCTAAAAATTATACACAAGCATACGAGACAAAAGAGATGACTTTATGAACCTAGAATCCCCAAGCAATTTGCCAGGATTAATTATGATTATGGCATCGATAGATGGCAACCCCTTAGAGTCAAATCATTTGGCTATAAGTTGGTTGGATCATCTTACAATTCTAACCCCTCGGGACCCGGACAAGTATGGGTACCTAAAACTTAATTTCCTTGATTGCGGGTTCAAGGCAGTGAGTGCCAAGGAACTGGTACATGGATAGTGGTGCCCGGACACATGACAGAAACAAGAAAAATCTGTCAAAATTCAAGGAAGTAAATGGAGCAAAAGTCATATTTGGAGGAAATGAAGCTCCTGGTAAAATAAGAGGCATTGGATCCATCAAGAGGAATGGATTAGAAATCACAGATGTTGCATATGTTGAAGGACTCAACTTCAACTCTGCTAAGCATCGATCAACTCGTGACAAGGGTTATAACGTTGGATTTAACATGGGTATATGCCAAATCAAGGATATTGAATCAAATGAAGTTGTCTTTGCAAGGATGTAGACAAAAGAATATGTATGTCGTGGATTGGTCAATCGCAACACCAAAGACTGTCTACTAGCAAAGAGCACAACAGTCAAGTTGGCGTGGGCGCAAAAAGCCGAGTCACCTAAATTTCAAAACGATTAACAAGTTTGCAAGAAGTAATCTTGTGGAAGGACTTCGACTCAAGTATACAAAAAGGAGAGTATATGTGACGCATGTCGAAGAAGGAAAACAAATCAAGTCATCATTCAAAGAAAAGACATGCCCATCTTCAACAAGAATATTGCATCGCTACATATGGATCTATTTGGCCCAAGTGTGGAACCGGCCAAAGATAAGTGGAAAGAAATACACCTTGGTGGTAGTAGATGACTACTCAAGATATACATGGACAATATTCATTTGTAAGAAGAAAGAAACTCTACAAAAAACTACCACGGTGATGAAGAGGATTCAAAACGAGAAGAGCCAAACCATTATCAAAATAAGATCGACAGAGGAACCGAGTTTGTCAATGGAATAATAACTCAGTATTGTATTGAAAATGGTATTGGTCATGAACTATCGCCAGCAAGGACTCCACCTGTGTGAGAATGGAGTTGGAGAAAGAAGAAAGAACTCTCAAAGAAGCAACAAGGACCATGTTAGTGAAGCGGGGTTACCAAAAAGATTTTGGGCTAAAGCAATCAACACAAACTTGCTACACTCAAAAAACAGATGTATGATAAAAGACGGTGACAAAGACTCCCTATGAGATTTGGGTGGAAGAAAACCAAATGTTGCATATTTGAGAATATTTGGATGTAAATGCTTCATCCACAACAATGGAAAAGACAATCTAAAAGCTTTTGATGCTAAAGTGATGAAGGTATCCTCTTAGGATACTCGGTGAAAGCAAAGCCTCACAGAGTACTCAACAAAAGGACTATGGTTGCGAAGAATCCATTCATGTGGTATTCGATGAGCCAAATGTAAATGGAGAAGACATTGAAGAGTCGGTGATAAGTCGAGTCATCCAACCATGCGAGAAGAGTCCTTATCTTTCAAGTCAAGGAACTATAAACTCGAGAAGAAGATGAGATAGTGAATCTCAAAAACAATCGGAAAATTTGCAGCTAAGTGATCACGAGAGAGTGACCACAACAACACAATCGCAAGACAATCGAATCCGGCTAACTTACTCCAACCTCGATGTAAGATGGTGAGAGACCATCCACGAGAACTTGTCATTGGAGACATAAGAGAAGGTGTAAAAACAAGATCGAACTCAACAAGAAGCTATGTTCACATGCTTCATCTCGCAAATAGAGCCCAAAGATGTGTTACAAGCATTGGACGACGCACATTGGATTCAAGCTATGCAAGAAGAGTCAATCGGTTTGAAAGAAATAAAGTATGGGAATTAGTGCAAAGACCCATACATCAAAATGTTATCGGCACCAAATGGTTGTTCGTAAATAAGATGAACGAGGAAGGTTACGTGGTAAGAAATAAAGCAAGATTAGTAGCCAAAGGATATTGCCAAGAAGAAGGAATAGATTTTGATGAAACATTTGCTCCTCGTAGCAAGATGGAAGCTATAAGAATGTTTCTTGCCTATGCAGACTCACAAGAATTTCATCGTATATCGATGGATGTAAAAAGTGCATTTCTAAATGGTTTATTGGAAGAAGAAGTGTATGTTGAACAACCTCCAGGATTTGAGCGAAGACTCTTGGAGATAAAGTATACAAACTCAAGAAAGCTCTATATGGATTGAAACAGGCACCCAGAGCATGGTATGATACCTTGTCACAATTCCTCACCGAAAAATGGATTCACAAAAGGAAAAGTAGATAGAACACTTTTGAGAATTCAAGACAAAAAGAGTATCTTGCTTGTTCAAATATATGTGGATGACATCATCTTTGGATCTACAAACAAAGAGTGTGTGAAAAATTTTCAAACCTCATGCAAAGTAAATTTGAAATGAGCATGATGGGAGAGAGCGACATTCTTCCTTGGACTCCAAGTGAAACAATTGAAGGATGGAACCTTCATAAGTCAAACAAAATACACCAGAGATTTAATGAAGAAATTTGGTAAGGAGGAGTAGTCTTCGTAAAAATACCAATGAATACATCGGTCAAAATGGACATGGATGCGGATGGGAAGCCTTGTAGATCAAACAAGATACGAGAGCACTTATTGGATCATTGCTCTATCTCACGGCCTAGCAGTCGACATCACCTTTCTTTGTAGGTGTATGTGCAAGATTTCAATCTGCTCCAAAAGAGAGCCATATGACAAAGAAAACTAAGAGAATATTGAGATACTTGAAAGGAAGCCAAGAAGTTTGGCTTATGGTATCCAAAGGAAGGTGGATTCAAGCTAATCGGCTATTCGAGACGACTATCTTTGGATGCGAGTTGATGAAAAAAGCACTTCAGGCACATGTCAAATGCTAGGAAACAAAGTTGATTTCTGGTTTAGCAAGAAGCAAAATTCAATAGCCACTCTCTACACCGGGCGAGAATACATAACAAGGGCATTGTTGTCCAAGTCCTATGGATGAGACAAAGATGGTGAGAGACTATGAAGTTGAGGAAAAAGAAATTCCAATCATGTGTGATAACACAAGTGCAATTGCCATTACTCAAAATCTCGTGGCCGCACTCAAGAACAAAGCATATCGATGTCGATATCACTTCATAAGAGATCATGTTGAAAAGAAGGACATCATCTTGGAATATATCTCAACCGATAAACAATTGCCGACATCTTCACAAAACCATTATGTGAGTCAAGATTTGAAGAACTCAAACATGAGTTAGGGTTAATTGGTGGTGACACTCGGAAGAATCAAAGAAAAGAAATGGAACACAAAAAGGGAAAAGAGTGAACTCACAAATCAGCTAAGTAAATTAGTGTATCGGAAAGACAATACTATACCAAGTTTGTTAGGTGAGTCACTAAGAAAATTGTGAGAAGAAGAGTTAAATCGCCTAAAGGATGTTCGAGTCACTTATGAGCAAAGTGACAAAAACGCAAATCGTTTTGACTAAGCGGGAATGTTTTTAAGGAATACGTCAAAGATAATGATGATGTGTACGACAGACATAAAGCCGCACACCAAGCTTATGATTGGATATAAAATGTCCGCATTAAATACGAGACATTAAATGCTAAATAGGCGTGCAAAATCTAAGCCGTTGATTTCGATCACATTTCAAAAACCACCGCACGCCCTTTCATAAACCATACTTAAACCATTTCCGTCCGTTTCTCTCTCACACTACCAAAACTGTTCATTTTCCTTCTCTCAAAAGCAAAGGCAAAAATTCTCTCGAAACCCTATCTATCTCGCAAATCAATCTCTAAGTTTTTCTTTGATAAAATCTGAAAAATGGCACCAACCTATGATTTTACCAAGTTAGGGAAGCAAATCCACAGGGTCTCTTGTGGATTTTCGGAAGATGGTGAAACAGGGGTCCGACGACACCCTAGTGAAGAAAATTCTTGAGAAATTAGAAACGACCGGCTGAAACCGTTTCGGCGTTAGAATATCCGATGACCTATGTGGAGGAGGTCTCACAATTCTACGTGAATGCCGAGATTCACGATGAAGGAATAAAGTCATCTGCATTCACGGAAAGCAACCGACTATCTCTCGCAAGGATTTGGTGAACACTGCCACTACCAACCGAAGGAGCCTCGAAATTAACGAAGCCGATGTAAACTTGGCCGATGCTTGGAAAGAAATAGCCAAGCCCGACTTTTGCCGATAAAATAGTGTACACGACAAACAAGAGACTGGCTTGAAGGAGGATTATCACAAGTGTTGGACATAGTTGCCAAATGTATTGACATCAAATTTGGCGGCTTTGACCAATCAAAAGCTAAGCTCGATCGTAATGGCCGCGATCATCGAAGAAAAGAAAATAAATCAATTTGAGTTTGTCTACAAAGCGGACTCGCTTAACGCGAGGAACAAATCCTTCAAGGAAGAAGGCACATTTGGAGGATCCCTAGGATATGGCCTAGTGATTGGCCGGTGATGGAGATGAAATGAGTCCCTCTTAGACATGGGAAAGCATTCCATGTTAACAAGAGGATGTTGAGCAAACCTCTCGGCGCACTGAAGAGAGCCTACGCCAAGAGAGCGACATGAGTGAGGGGAATCGGTGACCTCAAGATACAACTGTTCCCTCTCCACCCAAGAAGAAAAGCCGCCCTGCGGCAAGAAGAAGATCACGCCCCCCGCAGCAAAGAAAGTCAAACTTGCTCCCGCCCTGCAGAGTCACCGCCCCGCAGCCGTGTCTCCCGCCCAAGAAGCGGCCGGTCGAGAAGGACACTCAAATACCTTCTCCGATCGTCAAAAAGAGGAGAAGCGATAAGCCAAGACGGCGGCTCCTCGAGAAGAAGACACAAAGACGGCCCCGCCGCCCAAGACTCGAGAGGAAACCGTCTCTCGAACCGAGAAATCCCTCCGGTACAAACTAGGAGACGAAGAAGAATCATCAAGCACTCCGAGCTTGAGAAACCGGGCCGAGTCGCCCACTCACCGAGCGAGATCTGAGACTGCTAGAGAAGTAGAGTCTCCGGATGTAATTGATGAAATAGCCAAGTCTGTCAAGGCGATCAAAGCAAAAAAGGCAAATCAAGAAATAGTCTGTAGTCCGAGCGGTGAGAGACAAGAAAGAAGAAAGCTGGTAGAGCGATAGTGATGTGATGATCCTATCCCCACCTTACCCGGACATCCAAAATCATCTCATGAGAGTGGAGGAAATGGAAATTGAGTCGATCCAACCGAGTTTATAGAAGAAGAAGAGGAATCTGTTGAGCTTCCTTGGGTGACCATTGTACTCCCAAAGATCGGGATGAAGACAATCGCTCGATATCCTGCGCAGATCTCCAAGGATAAGGAAGAGGAGAAACAGCGAGAGGAAGGCGAGGCACGTGAGAAGGCCAAAGATATGCCCTATCTCCGCACCACGTAACACACACATCCTCTCCTTGATGTCTTCTCCGACAGCGGTGATGAGGATCAGGAGAATCTTCGCCGCCACGAAGAGTTGCAAATGCAGCAAGCATTGCACGAATCCGAATCCTTCACGAGCAAAGATTGATGGAGGGACCAGGAGAGTCCTCGAACACACACCGAAATTGATCCAATGGGAATGGTTCAAAGAAATCGCCATCGTTGTTATTCTTGCCACCATCTCCCACTCACTCGGAAGAAGGCGATAAGGGACTTGACGATGGCGGGATAGTGGGGACCCAAATCGAGCCAACCCCTATTGAAGGTGTCTTACCCACCGCCCCAACTACTGAATATTCAATAGCAACAACCGGGAGTTTGGAGACGAGTGACCCCATTTCAAGTTACTCGGTGGTGCCACCGAGTGGGGAAACTCCCTCCACCGCAGCAAGGTCGGAGAATGCCGCAGATCAACCACCAAACGAACAAAGCAAGTTGCCATCAACGAAGCTCAGGCGATTGAGACTGTCTCGGTGAGGTGTCAACCGCTCCGGAAGAAGGCTAATGACGCGATGCGTCGAGGCACATGAAGGAATGTACCGGGAGTTAACACTGGCGATGAAAGTGCAATCCATGGGATTGAGACTCCAATGGATGCCACCACGAGAAGACCCTAAGACAGTGACGACATTTGTCGAAAGGGAGGTCCAGGCCTCGCTGCAGATTGAGAGCGCGGGGAGGTAATGAAGGCCCACGGGAGGTTGAGACTTCCCGGGGTAAAGAAGTCAAGTAGAGAACATCCCTCCCGCTATCATGGACCCATCTCGAAAAAGGAGATAAGCGCGCTTCATGATTCCCAGGATAATCCTCGATGTAACCTTTCTCGGGATCGAAGGCGCGAAGAAGAAGCCGAGTCATCCCCCGGATGATCCAAAAGACTCGCCTACGGATGTTCCAAGCACGAGCAAGTCGATCCCAAGACTACTCGTCAAACCTTTAATTTTGATGATGAGCCACCAATGGAAATCTCATCATCGTCCGATGACGCTCCCGAGCAAGGGGGACGTCTACTCAATTGGAGAAATCATTTGAGACCAACGAAGGCATTGTTGAGACAATGAGGCTCGAAAGCAAAAAGTCGGGTCCACTTCACAACAAACCCCCGGTGAACCGAGTCCACCGCGCAGCTCCTCAAGGCTGCAGCAGGTCGATTCCAAAAAGAACTTCACCGCTCATCATCGAACAAATCCCGATTGGCGGTGATGAATCCTTTATAGAATCTTTTCCTTTTTCCCCCGGAGGTACCCGACCTCCATGAAGAGTCGAGAACGAACGCGCGACGCTACCATAGACCAGCTCCGTTTTTCCATCGGCACCATTGTTCCGGTGATTATGATTTTTTGACGCATGGCCATCAACCGCAACGGAGGAATCACCAAGTCCGCGAAGTGTTCAAAGCATTATTCGCCGAGATTGAACGGATGGAGAGGCATCGGCCTCTATGGACATGCGATCGACAACGAGAGATGCCAATCTTATCTGGCGATTTAAGAGGCATAACATGATCAGGATCGAGGAATGGAATGGTGGCAACAAAGAAGAAACAATGCGTGTGGAACACGTTAGATACTTCAGGACATTGTTCAACAAGTCTTTGGTATGGTATGGAGAGTCGAAAATGCCGATGCAAAAATGAAGTGAAAGAACATATTGAGCACATGCATGAAGCACACATTGCCGAGATAAAGTCATTGCGTGAGCAAAACAAGAGTGATCTCTGGCGTTTGGAAGAAACCATGAATACAAAATTCAGCCTTCTCATGGCTGAGATGAAGTTGATTTGTGCAGAGTCCAACGCTACTCGATCCGATTTCGTCCGCATACTCTGCAGCCAGACGCGAGACGAACTCTACCATCGTGAGGCTCGACTTCCGCTTGCAAGATGTTTCGGTGTCCCTCTCTCTTTTGATGATGCCAAAAAGGGGGAAGAGGAATACCTTAAAAGCACAGAAAAGATCCGAAGCCGAAAAAGAGGATGCAAATGTGAAGGGAAAGACAAAGTGAGGAAGCATGAAACAAAAGAAAGGAAAATCTTTGAGGGGGAAGGATCGAAAGATGTGACCTTAATGATTGCACAAACCCCAACAGGTCTGTCACGATTGACATTATCGGCTGAAAACTCCTCAGTGACTCGCCACTCCAACACTCTGCTATATCTATGGTGAAAAGAGAAAAACAATTGAAGCGAGGGGATGAAGGAAGTGGAAGGAAGAATGGATGCCCGGGTTATGAACATCTTGAAACAAAGACATGGAGGCATTCCAAAGAGACAGAGACACTTATGCCATCTCGGATGTCGGGACGGAGCCACGATCGTTGATGAATTTAAAATGCTCGAATCAAGGATACGTTGCAAATATGTCTATGGCTCAAGCTTGGGACTTATCTTGGGAAAAGGGTCTCACGTTATGTGAAGAAGGTCGACTGACGGCCAGAGACCACCGCTTGATCCTCTGCTGGTCACTGTTTGGAAAGAAGAAGACCCAAAGACTGAGACACGCCCAGAGATAGAGGAAAAAGTAGTGGTGGAGGAAGAAGCTTGGACCCAGGCCTCCGCCCAAAAACATTGAATACGTAGATCCAGGCAAGAAAGGAGGGATCTTGGGGCTGGTCTTGACCAAGTAGCAAATTTGCAAGTGGCTAAAAGTAACGCCGAGTATGCAAAAAGAAAGAAGAAGAAAACAAGAGACAAACTCGGCTATGGGAGGAAAGACGGGGAAAGATTAAGAAGAGATGAAGGCGCGAGAAAAGGCATATGAAAAAAAAAGAAGCAAAGCATTTGACGATGAGAAAAAGAGAAGAAGAGAAGAAGATGTTGAACAAGATGAAAGAAGAGACGAAGGAGATGAAGTGTTCTTTGTCCACCCTTCGTGTATTTTATTATGTAAATACATACAATGTAAGTCTTCTGAAATAAAGCTATAAATTCTTTATTTTCTGTGTAGACAAATATGTGCTTTGATACACCTTGGGACCTACAAAAAGAAACACAACAGATTGTCACTGAAGAAGCTCGCAGCGAGTTGAGATGTTTTGAAGAAGTGCAATCGCTCGCGCAGCCGAGGACGTTCGATGCGTCGAGGCACGAGGGATGGATCTGCCCTGGGAGTTAACACTCTGGGCAATGAAAGTGCAATCCACGGAGTTGAGGCTGATACGGCATAAAGTGGCAGAAGCACAGAACATTCCTCCAGTTATTATCGATGCATCTGAGAAGGAGATAAGTGCCCTTCATGATTCCCAAGACAACCCTGATGTAACTTTTCTGGGATCTGAAGATGAAGATGAGGCTGAGTCATCCCCTCTTGCAAGTCTAACCGACTCAGCTGAGGATGTTCTTCCCAGCACGAGTAAGCCAAAATTCAAGGCTGCTCGTCAAAAGTTCAATTTTGATGATGAGCCACCCCTAAAAGTCTCATCATCGTCCGATGATGATCCGATCTGCCGAGACGCATAACTCATATGGAAAAACCAGCTGAGACCGATGAAGCTGTTAAGACAGCTGAGGCTCAACCAACTGGGTCAATACCACAACAGACCCCAACTGAATCATAGTCAACCGGGCACATCACGGCCACAAGTCACAGTTGAACATATTCCCTATGTCCGTGATGATGCGTTTGAACATACATTCCCTTTCTCACTGGAGCTGCCTGATCTTGATGAAGAATCAACTAGAGATCAACGACGTTTCCACAACCTGATCCCATCATTCCAACAGATACCATCGTCCCAGCAGACTTTGACTTTGACGCTGCTTGGCCGCCAGCTGAGACAGAAGTGACAACTGAGGTTCGAGAAGTTTTCAAGGAAATATTTGCGGAGATAGAGAAGATGGAAAGGCACCATGCCTCATTAGATATGCGGCTGGATAACCGAGATGCTAATCTTACTGTTGATCTGCGTGGAATAATAGTCAGGATCCGGGAATGGTGGCAACAGCAGCAGACAATGCGCGTGGAACAAGTTCGATACTTCAAAGCATTGTACAATAAGATGCTAACTGAGCGCCGATACGTCGATAATCTTGACATGAAGAAGAGGATGCAAGAAAACATTGATAGAATGCATACCTCTCATACCACATAAATGGAACTGCTGCGCGAATTTCATCGAAAAGAACTTCTGCGCGTAGAGGAGAACATGAATGAAAATTTCAGCATTCTTATGGCTGAAATGAAGTTGGTAATAGCCGAATCCAATGCCACTCGCTCAGAATTTCGAGCTGCATACTCCGCAGCAGAATCCAAGCAAAACTCAGCTATCAGTCACCTAGATTTCATTCTTGCCGGCATGTTTCCAGGGGTTCCTCTCTCCTTTGATGATGCCAAAAAGGGGGAAGAGGAATACCTAAAGACATTCAAAGGATCCGCAGCTGAGAAGAAGGACGCAGCTGTGAAGAAGAAGACATCTGAAGAGCAGAAGAAAGAAAAGGGAAAATTAGTTGAGGGGGAAGGTTCGAAAGACATGACTTTAATGGTTGCTAGAACCCCTCAAAAAGGGCTTGCCACAGCTGACATTATCAGCAAACTTCCAGTGACTCTGCTGCTCCAACACTCTGTTGAGCCCATGTCTGAGAAAAGGAAAATAGTAAAAGCAGAGATGACGGAGATTGAAAGAAAAATGGATGCCCGTGAGATGGACATACTGAAACAATACGGAGGCATTCTGACAGGAAGAGACATTGATGCCATTTCAGACGTCGGAACCGAGCCGAGATCTGTTGATGAATTCAAGACGCTCGCATCCGAGGGATACTTCGAGAACATGACCATGGCCCAAGCCTGGGACTTGTATTGGGAAAAAGGCCTCAAGTTGTGTGAAGAAGATGATAGCAAGCAGACTCGAGCGATCGCTCTCTTTGGTCACTCTCTTGGAAAGAAGAAGGCCCCAAAGACAATACACACCGAGGAGGAAGAGGTAGAAGTTAAATGGAGGAAGAGGTTTCAAACCTAGACCTCTACCCAAAAACATCGAATATATAGATCCGAAGAAGAAAGGAGGGATCTATTGGGCTTGGTTTGTGAAGTAGCCAACATGCAAGTGGCCAAGAACAATTTGAATATGTATAGAGAATCGAAG
Organism: Rehmannia glutinosa; assembly: GCA_016081115.2. Taxonomy (NCBI): domain Eukaryota; kingdom Viridiplantae; phylum Streptophyta; class Magnoliopsida; order Lamiales; family Orobanchaceae; genus Rehmannia; species Rehmannia glutinosa. Next base: position 7,165,686 of record CM071933.1, on the reverse strand, counting down.
AAGAAAATATAAGACAAACTCATTTGTGGGAAGAGAGACAAGAAAGAAAAAGAAAAGATGAAGTCGCCGAGAGAAGAGCTTATGAGAAAAAAAAGCGGTACCAAGAAAAGAAGAAGAGAAAAAGGTCGAAGAGACAGCGAGATGATGATGAAGAAAGAAGGAGGCAGCGAAGGAGATGAAGTGTTGTTGTCCACCCCTTCATGTAATTTACTATTGTGAATACATAAGTATGTAAAGTCCTCTGTACATTGAATAAGAAATCTGTAATTTCTCTATTTTTTTGCGTAGACATAGATGTTTTCTCTGATACACTTTGTAAACAGCTGTGTAAAGGACAAGAATGTTATGATCAATAAAAGATTGATTCTACGCATACATTCTCTGTTATTGCACTACCTGTATGTATCTTTGATGCTTACATTTTCGCATGTATGTTTTAAGTTTTGGCATCATCAAAAAGGGGGAAATTGTTGGGAAATTAATTGTTTAGATTTTGATGAATGTCATGTAAAACCTAGACTAGAAAGTTGGCACCCCATTTTCTTTGTAATTTGCATTGTAATAGATAGGGTTTGTAGTGAGCCGAGTCAAGTCGGCTACTATGCCTGGATATGCAAGAAGTCAACTGAAGGCTAAAATGAAGACTCCGCTGTGAAGCAGTTGAGTATGGCAAGGAGGAGAGGTCAAGAACTCGACTGAAGGAGTATCAGCTGGTTACAGCTGTGAGAAGTGTGAGTCAAGTCAACTCAAGACAACCAAGTCAAGTTGAAGTGACAGATGAGTCTTCCAATGATTGGGAGCTGACTCGAAGTCACCTGGGGAAGTTAAGGAACTGCAGTCAAGTCAAGACAACTGAAAAGAGTCCGTTGCACAGAAGTCAAGAAAGTTACTTAAATAAGTAATACTTCCATGCTACAATATTCTAAAGTGCTCATCCTAGAAGCGTGCAAAAAGAATAAACCAATGGGAAGCACTGCACCTGTGTCAGGCTCTGAAAAGCTGAAGGTTCATTTAATACGAGGAAATATCAATTTCAAGGACTGCAATAAGACAAGTCAACGACCACTAGTGTCCTTTGAAAATCAGCCTATCTCTTCAATGGGAAGATTTTTTGAAAGAGCACTATAAAAAGCAGAGGAATCAATTTGAGAAAAGGGTTACCTTGCATACCTGAACCACAAACATTCATGCTAACATTCGAACAGTAACCTGCAAAAATATTCTCAAGTTATTCAAGCAAATCCTCAAGCCTAAACTTCGAAGGAAATCGATCCAACACCAAGCTGTGAAGGAAAGACAACCTCATACTATTGAAGAGGAAACTTTTGAAGAATCAAAAGGGGTCTACATTCCAAGGAGGATTGTAGAAAGGTTCAAGGTCGAACCAGTCTCGAGCTATTGGAGGGCTTCGTGATCAAATCCAAGAAGCTTGAGCAAGTGAGCTGTATTAGCAAGGCAACTGCCCTATGAAGAAGCTGAGTCGTACGAGAAGCCAGCTGTGTGACCAAGGCATCTCCAGACAGAGTTCCAAAGGATCAAGTCAGATGTGTGATCAAGACTTGTATCTGGACTGATAACCACTTTGTACTCTGATCAATACTTAGTGGATTCCTTCAGGAGTTGGAGAAGAGAGGATTAGAAGAATTACCCCATCTTCGAACCTCTATAAAATTTATTGTGTCATTTACATTTCAGCATTTACTTACTGCATATCATTTAATATCTGCTGATAATTTGCTATCCAATTGATATTTAACAAAGTGCTAAAAGTGTTAAAACAAACTTAAACCAAATTCAAGGGTGTTAAGTCTTCCATTTGAAAATCTTATCACAACCAAGTTAAGTATAAGACTAAGCGGTGAGTTATTCTATCAACGGCTCAATCAGTCATGTTGAGTGGCTAACTCTGTTGGTTAACTAACTTAGTTGTCCATCAAGGACTTAGCTGTGAAATTAACTCCGAATAGATTTAAAAAGACTAAATCGAAAAGTTGGTAAGTTTTATTCAACCCCCCCTTCTAAATCTTACACTCAGACCCCTTGGGACCTACAATTTATAAATTTTAAAATTGGTTTTAGATTTTCATATTAATTTGTAACTTTTTAAAATAATTTTTAGACTTATTTTACTTAACATAAATAATTATGTTAATTTCGTACATAAGCAACTCGCCTAAATTTGGATGATTCGGTCTAAATATTGAGGTCCACGTGGCAATTAGCCTGAATTTTGGGAATTCGGGCTCAATTTGTCCACAATTTGGCAAAATTTTAAAGTTATAGTCCAAAATTGAAAGCCCACAAATTTAGTGTCCTTCCTTGTGATGTGTGTAAAATGTACGTGCATTTTGGGGCTTAAAATGATATATATTTAATGCATTTGCATGCATGTTTACTATGTTTGTACTGTTAGATAAATGTTTTTATCAAGATTTTGATGATTTTGTTTAAATGAGTTTTTATACCAAAACAATGTTTTTATATGTTGTCCAAATACTCCTAAATGATTTAAAATGTTTTTACTAATTTTTGGAGTATTTCTTAGAGCTTTAAATTTGATTAAAATTGGACAACACTTTTGATGATTTTGTTTATATTGGTTTTTACACCAAAACTATGTTTATAAATGTTGTCCAAATACTCCCAAATGATTTAAAATGTTTTTACTAATTTTTTTGGAGTATTTCTTGAAGTTTATTTTTGAAAAAAATCGGACAACACTTCAAATTGGAGGTCGACCGGTCGCCCAAATGGTCGACCTGTACCTGAAGAAAACAAAACACGAAACAGAACATGCAGGTCTTGAAAAAAGAGGGAGGGGGACCGGTCTAGGGGAGGGCCGACCGGTCGCACCCCCTGCAATCCCTACCTGGATCGCACTATTTTTTTCAAACGGTCGAAATCTTCAACAGGGCAACCGATCGCCCTATGATATTTTGTGACAAGCAAAATGATGCTGTTTGAAATTCTTGACAGCAAGATTTACTTTTGATTTTTGTACAATATTTCTACATCTTGTGATCTTCTTTTTGTAGACAAAAGTGAAGATAGAGGAGTCTATGTTGGGAGCCTATGTTGGTGAAGCTTCCCTATAAATAGAGGATGAATTGAAGACACAAGATACAACACATACAAGCAAAATACACAACAAGAAATCTGCAAATTGTTCAAGCTTTCATTTTTACATTCTTGTTGTAATAGCCTAAGTACATCCACTTGCACATCTTTGAGGTCTAGGCTTTTTGATTCTTGATTACACTTGCACTCAATCTTTGTATTGGTTTCATAAAGTTGTAATCTTGAATTTTGTCCATCATTCAACACAAGACATCCTTGTTAGTATTCTTGTGGTAAGAATACACTTGGGTGATCTAGGTGATAGGTGTTTGAAGAGTGTGGTACTCTTCAAAGGTGGTGAAGGAAGATTGTGGTAATCTCCTTGAAGGTGTTGTAAGAGGATTGTGGTGATCCTCAAGGTGTTGTATTAATTGTGGTAATTAATAAATCTTTTTTTCTTTCTGAAATCCATCCCGGAGATACTGGGGTGGTAGAGGATTAGGCTCTAGGTGGGTTGAACCTCTTTAAATCAACGAGTGTTGTTTAATTTCCGCATTTACATTCTTGTCATTTGCTCGTTGATTCGAAAAAGAGGGTGATTTGCGAAAAATCGGCATAATCTATTCACTCCCCCCTCTAGATTATCGTAGCCACTTGGACTAACAAGTGGTATCAGAGCCAAACTCTTTGGCTAGCTCGTTCCGAGTAAAGAGGAAAGATCTATGGCTACGAATGAAGCTTATCTCACCACCGGCGCCTCCACCGACAAGCCACCACTATTCGATGCCAACAACTACGCATTTTGGAAAAACCGCATGGAGTGCTTTCTACAAGGGTGCGGATTTGATATTTGGAATGTGGTCATTGAAGGAGTTGCTCAACCAACAACAAAATTGGAGGATGGTACCACGACTCCCAAGTCGTTCAAGGAATATGATGAAAATGACAAGAAGGCTTTCTCTTTAAACGGTAAGGCCTTAAACATTTTACATTGCTCTCTTACCGCCACCGAATATAATCGCATAAGAGACATACGGTCGGCACATGAAGTTTGGGAAAAATTAGAAACCATCTATGAGGGCACAAAGAAAGTGAAGCAAGCAAGAAAAACAATGCTTGTGAAAGACTTTGAAAATTTCAATATGCATGATGGTGAAAGTATATCAAAAATGGTGGAAAGGCTTGACAACATTGTCAATCCTCTTGTGGCTCTTGGAAAGGTCATCTCCGAAGAAGATAAGGTGACCAAAGTCTTAAATGCCCTTCCCGGCTCATGGTCCGAAAAAGGTGACGGCAATCGGGAAGCTCAAAATCTTGAGACACTCAAGTTTGATGAGCTCATTGGGAATCTCCTTATTTATGAAGTATATCTCAAGGAGAGGAAAAATTCTCAACCATCCACCTCTAAACCGGCACATAAAATATTATTAAAGGCCTAGCATCTTCTTCTAATAATGTTTATTATACTAGTGATGAGGATGATGAAGAAACGGCGGCTCTTGTTAGAAAATTTGCAAAATTTGTAAACAAAAATAAAGCAAGAAAGCCAAGAGACAATTCTTGTTTCAAATGCGGAAAATCCGGGCACTACATAGCCGATTGCCCGAAATTAGAGGAAGAGGAACAAAAGAAGAAAAAGCCTTTTCCGAAAAAGAAGGCGTTAAATGCGGACGTCAAAACTTGGGATGAATTACTTGAAAAAACCGACGAAGAAGGAGAATCCGAACATGGTCTTATGGCCATAGACGATGAAAATACCGAGGTACGCTCTAATGCTTCATCTTCTTCCCTAGTTGATGAATTACAATGTGATTTTGATGAATTGCAAAATGAGTTTCAAAATTTGATTGTTAAATACAAGAATTTGAAAAAGAAGCATAAAGAGCTTAAACTAGAAAAGGATAAATTATTTACTTCTTATGACTCTCTTGATAAGTCTCATGCTATTACTCTTACTATGGTTCGTACTCTTGAAACCGAAAAACAAACGCTCACAAATGATATTGAAAATTTGAAAAAGGATGTGCATCAATTCAATTTAAGTACGGATAAAGTCACAAAAATTTTAGATGCACAAAGAGGTGAGCATTCTAAATTAGGACTTGGTTACAAACCTTTTCAAAATGCTTTTAAGAAAAAAGACCAAAGTCCAACCTTTGTACGTGCTAGTAGTCCTCGTATTATTACTTGTTTTTATTGTGGTAAGAATGGACACTATGCTAGCAATTGTAAATTGAAGAATAATTTTAGCTATTATTGGAGACCTAAAGGTCTCAAGGCTAACCCCCATGGACCCCAAAATTATAGGGTACCTAAAAATAATTCCTTTGTAGGTTATAGGGGCTATAACAACAATGGAAGATTCAAAATGGCTCTTGGACAGCGGATGTTCACGCCATATGACCGGAAAGAGAGAACTTTTTACCAACATCAAGCTCCAAGAAGAGGGTATGGTCATGTTCGACAATGGCAAAGGAAGAATTCTTGGAAATGGAGAAATTGGTAACTCTTTCTCTCTTAGTAATGTTCTTTTACTAGAAGGGCTTAAGTTCAATTTGATAAGTGTTAGCCAACTTTGTGACTCAAATTATAATGTTGTTTTTAATAAAGAAAAATGCCTTATTTCCAAAAATGATAAAATTATTTGTGAAGCAATTAGAAAAGGCAATCTTTACAAAATTTGTACAAGTGATTTGGTTAGTCAAAATGTTTCTTGTCTTGTCACCAATAATGATTTAACTAGTTTATGGCATAGGCGACTTGGACATGTTGGATACAAAAAATTGCAAACTATTTACAAAAACCAACATGTAAATGGACTACCCAAATTGAATTTTGAAAATCTTGGCTTATGTGACACTTGTCAAAAGAACAAATTAGTTAAGAGTAGTTTTAAGCCTAAAAATGAAATTTCCACTACCAAACCCCTACAAATGCTTCATCTTGATTTGTATGGGGATATTGGTACGGCAAGTCTAAGTGGAAAACATTACACTTTTGTTATAGTTGATGATTTTTCTAGATATACTTGGGCTCTATTTCTTACTAATAAAAGCGATGTCGTTAATGAGTTTGTTAAGTTGTGTAGACTTATTGAAAATGAAAAGGAAGATACTATTAAGTCTATTCAAGTGATCGAGGTGGAGAATTTGTGGCGAATTTAGAGTCTTTTGTGAAACCAAGGGATATAGTCATAATTTTTCGGCTCCAAGGACACCTCAACAAAATGGAGTAGCCGAAAGAAAGAATCGGACACTTCAAGAAATGAGTCGGTCCATGTTAAATGAATTTTCACTTCCAAAATATTTTTGGGCCGAAGCCGTAAGTACCGCTTTCTATGTCATTAATCGAGTTTATATTCGTCCTAAAATGAATAAAACTCCATATGAGCTTTGGAAAGGAAGAACTCCAAATATTAGTTATTTCAAAATATTTGGATGTAAATGTTTTATTTTGAATACTAAGGATCAATTAGACAAACTTGATCCTAAGGCTGATGAAGGAATTTTTATGGGGTATTCAATCAAGAGCAAAGCATATCGGGTTTACAATAAGATTAGTGGGGTTGTTGAAGAATCCATGTGAAGCCCCAATTTTTCCGAGCTATTAATTGATCCTTATTGTCGTTTATACTTTTGATCGACTATTTTACCGCGTCATTTTGACGGGTAATTATTAATAATATATACATTTTGTATTTTATTTCATTTTATTTAATTACTTGTGATCATGATCTTTATTAATTCTATTCCTCATTTATGATCACTTGATTGATCATTATTACTATTTTTTTATTTATTAGTCACCTTAGAATTTTAAGAGACTATTTATTTTAGAGACTTTTACCTTATAGAATTAAGATTTTGATTTAGATTAAGTGTTCATGAGACTTACAAGTGATCAAGGAAATCACTAATTATTTTGGAGATTGATATATTTCATCTATTATCATCAAAATTGGGACAAAAAAATATATATATATGGAATTACCATATTTCCCTCATAGTGGACGGCCATAGTGACATTTTTGGAGTAGAAATATCATCCAACTCTTGTACACCTACACCTTATATTAGTCATCTTGTGTATAATTATACCATTAATTCAAACATTATACACATCATCTCATACATCAATTCTTTATTATTAATTTTGCCAACATGTTGGAAGTCTTCCAACATTCCTTCTCATTCCATACCTTGCCATACATTTGACCACCCTTTTGTCTCCATGCAAGAGACAAATTACAAGACACAAATTAAACAAAAAAATCTCTCCCTCTCTCCCCCCATTTGGACGGCCAAGAGGCCATTTTGCACAAAAAATTTATCAAAAATTTTATCCAACACATTTTAATTCTCAAGCAAATTCTCCTCCTTCTCTCTAACTTCTCTCTAACCTCATTCACATCTTCAAATCTTCAAACAAAATTCATTCATATCTTCAAACCTTCAAACACCAACTCTTCACATCTTCAAATCTTCAACATAAGTTTTTAATATCTTCAAGTACCACTTCTTCATATATTCAGATATTCAAACACAAGTCCTTCACATCTTCAAACCCATCTTCATAAATCCAAGAACATCGTCTTCCTAACATCAAACATACTTCATTTCTTCAAACATCTAAACCAAAACAAACAATCTTACCACTTAAAACTCAAAAATTCGAACACCCTCTTTCTCAAGGTAAGAAATTTCACTCCTCAATTCAACTTAAATTCTTCCTACTCATCACCTTCTTCTTTAACTTAAGTTTATATTTTGAATTTTGAGGTACTTAGAAGACCACTTGGAGACATGCATGCATGGTGATGAAACTTGAAGACTTGAAGAAAAACTAGTAGAGAATTTGGACTACAAGGTAAGAATTGAGTACTAGACCACTTCTTTCCTACTCTTTCTATTTTTTTTCAAATTTTAACACCCCTTTTTCATTTTTGAGAAATAGGGGCTGACCTTAGGTGATTTTGGAGTTGAACCAAAATTTCCAATTTTAAAGCTTCAACTAGTCTCCAAACACCTACTACACAAGGTAAAGTGTAGTCTTTCTCATTTTCTTATCTCCTTCTTTTTCTCCTTAATTTTTCTCTCATTTTTCTAACTTCAAATTTTTTATATTTCTTGACTTAGGGGCTGACCTAAGAGGCCTCATCCAAAAATTGTGAAATTATCCTTTTATTTCACAATTTCTAATTTTAAGGTGGGTGGAAAAATACTTTCCAACTTCTAGGTGTTTTTATTAAAATCCATGTAGAATTTTGATCATGAGCCCTTGAGATATATAATCTATGTATTGCATGTCAATTTTATGTATCAAATCATGAAAATTCTGAAGAGTTTCTCAAAATTACTATTTATTGAATTTTAGGTGCATGCATGTGCAATTTAATGTTTTAATTGATGAATTCTTGTATGTATTGGACATGCATGTGTGTGATCTTTAAAATCTATGTTTTGGATGACTTATAACCTGGATAAGTCGAGCATAATTGATTAAATTTCAATTTTGGACTTAAAAATGCAAAAATGGAAAGTTGGTGGACTAAATTGCAAGAAAATGAAAGATAAAGGACCCCTCTACAAATTTCGAAATTTGGGACTTTACTCAGGTTCAAAAATGACTTTTGGACATTTTAATAAAGTTTTAAGAGTTTTAAGATAAATAAAATCAACCTTTAAAAGCCCAAGGACTAGATTGTAAAATTTTGAAAGTTTAAGGGCTACTTTGCAATTTTTAAAACTGTATCAGACCTTAACTTTAAAATTTGAAATTTCACTCTTAAGGTACTGGCAATTACATATTTTAAAAGTATTCCAAAAATCCAAGTGGTTAGGGCTTGGATAGTAATTTTTCTAAAATTGAGGGACCAATGTGTAAAATACTAAACTTGAGGACCCAAATGAAATTTCCAGGACTTATGCAGCTCATGCACCTGGAAATACTAACTTAACTATAACTTAATTATATTTTGGACCCAAGGTTCAAATTTCATAACAATTGGACCCCTAAAAGCCTTAAAGGCAATTATTTCAAAATGGGACAAAAATGATATTTTCAAAAGTTAAAGGACCTACACATATTTATTTTAAACACTGCTTTTTTCCCAATATCCTACTAACCTTAGTGACATTTTCCAACTGTAATCACATTAAAAGCCCTTCCGGTTTGTGAGTTCCGAATTTTTAAAACTTAAGGTCCGAATTGGCAATTTTTACAAATTTGGGGCCAATGTGAGAATTTTACAAAATCTAGACCTCAAAATTTTAAAAAACCCGAATCTCTGGACAATTTGGAGAATTTAGGAACTGACCTCTTAATTTTTCAAGGTCGGGATATTTATTTATTCAATTTTTAACCCCAAAAGTTTTGGTTTTTACAAAACGGGGCTAAATTACAATTTTTCTTTTATAAAGGACCTAACTCAAATTATTTTCTCTTTTACTAAAATAGCCCTGGACCCTCTGACTTGGAGATTTAATTAAAGTATTTTATTTTCCCAAAAACCCTTGACTTATCGGATCAATTTGACCGATTAATACCCGATCGCGGGGCGACTTCCTCGTCTTGCGAATTTGAATCTATAACGGGACTTATGTTCCAACTAATCTTTCAAGATATCGAAGATTGCTTATCCTTCCGATGATCATCTTCATCCAAATACTCCACCAACGCCATAATTGCCACTCGCGTTTTTCAAAAATTTTCCAAAACTGCTTCCCTGAATCAATAATACTCGACTGCCTGGTTGACTGCCTGTACTTGTAATTACTTTCCTCCCTGAGTCAACTTGGTGTGTCGAGCTCACAGTCGGAATGGATACGTCGGGGATGGAACCGGGTAGCTCGGCTGCTATTCCACTCTTGGCCGCCCCATCGCCCTAATCCCGCAACCGAGGGACGGAGTTTGTCCAAGGGAAGCGGGTCGTAGTGATCGAGGTATAATCATGATTATGACAGATCCGAGCCTTGCAAGCTCCACTGTGGATTTTGTCTTTGCCTACGGAGCGATAAGGTGCCGGTCTTTGACCATACTGACTGGGGAGTTACAAGGAAGAACGAAGAAATTGCTGTCTGATCCACACGATTCCGGAGTTATCGGACCCGTTTTGGTTGACGTTATATTTCCGTACGCAACCGCTACCTGTTGCATTGGTTGGCATTACATTTTAAACGCAACCGCTACTGTTTTGCATTGGTTGGCGCTACAAACCCACGCAACCATTAATTGCCTTGCATGGGATTGGTGTTACACTTCCGCACGCAATCCTACTGTCTTGATTGAATCACATAGTGCGTGTGACCATGAATATTTTCTTGAATCGTATAAGTATATTATTTAAATATTTTATCACGACGCTTGCGAACTGTGTGTGAATTCATGCATCATACTCACGGGTTTTCATATAACTGTTTTCTCACATTAACTATATTGCGCCACACTCGCACACGATCACCCCATCCACTGAGATTTTTGTCTCATCCCCACCTATTTTCTAACCTTAGATGAGGATTTCGTTGAGAATGCGGAACCGGCTTTGGATTGAGACTTTGTACTACGCTTGTTGGATTCGTTACTTTTTCTTACTGTTGATTGGACTCTTATCTTATGTTGTTGTCGGACCTTTGTATTTCTTTCTATTCGGGTTTGTAAATAAAGGGCGTAGGACCCTTTGACTTTAAGTTACTATATTTTGTTGACTTTCGGGTTGTAATTTGGATGATGGATTGTAGACTTTAAGTTGTACTTGTACTTGTTATTTAATTATTCCGCTTCTATTTAGACTCTGCCTCATTGGGTTCTCGTTGATATTTGTCTGGACTGTTTGGTTATTGTATTTAAGTTGTGGATCGTTCGTCGCGTCCCGTTTGGGGCATGACAATCCATCCATGTCAAATTCAATGAAGCTTCGGGTGTTGAGAGGATACCCAATGATGAAAGTGATGAAGAGGATATTATTGAACCCATTGTTCAAGATGAAACTCAAAATGATCAACCTTCAAGCTCAAGTGTTCCTCAAGAAGATAAAGGTGATACTTCGAATCTTCCCGTAGCATTGAAATTTAAGGGAGATCACCCAAAAGAAATTATTATTGGTGATCCCCTTGATAAAGTAATGACTCGAGGAAAATTTGCCGAGAAAGCTCTTATATCTCAAAAAGAGCCTAAAAATGCTAAGGAAGCCATTGAAGATGAGGATTGGTTTTTAGAAATGCAAGAGGAGTTGAATCAATTTGAAACGAATGATGTATGGGAATTAGTAACTTGTCCTCCATCTAAAACCATTATTGGTACAAAATGGGTATTTCGGAACAAGCTCGATGACCAAGGCAATATTGTTCGAAACAAAGCAAGGTTAGTAGCTCAAGGTTATTGTCAAGAAGAAGGTATTGATTATGATGAAACATTTGCACCTGTAGCACGTTTAGAAGCTATTCGTATTTTACTTGCCTATTCTTGTTTTAAAAATTTCAAGCTTTACCAAATGGATGTAAAATCCACATTTTTAAATGGTATTATTCAAGAAGAAGTCTATGTAAAACAACCTCCGGGGTTTGAAAATTTTTCTAGGTCTAATGATGTTTATAGACTTAAAAAGGCCTTATATGGTTTGAAACAAGCACCCCGTGCATGGTATGATAGACTTAGCTCTTTTCTTTTGCAAAATGGTTTTACAAGAGGTAAAGTTGACACTACTCTCTTTGTTTTTGAAAAAGGGCAAGATTGCTTATTAGTGCAAATTTATGTTGATGATATTATTTTTGGTGCTACTAATGAATCCTTGTGCAAGAAATTTTCTAAGTTAATGCAAGGTGAATTTGAAATGAGCATGATGGGGGAGCTCAACTTCTTCCTTGGACTTCAAATTAAGCAATGCCAAGAAGGAATTTATATTTCTCAATCAAAATATACAAAAGAGCTTTTGAAGAAATTTGGCATTGAAGAAGGAAGAACAGTCTCTACCCCAATGGCAACAAACGTCAAAATTGACAAAGATGAAAAAGGCAAGTCGGTTGATGAATCCAAATATCGAGGTATGATTGGTAGTTTACTTTATTTAACCGCAAGTAGACCGGACATTCTTCATGCCGTATGCCTATGTGCTCGTTTTCAAAGTAATCCCAAAGAATCTCATATGAGTGCCGTTAAAAGGATTTTTTGATATTTGAAAGGCACTATTCAATATCGTTTATTCTATCCAAAGAATGAAAATTTTTCTCTTAAAGGTTATAGTGATTCGGATTATGCGGGAAATATTGATGATCGGAAAAGTACTTCCGGATCATGTCAATTTTTAGGCGATTGCCTAGTATCTTGGTTTTCAAAGAAACAAAATTGTGTTTCACTTTCAACGGCCGAAACCAAATATATATCCGCGGCATTTTGTTGTACTCAACTTCTTTGGATGAAACAAACCTTAGCGGATTACAAATGCTCTTTTGAAAACGTACCTATCTTTTGTGATAATATATCCGCTATTAATATTGCTCAAAACCCGGGTCATCATAACCGTACCAAACATATTGAGATTCGACATCATTTTCTAAGGGATTGTGTTTCAAAACGAAAAATATCTTTACAAAACCGCTATCTTCCGAAACTTTTGCATCGATACGAGTTCGGTTAGGCATAATGCATATTGAATGAGGCTTACGTTTGCATTTTGCACGTTTTTAAAACTTAGGGGCGAAAAATTGGATTTTTGGTTGAAAATTCGGATTTTGGAAAAACTGACAGACAGTGGGCTGAAAGGGTTGAGGGCAACCGGTCGCCCTCAACGTCGACCGGTCGCCCTAAGCCATTTATTGGATTAAAACCGTTCTGTCTTCAGCATTCTTCATTTTAACTTATTTTGGCCATGTTTCGTTCCCTTTGCCAAAATCACATAAATTTCACTTCAAATTTGTTTTCTTGCATATGTTTTATATTTTGGACTTCATTAAGCTCGATTATCATCATCATTGCTCATCTTTACCGAATAAATGGTAAGAATTATACTCCATTTGCTCAATTGGGTTGAACCCTTGAGATTTTGACTTATTTGCAAAATTCTTGATGCTAGTTTCATATGAATGTGATGAGCTTAATATTTATGATGTATTGAATGTTGTTTGAACTGAATTGGTGATGAAAATTTTTGGCTTAAATGAATTTCAAAGGCGTTATATACTTCTAGTTTTATTCAACGCACGCCAAGTGTTCGACAAAATGTTTCAATAAAAGATTCATCACCAATTGAAAAGTCTTATAAGTTTATAGAGATCATGTTTTATCAATCAAATGAGCTTTTGCAAGTAAATTGATCAATTTTTCCCTTTTATTTGGAATTTAAGCTTCTATTCTCAAAACGCTCGATAAATCGATAAATTTGCGCACTTTGATATGAATATATGATGTTTTTATCGTGCTAACATTTTTTTGATGATTCCAAAGGGGGAGAAACAGGAAAAACGCTCATACGCTCAAAGAAGCGAAAATAAGCTTGCAAGAAAAGCTATAAGCTAGGGCTCTTAAAAGCCATTAGCTGTGAATATTGCTTAGTCCATTTGATGTATTGTGGACTTTTATGATTGACAAATGATGTTTTGTGACAGGGGGAGCTTATAAGCTCATGGAATTCAAGCTTAAGTTGTAAAAGCTAAGCTTTTAGCTTTTAATTGTTGCTTGTATACTTGTTCTTGATATGCATATTGATAGGGGGAGCTTGTGCAAAATGATTTTGAAAAATCTTTGCTCCTATCCTTGTGTGTTTGTACTTATGACTAATCTTGCTTGAAATGGTTGATGCTTTAAGACCGGAAAATTGGTTTTGTTTTAAAATCAACTTCCTAAAATTGTTTTGGTTTGTAATCATCAAAAAGGGGGAGTTTGTTAGATAAATATTTTTATCAAGATTTTGATGATTTTGTTTAAATGAGTTTTTATACCAGAACAATGTTTTTATATGTTGTCCAAATACTCCTAAATAATTTAAAATGTTTTTACTAATTTTTGGAGTATTTCTTAGAGCTTTTAATTTGATTAAAATTGGACAACACTTTTGATGATTTTGTTTATATTGGTTTTTACACCAAAACTGTGTTTATAAATGTTCTCCAAATACTCCCAAATGATTTAAAATGTTTTTATTAATTTTTTTGGAGTATTTCTTGAAGTTTATTTTTGAAAAAAATCGGACAACACTTCAAATTGGAGGTCGACCGGTCGCCTAAATGGTCGACCTGTACCTGAAGAAAAGAAAACACGAAACAGAACATGCAGGTCTTGAAAAGAGAGGGAGGGTTTTGCAATCCCTACCTGGATCGCACTATTTTTTTCAAACGGTCGAAATCTTCAACAGGGCAACCGGTCGCCCTATGATATTTTGTGACAAAGAAAATGATGTTTTGAAATTCTTTGTGAGAAGATTTACTTTTGATTTTTGTACAATATTTCTACATCTTGTGATCTTCTTTTTGTAGACAAAAGTGAAGATAGAGGAGCCTATGTTGGGAGCCTATGTTGGTGAAGCTTCCCTATAAATAGAGGATGAATTGAAGACACGAGATACAACACATACAAGCAAAATACACAATAAGAAATCTGTAAATTGTTCAAGCTTTCATTTTTACATTCTTGTTGTAATAGCCTAAGTACATTCACTTGCACATCTTTGAGGTCTAGGCTTTTTGATTCTTGATTATACTTGCACTCAATCTTTGTATTGGTTTCATAAAGTTGTAATCTTGAATTTTGTCCATCATTCAACACAAGACATCCTTGTGAGTATTCTTGTGGTAAGAATACACTTGGGTGATCTAGGTGATAGGTGTTTGAAGAGTGTGGTACTCTTCAAAGGTGGTGAAGGAAGATTGTGGTAATCTCCTTGATGGTGTTGTAAGAGGATTGTGGTGATCCTCAAGGTGTTGTATTAATTATGGTAATTAATAAAATCTTTTTTTCTTTTTGAAATCCATCCCAGGAGATCTTTGGGGTGGTAGAGGATTAGGCCCTAGGTGGGTTGAACCTCTTTAAATCAACGAGTGTTGTTTAATTTCCGCACTTACATTCTTGTCATTTGCTTGTTGATTCGAAAAAGAGGGTGATTTGCGAAAAATCCGCATAATCTATTCACCCCCCCTCTAGATTATCGTAGCCACTTGGACTAACATGTACTTAGTTTACTTAAAAGGGCATGATACTGCGTATTCTTTTTATTGTGCTGGAAACGGAGCTTAAAATGAAGAAATATCAGTTGGAATGCCCGGTTAAGATTGAAGAATGCGAAGAAAAGATCAAAATAACAAAAAACGTGGACAAAAACACTTCACACGGCCGTGTGGAAATGTCGGGGTGAAACCACACAACCATGTGAAGAAGGCCAAAAACAGAGGACAGAGTCAGGCCCACACGGCCGGACCGTGTGAAGTCATACGACCGTGTGGGAAAAGGATTGCAGCGCACCACCTTCCCATGTGATCTCACATGGGTGTGCGAAGAAAGGCTGAAGGACAGACCACACGGCCATGTGAGACTCTGTTTCGACGCATTTTTCAGAGTGTGATTCCCGTTCAAACTCCACAAGTGATCTCTCCAAGCATCTATAAAATGCACCCAAGGCTTGCACGAAAATATACAAGTTCATACAGAGAAAACACATCAAATAACATAGGAACGAAGGAAACAAAGAGCTTCTGAGAGCAAAAGACTAGGTCACGGAGAACACCACAAGGCTTTCGCATCTACGGGAGCACAAGAGCTTCGAGGGCTTGGAAGGAGAATCCATCCTGATAAGAAGAGGTTTTATTTCTATGTCTGAGAACTCTTGTCTTTGCTTAAACGATGTCTTAATATTGATTCAAATTTGTCTATGAGTTTGTAATCAATGTTTGGCATATCTTTCAGATCTTAGGGGCATAATCGAAACTATGGATTCATGTTAAATATGATAATTTATTTTTTCTTAATTAATTCATGCTTTCTATTTTATAAATTCGAGTGCTTATTTATAATTGTCGATTATCTGATCAATAATTTGCTTGTCATACTTGTTAGTCCATAGTCCGGGAGGTGAGTTCTAACGAGACGAAAATCAAATTCAGACATAAACAAGGTAATGTATCGGGAGACTACTTCTGTTTGTGGGGAGTATTTCAATTCAAAGATCTTTTGAGAGTTAATAATAGTTGTGATGGATCGGGAGACCTCAATTATTATTAATCTACTGTTTATGCGCTATCCGAGAAGGGGAATAAACTATTTAGGAGTTGAACCCATAGAATTGCATGAATTTGGTTTTTAAAACTCGAATTGTATTTAAAATTGAAGAAACATGTTGAGATTATGTGCCTAAGGCTGCTCCTATAGATGGTCAAAATACTTGTGGGGTGCACAAATTTATTTATTTTCTTTTAATTTTTTATTTTTATTAAATACTCAATATTCGGTCGCTTCAATAAAATTAGAATGTGATGTTATTATAGCATAAGTGTTTCGAATATCAATCCTTGAGGAATACGACCTTGATTGCCATTATTCTACAAACTACACTGTACACTTGCAGTTGTATGAACCAAATATTTTTGGCAAACAATTTTTTGGCACCGTTGTAGGGGATTGATTAGATTCTACTTAGATATAGTATTAAGTAGTTCAATCTTAATTGAAGCATATTTTCAAATTTTTTTCAAAATTTTCGAAATTATTTTCAAAATTACATTTTTTTATTTTTTTATTCGGTTCTAACATTGTTTTTTGTTAAGTGTACATAGTGCATGATCACGCATTCCAAATCGACCCAGCCAATATGCATTGATTTGGAAAAAAGACAGCGAACCAACTAAGGAAAAGAGCCAAAGCAATGGCGGATGGGACAAATCCGAACACAGTGGACAACAGAAACAATGAGGAGTGCCCATCAGGGGCCGGCATCAAGGACCGAATTGTGAAAAGGCCTGCGAGAAGGGCAGTCAGGATGAGAAGGTCGCCATGATCACGGAACAAGTTGTAAGTCCAAGCAGCTACGATAATCTAGAGGGGGGTGAATAGATTATCTCCATCTTTTCGATTATGCCCTATTTTTTGAAAGAAATAAGCCAAGACAATAGTAAATGTGCGGGAAGTAAATGACACGCGTCGATTTATAGAGGTTCAACCCACCTAGGGCCTAATCCTCTACCACCCCAGTATATCCGGGATGGATTTCAAAAAGAAAAAAGATTTTATTAATTACCAAAATTAATACAACACCTTACAACATCACCTTGAAGAGCACCACACTCTTCTTCAACACCACCTTTGAGATTACCACAATCTCTTTTGAAGATTACCCCAATCTCCAACGGCACCTTGTGAAGATTACCACAATCTTCAACCTTGAAGAACACCAAATTCTTCAACACCTCAAGAGCACCACACTCTTGAAACACCAATCACCTAGATCACCCAAGTGTATTCTTTCCACAAGAATACTCACAAGGATGTCTTGTGTTGAATGATGACCAAAATCAAGATTACAACTCAATAATGAATATTACAATTTGAGTGCAAGTGTAATCAAGAAATAAAGCCTAGACCTCAAGATGTGAAAGTGATAAGCTAGGCAAATTACAACAAGAATAATAACAATGAAGAGCTAATGTGTTTTCTTGAATGTATCTTGTTCTGTTGTATCTCAATTGTTGTCTTGGTTTCTCCAAAACTTCCTATATTTATAGGAGATTATTGATCAAGTATAGGCTCCTCTTGGGGATTGAAAATCTATAGAAAATATAATTAAAATCAAGAATATAGCTGTTAGAAATCTATCCCACAAATTAAGGAATGTTAGTCTGCTTCACAACGGTCAGAATTTGCTGTCAAAACCTTAGGGCAACCGGTCACGTAGAGATAAGTTGAAAAAGAATTTTTCACGAAAATTCGCAAGGGGACCGGTCGACGGGGGGTCCGACCGGTCGACCGCTGTGTGAACCAGTCGAGCATGACCAAAATGGAGAACAGGGTGTTCTGTTTCAATATTTTACTCCCAAGGACCGGTCGACGCCTGGGCGACCGGTTGACCTGGTTAAATTGTCCTCCATCTCATTTTGTGTTCCAAAATGCATCATCAGGTACAGGTTGCCCTATAAGGCGATCGGTCAACCACGAGACAGAAGTGTTGTCCAATTTTTATCGAAAATAAACTTCAAGAAATACTCAGAAAAATTAGTAAAAACATTTTAAAATAATCGGGAGTATTTGGACAACATTTGAAATATAGTTTTGATGTAAAAACTCGTTTACTCA
Organism: Rehmannia glutinosa; assembly: GCA_016081115.2. NCBI lineage: Eukaryota > Viridiplantae > Streptophyta > Magnoliopsida > Lamiales > Orobanchaceae > Rehmannia > Rehmannia glutinosa. The sequence continues at coordinate 7,147,362 of CM071933.1, read as the reverse complement.
AAAACATCAAAAGTGTTGTCCAACTTTTATCGAAAATAACTTTTAAGAAATACTCCGAATAAATGGTAAAAACATTTTAAATCATTTAGGAGTATTTGGACAACATTGTTTTGGTGTAAAAACAAAATCATCAAAAACATGATAAAAACATATATCAAACAATCTCCCCGTTTTGGATGATTACAAACCAAAATAATTTTAAGAAATCTTGAAAGGTCGAATTTTAAAAACAAAAAAACGATTTTCCGGTAAGAACATCTAACCGTTTAGAAGCGACCAAATTTCCAAAATAAAATAGCAACCAAATAAGGGAGTAAGTATTTTCCAAATATTAGCACAAGCTCCCCCTATCAACAAGCATATCAAGAATAAGATAAATGCGATCAACCAAAAGCTAAAAGCTCCGCTTTTACAAATAGAGCTTAAGAATAAAGAGCTTATAAGCTCTCCCAGTCAACAAAACATCATTAATCATGAAATAAGTCCATAATACAACAAATGGACTAAGTATACTACATCGCTTTTGGCTTTAAGGAGCCATAGCTTATAGCTTCTTTCACGAGCTTATATTAGCTTTTATGAGCTAATAATCTTATAACCTGTTTCTCCCCCTTTGGAATCATCAAAAAAAATGTTAGCACGATAGAAACATCATAAATCCATATCAAAGTGCACAATTTTATCGAGCTATTGATCATAAAGCTTAGAATTCCAAAAGCAAAGGGAAGAGTTGGTCAAAAGACTTATAAAACACTTGTGAAAGCTCATTTGAGTTACAAAACATGATCTCTATAAGTATATAACACATTTGAAAGCGAGAGAATCATGTAAGTGATGAATTTATCTTAGAAACATTATATCGAACACTCGGCGGGCATCAAGTAATAAAGAAGATGTGTAGGCCTTAGAAAAAATAGCCAAGCCACTATATCATCACCAATTTGCACAAAAACATCATTCAACCAATATTATCCAACAAGATCAAGATATATTCTCAAGGGTTCAACCCAATTGAGATAACCAACAAAGCAATAAAATCAAGGCATTACAAATGCCACCAAGCAAAAAGTAAAAGAAGCACTTTTACCATCAAGTACTTCAACCTTTCATCCAAGATATCAAACAATGCTAATATTCATAAAAGAGTATTTTTACCATCAAATACTCCATCAAGACAACTACCATAAGCAATCAAAAGCTACTAGCATTCTTGCTAGTTCATCCCCTTTTAGACAAACAAACAAGCAAATATCATTAGACCAATAGAGTAGTACACAATAGTTCATTACATAAGAGAAGAAATGACATGAAAAATAAAGCAATAAAAGTGACAAGGTCGTCATTCTTCGTCGGATGAGAAGCATGCATTCGGGATGAGATCTTTGATGAATTTCTTTAATTTCCCAACCGACTTTTTCAATTTGGAGTTCTCTTGATTCAACGCCTCATATCGAGCATCTGGAAGGATTCCATATTTATCAAATTGGGTTTGAAAGGAATCCCGAGATGGTTGAGCACCGGTATTACCCTCCAGATTGCTTGGTCCGTCACCCGCCGCCAATCTTTCGGCTTCGGCATTGTCAAATATGTCGTTGGGGTTTTGTGATGTAGATCCTTGGCTTCTCCCTTTTGCCATTTTTGTTGGGTGAATTTCCATATTATTGCGCATTCGGACTACTTGCAATATGTTATCAATATCGAAGTCATTTTGAATCATTTCTGAATTACACTCCGATGAAGGTAAGCCCGAGTGTATTAGAAGCTTGCAAATCCAATTCCCCATGACAAACTTCTTCGTCCCTTGAGTGATTGACTCAATGATGCATTGAATAAGGATTGCACCAAAATTGAGCGGTTCCCTTCTAGCAATTTTATATCTTAAGAAGAAGTCCATGTTGCCAGGCATTTTTCCCGTTTTACCACAAATGCAATAGGCGACAATTATAGAGATAACTCTATGCTCAAGAGTCATTGCCAATAGCGAATTTTGTGGCCAAACGCCCAAAAAGGTCTTAATTTCATCCATAGTGACACCAAACATTTCAACATTCCAATTTGTACACCCAAAATAATCCCATCCACCCTCTCGCACATGCAATAATCGACAAATATCATCCGGAGTCCATCGAAAATGACGACATTTCACAAAGGAGTTCAACGCAATAGGCTTCCTTTGAGCATCATACTCAACCCACAAATTAGCATAAAAATGCAAAATCACATCATCATCATACAACACATAAGATGCTCCCACAAATGAATGCATCCAACCTTGTTCTTCAAAAAATCCACGTATAGTCAGATAATCATTCGAAAAAGAAACAAATCGACAAATTTTTGTACGAGCAATAGACTTAGCACCCAAGTTCAAATTCTCATAATACCACTCCGCATATTTATTGATAAAATTTAAGATATTCACGGAGCGAGGAGCTTGAGATAAGGGATTTCTTACTTCTTGCCCAACGACAATTGTCGATCAAAATCATCCCGCAAAGCTCGGCGATTTGAGGCCGAGAAAGTAGAGGGTTTTGAATATCCTTGTGTTCTTGAGCTACATTCCGTTGGGTAGCTCGAATATCACGTTGTTCTGCTTCCTCTTGCCGATTTCTCGAGTTGCCCTCTTCGGCTCTTCTTCGCTTGGGATTGAGATTATGATCAGTAGAATTCCTTGGAGGTGCCATAGAAGTAAAATTCTTGCAAAATAGAGTGGATTAGCAAAAAAAATCACAAGATTTGATGAAGAATTGAAGGATATAGAGAAAGGGGAAAACTATCGCAGGTAAGGGTTTTTGAAGATTAAGGTATTCTGTTTATGTCTAAGAAGGCAGACGGGTTTTAAGTGAAAGAAACAACCAGGGAAACCGGGCGAGGTACAGGGAGACCGGTCGACCCCCTTTAGACCGTCCCCTGTGCATTTTTGCAATTCCCAAAATTTTTCAATATTCGATTTTTCATCCCAAAAGTTTTAAAAAACTTGCAAAAAGATAATCATGGACTATATCCAACAAATACGAGTCACAAAAAATAAACTCAAATAAAAACGAGATTTTACGAGTAGTGCCCTTTTTAAGAAAAAATGACAAAATCATTTAATGGCACTAAGGGGAATGCAATGAATTGGTTTGAAAGAAAAGCGCATGATTATGACATGAAAATCATCGAGTTCTAAAAATAATATGAGAGAACGTATCTCGATGGTTTAAGTATCTCTTGATAAAATAAGAGTATATAACCAATGAAGAAGAGATATAAATCCTACATAATTTTGCACAAAAACAAAATGATACAAGTATAGGCTAAATGAATGAAATATATCACAAGTATGCTCATAAAAATCCATAAAATGTAATAAATCACAATAGTCATAGTAAATGCCCAAGAGTTTTAGAGACATCATGCAAGGTCTTTTTTTCAAAGAATCTTAAAAACACAAATATAAATGGAAGACCAAAAAAAATTATTTTGAAACATCATTTTATAATTAAGACACAAAAAAAAAACATGCGTAATAACAAAATAAAAAAATGCGTATTTAAATGGGGAGATACGGTTTACCAATTACGCCATTTCCATGGGTTTTGTCTTTCCCATTGTCGATGATATCTTCTCCTTTGAAAATTATTTTGTTGATGATAGCTCTTCCTATTGCTCCATTTCCAAGGATTTTGTCCTTCCCATTGTTGAAAGTGTCTTTTTCTTGGAAATTCATTTTGGTGATGTCTTCTCCTTTGATCAAATGAGACCGGCATTTGATGTCTTCTTTGCAGTATTAATTTTCTTTGAATATCATTCCGCCGGGTACCTAATATGACATTGCTTTGTGGTACCCTCAAGTGTTTGGGTCCTTTGGGATTAGCTTTGAAACTTTTAGGTCTCCAACAATAATTAGAGTTATTTCTAGCCCGACAAGTATTTACCGTATGACCCTTTTTACTACAATAGAAGCAAGTAATAATTTTTGGAGCATAATGACCAACATGCATAGGGACTTGATTTCTTTTCAAATAATTAACAACACTAGGCTTATGATGAAGTCTTTGTTTCAATTTATTACAACTATGAACATCAACAATATCGGTCATTTTATCGGTACTCAAGTTGGATTTTGATAAATCCTTTTTCATGCAATTAATATCCTCAACAAGAGTACTATTTTCTTTTTCAAGGTTTCTAACCTTCTCAAGTGTGGTGGTGTGAGCACATGATAGTGATTAATAGGAAGCAAATAAACTATCCTTATCATTTTTCAAAACATTGAATTCCATTTTCAAATTTTTGTATTTTACAAGTAAGCTTTGAAATTCATTTCGAAACTCATCAAAATCATTTTTGCAAATCACTATATTCATTATTATAGGAAGTAGGAGGTTTAGAACTTACCTCATTTTCTTCTAAGCCCATAAGACAACGTTCGTTTTCATCGTCATCTGAAGTTGTAGGAAGCTCATCCCATGTTGTTGGATTTGATGTTGTATCCAAATGAGAAGTAGATGATTTTGAGTGGCTCCTTTCATTTGCATATACTTCTTCTAATTTCTCCATACTTCATGTGTCGATTTAATTCCTACAATATGATCATATTCCAAAATGGTAAGTGATCAATACAAAATATTAAGAGCTTTACCATTTAAGGAGATGATTTTCTTCTCTTCATCATTGAGCTCCTTGAGGACTTTGGAGGTGTGTGGTGTATCTTTTATTGGAATAGATTCTCCATTGACGACAGTATTCCAAATATCGAACCCGCAACCTTGTAGATAGCATTCCATTCTTTCTTTGCAAAATGTAAAATTTTTGGAATCAAATAATTGTGGCTTGGTGGTGGAGGCGCCAGTAAGGTAAACTTCATTCGTAGCTGATGATCGTTCCTCTTTACTTGTGATGTAGAACGAGCTTGCCAAAGAGTTTGGCTTTGATACCACTTGTAAGTCCAAGCGACTACGATAATCTAGAGGGGGTGAATAGATTATCTCCATCTTTTCGATTATACCATCTTTTTCGAAACAAATAAGCCAAGACAATAATAAAGGTGCGGGAAGTAAACGACACGCATCCATTCATAGAGGTTCAACCCACCTAGGACCTAATCCTCTACCACCCCAGTATATCCGGGATGGATTTCAAAAAGAAAAATGATTTTATTAATTACCAAAATTAATACAACACCTTACAAAATCACCTTGAAGAGCACCATACTCTTCTTCAACACCACCTTTGAGATTACCACAATCTCTCTTGAAGATTACCACAATCTCCAACGACACATTGTGAAGATTACCACAATCTTCAACCTTGAAGAACACCAAATTCTTCAACACCTCAAGAGCACCACACTCTTGAAACACCTATCACCTAGATCACCCAAGTGTATTCTTTCCACAAGAATACTCACAAGGATGTCTTGTGTTGAATGATGACCAAAATCAAGATTACAACTCAGTAATGAATATTACAATTTGAGTGCAAGTGTAATCAAGAAATAAAGCCTAGACCTCAAGATGTGAAAGTGATAAGCTAGGCAAATTACAACAAGAATAAAAACAATGAAGAGCTAATGTGTTTTCTTGGAGATGATTGATCATGTATAGGCTCCTCTTGGGGATTGAAAATCTACAGAAAAAAATAATTAGAATCAAGTATATAGCTGTTAGAAATCAATCCCACAAATTAAGGAAAGTTGGTCTGCTGCATAACGGTCAGAATTTGCTGTCAAAACCTTAGGGCAACCGGTCGCGTAGAGATAAGTTGAAAAAGAATTTTTCACAAAAATTACACAGGGGGACCGGTCGACGGGGGGTCCGACCAGTCGACCCCTGTCTGTACCGGTCGAGCATGACCAAAATGGAGAACAGGGTGTTTTGTTTCAATGTTTTACTCCCACGGACCGGTCGACGCCTAGGCGACCGGTCGACAGCACCGGTCGTCGCCCAGGGCGACCGGTCGACCGGGTTAAATTGTCCTCCATCTCATTTTATGTTCCAAAATGCATCATCAGGTACAGGTTGCCTTATAGGGCGACTGGTCGACCACGAGACAGAAGTGTTGTCCAATTTTTATCAAAAATAAACTTCAAGAAATACTCCGAAAAATTAGTAAAAACATTTTAAAACAATCGAGAGTATTTGGACAACATTTGAAATATAGTTTTGATGTAAAAACTCATTTACTCAAAAACATCAAAAGTGTTGTCCAACTTTTATCGAAAATAACTTTGAAGAAATACTCCGAATAAATGGTAAAAACATTTTAAATTATTTAGGAGTATTTGGACAATATTGTTTTGGTGTAAAAAGAAAATCATCAAAATCATGATAAAAACATATATTGAACACATGTATCTTTGCTGAATATGAAACTGGATGTGATGCAGCAAGTGACTCCAAGAGATCCTGCTGTTGTTGAAGAAGAAGCAAATTTTGTGGGCCAACAAAGGAACTTCAACAACAATTATAGAAATAATCAGATACCCGACTGCTACCATCCAGGGTTGCAAAATAAAAAATATTTTGCAGCCACCTCAGCAATATAATGTGGTAATCAAGGCAGAGCGGATCAAGTGAAAAGAAAGCATCTGTTGAAGAGATAATATTCTCGTTTATCGGAGAAACAAGAGCGAGACTGAACAAAGTTGAAGCCAAGATAGACAGGATAGAAGAACATGTCACTCAGCTAAACACGAACGTAAACGCAAGACTGAAATCTCTGGAAACACAAGTAGCCCAGATTGCAACTGTTGTGGGAGGCCAACATCAAAAAGGCAAATTCCCAAGCGATACTGAGCTGAATCCACGAGAACAATGCAATGCCATTCGCCTGATAGATGGCATTGAGGGTTCACAGACTTCAAATGACAAAGTTTAGCAAAAGTCTGGCTGAAGACATAAAACTTAGCGCTTTACGGGAGGCAACCCAATTTCTTTCCTATTTCCGTACATTTTTCATCGCCTTCAATTTTAATTTCAATTTTAATTTTTACTTTTCATTTACTTTCTATTAACTTGGTTTTTAGTTTTGTTGAGTTATTGTGTAGGAGGCGTCACGGCAAACTCGCGGTTATGGAAAAAAAATACGAAAATATTCCCAAACGGGCGTGTGAGATCACACGACCAGGCCGTGTGAGAGGACAAAAAGCCCAGTACCACACAGCCAGGCCGTGTGACCATCACATGGTCATGTGACAAAGGGCTAAGGACAGACGTAGCGGACACAACGCCCAAGGCCACACGGGCGTGTGGCCCAACCCAAAAAAAAATCAGGCTGATTGCATAAACCCCCAATTTTAACCCCAAATTCTCACTTTTTCTCCCATATTCTCCTACACAAACCCTAACCCATGAAAATTCTCTCCCTAAATTCTCGAACTACTCTCCAAATCTCTCAAAATTCACTACAAATTTCAAACCAAAAACAAAAATCCCTTATCCTCTCAAGAAACCCACCGCCAAATACTTTCAATTTTCAACTTCTCCAAGTTCTACACCACGTTTGGGGGTACTCCAAAACTCCAAAAATTTTAGATTTTTCTTTTTAAAATCTTGAAATCCATAGCTTCTAGAGATGAAAGAGTAACTAGGAGAAATACAAGAAGAAGGAGGGAGCCGACTCCGGAGCCCGAACCCGAGGCTCAACCAATTTTCGACCTCAAGGAGCCCGAAGCTTCAAACGTCATCTTGCCAAATGAAACACACCGGGCTAGATGGAGGATACTCTACTTTCGTCCATGGATTAATATAAGGTATCCCGATGAATCTACTCTTACGAATTTAGGTTTATTGGAAGATTATCGAGCTTTATGTGGTAGTATTAATTGTCATGACTTTTTAAATGGCCATTAGATCACTTATTCCGTTATCACACTTGAATTTTGAGTAAATTTGAATTGGTGGTCCGAGAAAAAATCTGAATGGGAGTTAGGTTTTGCCTGGGAATAAGCCAAGGGAACTAAGTATAGAAGATTTAAATGAAATCTACAAAACTCCAGCTTATTGGGTTGAGGAGCACGAGGAGTTTGACAAGAATAGGTTTTGGATAAAGTTAACTCGGAAACAAATCTACAGGCCAGGCACCTCAAAGGCGTCTAGTATTCGAAATCCAGTATTTGGATATGTTCAGAGAGTCTTAGCTGAAATAATTTTTGCGAGGGAGGAGAGTAGAGGGACATTAAGGGTAGATGAATTATTTATCATATGGTGTATGGTATCAGGGACTGAATTGGTGCCAAACACCGGGGCTATGATAGCCCGGCAATTTGATAGGATAAGAAAAAGTGAGAGGGGTGGAATTTGCATCCAAGGAATGATTACCCCTATAGCTGAATATTTCAACATTAATTTGGAGGGGTATGCGGACGTCGCGGGGCCTAAATTGATTGATATGAATGTTCTAACTGCTATGAAAATGATAAAATTTGATGGGCCTGATTTCTGTCTCATTCAAGCAGATAGATCAACAGTTAAGCTTTCCTAACCCCGAAGTAACATCCATCAAAAATAGGGGTAACAGGTTGCTTAGAGGGGTAGAGGGGGTTACTGCTCAAGAAGAGCAGAATGAGCCAATGAGGGAGATGCCAGAATCTTCTCGCCAAGGGGGAAACCGGCCATTTACTATGAGTGAGAGGCTCGAAAGGATAGAAGCTGATGCGGGCAAATTGATAGCTGACACATATCAGTTGACGGCCATAGCTGATGAGTATCACCAGGAGTACTTATTGCGTTTCGATGCCATCACCCAACAGCAGCAACATATGTATGAGATGGTGTCTCGTAGGGACCAGTGGCACATCTCACAGGGCCACTACCCTCCACCTCCACCACCACAGTGATTTATGTAAGTACTTAATACGCATTCCTCTTTCTTTTGATAATTTCCTCATATGTTCGGGATGAAGTATATTTTAAGTTTGGGGGATTGTCAAGAATGTGTAATTTAGTACTTTCTTGCATTTTGCATTTGCATTTAGGATTGCATGTAGAACACGTTGCATTAATATTTTCGAAAAAAATATCATTTTTTTCTTTATTTTGTTTTATTATTTTAGTACGTTTACCGCTTTACCACGTTTAATTGCTTTTGTGTGTGGTTTTAATTCAGTTTTTATGCCCAACTCTTGTATGATTTTACTATGAATATTTTATGGAATGAGATAACATACTTGTAGGAATAATATGATAAATTGTTAGGAGGAAAGTTATTTATTTGCTTGACATTTATTAAGAAAATTGGGTATTTGAGCATGTTGCGAAAAATAAGCCTGTGAGCTTTTGTGCCTTAAACTGCTTTATATTATGCAGACTTATTTTTTCTTGAGTGTGTCATTGATGGTTGATAGAATTCTAGAACTTGCTCTGGTATCTTCATTGAAGCCATGTGTGTGTGCAATTTTTGAAAATAATTTAAGGCCATCTTTGTTTAGCCTACTTAGCCTAAAAAGCCTATCTATGAACTCATGATTCACTAGTTAGCCAATTTTGAGCCAAAACTTTTATTCTGAGCCACATTGATCTTTAAAATGTAAACATGTTTTTATCCCTGGAATTTCTTGGGGTTATAGAAAATGAATAAATTTGGGGGAGATGTGGTAAAAATTTATAGGAAAAAAAGAGGGAGTTGGGAAAAGAAAGAGCGATGAGCAGTATTTGGATAAATAAAAAAATACATAAAGCTCGAAAAAGAAATAAATCTCTTTGAAAAATATATAGAGAAAATCGAGCAAAAGCAAAAGAAAAATTCTGAAAATTGTGGGAAAAACAAATGAGAGCTTGAGGCTAAAGAAAAAAAAAACAAAGAGGGCGAAAAGGGCTAAAGATGAAAAAAGGAGAAATAAGTGTGGAGTTGAGTTGAAAAAGAAAACTGATATTATATTGGGTTGGTGAATTGCAAGTCTGTAAGCTTAAATTCTATTTGCTCAAGTCAAGTCACTTAATCCAAATTTTCCTACCCCTACCAAAGAGCCTACAGTACAACCTAATAAAAATCCTTTTTCATTCTTAAGTTGTGCACACTGATGACTCAAAAGCTACTCTAGAAAACCGTAGGCGAGTGCACCTATCATTTTATAGTATAGATTATTGAGTACCAAGTGTCATTCCTACGAGAACTGTAAGTACTAATAATTACCGTCGTTTTGTTATTTAATCTAACAATTTTCAGAGTTTTTTGTTTGATTAATAAACTACAATATGTAAAAATGAAGGAAGATTTGTAAAATAAGAAATCAAGAGATAGACATGTGTTTGAATGTAAATCCCTCTAGAATTGTTTTGTGATTTAACAAGTTAAAAATACAACCATGAACCCTTAAGCAAAAACCATCCTCTTTTAATAAAATCTCAAGTTATGTGGACCGTAGAAATTCCCGATTTAAGTTAAACCCTTTCTCAAGGTGAAAAACTCCTAATCTCAAGTTGATTAACTGAAATCTCTTTCTAGTTAAAACCCCCAAGATAACATTATAACGATTTTTGAATTCCCATATTAGGTTTGACCCTAATCCAGAAGATTTATGTCGTCCTATATTTAGGATTGCATGCAACTCTTTTCACTTATATAGGTTCTATTTCACCATTAATCTCTCGATTTCCTGGATGAAAAATAAACTTCAAATCAATATTGTGCATATATAAATTCGAATGATCGAAGCATAATATAAGTGAAACATGAAGATTTTATTAAAAACATACACACCTTAATCACAAATCCATTCTAGAGTTCATTACATTCAAACACTAGGAGTTTAGCTACACATGATTTTGACCAAAGAATAAATTACACAAGAAGTTTTAAGTATTGTAGACATGGTGTACTTATCTTTCTCAAAATCTCAATTGACTTCTTTCTTGATTGATGATGTTGCTCCAAGCCTTCTTCTCCAATGTTGCTACAAGCTCTCTCCTCCAAGACCTCTTGATCTCCAATGTCTAATGAATTTAATAAATGAATCTATGAATCTAATGAATTCAATGTCCTTCCCAACTCAAACTCTTGGCTTTTATAAACATCCTTTTTGTGAAAGAACACATTTGCAAGCCTATGGTAGTTCTACTTTCACTGAATTGAAATTTGAGCGTAAACACTATCCATGCACTTTTGAGAGTAGAGTGATATACTATTTACTTGTGAGTCGTGATGACAAGTGCCTAAAAGGGTACTAATTATGATGAGTTTATGAATGATGACTTCTTGATGATGAATTACATGATTTCCCTAAGTGTAGAGTGAAATGCTATTTAATGTTCATAGTGTTTTTGGGTGATTGTTCGTTTTTACCCCTTATAATATTTTTCTCAATTTGCTCGAGGATGAGAAATGCTTTAAGTTTGGGGAATTTTTATGTATGTAAAAAATATGTGCATTTTGGGGCTTAAAATGATATATATTTAATGCATTTGCACGCATATTTACTATATTTTTACTTTATTTCCTTAAAAGGGCATGATACTGCGTATTCTTGTTATTGTGCAGGAAACAGAGCTTAAAATGAAGAAATATCAGTTGGAATACCCGGCTAAGATTGATGAATGCAAAGAGAAGATCAAAACAACGAAAAAAGTGGACAAAAACACTTCACACGGCCGGACCGTGTGGTTTCACACGGCCGTGTGGAAATGCCGTTGTGAAACCACACAACCGTATGAAAAAGGGCAAAAACAGAGGTCGGAGTCAGGCCCACACGGCCGTGTGGGAATAGGATCGCATCGCACCACTTGCCCATGTGATCTCACACGGGCGTGCGAAGAAAGGCTGAAGGACACATCAAACGGCCGTGTGGTGCCACACGACCAGGCCACGTGGGACTCTGTTTCGACGTGTTTTTCAGAGTTTGCTTCATGTTCCAACTCCACAAGTGATCTCTCCAAGCATCTATAAAATGAACCCAAGGCTTGCACAAAAATATACAAGTTCATACAGAGAAAACACATCAAATAACACATGAACGAAGGAATCGAAGAGCTTCTGAGAGCAAAAGGCTAGGTCGCGGAGAACACCACAAGGCTTTCGCATCTACGGGAGCACAAGAGCTTCGAGGGCTTGGAAAGAGAATCCATCCTGACAAGAAAGGGTTTTCTTTCTATTTCTAAGAACTCTTGTATGTGCTTAAACGATGTTTTAATGTTGATTCAAATTTGTCTGAGTTTGTAATCAATGTTCGGCATATCTCTCATATCTGAGGGGCATAATCGAAACTGTGAATTCATGTTAAATATGATTATTTATTTTCTTAATTAATTCATGCTTTATGTTTTATGAATTCGAGTGCTTATTTATAATTATCGATTATTTGATCAATAATTTGCATGTCAAACTTGTTAGTCCATAATCCAGGAGGTGAGTTCTAACGAGACGAAAATTGAATTCAGACATAAACAGGGTAATGTATCGGGAGACTACTTCTGTTTGTGGAGAGTATTTCAATTCAAATATCTTTTGGAAGTTAATAATAGTTGTGATAGATCGGGAGACGTCAATTATTATTAATCTACTATTTTTGCGCCACCCGGGAGGGGGAATAAACTATTTTAGGAGTTGAACCCATAGAATTGCATGAATTGATTTTTAAAACTCTAATTGCATTTAAAATGAAGAAACTTGTTGAGATTGTGTGCCTAAGGTTGCTCCTATAGATGGTGAAAATACTTGTGGGGTTCACAAATTTATTTATTTCTTTTAATTTTGATTTTTATTAAATACTCAATATTCGGTCGCCTCCATAAAATTGGAATGCGATGTTATTATAGCCTAAGTGTTTCGAATATCAATCCTTGAGGAATACGACATTGCTTGCCATTATTCTATAAACTACATTGTATACTTGCGGTTGTATGAACCAAATATTTTTGGTGAACACCTTGCCTCTGGGGTATATTTAGTGTTCTGATTTTACAATTAAGCCTAATAACCAAAACCGTGGTAAGAAGAGAGTTAAAAGGATGGGTAGGTCTAGACATAGACCTAAGAATAACAGGAAATGTTACAATTATGAGGAATATATCCATTACAACAAAGAGCGTTCCAAACCTAAGAATCTAAACCAGAATAACAAAAAACAGAACTAATCCAATGATCATGTGAATTTGGCAACTAGCAATGAATATATGGGTGATGTCTTTATGGTACATGAACTGCATAATTCTGTGAATTCTGTGCTTTCACAATCTTTCTGTGAATTTGAATGGATTATTAATTCTACATGCACATTCCATATGTATCTTTTTAGAAATCTGTTTTCTACTTATTCTGAAGTCAAACATGGTTATGTTTCTATGGCAAAAGAGAAAAAGTGCCACGTGTTTGGAAGTGGTGACATTTGTTTGAAGATTGATTCTGGATATGTTATGACTCTTGAAGATGTAAGGAATGTTCCTGATTTGAGTAAAATCTAATTTCATGTGTTGTGTTGGAGTTCAGATGGCTAGAAGGTGGATAGGACAAAGGAGTTTTGAAAATTATGAAAGGTTCCTTTGTTGTTATTAAAGCTGAAAAAAGAAGAAACTTGTATGTTTGTTGTGCTGAGTCTGTTTCTAATTTGCAAAAAATTATGTGAAATATGTGAACTCTGTGAAAGAAAATATAACATAATATATAGTTGGGCCAAAACCCTAAAACCGATATATATTGAAATAGATTGGCTCAATGACTCGAATACACAAACACAATGTCACCATGAATCAACCCAGAGACCACGATGAGGCCACAAAAGCCTCGCCAGAAAGAAGTCCCTCCAAGCCCATAACCAAATATCCCCAGAAAATCTTAAAACAGAAGTCGAACCCATCCAAACCCTACCTCACACCAGAAATAAGATCTTGTACACAAAGAATGTGGACAATACGAAGGATAACTCAGATATCACACTCACGCACAAAGAATCACACAAAAACTCAGGGATAAGTTGAGTTTTCAAGAGAGAGAGAGAGAGAGAGAGAGAAGATCAGGGCCGTTCCCGTATTCTAAAGGGCCTGGTGCAGGAAACAAAAATGGGCCCTCTCTATTCATATAGAAAAAATTAAAAATAATTAATTAATTAATCAATATTACGAAAATAATATCATTAATCAAAATATAAAGAAACGAAACACTAATGTTTCTAATTTCATTAATGAAATATTATATTTCATTTTTCAAATGTCAACCCTTCATGATGATCATCACAATGTTTTTTTATTTATTGACTAAATTTTCATATAATGGATTTGGCGACTTCACAAAAAATCTATTTAATGTCCCTCTTTGAGCTCAATGAGGTTTTTCTACTTGTCTTTATTTTTTTATATTCTATGTCCAGATGGATATTTTCGAGTAGAAAGCATTTGTGATTTTCCACAAAACCAAAAAAAAAAAAAAAAATACAAGTACACAATTAAATATTTTGTACTTTACCAATAAAAGTAATGAAACATTTAAAACTAAAATAATTTAGAGTAAAATAATTTAGAGAACATTATGGGAGCTACAAAAATAAAAAAGCAGATTTTGCTACAGGAGAGAGTCGGACCCGCGACCAAATTGAACATGATGAGAGCACCAAGTAGGCCGGACACATTGCTATGCAAAATTGATATATTGCATTACATATCAGCACGCCAAAACTATGAGGAAAAAAAATGGGGCCAGGGGCCCTTGCCGGAGAGGGTCCTGTGCGGCGGCGCCGCCTTGGCCCCCCAGGGACGACCCTGGAGAAGATTCAAGAGAGAGCTTTAGTGAGAGAAGTAAATACATCAGAATGAAAAATAAAGTTTTAGGTGGGATGTTTTAATAAGGACAATCAAGGGCTAGGAATTATGTCTTACGAATGGATGGACAAGATCACACCTCAGCACATGGTCCGCGGATTTCTAATCGGGTCACGCAGTCTAAAACTAAAGCCTGGTTAAAAGGGGATGGACTTAGGCTGGTGGCTCTTGTCTGGATCAAGGCCAAACAAATAGGCCAATAATACCAACGCGTACAAATGAAGGCAATGGTTTGGAGATAGAAACTCGTGATGGCGATTGAATTGATTTTGAGCAATCCCCTTGAAAACTCATGTTGGGAAATTTATTGTTTAGATTTTGATGAATGCCATGTAAAACTTAGAATAGGAAGTTGGCACCGCACCCCAATTTTTGTTGTAAACTGCATTGTAATAAATAGGGCTGGTCAAGCTGAGTTAAGTCAGCTATGCCCAAACATGCAAGAAGACAACTGGAGACTAGAAGGAAGACTCATTTGCAAGACAGGTTGAGTATGGCAAAGAAGAGAAGACGGAACTCTATCAAGAAGAAGCGGTGAGATGCGGTGAGTGGAGTATCGATCAAGTCTACTCAAGAAAAGCCAAGTCTCAAGTTGAAGTGACGAGAAGAGTCATCCAATGATTGGAAGTCGACTCTAAGTCACCTGGGGAAAGCAAGGAAATGCGTCAAGTCGAGATAATCGAAAAAGATCCATTGCACAGAAATCAAGAGAATTACTTAAACAAGTAATATCTCCATGCTACCTTTCTCGAAGTGCTCAGTCCCAGAAGCTTGTAAAAGGAATAAACCAATGGGAAGCACTACACCGTGTCAGAACTCTGAAAAGGTGAAGAATAATTCCAAGGACTGCAACAAGACAAGCCAACGACCACAAGTGACTTTAAAAAATAAGCCTATCTCTTCAACGGGCAGATTTTTGAAAGATCACTAAAAAAGGCTGAGGAATGACTCTAAGAAAAAAAAAAGAAGACAAGAACCACAAACATTCAGGAAATTATTAGAACTGTAACCTGAAATATTCTCAAGTTATTAAACGCTCAATCCTCAAGCCTACACTACGAAGAACATCAATCCAACACTCACCTGTGAAGGAAAGATAACTTCAATCAGTTGAAGAGGAAATTACGAGGAAGAATCAAGGGGTCTACATTCCACGAAGGATTGTAGGAAGGTTCAAGGACGAACCAAGTCTTGAGCTTTTGGAGGGCTTCGTGATCAAATTCAAAGATCTTGAGCAAGTGGGCTGTAGTAGCAAGGCAGCTGCCCTGTGAAGAAGTTGTGTCGTACGAGAAGCCAGCTGAGTGATCAAGGCGTCTTGACCGAGTCCCAAAGGATCAAGTCATTTGTGTGATCAAGACTTGTATTTGGACTGTTACCACTTTGTATATTGATCAATACCTAGTGGATTCCTCCAGGAGTTGGAGAAGAGAGGAGTAGAAGAATTACCCCATCTTCGAACCTCTATAAAAATCTTATTGTGTCATTTACATTTCAAAGACTTTAATTCTTGCATCATATCTGTTTTTTAATTCTCACGACATATTTGCTATCCATTAGATAATCTCTAAGTACTAAATCAAACTCTAAATCTCTACTTAACCAAACTTAAGGGTGTTAAGTCTTCCTGAAAACAAACCACACGCTTGAGTCAATTTAGACTTAACGGTGAGTTATTCCATCAACGGCTCGGTTG
Source organism: Rehmannia glutinosa (assembly GCA_016081115.2). Classification (NCBI taxonomy): domain Eukaryota; kingdom Viridiplantae; phylum Streptophyta; class Magnoliopsida; order Lamiales; family Orobanchaceae; genus Rehmannia; species Rehmannia glutinosa. The sequence continues at coordinate 7,130,937 of CM071933.1, read as the reverse complement.
AGTCGTTGAGAGACTAACTCTCTTGATTAACTAAATTGGTCATCCACCAAGGACACACGGTGTGTAGTATCAACTCGAATTTTTAAAAGGACTAAATCAAAAATTTGGTAAGGTTTATTCAACCCCCTTCTAAACCTTACACTTACACCCCTTAGGACCTACAAGTGGTATCGGAGCGGTTGGTTCATTGAGCCTTCCGTGACCAGTTCTTGAACTAGATCTCCAAACTTTTCAAAGTCCGCTTTAGTACTTAAACTTTCAAAACTCTTTTTATCATTAAAATTTATTATCATGGAAGCAAATTTGACACGCATCCCTATGTTCACAATTCAAGAATTTGATGATTGGAAAATTCGTATGTAGGCTCATCTATCAAAGATTACATGATGAGATGTGGATAGTGATAGAGGATGGGCCACGCAAATCTTAAAGGTGAACACAATTTTGTAAGAAGAGAGCGGCATTTGAAGGTGAAGAGGATGTTGCTCTAGACCACCATGGTTGAAAAACCAAGAACCGAATGGACAAATGATGAGAAAAAGATACAACCTGGACAATGTAGCCAAGGACATCCTTTACAAAACCTTGGACAAAGCCATGTTCAATAAAGTCAAATCATGCAAAACGGCTAAAGAAATGGGACAAGCTAACATTGATTTGTGAAGGCTCGTGAGCAAATCAAAGAAAACAAATTATCGGTGGGTCGTGATGTAAATTTGAGAACTTCAAAATGATCTCGGGAGAAAACCTGGATCAACCGGATGCTCGGTTCACGTAAATCACCAACGAGCTATACGCACTTGGAAAGGAATATACACGAATGAAATGTGTATCAAGATCCTAAAAAGTCTTCGGTGAATGGGAAATGAAAGTCATGGCACTAAGACATTCCATGGACCTATCAAAGACATCCAACCATGAACTATTCTTAGACCTCAAAGCCTACGAGTTTGAGTGAGAAGAAAAGACCAGGAAGAGACAATTTGTACCCAAAACAAATTTTGCTCTAATTGTTAAAGATGGGAAGAGAGCCGAGGTCAAAGAAGTCATTGACCCGGAAGAAATAGCCCTACTAGTAAAAAAGGTTCAACAAGTTTTTCAATAAGAACTACAAGAGAGGCAAGGGCGAATCCTCCGAGAAGACACTCGGCTCCTCCAAATCAAGGGAAGATAGGCCAACCAAGAGAAAGATCATCAAAAAGTGAATATCAAAGGGTCGACAATCCAAGAATGGAAAGAGCTTATCAAAAGGTTGAATATCTATCTTTGAATCGTAGGCAACCAGGTCACTATGCCATTGATTTGCCCATATCCTTTAGTCAACAAATACAGGAATGAAGAAGAAAGAAAGGTCTTGAGAGAAAGAAGACAAGAAAAGAAAAAGGTAATGTTGGTGCGAGAAAATGCCGAGTCAAAAGACACAAAGCAGATTCGTAAAGCGATGAAGCCGACTACTCAAGTGACTCGAAGAAGAAGCCCGATCCGTTTGATGGCCAAGGAACAAGATCAACTCCGACCAAGAAGATGAGGTAAACTCCAACTCATCAAACTCAGATTCTAGTGATAGTGATCGTGACACACACACCTCATCACCCATCGATCTTTATGACTCATTAGGCAAAATGATGAAAGATTTTGAACACATTAAATCCTCACACACACTACTAAATGAGGAAAACAACCTACTCAAGAGCCAAAACTCACGGTGACTAAGGAGCCGAGTACTCTAAGTCAAATAGTGATGAGAATGAAAGTTTAAAGGCGAAAAAGCCAAGCTAATAAAGAAATTGCTTTGCCATAGAAAAGAGGGAGAATGACCTCAAAATGTTATTGCCTCATTCACTAAGGCATCTAAATCATTGGATGATCTTATTATGAGTCAAAGAGAATGTGGAGACAAGACAGCCTAGGATTTAACTCCTCGTGATATGTCAAACTTCAAAAGTAATTTTGGAAAAAGGATCTTCAAGCAATGAAGAGTCTAAAAAATCCAAAACTCTAAATGTTGCACACACATTCACTCCAAAGCACAATTACAAGTAAACTGGCCTTGTTTATAAAGGAAAAGGAAAACACCGATTGAGTGCTATTTGAAAGGACAAGCGAGAAGAGATTGATCGAGTTTCCGGCAAACTCCAAACAGAAAATACTATGTAAAGAAGAAGCGAGCTACCAAAACCCCGAGAAAATCTATAAAAGAAATACATATGATGGGAATGGTAGAAAATATCCAAGCCAAGTTGATTGGAATGATGTGAACTATCAAAGCATAGACTTATGGAATATAAGCCCAAATGGCAAAGGCCTAGAACTCAAAAAGGCCATTCCAAAAGTATAAGAGCTTTCAGACACATATGCACCTAGGCACTACACTCGGAGACACCACAATTACCCAAAGAAGGCGATTGCCAAAACACATATACAGTGCATACTGAGACAAACGAGACAGTAGTATGAACCTAGAATCCCCAAGCAATTTGCCAAGATTAATTATGATTATGGCAGCGATAGATGGCAACCCCTTAGAGTCAAATCATTTGGCTATAAGTTGGTTGGATCATCTTACAATTCTAACCCCTCGGGACCCGGACAAGTATGGGTACCTAAAACTTAATTTCCTTGATTGCGGGTTCAAGGAACAAGCGAAGTGCCAAGGAACCTGGTATATGGATAGTGGTCATTTTCCGGACATATGACAGAAATAAGAAAAATCTGTCAAAATTCAAGGAAGTTAAAGGAGCAAAAGTCATATTTGGAGGAAATGAAGCTCAGGTGAAATAAGAGGCATTGGATCCATCAAGAGGAATGGATAAGATATCACAGATGTTGCATATGTTGAAGGACTCAACTTCAACTTGCTAAGCATCGATCAACTCGTGACAATGGCTATAATGTTGGATTTAAAATGGGTATATGCCAAATCAAGGAGGCTGAATCGAATGAAGTTGTGTTGCAAGGATGCAGACAAAAGAACATGTATGTAGTAGATTGGTCAACCGCTACACCCAGCACCTGTCTACTAGCAAAAAGCACATTTGAATCAAGTTGTACGTGGCTCAAAAAAGTCGAGTCACTGAATTTCAAAACGATTAACAAGCTTGCGTAAGTAGTCTTGTGGAAGGACTTCCGGACTCAAGATATCTGAGAAAGGAGAGTATATGTGACGCATGTCGAAGGGAAAACAAATTAAATTATCATTTAAAGAAAAGACATGGCCATCTTCAACAAGAATATTGCATCTGCTACATATGGATCTATTTGGCCCAAAGTGGAACCGGCTAGCATAAGTGGAAAGAAATACACCTTGGTGGTAGTAGATGACTACTCAAGATATACATGGACAATATTCATGTGTAAGAAGAAAGAAACTCTACTGAAACTACCACGGTGATGAAGAGGATTCAAAATGAGAAGAGCCAAACCATTATCAAAATAAGATCGACAGAGGAACCGAGTTTGTCAATGGAATAATAACTCAATATTGTATTGAAAATGGTATTGGTCATGAACTATCTCAGCAAGAACTCCTGTGAGAATGGAGTTGCGAAATAAGGAATAGAACTCTCAAAGAAGCAAAGAAGGACCAAGTTAGTCAAGCGAGTTACCAAAAAGATTTTGGGTGAAGCAATCAACACGACTTGCTACACTCAAAACAGATGATGTATGATAAAAATACGGTGACAAAGACTCCTATGAGATTTGGGTGGAAGAAAACCAAATGTTGCATATTTTAGAATATTTGGATGTAATTGCTTCATCCACAACAATGGCAAAGACAATCTAAAGGCCTTCGATGCTAAAGCGATGAAGGTATCTTCTAGGATACTCGGTTGAAAGCAAAGCCTACAGAGTACTCAACAAAAGGACTATGGTTGCGAAGAATCCATTCATGTGGTATTCGATGAGCCAAATGTAAATGGAGAAGACATTGAAGAGTCGGTGATAAGTGAATCATCCAACCATACGAGAAGATTCCTATCTTTTCAAGTCAAGTGGAATTATAAACTCGAGAAGAAGATGAGATAGTGAATCTCAAAAACAGTGGAAAATTTGCGGCTAAGTGACTACGAGAGAGCCGATCAAAGCAACACACACTGCTAGACGATGAATCCAGCCAACTTGCTCCAACTTTGATGTAAGATGGGAGAGACCATCCACGTAACTTGTCATTGGAGATATAAGAGAAGGTGTCAAAACAAGATCGAACTCAACAAGAAGTTATGTTCACATGCTTTATCTCGCAAATAAAGCCCAAAGATGTGTTACAAGCATTGGATGACACACATTAGATTCAAGCTATGCAAAAAGAGATGAATCAGTTTGAAAGAAATGAAGTATGGGAATTAGTTCAAAGACCCACCCATCAAAACGTTATTGGTACTAAATGGGTGTTCGTAAACAAGATGAATGAGGAAGGTTACGTGGTAAGAAACAAAGCAAGACTAGTAGCCAAAGGATATTGCCAAGAAGAAGGAATAGATTTTGATGAAACATTTGCTCTCGTAGCAAGATTGGAAGCTATAAGGATGTTTTCTTGCCTATGCGACTCACAAGATTTTTTCTTGTATATCGGATGGATGTAAAAAGCGCATTCCTAAATGGTTTATTGGAAGAAGAAGTGTATGTTGAACAACCTCCAGGTTTTGAGCAGAAGACTCTTGGAAATAAGGTATACGAACTCAAGAAAGCTCTGTATGGATTGAAACAGGCACCCGAGAGCATGGTATGACACTTTGTCACAATTCCTAAGCGAGAATGGATTCACAAAAGGAAAAGTAGATAGAACACTTTTCAAAATTCAAGACAAAAAGAGTATACTGCTTGTTCAAATATATGTGGATGACATCATTTTTGGATCCACAAACAAAGAGCTATGTGAAAATTTTTCAAACCTCATGCAAAGTAAATTTGAAATGAGCATGATGGGAGAGCGACATTCTTCCTTGGACTCCAAGTGAAACAATCGAAGGATGGAACCTTCATAAGTCAAACAAAATACACCAAAGATTTAATGAAGAAATTTGGTATGGAGGAGAAGTCTTCGTGAAAATACCAATGAATACATCATCAAAATGGACATGGATGCGGATGGCAAGCCTGTAGATCAAACAAGATCTGAGCACTTATTGGATCATTGCTCTATCTCACAAAGAAGCGGCCGGACATCACCTTTGTTGTAGGTGTATGTGCAAGATTTCAATCTGCTCCAAAAGAGAGCCATATGAATGACTAAGAGAATATTGAGATACTTGAAACGAAGCAAGAAGTTGGCTTATGGTATCCAAAGGAAGGTGGATTCAAGCTAATTGGCTATTCGGACTCGACTATCTTTGGATGCGAGTTGTTGACAGCTGATTTCCTGGTTTAGCAAGAAGCAAAATTCAATAGCCACCTCTCTGACGAGAATACATAGGCTGGCAAAATTGTTGTGCCCAAATCCTATGGATGAGACAAAGAGTGAGAGACTATGAAGTTGAGGAAAAAGAAATTCCAATCATGTGTGATAACACAAGTGCAATTGCAATCACTCAAAATCTGTGTTGCACTCAAGAACAAAGCATATCGATGTCGATATCACTTCATAAGAGATCATGTTGAAAAGAAGAACATCATCTTGGAATATATCTCAACCGATAAACAATTGGCCGATATCTTCACAAAACCATTATGTGAGTCAAGATTTGAAGAACTCAAGCATGAGTTAGGGTTAATTGAGTGGTGACACTCGGAAGAATCAAAGAAAAGAAATGGAACACAAAAAGGGAAAAAGATTTGAACTCACAAATCGCCTAAGTAAATCACCAGTGTCGGAAAAGACAACTATACCAAGTCGGTGACAAAATTTGAGTCACAAAGAGAACTGTGTGAGAAGAAGAGTTAAACCAAAGCTAAGGGTAAAAGCTGAGTCATTTATGAACAAAGTGACAAAAACGCGATCGTTTTGACTAAGCGGGAATATTTTTAAGAATTACGTCAAGATAATTATGACGTGTCTGAGGCAAAAGCCGCACACCAAGCTTATGATTGGATATAAATCTTTGCCGCATTAAATACGAGACATTAAATGCTACATCGGCGTGCAAAATCTAAGCCATCTATTTCGATCACATTTCAAAAACCACCCGCACGTCCTTTCATAAACCATACTTAAGCTTTTCCTTCTTCTCTCTCATATTACCAAAACCGTTCATTTCTTTGAAGCAAAGGCAAAACTCTCTCAAAACCCTATCTATCTTCAAATCAACCTCTAAGTTTTCTTCGGTGAAATCCTAAAAAATGGCACCAACCTATGATTTTGTCAAGTTAGGAAAGCAAATCCACACCAGGGTCTCTTGTGGATTTCGACGGCATGGTGAAACAGGGGTCCGACGACACCTTAGTGAAGAAAATTCTTGAGAAATTGGAAACGCCTGGGGGTGAAATCGTTTCGGCGTTGGAATATCGATGACCTATGTGGAGGAGGTCGCACGAGTTCTCGTGAACGCCGAGACTCACGATGAAGGGATAAAGTCATCTGCATTCACGGAAAGAAGTTCACCATCTCTCGCCAAGGATTTGGTGAACAACGCTCACTACCGAAGACGGAAGGAGCATCATAAATCAACGATGATGATGTAAACCTGGTCGCTACTTGGAAGAAAATAGTCAAGCCCGACTATCTTTGATAAAATAGTTTACACAAGACAAACAAGAGGTCTGCTTTGAAGGAGGATTACCACAAACTGTTGGACATAGTTGCCAAATGCATAGACATCAAATTTGGCGGCTTTGACCAATCATCCAAAGCAAAGTTGATCGTAATGGCTGCGATCATTGAAGAAAAGAAAATAAAGCTGAGTTTGAGTTTTCTCACAGCAGACTCGGCGAGAATGTAGGGAACAAATCCTTCAAGGAAGATGGTGCATTTGGAGGATCCCTAGGATATGGCCACAGTGATTGGCCGGTGATGGAGGTGAAAGGAGTCCCTCTTAGACATGGAAAGGCGTTCCATGTAAACAAGAGGATGTTCGAGATCAAACCTGCGGCGCACGAAGAGAGCCCACGCCAAGAGAGCGACACGAGTGAGGGGAATCGGTGACCAAGAAGATCTGTTTTCCTCTCCAACAAAGAAGAAAAGCTGCCCTGCGGTGCTAAGAAAAGATCACTGCTCTCGCAAAGAAAGAAAAACAAACTGCTCCGCCCCTCGCAGCCGAGTCACACTCCGCCCCGGTGCCGTGTCTCGCCCCAAGAGCAGCGGTCGAGAAGGACTCTCAAATACCTTCTCCGATCGTCAAAAAGAGGAGAACTAATAAGCCAAGACGGCCGGCTCCTCGAAGAAAACACCAAGACGGCCCCCCGCCACCCAAGACTCAAAAGAAACTCTCTCTCGAACCAGAAATTCCTCCGGTACAAACTAGGAGACGAAGAAGAATCATCAAGCACTCCGAGCTTGAGAAACCGACCGAGTCGTCGACCACTGTTGGAGCAGATATCTGAGGAGGCTGCTGGAGAAGTAGAGTCTCGGATGTAATTGATGAAACCGAAAGTCTGTCAAGGCGATCAACAGAGGCAAATCAAGAAAAAAGCTTGATTGTAGTCCGCGCGGTGAGACAGAAGAAGGCGATAGAGCGATAGTGATGTGATGATCCTATCCCCACCTTACCTAGACATCCAAAATCGTCTGCGTGAGTGGAGGAAGTGGAAATTGAGTCGATCAAGGGAGCAGTTCCAACGGCCGAATTTATCTAAGAAGAAGAGGAACTGCTGAACTTCCTTGGACTAACCTCTGTGATCTCAAGATGGATGAAGAAAAGCGCACGAGATATCCTGCAGATTTTCAAGGATAAGGAGAAGGAGAGATCGGCGAGAGGAAGGCGAGGCAAGAGAGAAGGCCAAAGATCGGCCTTCTCACGGAACCACAGAACATACACATTCTCACTTTGATATTCTATTAGAAAGTGATGAGGATCGGACCCTTCTTTGCCGCGAGAAGAGTTGCAAATGCAAAGAAGCAATGCATGAATCCGAATTCTTCATGAGAAGAGCATGATGGAGGGACCAGGAGAGTCCTCCAAAACACACGGTGAAATTGATCCAATGGGAGTGGTTCGAAAATCGCCACCGTTGTTCTTGCCGCCACCACTTCCCACTCACTCGGAAGAAGGAATTAAGGAACTGGCGATGACGGGTTAGTGGGGACCCCAGTTGAGCCAACCCCTAATGAAGGTGTCTTACCACCGCCCCAACGGATGAACACTCAAGAGATACGGTAGGGAGTTTGGAGACGAGTGACCCCATTCCAAGTCACTCACCGGTGCGCCACCGAGTGGGGAAACTCCCTCCACTACTGAGAAGGTCGGAGAAAGCTGCAGATGACTCCACGACGAATCTAGGAGGCGAAGTGGAGAAGTAACAACCACAAAGTACACAGCAAGTTGTCATCAACGAAGCTCGAGGCGATTGAGATTGTCTCGGTGAGGTGCCAACCGCTCACGAAGGCTAATGATGATGCCGATGCGATCGAGGCACGAAGGAATGTACTGGGAGTTAACACTCTAGGTGATGAAAGTGCAATCCATGGGGTTGAGACTCAATGGATGCCACCACGAGAAGACCCTAAGACGGTGACACTCGTCGAAAGGGAGGTCCAAAGCCTCACCGCAGTTGAGACCGTAGGAGGTAATGAAGGCCCACGGGAGGTTGAGACTTCCGGGGTAAAGAAGATGAAGTAGAGAACATCCCTCCTACTATCATTGATCCATCGAAAAAGGAGATAAGCGCGCTTCATGATTCCCAGGACAATCGATGTAACCTTTTTGGGATCGGAAAGCGACGAAGAAGCCGTGAGTCATCCCCCGTGACCGATCCAAAAGACTCAAATTGCGGATGTTCCCAAAGACGAGCAAGTCCGATCTCAAGACTACTCGTCAAACTTTCAATTTTGATGATGAGCCACCAATGGAAATCTCATCATCATCCGATGACGCTCGATAAAGGCCGAGGACGATCCGCTCAATTGGAGAAACCAGTGAGACCAACGGTTGTTGAGACAAGTGAGGCTCGCAAAGTCGGGTCCACTTCAAAAAGACCCCGGCTAAAAAAAAGTGTCCCACACAGGCTCCTCAAGTGCAGCAGAGTTCGACTCAAAAGGAACTTCATGCGCACCTCTCATCATTGAACAAATCCGATTGGCCGTGATGATTCCTTTGTAGAATCATTTCCTTTCTCCCCGGAGGTACCCGACCTCCCGAAGAGTCGAGAACGAGCTCGCACGCGCTCCACTGCACCAGCTCTGTCATTCCGTCAGGTACCATCGTTCGGTGACTATGACTTTTTGATTTTGCATGGCCATCACCGCAATGGAAGAAACAAATTGAAGTTCGGGAGGTGTTCAAGGCATTATTTGCTAAAATTGAACGGATGGAGAGGCACCAGGCCTCTATGGACATGCGATGGACAATAGAGATGCCAACCTATGGCGACTTGAGAGGCATAACACCAGGATCGGGGAATGGTGGCAACAAAGAAGAAACAATGCGTGTGGAACAAGTTAGATACTTGAGGACATTGTTCAACAAGTTTGGTATGGAGAGTGAGAATGCCGATGCAAAAACGAAATTGAGAGAACACATTGAGCACATGCATGAAGCTCACACCGCGAGATAAAGTGCTGCGTGAGCAAAATAAGAGTGATCTCCAGCGTATGGAAGAAAACATGGATAGAAAATTCAGCCTTCTCATGGCTGAGATGAAGCTAATTTCAGAGAGTCCAACGCTACTCACTCGAATTTCGTGCCGCATACACCGCAAATGCACTCGGCGAGAACTCGGCTATCGCGAGCTCAACTTCCCGCTTGCCAAGATATGCCAGTGTTCTCTCTCCTTTGATGATGCCAAAAAGGGGGAAGAGGAATACTTTAAAGCGCTAAAGAGATCTCGGTGAAAAGGAGGAAGGTTTGTAAAGGGAAAAAGTGAGGAAGTGTCAAAACAAAAGAAAGGAAAGTCCGTTGAGTGGGAAGGATCGAAAGATGTGACCTTGATGATTGCACAAACCCCCTAACAAGGTCTTGTCACGGTGACATTATCTGACAAACTCCCGATGACTCGCCACTCCAACACTCTGCTATATCTATGGTGAAAAAAGAGAAAGACAATTGAAGCGGGGATGGAGGAAGTGGAAGGAAGAATGGATGCCCGAGTTATGAACATCTTGAAACAACATGGAGGCATTCAAAGAGACAGAGACACTTATGCCATCTCGGATGTCGGGACCGAGCCACGATCGTTGATGAATTTAAAACGCCGCATCCGAAGGATACTTTGCAAAAATGTCTATGGCTCAAGCTTGGGACTTATCTTGGGAAAAGGGTCTCACGTTATGTGAAGAAGGCGACAGCGACAGACACCGGCGATCGCTCTGTTTGGTCACTCCGCCAGTCACTCATTTGGAAAGAAAAAGACCCCAAGACAATACACGCCCAGGTAGAGGAAGAAGCAGTGGTGGTGGAGGAAGAGGTTTGGACTCCAGGCCTCGCCCAAAAACATTGAGTACGTAGATCCGGCAAGAAAGGAGGGATCTATCGGGGTGGTCTTGACCAAGTAGCCAATTTGCAAGTGGCTAAAAGTAATCTTTGAGTATGCGAAAAGAATAGAAGAAGAAAATAAAGACAAACTCGGCTATGGGAGGAAAGACAAGAGAGATTAAGAAGAGATGAAGTTTCAGGAAGGCATATGAAAAAAAAAGAAGAAGGCGGTGATGATGAGAAAAAGAGAAGAAGAGCGAGAAGATCTTGAACAAGATGAAAGAAGAGAAATGAAGGAGATGAAGTGTTGTTGTCCACCCCTTCATGTATTTTACTATGTAAATACATACTATGTAAGTCTTCGCAATAAAGCTATAAATTCTTTATTTTTTTTCGTGTAGACAAATGTTTGCTCGATACACCTTGTGCTTGATTGTGTAAAAGAACAAGAATGTCATGATCAATAAAAGGATTGATTCTACGCATACATTCTATGTGAATACACTATCAGTATGTATCTTTGCTATTTACATTTTTGAATGTTTTAAGTTTTGGCATCATCAAAAAGGGGGAAATTGTTGGGAAATTTATTGTTTAGATTTTGATGAATGCCATGTAAAACTTAGAAAGGAAGTTGGCACCCCAATTTTTGTTGTAAATCGCATTGTAATAAAAAATGGTCAAGTGAGTTAAGTCGACTATGCCCAAACATGCAAGAAGACAACCGGAGACTAGAAGGAAGACTCCGCAAGACAGTGAGTATGGCAAAGAAGAGAAGACGGAACTCTATGAAGAAGCGGTGAGATGCGGTGAGTGGAGTATCGATCAAGTCTACTCAAGAAAAGCCAAGTCTCAAGTTGAAGTGAGAAGAGTCATCCAATGATTCGAAGGCCGACTCTAAGTCACCTGGGGAAAGCAAGGAAATGCGGTCAAGTCGAGATAATCGAAAAAGATCCGTTGCACGTAAATCAAGAGAATTACTTAAACAAGTAATATCTCCATGCTACCTCTCTCGAAGTGCTCATCCGAGGAAGCGTGTAAAAGGAATAAACCAATGGGAAGCACTACACCGTGTCGAACTCGAAAAGGTGAAGAACAATTCATACGAGGAAATGGCAATTCCAAGGATGCAACAAGACAAGCCAATGACCACAAGTGACTTTCAAAAATAAGCCTATCTCTTCAACGGGTGATTTTTGAAAGATCACTAAAAAAGGCTGAGGAATGACTCTAAGAAAAAAAAAAAGAAGACAAGAACCACAAACATTCAGGAAATTATTAGAACTGTAACCTGAAATATTCTCAAGTTATTAAACGCTCAATCCTCAAGCCTACACTACGAAGAACATCAATCCAACACTCACTGTGAAGGAAAGATAACTTCAATCGGTTGAAGAGGAAATTACGAGAAGAATCAAAGGGGTCTACATTCCACGAAGGATTGTAGGAAGGTTCAAGGTCGAACCAAGTCTTGAGCTTTTGGAGGGCTTCGTGATCAAATCCAAAGAGCTTGAGCAAGTGGGCTGTAGTAGCAAAGCGCACCGCCTGTGAAGAAGCCGAGTCGCACGAGAAGCTAGCCGAGTGATCAAGGCGTCTCGATCGAGTCCCAAAGGATCAAGTCATTTGTGTGATCAAGACTTGTATCAAGATCATTACCACTTTGTATATCGATCAATACCTAGTGGATTCCTCCGGGAGTTGGAGAAGAGAGGAGTAGAAGAATTACCCCATCTTGAACCTCTATAAAAATCTTATTGTGTCATTTACATTTATTGAGTTTAATTCTTGCATCATATCTGTTTAATTCACGACATATTTGCTATCCATTAGATAATCTCTAAGTACTAAATCAAGCTCTAAATCTCTACTTAACCAAACTTAAGGGTGTTAAGTCTTCCGCTAAAAACAAACCACAGTTGAGTCAATTCGGACTTAACGGTGAGTTATTCCATCAACGGCTCGTTGAGTGCATTTGAGAGACTAACTCTCTTGATTAACTAAATTGGTTGTCCACAAGGACACAAATTGTGTAGTATCAACTCGAATTTTTAAAAGGACTAAATCAAAAATTTGGTAAGGTTTATTCAACCCCCCCCCCTTCTAAACCTTACACTTGCACCCCTTGGGACCTACAACTCATAGTCATAGTCATGGGTGGCCTGGGATTAGGTTACTTTACCAAAGGAGAAAATGTGGGCTGGGGTTCCAAGATATCATTCCTTTCAATGATGCTCTCCTTGTTAAGCAATTGTGGAGGCTAATTACACATCCAAACCTCCTTCTTAGCAATGTTCTGAGAGCCAAATATTACCCCCATGGTGGTTTTGTTAGCTTGTGAATCTAAAGGAGGGGATTCATGGATGTGGAAGTGTTGGATGAAAGTGAAACCAACTCTTAGGCTGGGGCTTAGATATAAGATTGTGGATGGATTGTCTGTTCGAGTATGGGAGACTCCTTGGATACCCAAACCTCCATCATTCAAGCCTTCTTGGGTCAACAGGGCTGACGTTAGTGAGAAAGTGTGGGCTTGGAAATTTATGACTGAGAATAGAAAGGAGTGGAATCAGGAAGCTTTAATGTTGTATTTTTATCCTAACGATGTGCAAACTATTTTACTGATTCCCATTGATCAAGATGGAGGGCCTGATAGACTAGTGTGGCATTGGGATGGGAAAGGTGAGTATTCTGTCAAAACTGCGTATAAACAAGGAATCAGAGCAAAGAAGATGGGGAGAGATAAACCTGAATCTAGTAAGGGAAACAAAGATGACAACTCGACATGGAGGAACTGCTGGAAATTGGATGTAAAAAATAAGCTGAAACATTTCATGTGGAATATGATTACAAACAGCTTGTCAACTGCATTTAAGCTGAAAAAAAGAGGCCTTGACTTAGATGATCGATGTCAGCTTTGTGGGGAAGGTATTGTAACAGAGTAACACATTTTCTTCCAATGCGACCGGGCTAAAAAAGTGTGGAAAATTTCTCATGTTACTTGGTTTGATACTCAATAGGATTCTTTTCGAATGAAACAGTGGTGGCATCAAGTTTGTGACATAAAGGAAAAGGCAGTTGCAAAGGATCGCATCCAACTCTCAGTTTACTTACTTTGGTGGCTATGGAAAACAAGGAACATATGGACTTTTCATAAGAAAAAATGGTTAGAGGTGGATATTGTGCAGAAGGCGCTTCAAGAATGGCAAGAATTTTGTAACCTTAGCAGCAACAAGAGAAGGGTGGATCATATGCTGACTAATGAAATCGATGCAGTGGAAAGGACCTCTAATACTTCTTCAGTAGGATTCACATTTATGTTAATCAGTGTTGTGAGTATTAAGGGGACTAAAACAGGCATTGGTGGGATGATTAGGGATGATCAGGGAGGACTTATTAGAGCATGAGCATCTTCTAGGGTTTTTTCTAATCCAGTGGAAGTTGTCCTAATTGGCATTCGATATGGACTCTGTTTGGCTTCGAAGTTGAAGATTCGGAGAATTGATATTCAGTTAGATGATGAGGTTATTATACGCAATCTCAAAAGCAAAAATCCTATGGATGGTGAGAGAGTCAAAATAGTTGAAGACATCTTTTTGATTAGCTATTTGTTTGAAAATGTTTTGTTTTGTGTCCAAGATGGTGAAAGCAGAGTCTGTTATAATAGACTTGCGCATTTAACCTTGGATAGTGACGTTGATTTGAATTGGGTTGATCAATTCTCTATTTGGCTCGTTTAATAGTCAAATAATAGTTTTGCCAGTTGGCTACATTGTAAGTTATTGAATGTTTGCTTGAGTTAGTTATATATAAAACTATCGTTTGAAAAAAAAATAGTAGGTGGAGCACTCATGGTGATGTTTCGAATTCCTTTATTTTATTTACTTCATTTTCATTGTAATTTTTAAGTTGATTTCAAGTTTTTATCATGCTGTAGATCGCCATTTATGTCAACCCAATTCGTTAACAAAAAAGTTCACGCGAGAAATGGTTTAAAATAAGGTTAAAAATAAAAACTCGTTATGAGTTTTTGCCTCAAACTTTTATCTAATAGGATGGGATCTTATTGTTAAAATAGTTGTGGGCAAGGGGCCTGAATATATAATTTAAAAGCTCATTAAATAATCTATCTGGCGTTTGAGTTCTATTTAATAGTTCTCAAATATGTTTTAGCAGGCACGAGTTTAGCTGACAGTATAATCTTAACAATGAATAGTTAAATATAAAATATAAAATAATCAAATCCCTTAGCGTTGTTTGGCTGTCAATTTGAAAAATCATCGTATAAAATATACGAAACGTCACATTTGTTCGCAAGTCGCCCTCATCCTTTTTCATTTGTGGAAAAAATAAGCCTCAACATTTTGTTTTTTTATTTTCGTATTGTAATATATATATATATATATTACAATATAATCATTACCTAATATCTTGTCCATTGGCCATACTATGGACAAACCAAGCATTAAAAGATTGCCATACATACATGATCGATACACCAGCACCCAAACTCTTGACCACAAACATTTTGTGCGGAACTATTTGCACTAATATTTTTATAATTGAAAGAAAGGCTAAGTCGATGTATTTGATTTATTTAATTGGATAATTCAATTATTGGTCCAATCAAAAATACATATACAAAAGTATGATGTTGGGATCAACCTTATGTTTATGTTGTAGAAGCTTATTACTTCAGGCCAATTGGTTTGGGTTGAGTACATCTATCTCTTCTCCTATTGTACCACTTAAGGAAAAAAAAAAAATACAAAGTTCGAAGAAACCAATCAATTTTACCTGGTTTTTGACCGTTTTATAAAAATAAAACGGATCCAGAGAAAAAAAAGTTTCGATCATTTATAATAAAACAGATCAAATCATTAACTAATTTTCGATTAAACCAATCAATCTGCTGGGCCAACATAACTTTGAAAACACAAATTGCACAAGAAGCACTCTCATAATTAAGAGGGTATTTGGCTGAGTTTATAAGATTTCTAACATCTTAAAAGCTCTCAAAAAGTCTTTGAAGTTATTTTTTTTCTTCAGAAAAGCTCCCAAAATAAGACGTTAGAAGCTTATAAGCTATTTCTTAAAAAGATTGGCGATTTTTAACTTATTTTCAAAATAAGATCTTATTTTAATTACAAGCAGCTCCTTTGACTTTGATCATTTTAATTTGCAAAACTATTATCACTAACATCGTATAAGCTCCACCATCTAATATGATCCAAATACTTCAACAATTTATTTTTAAATAAGATCTAACATTTTCTAAACTCTTAAATATATTACAAAATATAAGAGATCGATCTTTTAAATAATGTTAGCCAAATACCTCTAAATTGGGTCGTCCATCTTTCAATCTGCACACCTTGGTAATCAACCTCATGATTCATTCAATTTTCATATTTTCTGATTTATTTTCATGGGGGATCTAGCATAATAGATACAGTTCATTGCTGATCATCGAAACATGCTAGAATAAAATTCAAAATTAAAAAAAATTCCAAATAAACCCCCCAGACCCTTCATACATAAATAGTACGGCAAAATTGCAAACTTGGTCTTACAGGACGATTGTAAAAAAGTCTTGTGAAAATCATGGTTTGCAAAAAAGGTCCTATAACTATAGAAAATTCTCAATTTCGGTCCTGCAAATGCAAAATTTACAAAATAGTCCCGTACTATATGAAAATATTAATTTTGGTTCGAATTTCACAGAAATTGGTTACTACATGTGCCACTCACGTGATTAAAATTCGGTGACATTAGTACAAAAATTGAGATTTTCATATATTTATAGGACTATTATTTTGCACACCATGCATTTTGTAGGACCAAAATTAAGATTTTATATAGTTACAAGACTTTTTTGCAAAACTTGATTTTTACAGGACCTTTTTGCAATCGTCCTAAAGTTAAAGGACTAATTTTGCAATTTTACCTAAATAGTACTGTATATATAAGAACCAATTGGTGAAATCCGATGTTTTAAATTCCAAATTGATGAGCAAATTATCAGCTGGTCAGTTCGTGGTTCAATCGGCCGGACAGGTCAACCATCCTCCAATCAATTCAATGTAAAAAAAGCATAATTTTATATTGTAAAATACTATATGCAATACATTTATAATTGTGTAACACATTTTAGTATTTTACTGATGGAAAACATATAATTAATAACCAAGTTAGAAATTATATAATGTACTCCATGCCAAAATTCAAATATCACATAAATATAACAAAATATTAACTTTAAATTTCAACCAAAAAAAAAAAGAAAATAAAAGATAAAAATAAATAACAAAAGACCGGTATTGACTGGTTGAATCGATTTTGGTCAATTATGTCTTGTTCAACTGATTTTTGGCTGATTTCAACTGGTTCGATCAAAAAAAAAAAAGGTTTTTAAGGCTATTTGGACTAACCCCATGTCAGGGCTTGGCCTGGTGGTTAAGAGGTTACAATTGCAACCCGGAGGTCCAAGGTTCGACTTCTGACTAACACGGAGTATTAGGGTTGGGTTTGCTCCTCTTCCCCCAAAAATTATGATCATTCCTAGGAAGGACAAACTTTCCATAGTCCGAAGAAAGTTTGAGGTTTGTTCCCTCAACTGGCATAGGGATACTCTAAGTAGACAATAAAAGAAAAATACTATTTGTACTGGGCCCACGCCGGTGCGGTTAGATCCGATATTAAAACAATTGTGAAATGTTAATACTGCTTATATTGAACTAACACTAAACCATTAGTACCTTTAATAACCTCAAAAACAGTTTAGAAAATTGAAACCGTAACACAAAAGGTCATCACAGCATTCTACATTTTCTAACAACAACAACTTCTTCAACAAAAGAAATATGGGTTCTGAAACCGTGAAGCTTCCTGTTATAGATTTCTCCAACCTCAAACAACAAACTTCAACGTGGGATTCTGTGAAAATCCAAGTCCTGAAAGCCCTGGAAGAATACGGTTGCTTTCGGGCTATATTCGATCAGGTACCTCTTAATCTCCGGAAATCAATAATTGATGGATTACAACAACTTTTTGATCTCCCTTTGCATATCAAACGACTTAACAAGTCCGATACTCCATACTATGGCTACATTGGACAATATCCGACGCTTCCACTCTACGAAAGCTTGGGGATCGAGGACGCCCTTTCCCCTGGAAATATCGAAAACTTCATCAATCTCATGTGGTCCCAAGGCAGTCCCAATTTCAGGTATTACATATGTAAATTTTTTCGTTGAATAACACTAAGGAAGTGTTTTTGCAAAGTGATTAATGTCAGCTGTTGGTATTTTTTCCCCAAAGGTTGACTTTTGCTTATAATTCTGAATAATTTAAACACAAACTTCAAAGCAGGGAAGAGATGTTACAGATTTCTGGTTCTACTTCGGATTTCATTTTGAAATAAGTAAAAATATGTTTACAACTTATTAATTAAACACTTTTTATTAATCAAATAAATGTTTTGCGGCTTCTATAATAATCAATTATTTTCTGCAGCAAGAACGTAGAGTCATATTCGGGGCAATTGTCAGAATTGGACAAGATAGTGAGGAGGATGGTTTTGGAAAGCCTTGGACTGGAAAAGTACTTGGATGAGCATATGGGTGTGACAGATTACCTTATTAGATTTCAGAAATATGATGCGCCTAAAAGCAATGATACTAAGCTTGGATTGGATTCCCACAAAGACAGGAAAATTGTTGTCACCATATTGTATGGTAATGAAGTGAAAGGATTGGAAGTGCTCACAAAAGATGGAAAATATTGGATCGATGCTGAGCCCTCTAAGAATTCTTTCATTGTCATGATTGGAGAATCCTTCCATGTAAGTGCTTCAACTTTTTTTATCCCCTTTTTATGAATTAATTGCAAAATTAGTCTGGTAACTTTGGAGTGGTAGCATTTTAGGACTTTTATTTTTTTAATTTGAAAATTAGAAATATAATTTAAAAAATTCAGCACATTGAGGACATTTTTGGTCCAAAAATTATGAAATTTACTGGATTGCTGACATGGTTGCCACCACACCATCCCAAATTGGGAGTTTTGAATTTTCTAGTGAAACTTCTAATTAAGTTATTTTTAATTTAATTATATTATGAATAAACATATAAAAATGCACATCGTATGTTTCATAATCAGTATCCAAATCAGTAATTTCGCCGAAATTTTGAAAATCCCCAATTTGGGTGGGGTGGTGATGTGGCAGTCAAGCCAACAATCCAACAAATTTTTCAATTTTCTGGCCGAAATTGTTCTCAGTGTGCCATATTTTTTAAATTAAAGTCCTTTATTCAAGATTAAAAAAACTAAAGTCCTAAAATCCACCATCCCAAAGTGACAGAGTCAATTTAGCAATTAAGCCCACTTAATATTAATTTTTCCTTTTTCAATTGCCATACTAAATAATATAGCAGATAAAGTTTGTGTCCTTGCCTTTTTTAAAATAATTAATAAGCTCGTAATAATATCTTAATTTTGGAGCTTATATGATCTTTAAAAACAATTACAAAACACTTTTTAAAATAAGTTCCCAAACAGCTTATAAGATATTTTGAAGAGCTTATAAACTCACCAAGCATGTAAATAGAGTCTAAATTACTTTCAAGATGATATAGCTAGACAACTTCCATTTGCAGGCATGGACAAATGGGCGGGTGCATGCTCCATATCACAGGGTAATGGTGACCGGAGATGAAGCTAGGTTCTCAATCGGATTATTTTCGATTCCAAAATCAGGGTATATAATGAAGGCCCCAGAAGAGATGGTTGAGGAAGATCACCCCATACTCTTAAAGCCCTAAGATCATAATAAATTTCTCGATTTTTACTATTCTGAAGTAAAGATCAGATTTCTCCAGGCAAGCTGCTATAAAGGATTATATATTGTGGAGCCTAAACTCTATAAATAGTCACAATGTTTTAGCCATGTGTGAATGTGTGTGTTGTGTCAGTGTGTGTGCATGAGGCAATGTTATGTATCTCAGGATTGATGATCTTGTTTCACTAATATTTGCATTGGAGTATAATTGGTATTTTATGATGTACATAATTAATATGGGATATTTGATAGATAAATACAAACCTTAATGATATATTTGTAAGAAAAAATTATTACCGTTTTTAAACCATTAGTGTTTTATAGTTTACCATACAAACTATTTTATGTTACACTTCACTATACGAAGTATGTAATTCTTATACTTTGCCCAAAGGACAAAGTGCGAAAATTTGCATAGTTTATGTGGAAAAGTATAACAAAACAATAGTTTATTGTAACATGTAAAAACGCAATGGCGTTTACTGTAATTTTCTCTATTTGTAGTTTTGAATACAAACTGGAGAATTTTTAATGAAAATAAACCTCAGGGTAGTTTGCGTAATTATTGTCAATATATAAATCAAAATATAGTTCATAAAGTTAGTTAAGTTA
This sequence comes from Rehmannia glutinosa, assembly GCA_016081115.2. NCBI lineage: Eukaryota > Viridiplantae > Streptophyta > Magnoliopsida > Lamiales > Orobanchaceae > Rehmannia > Rehmannia glutinosa. Next base: position 7,110,990 of record CM071933.1, on the reverse strand, counting down.
GTTTAGATGTAACTAGAAGTTAGTTAAGTCAGTTGACTTGTATTTCCCTTCTATACGAAGGGACTTCTATCCTTATGTAAAATTACTTTTTTGCTAAGATACACATTACATATTTTATTCTCTTGTTCTTTAATTCATATGGTTCTCCAATACTTACATGGTATCAGTTTTGAGATTAACAAGAATCTGCTTTCATCTTCATTAAGAATTCAACCAGTTTTGGGAGATCATGATTCATTTTCTTTGTATGGCTGCTCAACTAATCAATTCTCCGGTCGATGATCATACTTCTCTATTATTTTGCATCCTAGTGACAATCCGGGTGCAGTGATTGTGTATGAGTCTTTTAATGGAGAGAATTACAATTCTCCGAGCAGGGCTGTCCTCATGGCTCTAAATGTGAAAAACAAGCATGGTTTTGTTGATGGTTCCATATTTGTGCCTGATCTGTCTGATGGTTATTGTTTACTTGTTGGACAAGGGCCAACAATCTGGTTTTGTCTTGGATCTTAAACTCCAAATCGAAGGAGATTAGACAAAGTCTTCTTTATTTCAATTATGGGCAAGTGGTTTGGAATGAGCTCAAGATTCGTTATGTTTGAAGTGATGGACCAAGTCTTTCATTTGAAAAAGTCATTGAGTTCCATCTTTCAAGGTTCTAATTCGATTACCACCTATTATAACCAGTTTAAGGGATTATGGGATGAAAATATTAGTTTCAGGCCCATAACCAAATGTTCTTGTGGACATTGTTCTTGTAACATGGTGTTAGATATTTTTCTAACCGCAAGTCTACGGTGTCAAGTTTTAATATAGAGAAGTAAGGTTGTCGAATCCACAGGGAATAATTATCGAATTATCGCTAAGTACTATAATATAATAGTCTAACTTTATTTAGAAAAATTCAATATTTGATGGAGTTGATTATACTAAAAATACAAAAAATAAATCAAGAATATGAAAATATCAATGAGTTTATACAAATGATTAAATAAATTCTAGAGGTGTGATGAATCTAGTTATCAATATAGTTTATCAATCATCAATTACCAATTTATAAGTCAAGATTTCTACAATAATCATGTCCTCTCTCGAGTGCCAAATGATTTTAGATCACAATTGGGAAATCAATATCTCTATAAAAATCACCAAATGTAATCTCAATAAAAACTATGAATCTTAATAAACGACTTCAAAGGATTCACAAATCTCTCAATTCTATGAAATCCTAGGTTATGATATTTCAAGGTCATGTATTCAATTACCTCTCTCAAGTGTCAAATCAAATACACCAAACAATCTAAATTATTGATCAAGTAATTTAGAAGTAATAGATCCAAATAACACAAATAAATTGAGAAACCTAGATTGACAAACCACAATCTCAAAACATAAGTTCAAACATACATTACATCATCCTTCTAGAATTATAGAGTTTAGCTCATGATTGAAGAAAATGAATCCATAAGAACACAACAATACATCTTATAAGATATGGAGAAAGTAACAAAATAAGAACAAGAGTTGAGGGATCTTCTCTAGTTCTAGATGATAAGAGCCTTCAATCTTCTTCTCCAAGCTTTTCCCAAGGTGTTTCTAGCCTTTTTCCTTGTCTTCTTCCTGCTTTGTTGTCTTCCCAAGGGTCCAAGATCCCTAATTTCACGCCCCAAGACTTGTATTTATACCCCCACAAAAGTCCAAGAAAAAGGAATAAGTTGCCTTGTAATTTCCGCCTAGAGGCGCTGCGGTGCCAAGGCACGGCGCTGCAGCGCCCGTCCCAATTGTCCGCCCAGTGCTGCAGCGCCAAAAATGGGGCGTTGCAGCGCCACCTCGATGCGTCCCGACGCTGCGGCGCCAAAAATGGGGCGATGCAGCGCCACTTCCAATTTCTTCACTGCCCAGATTTTCGCCTCCACGCTGCAGCGCGCCACCCAAACGTCCGAATTTGGTTTTGAGTCCTTCATCAAAGTTGTAGCCCTATCTCTTAGCTTTCCATAGCCACTTGAATCATATCAATATCAATTTTGTAGAGAGAGTTATCGCCAAAATATGAAACCCTGCTAGTGATGGAAATTTCAAACGCATTTGGACGTTTCTTCAAATCAATCTCTCGTTGCTTGATCGTTCATACTTATTTTGATACATGATTCATTAATATGACTATAAACTCAATATATTTGGCCCTCAACATGGATTGACCACTCAAATGACTCGAAACAATGGGAATTAATGCCTAACCTATGAGATATAACAAAAATGACTCAAAATACTCAAAATCAACACAAAACTCAAGTTTAGGAAGCCAAAATCAATGGTATAAAACCAAATGAACAAATACCCCCAAACTTAGAATATTGCTTGTCCTCAAGCAATTACAACTCTAAAATGAAAAATACAAGACAGAACAATACAAACAAACTGCAAAACTTCACAACCAAACTCATTCATCAAATTTCGTTTCACTATCAATCAAGCGCGTATTTTCACAATGTGATTATGACGGTGGAATGTTCATGGCAAGCCCATTTTCATTATCCAGATAGATTCACGTAATCAAGTGTTTTCAAGATGATCCACTTTTTGAATATAGAGATGAGATGCTTACCAGACTCCATAGGTTTGTCTTTCACACTAATCTCCACTAATGTAAGCTAATGTAACACAAAGATCAATAGGACTTTAAAAGCTTGTAATGTGGGCTTAGGGTAAGGTAGGAAAATATAGGAATAAGTGGCTCAAATCACCCAAACACACAATTAACACTTCGAATTATCAATAGGCACTACCCTTCACTTTTTTTTTGGCATCCCCGATGTTTATGAACTTTCAATCTCGTTGATTTTTTTTCTTTTTTTCACATTTTTTTTCGAACCCCCAAACTTATTATTTTGCGTACATGGGGTTTCATCTCTTATTTTCTTGGGCAACTTCATTCAATTAAACACATACCCTTCTCATCATCCCCTCCTCAACCTTCAACATTTTTCTATATTATGTGTGTACATATGAGTGATGGGTAATTAGGATTTTCACATTTAGGCTCTGGGTATTCGATTGGTTGCCAAAGAAACGGGTTTATAAGGCTCAAAGGGGGACACTAGGGAAAATATAATACAAAGGTAGGCATTTTAGGCTCTAGCTTGTTCAAAGATGGCCTAAATCACTTCCTCATGGTTACTTCGCCTAGGATTTCGCCTCGACTAGTGATCAGACAAGTTCTAGCATCCGGTGGGATCATAAAGAAACCACTCAATTGCATATAAATCATCCCCAAATAAATCAGCAGAGTTAAGCACATAGATGGAATTAATGGAAAGAAGATTAAATCACAGTTCAAACACATGCTCTTTTGACCGTTCAACTCATATTCAACAAATTCACTTAGTCATGCAGTTTCACAGTTTTACAAACGCCCCAACTCAACTCTAGACTCTTTTTTTTTCGTTTTTTTTTTGACTTAAGACCCGACTCGATGGATAAAAACAGAATGCACCCCCCCAAACTTAAAACGACATTATCCCCAATGGAGAGGTGAGAAAAAGGACTTTCCTGGTAGCCGAGGAGCGAAGGCTCCTTAAGTCATGTGATACTACTACGTGTATTAAGTGTCTCGTATAAGCTCACAATGCATCCTAGCACACAAGCCCGTGGGTATTGTATACTCCGAGGTGTGGTCTTGTTCTTCCCCTTCGCCTTGGCCCGACCCTTTTTTGGCTTCGCATCTTTGCCACCTAGCAAGGTAAACAAGAAAACAAAACTCATGGAACCAAGGCACTCGGTTATGGGTGAGAAATCGAAAATTACATTACATACATAATGCACCCAAGTAGAAAATATAGTGCCCTGTCAAAAAGATAAGCATGGAGATGTAAAATAGCACTAAACAATGTGAAACTGTCATTGGGGCATTTCATCAAACACCTCATATGCATGAATTTGGGCAAAGATAGTAAATGCAATGGATAACTCAATTCAATCCCAAAATTCAACACCAAACCTAAGTCTAGCATGATCAACCAATCCACAATCCATACATCAACAACAATTATCCTAGCACTACTACAATCCAATCACACCAAAAATCACAAGATGGGGAAAACCATGGGGTGGGTTTTGGAAGTTGCAAACTTACCAAATAATGAGTAAATGAGATGAAGATGGTGTGTGTGGTGTTAAAGTGCTCCTTTGTGACGATGGAGTGGGATATGTGGGATTTGCACAAATAAGAGGGGTGGGATGTGATGCAACTTACTACTCCTAATAATACAAAAACTCAGAAAAAACAAAAACAGCTACTAAACTAAATTAAAACTAAGAAAACAATAAAAGGGGCTTGGGTTGCCTCCCAAGAAGCGTTAAGTTTACAGTCTTCAGCTAGACCTTTTTAGATTCTCCTCAAGTTGGAGCTCCAATAGGCATGTTATTCACATTGCCCTTAGAAACTCCCCAACCTCCAATGTCTTCAGCTATATTCCCAACCATCTGCTTACCATCATTTAATTCAAATTTTAGCATGTTGGTTGGATGGATGGTGAATACAACTTTCTCCTGATTTACCTGCAGAGTTAGCTCCCCCGTTTCTACATCAATCAAAGCCCGTGCTGTAGCTAAAAATGGTCGCCCAAAGATGATATGTATTTTCTTGTCCTTATTCGCATCCAACACTACAAAATCCACAGGAAAAATAAATTTATTAATTCTTACCAATACATCTTCAATGATTCCCTACGGATAGGCGATGGATTGATCAGCAAACTGGAAAGAGATATTGGACGGCTTCACCTCCCCAAGCCCAAACTTCGTCACATCAGAAAGAGATATAAGATTCACACTGGACCCAATATCACAAAGTGGTTTCTCAAAGAAAACTCCTCCAATAGTACAAGGAATAGTGAAACTCCCTGGATCCTTCATTTTCTGAGGTAGTTTACTCTGGACTATTGCACTACATTCCTCTGTCAAATAGACAGTCTCAAACTCCTCCAACTTCATTTTCTTGGATTCCACTGGTTTCGCATAAATGGGCGATTGTTCGGGTGCAAGCTGAATTTTGGCCTCCATTCTTACATAAATTGCATTGCAATGCTCCCTCGGATTAACCTCTGTATCACTCAGAAATTTCCCTCTCTGCTGCAATGAATTCACTGTTGTTGCTAATTGCCCTACTTGTGTCACCAATGAGTTGATGTGACCTTCTATTGTTGTCTCGAGCCGAGCTTGTCCATGTTAGCATCACTCTTGTTCATCCAAGCTCGTGTTTCTACAATAAATGTGCCAAGTAATTCTTCCAAGGACGACTTGTTTTCTCCCACATGTGTACTCGCACTTGCCTGAGTTTGAAATCCTAGAGGTGGTTGCAACACATTTCTCGTATTGCTATATGAGGAATTTTCATGATTTCGATGTCTTGGATGATAATGTGTTGGCAACTGATTCCCTTTATTGTTGAAACCCCGATTGTTCACATAATTGACTCGTTCCATGTCGGGCCTCATCATCTCTTGCCTTATTTCCATAACAGCTTCTGTTTGCTGTTTTCCACTATAATTGAGGGTGGCAAGTTGCTTTGACAAGGCGGAAATTTGAGAGGCCAAAGCGGACATATTATCAAGTTCAAGAACACCGACAACTTTCTTTGGCATGGATCTCTCAGAAGGCCATTGGTAACTATTGTCATCCATTTCTTCTAGCAAAAGCATGGCTTCACTTGGAGTTTTAGCCATCAATGTACCTCCTGCTGCAGCATCTATTATAGTTCTCGAATGACCATTCATACCGTTATAAAAATATTAAACTTTCTGCCAATCTGCGTACCCGTGTTGTGGACACCTCCTCAATAATTCCTTGAATCGCTCCCAAGCTTCATGGAGTGGTTCAAAGTCAATCTGTTGAAATTGAGCAATCTCACTTTTTAGTTGAAGTGTCTTGCTAGGTGGAAAGAATTTTGCCATAAATTTTTTAGTGAGATCATCCCAACTAGTGATACTTTCGGGTGGGAAAGTTTGAAGCCATTGTCTAGCTTTATCACGAAGTGAAAACGGAAATAACCTCAACCGAATAGCTTCATCGGGAACCCCATTCATTTTGATAGTGTCACATATCTCGAGAAAAATAGCCAAATGAGCATTAGGGTCATCTACAGCACTTCCCCCGAACTGATTTTGTTGCACCATGTTTATCAGGGCCGGCTTCAATTCAAAATTATTCGCATTGATAGGTTGGCGAACAATGCCCGAATAATTTTGATTCGTGGTTGGTCGAAAATAATCCCGAATGGCCCTTTCCGGAGGTGCAATAATAGGTATGCGGTTTTCATCTTCACCGTTTCCTGCCATTTTTGTGAATTCGATTCTTCGTGAGGCTCTAATCTTTCGAAGTGTTCTTTCAATTTCTGAATCAAATAAGATTAAATTAGCACTCTTATTTCTTTGCATCAACAAGAAAACACAAAAATGGCAATAACCCTATTGTAACAAGAACCAATCTAAATTAAAGTAAAACTACTAAGTAATAATATTAGCGCAAATAAGATGAATTATTCCCCGGCAACGGCGCCAAAAACTTGTTAGATATTTTTCTAACCGCACGTCTACGGTGTCAAGTTTTAATATAGAGAAGTAAGGTTGTCGAACCCACAGGGAAAAATTATCGAATTATCTCTAAGTACTATAATATAATAGTCTAACTTTATTTAGAAATTCAATATTTGATGGAGTTGATTATACTAAAAATACAAAAAATAAATCAAGAATATGAAAATATCAATGAGTTTATCCAAATGATTAAATGAATTCTAGAGGTGTGATGAATGTAGTTATCCCTTATGTTACCAATATGGTTTATCAATCATCAATTACCAATTTATAAGTCAAGATTTCTACAATAATCATTTCCTCTCTCGAGTGCCAAATGATTTTAGATCACAATTGGGAAATCAATATCTCTATAAAAATCACCAAATGCAATCTCAATAAAAACTATGAATCTTAATAAATGACTTCAAAGGATTCACAAATCTCTCAATTCTATGAAATCCTAGGTTATGCTATTTCAAGGTCATGTATTTAATTACCTCTCTCAAGTGTCAAATCAAATACACCAAACAATCTAAATTATTGATCAAGTAATTTAGAAGCAATAGATCCAAATAGCGCCACTCCGAATTTCTTCACTGCCCAGATTTTCGCCTCTACGCTGCAGCGCGCTTCTTTGGCACTGCAGAGCCACCCAAACGTCCGAATTTGGTTTTGAATCATTCATCAAATATGTAGTCCTATCTCTTAGCTTTCCATAGCCACTTGAATCATATCAATATCAATTTTGTAGAGAGAGTTATGGCCAAAATATGAAACCCTGCCAGTGATGGAAATTTCAAACGCATTTGGACGTTTCTTCAAATCAATCTCTCGTTGCTTGATCGTTCATACTTATTTTGATACATGATTCATTAATATGACTATAAACTCAATATAATTGGCCCTCAACATGGATTGACCACTTAAATAACTCGAAACAATGGTAATTAATGCCTAACCTATGAGATATAACAAAAATGACTCAAAATACTCAAAAACAACACAAAACTCAAGTTTAGGAAGCCCAAATCAATGGTATAAAACCAAATGAACACATAGATACTCTCATGGTTGCTACTCAGCAATCAGACTCTGTCATTAAGTTCTTGGTAGGTTTGCATGAGTCTTATGCACAAATCATGAGTCAATTGTTGCTATCTCCCCCTCTTCCTTCTCTTGCAAAAGTTTATTATTGTTTGCTGCAAGAAGAGTCCCAAAGGGGGCTTTAGAATTCATCTGTTATGCCAACTACATATGAGTCTATGGATATGCTAGCTAATCATTCTGACATTCCAAGATTTCAATATCAAAAGGATAAAAAGAGATCTAAATGTTCTCATTGTGGTTTTACTAGACACACAGTTGACAAGTGTTTCCAGCTCATAGGATATCCCCTAGGCTGGAAAGGTCCAAAGGATTCAAGAGCTCTCAAGGATCATGCTGCAAATGCAGTGGTACATTCTCTTGAGAGTTCTGAGAAAGCTGATAATTCTCTTTTCACTCCAGAGATGTTTCAACAATTTCTAGCATTTGCAAAGGACCATCATCAGCAGCCTCAGGTTCCTAACTCTAAATAAGGCATTATTCACACAGCTGCAACATCTATTTCAGGTATATTTTCTGTTTCTTCCACAAGCACAGATAAGACTTCAAAATGGATATTGGACACAGGTGCTACAGATCATATTATATGTGATCTCTCTTTATTTGCAAACAATCCCGCATCTATTTTAATTTCAATTCATTTACCAAATGGACAATCTATATTGGCCACATTCATTGGAAAGGTTCAACTTACGGATACTTTGGTTCTGCTTAATACTTTATATGTTCCTTCTTTCTCTTTTAATCTAATTTTTGTCTCTTAGTTAATTAAGGATTCAAAATATAGTTTGGATTTTTGCTTCGCACACTGTTTTTTTACAGGATTTGAGAAGCAAGAAGATGATTGGGTTTTCTAAGTAACATGGTGGTCTATATCATTGCAAAATTAATACTGTGACATGCAATTCTACTTCTTCTGCAGCTCCTCTAGCTTTATGGCATGGAAGGCTGGGTCATGCTTCTTCAAAGGCTTTAAAATTGTTACCATATATTGATTCCAAATGTAACAAAAATTTTGATTCTTGTGACATTTGTCATCTGGCTAAAGAAAATAAGTTGTCTTTTTATAACAGAACCTCTGTAACTCAAGGTATCTTGGATTTAGTACATTGTGACATTTGGGGACAATTTGGTACCACTTCACATATGGGTTTTAGATTTTTTCTTACTATTGTTGATGATTTCTCCAGATGCAACTTGGATTTGTTTGTTAAAATAAAAATCTGATACTAAAACTCATTTAGAGGCTTTTTATCATATGGTTAACACTCAATTTCATAAGAAAATCAAAATCCTTAGGACTGACAATGGCCGTGAATTTTTATTGTCTTTTATGCTTCAACAGGTATGATATATCAAACTTCTTATGTTGAAACCCCACAACAAAATGGATTGGTAGAAAGAAAAAACCAACACTTATTACAAGTTGCAAGAGCACTTTTTTTCATTCTAAAGTCCCTGTTACCTTTTGGAATCAGTGCATTTTAACAGCTGCACATATAATTAATAGACTTCTAACTCCTGTTTTAGAAAATAAATCACCTTTTGAGGTGTTTTTTAAACACAACCTGATTTTTCTTTCTTCAAAACTTTCGGTTGTTTGGCTTTTGCATCTCTTTTATCAAGGCAAAGAGATAAGTTTCAACCTAGAGCTATCAAGTCTGTTTATAGGTTATCCATTAAATATGAAAGGTTATAAATTGTTTGATATAAAAAACAACAGAGTTTTTGTTTCTAGACTTGTGGAATTTTGTGAACATATTTATCATTTCTAGTCTATTACTAATGATAATTCTAACATTGCAGATCTTTTATTTCCAACTACAACTGAGCATTCTAATGAGTTCAACTCACAATCATTTCCACATATTGGTTCTATAAATGTTCAGCGTACTAATGTCACTACACAGACTGCTGAGAACCCAAACTCTGCTCCTATACTTGTTCCTGCAGCTAACTCTAGATCAACAACTGACTCAAGAGCAGCAACTAACTCAAGATCAACAGCTGACTCAAGAGCAGCAACTGACTTAAGAGAAACAATTGACTCAAGAGGAGCAGCAAGCTCAAGAGCAACATCAGCAGATCTTCGAAGGTCTAACAGGTATCGAACTACTCCTCACTATCTTGATGTATACAATTGTGCTTTACCCCAATCATTACAGCCTTCATCTTCTACTCAGCTGGTAAGATCAGGTAGACAATATGATATTGCTCATTCACTTTCCCTGATCAATTGTCTAGCACACACAAGGTTTTCACAACCAACATCACTCAAATTACTGATCCTAGGTAAAATATATGCTCAAGTAAGCAAAGTTAGTGAATGTGTTGATGCTATGAATACTGAGCTCAAGGCATTGAAGAAAAATAATACATGGACCTTAATAGAATTGTCTCCCAATCATAATTGTATTGATTGCAAATGGGTATACAAAATCAAATAAAAAGCTAATAGCTCTATAGAGAGGTATAAAGCACTACTTGTTGCAAAGGGATATACTCAAGAGGAAAGACTTGACTAATTTGACACATTTTCTCCAGGTACAAAAATAACAATTGTCAGACCTGTTTTAGTTGTTGCTGCAGCAAAAGGTTAACATCTCCATCAGTTGGATGTCATCAATGTTTTCCCTCATGGTGATCTAAATGAAGAAGTGTACATGAAACCTCCTCCTGGCTATTGTGCTGGATCAGATTCTAGAGTATGCAAACTCAATAAAAGTCTATATGGCTTAAAACAGGCATTTAAACAGTGGTTTCACAAACTAACCTCTTGTTTACTTGCTTATGGTTTTGTGCAATCAAAATCATATCATTCTTTCTTTATCCAAACAAAATTTGATTCTATAATTGTTTTATGTGTATATGTTGATGACATTGTTTTAGCAGGTAATAATATAAATGAAATCAGTAAAATCAGAGATCATTGCCATCTCCACAATCAAAGACTTTGGCACTTTGAAATTCATTTTGGGCATAAAAGTGCCTAGATCATCCAAAGGTATCAGTTTATGCCAAAGGAAGTATGCCTTAGATGTTCTCAATGAAGCAGGATACTTGGGATCCAAGCCTTGTTCTACTCCTATGGATGCAAAATCAGACTTACATTAGCAAAAGATCAAACACCTCTATCTGATCCATCCATATACAGAAGACTTGTAGGAATATTATTATATCTTACCATTACAAAGCCTGAATTATCTTATTGCATACAAACTCTATCTGAATTTATGGCTAATCCTAGTAATTCTCACCTTGCAGTTGCTCAGAGTCTTAAGATATATTAAAACAAATCCAGGCAAAAGTATATTTTATTCATCAAATTCATGATTACAACTAACTTGTTATTGTTCGTGTGATGCAGAGTAGGCCAAGTGTTGGGATACTAGACGGAGTGTCAGTGGCTTTGCTATATACCTATGAGACTCCTTAATCTCATGGAAATCGAAGAAACAACTTACAGTTAGCCGCTCATTCACTGAATTGGAATACAGAGACATTGCATTAACAACTTGTGAAATTCAATGGCTTGTTTATTTGTTGAATGATCTACAAATCTCTTCCACAATTCCTGCCACCATCTATACAGATAGCAAATCTTCTTATAACATATCTCAGAATGCATGCCATCACGAAAGGACAAAGCACATTCAATTGGATTGCCACTTTGTTCGAGAGAAGATTCAAGAAGGACTTATTAAACTCATTCATATTCCATCTTCACAACAAAAAGCTGATCTCATGACTGTTGGCATTTGGTCTTTGATAAATGGGGTGTTGACCCAATTTTGACCAAATAATTAAGTGGTTTTCATTAGTGAAAAATAGAAAAATTCTACTAAGATAGTAGATGAGAAACATTTGGAATTTCTCAAAATCGATTCCAGGTGAATGAGAAATTAATGCTAGAAGTTAGCCACTTAATACAATAAATGGTATGAAAAATGGAAAATGTGGGGAAGGAGGATTGCTCCATCCCACATAGGAAAAGGATGAAAAGTTTGCACACTTTATATATCCCAAGTTGGACTTATGGGTTTGGGCCCTTGGGGGCACCCAAGTTTTTAAAGGAGTGAGGATCTACATGCTTGTGGGTTTGGTTTAAAGTACACATGCGTGCGCTCGCCGCTTCCGCCGCCGCCCGCCCACCGGCCGGCTCGGCTCGGCCAGGCCCGGGTTCGGGTCCGGGTCGCGGGCCCTGGGCTTGGGCTTGGGCTTCAAGACCCTTATTATTTTTGGACCAAAAACCTTTAAAATTAAATGTTTAATTAATTTTTATAATTAATTAAATATATTTAACTAATTTTCGTAATTAATTGAATGAGTTCAACCTGGGAACATTTCGGACTCGTGCACCGGCAGGAGCACGGCCCGTGCGGTCGGGTCGTGCTACCTACCGCAGTTTTGAGCCAACACACGGGCTGGCGCAAGGCCCGTGCGTCGGGGTCGTGCGCCATGCCGAACTTTTGCGCGCTGCCAGCGCACGGCCCGTGCGTCTGGTCGTGCTCCCCTACGCAGGTGCATCTGTTCAGTGCAAATGTGTCTTTTCGAGCCAAAAGATAATTACTCGACCCTGCAGATTGAAGACATACGAAATCCTAAGATAATAACCTGTCATTTGCATCATACGAGCATATTGACTTCCCTCCTTCAAAAGCTTGAAAGTTCAAATATTTTTTTGTTGTTCGCCGAAGTTCCTATTTTGCTAGTGCTGCTAACCGGAATGAAAAGTCATTGTATCTTAGAGACGAGCGTGGGAATAGTAAGCACTCGGTATACGGGGCATTTTCATCTTGTGAAGACTGAATCCAATTCAGGCCTCGACTTAGACTATACACTATCCTAGCCATTTTATTCCAAACAAAAACCTTTTCCACCATATATATTTTACCCTACAATCACAAGATGAAAACTTCATTTCTGTTGAAGACGATGGCATCAAGTTCGATATCTTTCACACCAATGGTTGCTGTTCCCGCTTACGGCGAAAAGCCGCCCAAGTTTTCCGGTGCCGACTTCAAATGTTGGCAACAAAAGATGCTGTTTTACTTGACAAACTTGGGGTTGTCGCATTTTCTGAAGGACGACCCTCCTCCCTCCGTAGGCGATGACGAAATTGACAATCACTGGAGAATTGCTGTGGATGCTTGGCATAACATTGATTTTCTATATCGCAACTACGTGTTTAACGGGCTAGACGACACCCTCTACAATGTCTATAGCACGTTCAAGACGTCCAAGGAATTATGGGATTCCTTGGAGAAGAAGTACAAGACGGAAGATGCCGGCACAAAGAAATTCGTTGTCGGCAAATTTCTTGAGTACAAGATGGTTGACACCAAGACGGTGATCAGCCAAGTTCAGGAGATTCAAATCATCCTTCACGACTTAGTGTCTGAAGGGATGATTTTGAATGAATCCTTTCAAGTGGTTGCAATAATCAAAAAGTTGTCACCATTGTGGAAGGATTTCAAAAACTACCTCAAGCACAAGCGTAAAGAGATGGGGCTTGAGGATCTGATTGTTCGGCTTCGCATCGAAGAAGACAACCAAATATCAGATGTGAAATCCAGTAAGCCTGGAATGGAGGCTAAGGCCAATCTTGCTAAATCGAGCACTAGCAAGAAACGCAAGCACTCCGGGAAGGAAAAAGGAAAGGCCAAAAAGTTCAAAGGGAATTGCTACAACTGTGGCAAACCGAACCACATGGCTAAGGATTGTTGACACACGAAAAAGGGCAATCAAGGTGGCAACCAACAAGCCAGTGTGACGGAGGACAAGTCGGTTCCAATCGACATGTCGGAGCTTGATCTCACCGCCATTGTGTTTGAAGCCAATATGGTGGATAACCCAAGGGAGTGGTGGATAGATACCGGGGCTACTCGTCACATTTGTGTCGACAAGGAGATGTTCTCCTCCTACACTCCGATTAATGGAAGGAAGTTGTTCATGAGAACTCTTCGACTTCCAACATCGTTGGGCTTGGAAAGGTGGTGCTCAAGATGACTTCCGGGAAGGAGCTTATGCTTGTAGATGTGCTGCATGTCCCAGACATCCGCAAAAACTTGGTTTTCGGTCATTTGCTTAGAAAGGCCGGTTAGGCTAGTGTTTGAGTCCGACAAGTTTGTAATGACCAAGATTGGTCAGTTTCTATGGAAAGGTTACCTTGATAAGGGCCTGTTTAAAATGAGTGTAATGTCTGTTTTCCGCCAAGAGGTGAAGAATAAAAACGTTACTTCTGTTTACTTGTTGGATTGTTCTAATTTATGGAATGATAGATTAGGACACATAAACTTCAACACAATTAAAAGGTTAGTGAATCTGGAATTAATACCTACGTTTAAAACCGATTCACAAGACAATGCGAAATTTGTGTTGAAGCAAAATTGGCCAAAGCACCGTTTCATTTGGTAATGACAAGTACCAAACCACTCGAGTTAATTGCACAAGATATTGTTATGTCTATCTTTTGAAAAGCAAAGATGAAGCTTTAGTAGCTTTTAAGACTTATAAGAATGAAGTCGAAAATTAGCTTAATTTGAAAATTAAGATGATTCGAAGTGATAGAGGCGGAGAGTATGTTGCTCCGTTTGAAGAATTTTGCTCGGAAGAGGGTTAATTCATCAAACGAAGACACCTTACTCACCTCAATCAAACAGAGTTGCAGAACGCAAAAATCGTACTCTTAAGGAGATGATGAATGTGATGTTGTTAAGTTCTGGCTTACCCCAAAACTTGTGGGGGGAAGCCATACTTCTGCAAACTACATTCTTAGTAAGATCCCACACAAAGGTAAAAACGAAACTCCATATGAGTTATGGATGGGACATAAACCGTCATATAAATACCTCAAAGTGTGGGGGTGTTTGGCTAAAATCGAATACCTAAGCCGAAACAAGTTAGAATCGGTCCGAAGATGATCGATTATGCTTTCATTTGATATGCTAACAATAGTAGTGCATATCGCTTTTTAGTGCACAAGTCGGCAATTCCTGATATAAATGAAGGTATGATCATTGAATCAAGGAATGCTGTATTCTCCGAGAATATCTTTCCGAACAAGGAACAGAAAGAAGAAAGTTCGAGTAAACGAACTTATGAAACTGCAAGGTTACCTCAAAGTGATGATGAAGAGGAACCAAGACGCAATAAAAGGACAAAAGTAGCTAAGTCTTTTGGTCCTGATTTTCTAACTTATATGTTAGAAAACGAACCCCAAACTATTCAAAAAGCATTGTGTAGTCCAGAAGCTCCTATCTGGAAAGAAGCTATCAATAATGAGATAGATTCCATCATGCAAAATCACACTTGGGAGTTGATTGATCTCCCACCGGGTTGCAAACCTTTGGGATGCAAGTGGATCCTTAAAAGGAAGTATAAAGCAGATGGATCTATCGACAAGTATAAAGCCCATTTGGTAGCTAAAGGGTTTAGACAAAAGGAAGGATATGACTTCTTCGATACATATTCTCCTGTCACGAGGATTACGTCCATTCGTGTTCTCATTGCTATTGCAGCTTTGCATAACCTTGAGATACATCAAATGGACGTTAAAACTGCTTTCTTGAATGGTGAGCTTGAAGAGAAGATCTATATGGAACAACCCGAGGTGTACGTTGCACCCGATCAAGAGCGAAAGGTGTGTAAACTTGTTAAGGCACTTTATGGACTAAAATAAGCACCTAAGCAATGGCA
This sequence comes from Rehmannia glutinosa, assembly GCA_016081115.2. Taxonomy (NCBI): domain Eukaryota; kingdom Viridiplantae; phylum Streptophyta; class Magnoliopsida; order Lamiales; family Orobanchaceae; genus Rehmannia; species Rehmannia glutinosa. Next base: position 7,095,613 of record CM071933.1, on the reverse strand, counting down.
TGAAAAGTTTGACTCGATTATAAAGTCAAATGGTTTCAAGATCAACGAATGTGATAAGTGTGTCTACATTAAAGTTACTACAAATGATTACATCATAGTATGCCTTTATGTAGATGATATGTTGATTATGGGTAGTAGTGATGATTTAATCGTGAATAGTAAGAACATGTTAAAGAGGAACTTTGACATGAAGGATATGAGATTATCTGATGTTATATTAGGGAATAAAATCTCTAGAACTTCAGATGGAATTGTCTTGTCACAGTCCCATTATGTCGAAAGCATACTTAGAAGGTTTAATGCTTTTGATAATCCTTCGGCTAAGACACCTGTAGATCTAAGTCTACACTTGGCCAAGAATAGAGGCGAACCAGTTTCTCAGCTGGAATATGCAAGGGTGATTGGCAGTCTGATGTACTTAACAAACTGTACACGTCCAGACATTGCATATTCAGTGAGTAAACTAAGTAGGTTCACAAGTAACCCGAGTACGGATCATTGGAAAGCCGTGACAAGGGTACTTAGATATTTAAAGTATACCATAAACTATGAAATACTTTATACGAGATATCCAGCAGTATTAGAAGGATACTGTGATGCCAATTGGATATCAGACAGAAATGACTCCAAGTCCACAAGTGGGTTTGTTTGCACAATAGGTGGAAGAGCGGTGTCTTGGAAGTCTTCTAAGCAGACGTGCATAGCTCGATCCACTATGGAATCCGAGTTCATTGCTTTAGATAAAGTAGGAGAATAAGCAGAATGGCTTAGAAACTTCTTAGAGGATATTCCTTGTTGGATTAAGTCTGTGCCTGCTGTTATGATACACTGTGATAGTCAATCAGCAATCGGAAGGGCACAAAGCAATATGTATAATGGTAAGTCTAGACATATACGTCGAAGACATAATACCATTAGACAGTTGATATCGAATGGGGTTATTTTGGTTGACTATGTGAATTCAAAGGAAAACCTTGCGGATTCGCTTACGAAAGGCATAAATCGAGATCAATTGTATAAATTGTTAAGATGAATGGGTTTAAAATCCACAACTTAAAGAATGTTCATAGCGGTAACCCAACATTGTGAATTGGAGATCCCAAGACCTTGGTTCAATGGGACAACTAAGTTATGAATGTTCAGCTGAACACTTGGAAAATGTGTTAGCTCATTCTCGAAACATCCAAGTGAATGTAAACCTGCTGAATGTGGTGAGGTTAAGTTTAAGACTTTTAATGATTCCTATACCGAAAGGTGGAGTGTTGCAGGATACTCTTCAATAGGAGATCACCTATATAAGTGAGAGGTAATGGTCCAGGGCCGAAATGGACACAACGTGAGAACAACAAGTGTTAGAGTTATTATTGTGTAAGTACTGTTGTCTAGGTTTATACGAACGACTGAGTAGTTGAAGACATCGCGTCACTAAGCAGCTAGTAAATCCGATAGTATTTTACTAAGGAATGTACAAAGCCACAAGCTACCTATCCTGATGCAATAACGATTCGCCGAGACTTTCAAGCGAATCTGCATACACGCATGCATTAATTTCATTCCTGTGGGGGATTGTTGGAATTTGGTCTTTGATAAATGGGGTGTTGACCCCATTTTGACCAAATAATTAAGTGGTTTCCATAGTGAAAAATGGAATTAAATTATTTGTAAAAATTCTACTAAGAGAGTAAATGAGAATAGCATTTGGAATTTCTCAAAACCGATTTCGGGTGAATGAGAAATTAATGCTAGAAGTTAGCACTTAATACAAATAAATGGTATAGAAAATAGAAAATATGGGGAAGGAGGATTGCTCCATCCCACATAGGAAAAAGATGAAAAGTTTGCACACTTTATATATCCCAAGTTGGACTTATGGGTTTGGGCCCTTGGGGGCACCCAAGTTTTTAAAGGGGTGAGGACCTACATGCTTGTGGGTTTGGTTCACAGCACACACGCGAGCGTGCGCGCCGCCGCCCGCCCACCGGCCGGCTAGGCTCGGCCCGGGTCGCGGGCCCTGGGCCTAGGCTTGGGCTTGGGCTTCAAGACCCTTATTCTTTTTGGACCAAGAACCTTTAAAATTAATTGTTTAATTAATTTTTATAATTAATTAAATAGATTTAATTAATTTCCGTAATTAATTAAATGAGTTCAACCTGGAAACATTTCGAACTCGCGCACGGGCAGGAGCACGACCCGTGCGTTCGGGTCGTGCTACCTGCCGCAGTTTTGAGCCAGCCTGTGCGGTCGGGTCGTGCTACCTGCTGCAGTTTCGAGCCAGCGCACGGAACGTGCGTCGGGGTCGTGCGCCATGCCGAACTTTTGCACGCCAGGGCGCACGAGCAGGCGCACGGCCCGTGTGTCTGGTCGTGCTCCCCTGCGCAGGTGCGTCTGTTCAGTACAAATGTGTCTTTTCGAGCCAAAAGACGCGATCGTTCCATACGAGGCACCTGAGGCCTATAATTACTCGACTCTACAGATTGAAAACATACGAAATCCTAAGATAATAACCTGTCATTTGCATCATACGAGCATATTGACTTCCCTCCTTCAAAAGCTTGAAAGTTCAGACATTTTTTTGTTGTTGTTCGAAGTTAGGTTTTTTGCTAGTCGCTAACCTAACGAAAAGTCGTTTTATCTTAGAGACGAGCGTCGGAACCGTAAGCACTCGGTATACGGGGCGTTTTCGTCTTGCGGAGGCTGAATCCAATTCATGCCTCGACTTAGACTATACACTATCCTAGCAATTTTCTTCCAAACAAAAACCTTTTCCACCAGATATATTTTACCTACAATGACTAAGCCACTATCTCCTGTTTTATTCCACCATTTCACATCTAAGTTGGGCATGATTGATATACATGCTCCACTTGCGGGGGTATCAAGATATAAATCAAAATATAGTTCATAAAGTTAGTTAAGTTAGTTTAGATGTAACTAGAAATTATCGTTAAATCAATTGACTTGTATTTCCCTTGTATATAAAGGGGCTTCTATCCTTATGTAAAATCACTTTTTGCTAAGATAGACATTACAAATTTTATTCTATTGTTCTTTAATTCATATGGCTCTCCAATACTAACAATTATTCATAAATTATACAAATACCTACATTTGGAAAAGCATATATATTCATTTAGAGGCCTAAATCATTGAGGAAGCAACATATATAGCTTAATTTTGATTTAACTATTTGCTTTTTATTGTTACCTCTAATGTGCGGTAATATAACTTTGTCATCAATTATGATACTAATTGGAGAAATAATGTTCTTTCGAATTTGCACTAGATAGCTAGGACATATTGGATCTGGTTATTAGCAGACTTAATCCACAATAATTTAATCATTGTTTAAACCAGTCTAATTAGTCCACAAAATTATGTGAAGCTGAGATGCTAAGTGAAACCTTCAGCTATTATGTTTTTTTCGCTAGTGGAGTATTAAAATGAAAATGTCATCATCAAGAAAAAGTAGTAGTATCAAACTTTTAGCTAGCATGATGGGTTCTTTTTGTTAGAATTGTTGTGGGAAGGACAATAACATCAATAAATGAACAACGGGGCCTGAAAAATAAATTTAAAAAATCGTCAGATACATATTTTATTTGGCGTTTGAGTACTATTTAAGTTCTCGAATTTGTTTTAGCAGGCAGAAATTTTAGCTGATAGCATATTCTTAATTATGGTTAGGTGCAAATGAAATTAAAATTGCTCTAGTGTTGTTTGGTTGTAAGTTTGAAAAATAAATGATGGCCGCATAATCAATAATTAATTATCAATGTAAAAGACGTCATATTTGTTCGGAAGTCGCCCTCAATCCTTTTTCAGTTACGAAAAAGAAACTGGCAAAGACTGGATTTTTAAATTTCACTATTTTGTAATATGTAAGACCATTTTTAGTAGTTTGCACTACTTTAGTGCATAGTCTGCACTACTTTGGTGCAGAACATAACTTCGTGCTTGTTTGGGAGCACTTATGGAAAAGTCCATTTAAAAAATGGACTTATCTAGAATGGACTTTTAAAAAAACCTTTCATTCTCACTTCTCTAGAATGAACTTTTTGGAAGAGTGATTTATCAAAAAGTTCATTCCAAAATAATCACCAAACATGAAAATTTATTGAAATGCACTTTTAAATCCAAAAGTCCATTTCAAAAGTGCTCCCAAACAAACACGAATCTCCAGCAGTTTGCATTATTTTCTGTACTAAAAAGGGATATTCCATAAGATTCCTTCTTTTATTAATTTAATATTAATTTTTATTACTTTATAATTGATAAAAATATTAAATAAGTAATTTTATTTAATATAATATTTATTACAAATTTATCTTCAAAATAATCAAATTAAAAAAAAATACAAATTTAAGGAAATTAATGCAAAAAATAAAAACTAAAATTCATAACAATACAGAAACATAATTACAATATGATATTAACTAGTTCTTTGAATTAGAATACTCTTCCCACAAATGATCAATTAATGGATTCCGAAGGTTAAAATGAGCCTCTGAATATTGGATTTGCATAAACCGATCAAGAATATTTTGAAAACGAGTATGTTCATTTTCAACAAATTTGATGTTCGCAGATGGCACTTCTCTTGCTTCTTCAACTAGAGCACACAATCATGATATCTTGCAAATCACTTTTACCCAAAAACGTGCTGGATTTGCCACAATTGCAAATCGGCCTTGTTAGAGAACTCCAAATGCACGTTCCATGTCCCTTTTACATGCTTCTTGTTTCTTTGCAAAATATTTTTTTTGGGACCACTTGGTGCACGGATAGTTTGCACAAGAGTTGTTCACTTGGGATATATGTTATAAAATGTCTCTAACATATTAATATCATTGTTAGATCATGTCATCACAAAATATATCATAATCAGCTACCGCTTCAAAAATAATTGTTGGATGCTCACTTCGGCCTGCATATTATCCCTCCCAAGCTCTAGTATTATCCCTCCCAAGCTAGACAATTATTTCACTTCTAGTGCATACAATCCAAACTACCTAGTATCCTAATATTGAAGTTGTCATTGCTATTTATCCTAATATTGGCGACCATTCTTCTGTCGTCGGAAATAGTTGATTAATTTGCCGCACTCATTATTTTCTTCTTACTTTTAGAAAATGTTCGTGTTTTGATTTCGCCTCGATCCATTCGCAGCCATTTTTATCTCTCTCAGACTCAATTTGTTTCTTTTCAGTTTTTTTGTTCTTTTCAAACCCTAACATTTTTCTGTTTCAACAAGATTCTCTGTGAAATTTCTCATCCAACAAATTTTATATCCTAGAAAATTCTCTGGTATGTTTAGACATTTATCGATAATTTATCCTTTATTGACTTTTCTGTATAATTTCCCTGGAATAAATTAGTAAATGAAGGAAGATCAGATTAAAACAGAGTTTTGTATTTTAGCATTACTATATAGAGTTTTTTAATAATTAATTGATTAGCAATCGCTTTCGTTTGGTTGATTAAGTTGAGCTTCTATAGTATTTGACAGTATTTTCTTTGCTTGTGGCATGTGATAAATCAACACCAAGGGATTCTTCTGGATAACTACAATCATCTTGCAGATTCTAAGGCACCAAATATGAGAAAATGATTTTGTAACTGCTAAGCAATATTCACCAATTAATCTGTATATATTTAGTAAATCTCTAGGATTCATTTTCATTTACTTTTCTGTTACTTTTATGTTTATAAAAATCTGTACTCATCAGAATAGCAATACAAGTAAAAACATCATTCTTTATATGGTACCAGAGCCCTTATACTGATTATCTTTCTTCAACCATGACTGATTCAACTGAAGTCACGGTTATGTCTAGTAATGTAAATCAATCTTCTATACCTTCCCCTTCTCAAGTTGTCTCGATCAACACAACTACTCTTATTCCTCACAAATATCTACTGGAGGAAATTACTCAATGTGGAGCTCTCAAATGACAAATCTTTTTCTAGGGTATGATATCATGGGTTTTGTGGATGGAACTCATCCTTGCCCGCCGGTGAATGACCCGGAATACAAAACTTGGATTCGTCAAGATCGATTGTTGCTTCATGTCATTCAAAGAGCTGTAACAGGACCAGCAGGGTCGATCGTATGTCGCTGTAAAAATTCCGAGGAGGCGTGGCACAAACTCAAAACAACATATGCTAACAAATCTAATACTCGGATGGTTGGTCTTATTGACTCTCTCACCAAGGTTAGTCAAGAAGGAAAAAGCATCTCTGATTATATGCAGAATGTTAAAACTATTATTGATGACCTTGCTATGATTGGACATAATTTGAGTGATGGAGAAATTGTAGTTGATACTCTTAATGGTCTCACTAATGAATACAAAGAACTGAAAGCTGCTTTGCGTGCAAGGGAGTCACCCATCTCCTTCGAGAATCACAAAAACCCATGTCAGACCGTCTAACGGGTCTGACCTGTTAGACGGATCTGACCCGCGGATCCGGTGGTATTTCCGTAATATTAGCAGTGGTGTTGTAGTAGTTTTTAGGGAGCACCAGTATTAGCAGTTCTTCTGAAATGTATTAGTAGTTTCCTGAAGGGTTTTTTAGTATTTCTCCTAAATATACTTCTGAAATGTATTAGCAATCCCTCAAAAAAGTATTAGTTGTTCCTCGAAAAATTATTAGTAGTTCCTTGAAATAAATTAAATTTTTCTCCCGAAATGTATTAGTAGTCATTCTGAAAAGTATTAGTCGTCCTTCTAAAAAGTATTAGCAGTTCTTCTGAAATGTATTAATAGTTCCCCTGAATATAATTAAAATTTTCTCCCGAAATGTATTAACAATCCTTCTGAAAAGTATTAGTCGTCCTTCTAAAAAGTATTGGCAGTTCTTCTGAAATGTATTAGTAGTTTCCTAAAGAGTTTTTTAGTATTTCTCCTAAATATACTCCCGAAATGTATTAGCAATCCCTCAAAAAAGTATTAGTAGTTCCTCGAAAAAGTATTAGTAGTTCCTTGAAATAAATTAAATTTTTCTCCCGAATTGTATTAGTAGTCCTTTTGAAAAGTATTAGTCGTCCTTCTAAAAAGTATTAGCAGTTCTTCTGAAATGTATTAATAGTTCCCCTGAATATAATTATAATTTTCTCCCGAAACGTATTAACAATCCTTCTGAAAAGTATTAGCCGTCATTCTAAAAATTATTAGCAGTTCTTCTGAAATGTATTAGTAGTTCCCTGAAGAGTTTTAGTATTTAAGTTTAACAATAAGACTAGATAAGTCCAAAGATCAAATGCATTAACTACATAAATGATTTGAGGCATCATATTAACTTAAATTTGACTTTAACGGGCCAAGAATAATCCATTTCCTGATCATATGAATTACTTTGAATTCATGACACTACAATTGGAAGGCACCAGGGAAGAATAACATTATTACGATTGAAGTCACGAAGGCATCAGTAGAAAATAATTTTTTAGGGAGATAAAACGAGACCAATGGTGTACTGTTAGGTCACCGGGAAAAGGAGTTTTGTGTTATTTTTGTTGGGCCGGGTCGGGTCGGTTGTTGGGGCTCCGTCTAACATATTAGATCTATTAGACCGCCTGACAGGAGACTAACTCTCGAAGAATTGGTTGAAAAACTCCTAGATTATGAAACTAGTCTCAAGAGCTCGGACACAGTAAACAATGTACCTCCGATCACCGCTCAATTTTCACAAAAGTAACCAAATAAAAAAAGGCAAAAATAGAAGCACCCGTTCAAAACAATTCAACCATGGAGGAAATAATAATCAGTTCTATCAAAATTCTTATGGAAATCGTGGAAATCATAATTATTCTAGCAATCCATAAACTCAAAATTGGAGACCTATCTACAACAAAAACCAACCTCGAGTTGTTTGTCAACTGTGCGACAAACATGGACATGTTGCAAAAGTTTGTCGGACACGCCCTTCACCATCCAACTGGCCGCAAGCTAATTTCACCACTTCTAAGACTTCGAGTAGTCCATCAACTTGGATAGTTGACTCTGGGGCCTCTCACCACATCACCTCCGATTTTAAAAATCTCTATTCACTCTGAGTATGGTGGTAATGAATATATCATGGTTGGAAATGGTAATAATGTTCCTATCACTCATATAGGTTTCACTGCTTTTAAACTTAATAATATTTTGTGTGCACCTGGTATGAAGAAAAACCTTCTTTCAGTCTCTCAATTTTGCTCTCACAGTAACACCTCTATTGAATTTTTCTCTGATTTCTTTCTTGTGAAGGATCTAACCACAGGGGCATCCTTGGTGCGAGGCCGGAGTAAAGGAAATGTGTATGAGTGGCCAACTTCAACGATCAGACCACCTTCTCCATCACAACAGTCAGCCCTCATGGCAACTGCATCAAATTCGTCTTCTCCAATTTATTTCTGGCACTGTCGTCTCGGTCATCCATCATCCAAAGTCCTTCATCAGATTATTGCTTCTCACAAATTACCATTATCCAAATATAGTTCTTCTTTTAACTCGTGCAATGCATGTTTATGTAATAAGAGTCACAAACTTCCGTTTGGAACTTCTTCTTTAAGTTGTTCAAAACCTTTTGAAGTTCTATTTATGGATGTTTGGGGACTTGCTCCTATTATTTCTTTTGATAATTATCGTTATTATGTCATTTTTGTGGATTATTATACCAAATACACATGGCTTTATCCAATCAAAAATAAATCCGATGTTATGTCTGTATTTGAACGTGTTAAATCTCTTGTTGACTATTTTTCTACAAAGATTAAAGCAGTATATACAGATGGAAGTGGTGAAGCAAATAGTCTTGGTCATTTTCTTTCAAAGGTTGGAATTGAACACCTTAAATCTCCTCCTCTTACCCCTGAACATGTTGGTAGTGTCGAACGCAAACATCATCATGTTGTTGAAACAGTTCTCACTTTACTTCATCATGCTTTTGTTCCAATCAAATATTGGTCCTTAGCATTACAAGATGTTGTCTATCTTATCAACCGAATGCTGTCTCGGCTTCACGCAACAAATCTCCTTTCTTTTCACCTATTCCAAAAGTCACCAAATTATTTAATTTTAAAATTTTTTGGTTGTCTTTGTTATCCTTGGTTACGACCATACTCTTCTCACAAACTCGAACCTCGATCCCGTCCTTCTGTGTTTGTTGGTTACTCAACACCACATCATGCCTATCCTTGTCTTGATAAAGTCACAAACAAACTCTTCATCTCTAGACATGTAGTTTTCGTAGAAAATATATTTTCTTTTAATAATTTTACCCCCCACAGTAACTCGTCACCCAATTCCCATTCATTAGATGCTTGGTTACTTAAACTAATTCCTAAACCCTCTTCAGCTATCACACCTCATTCTTTACCATCATTTCCAAATGATAGAACATCCACTTCTGCATATGTGTTTTTTCTTGGCACAAATCCAATATCTTGGAGTTCTAAAAGGAAAAAGATCGTCGCTCGCTCTTCTACAGAGGCAGAATATCGTGCAATCGCTTCCACTGCAGCTGAAGTGAATTGGGTCATGAATCTTCTTCACGAGTTGCGTGTTCCTACACCTCTTGCTCCAGTTATTTATTACGACAATGTGAGGGCTACATATGTTTGTGCCACTCCGGTCTTTCATTCTCGTATGAAGCATATTGCTATCGACTTTCATTTTGTTCGGGATCAGGTTGCTGCCGGTCGCCTTCGTGTCTCTCATATTCATACTTCTGACCAAGTTGCTGATTCTCTGACGAAGCCATTACCTCGTATTCAATTTACTGCACATCGGTCCAAGGTTGGTGTCCTCCACGGCCAGTCAATCTTGCGGGGGCATGATAAGTCAACACCAAGGGATCCTTCTGGATAACTACAATCATCTTGCAGATTCTAAGGCACCAAATATGAGATAATGATTTTGTAACTGCTAGGCAATATTCACCAATTAATCTGTATATATTTAGTAAATCTCTAGGATTCAGTTTTATTTATTTTTCTGTTACTTTTATGTGCATAAAAATCTGTACTCATCAGAATAGCAATACAAGTAAAAACACCATTCTTTATAGCATGCAATTTCATGCTTTGGATGTCTTCTGAACATGATGTGTGAATCTCTATTGCCTAAGATATGTCCATGTGTAGGCGTATATGCATGTATATGTGCATCTGTATCTTGATTGATATATCCATATTTTAATTTACTGAAGGTTGAATTTTGATCAATTCTATTTTCTATCCAAAAAACATGGTAGTTAGACTCCAATAATTGTATGAACTGGAGTGTAATCTCGTGAGTAGTGGAGTGTAATCTATCTTATGATCTAGCTTGTTAAATAAAATAAAAATCCCTTGTCACACACAAAAAAAAAAGTGGAGCTTCTAATTTCTTTAATTCAATGCAGAATGGCATTGGTGTCAAGCCAGTGTTCGTTTTTTGGATTTTATAATATTAATTATTTATACTTGCAAATTATCACGATATTGAATTCTATTGATTTGTTGTTTATAATTTTCTTGGGTAGGAACAAGCTTGATGTGAATGAATTGGCTATTCAATTTTAGTGTCTATGACTCATCCCCTTTGCGCACAAAGACATCTATCTGGTTGTAAGTATAAAATTCTTGTTGGATTCTTGGACCATTTGTTATTCATTTTGGTAAAACTAGTAAGACTCAAGATCCTCTTTTAAGCTCTTAATGTGTAAAGTAACTAGAATTCTCTGGATGGCACAAAGAAAGCTTGAAACAGAATACTTAAGTGATGATATCTTTTTCTATGAATGAATGTGATTTTTGGTAGGTATACTTTGAACATATGGGATGTTAGAGGGAAGAAAACATAAGGTCGTAGTGGATGAACTATTTCGATCAAATTGATGGTTTAAAACTGTAACGCCCCGACTTTACAAAATAAAAATAGTCCAACTTTTATAGAAAACGCTATTATAAAAACACGAGTTTCAAGAAAATAGCTTAATAAAACTTAAACATTTAACTAATACCAGTCGCATTACAATTTAAATTTTATCCAAAATATTCCAAGACATAACATAAAAATTATTCAAATTCCAAAATTTAATTTGGTCTCCATCCATCACTGATGTATCCTCAGCCCGACTCCTTAATCTGAAAAATTATAAAAATGAAGGGGTGAGCTTCCACTTGCTCAGTAGGGACCAACTTTTGTAAATCATACAAGCAATAAACATTTATAATAAAACATGTAATTCCTCTGTAATTTCCTCTGTAATTTCCTCTGACTGGCCAGTTAAAAATTTTAGTACGGCGGGCTTAACCCGATGATACTTTTGATCCCGGACCTATTTACGGCCCCTGACTAGTTCCTCTGCATATCATATATAAATGAAAATACTCGCGTGAAACATTATATAAAGACAAAAATTTAAATAAAATCCCTACCTCAACTGTTTCCTATAAATCCTCGCAGAAAAATAAAAGTGATTATTCTAATCTTCGTGATTCTCGATTCCTACATATATAATAAAATATAATTAATAAATTTTTAATAAATTGGATAGTTTAGAAAAGAAAATTTGACTTATTGAAAATAATTTGAAAATTTGGTTTTGGGCTTAAAATACTAATACAAGGTTTAAATCCCCAATTTGAGCCTTTATTCTTAAAATACTTAAAAAAAATACTTAAGTTAAATAAAAAATAATAATAATAAAAAAACAAAACAAAACCTTCACACTCCATTACTCCAGACTCACGGTCACAACCCCCTTCCCCACTCTCTCTCTCTCTCTCTCTCTCTCTCTCTCTCTCTCTCTCTCTCTCTCTCTCTCTTTTCTCTTTTATTTTTCTTTCCTTTTTCTTCTCTCATTTTCTTTCTCCTCAAACTTATGATCTGCTCTTTCTTCTTTTCTTCTTTTTTTTTTTTTTCCTTTTTCTTCTGTCCAACCTTCAATCGCCAACACCTCCACCATTCACAGTACTCGGTCGGCGCACGGTCCCCAACACCATCGAAGACCAGCGGCGACCCACGGCGAACGGTGGCGGCTGATATAGATATATTTTTTTTTCGAAAATTATTTTGTATATTTGCTGAAATTTATGGGATAAAAACTGATTTATTTGAAAAGATTTTTAAGGAATTTTACCTGCAAAATCAGAGATTTGTTGTAAACTTTGATGATGAAAGGTCTGATATAAATACTGATAGTAGGTTGTGAAGGTTGATGATGGTATTTAAGAAATCTTACGTTAAAAACGCGTCGACTTTCTATCTCTTTTAATTAAAATCGAAACTTTTCATCTCTTTTTCATTAAAATTTGGGCTTTTCAATTCATAACTGAAATTCTGTATTTATAATGATTAATTATTGATAAAAATAATATTATAATAATATAAAAAAAAACTGATTAATAAAAATTAAGGGTTAAAAACTCTAAATTCAATCTACCCTAATCATAAAATTAGGGATTTGAATCCCCAATTGAATCTAATTGTAAACCCTAATTGTAATTTTACCCCTAATTTTGTGGATATTACATCCTACACCCCTTAAAATTAATTTCGTCCTCCAAATTCGTTACTTACCTTGAATAATAAAATTTAGGTATTTGGCACGTATCACTTCTTCGCGCTCCCAGGTGGCTTCATTTTTGCTATGGCGTCTCCATTGAACCTTGATTAACGCAACATCTTTGTTTCTTAGTTTGTGGATCTTGCGTTCTAAAATCGACTCTGGGCCTTCCTCGTATGTCAAGTCCTTGTTAATTTCCAAATCCTTATAGACCAAGTCAAGGTTATGCACGCTTGACAAACTTGGTGGTAACGCCAATTGATAGACCAAGTCACCAATACGAGTAAGGATTTCGAATGGTCCAATGTATCTTGGCTTCAATTTTCCCTTTTCACCAAAACGAATAACACCCTTTATCGGAGCCACTTTCAAAAACACCTTTTCTTCTTCTTCGAATTGTATATGCTTTCTCCTTCTGTCAGCATATGACTTTTGTCTATCTTGAGCCATTCTAATTCGATCTTGTATTTTGGCTATCTTTTCTATAGTCTCCTGAATCAGATCTGGCCCCAAAACTTTCTTCTCACCAACTTCATTCCAATACAGCGACGATCTACATTTTCGTCCATACAATGTTTCATACGGAGCCATTCCAATCGTCGCTTGATAACTATTGTTATAAGCGAACTCCACTAAAGGCAGTAAAAGTCTCCCAGTTACTCCATAAATCGAGCACACAAGCTCTTAACATATCCTCTAATATCTCAGATTGTCCTTTCGATCGTCCGTCTGTCTCATGCGGATGATAAGTCGTCTTTGAATTTCAACCTTGTGCCCATTGCACTTTGCAGACTTCTCCAGAATTTCGATGTAAATCTTGTATCTCTGTCTGATACAATAGACACAGGCACTCCGTGTAATTTCACTATTTTCCTCATGTAGATCTGAGCATATTGTTCCATACTGTATGTCATTTTGACAGAAGTAAAATGAGCCGACTTAGTTAATCGATCTACTATGACCCAAATCGCTTTATTTCCTTTAATCGATCGCGAAGTCCAACCACAAAATCCATAGTTATATGTTCCCATTTCCATTCTGGGATTTCAAGTGGTTTTAGCAAACCGGATGGTCTTTGGTGCTCGGCCTTCACTTGTTGGCAAGTCAAACATTTTTCTACAAAATTTCCAATATCTCTCTTCATACTTCTCCACCAAAATATTCCCCTTAGATCTCGGTACATCTTTGTACCCCAGGATGAGCCGTGGTGTCGATTGTACAATGAGCTTCTTCAAGAATTTCCTTTCTAAGTTCCTCTTCTTTAGGAACACACAGTCTCCCTTCATAAGTTAAAACACCTTCGTCTGTTACAAGAAACCCCTTCACAATCCCTTTTTGGGCTCGTTCTTTCATTTTATTCAGAAATTTATCCCGAGGTTGAGCTTCTTTAATTCTCTCCTTTAAAGTAGGTTGTACCACTAAAGATGTTAATATCGCTTCCGCACTTTTTGGTGGTACAACTACCTCAATCCTCATTCTAGCAAAATCCTTTACTAGTTCTTCTTGTTCAGTTATCAAACTCGATATTTCTCCTTTGATTTTACGACTTAGAGCATCAGCAACTACATTAGCTTTCCCAGGATGGTAGTTGATGGTGCAGTCGTAATCTTTAACCAATTCTAGCCACCTCCTCTCCCTCATGTTCAACTCTTTTTGAGTAAACAGGTATTTTAAGCTTTTGTGGTCAGTGAAAATTTCACACCTTCCTCCATACAAATAATGCCTCCAAATCTTTAAGGCGTGAACCACAGCAGCTAGCTCCAAATCATGTGTAGGGTAGTTCAATTCATGTGGCTTCAGTTGCCTTGAGGCGTAGGCAACCACCTTGCCATGTTGTATCAGCACGCATCCTAATCCTTGTTTAGATGTGTCACTATAAATGACAAATTCCTTAGAAGGGTCAGGAATTGTCAAAACTGGTGCAGAGGTCAATCTCTGTTTCAGTTCTTGGAAACTTTCTTCGCATTTCTCCGTCCAAATGAATTTTTCTCCTTTTCTAGTCAGTCGTGTCATGGGTCCAGCTATTTTTGAAAATCCTTCGATAAATCTTCGATAATACCCGCTAAACCAGGTAAAACTGCGAACTTCACTCGCATTCTTAGGAGCCCTCCACTCATTGACTGCTTCGACTTTAGTTGGATCTACTTCAATTCCTTGAGCAGTAATCACATGTCCAAGAAATACAACTCGATTAATCCAAAATTCGCACTTCTTAAACTTTGCATACAACTTTTCTCTGTGAAGTGTCTCCAAGACTATTCTCAAATGTTCTTTGTGTTGTTCCTCATTCTTAGAATACCCCAGTATGTCATCTATAAAGACTATGACAAATTGATCCAAAAATGGATGGAACACTCGATTCATCAAGTCCATGAACATTGCTGGTGCGTTACTCAATCCAAAAGGCATTACAACAAATTCATAATGCCCATAACGAGTTCTAAAAGCCGTCTTCGGAATATCACTTTCCTTAATTCTCAATTGGTGATATCCGGATCTCAAGTCAATCTTAGAAAAAGTATGCGGCACCTCTTAATTGATCAAATAAGTCCTCAATTCTTGGTAATGGGTACTTATTCTTCACTGTGATTCGATTAAGTTCCCTATAATCGATACACATCCTAAGTGACCCGTCTTTCTTTTTGACAAAAAGGACTGGTGCTCCCCACGGAGAAACACTGGGTCGAATGAACCCTATATCTAAGAGTTCTTGTATTTGCACCTTTAGTTCTTGCAACTCTTTTGGTGCCATCCGATAAGGTGCCTTAGATACTGGCGCCGCTCCAGGTACCAAATCAATTGAAAACTCAACTTGTCTATCCGGTGGAATTCTGGCAATTCCTCCGGAAATACATCCAAAAATTCACGGACAATAGGTACATCTCCAGGTGACGTCTCCGTCATCGAGGTACCAGTCAAGTTCACCAGATAACCTTGGCAATTTTCTTTTCTCAAAGATGCTCTTCAATGATTTCATTGCCGTTATAACTTTAGGCATATACTTAGACTTAACACCATAGAATTTTATCTCATCATTATCAGGCAGTCTAAGTATTATTTCCTTCTCCTGACACTTAATGTCAGCGTTGTACTTACTAAGCCAATCCATGCCTAAAATTAAATCAAAATCTTTCATCCCAATAACATATAGATCTGCTTCCAAATGTTTTCCCCCTATATCCAAATTTACACCTTTATCCATGGAATCAGTAGTTATTGAATTCCCAGAAGGTAAACTAACCTCAAGATATTCATCTACTTTAGCATTCTTATACCCAATTATGGCATGAAATTTAGCAGATATAAACGAGTGGGATGCACCAGTGTCAAATAGTGCTAAAACAGGTATTCCTGATACAATTAACATACTTGTCATCACACCTGGGTTCTGGTCTGCTTCCTCTTGGGTCAAAGCATACATCCGAGCTCGCTCCACGGTCGACCATTTCTGTTTCCAACATCATTTAAAAGAGGACAATTAATGGTTATATGTCCTGGCTTCTTACACTTAAAACATTTTCCTTGCCCAACCAAACATTCGCCATAATGGTTTTTCTTGCAATTAGGACATAGCGGCCTATTGTTTTGAGTATTTGGGGGATATTCCCATCGGTCCTGCCGCTTTTCGCTTATTCGATTTCCATTCTTATTTTGTTTTGTCCCATCCCACTTCCGTTTTTCAGATACCATAACTGGTTTTTGACCGTCATCATCCTCAACCAAGCTTGCCTCTATTTCTTGTGCCCTTTTCACCATCTCAGAATATTCCAAGTCACCCTGAGCAGACAGGATACTGGACAATTGCGATCGTAATCCCCTTCTAAACCTCAATGCTTTCTTTATATCAGTATCAACCAAATGCGGCGCAAACCGACTCAGTTGGTTGAATTCTCTTTCATACTCAGTCACAGTCTTGTTTCTTTGTTTGAAGTTCAGAAATTCCGTCTCTTTTTGATCACGGTACGATCGCGGGAAAAACTTGCCCATGACAACCTCCTTGAACTCATTCCAAGTCAATGCATCTCGTTCCTCTTCAGTTCTAGTTCTCCAATATCTTTCCCACCAATGATCAGCATCCTCAATTAGCTGAAAGGTGGCACATGTGACTCTTTGCTCGTCAGTGCATCCAATGAGTCGGAAAACTCTTTCTAAAGATCGGAACCATTCCTCCACAGCAGCTGGACCATCGCGTCCGTTGAATGTAGGTGGACGATAATGGCGAAATTGTTCCACAGTCCTCGTGTTGTTATTATTGTTATTGTTTTGCACTGCCCTCATAAATTCGGCAAGTACATCGCCACGGGGAGCATTGGCTTGATTTCAAAGATTAGCTTGATTTCCATTATGGCTTCATTACCATTTTCATTTGTACGGTTTCTCGCTTCTCGGTTACGGGGAGCCACAATCCTACAAGTATACAAATGCTTAACTAACGTAATAATCGAATATCGAGTCTTACTACAAACACAATATAAGAAAATAATCGCAGACAGAATATTAGACTTTCATTCATAATATAACTTCAACCCTTTAACAAGGATTTATTTGGACTAGTAGAAAAATAAAGCAGATTTTTAAACAACTTAAAAGTTCGCCCTCTTCCTCATTTCCATCCTCAATCGATCCTCCTCTTCATCTTCTTTCATGGCTTCAGTTAGACGGTCAATCCACTTTGCAAACAATCTTTTAGTGAATGCCCCATAGTCAATCTTGAGTGTGTAGTCTTGTGCGTCATACTTCACCATGGTTCCACACAAATATTCAGCCTCACCCTTCCATTTGGGTGGCAGCGAATCAACCACCCTACGTAGTAGCACCATCGACGGAGCACCACTCGGAAAATGCACATCATACCATTTCTGATGCATTTTTACCACATAGGTTCCTATGTTATCGCCATCTTCGATTTTGTAATTAAGGTAATTAGTTAGCTCGTTCGAGATATTGTTAACTCTCCAATCACGCACCCTTTTTCTAGCAGTTTGTCTTGGTGGCGACATCTATATTTGCAGTCATATTAGTTGACATCAATTTTTTTTTATACAAGGCATAAGTTATTATCTAACGAATGACATAAAATTGCACAATTTACATATGAAAACATGTATAACAGCTGACATAATAAATAAAAATTTAAATGACATGAAATAAAGTGGCATAATAAATTTTTCACATACCTTGAGGTAGCCAGTTGAGATATGTCGGTGATGGATGACTCTAAATTATTTTGTCAAAAAAAAATACTCTTTTTTTTTACAAGTCTACAGAATCATAGACCTGCTCTGATACCACTGTTGTAATGCCCCGACTTTACAAAATAAAAATAGTCCAACTTTTATAGAAAACGCTATTATAAAAACACGAGTTTCAAGAAAATACCTTAATAAAACTTAAACATTTAACTAATACCAGTCACATTACAATTTAAATTTTATCCAAAATATTCCAAGACATAACATAAAAATTATTCAAATTCCAAAATTTAATTTGGTCTCCATCCATCACTGACGTATCCTCAGTCCGACTCCTTAATCTGAAAAATTATAAAAATGAAGGGGTGAGCTTCCACTTGCTTAGTAGGGACCAACTTTTGTCAATACATAATAAATCATACAAGCAATAAACATTTATAATAAAACATGTAATTCCTCTGTAATTTCCTCTGACTGGCCAGTTAAAAATTTTAGTACGGCGGGCTTAACCCGAGGATACTTTTGATCCCGGACCTATTTACGGCCCCTGACTAGTTCCTCTGCATATCATATATAAATGAAAATACTCGCGTGAAACATTATATGAAGACAAAAATTTAAATAAAATCCCTACCTCAACTGTTTCCTGTAAATCCTCGTAGAAAAATAAAAGTGATTATTCTAATCCTCGTGATTCTCGATTCCTACATATATAATAAAATATAATTAATAAATTTTTAATAAATTGGATAGTTTAGAAAAGAAAATTTGACTTATTGAAAATAATTTGAAAATTTGGTTTTGGGCTTAAAATACTAATACAAGGTTTAAATCCCCAATTTGAGCCTTTATTCTTAAAATACTTAAAAAAAATACTTAAGTTAAATAAAAAAATAATAATAATAAAAAAACAAAACAAAACCCTCACACTCCATTACTCCAAACTCACGGTCACAACCCCCCTCCCCAACTCTCTCTCTCTCTCTCTCTCTCTCTCTCTCTCTCTCTCTCTTTTCTTTTTCTTTTTCTTTTTTTTTTTCTTTCTCTCATTTTCTTTCTTCCTCAAACTTACGATCGCTTCCGTTCTTCTTCTTCTTTTTTTTTTTTTTTCCTTTCTCTTCTGTCCAACCTTCAACTGCCAACACCTCCACCATTCATAGTACTCGGTCGGCGCACGGTCCCCAACACCATCGAAGACCAGCGGCGACCCACGGCGAACGGCGGCGGCTGTCGGTCGGTGGCGGCGAACAGCGGCCGAGAAACATACAGGCTACCCCTTATCATCTCTCATCCTTTCTGAATATATAGATATATTTATTTTCGAAAATTATTTTGTATATTTGCTGAAATTTATGGGATAAAAACTGATTTATTTGAAAAGATTTTTAAGGAATTTTACCTGCAAAATCAGAGATTTGTTGTAAACTTTGATGATGAAAGGTCTGATATAAATACTGATAGTAGGTTGTGAAGGTTGATGATGGTATTTAAGAAATCTTACGTTAAAAACGTCTGACTTTCTATCTCTTTTAATTAAAACTGAAACTTTTCATCTCTTTTTCATTAAAATTTGGGCTTTTCAATTCATAACTGAAATTCTGTATTTATAATGATTAATTATTGATAAAAATAATATTATAATAATATAAAAAAAACTGATTAATAAAAATTAAGGGTTAAAAACTCTAAATTCAATCTACCCTAATCATAAAATTAGGGATCTGAATCCCCAATTGAATCTAATTGTAAACCCTAATTGTAATTTTACCCCTAATTTTGTGGATATTACAAAAACATTAAAGTCTTATGCTCTGATATAATAGGATGTTTTTGTCTAAATAAATTTTGCAAGTGGCAAAGTCATGATATTTTCCACTATGGTATCTGTGTATTCTGGAAAGAGATTAGTTTGATCTGAATTTTGTCCTCATATTTCATTAAAAAAAATCTTTTGTTAGTGAATGTTTTGTATCCATTCAAGTTAATTGCACTGTTTCTTGAGCCAGAGATATTCAAGATTTGCTTATGTCAACTATTTCCTGTTTGTGGCTACTTCTTAATTTGAACTGTATAAATCTTCACATTATGATGCTAAAGGATCTAGTTTGATATACATCCAACAATAAGAGGTAGGTGATCTTTTTGATCAACAAGACAGAGATGAAAGATCCATCTGATATAGAAAAAATGTTTTCCAGACCTGCTGTAGTCATATACCTGACCTGTAATCTCACAGATATGGATCTAACAATATAAATTGTGTATGAAAACAAAATAGTTGTTGGAGACTTCATGAAAATTGTCGGATTGATTTGTTTCATCAATTATTTTGAGCTTTATAGTTTGTAACTGACTGTATCTTCATTTCTTCAATAATATTTGTGCGGCTTTGATTGTATAGCTCATCTCTCTGAAATTTTCAAAAAATTCATAGATAATTGTTCTAAGATTGATTAACATTTCTTAAGCTAATTTGTTTCCAAGATAGTTCGAGTTTGTTGATTTACTGTCTAATATTTTCTCATATCTGCTCATTCTACCAATTATTTTGTTTTTGAGTGTCACTAGATTCGACGATAAATATTGATATGCAGGGTTTTGAGGTACTAGGATTCTGTTGATGTGCCAGGACTTTGATTCCCAGGTAAGCAACTCCTTTCATGTTTATGGGATTTTTAACCTTGTATATTTGCTGCTTTTGTCCTCTCAACAGCAAGGACTATGAGCGTCTCACTAATCTCTCTTTATTATCATAGTGTCTTGAACAACCTAAAAAGCTAGGATTATATGGGCTTGATCCTTCTAGATTGCTTTGGCCTGATCGCCTGCAAGATAACAAGTCAATATAGGTCATTTTGCAAATTTCACACCTGATCTTTTCGCAGGTAATATAGGTCTGTGTGGATCATCACGATTCAATGTCGAGGTGTGCGAAATGATTACTACGCCCAAATCATCAAGAAAGAACAAACTTATAAGATATATTCTACCACCAATAGCTTCGATGATAGTCTTAACGGCTATTATAATCTTGTTGCTTAGACATTACGGAACAAAATTATCACCAGTTCCATCTGATCAATCTAATTTAGTTCATCTTGAGAGGATTTCATATTACGAGATTCTTAAAGCGACAGACAACCTCGATATAGGAAATTTGATTGGGAAAGGTAGCATTGGCTCTGTATACAAAGGAACATTTTCTAATGAGGCAACTTTGGCTGTTAAGGTTTTCGATTTAGACGTCCAAAGCGCATTCAAGAGTTTCGATACAGAGTGCCAAATAATGCGTAGCCTTCGTCACAGAAATCTTGTCAAGGTCATGATAGGTGTGAGTTTTGCATGTATTTTGAGGCACATACTCACGTTAAATGTTACATATTCACTTCTTGTGGAAAAGATATTACACTTTGCTTATTTTGTAGGAATTTCATGATATTTGAAGCAAATCGAATACAAATACGAGGATAGCAAAGTGGAAACACGGAGGATTGAGTGAGTATACGAAAAGTGAAGCCAAAAAGAGCGAAAGATGAGCGTATAAAGAAAATACAGGGAGCGCACGGGTTGGGCGTGCTTTAGGCACCACCCGTGCACCCCTGTAGGAAGAAAATTTGAGCTTCTGCATGGCGCACGGGTAGACCGTGGATCGACGCATGACCCGTGCGCTCTACAGAGACTGGATGATTTCAACGGGATGGTGCACGGGTAGCCCGTGCTCCGACGCACCACCCGTACGCTCTACAGAGATTGGATGATTTCAATGGGATGGCGCACGGGTAGCCCATGCTCCGACGCACCACCCGTGCGTCTGCGCTGGAATCCCAAAATCTGCAGCATTATGCCCTAAACTGAGAAGTGGGTATAAAAAGGCTTGTTGGGGGGCGCACACAAGGATATTCTGGCATTTTTGGGACCTACAACACAAGACAAGGGTCTATTCTTGGAAGAAGACATCAAGGAGACAATCGGGTTGCATCGGAGCTTGAGGAACGGAGATATATCGAGAGATTGTCGACTTTCCTAAGTTTTTCTTGCTTCTCTTTTAGTTTCAATCTTTCATTTTCATTTGTAATGGCTTTGAACAATTTGTTTATGAGTTGTTTAGAAATCATGTGTAGCTAAACTCTTGAGATTTCCGGGTTTTGGAAGTAGATTAATGAACTCTTGTTGGATGTTTTAATCTTAGTTGTAGTTATTATCTTGAAGCCTATTTGAGTATTTTGAGCTTATTCTTGTTTTATCACTTGATCAATAATTTAACTTGTTTGATATATTGATTCATAATTCGAGAGATGAGTTTCAATATTAGATCTTGAATACTCAACACAAATATTTGCATGAATCGAGAGGTTTGTAAATATTTGTGAGGATATTTGATCTTTTAAACTTTTGGGAGTTGAATGCTTCATGTTGAGTAGAGATGCTAGCATAAGTATTTCAATCCACGTTTTATATGCATCTCGAGAGGCAGGATAAAATAGTTTTGTGATCGTCTTATAGGAATATTGATAATAACGTGGCTTGATTAAACCGGATAACAAGAGGATTATTAATCGAAACCTTAACTCGGAAATTAATTTCATTATCTTGATACTTCTATCATTTGTATTATCTTAATCTTGTGTTTTTGTAATTTAAATTGTCTTAATCTCAATACAACAATCATCCAATTTAGATCGTCTAAATAAAAATAAGACTATCTTAGATCAATACTTAGCATATTAATTTATTAGTCTCCGTGGATACGACCTTGCTTACCCTATTCTATAAACTACACCGTACACTTGCGGTGGAGCTAAAAATAATGCGAACAAGTCATCACTAGTTGCTCCAACCTTGATTTCAAAGCCTTGCTGGTGGAATATATGTCGAACGGAAACCTTGAGAAATGGCTCTACTCTCCTAATTGTTCCTAAAAAATTACAGAAAGATTGAGAATACTAATAGATGTGGCATCTGCAATAGAGTACCTGCATCAAGGTTATTCCTCCCCAATTGTCTGGAGTTTTACATTGCTCTCCTTACTTTTGATATGTTGTATTTCTTATTCCTTGTTTTTGAATACAATTTTAAACACTTATTGAGTTCACATGAATCCAATTTCATATATGATTTTCTTTTTTCTTCTATTTATTTGCAGGGTGGAGTTGTTTGCTCAAATAAAGTTATCATAATATCATTTGGACTATCGGAAGGCCGGATCATTAGTGCATCAGGGCATGGCTTGGAACTTCAATTTGTCCTCTGTTTTATTAGTGAAGCTATATTGACCGTAATGTTTTAGATATCACTTATGTACTATAGTTACATATATGTTTTTTAAACTGCTACAATTACATTTGCACCATTTATCTTGTTTGAGTTAGTTGAGCTAGTGACATATTAATGAGTACAACTTGATTGGATGATATCGTTGGTTTGTCTTTGTGTAATAATCCGGGTTTAGGTGATATCATTGGTTTGTCTTTGTGTAATAATCTGGTTTGGGTGATATTGTTTGGTCATCTTTGTGTAATAATTCGGGTTTGGGTGATATCGTTGGTTGATGTTGTGAGTTAATATTGGTATTTTTGTTGATGAATATAGGTTTCAAAAAATGATAATAAATAATAAACCAAAAAAATTGTAAAAATGGGAGCTTTAGTGACGACCTATGTCGCAACTAATAGTGTTTAATAGCAAGCGTTTTTTGTAACGACAAATGTCGTCGCAAATATGCTGAAGTATTTGTTTCAACTTATCGTTGCAAATAAGTTCACACGACAATTTAGACAAAACCTTAGGCGATGACCTATTTGTGACGACAAGTTGTCACTAATATAATTGTGACCACCTCGTTGTCGCAAAAATATCTTTTGCATCAAGATATTAGTGGCAGCTCTTTTGTGACAACATGTCGTCGCAAAAAAAGTATTTTTGATGACTTTGATTATTTTGCGACTACTTTTTGTTGTCACAAAAACATGTTTTTCAGTAGTATATGGTTTTAACCAAGTTCCGGTAAGAAATGGTAACCGGACCAAACTGATATTAATTTTTTATTAAACCAATCTATCAGATCCGAATTTGAAAGTAGGATTGTGCTCCAGTGTTAGAGATTTGTGTTGTTAGGATGATTGATCTAAATTCGATCCTACTTGAGTATGTGTGTCCCCTCCTCTACTAGGTCAGTGGACCAAAAAAATCCAAATTTGAAGCACGAATTGCTCCACAAACACCAAATAACTAAATTGGGTCTTGCCATCTTGCAGTCTCCACAATACCGGTCATCAGTCTCATGATTACTTCAACATATTTTTTTTAAACAACAAGAAACCCGTAATCATTATTCTATAGGTCACTACAAGAAAACAATAAATTTCAACAAAATAATCCAACGAAATTGAAAACTGTGTGAATTTTTAAAAATCCAATAGAAATTCGGATGCTACATTATATCGTTGGAAAATTCCAACGATAAACAAAACCATTGGTATTAACACCTCATACAAAATGTGGTGTGGCAAGACACCCTCCTACAAATACCTCAAAGTATGGGGGTGTGCTGCCTATGTGAAGCAGCAAGTGGGAGATAAGTTAGATATGAGATCTATTTTATGTAAATTCGTGGGATATCCAAGACAGTCTATAGGGTATTATTTATATGATCCTTCGGAACAAAAGGTGTTTGTTTCGAGGAATGCTACTTTTCTTGAAGATGAATTTCTTTTTGAAAGAAATGGTGGACTAGTAGAACTTGAAGAAATTCAAGAACCACAGAATTTCCCAGATGTTGCCGCAGATAACATGCCAGTTGTAGCTAGACCATCTGAAGCACAACCTCTTCGGAAATGCATAAGGGTTTCAAGGGCGCCTGAGAGGCTGAACCTTTTGTTAGAAAACAAAGAAGATGGACTCCTTTTGGATAATGATCCAAGAAGCTCTGGAGAGGCAATGTCAGACATTGACTTAAAGAAATGGCAAGAAGCAATGCAGTCCGAAATGGACTCCATGTACTCCAACAAGGTATGAACCTTGGTTGACCCACCACAGGAAATTGTTCCCATTGGCTGAAAATGGGTCTACAAGCGGAAGCTTGGAGTAGATGCAGAGGTAGCGACCTACAAAGCACGTTTGGTTGCAAAAGGTTATACTCATAAGCAAGGAATTGACTAAGGAAACTTTTTCACCAGTAGTGATGCTTAAATACATTCGGATGCTATTAGCCATATCAGCATATTATGATTATGAGATATGACAAATGGATGTGAAGACTGCTTTTCTTAATAGAAACATTAAGTAAGAAATCTACATGAAGCATCCAGAGGGCTTCATATCCAGTGGGAGCGAGCAAAAGGTTTGCAAACTCTAGAGATCCATTTATGGACTCAAACAGGCTTCGAGGATTTGGAACATCTGGTTTGATGAAATGATCAAAATGTTTGATTTTCACAAGTCATCCTGATGAACCAGGTGTTTATAAGAAGGTTAGTGGAAGCGCAGTTGCATTTGTTGTGCTCTATGTTGACGACATTCTACTAATTGGGAATGATGTAGGCATGTTGCAATCAACAAGTACTTGGTTGTCTTAATATAAAGGCATTTTTCTTTATCTTATGTTTTGTATTTATTATTTAATTGCTCATAGATAAAGTCCTTAGATCATTTCAAGATATGGGGCATGGTTGAGCATTTGATGGCGATCATGGAACATGCCTCTAAGGCTTTGATCTTAAAATAGTTCCAAGTCAATGGGTTTTTCCAGATAGGACATTGAATAACCCCGTAATACTTGTGTATATGATGCATGCTCGTGAGACGAGAATATTGCATTCCATTAACATTAGCGTTTATATGTAAATGCATACATGCGGGTGCTTGTGGCGAACAAGTTCACTAAACATGACCCTAATGGAAGTTCTTATATGGAAACTTTGTTCATCGAATAAGAATTTTCATACTGCAATAGTACATGATTAATCCTTGTACTTGAGGCACGACAGTAGCCTTATGTCTGTCCTGCAATACTTTGATTTATCTTTTGATTGCTTGACAATCACAAAAGGGTATTTCGGGTATTGCACTGTGATAGGTGTGAGTTTTGCATGTATTTTGAGGCGTATTTCGAGCTATAATGATGGGTAAACATGCACATACTCGCGTTAAATGTTACATATTCACTCCTTGTGGAAAAGATATTACACTTTGCTTATTTTGTAGAAATTTCATGATATTTGAAGCAAATTGAATACGAATACGAGGAAAGCAAAGTGGAAACACGGAGAATTGAGTGGTTATACGAAAAGTGAAGCCTAAAAGAGCGAAAATTGAGCGTCTACGGAAAAGACAAGGGGCACACAGGTTGGGCGTGTCTCAGACACCACCCGTGCACCCCTGTATGAAGATAACTCGAGCTGTAGCATGGCGCAAGGGTAGCCCATGCATCGACGCATGACCCGTGCGTCTTACAGAGGATGACTAAATTCACCGAAGTGGTGCACGGGTAGGACGTGCTCCGACGCACCACCCGTGCACCCTACAGAGAGTTGGATTATTTCAGCAGGGTGGCGCACGGGTAACCCGTGCTCCGACGCACCACCCGTGCCTCTACTGAATCCCATAATCTGCAAAGCATTATGCCCTAAACTTGATGGTGGGTATAAAAAGGCTTTTTGGGAGGCGCACACAAGGATATTCTGGCATTTTTGGGATCTACAACACAAGACAAGGGTCAACTCTTGGAAGGAGATATCAAGGAGACAATCGGGTTGCATCGGAGCTTGAGGAACGGAGATATATCGAGAGATTGTCGACTTTCCTAAGTTTTTCTTGCTTCTCTTTTAGTTTCAATCTTTCATCTTCATTTGTAATGACTTTGAACACTTTGTTTATAAGTTGTTTAATCATGTGTAGCTAAACTCTAGAGATTTCCGGGTTTTGGAAGTAGATTAATGAACTCTTGTTGGATGTTTTAATCTTAGTTGAAGTTATTATCTTGAAGCCTATTTGAGTATTTTGAGCTTATTCTTGTTTTATCACTTGATCAATGATTTAACTTGTTTGATATATTGATTCATAATTCGAGAGATGAGTTTCAATATTAGATCTTGAATACTCGACACAAATATTTGCATGAATCCAGAGGTTTGTAAATATTTGTGAGGACATTTGATCTTTTAAACTTTTGGGAGTTGAATGCTTCATGTTGAGTAGAGATGCTAGCATAAGTATTTCAATCTACGTTTTATATGCATCTCGAGAGGGATGATAAAATAGCTTTGTGATCGTCTTATAGGAATATTGATAATAACGTGGCTTGATTAAATCGGACAACAAGAGAGTTATTAATCGAAACCTTAACTCGGAAATCCATTTCATTATCTTGATACTTCTATCATTTGTATTATCTTAATCTTGTGTTTTAGTGATTCAAATTGTCTTGATCTCAATATAACAATCATCAAATTTCGACCGTCTAAATAAAAATAAGTCTATTTTGGTTCAATACTTAGCGCATAAATTTATTAGTCTCCGTGGATACGACCTTGCTACCCTATTCTATAACGTACACTGTACACTTGAGGTGAAGCTAAAAATATAGGCGAACAAGTTTTTGGCGCCGTTGCCGGGGACTAATACAATTTATGGTGCTAATATTGCGATAGATAGAATTATTCTTAATTTAGACATTCTTTTTATTTTTTTTTATTTTGGTGTGACTTTAATTCCACATTATTTGACTTGTTACTTTTAGTTTGGTCCAGGTAGTGCATGAACACGCGCTCTAGGCGGGGGGACTTAATACCGCTCATACCGGAAGTTGAGGCTTTCGCGAGGAGAATCGTGCTACCACTAGACGAGCTGAAAGACAACAAAATCTGATAGTGGGGGACTTGAATGAGTTACCAATACCGGCAAACAATGGTGGGAACGAGTTACCGATACCGGTTCAATAGCAAGCCATTTGTGATTACTTTTGACCACAAACGAATCGTAATTACGGTGGTATTGCCCATATTCCTATCAATGCCAACAATTTCGAGCTCAAACCGGCACTGATCAATATGGTGCAACAGAATCGTTTGGGGGTTCGAATCAAGATCCTAACTCTCACCTTGCACATTTTATCCAAATATGCAATACGATCAAAATGAACGGAGTCTCGGATGACGCCATAAGATTGCGCCTGTTCCCATTTTCTTTATGGGATAAGGCGAGAAATTGGTTGGGTACTTTGACGCAAGGCAGTGTAAGCACATGGGATGAACTGAGCCAAAAGTTCTTGTTTAAATTCTTTCCACCGAGCAAAACTTTTCAGCTCAAAAGCGAGATCACTCAATTCCGACAGTTCGATTCAGAGCCTTTGTACGAGGCTTGGGAAAGGTTTCGGGATTTGTTACGTAGATATCCACAACATGGGTTTCCAGAGGATCAACAGTTATCTTTCTTCTACAATGGTTTAATGGGACAGACGAGGGCATTTGTGGATGCCGCAGCGAGAGGAGCATTGTTGGCAAGGTTTCCACAAGATGCCTTGAACCTTCTTGAGAAAATGGCCATGAACAGTTACCGGTGGCCATCTGAAAGATTTAATGTACAACGAGTAGCCGAAATCTCGGATTCAGACCCAATTAAAACATTGACGACATAAGTAGCAACTTTGACAACTCAATTGAGTGTATTTACGAAGGGGCCAGAAGCAGGCACGAGCATGGGCAGTGAAGCTCTTCTATATCCGATGGAAGAGGTAAATTATGTGAATAACCGGAATTTCAACAATTCCGGAATAATTCAAACCCAACGCACTACCATCCAGGGTTGAGAAATCATGAAAATGTTTCCTATGCAAATACAAAGAATGTGTTGCAACCTCCGCCGGGATTTAATGCTTCAAGTGGAGGCGGTAATGGGGAAGGCAAATCATCGTTGGAAGATGCACTCACCTCCTTCATAAATCAATCTAATGCTTTCATGAATGATACGAGGAGTCGCCTCGCTAAGCAAGACCTTCGTATGGATAAGATAGAACAACAAGTGACAAGCTCGATAAAGAATCTGGAGACTCAAATGGGTCAATTGGCTACAATTGTGGGTGGTCAACATCAAAAGGATCAATTTCCAAGTAATACGGAAATTAATCTTAAGGAACAATGCAAGGCGATTCGTTTACGAAGCGGCACGGAATATGAGAGGCCTAAAGAAAAATCTGGGAATCTGAAACTTTCGGATGAAGCATCTAGGCCGGAAGCGGGAGAATCCGTGATGAAGGATGATATTGAAGAAAATAGGAAAGAAGAGAACAAAGAGGCGAAACAAACAGGGGCTGAGAAGCTAAAATCATCATCTAACTCGAATATATCTAAGTTGCCTATATCTCTTCCCTTTCCTCAAAGATTTCAAAAGAAAAAGCTTGATGATCAATTTGCCAAATTTCTTGATATATTTAAGAAATTGCACATTAACATTCCTTTTGCAAATGCACTAGAACAGATGCCAAACTATGCGAAATTTCTTAAGGATGTTATGTCAAAAAAGCGGAGGATGACAAGCTTTGAAACGGTGAATTTGGCAGAAGAATGTAGTGCGATTATCCAAAGAAAGCTACCACAAAAACTGAAAGATCCGGGGAGTTTCACTATCCCTTGTGCTATTGGTGGTAATTTCTTTAATAAAACGTTATGTGATTTGGGGGCAAGTATTAACTTGATGCCTTTGTCCATTTTCAGAAAGCTTGGATTAGGCGACGTGAAACCAACTACGGTGACATTGCAACTTGCAGACCGATCACTTACGTATCCAAGGGGAATTATTGAAGGCGTAATGGTAAGAGTTGATAAATTTATATTCCCCGTAGATTTCTTGGTTTTGGATATGGAAGAAGATCGAGACGTTTCACTGATACTTGGACGTCCTTTCCTAGCCACGGGTAAAGCCTTAATAGATGTGCAAAAAGGGGAACTCACATTATGTGTTAATGATGAGCATGTTTTATTTTCTATATATAAGGCAATGAATTCATGATTCGGTGGAGAATTGTAATTTTTTGGATATAGTTAGTTCATGCATTGAGGATTATGTTGATCATACATTGTCTACAGATGATTTGGAATTTGGTCTAACCCACTCATGCTCAATGTCGAGTGTTGTACTTGATTTTGATAACCAAGATTTGTACGACTATGTTTGTGCCTTAGATCATATGCAAGAACTACCTAAGAGCGCAAGAGGCGAGAACGCAAAGCCAGAAATAAAGGAACCGAATTTGCAGAAACGCACCACCCATGCGTCCACGCACGGGCAACCCATGCGTGATGCTGAGGGAAGAATTGAAGTCTCTGAAGGGGACACGGGCCGTGCGCTGGAGCACGTGCAACCCCGTGCGTGATACTGAGGGACGAGTTGAGCTCTCTGAACAGCACACGGGCCGTGCGCAGGCACATGGGCAGCCCGTGCGTGAACCTCAAGGAACAACACCGACTCCGGAACTCAAGCAATTACCTGAACACCTCAAATATGCATTCCTTAGGGCAAATAATGCAAATCCGGTAATTGTTTCATCTCTTCTCACTCCTACTCAACTTGATAAACTGTTAAGGGTTTTAAGAAAACATAAGTCGGCACTAGGATGGTCTATAACTGATTTAAAAGACATAAGTCCATCTATTGTGATGCATAAAATTCGGATGGAAGATGTTTATAAACCATCTGTGCAAAACCAAAGACGACTAAACCCTATCATGAAAGATGTGGTTAGGAAGGAAGTGTTGAAATTGGTTGGATGTCGGGATCATTTATGCGATATCTGATAGTTCATGGGTGAGTCCTAGACAAGTGGTCTTTGAAAAAAAAAGGGGGTAAAAAGCATGGTGAAAAATGAAAATGAGGAACAAATTGCTACTAGAATTGTTACTAGGGTGGCGAATATGTATTGATTATAGAAAACTTAATGATGCCACTTTAAAAGATCACTTCCCCTCCCCTTTATCGATATGATGTTGGATTGGCTTTAAAAGGCTATGATTATTATTGTTTTTTAGATGGTTATTCGGTACAATCAAATCATGATTGCGTAGGGAAGACCAAGAGAAAACAACATTTACATGTCCGTATGGCACATTTGCATTTCGTCGCATGCCATTTGGTTTATGTAATGCGCCTGCCACTTTCCAACGTTGTATGATGGCTATATTTCATGATCTTATTGAAAAAGTGATGGAGGAGTTTATGGACGATTTCTCTGTGTTTGGTGATTCTTTTGATAATTGTCTTCACAATCTTTCCCTAGTTTTGCAGCGATGTGAAGAGACCAATCTAGTACTAAATTGGGAAAAGTGCCATTTTATGGTACGCGATGGCATTGTACTTGGTCATTGAGTCTCTTCTGCAGGTTTGGAAGTTGATCGGGCAAAGATTGTGGCAATTGAGAAGTTACCACCTCCTACAAATGAGAAAGCCATTCGGAGCTTCTTAGGCCAGGCCGGATTTTACAGAAGGTTTATCCGTGACTTTTCTAAAATTTCTAAGCTTTGAGCCAATTGCTAGAAAAAGATGCTGCTTTCAATTTTTCCAATGATTATTTGCAGGCGTTTGAAATGTTGAAGAAGGCATTGGTCACCGCACCTATTCTGGTCGCCCCAGATTGGAGTCAACCATTTGAGCTGATGTGTGATGCAAGCGACTTTGCGGTTGGGGCTGTTCTCAGTCAAAAAAGGGAAAAATTGTTCCGATCCATCTACTATGCAAGTCGAACGTTGGACAGTGCTAAACAGAATTATACCACAACCAAGAAAGAGATGTTGGCGATTGTTTTCGCATTCGATAAATTCCGATCTTACTTGATCGGGACGAAAACGATTGTGCATACCGACCATG
This sequence comes from Rehmannia glutinosa, assembly GCA_016081115.2. NCBI lineage: Eukaryota > Viridiplantae > Streptophyta > Magnoliopsida > Lamiales > Orobanchaceae > Rehmannia > Rehmannia glutinosa. The sequence goes on along the minus strand of CM071933.1, from coordinate 7,064,033 downwards.
CGGCTATCAAATACCTCTTTGACAAGAAGGATGCAAAACCGAGGTTAATTCGATGGATCTTATTATTACAAGAGTTTGATGTGGAAATCAAGGACCGGAAAGGATGCGAGAACGTGGTAGCGGACCATTTGTCTCGATTAGAAAATCAAGAGGGAGCAAAAGGAAGTACGGGATTCATAAAAGAGGAGTTTCCTGATGAACGATTACTCATGCTTGAGGCAAAGTTCCCGTGGTATGCGGACTTTGTCAACTACTTGGCTGCCGGAGTTCTACCTCCGGATCTATCACCGTATCAAAATAAGAAATTCTTACATGATGTAAAGTTCTACATGTGGGAAGACCCCCTACTCTTTAAGAGGTGCGCGGACAAAATCATAAGAAGATGCGTACCTCAAGAAGTGTCACTCTTCACCCTCTGGCGGACACTTTGGCCCCACTCGCACCACAGCGAAGGTATTGCAAAGTGGGCTATATTGGCCCACTTTATTTAATGACTGTTATTTGTTTGTGCAACAATGTGACAGGTGTCAGCGAATGGGAAACATTTCAAGGAAACACGAGATGCCAATGACCAATGTAATTGAAGTGGAGTTGTTCGATGTGTGGGGGATTGATTTTATGGGCCCATTTCCATCGTCTTCGGGTTATCAATATATTCTACTTGCTGTGGAATATGTATCCCATTGGGTAGAGGCGATTCCTTCCAAAACAAATGATGCTCAGGTTGTAATGCGATTCCTTAAGAAAAACATCTTTACAAGATTCGGCACTCCAAGAGCTTTAATTAGTGATGGAGGGTCGCATTTTGTAAACAAATTGATGAGCAACTTGTTGGCAAAATATGGGGTCAAACATAAAGTTGCATTGGCATATCATCCACAAGCCAATGGACAAGCAGAAGTGGCTAACAGGGAGATCAAACAAATCCTTGAAAAGACGGTGAACATCAACCGAAAAGATTGGACGTTAAAATTGGATGACGCTTTGTGGGCATACCGGACTGCATATAAGACACCGTTGGGCACATCTCCATATCAACTTGTCTTTGGGAAGTCATTCCATTTGCCGGTAGAATTGGAGCACAAAGCATTTTGGGCGGTCAAGAAACTAAATCTGGATTTTTAGAAAGCCGGCGAGGAAAGGTTGCTCCATTTGAATCAGATGGAAGAGTTTCGGGATGAAGCTTACGAAAATTCCCGAATTTACAAGGAAAGAACCAAGAGGTGGCATGATAAGATGATCAAGAAAAGAGAGTTTTTACTGGGAGAACCGGTGCTCCTATACAATTCACGCCTTAAATTTTTCCCGAGAAAACTCAAGTCTAAGTGGTCGGGGCCATTCGTGATAAAGAAAGTATTGAATCCACCCGGGATTGTAGAATTGTTGACAAAAGAAGGCGAGACTTTCATGGTAAACGGCCAACAGATTAAACACTATTTCCACCGAGGAAATCAAGAGGAGGTGACATCCACCACCTTGCGCGACCCGTAATTTAACAAAACAGGCGTCAAGCTAAAGACGTTAAATATAGCGCTTGTTGGGAGGCAACCCAACGGTTTTTCGTGTGACTTTCATTTTTGTGTGTGTTTAGTTTCAATTTTGTGTGAGTTGAGTGATTTGATATGCGTGTTTCTATTAATGAGTGTGATTTGTGTGTTTTTGTTTCATTTTTGTGTGTTTTTATTCAAAAAAATAAAATAAAATTTGAATTGTTGTACAGGTGCGCACGGGTAACCCGTGCGTAGGCACACCACCCGTGTGCCCTACAGAGAGTGAGGAGTTTACCGGGGTGGCGCACGGGTAGCCCGTGCTTTGACGCACCACCCGTGCGCCCTTCAGAAGGGGCATAAATAAGAGCAGTTTTAAAACTGCTCTCATTCTCAACCTCTCCAAATAGCGCGCCCCTCCCTAATCCTCCCTTGTTTTCGAAATTTCTTGAAGTTTTCACTCAAATTCATCCATTTAATCCCTCCCCCATCACAATAGAACTTCACCTTACATCGAATTCGAATTTGCTTGAAGAATTGTGAGCACAAGCACTTAGGGTTCAAGTCATCTACTCGAGTCTCACTTAGAGAATTCCGGTAAGAACACCGTTTCTCCTTGCGAATTCGTTGTCCATTATGTATTAGGGATCATGATAGGTGCTTAGTTTGATATTTTTGCTATGAATTGTGTGAATTATTCTTTGAGGCAAATTATCAAACACCTTGTGGGCTTGTGTAATTGAGGAGATTTAGGATGAATTGTTGATGAATAAGGCATGGCCAATGATTGTTTAAGCTAATACTTGTCTAGAATGGCCATAATTTTAGCTTGCTTGGGGTAGTTGATCGATCAAAGTAAAGTAGGGAAGTGAATTTGCATCACCTAATATGTTAGCTTTTATCCCCTACTTTGTTGTTGCCATTGATGATATTGGGACACTAATGGAATGTATTTCAGGTACAAATCTTCCATGGCCGATGAAAGGAGACGTGCACGCGGGGCGGCACAACGCGACATGCACGCGTTGGGGAGACGTGCATACGGGGCAGCACAACGCGACGTGGCACCGCCAGAGGTCGACCAAAACAGTCCAGCGGCATATGGGGTTGACTTGACAAATGCCGATGATCTTGAGCGATGGAATCGCTTGATCGGTCACCAAATAGCTCCATCCCGCTATGCCGATGATGATTGTACCCAAACTTTGGGGATACATGAGGACGTTTGGCGTCTCTTAGCAAAGGTTGGATGGACAAACTTCATGAGCCGAAGGTGGCCGACCTTTAAACGATATACATTGGAGTTTTTGAGTACCGTGGAAGTACTCAAACAAGGCGGGACTTTTGAACCGTATATGATAAAATTTCAGTTAGGGAATGTTCGTAGGCAACTGTCTATGACCCAATTGAACACCATTTTCGAGGTTCCAACAAACGCTCGTACCCGCCCGATGCCCCATTATGATCAATACGACTTCTGGAGAAATGCTTGTGGAAACACCACAAACGGGGCCGATGTTGTATGCCGCGCGGACCGCCAAAGCCTCTTGGATCCAGAATCCAGTTTTTCGGTATATACAACGCGTGACTGCATCCTCTGTGTTCGCCCGAGAAAATATTGGAGGGATGACGACTAAGGAGCTTTATTTTCTCTGGTGTATGGTCACAAATACCCCCTACAACACAGCCGTCAATTTCGCAGAGCAAATAGAACAGTTAGCTAGGCGGGAAGGGGGTACAATTTCTATAGAGGGCCTCATTACCCCTATTGCCCGGCATTTCAATGTCAATTTCCGAGGCTTGGAGCCTATCCCGGGCAGCACTCGGGTTAATTTGGCATCGTTGCACCACATAAAGTTCATAGCAAACGAAGACAACACATTGGTACTTCTACAAAAGAAAGGTGCTGCATTTTCGTTGCCTAACCCGCCATACACCATAGTCGATGCATTGACGGACACCACCAACTTCCTAATGAACTCTGACGCACATAACCAAATTACAGAGGCTATAGAGGCAAGAAAGAAGCGCAGAGTTGAAGGTTTCTTGGATGAAGAGGATATGGTGGCCGAGGAGGATGAGATACATGGACGCGAAATGGGGATGGAACCTCATCACCCCCAAATTGGATATGATATACCCGAGTCCTCACACGGAGGCGATTACCCCCGACATTCTCAAAGCGGGGATCGTCCCCATTTCTCATAGTGGAGGACCCCAACGCGCATCGATTTTCAAGACATGTTATATGTGTTTGGGGAGGACTTGCGTCGGCAAGGAGAAGAAGAGGAGGCAAGGAGAGGATTTGAGGCAACATAGGGCTGATTTTCTCGCGTTCAGCAAGAGATATGATCGGCGTTCCGAGGAGACGTGGCAAGTGCTCCAACAGCTACAAATGTGGCGTATTTCTCAAAGCCACTTCCCACCGCCGCCACCACAGTGATTCAGGTATATCCCCACTTTTCGTTATTGAAATTCTATTTTTCCCCTTAGGACACTATAATTTCATTCAAGTTTGGGGGGATAGATAGTATTTTAATATATGAAAAGTGTGGATACAAAAAAAAAAACAAAATACTCATGCATTTTGTGTTTTCATATAGTTGCATTAGAGCATTCTAAGTTGCATTTGCATTAGAGCACGTTTATAGCTTTAGCACGTCTATTGCTTTCGTAGTGGTTTAGAGTGAGTTATTTGGGCATGTTGCATCTTGTTGTTGTGTGTTGATTGAAAATTCATATTGTTGGGATTGGATGTTGGTTATGAGTTGATTGAGCCTTGAATAGATGACATTGAGCATGTTGATATGGAAAACTTGGTTTGATGCTTTGAATTACATAATTGCAAGCCTCGTGAGCTTTTGAGCCTTTTTATCGCTTGTATCTTGTGCGATCTTGTTGTGATTTGAGTGTATCATTCATGTTGTTAAAATTCTAGAACTTGCATGGGTATCTCTGTCAAGGCCACATGTTGTATGCGAATTGTGAAGGTGATTAAAGGCCATTTTTGTTAGCCCTTCAAGCCTTTTGCTTACCTAATGATGATATTGAAATTCCTAGTTAGCCAAGTTGAGCCTATAGCCTATTTCTTTGATAACCACAAAATTTAACCCTTGATCTTAATATATCCATCACCTTAAACTCGAATGTATAGCGTTGAGTAAAGGAATGAATGAGGATGAATGGGTGGGAATTGAAAAGTAGGGTAAATGGGCACACTTGGTTAAATGGGACATAAAGAGGAAGGAAAGGAGTTGAGTAAAAAAAAAAGTGTTGAAAATGCACAAATGAAAATTTGATAAACTTGGGGGGCGAAGGATTGTGAATTGAGGCGATTCTCAAAAGAAAGAAAGGAAATGGAGATAAATAAAGTTGATAAAAATGAGGGCTGATTGGAGTAGCATATGGGATTGTAATGAAAATGATTGATATGCTCATCGGTCTATATACTCGAGTTTGAGTCACTTTATCCACAATTTCCTACCCAAACCAAAGAGTCTTCATTACAACCAAATGAGAAAGTCCTTTTTGATTCACAAATTGCATACACTTTAGTGGCGGAGATATGAGACGAATTGCAAGCCTATGGTAATTTTGCGACATCGAATTGATTTGAGCGTAAACACGTCCTATATCCTCGTGAGATGAGAGTATACCGTTAACTTTGAGAGTTGGAATTCAGAGCATTTCACTTTGTTTACTTGAGGCGTGTTCTTTGATCAGATATTTGAGGCTTGATTGGTTTGTTGCTTAACGTTCATGATGAACAATATGAATTTCTTTTTGGATCCGTTGTGTGCGCTTTTATTCTTATCTCCCTATTGTGCTTGATCGTGTTTTCAAAAATTGTTGATCGGGACGGTCAACGTGTAAGTTTGGGGGATTTTGATAGGTGTGAGTTTTGCATGTATTTTGAGGCGTATTTCGAGCTATAATGATGGGTAAACATGCACATACTCGCGTTAAATGTTACATATTCACTCCTTGTGGAAAAGATATTACACTTTGCTTATTTTGTAGGAATTTCATGATATTTGAAGCAAATTGAATACGAATACGAGGAAAGCAAAGTGGAAACACGGAGAATTGAGTGGGTATACGAAAAGTGAAGCCTAAAAGAGCGAAATTTGAGCGTCTACGGAAAAGACAAGGTGCACACGGGTTGGGCGTGCCTCAGACACCACCCGTGCACCCCTGTATAAAGATAACTCGAGCTGCAGCATGGCGCACGGGTAGCCCATGCATCGACGCATGACCCGTGCGTCCTACAGAGGATGACTGAATTCACCGGAGTGGCGCACGGGTAGGCCGTGCTCTGACGCACCACCCATGCACCCCAGAGAGTTGGATTATTTCAAAGCAGGTGGCGCACGGGTAACCCGTGCTCGACGACGCACCACCCGTCGTCGTCTCGCTACTGAATCCCATAATCTGCAAAGATTATGCCCTAAACTTGATGGTGGGTATGAAAAGGCTTTTTGGGGCGCACACAAGGATATTCTCGGCATTTTGGGATCTACAACACAAGACAAGGGTCAACTCTTGGAAGGAGATATCAAGGAGACAAGTGGGTTGCATCAGAGCTTGAAGAACGGAGATATATCGAGAGATTGTCGACGTTCCTAAGTTTTTCTTGCTTCTCTTTTAGTTTCAATCTTTCATCTTCATTTGTAATGGCTTTGAACACTTTGTTTATAAGTTGTTTAATCATGTGTAGCTAAACTCTAGAGATTTCCGGTTTTGGAAGTAGATTAATGAACTCTTGTTGGATGTTTTAATCTTAGTTGAAGTTATTATCTTGAAGCCTATTTGAGTATTTTGAGCTTATTCTTGTTTTATCACTTGATCAATGATTTAACTTGTTTGATATATTGATTCATAATTCGAGAGATGAGTTTCAATATTAGATCTTGAATACTCGACACAAATATTTGCATGAATCGAGAGGTTTGTAAATATTTGTGAGGACATTTGATCTTTTAAACTTTTGGGAGTTGAATGCTTCATGTTGAGTAGAGATGCTAGCATAAGTATTTCAATCTACGTTTTATATGCATCTCGAGAGGGAGGATAAAATAGCTTTGTGATCGTCTTATAGGAATATTGATAATAATGTGGCTTGATTAAATCGGACAACAAGAGGGTTATTAATCGAAACCTTAACTCGGAAATCCATTTCATTATCTTGATACTTCTATCATTTGTATTATCTTAATCTTGTGTTTTAGTGATTCAAATTGTCTTGATCTCAATATAACAATCATCAAATAAAAATAAGTCTATTTTGGTTCAATACTTAGCGCATAAATTTATTAGTCTCCGTGGATACGACCTTGCTACCCTATTCTATAACGTACACCGTACACTTGCGGTGAAGCTAAAAATATAGGCGAACAAGTTTTTGGCGCCGTTGTCGGGGACTAATACAATTTATGGTGCTAATATTGCGATAGGTAGAATTATTCTTAATTTAGACATTCTTTTTATTTTTTTTTATTTTGGTGTGACTTTAATTCCACATTATTTGACTTGTTTCTTTTAGTTTGGTCCAGGTAGTGCATGAACACGCGCTCTAGGCGGGGGGACTTAATACCGCTCATACCAGAAGTTGAGGCTTTCACGAGGAGAATCAGTGCTACCACTAGACGGGTTGAAAGACAACACAATCCGATAATAGGGGATTTGAATGAGTTACCAATACCGGCAAACAATGGTGGGAACGAGTTACCGATACCGGTTCAATAGCAAGCCATTCGTGATTACTTTCGACCACAAACGAATCGTAATTACGGTGGTATTGCCCATATTCCTATCAATGCCAACAACTTCGAGCTCAAACCGACACTGATCAATATGGTGCAACAGAATCAGTTTGGGGGTTCGCAGAATCGAAGATCCTAACTCTCACCTTGCACATTTTATCCAAATATGCAATACGATCAAAATGAACGGAGTCTCGGATGACGCCATAAGATTGCGCCTGTTCCCATTTTCTTTACGGGATAAGGCGAGAAATTGGTTGGGTACTTTGACGCAAGGCAGTGTAAGCACATGGGACGAACTGAGCCAAAAGCTCTTGTTTAAATTCTTTCCACCGAGCAAAACTTTGCAGCTCAAAAGCGAGATCACTCAATTCCGATAGTTCGATTCAGAGCCTTTGCACGAGGCTTGGGAAAGGTTTCGGGATTTGTTACGTAGATGTCCACAACATGGGTTTCCTGAGGATCAACAATTATGTTTCTTCTACAATGGTTTAATTGGACAAACAAGGGCATTTGTGGATGCCGCAGCGGGAGGAGCATTGTTGGCAAGGTTTCCACAAGATGCCTTGAACCTTCTTGAGGAAATGGCCATGAACAGTTACCAGTGGCCATCTAAAAGATCTAATGTACAACGAGTAGCCGAAATCTCGGATTCAGACCCAATTAAAACATTGACGGCACAAGTAGCAGCTTTGACAACTCAATTGAGTGTATTTACGAAGGGGCCAGAAGCAGGCACGAGTATGGGTAGTGAAGCTCTTCTATATCTGATGGAAGTGGTAAATTATGTGAATAACCGAAATTTCAACAATTTCCGGAATAATTTAACCCAACGCACTACCATCCAGGGTTGAGAAATCATGAAAAGTTTTCCTATGCAAATACAAAGAATGTGTTGCAACCTCCGCCGGGATTTAATGCTTCAAGTGGAGGCGGTAATGGGGAAGACAAATCGTCGTTGGAAGATGCACTCACCTCCTTCATAAATCAATCTAATGCTTTCATGAATGATACGAGGAGCCGCCTCGCTAAGCAAGACCTTCGTATGGATAAGATAGAACAACAAGTGACAAGCTCGATAAAGAATCTGGAGACTCAAATGGGTCAATTGGCTACAATTGTGGGTGGTCAACATCAAAAGGGTCAATTTCCAAGTAATACAAGTATACTAATTAATATGATTAATTGGTAGAAATAATTATTCGAAAGTTACAAAAGTTGTAAGCCTACTGCTAGTGTTACTTGTGAACCTAAAAGGGTCACACATAATTTTTTTTGTTGACAATTCCAAACTGATAAATTCAATAGTTGAATGCAATTAATTAATATAGATTAATTAATTAGGATTTTATTTTAATTCAATAATTGAATTAAATATTTAATTAAATAATATGATTATCTATTTAAATCTAATTGGATTAGAAGGCTCAATGAAATGAATAGAATAAATTAATTAATCAATTAGATTGATTAATTTGGGCTTTGGGTATTAATTATTTGAATTAATTAGTTGTACTTTGAAATCCAAGCCCATATATAATCTAGTAGGCCTAATTGTAGAAGCCCATTAGATTATTGAGTATAAATAAAAAATAAGATTTATTTATGTACATATATATATATAGGATTTGGATCAGGTGAGTCCACATAACTTATGTGAGTACACGAGACCAAATCTGAGGCATTGATTTAATTTTTAAACGGTTGAGATTAATCAGATTTTACCATTTTTTAATATATAACTTAATAAAAAAGGACTTTTTGGTAATTTTAATTATGATCAATTTTTGGGAGGGAAATTATTTTTGGTAGTGGGCTAAAATTTAGGAACAGATTAAGGGACGTGTGTAATCTAAAATCTTAACTATCTTCTAAAATAGAACCATGTCGATCGCTTTGAGCTGGACGAGTGGTTATGGGGTGGAATTGAATCCAACATCTTGGTTGCCTGTTGACTTTCCGAGCCAAACTAAGAGAAGAGATGATTCCTCTTCCATGTTTGGCTTGATAGACAACAACCTGAGCAACAATAGAGAGTGAGTTTAAGGCATCTTGTCCATTTTTTCAATTTGTTTTTGCCAGAGGGTACATTATTTGCTGCAGCAGCTAATAGATTTTTCCAACTTGGTAAACGAAGAGTCAGAAGAGTTCTTCTCTCTACAAACACGACAATTCTCTCTGCAAACCATCCCCCAAATAATCCCTACCGTGAGAAAACGCATTTCCATTTTCATTTTTCAAGAGTTCTTCTCCCTGCAAACCATCTCTAACCTTATCCCTACCGCGAGAAGTCCTTGTTCATCCCTACCGTGAGAAATACCAGCAAAGTGTAAAACCCTTCGTTCGAAAATCAAAAAATCAGTCTCATCAATCGGTCGAGAATCAAGTAGGAGTTGAACAATCTGCACCAACATCACTCAGGGCATCTTGAAATTTCCTTGGAAGAAGCGGCCCGAAAAACCCCGAATTTGCTAAAAAAATCCCTATTCGGGCAGGTAGCAAATTTGTTTTTCTTTTTTTTTGTTCGTTTTTTTTATTGCATTTTTTATGTAAGACATTTTGTTATTGCTGGATATGTTTTAAAATTGCATATTATTGTTGAAAAAATGCTTATGATTGTTATGTAATATGCTTATATATGTTTTAGATTATACTGTCAAACGAGGGGAGGGTGGCAATTAGTATTTCCTACTTTCTCAGAAGTATTGGGAGATTGTTTGACTGAGGCAAAAATTGGTTATTTTTGTCAATAATTATGCTCACATTTGTTTTTTACAAGTATTGGGCGATTCCTTTAATGAGGCAAAAACATTGCTTATCTATGGTTCATATTATGCTTATATATATTAATGTATGTGCAAATTATTGGGATTGGTTGTGTTTTTATTTCTTATTGTCTTTATTATTTGAAAAAAAATGAAGTATGGGAGATTGCTCTAATGGGAGTTTAATATGCATATTGTTGTTGATAACTTTGCTTATTTATGTTGCGTATTTTGCTTATGCATGTTTTATATAATGCTTTCATACATGAGGTAATTAGTGTTTGCCACTTTTTTTTTCTAAGTTTGGGGTTTTGGCTGTTTGATGTTTTCTACTACTTATTGGTGTTGACAATCACGCTTATTCATATTTTATATCATGCTTATGCGTTTCATATAGTGTGCTTAAATTTGTTTTTGTTTGTTAATAAATGCTTCAGTTAAATGACTAGTGTCCATTTTTTTTGTTAATGTTTTTGTTGGAAATAACTAAAGAGAGCAAGAAGATGAAGGCGTCAGCTATTGATGATCGTGCAGAGGCGAGTAAGAAAAATGTGGGGAAGGATAAGGGGAAAAAAGTGGTAGATGGTAGCAAGGCTGATGAAGATTCCAAATATCCTAGGTTGATGATGCATAGAAAGTATACAGCTTCAACATATTTGGATGGAAAGAATGAGCAAAGGGAGGCGGTCTTGGAACGGGCGAATGAGTTTGCCAAAATAAAATAGGATCAATCCGAAACGTTTGTCGCTTCGTACTTTTAATCAAAGTGTTGATTACTGGAGTGTTTTATAGACATTTTAAATTTAGTTGGTTTTTGAGGTAATTGTAGTTGATGTTGAATGTTTTTTTATTATTGTCGTTGTGTTAGTTCATGGTTGTTATCTTTTCTGCAAAGCATAATTCAGTTGCTTATGTAAGCAAAAATCAACTAGTCTATAAGCATAATTCAACTTTATTGTAATCAATTATCTTCATGGTATCTTATAATGTTTCTAACAGTATTTCAAATATTTTTTAAGCAGAGTTCGATTGTTTTGTAAGCAGAAGTGAATTGCTTTGCAAGCATTTAATCTTTTCAAGTATCTTATATTTTTTGCAGTATACAAATATTTTGTAAGCAGGATTCAAATACTTTGTAAGCAGAAGTCAATTGACTTATAAGCAATTATCTTCATGGTATTTTATACTGTTAGCAATATCAATTATTTTCATTTTTTTCTTTTGGTCGAAAAGCATTACAACAGTAACAAATAAGCAAAACACAAAGTATTAAAAAGCATTATAATAAGAAATCATATGCAATTTGTAATATGTAAATAAGTGGTGTTAAAATAATAAGCATGTAGTCACAATATTTTTTATCGAGCACATGCCTTTTTTTTTATTTGTTAGCAACAATTTTTAGGATTGTATCAAACAAATAATTATAAAATTTGAAATAAACATAAATATTAAGCGGTAAAATATGCATAAATAAGCAGTATCAAATGCTTTAATAAGCAATATCAAACATGCACTTCAAAAATAACGTCAATAAGAGTGAATTCTACTTATTGCACATTCTGGTATTGTGCGAACCTATTTCGCCACATTTCCCACAACGTCTCTTCAATTTCTGCACGGCCTTGATTAATTTCTCTTTCTGACTCTGAAGTCAGCTCTTGACTCGACTCCCGCTTCCCTTATTTTTTGCATGTGTTGGTGGCAACACTACAACGCCTAGCTGGGATTTGTCCCCAACGAATGCGTGTGCCTAATTTCAAAACTTTTTATTGTGTGAGAACCAGATGCAGTGGCTTGGAACACGCACCGCGCCTTGCATCCCACCCTTGTCGGTTTTCTGTGTCTCAATTGTGAGCTTTCGTCATCATTTAGCATTGCTTCTTCATGAGATGTAGATGAGCTCTTAACCTTTTTGAACCCTTCGCGGTGCACAGAACAAACGTAAGCAACATGATGCATTCATGACAGCAGTATTTAAGCACATATAAGCAGTATTTTCGATCATAACATGCATGTTTTTTAAAGAAAAAAATGGGGGACGAAGAATTGAATTTTCTGCATTAGCAAGTATGTTCATAATTATAAGCATATTCATAGTCACAAATAAGCACGATTATAGACACACACAGAAACTTTCTGGGTAAACATAAAAACAAAATGGGGATGAAGAATTAAATTTTCTGCATTCGCAAGTATGTTCATACTTATAAGCATATTCATAGGCACAAACAAGCAAGATTATAGACACGAATAAGCAACTTTCTGGATAAAAATACCAAAAAAAAAATGGGGATGAAGAATTTAATTTTTTCTGGATTCGCAATTATGTTCATAATTATAAGCATATTCTTTGACACAAATAAGCAAGATTATAGACATGCATAAGCAACTTTCTGGGTAAACATACCAAAAAAAATGAAATGATGAATCGAATGATTGTTTTAGAAAAATGCGAATCAAATTTTAATTGGATTCAGTAAAAAATGGAGAATATAAACAATCGAAAGGCGAGAAAAATGGTTACCTTGTTGTTCATTATTGTTGAAGCATTCTTCATAGGTTTCATCCATTTTTTCCCTTGCTTGAACTCTCAAAATGTTGACTTTCTGTACTGTGGGAGAAGATTTTTGTTGCAGACTCGGCAAAGAAGGTAATTATGGCTGAGGCGATTTTCCAGTAACATATTTGGTGGATTGTGATTGCAAATTTGATGGTAACTCATCTTATTTTAATGGGATTTACTAGATTTAGCCAACACCACTATTCTTATGTGGACTGATTTGCCCTCACGTTGACTTTATCACATAATTTATCAACATTAATCAAATTTAATCTCAACCATCGAAATAAGTAGATTTGTGGCTTGGATCTGGTCCTATGTACTCATATAATAAGAGGGTCCTATATAACCCTCCCCCTATATATATATATATATGATATATATTGATATATATGTACATAAGAGAGATTGATAAAACACGACAGTTTCATTTTTGGCACAAGACCACTAGTGTAGTGGTCCAACCCACTACATCATTAAGTGGGTAGTTTTTCTTTTTATTATATTATTAAACATGTTTATACATAAAGAAAAGAAAAAAGCTTAAAAGAGTAATGTAAAGATCAGTTGCATTTTTGAGACAAAAAAAATCAAAAAGTGGCCGTGAGTTTTCAGTTTTTGGAAAAAAAAAGAAAATAGTTCTTGGTTTCTAAAATTTTCCCTTAAGTGCTTATCTTCCTTGTTTGTGGATAATAATTAACTGATAAATTATTATTCTATAACAATTAATCTTCTATCACTAGTTGATTGTGAGATTAAAAGTTCTATTCCAATTATCATTTTTGAAGATCGGAATAAATTTACTAGCGAAAGATTTATCCTGTTGTCTACAATCAAAAGGTGGACTCGATTAGAGGGGAGACGTCTGAATCCCTATTGGTAAGCATTTGGAGTTTTGGTGATTGCCACATATCCGGGGATCGATTCCCTCTCAATCTTCGCTAAAAGAAGAAGACTCTACGAGGGTAATTTCCTTTTTCACTTACGAATCAAAATTTGTATTCTCGCATGATAACGAAAATGTCGATCGTTATAATCGCTACGTGAACCTACGGGGTTAACATTTATTATGATGAATGCACTTGTTTTAATTATATTAAAAATTTTAAATTTCCGTTGTGCGAACCCCGTGTGGTATAGCGAACCCAACAGTGGTATCAGAGCCACAGTTTGCATTTTCGTTATTAGATTTTGATTCGTTTTATGTTTATTTGATAATCATGTTATAGTTATTAAAATTTGTTTTAATAATTATTTGTGTGGGATAAAAAAATGTTTTATTTGATTTAAGTTGTGGGATTAAAAATATATATGATTTCTTAATTAAGAAAACTAGTTTCTTGTTTAAGTTTTATATATTGCTAAAATTGAAAACAAAGTTGGACATTTTTAAAAGTCTGCCAGAATCTCAAAGTGCCAAAATGTTTGTAAAATCGAATTGTTTCCATGCTTTAGTTTATTCACGTGCAAATTTGAGAAAGGTTAATTTACTTTTTCAAATTGCAAAGTTTCCTTGTTTCAATCTATTGTACATTTTAGTGGGTTTCTTCTTATGTGGATATACTTTTGGCAGCTAAATGCTTTAAATTCATGTGATGGATGTTTTAGCATGATTTATTTAGGGATGATCATGTGCATATGACTAGTGTGATTGGATGTGTTTTATTTCTTTGGGTTTTTGGGGCCTGCGAGCCTCTTATTCTATTTTTGTAAGTTCTTTAAATTTTCACATTGAGAGTAGACTAGGTGGTGAGGTTTTCCATTTATTGTAATTGGAAGACGTTCGATGCTAATGGCCAACGCCTGTAGGGGTAGATTTTTTCAAATGTAATAGAATAGGAGACTCAAGGCCCATGCGTGTATGGGTAAATTAATAAAATATAATAAAAATAGTTATATTTATTTTGTCCCTTTGATTGACCACAGACCCATTTTTGGCTCAAATGGGTCGCATAGGCTGGCCATGATCATCACACCGCTTTTTGCATAGGATGCATGTTAGATATATTTAATGCTTTTTGCTTGCGCTCATATGATGAATTGCGTTAAATAAAAACTCATCTAGTAATTAGGTTAATGAGGTCTTGAAAAGAAAACCCCAAGTTTTTGAAATTTAATAAGGAATTTAATTTTAATTAATTCCATATCAAACCAAATGGACAAGTTATGTTGGACATATCGTTCCATGCCTTCCATCAAAGGTAGACGACATGACGATGCTACCACACTTGGTCACTGACCACGAGTCATGGAGTGGTCTTGTGCTGGAAAGCTGTGATCCCTACCAAGCATTGAGATGTTAGTGGGATGGACTCGTCTTTATGTTGGTCACGAGTCATGGGACATCTTGATGCTCCATATACACGAAGATTTGATGGGTTATGTTTGACGCTTAGTAACATATAGGCTCATAAAATTGGGGTATATGAGAAAACGTGAGGCAAAATAATCTTGAGGGTTGTATAATTGATACAATTGTCAAATAGTTGACTACCAATGGAAATATCTCATGGGCTCATAAAATTGGGGTGTGAAATATTTCTGTTGGGCTTCAAGCCCATTAAGAAAATTAGATTTTCCGAATTTTATTATGGGGTTAATAAAATTTGAATAAAATAGTGGGAGACATTTAATATTGAAGACCTTATATTGAATGAATATATTTTCCATAGTTTACTCATTTTCTGCTTCATTTATATTTATAGATATCTCTACTAAAATGGCTAAAAATCCACTTGCATCCATACTTGAGCAAAACAAAATAATTGGCCCAAATTTTATCGATTGGTTGAGAAACCTAAAAATTATCCTTCAGTCGGAGAAGATGGCTTATGTACTTGACAAAGTGCCTCCTCCACCTCCTGAGGATAAGACATCAGATGCCTATGAAGAATATCTTCGTCATATAGATGACAATCTCCAGGCTCATTGCTATATGCTAGCATCGATGTCAAATGAGCTGCAGAGGCAGAATGAGGGTCTAGATCATGCTGTTGAGATCTTCATTCACCTACAAGAGTTGTATGGTGAAAGAACTAGACAAATGAGATATCAAATATCGAAAGACCTTTTCAGATGTCGTATGACTGAGGACTCTTCAGTCCAAGATCATGAGTTGAAGATGATAGCTCTCATAGAAAGGCTCTCGTCCCTCGGAGTCGTTATGGACAATGAACTCTATGTGGACAATTGTCTTTATGTTTCGGATATTATTAGAAACATTATCTATGTTCCTGTTTTGGACAGAGAAGGTTTTAATTTTTTTTATTGAGAATGGAAGTTGTTCCATTTCCAAAGATTATGCATTTATATATTCCGGTTATTTGGCGAATTTTTTGTACACTATTGCTCCCCATAAACCCAAACTCACAATTCAACAAAATAAAAGAAAATTAGATAATTATAATTCTTTCACTTTTTGGCATGCTAGATTAGGTCATATTTCTGAAAAGAGGATACACAAGTTGGCGGAAAAACTCGACCTTAGGGGAGAGCAAAAATTGTCAACATGTGAATCATGTCTTAAAGGAAAAATGACTAAATCACCATTTGTTGGACAAGTGGAGCGAGCCAAAAATCTATTGTATTTGATCCATACGGATGTTTGTGAACCACTAAGCATTAGTGAACGAAGGAATTATCACTACTTCATAACTTTTACCGACGATTATTCTAAGTATGGTTATGTATACCTTATGAGGCTCAAATCTGAAGCTTTTGAAAAGTTCAAAGAGTTTAGATATGAGGTGGAGAAACAAACTGATCGTAGTATTAAGACTCTTCGATCAGATCGAGGAGGTGAATACTTGAACAATGAGTTTCTTGATTATTTAAAAGATAATGGGATTCTTTCACAGTAGACTCCTCCTGGTACTCCACAACTCAATGGAGTTTCGGAGCATATGAATCGAACATTGTTAGACATGGTTCGATTGATGATAAGTTTCAGTACATTACCTCTTTCATTCTAGGGCTATGGCTTAGAGACGACAGCATACCTATTGAATAGGGTGCCATCTAAAGTCATGCCCAATACACCATACGAAATGTGGTGTGGCAAGACACCCTCCTACAAATACCTCAAAGTATGGGGGTGTGCTGCTTATGTGAAGCAGCAAGTGGGAGATAAGTTAGATATGAGATCTATCTTATGTAAATTCGTGGGATATCCAAGACAGTCTATAGGGTATTATTTATATGATCCTTCGGAACAAAAGGTGTTTGTTTCGAGGAATGCTACTTTCCTTGAAGATGAATTTCTTTCTGAAAGGAATGGTGGAGTAGTAGAACTTGAAGAAATTCAAGAATCACAGGATTTCCCAGATGTTGCCGCAGATAACACGCCAGCCTGGACCATCTGAAGCACAACCTCTTCGGAAATCCATAAAGGTTTCAAGGGCACCTGAGAGGCTGAACCTTTTGTTAGAAAACAAAGAAGATGGACTCCTTTTGGATAATGATCCAAGAAGCTATGGAGAGGCAATGACAGATATTGACTCAAAGAAATAGCAAGAAGCAATGCAGTCCGAAATAGATTCCATGTACTGCAACAAGGTATGGACCTTGGTGGACCCATCATAGGGAATTGTTCCCATTGGCTGCAAATGGGTCTACAAGCGGAAGCTTGGAGTAGATGGAGAGGTAGCGACCTGCAACGCACGTTTGGTTGCAAAAGGTTATACTCAGAAGCAAGGAATTGACTATGAGGAAACTTTTTGACCAGTAGTGATGCTTAAATCCATTCAGATGCAATTAGCCATATCAGCATATTATGATTATGAGATATGACAAATGGATATGAAGACTGCTTTTCTTAATCGAAACATTAAGGAAAAAATCTACATGAAGCATTCGAAGGGCTTCATATCCAGTGGGAGCGAGCAAAAGGTTTGCAAACTCCAGAGATCCATTAATGGACTCAAACAGGCTTCGAGGAGTTGGAACATCTGGTTTGATGAAATTATCAAAATGTTTGATTTTCACAAGAACTCGGATGAACCATGTGTTTATAAGAAAGTTAGTGGGAGCGCAGTTGCATTTGTTGTGCTCTATGTTGACGATATTCTACTAATTGGGAATAATGTAGGCATGTTCCAATCAACAAGGACTTGGTTGTCTAAACAGTTCTCCATGAAGGACTTGGGAGAAGCATCTTTTATCCTAGGTATAAAGATCTACAGAGATAGATCTCAGAGGATGATCGGACTATCCCAGTCAATGTACATAGACAAAGTACTAAAAAGGTTTAGTATGGAGGAATCCAAACGAGGGTACCTGCCAATGAGTCATGGCGTTTCACTTTCTAAGGCTATGTCTCCCAAGACACTTGAAGAAAGAGAAAGAATGTCTCGCATACCTTATGCATCCGCTATTGGGAGCATAATGTATGCAATATTATGTACTAGGCCTGATGTCGCACATGCTCTGAGTGTCACGAGCAGATATCAATCTAATCCAAGGGATGATCACTGGAAGGCCGTTGATCCTTAAATACTTTAGAAGGACTAAGGATATATTTTTAATATATGGAAATGGAGAATTGAAACTACAGTGATTCACTGACTCTAGTTTTCAGTCCGATATAGACGACTCAAAGTCAGTGTCTGGATATATATTCACCTTGAATGGAGGAGCGATTAGTTGGAAGAGTTTTAAACAAGAAACGACTGTAGACTCTACTATTGAGGTTGAATATATAGCTGCATCAGATGCAACAAAAGAGGCTGTTTGGATATGAAACTTCATCCAAGGGTTGGGTATTGTTCCATCCGTAGTTCATCCAATAATGATTTATTGTGACAACAATGGGGCTATAGCAAAAGCAAAAAAGCCAAGATCGCATCAAAGATCCAAGCACATAATGAAGCGATACCACCTGATCAGAGAGATCATTGGTAGGGGCGATGTCATTGTGGATCGAATCGCTTCGGCAGACAATGTAGCAGACCCACTGACTAAGCCCTTAGCACAAAAGGTATTTGATTGACATCTCGAGCAAATGGGCCTAAAATACATGGGCAATTGGAGTTAGGGCAAGTGGGAGATTGTTAGAGTAGGGTGCCCTGCACACCAATTAGAATTTGATTTATCCTACTTGTAAAAATAATTTTATTGGGAATTATATTAATATAAAGGCATTTTTCTTTATCTTATGTTTTGCATTTATTATTTAATTGCTCATAGATAAAGTCCTTAAATCATTTTAAGCTATGGGGCATGGTTGAGCATTTGATGGTGATCATGGAACATGCCTCTAAGGTTTTGATCTTAAAATAGTTCCAAGTCAATGGGTTTTCAAGATAGGACATAGAATAACCCCGTAAGACTTGTGTATATGATGCATGCTCGTGAGACGAGAATGTTACATTCCATTAATATTAGCGTTGAGATGCAAATGCATACATGCGGGTGCTTGTGGCGAACAAGTTTACTGAACATGACCCCAATGGAAGTTCTTATATGTAAACTTTGTTCATCGAATAAGAATTTTCATATTGTAATAGTACATGATTAATCCTCGTACTTGAGGCACGACAATAGCCTTATGTCTATCCTGCAATACTTTGATTTATCTTTTGATTGCTTGACAATCGCAAAGGGGTATTTTGGGTATTGCACTGATGTACATGGAGGCTTGTCTGTGGCCAACATAGAATTCGACACTTGTCTTTTGACAAGGGAATTTCCTGTATTTTCATAGTTTATGATTCAAAGACCTTGGCCAAGGCAGGATAAATTTGGTTCATAAAAGAATCACTAGAACTTGAAATGGAATCACAGTTATTAAATCAAATGGGTTTCGATAAATCCATACCCAATATTTAATCGGGAAATTAGTTGTCGAAAGGATTCTACATGTATGCAATTGCAATTGAAATAGGTTTACTCGCTATTTCACCTAATACTAGGTAATCATGCTACTTGCTAGATGTTACCATGATTTGTAGGTTCTTGAAATTAAAGAGTTAATTTCAAGTATACTAATTAATATGATTAATTGGTAGAAATAATTATTCAAAAGTTACAAAAGTTGTAAGCATGCTGTTAGTGTTAGTTGTGAACCTAAAATAGTCACACATAATTTTGTTTGTTGACAATTCAAAATTGATAAATTAAATAGTTGAATGCAATTAATTAATATAGATTAATTAATTAGGGTTTTAATTTAATTCAATAGTTGAATTAAATATTTAATTAAATAATATGATTATCTAATTAAATCTAATTGGATTAGAAGGCTCAATGAAAGGAATAGAATAAATTAATTAATCAATTAGATTGATTAATTTGGGCTTTGGATATTAATTATTTGAATTAATTAATTGGACTTTGAAATCCAAGCCCATATATAATCTAGTAGGCCCAATTGTAGAAGCCCATTAGATTATTGAGGATATAAATAAATAAATAAAATTTATTTCTGTACATATATATATATATATATATATATATATAGGTATTGGTTCGAATGGGACCAATATGCTGGGGTGAGACCATAGGGATTGATCTGGTGTGTCAATTCTATTTCTTGAAGGGTGTAGATTAATCCATTTTTTAAGGTATTTTTAATGTTAAAAAACTGCCAAAAGGCTAGGATGGTAATAACACACCCACACGATTTTGATTAATTATGGATAGATTTGTAACCACCTTTATTTTCGGTAAGTACACAAGCATGATTATAGGGGATTAATTATGGATAGATATTAACACTATTAATTTTCGGCAGTGAGAGATCGTGTCTGTTTGAGTGCTCAAATTTTTTTTTGGAACCGATTTTTAGGCTTAAAATTAATATCATCATTAATATCAACAATTGTGATACATGAAATTAAAGTAATTTATGCATCCTAAAAAAATATTAGAACAATTCATTTGTAACACTAATTGATTTGTACTAAACTTTAAGTATGGAACATACGTATAAAAAATGTGCATTATATTTTTATCTATATGCATGTAAATTGTAAAAACAAATTGATTTTTTAAATATGCAACATACGTATGTTAAATATGCATATTATTTTATCTAATTATGCATGAAAATTAAAAAAAAAATTAGAATAAATTATTTTAACACTAACTAATTTGTAATATACTTTAAATATGCAACATATGTATGTGAAATATGCATCATATTTTTATCTAATATGCATGTAAATTGCAAAAAAAAAAATAATGTTAGAACGATTTATTTTTTTAACACTAACTGCTTTATAATATACTTTAAATATGCCATATACGTATGTTAAATATGCATATTAATTTATTTAATTATGCATGTGAATTAAAAAAGAATTGTTAGAATACATAATTTTTAACACTAACTGATTTGTAATATACTTTAAATATGCAACATACGTATGTTAAATATGCATATTAATTTATCTAATTATGCATGTAAATTAAAAAAAAAGTTAGAATAAATTATTTTAACACTAACTGATTTGTAATATACTTTAAATATGCAACATACGTATGTGAAACATGCAGCATATTTTTATCTAATATGCATGTAAATTGCCAAAAAAAATAAAAAATTGTTAGAACGATTAAGTTTTTAACACTAACTGGTTTATAATATACTTTAAATATGCAATATACGTATGTTAAATATGCATATTAATTTATCTAATTATGCATGTAAATTAAAAAAAATTATTAGAATACATAATTTTTAACACTAACTGATTTTTAATATACTTTAAATATGCAACATACGTATGTTAAATATGCATATTAATTTATCTAATTATGCATGTAAATTAAAAAAAAAATTGTTAGAACAACTTATTTTTAACACTAACTGATTTGTACTATGTGACGCCCACCCCTATTACTACTGCTGAAAAATATATAAATAGCAAAACTCGGTCACAAACTCTATTTAAAATGTGTGAGATTTTTTTTTTTAGTCCCTGCGAAATTTTAACAACAACCAAGTAAAATCATTTTAATTTTAAGATAAGGACAAGTCATGTCCACAAACAAAAAGATGTAATCAACCCTATTATTAAACACAACAGACATCCACATGATCAAACGCATAACCCACATCACCCATCTATTTATATGTACATATTTACATGAGAGTTTTCAAGAGAGGGTACAACCCTAAACCAAAATATAATATAGGACCAAAAAGATAGGTGACCCATCAACATAGCCCAACAGGTCGTCATCCATGTACACTGTCCTCAATAACCTGTTGGAGCTCCAACAGCCTATCCAGTAAGCCCATGTAAACCAGCATCACCAGACTCACCTACAATGCATGAACTACATGAGCTAAAGCTCAATAAGTAAAAATCATGCATGTCAATGAAATGATATGAAATACATAAGTAATTGAATCTAAGATACTCTTTCGAGAATGCATGCCGATGAAATAAAGTATTTCAACCAAATTCCTTTTTCTTTTATCGGGCCCTTGGCCTCCTACTATGCACCGGAAAGAGCTCAATATCAATTTTCAGATGGCCAATAACCGATTGACACAGACGAGGGACCATCCTCTTGTGACCGCCAGATGTCCGCCTCATGCCTGCACCCGCGATCCACAAGAAGTCATCCCACTCGCTGCACCAACCATAAGGGTACTATCAAGTGGACCATCCTTCCGTGACCACCAGGCGTCCGCCTCATGCCTGCCCCTGCGATCCTCCGGAAAGTCATCCCACTTGCGGTACCCGAAACATCATATACATAAGCCACACAAGCCTCGGTGCACTAGTAGTGGCCAACCAAAATGTTTTCTTTTCAAAAACAATCATGTCGTGCATGCCTCATCTCAACAATGTTCATATGTTTGCATGCACGTGCAAATGCCAACAAATCACATGCTCAATGAAACAATAATCATCACACTCCAATATCCACCAAGCAACATATGAATATCAAGGCTTCCATAATGCATTCATCAAGATGGAAGAATCGTATTAGTATCAATAAGACAAGAAATACTATGTTCATGCATTGTAGTTGCAGATGGATTTTCACTTACCTTTCACCTTTAGATACGGTATTAAGTAAATGAGGTCTGTCTTTTCGAATCTAAGGTGTAAGTTAACCTGTAAAGACATAGAGTATAAATCTTTATTCTCAAACTAAAAATGTGCGTACTGAATTCGTATAAGGAATTTAAATATCAGATATAGCCAAGTAAGAACTACACTTTAAATATAATCTCCAAACCTGGTTGAACTTCTAATCACCTCATTTTTATCATCTAATTGCAATATAAAATTGTAATAAATTTGTATGTTTAGCTATTTCATATATTTATATATATTTAATGTATTCCCTAACCTATAAACACGAGAAGAGTTAAAGACTCAATTAATTAATAATTGAGAGCCCGAAGAGGCTTTCCAACCGAAATTTTCTAAAAGAATTTTTTTCCACTTAGTTAGTTAATCGGGCAAGATATATAGAATCTTCAATTAAATGTAATGAGCAACTGCCATTAGCAACCCCAACCACCTACCTTAAGCTCTATCAACATATCTTAACCAATATCTCTAAATTCCAAATCGGTAGAATGAGAATTGAGTATTAACAACATAAATAAATTACCTTCTCTAGTAGTTTTGAAGCAACTTTCTTCCAAATATTTGAATCGTATAACTCTGGACAGCAAGTTGTGATGTATACTATGCGTTTCTAGTTTAATTGATAGAAAATAGTTCCATATTTATCACTTAAGAGTTAGGCGGTGGCAGTAAGATGAAGTTACCCATTATTTTGGTTAGTTTGTATTTATCCTAATGTAAACTTTATGTTAATTCATTATATAACCAATATAAAAGTCAACCCCACCTACAGATATATACATATGTTTCATACATATAAATGATTACGTCAATTTATTTTGTGTTACTGGTACTAAATTCATGGTTATGCATATGTTACACTTTATTCTATATACATATGTATACGTCCATGTATATTTAGATTTATACATTATATTTTTATATGCTTACATGATTTCTATAATTACTATTATAATTAACCTTTTTTTTCCTAATAAATCCCACATTCTATTTCAGTCATCATCTCATATATATATATATATATATATATATATATTAATAAAATTATTAATCTTAAATAATATAACATCTTAGTGTCAAGTTCTCGATCATAAGTTACATTAATTCGTTCAATCAATTTAATCGCATTTTTGTATCTTCCGATACACACATTGTTGCCACCTTTCACCCCTAAATTAACCACGTGTAACTTAATAGCTAGCATCTAATAGTCCGACAAATGAATACTTTCTTTCTTTCTTTCTTTCTTTCTTTTTTTCAACTACTTAAATTAGTAATCCAATGGCTAATCACTATAAGTGAGTTGCAAAATTATAAAACTAGCCATATCGTATAAAATAATCAGATTATGCAAATAGCACCTAACAACCATGTAATGCATGAACTATATTGGCCTAGTGCGTAGTGAGAGGCTCGGGTATTACATTCATGTAACGCCCGGGGCCGAAGAGGGCGGGGAGTGATCGCCGGTGCAAGAAGGCACGGACAAGGAGCGGCTCCTAGCAGGCTTCTAGGCGGAGGGGGACATGAATAAACCGGTCCAAGAAAAAGAGGAGATTCTGAGACTGTGTAGGTATGGGACTATACAGTTGAGGAGAGCCTAAAAGATTTGATAGGTACTACTCATATCAACAAGATGCATCTTCTTTTCTGGTGCTCATCTCATAAAAACTCCGAAGTTAAGCGTGCTTGGCCCGGAGCAATTGTGGGATGGGTGACCCCCTGGGAAGCAGCTCTCAGGGTGCGCGTGAGTGAAGACAAAGCGCGCTGGAAAGACTTGTGTTGGTTTGTGGGGACAGTCGTCGATCTGGAAGGCGGGCCGTCCTATTTCTTTTTCCGTCCTACCTCTTCGCAACTTATCTTTCTCATCCTATTTTGTATGCGTGCGGTGTTAAACAGATATTAATCATCCTTTTATCAGTATAAGTCGGTGTATGTATAATTATATATCCATATAGTAGTTATCCATGTATATCAAAAAGGCTTTAGTGTCCACATGGATAACTTGCATCCACTCCTATTTCATTGGATTGGATGAAATACACGTGTACAAGATGATGTCACGTGATGTCACAATTGTACACGTGTCTTTCATCCAACATATGGAATAGAGAGTGGAATAGGAAAAGTGAAATAGGAGATTATATATATATATATATATATATATATAAATTTACATCATTATCCACTATATCCAAATAATGTAATCTGAATAGATGTGCATTACATACTAAAAAAGTAGCCATCTATTTTATACATATATATATATATATATTTATATATAGTGGCTTTATAGCATAAGTGATCTAATAGTTAAATATATGTAGTATATATACTCTAGGCAATGATGTCGGACAACTATAACATGTAAATTTGCATTATACCATTATATAATATAATATTACTTACACATATTTATGTTATGCTATACTACCTATATATATATAAACTATATGTATAAGATAAATTTGAATATTTAAATTTACCTGCAAGGTTCTCTCTTATATCCTATTTATGATACTATCTAATTTTAATCAATATTATTATAAATAAATCTCAATTATCACCTATATAAATCAAACTTGATATTGGACTCTCCTTCATATATTATATAAATACCCCACCTCTAAATTTACCATGTGTTCTATCGACATTAAACAAAATGGTACCAAATGTGATTATGCTAAAAATAAAAAAGAACATGATTTTACATCCATTCTAATTTTAATATGATATTTAAAATGCATGTAATTATGCTTCTAATTGATTAACCCTGATTATTAAAAATGCAAAAGTTTTGAGTTATGACACATGTGGTCTGAAGGCAATCCCATTTTCAGATATTACATAAGTAGAATCTTTTGTTCAAGTTTTTGCTAACACTTAAAAAAAGAGATTGTCAACTTTTGACAGGACAAACAAAAAAAGTGAGTAATTTTTAGTGTTAACAAATATCAATTTTTGTTTCTAGTTATGTATATTAAAAATGGTGTTTTAGATTTTTGGTTCTTGGATTTAGTTTTGGTTTTATTTTGAAATATATAAAAATACTTTTATAATTTTTTCACCAAACACTCTAATTGCAAAGTTAGTCTCGTAATTATTGGGGACTAGGAATTTTGGTCATATAAATTTTTTTGGTAGAAATTTTGATTCCGTGCAATTTTGATGTCATGAATTCTAATTTGTGTAATTTCGGTCTTTTTTTTTTCACCTGAACATCCAAGGGGTGGAGGGTTAAGGATTCCCTCAACCTATATTATTGATATGAACAATTGTATTGGATACATGATAGGAAACAAATCAAAAAATATCATCCAAAATAGTGATTGCTTTATGTAGAGCAGCCATCTCTGCAAATAAACTATCAAAGAACTTGGAACAAAGTCTGAAAAAGACCAAATAATGTGACCAGGTCAATCTCTTAGTACTCCACCAATACCTCCACGAGCAACATTAGCTTCCTTAGCACCATCTGTATTAAGTTTGCAGTAATCTAAGATAGGAGACTTCCAAAGAACAGGAACACATAAAATCTTATTAGAAAATTTGAAACATTGACCAAATTTAGCACCTAATTGCAAAATTGGTCTCGTAAATACATGGGACTAGGAATTTCGGTCATATAAGGTAGAAATTTTGATTCCGTGCAATTTTAATCTCATGAGTTATAAATTGTGTAATTTTGGTCTTACAAGTTTTGATTTTATACGATTTTGGTCTCTGTTAAATTTTAGAGAAAGATAGAAAAGAACATTTATTTTATCTTGTTATAATTTGTTGCCCCAAATTATTAATCAATACCAGCAACCTGAACAACTGATGTTGTAATTGATGTTGCAACACCGTTTTTGACACCGATATTTATGCACAGCGCTGTATAAAAAACACAACGATATTAACGTGGTTCTTATTAAATAATCCTACTCCACGAGGCCACCGCCAGATAAAAATAATTTCACTAATAATAAAGGTTCCAGAGTACAATAATTAGATTTAAACAATTTAAAGACTCCCTCTTTGAATCCTCGTCGTTCTTGAATTGCATTTACGTTCGCGGAAATTATTCTTTCCATAATCCGCTTCGATGAACTCCCTTCACCGTTGGACGCCTCCAAATCGTGAATCGTCTTACTCCCGAAGACTCACCTTCTTCCCCCTGAAGA
This sequence comes from Rehmannia glutinosa, assembly GCA_016081115.2. Classification (NCBI taxonomy): domain Eukaryota; kingdom Viridiplantae; phylum Streptophyta; class Magnoliopsida; order Lamiales; family Orobanchaceae; genus Rehmannia; species Rehmannia glutinosa. Next base: position 7,037,238 of record CM071933.1, on the reverse strand, counting down.
ATGTATTGCGTAACTTGAGTACAAGAACGATTATTTGATCCAACTCGAACAACTCTCCAGCAGCACTTTGAAGAACACACGTATGACTATGCTAGAGCATACAAAAGTCGATGCCTTTCAATCTTAATACTTCCTCTCGTCTGTATTGTTTCTTTCTTCAAGGCATACCAAATGTGTCATCCGTTTTCTTCTTTATATAGGCTAATAAAAATCACAAACCTATTCTTACTAGAATAGGAAAAGGATTCCAAATAAATTAAACGTAAAATACAAAGTATTCCTACTCATAATCTAACTCTTAATTGAACCAAGTTTCCACCTTGAATAAGAATTCCTTGAGTCATTATGTATATTAAGCTTCCAAAGAGACCCAACAAACTTGATGTCTTGATTCACATGGAAATCTCCTCCACAGATATATGTTCAAAACATTCCTATTGAGATAATGAAAATAATTAAAACCAATAATAATTTATTTTGACAAATAATGGCAATTACATAAATAAGTCTAAAAACTAGACTTAACAAATCTGAAAATATCAACTCAACTTGATTAGCCAGGTATGTGTATTTATACAGTAAAAGCTAACAACTTCTTAACTGCCCTAACTGAAAGTAGTTAAGATAACTAATCTAACTTCCAAGCTTAACAACTAAGCTAAAAAGATTAGTCTGTTACTTTCAATACACCCCTATTTCAAACTAAACCCTGGGAGTACTTAAAGAAAATTTAGTACAAAGAAAGCGAAAGCGTTTGGCGACAAGGGCTTAGTGAGTATGTCAAAGAACTTGATCTTCAGAAGGAACATAATGAACTTCAACGTCCTTCTGATTAACCTTGTCCCGAATGTAGTGAACATCTACTTCAATGTGCTTGGTCCGTGCATGACAAATCGAATGAGAGGCCAAGGAAATTTCACTTGCATTGTCACACCAAAGGATGGAGGGATCCGTGAGAGAAAGACCAAGCTCAGTAAATAAGGATTTGATCCATACAAGATCAGTAGCAGCAGTAGCTAAGGCACAATATTCAGACTCGGTGCTACTCCGGGCAACCATATCCTGCTTTTTTGAACCCCAAGTAATCAAGTTTGGACCAAGAAAGACACATTAACCCCCAGCAGAATATCTGTCATCAATAGAACTTGCCCAATCGGCATCCGAAAATCCATGAAGTTGCATAGAGGTAAATGGATGAAACAAAAGACCACGAGACAAGGAACCTTTTAAGTAACGAAGTACCCGCTTGCAGGCACCTCAATGAAGCTGAGTTGGAGCATGGAGAAACTGGCTGAGCTTGTTAACCATGAAGGGTATGTCAGGTCGTGTTAGTGTGAGATACTGAAGGGCACCGATGGTGCTTCTGTAAAGGATGGGTAGATCAAAAGGAGGACTATAAACAAGAGATATATATTGAGCAACATTATAAGGACTGTCACATGGCTTTGAATACAACATATTGGTCTTCTTTAAGATGTCAGTTGCATACTTTGTCTAGTTCAATAAAATCCCATGGGGCATCTTATGAGTTTCAATCCCCAAAAAGTAGTGCACCTCCCCTAAGTGCTTCAATGAGAAAGCCTTGTGGAGACTTTGAATAATAGAAAAGACAAGACCATAATCATCCCAGTAATTAGAATATCATCCACTTACACCAAGATAAGAGTAAGAACATCCACAGACTTACAAAAAAATAGAGAAGGATCAGACGTGGAACTGACAAAGCCAATGGACAGAAGAAATGCTTTGAGCTTGTCATTCCAATATTTTGGGGCTTGCTTGAGACCATAAATAGCCTAACTGAGACGACACACATGATGAGGTTTAGAGGAGTCAATATAACCAATGGTAAACAGTTTCATTTAACTCTCCATTAAGAAAAGCATTGTTGATATCAACTTGCTCAATTTTCCAACCTTTGGCAGTAGCCAAAGAAAACATCAAACGAATGGTTATGGGCTTAACAACGGGGTTAAATGTTTAGAAATAATCAACTCCAGGTACTTGTTGAAAATCTTTGGCAACTGAACGAGCTTTCAACCTGTCAACATCCCCATTTGGAAGATATTTAACCCAAAATACCCTTTTATGATACCTGCATGCTTGGGGAAAATGGAACCAATTCCCATGTATGATTCAAAATAAGGTATTGTACTCTGCATCCATATCACCCTCCCACTGAGGGTTAGAGAGGGCGTTCACTGATAGAACTAGGTTCAGAAGTTGTGTGAAGAAGAATGTATAATTTGGGTTTATGGATACCAACCTTTGCCCTGGTGATCATGGAATGAGAATTTGGAGGGTTAGGGGGAGGGAGAGCAGGTTCAGGGGAAGAGGGAATAGGTGGAAATGATGGAGGAATAAGATGAGTGGAAGAAGAAATAGGTGGAGGTGAAGGATAGCGTGGTAACATAGGCTTGGAAGAAGCTAATGGAGATGAAACAGGAAGAGAAAGAGAGTGGGGCATAACAGTAGGAGGACTTGAAATGAGTGTGGAGGTCTGAGTGGGAGAAGAGAACAAAGATGTGTAGGGAAATTCACCCTCATTGAAGTGCATGGTTCTGCAAATATAAATTCTGCCTGACGGATGGAGACACCTATAGCCTTTGTACATAGGACTATAACCAAGAAAAACACATTTGGAGGATCGGAATTGAAGTTTGGAGGTAGTGTATGGCCTAAGAAAGGGAAAACATGCGCACCCAAAAACCTTAAGGAATGAATAATCAGGGGGAGTGTGATACAACAACTGAAAGGGAGATAGATTTTTAAGGATAGGTGTGGGAAGCCTATTGGTGATAAAAGCAACACTAACAAAAGCATCCCACCAGAATTTAAATGGAAGATGGGCTGTGGCTAAGAGTGTTAACCCCATTTCAGTTATATGTTGATGTTTTCTCTCCAGAACCCCATTTTGTTGGTGTGTACAGGGACAAGGATGATGAACAAGAACACCAATCGAATGAAGAAATGTAGCAATAGGTCGATATTCTCCCCCAAAATCAAATTGAAAGGACTTGACTTTGCAATGAAACTGTCTTTCTGTGATAGTAAGAAAATGTTTAAGAATAGAAAAAGCTTCACCTTTGGAATGCATGAGATAAATCCATATATATCTAGTACATGCATCAACAAAATGCATATAATACTTGTATCTATTTAGAGATGGAGTAGATGCGGGATCCCATATATCAGAGAACACTAAATCAAAGGGGGAATGAACATGAGAATTGACAGAAGGAAAGGAAAAACTATGAATTTTGTCAAGATTACAATCTTCACAAAAAGAGTTGTTCTTTACAGAAAAGGCTTTATCCAAATGCATGTATACATGAGAAATAACAGCAGGACAAGCATGTCCTAAACGTTATGCCACAGACTATGTTCACAAGCAACCTTAGTAGACAAAAGAAAAGAACAAGGAGATACAGTGTTTGACATAGCAGACTGAGACAGCTGGGAAGGATGAAGAAGTTGATTGAGATCCATATGATAGAGGCCTCCTTTAAGAGCTCATCTCAGCAAGATTTGATGGGTGTTTTTGTCCTTAACAAAACAAGAAGTTTTATGAAATTCAATATAAACATTGTTATCGTGGGTGGATTGAGAGATACTCAATAGATTTTTGGTAATCTTGGGAACATAAAGAATATTGTTTAGAATAAAAGGTTTATGAGAGTTGGGACTGGGAAAGTAGGAGGAACCAATAGAATTAATAGGAAGAGAAGAACCATTACAAACAATGAGCTTCTCTGAACCAGTGTAAGGTGAGTATATGCTGAGATTGCCAAAATCTGATGTCACATGAGTCGAGGCACCACTATCAATGAACCAATTGCCATCCTGAAGAGAGGAACCAGAGGAGGATCCCTGAACCTGAGGATGAGGAGTACCAAGAATAGAAGGAGAGGTGCCATGTGGACCACCAATACTGTAGGAACCTGAAGAAACATGGCTGATAGGGGCTACAGATGGTGCAAATGAAGGAACATTTCCATAATAAGAAGGACCAGAGAAGCTGCAACATGTGTCTGAGCTGAATTAAAATTCAATCCTTGAAATATGGAATCAAACCTCTTAAAGCATTTGGAAGCAATGTGATTGGACTTGCCACAAATCTGACACACAGCCCTATTTTTACCAAGTCGACCTATGCCTCTTGGTGTAAAATTATCAGTACCTCTGTGAAATGAACCGTTGAACATAACATTTGCAGATGGAGATGGGAATGGAGAACATACATCTACAAACGGAACAACATAGTGAGATAACTGCCGAAGTCACATTTCATGTGTTTCCAGAGCAAACTGAGCATCTTGTAATAAAATATCACCAGCTCTGGAACTTAAATTGACAATAACCACTTCATACTCACTACCACAACCAGCCAAAATGTAAGAATGTAGAACATGTGCTTTAGACTGAGAATGAAACAAAGTTTCCAATAATGACCATAATTCTGCAGATGTATTACATAGAGAGACATGCCCGAGCATTGACTCAGAAATAGTGGAGGCAACCAACTGAAAAGAAATTGATCACGACGGTGCCATTGCAAGTAGGAAGGATCTGGCTCAGAATCAACACAATCAGATGAACCAGGAAAAGCTTGAGGAGGCAGAGAACCAAGAAGAATTCCTTCAAAAGCATGTGCTCGAACATTTGATAGAATCTGCGTACGCCAGAAGAAGTAATTGGATCGACCAAACTAAATGGAGATCAGAGCAAAAGTAGGTAGAAAACCGGAGAAGCAGAGGAGAAGAAGAAGCCATAAAGAAGAAGAAGAGTTCGTCGGAGAAAAAGACTGGAGAACTGAGATCGTGGAAGAGAAAAGGGTGGAAGCCTTCACGGCTCAAGATACCATGTTAAATTTTAGAGAAAGATAGAAAAGAACATTTATTTAATCTGGAAATATCAACTCAACTTGATTAGCTAAAGTAGATAGTATGTGTATTTATACAATAAAAGCTAACAACTTCTTAACTGCTCTAACCGAAAGTAGTTAAGATAACTAATCTAACTTCCAAGCTTAACAACTAAGCTAACAAGATTAGTCAGTTACATTCAATAGTCTCAAATGAGTTTTTCAATGTTTTATTTGCTCCCACAATACTCTTGCTCTTTAGACAAAATATTTAATATATCTTTGACTCTTCAAAGTTAGTGGACATGATTTTTACTAAAAGGTAAAATGGTTAAGGTCCAAAACTGGCACATGATTAATCTCTAGCAATTATAGGACTAAAATCCCAATTAAGCATAGCTTAATCAACTTTCAATTTTTATTTATAAATATTACCAACTTTTGACTGTCAACTGTTTTCGGTTTTACTTCCTGGAGGGTAATTTTGTTAATCTTCTTACCAGCACGAGTGTAGAGTCATTCACTGAGCAATTGTCGGAATTGGACAAGATAGAGAGGAGGATGGTTTTGGAGAGCCTTGGACTTGAAAAGTACATGGATGAGCATATGGATTCAACAAATTACTTTGCTAGATTCCAGAAATATGATGGGCCTAAATGCAATGAAACTAAGATTGGATTGAAATCTCACTCAGACAAGAACATTGTAACCATATTGTATGGTAATGAGGTGAAAGGATTGGAAGTTGTGACAAAAGATGGAAAGTGGATCAATCTTGACCCTTCACTTAATTCTTTCATTGTCATGATTTGCATTGTTTGCATGTAAGTGCTTGATCATTTTTTTACTATCCACTTGATTTTTATTTTTCGTTTCTTTACATACTAATTGAAAATATATATAGCAGATAAGGGATCAAATCTTATTATGATTTTGTATGGATAAATATAAAAACTACCCCTGAGGTTTGGGTGAATTAAAAAAGGGAGAGATGTTTGAAAGTTACGAAAGAACCCTACAAAATTTGTGTTAAATCTAAGGGGGTAATTGCGTTATTTTTATAAATATTAAGAATAATATATGAAATGTTTTTGCCTATGAATATGATAAACTATAATACAAAATTAAACGTACCTCACGGGATTTTTTTTAATTTTAAAAAATATGTGGGTTTTTTGTAATTATAAAAGCTAGGTTTTGCAATTAACCTCGATTTTATAGTTGGACTAAGGTTGTCGTCCCACTTCAATATTATATATATATATATATAAGATAAAAACTCTTGTCAGACGGTCTAACGAGCCAAAATCCGTTAGATGAATCCCGAAAATTGATCCAGTGATGTTTTTATTTTATTAGCAGGGATCGATATTAACAGTTCCTCTAAAAGGTATTAGTACATAATTTACTTGCAAGTATTAGTTTTTGTAATATTGGACATTGATATAATATCCGAGAACACTGAAAAGTATTAGGCTTTCATCTGAAAGTATTAGTAATCCCTTTTAAAAGTATTATTATGTAGTTCATTTGAAAATATTGAATAACCCCATAAAAAGTATTACTTTTCACCGTGGAAAGTATTAGTAGTCTCCATGAAACGTATTAATAGTTCCCCTGAAAAATATTAGTTTTTCCTTGAAAGGTTTTTAGTAATTCCCATGAAAAATATTAGTTTTTCTAATAAAAATTATTAGTAGTCACATTAAAAAGTATTAGTAGGTCATCTAAAATGAATTAATATTTGGGTCACTGGGTCACTGGATCCATGGGTCGGATAAATTCATTAGGCTGGATCCATCTAACTATTAGACCGTCTAACAGAAGACTACCTCTAATATGAACATATATAAAGCTTATGCACAGTTCATTGAAAAGGTAAAAAAATTACCTTTTTATTAAAATTAATAAGTAGTTCTTTATATTGATGAAACCATATCTCTTTGTCTATTGTCCTTGAAAGAAAAGAAAAAAGAAATCCAATCTTATATTGTTAAGATTGCTAATGTTAGCAGCATGGTTTGACAGCAAGTAAAAATGGGAGAAAATCATTTTGTATTTTTGTTATCTATTATGTCTGTAGAACAACATGGTACAAGGTTATATACAATGCAAAATAGACTATTCTAGGAAAATAATCGCATGTTATCTCCTTTACATAATTACAAAAGGTCAAATCCCATAATCAGAGAAGATAAATAAGGCAAGTCAACTATGTTGATTCACAAGATATCTTCCAATACTCCCCCTCAAGCTGGAGTGTGGATGTCAGCTCACCAAGCTTGCTAAGAATGAAACGAAACATTGTCAACCCCAACGATTTCGTGAATATATCGGCAATTTGTTGCTTCGTTGGAACATACGATGTTGTAATAACTCCCTTTTGGATCTTTTCGCGTACAACATGACAATCAATTTCTATGTGTTTGGTGCGTTCGTGAAACACCGGATTTGCAGCTATTACCGAAAGAGCGCGATATATGAAAATGAAGATCGGCAAGCAAATATTTCATCCAAGTGAGCTCGCATGTGACAGACGCCATGGCGCAATACTCCGCTTCACCGAAAGAGCGCGATATAGTAGATTGTTTCTTGATTTTCCATAACACAAGTGAATTACCAATAAATATGCAATACCCAGTAATGGATTCCCTCGTAGTAGGACAACGAGCCCAATCTACATCGCAATATGCTCTCAAATCAATTTTACCTTGCGAGGTAAAAATGAGACCTTGACCAGGTGCTCCTTTTAAATATCGTAAAAGACGATAAACCGCTTCAAGATGTGGCTTCTGTGGTTCTTGCATATATTGACTGAAAACATGAACAGCGTAAGAGATCTCAGGCCTCGTGATGGTCAAGTAAATGAGCTTACCAACAAGTCTCCTGTAGTGGGACGGATTCTTTAGAATCTCTCCATCTGTGGGAGATAATTTTATATTTTTCTGCATGGGAAATTTAGCTGGTTTTGCACCAAGTAGCCCGGCTTCATCAAGAATGTCCAAAGTGTATTTTCGTTGAGAGATGGAAATACCTTCGGCAGATCGTGCAACTTCCACCCCAAGAAAATACTTTAGTTTTCCCAGTTCTTTTATTCGAAATTAGGTTTGAAGAAATTCTTTAATTTTGAGTATAACATCATTATCATTCCCTGTGATTATCATGTTGTCAACATAGATAAGAATTGCCTTAAAGGAATTTCCATGCACTTTGGTAAATAATGAATAATCTACTTTAGATTGCCGATAGCATACTTGATCCATTGTACTGGCAAACTTATGAAACCAGCAGTGAGAGGCTTGCTTAAGCCCATATAAGGATTTGTTGAGTCGACATACATTATACTCCCCCTATCGACGGAAACCTGGAGGTAGTTGCATGTAAACTTCTTCAGATAAGTCCCCGTGAAGAAATGCATTTTGAATGTTCATTTGGTGAAGAGGCCAATTACTGATAGATGCAACAACAAGAAGACACCGTACTGTGACTAACTTCGCAACAGGAGCAAACGTCTCCTTATAGTCAATTCCCTCGCGTTGATTGAACCTTTTGCAACAAGACGGGCCTTGTAGCGCTCAATAGTGCCGTCAGATTTAGAGTTTATATTGTAGACCCATTTGCATCCAATTTCTCGATGTCCGGGAGGAAGATGATCAAGTGTCCATGTCTGATTTTCTTCAAGGGCTTGTAGCTCATATTCCATATCAGCTCGCCATTTGGCATCCTCATTGGCCTGTTCAAAAGTAGTAGGTTCCATAAGTGTGGAAATCTGGCAAACAAAAGATCCATGTGATGGCGAAAAATGAGCATAAGATATATAATGAGATAATGGATACCTTGTACCGGACGTGGAGGATGAGGCATTGGAAGCAATATTTTGGGCATTATAAACATGGTAATCACGAAGACGCACAGATGGCTTGGTGATACAATTTGACTGGCGTGGTGGAGGATTTATTGTAGCTTGAGTAACATCTGTGGTGGAACAAAATTCCGTGGAGCAAGGATTGGTAGTTGTATTAAGAGGTGTATTTGTTGTGTCTAGTGGATCTGGTGAAAAATACAATATCACGGGTGGTGAAAAATTTGTGATTGTTAAGATCATAAACACGATATCCTTTCTGACCCAAGGATACCCAACAAAAATGCATCGTCGAGCACGTTGATCAAATTTATGGATGGGCATTAAGTTTGTTGCATAACATAGACAACCAAAAACTCTAAGGTGAGAGTAGTCAGGCAATTTATTATGCAATAACTCATAGGGACAGTGTTTTTGAAGTAGCGGTGTAGGTAGCCAATTTATCAAGTAACACGCTGTTTGAACGCTATCTCCCCAAAATGTTAAAAGTAAATTTTCCTGAAAACGCAAAAGCTTTACCTACATTTAAAAGGTGACGATCAATAACCCCATTTTGTTGAGGCGTCGATGCACAAGAAGTCTGAAAAAAATGCCCTTCTTATCAAAAAATGGACGCATAGAAGTGAATTAAGTGCCATTATCAGCCCGAAGTGTTTTGATTGTACAATTAAATTGTGTTTGTACCCAAGAAATAAAAGAATGCAATAATTCTTGTGTTTCGGATTTAAAACGCATAAGATAAACCCAAGTGTATCGACTAAAATCATCCACTATAGTAAAAAAATAACGTGCTCCAGAATGTGAATTAATTTGATGGGGACCCCAAATGTCACAATGAATTAAGTCAAATGGAGCAGTAGACGTAATAGAAATTAATGGAAATGATAATATAGCCTGCTTAGCAAGGGGACAAATATCACAAATATGATCCAAGTTAGACATTATTGCTGGGGTTTTCTTAGCCAATATTTATACGAGACCGCCGGAAGGATGCCCCAATCTTTGGTGCCAAAGGTTGGTGTGATGGCTGACATGGTTGGAAAGTTTAGGATTTTGGTGTGATGCCAAATAATATAGCCCATTAAATTGCTTGCCCAGGCCAATCATCCACATCGACGTACGTCCTGTATCACACAAACATTTGGAAAAAATATCACTATGCATTCGAGTGCACGAGTAAGTTTGATCACTGAAAGTAAATTCACATGAAATTTTGGCACATGAAGCCCATCATCAAGTATACTATTAGAAGTGACTTTGGCCAAACCAGTTGAGTTTATATTTGTCTGGCTACCATTTGGCATTCGAACAGAAGTCGGTACATGACATTTCTTTGTCAAGTAGATTTGATGTGGATGTTATATGGTCAGTCGATCCACTATCAATGATCCAATATAGAATTGAATGAGAGGGAACTTGCAACATATGAGAGGTGGGTATAATAATACCTGTGGCATTTGCAAAATGTGCAGTGTTACCCGTGCTACTCTTTAACATTGCCATGATTTGATTGTATTCTTCTTTGGTGAATGTTGGACTATCATCTTGATTCGTACTTTGACTCTTTAAATTTTTAAAATCAGTTTTCGCATGGTTCGCCGTGGGTCTTCGCTTATTTGGCGGTTTCACATTTTTCCATGAAACTTATGGCCAGGTGGAAAACCATGAAGGTAATAACACTTATCAATTATATGATAATCTTGGCCACAATATGAGCAATTAAGCGGTGCCTTTTCTCTTTGAGATTGTGGGTTCTTGAAAGCATGTTGTTTGTTATGATTCACACTTATAGCATATGAATTCATATTGGTGTTGTTAAGTGACACCTCCATTTGCTTGTCATGTTGAAGCACGAGCAAATACGTCTTTCGTGTATCTGGAAGAGGGTGCATCAAAAGGATTTGTCCATGAACTGCGGAATAAGTGTCATGTGATGCTACGTGATGTATCTCAAGATTGATGATCCAAGAAGATGTTTCAATGCATATATTTTTTTCTTAATTTAATTCTTTTTGTTGTAGTGTTCGAGTTAAAAATATGAATAAGTTTATGAACTTTATGTGGTTGAAGACTGAATCACCAGATTAATAGAATCATCATGTTAAATAATCATTTAGGAAAATTGAATACCATTACACGGATAATTGTCATGTGTATAATCAATTAGTATATTATCAAGTGAGCTCCCCTCCTCCAATGTTGAAATCTCTGCAGCTAGTGGCTGACCAATCTTTTCTTGAATTTTTGTGGTAGAAATTCTCCCAAGCTTAAAAAAGCCCATGTATTTTATCTAAGACGAGTATCTTTTTTCTTTAGCTTGAGCATGTATTTATGCAATAGACATTAACGTAAATAATATATTTCCATATATGTTGTATATCTTTACAATTTTAGTGTAAAATATGCCCTCCACGTCCAGCAACTTGCAGTAAATTCTGAACTAAACATAAATATTACCTAATAAGGTCAATGAATGGACAAGTGGGCCCAAAGTTTAAATTTGTCAAAGATATATGATGCTGCTTTTTAGGACAAATCACTCCAAGTCAAGAATTCAGATAAAATTAAAGTTTTCCTCTTCCCAAGCGGGAAGTATTCCAAGTCTTCTTCTCTAGGAGCTGAAATCTTCAACTTGAAACTTGTCTGCACACAAGCTAACTTTAGATAGACCCTAGGAATGTCCCGACAGGCCCGTTTGATGCTCACGTCAGCATAGTGATTGAGAGATAATGTAAGATAGTAATCAAATACTGAATGAGAATTAAGAGTGATTATGAGATAATTAACTTACAAATTAAGATGAGGGACCTTTTTATACTTGGGTAATAGGCCTTGTGGGCTGCGTAGGAGAAAGTGGCATGTGGGACGATCCCGGACCCTTTGATCTGGGTTATTCCATCTAGAGCCCATTAATTATTCGGCAATTAAAAATATTTATTCCGATATATAAAATGAATTATATATTATATAGCAAAGGATATTTTTGCCCCCAACATAAGCCTTTCAACTTCAATGATGCGGAGGAATAGAGCAGTGCAGGAGCTAAACTGATATTATATTTGATTTGTCTTGATATTCCTTAGATTACGAGGACCCCCATGTAAGGGAGCCCCTCCCCTGTGGAAATGCCGAAGGAGGTTTAGTTTACGAAGACCCCCATTTTAGGGAGCCCAAATTTGACCATGTCTTCTAATTTCCTTGCTTAGTGAAACACTTATTGCAATTTTCTTGAAATTTGTGGAGAGTGCCCATGGAGAGTCTGAGTAAGGAATGGAGTGCCATAAGTAGTGAGAAGAGGGATGAGAGTTCGGGAGCCAGGGGAGGATGCCTGGGAGCACCTCACTGGCTTGCGGAAGGGCGCACCCTTGTGGGCCCTTCAGTGGGGAATGGCGCACCTCCAGAGGGTGGCCTAAGCCCACTGGTCCGTCATTTCTTGTGCAATATTTTGCCTCTGATTTCTTGTTCGTGATGACTTAATTATTTATGAAGAGGAATCCTTTCTTTCGGGAGGAAGCCTTAATTCTTCCGAAAATGGCCGGAAATATTCGCAATCCGAGCATGTGTTAGTATTTTTTTTCTTTCTTTTTGTTGTATATTCTTGTGAGAGAGACCCTCCCCTCCGAGAGTGATGAATGAGGTTTATTTATGAGGACTCCCGTGAGGAAGATCCTCCCATGGAGCATTGGATGAGGGAAATTTACGAGGACCCCTATGAGGAGGGCCCTCCGATATGGGAGCACTGGATGAGGGAAGTTTACGAGGACCCCAGTGAAGAAACTCCTCCCATCTGGGAATGCCGAATGAGGGAAGTTTACGAGGGCCGCCGTGAGGAGGCCCCTATGGAAGCGCTGATGGAAGTTAATTACGAATACCCCCATGAAGAGGTCCTCCCATCCGGGATCACTGAATGAGGGAAATTTATGAGGACTCCCGTGAGGAGTTCCCTCCCCTCCGATAGCACCAGAGGAGGTTTATTTACGAGGACTCTGAGAGGATTCCCCTATCCTCTAGGAGTGCTGGATGAGGTTTATCTATAAGGACCTCCGTGAGGAGGCCCCTCCCCCCCAGGAGTGCTGGAGGAGGTTTAATTTTCCGAATAAACTGTGAGGATCCCCGTGAGAATACATCTCCCCTCCAGGAGCGTCGGAGTTGTGAGGATCCCCGTGAGGAGACTCCTCCACTCTGAGAGCACCGGAAAGGATTTAAATTTCCAAATAAATCGTGAGGATTCCCGTAAGGAGATGCCTTTCCTCCGGAAGCGCCAGAGTGGGTTCATCTTTTGTTGAGGAGAGCGCCCAAATGGACAGAGATCGTCGTCGTGTTCGATAATTGGCTGCGTTTAAGAAACAATAGAAGAAAAGTGAAAGTAATACATTCATTATTCGTAAATCAAAGAAAGTTTTATGCCCCGTGGGTGAAAATAAGCTAAAATAGAAATAAAAATGTTTAACGTCTCTGGGGCGAAAAAAAACTGAAAAAAGATAAAAATACTTAAACAGCTGGCGAGCATGGGAGAACTGGTATTTTGCGGGAGCCAGCAAGATACGCGACTCCTAGGGTGGTGTGGCGCTATCACTGTCTGAGTGGGAGAACTTGCTCATCTTCCACGTAGCTACATTCTTGGAGGGCGCTCCGAGCGTCTTTTCGGTCCTCCAAAAATCACATTGATGACTCTGGCTACATGAGTATCACATATTTTGTCTTCGTCCGGATCTGGGCAATGTTGAGCCTACAGGGACTCTTCTTGGTGAGGCCTCTGGTTATGGCGGACTTTACTCTGATCTACATAATCCTTGAGGTAACCCTTCTGGATTTTGATCTCTCTCTTTAGCACGAAACAATCGTTGGTGGTGTGCCCCTTATTCTTATAGTACCGACATTATAGGTTGGAACGTGCTCTCACGGGGTTATTCTTCAATGGTCAAGGAGAGACAATGATCCCTTCTCTTTGGACAACGATTAACACTTCGGCCACTGATGCATTCAGAGGGTTGAAGTTTATTCCATACTCCATCCTTTTGATCCTTTCGGGGTTGATTCCCATCATCTTTCCTAATCTTGCGCCTAGTGTTAGGCTCTGGTCTGGTAGACTCCTCCACTCAAATGTGCTTCTCTGCCCAACATAACAACTCTTTCAGGCTGGAGGGAGATTTCCCGGCCAAAGATTCTTTCAGACGTCCCTGGTAGAAGTTCTGATGTATGATTCTGACCAAAGTCTCATTCTGGATGTTGGCAACTTCATTGACGACTTCTATGAACCGCTTCATAAACTACCACAACTTCTCTGATTCCTTTTGTCTCAACCGAAATAGGTGAGCAATGGTCTTGGGGAACTCTCTTTTGAAGGAGAACTGCTGCATGAAGGCTTCGACAAAATTACTTTTTTGGTCCGTTAAGTTGGCTCGATTTCACTTTTAGTCCTTTAATTTTTATGGGTTGCTTTTGGCAAACACTAACATTTCTAAACCTGCACATTTAGTCCGATTTTGAAATTTTGGGGATATCTTATTCCTAAAATGCTGAATTGGGCCACTTTTCCATGAAATGACTATTTTGCCCCTTTTTTTGGAGGGAAACCTTGGTCATGTGCATATCACATGGCTTATTTGATATCTAAATTAAATTAAATAACAAAAATAAATATAAGATTAAATTGAAGTAAAGTAAAAATTTTAACATATATTTATAATTTTATATAAAGTTGAGAAATATAAAATATAGTTCAACTTTTTTTTAAATTTAATTTAAATAAAATAATATGGACATATATTCATAATTTTTAACAGTAAATATATTTAAAAAAATGAAAAATAAAATAGAAAAACCATGTATTTACAATTTTCAACTATATATAAAAATTAAAAAAATAGAAAACAAAAAAAAACATATATATATATATATAATTTTTAACTCTAAATTAAAATTAAAAAATAGAAAGCAAAAATAAGAGAAAAACCAAAAATTAAATTAAAAAAATAGAAATCAAAAAAGTATATAAACTATATTATCGTTTTTTTTTGGCTCAGTCAAGATGGCAGGGGCTAGTTGACTTCTCTTCATGAGGGCGGTGGCATGGCTAGGTTGTACAACTCGAGACTCTTCAACTAGAGATGGTTCCTCACGATTCTTGTCGCGTCCTTCATCTCTTCCTCCTTGACCTTCCAGGATGAGGGTCTTTAGTGGCAGACAAAGCCTGGGGCAGTCTCCCTACGGCTTTGGCCGCAACTTGATGCTTAGGGCATTCCGGACAGCTTCATCCAGCAGAGCCTGGAGGGCTTCTCGTGTCGGGTGAACATCTTTAGCGGACGAAGCCCCCCAGGAGGAGGTGGTGACGCCCTTCTTGCATATAGTTAGGGCTGAAAAATGAATCAAGTCACTCGATATTCGATTCGAGATCGATTGTTAAAAGCTCGTTTGAGCTCGGTTCGTTAAGATAACGAACCAAGATTGAACACATTTTCTCGTTCGACAAGATATAAAGCTCGGCTTGAGCTCGACTCGAGCTTGACTCGATTAGTAAAAAAAGAATAAAATATGTGTAAAAATATCAAGTTACTCGAGCTTGATTCGTGTTCAGCTCGACCAAAGCTAGTTCGAGCTCGACTCTCAAACATAATTTTTTAAGCTTGATTAAAATTCAAACAAGCATATTCTCAAAAAAAAAAAAAAAAATTCAAACAAGCATGAACAATATTATGTTTGGCTCGACACGACTCGTTTACACCTCTACATGCAGTAGAGGGGGAGACACTCCTCCAGGGGGAAGAAGGATGGCCCCTCGTCTTCTAGGCGACCGTTCTTCTTGCTGATCTTTGGCTCCACGGCCAGCAGCTTGAGATCCAACTTTACGTGCTTCAGATCGGGTATGCATCTTCATATGCTTTGGCGTTTCCCACAGACAGCGCCAAAATGATGCTGCTTTTTAGGGCTGATCACTCCAACTCGGGGATTATGATAAAAGTTAAGTTTTCTTCTCCCCAAGTGGGAAGTATTCTAAGTCTTCTTCTCCGGGAGCTGGAAATCTGCAACTTGCCTAAACACACGCAAACATTAGATGGGCCCCGGAATTATCCCAGGAAGGCCCCTCCGACGCTCAAATCAGCATAGTGATCGAGAGAGAATGTAAGACAGTAATCGAATACTAACTGAGAATTAAGAGTGGTTATGAGAAATTAACTTACAAATGGAGATGAGAGAACTTTTTATAATAGGGTAGTGGGCTTCGTAGGAGAAAGAGGCCTGTGGGCCGGTCCCGAACCCTTTAGGCCGGGTTATTCCACTAGAGCCCATTAATTATTGGGCCATTAATAACATTTATTCCGATATATAAAATGAAATATATATATTAAACAGGAAAAGACATTTTTGCCCCAACAATATATATTTTATTTGGTGTTTGAGTACTATTTAAGTTCTCGAATTTGTTTTAAAAGGCACAAAGTTTAGCTGATAGCATATTATTAATTATGATTAAGTACAAACGAAATGAAAATAATTAAATTCCTTAAGCGTTGTTTGGTTGTCAGTTTGAAAAAAATAAAATTGTTGGCTATATAATAAAGTATAAATGTAAAAGACGTCACATTTGTTCAGAAGTCGCCCTCAATCCTTTTCCAGTTATGAAAAAAGAAAATGGCAAAATTTTGATTTTTAAATTTCTGTTTTTTAGTATGAATATCTATTTCAATATAATCACAACCTAATATATTGTCCATATTATGGAACTAGTTGGCTAGTTGCACTAATACTAAATCGATCTTGTCGTCAGTTATTGATTTGTGTTTTGGATTATTCAATTATCGATCCAATCAGCTAAATATGAACTTTATATTTTCTAATAAAAGTCGATTTTGTCTGACTTAGACCGATCTTATATGGTTTAACCAAGGTCCGATTAGAATTGACAACCAAATCAAACATATAACTGATTGGACAAAAACTTACGTGAGACCGTCTCACCGGTCCAAACCGTGAGGCGAATCCTCACCCGAACCGACTACCTGTTTTACAGTTTTTAGGAAACAAATCAGTGGCAATTTGTAAATATGAGGGAATGAGAAGGATTTCTGGACGTGGCCCATAAATGGATAGTTGGATGTCTGACCCAAATTGGGCATGTCTATTATTTATGTGCAGTTGTCTTTACTTCTTTCTTGATTTCTCTAAATAATAAAATAATCATGTGGTCAGTAGCATGATAAGCTCTTTTTATATTCTAATATATAAATATTGTTGAGAATTATGCCATTTTGTTTTTACAAATTTTCAACAACATTCAAAATAAATATATTTTCAATAACAAGCTAATTACAAAATATTAAATTTTAATATATTAAATAAAACAAATATCAGGAACATATATCTACAATTTAAAATTTTAATAATTCCTTTTTGAAGTACAAACTTTTAGTCGAAATTATACTGTATCACTTTGTATTCAAAAAGTATTACTTTATATTGGACAAGTATTACTTACTAATTCCTTTAAAAATATCATTTTTTACTCAAATATATTGCTTTTTATTATAAAATTATTACTTATTACATTTGTTTAAACTATATATTATTCCCTTCCAAACTATTACTTATTACTTTTAAAAAAGGGTGAGAGAATGATAGATATTTTTTACTTCACCCATGGTGGTGGCACGTCGATGTCAATTTTGAAGTACTCGAACATGGTGAAGATTTTTTGCCGATTGTATACGGTCGACGGTAGAGAGTGCTAGTGATGGAGGCGTAGCGATGTTCCTGTTTTCTTTGTTGTTTTCATGTCTACTTTTGGAGAAGACGAATACATGATAATAGTGCTAATTGGTAGTTCTTGTTGTAATTGACGATATAAGAAACAAGTATTACTTGTTTTGTCAGAAGTATTATTTTTTATTCAAAAAGTATCACAGTTTCTTAATTGCTAAAAACTATTTGACGATGCAAGACAAAGTATTATCGTTTTCTTTATAAGTATTATTTTTTATTCAAAAGTATAACTTTTTATTAGTTTTTATTTACAATTATGTAATTGATGACGTACGAAAAAGTACTAGTTTTAAATTCAAAAAAATTAATTTATATTCAAAAAGTATCACTTTTTATTAGTTTTTTTTTTAAACTATGTAATTGATGACATACAAAAAAATACTACTTTTAAATTCAAAAGTGTCACTTTATATTCAAAAAGTATAACTTTTTTCTAATTATCACTAAAGGTATGTAATGACGATGTGCCAAAAAACGTATAGCATCAAGTTAAGTTTTATGATAATTTAGTAAAACTTTTTACTTAAAAGTATTATATTTTACCTTAAAGGTATTAGATATTATAAGAAATTAAAGGTGTTATTTTATTAGTTGTCATTTAAACCGAAAAATAAAACTAGTTATTCAAAAGTATCATTTGTCACTTCAAAAATATTAGTTTTTTGGCAAAAAATATCATTTTTTTACCAACGGGTCTCAGTAGCGCACCCAATCAGTAAATACCACTAATTTAAGAAAAAATATCTTATGTATGTGAATACACCTAGAATTTTGTTTGTGATGTCTAGTTGGAATGTCCAATCTCTAGCTACCTGGTGGATCAAGACTCATTTCAAGCTTTTTCTCTTCTAAAAGTCTATGACTTGTTTTTTCTTCTAAAAAAGAGTTTTGCTGATAAAAAAAAATCAGCATAATCATATAACACTTAATTAATTTCATGTACCTGAGCGAAAAGAGGAGTTGATTGTAAAGTCAAAGTTTCAGAAACTAATTTGAAGACGTGAAATTTAATTAATTAATCACAGAAAAAATAAAAAATTCCTGGAAATATATCACGAGTGGAATTTTCAGAATTCCATACAAAATAAAGAAAGAAGATAAAAAAAATCTGTCACTTCAATGGAATAGTTGTAATTGGCAGAAGCAGATGTGTCATTTACAAAAGGAAATAAAGAGACCCACTTCGATGGTGGAGGTGGCACAAGAGGAAAGAAAGCCAATATAAAAGTTGTTCGTTCTTTTTTTCCTGGGAGTTGGTGGGTTGGGTGGATCCGGGTTTGGGTTAGGACCCGTCTCACGAATTTATATCCGTGAGACGGTCTTATAAGAGACTCACTCAACTGATTTTTGATTAAACCAATCGATCAAATCCAAATTTGAAAGCACGAATTGCACCACAAGCACCCGATAACTAAATTGGGTCTTCCCATGTTACAATCTCCCCAGTACTCTTGGTCATCAAAAGGGCTACAATCGAACCGAATCAAGAACTTTTGAGAGTTTAAGCTTGACTCGTTTATTATCGAGTCGATCTCGAGCATGAATTTATCGAATATATAGATAGCTCACCAACTTCTTCGAGCATAATCGAGCCTAAACGAGCTTACTAAAAACATCAATTATAAATTAAATTATTCTTCAATTTATTACTAAAATAAAGTTATATATTTCTAAAATGCATAATATATCTATGAAAACCTATTATTTTATTAAAAAACAATTAAGATTATTTAAATATTTTATATTTGTCATATGTCAACATATTGAAATTAAATTTAAAATCAAACTATTTGTTTAATTTATATGACGACGAGTCTGCTCACGAGTTAATAACGAATCGAATATCTCTAAGTTTGAGTTTTGTTCATATATTTTAACGATCTTCGTTAAACGAACTCAAACAAATTTTTATTTAGTCGAACTCTAAATATCTCATAACTCACGAACGGCTTGGTCCATTTGCAGTCCATATTCCTCAGCTCATGATTCCTTCAATGTTTCTTTTTTCAAATAACAAGAAACCCTCAGTCGTTATTTTTTAAGTGCACACTCGCTAGGATCCATCCACGAGAAGGTAGAACTCTACGTCTAGTAAGATCATAAACCATAAGGTTTGTGAGTTAGATCACTTGTTACCTAAGAGTCGAATTATCTTCGTGCAAAGACAAGTAACTCTTTAATCTTGCCATGTCTAGGTAATCAAATAGAAATTGACAATTTCGACTAAGTGATGGTGCAGTGGTAGAAATGCGAACTTAAAACTTTTGGCCTAAAGAGCCCACTTTTATACAACTAGGCGCTCCATGGAGATGACCTTTTTTTTTAAGTATAACAACCCAAAAGATGGGATGAGGGATTAAGGCGATATCCCCGACTTATATATATATATATTGAAGAGAATGTAAAAAAAAGAATATTACAAGTGTTTCAGGAACAAATCGTGGATGTGAACAAGAAGAGGTGACAAAGTCCAATGTCCAAGAGCTTGTTTGGTGACAGTATTGCACATGATCTTGGAGCTGTAAAGCAATTTGAAGAGCAAGGCATTCAACATGTAGAGGACGACCTATTTTTTTATAATTTATTATTATTAGTTATTGTAAAATGGATCGACTATATTTAATACAGCTAGCTCGTTGCTGATTTTTTTTTTTTTTGAGTCAGAATAATTTCATTCATTAAACAGAAGAAACTTACAATTGGTTACAACAACAGATGTAATACAATTGCAAGCCTATGTATTATAGACCTATACAGATTTTCAACAAAATTTTAAACTACAACAGATCTGACTAATCCATATATTCAAAAGAGAATATTGTGGAAAATATCCACATTGAATAGGTCAACCTCTTTTTTGGCCACCAAGATAAAATACTATCTTTTCTACCCACTTTTATGGTTCTTTTACCCAAATACCCTTGACATTTGAATACAAAAGCAAGAAGTAGGTGGGAAAGTAAAAAGTAGGTGGAGTCATATTTTATATCTTACATAAAATACATTTTTCTTTATTTTCAGATTTTTAACACAATTTGTAGTTTTATTAAAATAAATTCAGATTTTTATAAAATCGTTTAGTATAAAAAAAAAGCTTTTTAAAAATATTTTTGAGTTATATAACCCTTATCACGTTATAAGGGTTATATATCTTGATAAGGGTTAACACGTTATAAAACCCTTATCACATTATAATCACGTTATATAACCCTTATCACGTCAATACAATATAAATTATATTAGGTAACAACCAAAAAATGTTACCTAATGCTCATAAAATGTTGCTATAGACAATAGGTAGCACTTTTATGGTGCTGCACTTGCCCGTGCTACCTATAGTCTAAGGTATCACTTTTATTAGCTTTTAGTAACACTTTTTTTAAGTGTTAGATTAAGTTTTCTATTGGTAATTTCTAAAGTGTTACATATGAATCTTACGTAACACTCTTTGTATTTATAACACTTTTGAAAAAATACTTCTACATTGTTACATATGAATTATATGTAACACTTTTTTTATCACTTCATAGAAATACTATATTTTGCCACCAAGTAGATTCGAACTCATGACCTGTTATGTGTGAAAGTAACAATTTTCCATTAAGTTAAGTTGATTCTTATTACAATATTTGTTTTGTTTTATATATTCACATTCACATATACATTTTAAAATTGTATATAAAATATTATATATATATATATTATATTTTATATAATAAAGATATGTTATATAATATATGTATTAAATTATATTATACAATGTAAATATCAAATTTTATATTATATAGTATATAATTTGAAAATCATATTATGTTATATATTAAAGGATACAAATAATTAAAAATATCAAAAATATATGAAATGAATTTATCGACTAATCAATATTCAATCAATAAAATAAAACAATATATATAAATATCAAATTAATTTATCGGCAAATAAAAAAGTTCTAACACTAAAAAAATTAAATAATAAATAAATAATGGAAAACAAATTTACCAACAGAAAATATTCCTAAGTAATTACCGACAACATCAACTTTCATTGGTATTTTTTCTTTAAAAAGTAAAAAAAAAAAGATTAACGATGAAATTGATATCCGTTAGTAAAAATTAAAAAATATATAAAATTAATTTTAATAAAATATATACATCCACATTTTCCATCATTATTACGACGAGATTAATTACCGCCATAAAAAATAAAAAAATAAAATCAAAACAAAAATACTTTATAAAAAGAAATAAAAATTCAATAAAAAATAGAATACATAAAGTTTACAATTTTTAGGTTTGATTATTTTTTTTGTCTTCGCCTATTTCCTGACATCAATTAATTAAATAAATTGTTGACATAATTTAATGATAGTTATAATTTTGTGTTACTAAAATATAGCCTAAAAAGTGTTGGAATTAATAAAATATACTGTTACCAAGAGTGCTTCTTAAATAAAGTGATACATATTTGTGTTACAAAAGAAATAACAAAAAAAGTGATACTTAAAAAGTGTTACTTATTTAAAAGTATTACATATTGATAAAGTGCTACAAAATTGTTACATAAAAATTGTAATATAAAAAGTGTTATAAACACGTGTTACATATGTACCTTATATAAAAAGTGCTACAAAATTTGTGTTATCTAATGTCATTTATGTTGTAGTGCGTTATATATATACATTGATAAGGGTTATCACGTTATATAACACTTATCACGTTATAAAACCCTTATCACGGTATATAACACTT
Source organism: Rehmannia glutinosa (assembly GCA_016081115.2). Classification (NCBI taxonomy): domain Eukaryota; kingdom Viridiplantae; phylum Streptophyta; class Magnoliopsida; order Lamiales; family Orobanchaceae; genus Rehmannia; species Rehmannia glutinosa. The sequence continues at coordinate 7,015,004 of CM071933.1, read as the reverse complement.
ATCACGTTATAAAACTCTCATCACGTTATATAATATTTATCACATTATATAACCCTTATCACGTTATAAGAGTTATATATCTTGATAAGGGTTAACACATTATAAAACCCTTACCACATTATGTAACCCTTATCACGTTATATATTGGGAATTGTGAAAGTTAAATCTGAAAAGGCATATTTGAATGTTTTTAAAATCCGAGTACTTTTAAAATTAAGGGCATTTTCGGTAATTGTGGGTAAACAAGTAGTGTGTTTGAAAAAATGGGTAGAAAAGAGGTTCCCTTATCCAAAATGGGTAGTTAAAAATTTCCCCTAACTATGCAACTAGGCGCTGGACAAAGCACGTACCAAAAATTGATCTCGTTTTTGTCACATAACATCAGGTAATGACACATCTGAATCTTCTGAGAAAATCCACAAAGGGACAAATTAAAACAGAAAAGAAAAGCCACTAATCGGGACAAACAAGCCGCCTATTGGGGACAAGTAAAAAAACATAACAGAAAGACAAAAGATCAACCGGCAAAAGATTTGTCTCTCCCGCCCTCAGATGCACACCGCAATCCATCTCCGCCAAAACCACACCGCAGTCCCTCCCATTTTAAAACAAAGGTTGTAGCTATAGTTTTCCCAAAACAATTTAAAATTGAAACCAAATAACATTAGGACATCACCTGCTTCATTTCCTAACAAACCACACTTGATCAAAAAATGGGTTCTGAAATCAACAAGCTCCCTGTCATAGATTTATCTAACCTCAAACAACAAACTCCAACGTGGGAATCCGTGAAAATTCAAGTCGTGAAAGCCCTGGAAGTATACGGTTGCTTTGAGGCCATATTCGATGAAATCCCTCTTAATCTTCGGAAATCAATGATTGATGGATTACGACAACTTTTTGATCTCCCTTTGCAGATCAAACAACGTAACAAGTGCAACAGTCCCTACTGTGGCTACATTGGACAATACCCGATGATTCCACTCTACGAAAGCCTGGGGATCGAGGATGATCTATCCCCTGGAAAAATCGAAAGCTTCACCAATCTTATGTGGTCCGAAGGCAATCCCACTTTCAGGTATTACATACGTAAAATCTTTTGTTCGATAAGACTAAGTCAAAAGCTGAAAACACATAGAAATATGTTTACAACTTATTTATCAAACACTATTTATTAACTTAATCATTTTTCAGTTTTATTTGCAAACACGGCCAACTTTTGATTGTCAGCTGTTTTTCACTTCTGCTATAATCAGGGACGGACGCAGAAACTCTAGCATAAGGGGCGAAATTGAAAATATTTGAGGGAGAATTGGAGCGAAATTGAAAATATTTAGTGACACAAATAACTTTGATATAAAAATTTATATTATATAGATATATTTACTAATAACATAAAAATTTGAGGGGTGAGGGGACGAGGTCCCCCTCGAGGCCCCCTCTAGATCTGTCACTAGCTATGATAAATCAGATATTTTATCAGCAGAAGTTTTTAAAGCACTCCTTGAATTTGGAAAGTATATTTTTTTAATTTATCATTTTTTTAATCTCCTTACCAGCAAGAGTATAGAGTCTTTCACTGAGCAATTGTCGGAATTGGACAAGATAGTGAGGAAGATGGTTTTGGAGAGCCTTGGATTGGAAAAATACATGGATGAGCATATGGATTCGACACATTATTTTGTTAGATTTCAGAAGTATGATGCGCCTAAAAGCAATGAAACTGAGATTGGATTGAAACCCCACACAGATAAGAGCATTGTGACCATATTGTATGGTAATTAGGTGAAAGGATTAGAAGTGATGACGAAAGATGGACAATGGATCAACGCTGACCCTTCACTTAATTCTTTCATTGTCGTAATTGGAGACTCTTTCCATGTAAGCGCTTCAACTTTTCCTATCAACTTAAGTTTAATATTAGGGATAATTCATAAAGGCTCCTCAAGTTTGGGCTACTTACAAAAAGAAAGAAATTTTTGAAAATTATAAAAAAATTCTGTGTTTTGATTGTGTCTTAAATATTTAAGGGCGCAATTGTAATATTTTGATAAACGTAATGGGAGGTTTTGACGTGTTTTTATATATAAAGGGAAAAATGTAAGACAAATCAAACCTAAATGGATTTTATAATTTTCGAAAATTTCTTTGTTTTTTTGTAAGTATCCCAAACCTCGTTTTTTCTATTATTATTAGGGGTGTGCACGGAACGGGACGGTTCAGAGATTTAGAAATCTTTAAAACCATCCCGAAGTTCGGAGATTCTAAAAATAAATCTCCAGAACCGAACCATAGAAAAAAATCTCCGTCCCGAACCATAAATCTCGGGACGGAGATTCGGTTCCAATGAGATGGTATGGCATAGTTCGGTTCGGGACGGGAATTCGGAGATTAATCATAAATAAAACATACAAATTTGAAGGAAACAAAAAAGAAATCAATAAAAACACCAAACGGATATACTTCAACTCTCTTTTTAATGTAGTCTCAAAATAAAAATTGAAACTATAATAGTTAACACAATCCTAAATTCTGAATTTAATAACCTCTATAATACAATATTTATATTATTTGGGTAATTGTCCTACTATTAACTTAGAACAATTATAATTAACTAATAATTTAAATAAATTAATATGAAACAAAAATTTGTATAAATTTATAATCTAATAATTACTCCTACTTAACAACTTAACATAATCAATAAAATTATATTAGTAATTTATGTGATTTGGTAAAATAGTTAAAATATGAATTTTTTTATTGTTATAATATGGTACTATTACTTCTTTAGAATATGTTGCTCTTTTAAGTGCTACTTACTAATCGCTTAACTAATTTTAATTTCAAATAATTTACTCTATTTTTAATATTAAAACTTTTTAAAATTCATAATAGTTGCAGTTTTATGATTTTTTAGAAATCTGTTTTATATTCAATTTAATTTCAAATAATTTGTATTTAATTCAATATCAGAATAGAAATAAAATAGAAATAATGTATATGTATTATATAAAATCTTTAAAATCGGTTTTAGCTTCGGGTCCTCAGTTCGGAGAAATTTGGTATGGTTCGGTACGTTTCTCGGTATGGATAACCGTACCAGAAATATTTTCAGGACAGTCCGGTTAGGGGAAAGTCAAAAAGTCAATGGATATTTTTGGTTCGGAGATTTTTCGGTCCGGAATCGGTTCGGTTTCGGTAATCTCCAAGTTCCGTGCACATCCCTAGTTATTATCCCTTAATTTTATTTTATATCTTCCACTTTCCCCTTTCATCTTTCTTTCTTTTTTGTTATGTATCCTAGGAAGGGAGAGATGATGGGAATTGAACCTTATACATCTAGTCTCGACTTTAGAATTTTAATTAATCATTGGACCATTGTTCGATTCCCGACAATCGTCCCAGTTTAAATCTATACAAACTTTATGTACAAATTCCTTAAAAATGCAAAAAGTTTAATTACCTTCCTATTAAAAGCAATGAACTGTTCTTTATATTGATGAAACCATATCTCTTTGTCTATTGTCCTTGAAAGAAAAGAAAAAAGAAATCGAATCTTATATGCCTCCTAATTAACTAAGGTAATTTTTTTCTTTTTAGCTCCGTCCCTCAAATGATCAAGAGTACCCCCATTGTTCACCATATTAATCCTGCCAAACCTTAGTTAAATCAACCATAACAAGATATCAAATATTTCTAAATATGTTGAACGAATGCCCATCTGCATTGCCCCTATTACCCCTGCTAATAGTTTAGGGTGGAAAAGAATCTGCAAGATTAGATCCCTAGCATATTTTTTGGAATGTAGGGAATGGTTCTATTAGCTTCTGGCATGATATATGGTTTGATTCTCTCCCTTTATATGATGTTATTCATTGTGATAAATCTGGAATGCAAAATATTGCCATTGATTACTTTTGGTCTAATGGTACTTGGGATTTTGAAAGACTGCATATCATTTTTGGCCTTGAGTGTGCTAACAAATTTAGCCAGATCCATATCTCTATTACTAAGCCTGATACAATGAAATAGAACTGTTTGACGTGCGTTTTGGTCAACAAGCAAAATATGTAATAAATTTAACACGTGGAAATACAAGCGTGCGTAACGTGTGTTTATTTATGGCTAATTCTGCCTTTTGTGATACAATGCCGAGCCGGACTATCGGGGTCGGTCTTGATTATAATAACACATTTTCTGGTGCTTTTTCTCTCATTTTTTTCTTCCTTCTTTTTCCTTAATTGAGGCCTTTTATACCCCTTTCGTAAGTGATTTTTCAACAGCCATCTTTGCACTAATCAGTCACTAATCAGTAAAATAATTTGAAAAGGACACATGTCCCCTTCTAATCGTGCATGTCAGCCAAGTCTTGCCACTTGGTGACTCCTCTTAATAACTTTCTGACACGTGGCGGTTTCTGATACCAATAAAGCATTAAGCATGGGCAAATGGTTATTTTTATGAATCTGTCGTGCATGCGTTTCCCGCCGAAATTCGGGCTCGGGGGTCGGGGCTCGGCAGCCATGCTGTGGTTGGGCTCGGTAGCGGGCGAGCCTAATTCATGACGTGTCACTAGGAACCGTTACTGACGTCACCTGTAGGCCCCCCACTCGGATGTGTGCTGGGCTAATTGCGTGGATTAATTTCTTCCAGCTCGGCTCAGGCGTCATCAAAGGCCCCCAAGTTTAATTCCGAGAGAAGAATTCCTGAAGTCGGAGTTAAACTTCAATGCTAATGATAAACTTTTAATGAGGAAACGAAATTTTCAAAGGTTTGTTCATTCGTGATATCTGTCGCGTAGTGGCTAATGTCTATAGCGGCGCATTAATTGTGGTGCCATAATAACAGACATGTGGCCTCTTGTGGTTGAACCAATCTTGCGCAGCAATTTGAAAAGGCGCATCAGTTCTGTCAGCAGGCGTGGGGACGTGACGTTTTCTGACATTTTCGACGTCTTTTGAGGCTGAAAAGACGCGTCTTTTTGGATAAACGTTTCGTTTATCGAGGGAACTCCATCTATAAATACCTCTTTTTCCCTCCATTATTCACTTTCGCATCCATTATCCTTTGAGCTAGACTGACTAAGACCGAGTAGAAATTTTGGGTCGGCTTTCAAAGTTCAGAGACTTCAAACTTAGGTATTTTTTCGAAATACTCTCCTTTTACCTATAAAATGTCTTCTTTCGAGGATAGTAGAAGCCGTAGCTATAGCGTAGAGGTTGAAATCGAGGATCCCCCCTCTGAACCTTCTATTTATTTCTCCCCAGCACGGCCATCTCCGACTTATTGTCCGAGCATCATTCAGATCTCTTCTCCGGATTCTTCTCCTGGAGGCGGAACATCTTTAGAGCGGGCGCACACTATTTTTAATCCGGCGCTAGTGACTGTTTTTTGAGAAGGCACGGTGTATTAGCCCGGACTGGCACGAGAGAATTCTAATGAAAGATCCTCGAGGGCTGATCTTCGGCAGTATCAGCAGAAAGAAGAGGATATGAATCCATCGGAGCCGGAGCGTGATAACGTGGAGTGGGTAGACGAACCCTCCGGAGATTCGAGGCCGAAGAGGCCTCAAGTGCCCATGGGCCATCGTAATGGCAATGGCCGGCGAGGAGGAGGCCCTCGTCTTCGTGTAGAGCCTCGGTGGACGCCCTGTGATATCAATGACATTCCTAGCATGCTGATGATCCGGGAGATGGGAGAGCTCCAGCGGAGGTACCGTATTCCAAGTGGCATCAATATTTGGGTACCGGATGGCACGGAGGTTCCTCAGTACACACCAGCGGGTTGCGTGGCCATACATGTCGCCAGCCTCCTATATGGGCTGCGATTTTCACTGCCAGCCTCATGCGGTGGTTTTGCAAGTGGGGTATGCATCTGACCCAAGTGCACCCTATTTCTTGGGGTAGGATCATCGGCCTCTTGGTGATGTTCCACTTAGAGAAATACCCTCGCCCCAAGTTCAAAGAGAAGAACGAACTCTTTATCTGGCGAGTGACTCCTTCATCCTGGGGTCAGCCGTCGGGTGGTATTACCTCTGAGACCATTTGGGGTATCCGGACGGCCTAGTGGAAGGTCTCCCTTCATCTTTGAAGGAGTGGAAAGACAAGTGGCTCACGGGTGGTGGCGAGTGGCAAGCTCGCGTGGAGGATGGAGCAAGGGAAACTGTCCTTCATCCTCCTTCAAATTTCGTTTTTGGTTACAGTAAGTCTATCTTTTCTCCTTTCTCTGCTTTTGTTGTTATTGTTTCCTTTTATGTGATTGACTTTGCTTCTTTTTTCGTCTTTTTACCTTTATAGAGAACCGAGCATCCAAAGGGCCTCTGTCGGCCACCTTTATCCGAAGGCTGGAGAATATCCAGGCCAGGGGCATCAGGGATAGGCGGATTGATAGGTTGGCCACTGAGGCCAACTTAGCCGCAGCCGGCTTGAGGCCTGCTCTGCCCGCCGGCCTCGAGGCCAAGGGGGTGGCTTGGGACGAGGCGGCAGAGCAGGAGGAGGAGGCTAGAAGAGAGCCTCAACAGAGTCCTCCGAGGACTGAAGAAGTACAGCCCCACCTTTCGGGGGAGCAACCGGCGCGAACAGAGCGAGCTGGGCCATCTCCTGTAGCGGCCGCCCCAGTGGGGATCGGTCGTCGTACTGCTTTGGCAAACGAGACTCGAGCCGCCGAGCGGCTGCCGTCCGAGGTAAATGTACTTAGTATTTTACATTTTCTCTTTCTTTTGAAATGTTCTTCGTGTTCTTTTGATCTTTTTAACGGTGGTCACTTTTTGTAGGGCGTGGCTTGGACTTGCGTGCACGCCTTCGCAGCGTGAGGAACACGGCCGCGCGTTGGACTTGGGCGACTGCAGACCAGCCCGCAGATGCGGAGGCAGCTCGGAGAGCAGATATCCGGGCCGGCAAACGTCCCGCTGATGGGGTGCCTAAGGCAGTGGAACCCCCCCTCCAAAGGAGAAGAGAAGGGATTGTGATCGAAGAGCCCGGGCAGACCAAAAGGGTTGGTCAGAGGGCACTGGTGTATCCCGGACAGACCCCTGAAGGGGCTGTCCCACGGACCTTCTTGGACGACCTTGGCCGCGAGGGTCACTTTATCCCTCCGAGCCAAGTGAGGGACGAGTACTGCGAGAGAATGAGTGGGATACGCCCTCAGTGGTTCATGGAGTTCGTCCGGTGCGCCATGCCGACGGAGGAGCAGTCGAGAGTTTTGCCGAAGGCGGGTCGGGTCACAATGAATGTCCCAGCTCGTGCCTGGACAAAAGGCATTGAGCAATTTTGCTCGGAAACTGGCTGGGAGGAGCAGATTCAGTACGCCATGGGAATGTCTGGGCGGATTATTGGGCTCCTGTGGCACGCGATTGGGGGAACCCGTGAGCTGGAGAAGAAATATGCTGATCTGGAAAGGCGGCATGGTGACTTGCAAGAGGCCTACGCTACTCTCCAAGGGGTACAAGAGTCTCTGAAGACCTAGGCAGATGAAGCCATGGCTCAGGCCAACTTTGAGAAGGAAGCCGCTGCGAGGGCCGAGGTAGAGCGGGATCAGGCCCACAAGGCCGAAGAGGAATTCTGGGCTAAAGTTGCCGAGCTGGAGTGTGCAGCCGTTGCCCAGGCTGGAGAGATGGAAAGGCGTCTAGCCGATGTGCGTAAAGAGGCTGAAGAGGTTACCCGTAGACAGGTTGGGGAAGCTCGTGTACAAGCCGTCGAAGCTTATAAGGACTCTGAGGAGCATGCATTTATGTTAACATGCGGCCACGCAACCAGCCTCAAAGAAATCATTGATTCGGTTAAGGCCGGGCAGACTGTTGCTCAGCTTGAGGAAGATCTGGCCCTCCTGGAGGCTGATCTCGATGCTCTTCGCCCGAACTTTGCCTAGGCCCCCAATGTTCAGGGCTCACCTCCTCCGGATGCAGAAGAAGTTGCATCCAGTGGTGCTGTTGAAATTCTGCCCCCGTCTTAGTCTTGGTGTTGTTTGCCCCTTTTCATTTACAAGCTTTTATATGTATTCGTAGATAGATTACTTGGCTTCGTGCCTTGGGATGTAATGGGCTCCGGCCCCCCCCTGTGTAAATACTTTTGAAGTAGAAATGAACTTTTCTTTCTATCACCTGCGTATGTGTTTTAAGTACGGGGCTCGGTTCCCAGTGCTCCTGAATAAGGGACTTTATCTGCTTTAATTGGCTCTCGTGCTCAGTATATGAACCTGGTCTTCATTTTGTGCTTGGTGTATAAACCAAGTATTTGTTCTGTACTTGGTGCATGACCAAGTCTTTGTTTTGTGCTTGGTGCATGACCAAGTCTTTGTCTTGTGCATGGTGCGTAACCAAGTCTTTGTTTTGTGCTCGGTGCGTAACCAAGTCTTTGTTTTGTGCTTGGTGCGTAGCCAAGCCTTTGTTTTGTGCTCGGTGCGTAACCGAGTCTTTGTTTTGTGCTTGGTGCGTAACCAAGTCTTCATTTTGTGCTTGGTGCGTAACCAAGTCTTTGTTTTATGCTAGGTGCGTAGCCAAGTCTTTGTTTTGTGCTCGGTGCGTAGCCAAGTCTTTGTTTCGTGCTCGGGACATACTCGAGACGACTTGTCGGCATTCAACTTTTTCAGCTGAGGTGATTTCTGTTGTGCTCAGCACATAGCCGAGGTGAGTAAAAATTTCCTCCCCCTTTGGAGAGCTCACAGAATATGAGATGAAAGGATAATTCCCTGGAATCTTATCTGGATCGTAAACCGAGGTCTTTATTGATAGTACCTTTTTAGGTATGCTACATTCCATGGATGTATAAATTTTTCTCCACTCAAATATTCTAGCTCGTACGCCCCACCAGATAAGACGTTGCTGACCCGAAATGGGCCCTCCCAGGTTGGCTTCAATGGGCTGGGCTCAACACCCGTTATCTTTTTCAACACAAGATCACCGACCTGAAATCTCCTTTCCTTTACTTTTGAATTATAGTATCTCTCACTCCTTTGCTTATACACAACGTTTTTCACCTCAGCGCTACCTCTTTTTTCTTCGAGCAGATCCAGCTCGGCTCGGAGCGCAACCTCATTGCTATCCTCAGAAAAGTTTGCAATTCTGAAGGTAGGGGCTCCAATCTCCACAGGAATGACCCCCTCAGTTCCATAAGTCAAAGAAAAAGGTGTTTCTCCCATGGCCGCTCGATGCGTCGTTCTGTACGACCACAGTGCCCCAGGGAGTTCTTCAGGCCAATTACCTTTAGACTCCTCCAATCTCGCCTTCAAGGTATACTTGAGTATTTTATTAACGGCCTCAACTTTGTCCATTTGGTGGGGATGATATGGAGTCGAGAAATGGTTTTGATGTGGAAACCTTCACAAAAATTTCGAAACCTCCGGTTATCGAATTGTTTCCCATTGTCCGTAACAATCGAATGCGGTATCCCAAATCTGCAGATAACGGACTTCCATACAAAACCAATGATCTTTTCCTCATCTATTTTCGCCAGAGGCTCCGCCTCGGCCAATTTTGTGAAATAATCCACTGCCACAATGGCATACTTGACGCCCCCTTTGCCAGTGGGGAGTGGTCCGATGAGGTCCATTTCCCATTTGGCAAACGGCCAAGGGCTAAATATGGAGGTAAGTTGCTCAAGATGATACCTGACCTGTGGTGCGAATCTTTGGCATCTCTGGCATCTTTTGACGAGGTCGATTGCATCCTTTTTAGGGACGGCCAGTAGTATCCTTGCCGTATTAATTTATAAGCTAATGTCTGGCCCCCGGCGTGGTTTCCGCATATTCCCTCGTGAACCTCTCGAAGTGCGTAATCTGCATCTGTCTCGGACAGGCACCGAAGGAGTGGGATGGAGTATCCTCGTTTATATAGGACGTCGTCTACTATTGTGAACCGAGCCGCTCGAGTTCGTAGTGTCCTGGCCTTGGCTTTGTTTTCAGGTTGAACTCCTCCTTCTAAATACTGAATGATCAGAGTCATCCAGGTCTGCTCGGTGGCCTCGGTGGCATGTATCTTCTTTGCGCCATGTGACAGGGCGGACAATTGTGTGACAGTGACATCCGCAATGGCATCTGTCCCTGGGCTGGAACCGAGCCAAGCTAAGGCATCTGCTTGCATGTTCTCGGCTCGGGGCACATGTAGGACTTTTGTCTTAAAATGCAACAATTTCTTCCTAACTAAGTCCAAATATTGTGCGATTTTCTGCTCTTTTGCTTCGTACTCACCATTGATTTGATGAACGACCAGCTGAGAATCACTGTGCACCAGCAGTCGTTTTAGGCCCACAGAAGATGCTATATCCAAACCCGCCAAAAGTGCTTCGTATTCAGCTTCGTTGTTCGTTGCGGGGAACTGAAATCACACGGCCGAACAGTAGCATTTTTTATTTGGATCGATTATCACGATTCCGCCCCCTGCTCGGCCTGCGGTGGAGGAGCCATCAACGAACAACTTCCATTCCTAGTCTTCCATAACTTCTAATTGTATGGAAGGTGTGAATTCGGCCACAAAGTCGGCTAAAGCCTGTCCTTTTATTGCTATGCGCGGTTCATATAGAATATCGAATTGACTGAGCTCAACGGCCCATTTGATCATCCGACCAGAAGTGTCGGGTCGGTGTAATACCTACTTCAGTGGGTAGTTCGTCAAGACTATAATCTTGTGCTCTAGAAAATATGGACGAAGCTTTCGTGCCGCAGTGATTAATGAATAAGCCAATTTTTCCATTGGCGGATAGCGAAGTTCGGCGTCATGTAGCGCTTGACTGGTGTAATAGACTAGATGTTGAATAGAACCATCTAGCCTGATTAGCACCGAGCTGATGGCGTATTCGGATACCGCCAGGTATAAATACAAGTTCTCCCATTGGGTAGGTTTTTGCAATATAGGAATGGAAAAGAGGTGTTGTTTGAGGGATTCAAAGGTAGCCTGTGCTTGCTCGGTCCACTCAAAATTCTTGTTCTTTTTTATGATTTCAAAGAAAGGTTTACATTTGTCTGTGGACCGTGAAACAAACCGGTTAAGGGCGGCCAATCGGCCCGTCAGGCTTTGTACCCTTTTACTGAGTTCGGGGTTTCAAGATCGATGATGGCCTTTATTTTGTCGGGGTTAGCTTCGATCCCTCTCTGGCTGACCATGTATCCCAGGAATTTACCCGAGCCGACCCCAAACGTACATTTTCTCGGGTTTAACATCATCTTATACTCTCTCAACACAGCAAACATTTTATTAAGATCATTAAGATGATCAGATATATACAGTGATTTCACCAACATGTCATCTACATAGACTTCCATAGTACGACCTATCATTTTCTCAAACATCTTATTTACTAACCTTTGGTAGGTCGTGCCAGCATTCTTCAACCCGAAGGGCATCATTTTATAACAGTAAATTCCACGAGCAGAATAACATGATGTATTTTCTTCATCATCTGGGTGCATTCGTATTTGGTTGTAACCCGAGTATGCATCCATGAAGCTCATTAACTCGTGTCCCGCCGTGGCGTCTACCATATAGTCAATGTTCGGTAATGGATAATTGTCCTTAGGGCATGCCTTATTCAGGTCGGTGAAATCCACGCACAGGCGCCACTGGCCATTGCTTTTTTTTACCAAAATAGGATTGGCAACCCATCGGGGATAGAGGGCTTCTCGGATAAATTGATTATCTAGCAACTTGTTAACCTCGGCCTCGAGCGCAGCTTATCTGTCGGGGCCGAGTTTGCGCCTTTTCTGGATAACTAGGCGGAACGTTAGATCAATATTAAGACGGTGGCATGCATGCTTAGGGTCAATTCCGGGCATGTCTGCATGAGTCCATGCGAAGACGTCGAGATTATTTCCCAAAAACTCAATCAGCTCGGTTCGATATGGTTCTGGGAGGTCATGGCCTATACGTAATTGGCGCCCCTCGCTTGGCCTTCCGACGTTGATTGTATCAACCTGTTCTACTGGTTCCGCCCGTTTTCTTTTCTTGCTCTGCCCTTCTTTTTTCTACAGGGGAAATCCATCTTCAGTGGCCGGCTCGTTCTTGGCTGTCGGCTCGCCTTTCATTGCTGGTACATCTCTCGGCTCTATCCTCTTTCCTTGTTCTTCCATCATCGGTTTCTTCCCAGGTCGACGTCCTGGATTATCCTCTTGAACAATCACTACCTCCCACTCGGGCTCCTCTTTTGTCTGGGGATCGCCTTGCGTGGTCCCACTGGTTTCTCCTCGTTCCATCACATTAATCTCCACCGGTCGGAGTTTGAGAGAGCATTCTCGCGACTCCCTTTGATTCCCCTTATGTATGGCCTCGCCATCAGATGTTGGGAACTTTATACAAAAATGATATATTTAAACGACCGCTTTTATATGATAAAGCAATGGCCTTCCAATAATGGCATTGTACTCCGAATCGGCGTTGATTATTTTAAATGTTGTCATGACGGTCCATTTTTGCGACCCTTGTCCCATTTGGATGGGCAAGTCAACTTCCCCGAGCGGAATTATTCTTCCTCCACCAAACCCCAGAATGCTGTCGTTGCATGGACGGATATAGCTATCGTCCACGTTCAATCTTTGTAAGGCTCGGACGTAAATGACCGATGAGTAGCTTCCAGAGTCGATCAAAATTCTATGAACTGGAATACCCAAAATCGGTGCAGTAATGACCAGGGGGTCAGAATGAGGGTGGACCACCTGGTCGGCATCCACGTCCGAGAACACAAAGCGGCCGGTGGGTTGGCCTTCCTTGATTTTTGCCACCCAAACTTGCCTTTCGGCGTGGGCGGCTTGTCTGACATCAGCCTTTCTTTTCCTGTTGGAGCGGCTATCTTCGGCTGTGTTAGTATTGATTCGATTCACACTCGACATCATGAGGATCTCCTACCCGATTCTCGGCGGTGGTGGCGGCGGGGAGAGCTGGATTGGTTATGCGCTCGGATTGACACTCGAGTCGATCTTAGGTGGGGCGATAGTTCATGAACGTATCTTTTGAGACCTCCTTGCCAAACAATACGCATAATTTCTCTGATTAGATCTCGACACTCATTGGTATCGTGACCTATTGACTTATGATAGGCACAGTATCGACGTGAATCTAATTTGGCCGGCTCAACCTTCAAAGGCCGAGCCGGAGGTAACAAATTCAGACCCTGTACTTCATTCCATATGGCTGATGGAGTGTGGGTCAAAGTACTCCTCAGCGCGGCAACTTCGGCTCGCGCTTCCTGGCGAGCCTTAAATCCGATGGTCGGGTTTTCCGAGAATGGTCTAAATCCCAACCCCGACCCAATTGCTAACTACTTGCTTCCGTCCTTTTTCGCGCCCCCTGGCCGGTGCTCGGGGCGGTGACTGGCCATGGCTTCTTCCGCGCAAATATGGCGTTCCGCGCGGACCAGGAATTCTTGGTACGAGGTCGCCCCCGATTCGTGGATAGAATAGTTGAACCAAGTCTCGGGGGCAAGGCTAGCCATGGCTGCAATTAAAATGGCGTCATCCGACACCGGCTCCATCTCTCGAACTTGCTTATTGAATCGAGAAATATAGCTTTTCAAGGGCTCATCCTTCCCTTGTCTGATGTTCACAAAGGAGTCCTTTGGTGCGGCTCGGACCTTGGAAGTCAGGAAATGCGTCGTAAAGGCGGAGACAAGATCCCCCCATGCCCGAATGGACCCCTGTGGTAGGGTCCTAAACCAGCGGTGGGCTCGGTCGCCCAATGTCAATGGGAAAGCCCTGCAGAGAATGGCATCACTAGGGCTGTACAGTTCCATCCATGCTAAGTACTTATGGATGTGAGTGGTCCGGTCGGTTTCCCCATTATATAGACCGACTTGGGGTATTTTCAACTTTGGTGGTAACGGGACCGCCCTCCAATTCATTCAAACGACGGCGAAGGCGTTGAGTTTCTACATCTTGTTCCTGCCATAGGCTAGGGCCTTGAATCTGGTTGACCCTAAGCGGTTCCCGCTCATCCGGAAACCAGAGTCGGGAACTTATCGATCGAGCCGGGCGTAAAGAATTAACTCCCAATCGTCCGACGAACACTGAGTGTGCGTGGCGATGTCGTGTTGGCTCCGGTAGTGACTCCGCTACACGACTTTTCCCTTCCCCATCTTCTCGCAGCCGCCTTCTATCACGACGGACACGCTGTTCATAACCTGAACTAGCCTCTTGGGCTTCATTATGAGGAAGCCCGGGGACTTGAGGATTGATATTAACATTTAGTTGTGGATTGAGTGGGTTAGTATTTACAAGAAGTGGATGAGGTGCTTGAGATTTTGTGGTAGCGAGAGTTTGTGATATGAGTTGGTTCATTTGCTGTGCAAAAGTTGGGTTAGCAATTAGCTGAGCGAAAGGAAATAAAGTAGTGCTCCTGTACATGCGGAGCATATTTTGACCATTAGTAGTCCGGCAGTTTGGTTGTTAGGGTGTTGTTCTTCAGTCAAACGAGCATTTCTCGACTGTTGCTCATTTTGTCTATTACGAAAAGGATAAACGTTGAACTTTACCTGGTTTTCACTTAACTTGCTTTTGCCTGGAACTCTGACTGGACCAATACGGGCCCTTCTTCTAGCGCCAATTTGTTGACGTGCGTTTTGGTCAACAAGAAAAATATGTAATAAATTTAACACGTGGAAATACAAGCGTGCGTAACGTGTGTTTATTTATGGCTAATTCTGCCTTTTGTGATACAATGCCGAGCCGGACTATCGGGGTCGGTCTTGCTTATAATAACACGTTTTCTGGTGCTTTTTCTCTCATTTTTTTCTTCCTTCTTTTTCCTTAATTGAGGCCTTTTATACCCCTTTCGTAAGTGATTTTTCAACAGTCATCTTTGCACTAATCAGTCACTAATCAGTAAAATAATTTGAAAAGGACACATGTCCCCTTCTAATCGTGCATGTCAGCCAAGTCTTGCCACTTGGTGACTCCTCTTATTAACTTTCTAACTCGTGGCGGTTTCTGATACCAATAAAGCACTAAGCATGGGCAAGCATGGGCAAATGGTTATTTTTATGAATCTGTCGCGCATGCGTTTCCCGCCGAAATTTGGGCTCGGTAGCGGGCGAGCCTAATTCATGACGTGTCACTGGGCACCATTACTGACGTCACCTGTAGCCCCCCCCACTCGGATGTGTGCTGGGCTAATTACGTGGATTAATTTCTTCCAGCTCGGCTCGGGCGTCATCAGGAACCTCAATGCTAATGGCTACTCCTTATCTTCTACATACAAAGCCCTCCTGCACCCCACCCTAACTCACCCCCTGATTACACATTTTTGGAATTGCTTCATTCCCCCCTCTGCTTCTATATTTTTTATGTAGGTTATCCAAAATAGAATTCATGTGGATAAGATATAAATGTTCGCAAAATATATTTGGATCTCTATACTGCAAGTGTACAATGTAGTTTATAGAATAATGGCAAGCAAGGTCGTATTCCTCAAGGATTGAGTACGAAACACTTAGGCTATAATAACATGGAATTCCAATTTTATTGAAGCGACCGAATCTCAAGGTTTAGTAAGAATCGGAAAAAAAAGAATAATAAATAAATTTGCGAACTCCACAAGTATTTTCAACAACCATGGAAGCAACCTTAGACACATAATCTCAACATGTTTCTTCAATATTAAATCCAATTAAAGTTTCAATAACCAATTCATGCAATTCTATTGGTTCAATTCCTAAGTTAGTCTACTCCCCCTCCCGGGCGGCGCATAAATAGTAAATTAATGACAATTGTAGGTCTCCTGACTCAATACAACTATTATTAACTCCCAAACAATCTATGAATTCAATGACTCCCCACAAAATAAACAGTTGTAGGTCTCCCGACTCAATACACCGGTTTATGTTTGAATTCGATTATGTCTTTGTTAGAACTCCATTTCCGAATTTTGCACTAACAAATATGACATGCTAATTATTGGTCAAATAAAAATAAATTAAGAATAAATATTTGAATTCATAAAATAGAAAACATGAATCAATTAAGAAAATAATTAACTAAGATTTAACATGAATCCACATTTTTAATTATGCCCCTAAAATCCGAAAGATTAGCCAAACATTGATAACAAATTCATAGACGAATTCGAAATCAATATTATGGCATCGTTTAAGCACAACAAGAGATATAGACTAAGAAAAACAAACCCTTCCTATCAGGATGGATTCACCTTCCAAGCCTTGGAAACTGTTGTGCTCCCGTATATACGAAAGGCCTGGTGGTGTTCTTCGCGGCCTAGCCCTCCTCTATAAGGAGACCTTGGATATTGTGTTCCTGTGTAATTTGGTGTGTTGTATGTGGTATAGATGTTGATAGATGATGAAAATTAGTTAATGCATTGGTCCCCCTTATATAGGTGCCTTGACAGATCACTCATGCAGATGGGCATTCCTTCAGCCCCAGGCACATCGCACTGGCCGTGTCAATCCACAAGGTCGGGTCGTGCGATCCGAATTTGCTCCTGGGCTCTTCACGAAAGTTGTAGACCATTCTCTTATCTTTCCATAGACACTTTAATTAGCTCAATATCAATATTTTGGAGAATGTTATGGCCAGAATACTAAACTTTTCCAGTGTTGAAAACTGTTAGCGCGTTTGTATATTTTTGAAGGAAATTCCCTTTTTTTCGATAGTTCATACTTCTTTCCTTCACAAATTTGCTCGTACATTAGCTCTTAGCCTATACTTTGGAACGTGATATCGCCTTTTATCAAATTTTTCTCCATTTCCTGTAAGAAGTTACCATAATATGCAGTATCTCGCCCAACAAAGGAAACCGACCAAAACACACTAAATATACTTGCAAATGTATCAAATATATATTGTTTTAAGCCTCTAAATGCAAGTATATTTTACACGTATCAAAATCCCCCAAACTTAAAGCATTGCTCGTCCTCGAGCAAATTAAGAAAAATAATATCAAGGGGTACAAAGAACACACAGGAACACTACAATCATTTAATCTCATTCGACTCCATATCTAAGTAATAAACCATGCAATTCATTATCAAGAAGTTATCTTTCATAAGTTCGGCATAATTAATACTCTTTCAGGTACTTGACATCGCGACTCATAAGTAATAGTAGTGTATCACTCAACTATCAAATTGTATAGTAAGTGTTTACGCTCAAAATCAATTCAGTAAAAGTAGAACTACCATAGACTTGCAAATCGTCTAACATCTCTACCATTTTTGTGAGCACAATTTAAGAATCAAAAAGGACTTTCATTTGGTTGTAATGTAGGCTCTTTGGTAAGGGTAGGAAAAATTTGGATTAAGTGACTTGACTTGAGCAAATAGACTTTAAGTACACAGACTTGCAATTCACTAATCCAATTTTATCATACAACTCATTCTTTCAAAGATATTTTCTTTTCCAACTCAATTCCACACTTTTTCTCCTTTTTCATTCTTATGCCTTTTTATCTCTTTTTTTTCTTTAGCCTCAAATTTTTCAAAATTTTCAAAAAAATTTCTTTTCTTTTCTCTCCTTTGCTCGATTCTCTCTCTTTCTTTTCAGAGATTTTTTTTTCTTTTTCAAGCTTCATAAATCCTTCATTTACCTAGACCCTGCTTATCCCTCATTCTTTTGCCAACTTTCTCTATTTGGATAATTTTCACCATATCTCTCTCAAACTTGTTCATTTCTATAATCTCAAGAAATTTTAGGGAAAAAAATCTATTTTTCAATTTTAAATATTAAAATGTGGCTAACAATAATAAGTCAAGGCTCAAAGTGGCTAACTAGGGAATTATGAGTTCATATGTAGGCTTTTTAGGCTAAGTAAGCTAAAACAAAGATGGCCTTAAATTATTTTCAAAAATTGCACATACACATGGCTTCAATGAAGATACCAAAGCAAGTTCTAGAGTTCTATCAATTATGAATGACACAGTCAAGAAAAATAAATCTACATAAGATAAAAGCACTTAAAGGCACAAAAGCTCACAAGCTTATTTTTCGCAACATGCTCAAATACTCAATTTTCTTAATCAATGCCAAACAAGTAAAAGACATCTCCTCAACTATTCATCACATTATTCACAAAAATATGTCATCTCATAAAATTAAATGCTCATAGTAAAATCATACGAAAATCTTGTACTCTTACGAAATCTTGATTAAAATCACACACAAAAGTAATTAAATATGCTAAAGCAATAAACGTGCTAAAATAAAAATTAAAAAAAAATCAAAAGTTGAAAATTTTAATGCAAATTTTCATGCAATCCGATATGCAATGCAAAAATGCAATAATACTAAATTACACATTCTAGACAACCTCCCAAACTTAAAATATGATTCGTCCCGAACATAAGAGGAAATTATCAAAAGAAAGAGGAATGCGTACTTACCTGGATAGTTTATACGACCTGTGTGCATTTCACACGATCAAGTCGTATAGCCCTGGTCGTGGACTATGTTTTGCTGTTGTCTCCTGCCACACGGTCATGTGCAGCTCACATGGCCTACCTGTGTGGTTGGTCTCTGTGGGTCGCACGATCCGTGTGAAATTCTTAGAGAGGGGAATAAGGTGGCTGATTCCTTTCTAATACGAGGTTACATATTGCAAAATAGCATAGTTTACGGTGATCGATCGATACCTACATCAGCCCGGGAGTTAGCTCGTGTTGATCAACTCAGTTTACCATCATTTAGATCATATTGGAAATAGAGAATACATATTGTACCTTTTCCTTTCCGTTGTAATCTTGACAATGCTTCGATAGATAGGTATGGGATATGACCTCATTCCCCCATCCCACATTGGGATGTTTCATGCAAAAAAAAAAAAAAAAAGATATCATATATTTCGAGAGAATTACATTAATTGGAAAACCAAGATTTCTTGTAGTACTATTGATGATGCTAGAAAGTGCACAACACTCCAAGTCAGGGTAGTTGTAATTATATTAGTAAACATCCCACGTTATATAGCTCAGGTCACACCAAAATAAGGGTAGTCTTGTAGTGAAAATATCCTACAAGACTAGCCTATAAGACACAAACAAGGTTAGAGAGACCCTGCGGTTGTCCAGAAGAGGTCTCTCTGATGATTAAGTTACCAGATGTCCCGAGAATAATCCCCAGTACATGAATTAATTAAGGCACTAAGTTTCAATTAACTTACAAATGAATAATGTTAAATCTTTTATACATGAGATGATGAGCCTCACGGGCTTGGTATAATGAATTGGGTCTCATAGGTTGTAAGTACTGATATGAGCTACATGGGTTGCTTAATAACCTCTTGACCCAACAACAATTTATAATATTAGAAAATTAAATAATTATTTAGAAATTAAATTTTTCAATAAATAAGAATTAGTGAAAGTCAAAATTACCCCATCATAAGCCCCCAATTTAAGGACTGTGAAATAGGAAGGAGCAGTGCAAAACTTAAGTGGCTTGTATGGAGTTCAGGAGAACTTGGTCCTCTGATGGGGATAGGGACCGCTTTATCTTTCCTTAATGCTTGTTAGGGAGCGTTTTTTTTTTTTCCCGAATTTCTGGGATGGAACCCTTCTTAGCACTTACGTTCTCGGAGACTCTTTCTGAGATTTCACAACTCATTAATGGATAATCTTAAGGCTAGCATGCCTTGTTCACTTCCTCACTCGGTTGGATAACACTTAACCAACAGGATCAACTAGGGAGAAAATTTAGGCTAGGTGTTAAGAGATAATGGTGTTGATCTTTTCAAGATTTGCCTCGATTACTTGTTTAGAGATCATGTATCCAAATGCATTCAAGACTAATTGAGCAAGTATCACGTTATACTGTATTGGGGCGTTGACTAAGGTAGCTTCCTACTGATAAAGGAAGGGTGAACTCTCCAATTATGGGTACATCTTGTTGGAGACCTCGCAGGGGAGTTTGGACCCAAGTAAGAAATGAGTCTTCATATCCTAGTTGGCAAAAGACGCGATACGAAAGGATAGTCACCTAACCCTTCACCATGAAGTTAGCTATAGCCGCTGATCGATGATTAAGGGCTTGGCCACACATTCCTCTCATAGATTTCTTTGGAGGAACAAGTCATCATCATTGAATGATATCATTATTGTGTATTTAAAATATATTCTTTTGGACGCCTATACAAGAAATCATTTGGCCCGAGCTGAGCCTCCATACGTTGGTCATCCAAAAGATGATATTCATGACTCTGAAGTTGTTCATGTTACTCCATTCCGTTTTCTCAGTTTCCAGGCTAAGGTTCTGAAAGCACAAAAGAAAATGCACGCAAATCACTCCAAGCAAAGGTAGTTGCATTATTAGTCTAATAGTCAATGTCCTATAGATCATGTAGCTCCAAGGTAATGGTAGTCTTATAGTGAGAACTAGATTGCAATACACAAACAAATTTAGAATGACCCTATGGCTGTCCAAGGTAGACCCTTCTGATGCTAAAGTTAGCATATGTCACGAGAATAATCCAAAGTACAAGAATTAATTAAATTACTAAGTTTCGATTAACTTACAAATGAATAAAGATATATGGACCTTCTATACCTAAGATGATGAGCTAATAGGCTTGATAGAAGGACATGAGCTTCATGGCTACTTAATAATTTCTTTCGAAATCATAAATATTAATAAATAAGAATTAATGAAAAATCAATTTTACCCAATCAACTACATATATGGACTAATATTGTCGTGAATGTAATGGAAGTAAGTTTTCATGATATAATACTTGCGTTAATTACGGAAAGTTGCAAAAATAGTTCTATAAGTTATGGCATTCACATTCAAGTCCTATAAGATTTGAAATTTCTGTCTTGATCCCATATGTTTGTGGTGTTTTTGTATTTTAATCCCACAAGTTTTACTATAGTGTAATTTTAGTCCTATAAGTTCCTACAAGTTGCAATTTTGGTCCTCACAGGCACTTTATAGTTTCTAATACCCAAAATGTCCTTATTTGTTCATATGACTTATTTGGCAAGGTTTTGGCTAAAAAATAAGTGGGGTGGGTTCGGTATGGGTATCACTTCCGCCTCGCGCACACCCATCTCGCCTATTTTTTAATATATATAATATATATTTTGCATATATAATATATATTATAATATAATTTTTATCTTTTAATATTATATCTAGCATTTATAAATTGAAAATAACAACTTTTTTAAATAATATTTTTTAAATATATTAAAAATAAATATTTTTCTCTTTTTATTTTCCTATTTAAGTTAATTTAATTCGCATCGGGAGTCATCCACTCCGCCCCGTTCTAAGAAGGGGAGGGTCTAAATTTTAAATTACCCGCCCTGCCCCGCCCCATGTCATTCCTAGCGGAAATGCATGGCCCAGCCTAACCCAAAAATTCATTTTGCGCATGAATATTATTGTCAGGTCGAGCCAAATCGGACCCACGGGCTGATCTGGCCATACCAAATAGACTCGAATTTTTTTGGGCCTAAAATGTGAATTGAATGGTTATAACGTATGGGACTAAATTTATAATTTTCCTGTTTAATTAAATAATATACATTTGAGGTTGAGTTTAAATAGGAAAAAACTCAACTATCTTTCAATGTATACTACTTCCCCTGACCCTTATAATATTTATTTCTCTTATGTAAATTGCACTCGCAGGGCATATTTCTTAAATAAATACAAACCTATTTTGTCCGTGGCATTGTTACACCTACTTAGATCCAGTCTCTATTCAGAGGTTTTAAATGGATCATGTCAGGTTTCCAGCCTATAAACTAAATAGGACATACTTCTGCAAAATTCTCATAATACTAAATAATTTGATTTCCGACTAAGTTTCTGTTAAAATGGATATAGTCCATCACGACCATATCAGGCCCAACATGCTTCCGTAAAATTAATAAATCCCTTAAAATTCATACATTCTTTGACCGAAACAGCACCGAGTGAAATAGTTCGCAACACCACCAGTCGGAAGATTACTGCCCCCAGATCATTTGACAAACAACTCCTCACTGTTCAACCGCACCCTCAGGGAAGATGATCTGCAAGTTATCTGACTCCTTCAGCAACTGTTCAGCACAACCTTGGTTCGTTTCCTACTCCAGGCGTATAAGTAATCTTTAAACGGGATAAATTAATAGAACATTATGAAGACATGCTGAAGCTGAAAGCCCCTTTTTATTAAGAACTTATTGAAATATTTATTACATTAGTAATCTCCTTTTGGGAGGAGAATACTGGTTTAGCCTCTCATAGATGAGGCGTACACTTGTAAACACATAAAACTTAAAACTAAAACACTCAAACTATTACAAATTTAACACTCAGATTTTATTGTAAGAAAACTAAGGGAAATGTTCGATGTCCTCAGCTTCCTTCAAATCTCGCATTTTATAGATGTAAGTCCGGACTTGAAAGGCGGACTCCAAATCCTGCTGATACTTATGACATCACTGCTTACGTCATATCTTGCATTATTGCCACGCCAGCTGGTTTTCTTTTTCTTCCGCGTGACTCAGCCCATGTGAAAGTTGTCGGGGAATCTTCTAAAAAGTTGGTTTGCGTGGTCCCCGAAGAAAACACATTTTGTGAGCTGGGCCCTTGTCCTTTCCAGCTGCCTGGTTTTGTCGGTCGGGTTTGGGTCGAAAACCTTTCCCAAACTCGGGTTTCTTCTGTTCGGGGCATGCTTGACAGATCCGGTCGATCCAACGGCCAACATGCGCCATATTACAGAATTTCTGCTAAGTTTCTTTGCTTGCCGGAATCTTGTTTTCCCAGAGAATTCTTCTTTTGGTCTCGAAGAGTTCCTCTGCAAATCCTGTGGTTGATCCAGTCATCAAATTCAAAAGGAAAGATCCATTCGCCAAATTTTGGAAAAACTTAAATGGATATTTGACTTTGTCCATTTCAGTTAGACAAACCCAAAGACCCCATGCTCGTCTGGTAGAAGCTTCGTCTTAAGAAAATGCTCCTACTAACACTTTGGTCCTTCTTCCTGAAAGTTTTGCCTTAATGTATTTTAAAGCATTTCCATCCGGTCTTCTTAGCTTAATGAAATGAAAAGCCTCATTAAAGCCTTTCTTATTTGGTTCAGAGTCTGCGATAAAATACGGTTCAATATCTCCTCGGCCAAGTGTGGATTATTGGCCCAGGTCTCGTAAATCGCTTCCCCAATCCATTTCGGTAATTTTGAAATTTCGGGAATCCTGGTGACACGGTATAGATTGAAGCTAAAGCTCCAAAGTATACCATTCGCACCTCATTTGGATGACTTCTGGTTTCATCCAAACTCGAGATACTTGCCGTGATATCAACCATTGTTTTTCCGGGTTAATACCTTGTCTTGTAACTAGTTTCTCCCATTGCCGCGATATAGCCGCATAGGAGAAATCTTAATCTCGTCAATTTGAACATTAGATTTGTGCATCGTGCTAAGATTCAACTCTCCCTCTTTTACCCCGAGTTTCTTTGGGTTGACTTGAAGACTCGGGTTGTGACACCGGAGCTTCAACATTCGTTACAGTTTGTACACCCTCATGGGATGCATCACCTGCAACACTTGTGATTATGGTACTTGAATCCATAACCTCCAGGTTAGAGCCCCATACTCTCTCGGCCCCTTTTTGCACCGTAGGAGATGCGGCTGGAAGAGAGGCCCTTGCGGCCGCTAAGAACAATTGTCCTTGAGCGAACCGGCATGCTGCTCGCATTTGACTAGAAACAGATTTTTGGTCAGCCTGTTGAAGTCGTCCAACAACTTCTGCATTGAGACATAACGTCCCAAAATCTCGTTCTAGACTCTCCAGGTTTTCCCTGAGATGTCTTACTCGCTTAAGGACCTTGTCAGCAACGCGTCCTTCCATCTCGTGTCAAAACATCTGCAGGAATATTTTCATGAGATTTTATAATGACAATTTCATAATCATAATATTGACATTAAGCTTGCCATCTAAGTAATCGAGCCTTTTCTGGTTTTGATTCAATTTTATTTTTCAGAAAAGCCTTGACATTTGAATTATCAATTTAAAGTAAACTTTTTAGCCAGTAAAAATAAAGGCTATTTTTTAAAAGCCTTTCTGACTGCAAATAATTCTTTCTCGTTGATATGTCATATGTTTGCTTCACTGGGTGTGAATAAACCGTTGCAATATCTGCATGGCACTTCCTCGTTTGGTGCGACCTTTGTAAGAACAGTTGCCCACCAATCATCACTAGCATCTGTGTAAAGAACCAGTTCGTCTTCGTCTTGGGGAATCACAAGCTTTGGAAGCTTTTTACAAACTTCTTTAAGTTGCTTAATTCTTTCTTGATGTCCATCTTCCCATTTGAATACTGCATCTTTTTTAAGCAATGGGCTAAACACCTTCCTGTAATATTCTAGATTGTTAATGAACATCCCAACAAAATTAACAACTCCAAGAAAACTCTAAAGCTGCTTCTTGTCTTTTAGTGTATCTGGAAATCCCTGTATCTTTTCCACAATATGATTCTATAGAATAATTCCAGATTCATCGGTTTTAATTCCGAGGAATTCAATCTTTCTTGTTGCTATCACTGCCTTTTTCTCCGAAAGTACTAATCCTTCTTTGTGACAAACATCTGAAAAATATCTCCAGATGTTTGAGATGCTCCCTCATGTTCAATGATGCTATCAGAATGTCATCGATATACACGAACATGAAACTGAAATAATCTTTGAAGAGATTATCCATCTTCCTTTGATATATCTGGGGTGCGTTAGCCAATCCCAAAGGCATCACGTTCCAAATATAGTGTCCCTGTGGTATAGAGAAAGCAGTAAACTTCTTACTTTCTTCCTCCATTTTAATCTGGTAGAATCCAGACTTGCAATCGAACTTTGAGAAGATTTTGGCACCTTTAATACAGTTAACCAGATGTTCTCTGCTCGGGATGTAGTATCCATCGAATTCCAAAATGTTATTAATCCCTTTGTAATTAATAACAAGTCTTGGCTTTCCTCTTTTGATTTCTCCATGGTTTCTGACTAAGAATCATGGACTGCTGTATGGAGAAACTCCTTTAACTTAAGGTCAAGATGTTCCTTAAGTATCTTCTGCATATCCTCACGATCCTCTTGGTTCATAAGGATTGGTTTGAATCTTACGAACTCGTACTCCTTTCCAGGTTTAACCTTTAAGGATGCTTTGAGCTCATTCTTGTCCCACCATGGCAAATGATTTTTATTATAATTCCTTTGGATCTTCTTCTTGATATCCTCGAGTGATATTTGTTCTTCTATTGTAACATCACTCTGTGACTTCTTCATTAGACTCATCATCAGTTCTGCAATAGCCTCTGGAGGTACTCGTTCTTCTCCTTGTATTCTAAATGAATACAAGTTATTATCTCATATTTTCTTATCTTTGTAATTCAAACCGAATTGTCTATAGGATAATAATACTTCACCAAATTTCCTTCGATCCTCCATTTTTGGATTTTGGAGTTTGGCTTGATCACCACGCTTGCTGCGAAAATTAATAGGCATTTCTCTGGACAATAATCTTATGATCAAATAATGTTGTGAAAATAAGTCTTCTTGTCTCATTTTCCTGTGTAAATCGCTTGAATGTTTGTAGGAAATTATTTCCTAGTAAAACATCTGCACCTGTATCATGGAAATAGATTGGTGGCGTCTTTACTTTGTACCATGGGGCACCGCCTGCGCCTCCGATCATGATTTCTGCTTGCTTAATTCCCTTATTAAGGATAAGAATCCTTTTAGAGAAATCTCTTCCTGCAATAGCTGGTAAATCTTCTCCAATTTCTTTAGGAAAAACATCCGGCTTTGTAGTACATATTCCGGCACCTGAATCAATATAGGCGGCGAAATACTCGGCCTTGTATTCAGCATATAACATTCCAATAGAAATGTATATGGATAATGGACTAGTGGTCATTTGATTCTGTATCTTTTATTAGCCACTGTGAACTCCATTCCGTCTTGTAATCTTTCCCAAGGTTTATGATCCTCAAGAAATTCAATTCCCAAAGTATTAATTGTTCGGGATTTTTCCCGCAACTCTGTGATAGTCACTCAATTTCACCTATCTTCGAGGCTTCCTAGATACCGTCCAACTATTGGTTGTTGGAGATAATATAGAACATCACAAGGAAAAATATTATCCTTTTGAGTGATGTCGAATATTACTTCAACTTCTCGCCATCCTTCTGGACATTTCAGCTCTCCTACTGTTTTAAAAACATCTGGGATACACTGAACTATACTTGGTCTCCTTTCTTCCCAACGGCTGCCACTCGTCATTCTGTCCCGTTGGAGAGACATCTTTCTTGGCTCAACTCTAAGACTTCGACTTTTGTTGAAGACTGGTTGATCTTGTATTTTCATATCGATCTCCTTGATAGTTGGAGACTCAATAATCTCTGGTAAAACCACCCTGGCAAAGTCCTCGAAAATCCTTGGGACTTCAATAAATTCCTTTCTCAAGAATACTTCTGAATGATGTGTATTCGAGAGAGCATAGGATATCTTATATGTGATCGAGTAGGGTCTATTCCATTCTTTCATCAAATCATTTCATTTGAAATCTTGATGAAGGGTTAGGACTCTACTGAAATCTCGATCTCCCAGATTGTATGCAATTCTGGGATAGACATTAAATGCCAATTTCCCAGCATACAAATATCCTGTAATCACTCCAAGGCATGAATCCTTGAGGTTTGAGATTCGCTTGTCAAAGATAGCTAGATTGAGTGGCGAATCTATCCCTTCTTTGAATGTTGCTTTAATAATGACTCTTATGGCTCCAATATGAATCCATGAGAGTGTATTTGCAACTTCTCTTTTCACTCGGCTTTTGATCTCCTGGATTTCTTTAATAGGGACCAACTGCATCTCGATCAGGTTACCGGTAAACTCCATCGGAGTAGCAAATTCTCCGGTTGTTACCCTGTGGATAATTTGGTGTTTTCTGTTACGAAACCCAATTTTATCCAATGATTTTTCCATAGCTCCAATTGTAAATCCATCATAGACTTGAAGCTTTGGATCTTCCTTCATGATTCTCATAAGAGTTTTATGAGAAAGCGTCGTGTGAGAGAGGAATCCTGACATGTGCTCCTTGATTGTCTCTGTGAAGAATTTCTTCTTCACTCGATTCGAAATGAGTCACTTCCATCGTCAAAATAGATCTCTTCTTCGTAGATGCTTTCATCTGAGGGTATATCCTCAAACTGATACACCTGTATAAGATCTTGATAATAGACGACTTCCTCGATTTCGGTGTGGCCTCGAACTGCCTCGACTCCTCGTTTTTTGATTATGCGGGTAATCCGTTGAGATATGCCCTCTTGCTCGCATGTCCAGCAATTACGAGTCTTTGAAACTTTCATTTTTCTCGGTGTGAGCACGCTTGAAAGTTCTCCTTCCGGTGTTCTCTGGTACTTGCTTGATTAGACCACGATGAAGAGGCTCTACTCGCTTGCCAGTGCTTTGGTCTTTGCCCCGTTTTGTAACCGGGCTTTTTGTTTTGACCAAAACCTTCTAGGTCTCCATGAAGACTGCTTCTTTTCTTTATTGCTTCCTCGGCGGTATGGATGGCTTCGCTCTTCTTCTTCTTCTACATTCCGCCTTGGTTGACCTCCCACAATTGTTGGAATGTCATTGTCCACGCAACATAGAGGAACTGCTTTGTTAATTCATCTTAATCTCTTGTAATTCCTGTAAAGAGCTGCTTGGTAACACCATTCAGATAACTTGGCCTTTAGGAAAGACATTTTTCTGGCCACAGTTTCTACTTCCGCTCCATCCTTGTATTCCATGATAAGCATTTCTCTCCAGGGACTCGGAATCTTGGCAAAGAATAGTTGTGCAGATTCCTTTTCTTCAATCTTGGATTTCCACCGGTATTCGGTGAACAACTTGATATATTCGTCAATATGACATATATCATATAACTCAAGGCTATAGAGGGTTTGTTTATATCTCTTTCTTTTTTCATCCTCTAATCCCTCGAAATAACATGTGCCGATGAATTGGATTTTAAATAGTTTTGCCATACCATCGACAATTCCTTTAAGTGATTCTCTTGATGTGACCGAACCTTTTGTACTAGCGTCGGTCATATCCCAGACAATCTTCACCGATCCTTCAAGACTCATTTCAAGGAGTAAAATGAATGAATCCTTTGTAAGATCGAGCGTTCTATTTGAAATTCTCATAGTCAAGCCCATTCATCAATGAGAACTTCTCTATTTTTAAAATCTGGGATGTCCAGATTTAACATCAACCCATATGGATGTATTGGGTCAAGGTGTGATCTTCCATAAGGCGTTTGATAAATATTTGGCCTTCCGGTAGGTTGTCGAGTTCCTGCAAGATGGTTTCAACCTCCTGTCCCTGAAAGTGGATCACTTCCAGTCGTGCAATCCCCAGCGTGTGGCATCCTCTCATCCCGAGCTCCATGATTTGAACCCGTACTTTCTTCGACGTTAGGATTAATTTTTTTGACGTTAGGATTAACTGGAGGTGGTGGTGGAATTGGTCTTCCTGCTGCATCATAGGTGACCAATGTTCCATCTCCTGTGTTCATCTTTAAATCTACAATTCCTAATCCTGCGAAGGATTCTGCAAGGTCATGTAGATCTTTAAGATTTATCTTTTCCATATCCATATTTTTTAATTTTTGATGGATTTTCCTTTGATTAGAGCAATGAGTTTCTCCTCATCTGTCATTTTTCGTATAACTTCGGTTGGTTTCCCTTTTTAGTGTAAATAAGGTACTGTCCCGAAATCTATACGCTTCTTTCCTCCGGAAGAACTCGGCATGTCCTCAAGGTTCTTGACTCGTTTCTGAATATCATGAAGGAGTTCAAGAGTTTCCTTCTGATATTTCACCATCGTCTCCATCTCAGTTCGGATCGATGAACTTGTCTTTGGTAGATGAATATGGCGGTTGCCATAATTCTGCACCGTCTTCTGGACTTCTCTAAGATCTTCGGAGAACTTAGATTTGTCTGGAAGTATCTCGTTCCACTCAGGTACTCCATTAGGAATCATTGTTCTGATGGGAATTTTCATGAACCGTTTCTTGAAGGTTCATCAAGTGAACATATAGGTCCGGTTAAGCATCCGAATCGCATATAATATTCTCGCTCGCATTTTGCATTGCCTTAAGGTTTCCCCATCGGCTCCTGCCTGTTCCTTTTCTTCATGTTGGTATTCCCAATATGAAACCTGGTCTAGGTGTTCTTATGCATACATCGTCAATGTTTGACGATATGTCCTGTAAGGGGTACATCTCGGACATCGGTCCGGATCCATTTTCTCGGAGTAAATTCTCCTCACCAATTGTTAATTACATAAATATAATAAATATAACTAAAAGTTCTTAATAAACCTGGGCTCTGATACCATTTTGAACACAATACTTAGTTAAATCAGCCATTAGTATGAGAAAGGGTATAATGGGTATTATGAAAATATGAAATAAACCCGGTGGACCAATTTTGCCAATACTTGAAACTTACTGGACTAAAATTGCTCAAGTGTAAAACCTATAGGACCAATTTTGCAAAAACGTTTAAACTTACAGGACTAATTTTGCAAATTCAATACTTAGAGGACCGAAATTGCAAACCGTTCATAATTACAGGACCAATTTTGCAATTTACCCTTAGTTTTATTAATACTACTCATTTTCAGGCATGGACAAATGGACGGCTGCATTATCCCTTTCACAGGGTGATGATGTCCGGAGATGAAGCTCGATACTCGATCGCATTATTTTCGGCTCCCAAATCAGGGTACATAATTAAGGCCCCAGAAAAGATGGTAGATGAAGATCACCCCTTACTCTTTAAGCCCTTTGATCATGTTAAGTTTCTACACTATCACTACTCTGAAATCGGTCGGAAATCCCAAAACGCTCTAAAGGATTATTGTGGAGTCTAAATTCTATAAATAGTTACAAGATGTACTTAGCCATGTGTGAATTAATAATAAGCATCCATTTATACATGGATGTGTGTGATTCTATGTGATATATCTTAATATTGATGATCCTGGAAATAGTTGAATGCACATTTTTTTTATTAATTTAATTCTTTTGGTTGTAGTGTTGGAGTTAGAAATGTGAATAAGTTTAAGAAGTTTATGGTTGAATACCGAATCACCAAATTAATAGAATCATCATGTTAAAATCATTAGGAAAGTCGAATACCACTGCATGGATGATTGTCATGTGCTGATGTGCATGCATAAAAAGTCAACATATTAATTACTTCGAAGTATAAATCAAGTCTAAGACTGTCTCCAACAGTTTGTACCATTTTAGTATAGTTGCACTCCATATCTAGCAGTAGTTTGCAATAATTTTGTAATAAAATGGAGTATTCCATAATATTCCTTTAGTGCATATATTAATACATTAAAATCATTAATTTAAAATAAAAAAAAGTAGCGCAACTACAGTGTTACGCCATTTTGGTGCAAAACTGTTTACACCTTCAAAATGGTACAGGCTTTATCGCAGTGCTCGAGAAAATTTTTGCTCCAAATTAAAGCTAAAATACTATCTTGGAAATGCTCTAAATCAATCATAAAAATGACTCATTAATAATACTCTATTGCACGATGGCACCACCTGCAAATAAATCATTAACTAATTCAGGTTATATGTACATTAATAGGACTTACTCATAAAGTAAAGATTCTCTCTTTACAATTGACGTCGTTCTGGTAGACAATCAATTAGTGTATTATCTAGCGACTTTCCTCTCCTCCAATGCTGAAATCTTTGCAGATGGATGGTTGTTGGAGATAAAAACGGTATTTAATAAATTAAATATATAATTTATTTTATATATATTTATTGCGCAATGGTCCCTTAATAAATAAACCAGCCGAAAGGACTCCAGGTTTGGCCCATCGGCCGATTTCTCCTAAACAGTCCACGGGGCCCATTTTTCAGGTATAAAAAGGTCCCTCCTATTATCTGTAAGAAAAAAATTAATTTTTTATTCTATAACGCATTTAATATTATATACTATTCGTTTACTGATTATTCTCTCGTTCACTGTACTGACTTGAATGTCTGAGGGGCCTCCCTGGAACAACCCCCGGGGCCCTCTAACATTTGCGCGTGTGTGCAGACAAGTTTTCCATCAAAGAATTTTCCAGCTCAAGGAGAAGAAGACGTGAAGACTTTCCCCTTCGGAAGAGGAGTGACGTGAACACTTCCCTCTCGGGAAGAGGATTTTGGTCAACCCCATTGACTTGGAGTGATCTGATCTAAAAAGCATCATTTTGGTGCTATCTGTGGGAGGCAGCCAAAGAACACGAAGATGCAAACTCGACCGACAATACAGAAGGTTGGACCTCATGCTGCAGGCCGTGCTGCCAGAGACCAGCATGAAGGAAGACCATCAAAACGGCGAGAGGCTAGCAACACTTCCATCGGAAGTGCGCCGCTACTCCCGTAAAACAAAAGTGTGTCGCCGCCTCCCCTAGGAGGCACTCCGCCCAGTGAAGAAATTTGTCTAACCAATGAGACTTTCCAAATCCTGTTAGAAGAAGCTGCACGGAACGCCCTGAGACATCAAGCTGTGGCTGGAACCATGGGAGCACTATCCCGGACTTCACCGGCCATTGAAGTCTGAAGACCTTGTCCTAGAAGGATAAAGATGAAGAGATGAAGGACACAACAAAAGCCAAGAAGGGCCGCCCATAGCAGAAGAAGCTCAAGCAACACCGTCCAGCCATACTCATTCACAAGCTACGAGTACTTCAAAGAAAGTGAGTCCATTGAGCCCTAACATTCTAACAGAGCAGCTACCCCCGGGAATTAGGACATGTAATCTCCTGGAGTACGATGGAATCGAAGAACCCCAGGAGCATTTGAACAAGTTCTATATGGAGGCAGACGCCTATGAGATGACAGATGATGCCTACTGCAAAGCCTATCTAATACACTGACCAAACAGGTTCGGGCTTGGTTCGATCAGCTCCCCGAGGAATCCATTACTTTGATGCACAAGTTTGCGGAGGCTTTCGTACAACAATTTTCTGTCAACATGGACAATCACGAGACCATCCCAAACCTATTCCAGCGTAAAGTGGGAGAGCTGTTATGCAATTTCACGGGACAACTCATGGAGGCTGTAAATGAAGTAACCAACATCCAGTAAGAGACATTGACAAGAATTCAATGGCGCATCACCCTCTAAGAGTGTGCTCAGGATGAGACAAAAGAAGGAACTCTCCCTCTAGGAAAAACCGCCCACTATAGAAGAGCACCCGGCAAAGGAGATGAAGCATTAAGCCTATTACCAAGCCCAAACCCATATTTCCTATCCGAACATGGTAACACCAACAAATCATCTATTATCCTAATAATCTTCAAATTAATATTTATATATAACAATTAAATATTTTAGTTTTATTTTTACCAAATTCAACTAATCAATTTTATGACTCAATTAATTAGCAAATGGAAGAAACGGTCCATTTTCTTTAAAATCATATTACCAACAAATCATATAATTACTTTTTTTTAAGTCCTAAATTCAAGCATTTTAAAATAAACTTAAATCAGTCAAATAGAAGTAAATATTTATTTCTCAATCAATTAGAAGCATATCATTTGGCTGAAGTATTCATTCTTTCCAAAAATTTCAAAAGCCATTCCCATTGAAATATCCTCTATTCTACACATGTTCAAACCTACACAAATTTTCTCAAAGTGAAAGGTAAGAAAATTTCCACCCGTAAGCACACAACCCCCATCAACAAACCAGAAAAAAATTATTACAGAAGACAGAAATTGTGCAGAAGGATAACTTTGATGTGTGAGAGGAGTTAAGAAGAAGAAGAAGAGGGGTGGGGAGATGGGGGCGTGGGGTTAGGCTTTGAGGGAGAAATGGGTTTACAGTAGAAGTAGAAGAAAAGAGATGATGCAGTGAAAGGAAAAAAAAAAGAAAAAAAAGGATGAAATAGGGGGATGGCTTACGTACAGGAGAAATAAAAAAAAGTAACAAGGGGGAGGGGTGGGGACTTGGGGGCGTGGTGTAGGGGAGAAATGGGGAGAGGAATAGTACAGAACCAGAACAAGAAAAGAAAGAAGTGAGGGAGAAAGGAGGAAAAAAAAGGAAAAGAAAAGAGAAGAAAAGGAAAAATGATAAATGTGTTTGATTTTGGGTTTAGGAAATTTATCTCAAATACTAATTTTTATCCAATTATTCGTAGCCCTTAAATTTTAAATTTCTATTATATAATCCGCTTTTATTTGTCCATGTTAAATGTTTTTACATGTTGCTTGATAATGTTGATCCTACGTGTTACGTGTCTATAGTCGCGTGGGACCATACAGATGTCCGGGACATAAAAGTTCCCTCCGGTGAAATCCCGGCAATGTGAGCCATATTTTAATGTCTATACTCATGTGGGATCATACAGAGGTCCGGGGCATAAAAGTTCCCTTCGCTAAAATCCCGACAGTGCGAGCCATGTTTCAAAGCCATAGCTACTAGTTACAATTTTCAACTTTTAAGCATATTATTTTGTGATATGTATTGTGTTCTTGGACAAAATTCGCCTCTACTGAGCCTTTGAATGCTCACCCCAAAATATATTTCTATTTCAGATGAATGATGGAGTTGGCGGGACACGTGGAGGTGGTGACCCGAATAATAAAAAATTTGAATAATAAACTTTATTTTTTTATATTTTTCATCGATGAATATTTCTAATGTTTATAAATATTAATTTGAAGAATATTAGGATAATTGATGATTTGTTGGTGTTACCATCTTCGGATTGGGAATATGGGTTTGGGCTTGGTAATAGGCTTAATGTTATTTCTAATGGGCAAAGATATAAATCTTTCAAAATAAATACTAAAGCCCAAATTATAATAAAATCATTCAAAAATCCTCAAATTCTAAAATCCTTATAATTAAATTAAGCAATCCCTAATTTCTATCATACCCCAATTTCTCGGGTGCCACATCTTATTCCCTAAAAATTAATTTCGTCCTCGAAATTCAAATAATTACAAGTATTAAGAAAATATGGGTACTCAGCTCGAGCATCTTTCTCTCGTTACCATGTGCTCTCGTTCTTATCGCGTCGTGTCCATTAAACTTTGATTAGCGCCAGTGTTTTATTTCTTAATTTGTGTACTTTTTTTTCCAAGATAGTCTCAAATGCTTCTTCACAAGTCAAGTCGTACATGATATCGAATTCCAAACAATTGACAATATGACTTGGTTCATGAACATACGTTTTGAGCGATGATACATGAATTACATTGTGAACCAACGGTAATGCCAATTCGTATGGTAGCTCAATGATTTAGCGCATGATTTCAAACGGACCAATATACCTCGTCTTCAATTTCCCATTTTTCACTGAAATGAAAAACACTCTCATAAGTGTCACTTTCAAGAATATGTTTTCTCCTACAGAGAATTGTAGATCTTTACTTTGTGAGCACGAGGTTTATGTCAACTTCATTTTATCCCAAACTTTCTTTATTTTCTCCATTATTTGATCAACTAGCTATGGTCTAAAATTTACTTCTCACCCAAAAAGACATCTTTAAAATCTCGATATATCTTTGTACCTCATGGGTGAGAAATGTATGATGTACAATGTGCCTATTCAATGATTTGTTAGTTCTTCATCCTTAGGTATACTGAATCTTCCTTCGTAGATTAATGCGCACTTAGTAGCTATAGCATATCCTTTGATGTCTTCAAGGCAATGGTATCTCATTTTGCACAAATATTTATTTGTCGTTTGTGTTTCCTTGATTCTATCTCTAAGTACAGATCGTATAACCATTGTTGCAATAATCAATTCATATCCACTAGAAGGTGCTAAAACCTCAATTCTCAACTTAGCAAACTCATTCATCAATTGTTCTTATTTTATAGGTAAACTAGCCAACTCTTCTTTAAGTTCTTGGAAATCGTCCCATTTGTCCATCTATTGAGACTTCTCATATTTTCTGCTCAATCTAGTAATTGGTGTTGAACTCTTCGAAAAACTTTCTCTAAACCTTTTGTAATACCTAAAGAGACCCAGAAAACTTCAAACTTAATTCACAATTATAGGCGCAAGCCATTCATTAACAACTTCGACTTTAATCAGGTCAACCTTTATTTCTTAAATAGTACCATCGTGATAAAATAAAATACTACATAGTCTAACGATAATTTAAACTTATTGAACTTCAGTTGGTGTTATCCAGACCTAAAATATGTCATAGAGAAGACACTAGCTCCTTTAAGTAATCAAATAAATCATTTATTCTAAGTATTGGGTACTGGTTTTATGATCAAATAAATCCTCCATGCAACCAACATAGACCATATATACACATCTTCCATCTTAAAAAAATATGATTGGCTATCCTCATAGTGATACTCTCGGTCAAATAAGTCAATTAATGAATAGATCTTATAATTGCACATTGATCTCTTGTAATTCCTTTGACGTCATCCTATAGGGTGAGTTTGACCGGTAATGGTCCAAGTAAAAAGTCAACAGTAGATTCTATTTGTTTATCTAGTGGAATCCAAAATATTTTTTGTTCTAAGAATATTTTACATAGTCCAAAATAACTGGCATATTGATCATTATAAAATCAAAATATTGGGAACCTACTATACTAACCAAATACCTATGACAATTTCTTTCTCTAACATTTTATTGCCTTTTTTTAACACAATTTCGGGGGTATAGTAGTACTAGCCTTTATTTCATGGAAAATAAACTCAACTTCTTTATGCATTGAAATACTATCTCCTTATGTGGCACTCTACACCTTCTCGGCTTTTCCTAAGTTTGTCCATGACTAAGATCCCATAAAAATCGTTCCTTCATATAAATCAATTTCTAAATCTAGTCTATAAACTTTCAGTTTCACGACTTTAGACATCCAAACAATAATTATTGTATATCCAAATGATATCATAATCTTCTCAATCAGTTACCATTAACTCTTGGAAAAAATATCATTATGTAAATCGTGAATATTCTACTTAAAAAAATCAGCAAAGTCCCTCTAAATCTATGTTGCTAGTAATCTACTCACAGTCAAGCCTAACATTCTAGATCCCATATAAATTCATAAAGAATCACATGTATTCTATCGCAAGGCTCCTCCAGAGTTTGCATGGTTCTTTCTATTTATCTATAGAATTCATCAATATATCGGATTAGTCTAATTCTCACATTATATTGTATGTGTTATGCATCCATGAAATTTAAGTTAAATCATTTTCTTTATCCGCAATGGGAATCATATAGTTTCGTCAATAGTAGTAGCAATGGTAATAGCAGTAGAAGTAGCAATGCCAATAGATGTAGAAGTAGCAATAGAACTTTTAAAAATTTGAGTCTTTGCCTTGGCTTTTGGAGTTGGCGTGACATAGCGATGGTAAGTAACCCATTTATATGTATTATTTTTGTTTGAAAAAATATTTTTATTTATTCTTACATAAAAGAAAAAAATCTTTTTTTTTGTAACGAGTCTATAGAAACGCTGACCCACTCTAATACCACTTATGTAACATCCCGTTTTCACAATAAAACATGACTTATAAAGTGATAGTGTGATTTATAATGAAACGTGAATTTTCCAAAGATCATTTACCATTTAAAATGATAATATAAAAAAATGCTAGAAAAAATTCCAAGAGTTATTCTAGAAACAAATTTTCAATACTATATATAACAATTAAATATTTTAGTTTTATTTTTACCAAATTCAGCTAATTAATTTTATGACTCAATTAATAAGCAAATGGAAGAAACGGTCTATTTTCTTAAAATCCGAGAACCAACAAATCATATAATTACTATTTTTTAAGTCCTAAATTCAAGCATTTTAAAATAAACTTAAATCAGTCAAATTGAAGTAAATATTTATTTCTCAATCAATTAGAAGCATATCATTTGGCTGAAGTATTCATTCTTTCCAAAAATTCCAAAAGCCATTCCCATTGAAATACCCTCTATTCTACACATGTTCAATCATACACAAATTTTCTCAAAGTGAAAGGTAAGAAAATTTCCACCCGTAAGCACACAACCCCCATCAACAAACCAGAAAAAAAAGAAATATATTATTTCAAAAGGGAGAAATCGGGCTGAAGGATAACTTTGATGTGTGAGAGTAGTTAAGAAGAAGAAGAAGAGGGGTGGGGAGAGGGGGCGTGGGGTTGGGCTTTAAGGGAGAAATGGGTTTACAGTAGAAGTAGAAGGAAAGAGATGATGCAGAGAAAGGAAAAAAAAAGAAAAAAGGGATGAAATGGGGAGATGGCTTACGTACGGGAGAAATAAATAAAAAAGTAACAAGGGGGAGGGGTGGGGACTTGGGGGGTGTGGGGTAGGTGGGGGGCATGGGTTTGGGGAGAAATGGGGAGAGGAATAGTATAGGACCAGAAAAAGGAAATAAAGAAGTGAGGGAGAAAGGAGGAAAAAAAAAAGGAAAAGAAGAGAAGAAAAGGAAAAATGATAAATGTGTTTGATTTTGGGTTTAGGAAATTGATCTCAAATCCTAATTTTTATCTAATTAGTTCCTAGCCCTTAAATTTTAAATTTTTATTATATAATATATATATATATATAATTTATAAAATATTAATACTAGTTTTAAATTTAATTGTAGGCAACAAGAATTTTTGGGCATACAAATTTCCACTCTTCGACACTCTACTCTACTCTACTTTTCGAGGTAGGGGTTTTTCCGCTTTTATTTGTCCATGTTAAATGCTCTTTATATGTTGCTTGATAATGTTACTCCTACGTGTTACGTATCTATAGTCGCGTGGGACCATACAGAGGTTTGCGGCATAAAAGTTCCCTCCGGTGAAATTCCGGCAGTGCGAGCCATATTTTAATGTATATAGTCGTATAGGACCATATAGAGGACCGAGGCATAAAAGTTCTCTCCGGTGAAATCCCGATAGTGCGAGCCATGTTTCAATGCCATAGCTACAATTACAATTTTCAAATTTTAAGCATGTTATTTTATGAAATGTATTGTGTATTTAGGTTGGACAAAATTCGCCCCTAATGAGCCGTTGAATGCTCACCCCAAAATATATTTATATTTCAAATGAATGATGGAGTTGGCGGGACATGTGGAGGTGGTGACCCGAATAATAAAAATTTGAATAATATACTTTATTTTTTCGTATTTTTCATCGATGAATATTTCTAATGTTTAGTATTGAAAATTTGTTTCTGGAATAACTCTTGGTATTTTTATCTAGCATTTTTTTATATTATCATTTTAAATGGTAAATGATCTTTGGAAAATTCACGTTTCATTATAAGTCGCACTATCACTTTATAAGTCGTGTTTTATTGTGAAAACGGGATGTTACATCTAGAGTCACGTTCAAAGACACAAAAAGAATTCAGGACAAGTAAAGGTATTAGCCACCGCGTGGAGACAAAAATCATAGAGCCCCATGGGAGATGAGAGACAGTTTTAGACGACGTTAGTCCAAACATTTTTGTTACTTCCATGATGATAAGAGGCACACAACCGAGACTTGTATCTAGTTGAGAGCCGCTATCAAAAAGTTAATTCGGAGAGGCCACTTAAAGAGTACGTGGATTACCCCAATCATGATCAGACTCGGGAAGATAGCAGCTGGGGACGTCCTACATCACACATGGAGGATAATCCGACTCTCAACTTTGAAGATACTTTTCCCTCGCAACATGAACTGCGGACAGCACCTCCAGGATTGGCTTCGGATCACTTTACTCGCATTTCCACTTTTATCGAAACTCGTCCAGAAGTAAGAGACATATGACACTACTTGCGACATAGGGATTATCCGGAAACATTGACCAACGACATTGGAGACGAAGAGAATTCTCAGCGAAGACATCACACCTCCATGAAAGTCGAAGATTTCATTAGCCTTCGCCTACTCCAGAACGCCCCAGCCTTCCGAGGACTTTAGTATTTCTTGTTTATCGTTTTTAGTTTATTTCCACCCAAAGGGCGTTAAACATTTATTTATATTTCAGTCATGTTTCTGCCACGGGGTGTAAAGATTTTCATTATAATGAAAACACTTTTACGTTTCTACTATAATGTTGTAATGCAGTTAATGGCCACATATGGCCAGGGCCAATAACTAGTTAGACAATCTCCTCAACAAATCCCATCTTTCTGGCTAACGCCTCGGATGGGAGGGGCCTCCTCACTAGGATCCTCATAAATTTACCTCACCCAACTAAGACCCCGGGTGGGATGACTCCTCCTGGCTAAGACCCCATATGGGAAGGACCTCCTCATGGAGATTTTAGTAATTCACCTCCTCCGGCTAAGACCCTAGAGGGAAAGGCCTCACTCGGCTAAGACCCCGGAGGGGAAAGCCTCACCCAGCTAAGACCCCGGGTGGAATGACCTCCTCAGGCTAAAATCTCGGATGGGAGGGGCCTCCACAAGGAGGTCTTGGTAAAACAAATTTCTCTTCGGAGTAAGGAGTATCCTCACAAGAGTCCTAATGAGTTCTTCTCCATGATGAAAATATGCAAGAAAAAGACGGCAAAGAAGCTAACACATATGAAGAAAAGACCGAAAGCCTAAAGCAAAAACTGTGATGGAAGCTCCAGAAGGGTCATCCCTCCGTGGTTTATAAATACGCCCCATGAACTCCATGAGGACGCCTACTCCAGGCTCTAGAAGGGCATCCCGCAAAATATTACTCATCCGCAAAAGTAGAAGGCAAAAACTCTAACACCTAGGGGGAAAATCAAAAGCAATAAAGTTAAGCTAGAGAAGAGTTTCAGAAGGGAGCCCTTTCCAAGACCCGGAAAGGAGCCCTCTATGAATTCTTAAAGGACGCCACTGGGCTCCAGGAGGGCACCCTCAAGAACACACGGGATGGTACACATTAACCTTGAACACAAATATTCTCGGCTATTCTGAAAAAATCAAGACGTCCCTCTGAAGGGAAGATCCACCTCACCATAGGAAACGGACAAGTCTTCTTCGGAAAAAAGTTATATCAAAAGCACTACATAAAGTGTGGCAAGACAAAACGAAAATGCATAAGAAAAATAGAAGAAGCATACAGCCCCACGGGGTAAATAAAACATCTCAAGACCAAAAGAGAGGGAGAAATACCCAAGTGCACAAGATGAAATATCCTAGTGCGTGAAGAGAAATATCCAAATGCATAAAGCAAGTACTAAACAGGTGGGCAGGAATCAATAACCATCAGGCCAAGAAATAATATTCATAACTCAAGCAGGAGGCATTTCATCTCCATCAGCAGCATCTCCATCGCCACCAGCTTTGTTGGGAAGATCCGCCAAGGCCTCGACCTCTCCTTCCTTCTCGTCAGAAACGCCACAATCTAGGATATCGATCAGCTCATTGGAAGCCTTTCCACTCCACCGTAAAAGTTTTCGGCAATGGCGCACCATCTCATCGTAGTAGGAGCAAGACCCTCTCATCATGTCTGAGCGATAGAACAAGGAACCTTTGTAGGCCTCAACTGAACTGGAGCTCTCATTGGCTAACAACTCGATACCAGCGGGATACTGGAAGAACAACTCACCCTTCTCTGCCTCATGGGAAAGCTGACTCTTTGGCCGGCCCCACTACTTGGACAAATCTGACATCTCACACTTATGATGGCTAGCTACGGCCTTAAGGGCCTTCACCTCACCCCAAAATCGATGGTTCTCCACTTCGGTCACCTCACCTAGATGGTTCAAAGCTGCTGCGAGGTTCAGAATCTAGAAGAAAATGCGTACAAGTCTTAGCCAAGTAAAGGAAGATAGCATGAAGAATGGAGATGTAAAAAAAACGTGGAAGCTTACCCGAGCAACATCCCTAAAAAGGTGAGTCTCGATGTCCTTGAAGGACAAAGACCCAAGCCGGGACTGATCATAAGCCGATAAATCTCATCAGGTACTGGCATTGTCCAAGCCACAATCCGTATAGTCCCAATAGGACTGACCCCTCACGATGGTTCACTCCACCAGAGAAGATAGCTCGGGGACCAACACTCTCAGAAGTAGAAACTCCGGACTCCATCCTTGGCCTCTTCCCTCCAAAAGGGCCTAAAGAAGGACGAGGAGTCGGAACAACATCGGCATGATCACTGGAGCACGATCTGGGGTATCGATCACCCTCTTGGCGGGAAGCGCGCCTATCACTCTCATGGGGACGCTCGAGCTCTGCCAGTAGCAGATTTTGTTAGATAAATGTTTTTATCAAGATTTTGATGATTTTGTTTAAATGTGTTTTTACACCAAAATAATATTTTTAAATGTTGTCCAAATACTCCCAAATGATTTAAAAAAAAATTACTAATTTTTTGGAGTATTTCTTGAACTTTATTTTTGACAAAAATTGGACAACACTTCTGTTTTTAGGTCAACCGGTCGCCCTATAGGGCAACCCATGTCTGAAGTTGGTTTTTTGAAACAGAAATGAGACGTTTGAAAAACCCCAGGAGATCGACCGGTCGAACAAGAGGTCGCCCGATATTTGAAAGAAAGAATACTGAAACAGAACACTCTGCAATTTAAATTTTGGGGAGGCCAACCAGTCCATCTAGAGACTGACCGGCCGGACCCCATGGCGACCGGTCGGACCCCCTAGGACCGGTAGCCCTCCCCGTCGTCCTGTGTGTGAATCTCTGATTTACTTTTTCAACGTTTGAAATTGATACATAGGGACCGGTCGACCTATGTTATTTTTGGCAGCAGATTCAAACCGTTGAACATTCATTATAGAAAGATTTACTTTATTAATTTTGTACATTATTTCTACATCTTGTGATCTTCTTTTTGTAGACGATGGACGAGCCTATGCTTGTGATCAAATCTTGAAGGCTCTCCTATAAATAGAATAAGATTTTGAAGACACAAGAACAATACAAGCAAACAACACAACAAGAAAATCAGCAAATTTCTCTAAGCTTTCACATTTCAAGTTCTTGTTGTAATAGCCTAAGCTCTTGTACTTGCACATTTTGAGGTCTAGGCTTTTATTCTTGATTACACTTGCACTTGAAAGTTGTAAACTTTTATCCTTGTGAGTGTTCTTGTGGCAAGAGAACACTTGGGTGATCTTAGGTCTTAGGTGTAAGAAGATTGTGGTAATCTTCTTATGGAAAAGTTTGGTAATCTTCTTGTGGAAAAGTTGTGGTAATCTTAGGTCTTCAAGTCGGAAGATTGTGGTAATCTTCCCAAGGTGCCGTTGCAAGAAGATTGTGATAATCTTCTAGGGAGATTGTGGTAATCTTCAAAGAGGTGTTGTAAGGTGATGTTGTAATAGTTTTGGTAACTATTAATAAAATTCTTTTTTATTTTTGAAATATATCCCCGAGATACTGGGGGTGGTAGGGATTAGGCCTTAGGTGGGTTGAACCTCTATAAATCGATGTGTGTTGTTTACTTCTTGCACTTCCATTCTTGTCTTTGCTTTTTACATTCGAAAAAGAGGACATAATCGAGAAAGTGGACATAATCTATTCACTCCTCTCTAGATTATCGTAGCCACTTGGACTTACAAGTGGTATCAGAGCCAAACTCTATGGCAAGCTCGTTCCACATTGCGAGTAAAGAGGAACAATCATTGGCTACGAACGAAGTCTATCATACCAGCGCCTCCACCAACAAACCACCACTATTTGATTCCAAAAATTATACATTTTGGAAAGAAAGAATGAAATGCTTCTTCTAAAGTTGCGGGTTCAATATTTGGAACATAGTTATAAATGGGGAATCCATCCCGATCAAAGACGGAATTCACACCTCCAAAGTCCTCAAGGAGCTCAATGATGAAGACAAGAAAATCTTATCCTTAAACAGTAAAGCTCGTAATATTCTTCATTGTTCACTTGTCTCTTTGGAATATGATCATATTTGAGGGATACGATTGGCACATGAAGTGTGGGAAAAATTAGAAGCTATCTATTAAGTATATGCAAATCAAAGGAGCTATTCAAAAGCATCTACTTCTCAATTGTATATAATATCAAATCCAACAACATAGGATGAGCTTCTTACAACTTCCGATGATGTAAAAGCCGAGCAATGTCTAATGGGCATCAACAAAGAAAATGAGGAACGCTCTAACTCTTCCACCTCTTTTAGTAATGAATTGCATGATGATTATGGTGAATTGTAAAATGATTTGATGAACTTCAAAATAAATTCCAAAGCTTACTATTTAAATACAAAAATTTGAAAAAGGAATTCAATACTTTGAAAAATGAAAAGGGTAGTTTACTTGCTTCATATGAATTACTTTCTTGTGCTCATACTACCACACTCGATAAGGTTAGAAACCTTGAACAAGAAAATAGTACTCTTGTTAAGGATATTGATTGTATGAAAAAGGATTTGTTAAAGTTCAACTTGAGTACCGATAGAATGACCAAAATTCTTGATATTCATTGTTGTGATCATTTGAAAGAGCTTGTATGTTGATATTTTGATGAAATTCTTGTATGAGTATGATGAGTGTAATGATTGTTGATGGATGATATTTATAGAATTGCATTTGATGATGAAAATTTGGGCTTGATTACAATTACAAAGGTTATATACATCTTTTGTTTTATTCGACCCACGCCAAGTGTTTGACAAAATATTTCTATGAAAAATTCATCACTTACATGATTCTCTCAACTGCAAAAGTGTGATAAGTTTATAGAGATCATGTTTTATCAATCAAATGAGCTTTTGCAAGTTATACTAGCGACTTTTCCCTTCGCTTTTGGAATTCTAAGCTACATGATCTTAATCTCGATAAATCGGTTCTATTGCGCACTTTGATCTGATTATTTGATGTTTTTATCGTGCTAACATTCTTTTTTATGATTCCAAAGGGGGAGAAACAGGAACTATGCTCATACGCTCAAAGAAGCCAAAATAAGCTCGCGAAAAAAGCTATAAGATATGGCTCTTAAAAGCAAAAAGCTGTAAATGATAATTAGTCTATTTGATGTATTATGGACTTGTATACTTGTCTTATGATGTCTCTTTGATAGGGGAAGCTTCTAAGTTTATGAATTTCAAGCTTAAATTGTAAAAGCTGAGGTTTTAGCTTTTAGTTGTTTGCTTCTATTCTTACTCTTGTTATGCATGTTGATAGGGGAAGCTTATATAAATAGTTTTTTGAAAAATCCTTGCTCCTATCCGTGTGTTTTTACTTAAGATAAATGTTGCTTAAAATGGATTGTTGTTTTAGACCGGAAAAATGTGTTTTGTTTAAAAATCAATCTCCTAAAATTGTTTTGGTTTGTAATCATCAAAAATGGGGAGTTTGTAAGATAAATGTTTTTGTCAAGATTTTGATAATTTTGTTTAAATGTCTTTTTACACCAAAACAATGTTTTTAAATGTTGTCCAAGTACTCCCAAATGATTTAAAATATTTTTAATAATTTTTTGGAGTATTTCTTGAAGTTTATTTTTGACAAAAATTGGACAACACTTCCGTTGTAAGGCCAACCGGTCGC
This sequence comes from Rehmannia glutinosa, assembly GCA_016081115.2. Classification (NCBI taxonomy): domain Eukaryota; kingdom Viridiplantae; phylum Streptophyta; class Magnoliopsida; order Lamiales; family Orobanchaceae; genus Rehmannia; species Rehmannia glutinosa. Next base: position 6,970,605 of record CM071933.1, on the reverse strand, counting down.
TCTACATGGCAACTCGTGTCTGAAGTTATTTTTTAGAAACAGAAATGAGTTGTTTGAAAAATACCAGGAGGTCGACCGGTAGAACAAGAGGTCGACCGATATGTGAAAGAAAGAATACTGAAAATAGAACACTCTGCAATTGAAATTTTGGGGAGGCCAACCGATCCAGCTAGGGACCGACTGGTCGAACCGCATGGCGACCGGTCGGACCCCCTTGGACCGGTCGCCCTCCCCGTCATCCTGTGTCTGAATCATTAATTTACGTTTTCAACGTTCAAAATTTCCACATAGCGACCGGTTGACCTATGTTGTTTTTGACAGCAGATTCAAACCGTGGAACATCCATTACAACAAGATTTACTTTATCAATTTATTACATTATTTCTACATCTTGTGATCTTCTTTTTATAGACAAAAGTGAAGATGGAGGAGCCTATGTTTGTGATCAAATCTTGACGGCTCTCCTATAAATTGAAGAAGATTTTGAAGACACAAGAACAATACAAGCAAACAACATAATAAGAAAATCAGCAAATTCTCTAAGCTTTCACATTTCAAATTCTTGTTGTAATAGCCTAAGCTCTTGAACTTGCACATTTTGATGTCTAGGCTTTTATTCTTGATTACACTTGCACTTTAAAGTTGTATACTTCATTATCGAGTTGTAACCTTAAATTTGCGTTCTTCATTCAAACACAAGATATCCTTGTGAGTGTTCTTGTGGTAAGAGCACATTTGGGTGATCTTAGATGTTAGGTGTAAGAAGATTGTGGTAATCTTCTTGTGGAAGAGTTTGGTGCTCTTCGAGGTGTTGGAGAGTTTGGTGCTCTTCAAGTCGGATGATTGTGGTAATCTTTACAAGGTACTATTGCAAGAAGATTGTGATAATCTTCTAGGGAGATTGTGGTAATCTTCAAAGAGGTGTTGTAAGGTGATGTTGTAATAGTTTTGGTAACTATAAATAAAATTCTTTTTTCTTTTTGAAATTCATCCCGGAGATACTGGGGTGGTAGATGATTAGGCCCTAGGTGGGTTGAACCTCTATAAATCAACGTGTGTTGTATACTTCCCGCACTTTCATTCTTGTCTTTGCTTTTTACATTTGAAAAAGATGGCATAATCGAGAAAATGGGCATAATCTATTCACCCCTCTGTAGATTATCGTTGCCACTTAGACTTACAGATTTCCCCTTGGACTTCTCCTTCTCCTTCTTCTTAATGGTCATCAACTCTGCAATAATGTAACTATCCTTACTTTAAAAGTAAGTAGAAGCAATATTAGAAAAGAAAACAGTCAAAATATACAAGTAAAACGGGAAATAACGTAAAGAAGTAAATCAAGATGGGATACCCAAGTACTCCCTAACATTCAGAATATTTTTAAATCAGCCCCGAGACCTATAGGCTTCCGCCATCTACTTCTGGTAAGCAGAAGTACCTCAGGAAGTCTTAACCTCCGAAACCCACTTGTGAGGAAGCTCCCATCCATTATCTCTCACGTACAAAAAATCATCCTTCCACAGCCCACCAGGAGAAGGCAATCCATCAAGAAACTTGCACGGAGGACGTGGGGAGAAATGGAAGAAGGTGTCACCCAGAGACTTTCGGGCATAGAACAAGGAATGAAATCCATCTACAGTCGGAATCAAGCCCAACTACCACCATAAAATGTTGAAAACCTCGTATACATGCATAGGCTTGGGGAAACAAGTGACCAACACATGCTCCCACCGACCTAAGTATCAAGATGAGGAAAGTATCTGGAGGAAGCACAAAGCCAACAGAGAAGTTGTAAAGTTATATTATGATGAAGCCCTTGGGTGGATGAGTGAGATGTTCCTCGAACCCATGGCTAACATCACAAACGCTAAAGAAAGCTCAAGTCGCTCCCGCAGATAAGAAGACAAATAAAGGACACTCGAGTGGTCAACTCTTCGGGGATAACTGCTCGACTCCCGGAAGGAGGCCTATGCTGGTACTTGTAGGTCCCAAGGGGTGTGAGTAAGGTTTAGAAGGGGGGGCTGAATAAACCTTACCAACTTTTCAATTTTAGTCCTTTTAAAATATTACAGAGTTAATTACACAGCTAAGTCCTTGATGAGCAGCTAAGTTAGTTAATCAGCAGAGTTAGCCACTCAACAGACTCGAAAAAGCTGTTGATAGAATAACTCAGTTGTTTAGACTAAACCTTAACTTGGATGTGATGAGATTTTCAGCGGAAGACTTAACACCCTTGAATTTGATTTAAGTTTGTTTTAACACTTGATTTTAGCACTTTGTTAATTATCAGTTGGATGGCAAATTATCAGTAGATATAAAGTGATATGCAGAACTAAAATGCTGAAATGTAAATGACACAATAATTTTTATAGAGGTTCGAAGATGGGGTAATTCTTCTACTCCTCTCTTCTCCAACTCCTCGGGGAATCCACTAAGTAATGATCGGTTTACAAAGTGGTTATCACCCGTATACAAGTCTTGATCACACACGGTGACTTGCTCCTTTGGGACTGAGTCTGGAGATGCTTTGATCACTTAGCTGGCTTCTAGTCCGACTCGGCTTTTTTCACAGGCATGCATCGCTAGTAGTAGTCCGCTCTCGCCTATCGCCTTCTTCGCACGTGACTTAGGACTTTTCTCCAAAGACAAGTCCAGGCTTGGGCTATGGACATGTTTTTGAAATATCCTTCGAACTCGAGCGTTTTGAATTCTTCAACGAATCTTGGATCTTGTCCATCATCTGGAATGGCATCTGTATCTTTACCTGCCGGAATACCTCCAAATTGTTTTAACATCTCTTCAACACGGACATCCGTTCTTTTGTCAAAATCCTCCATCTATGCTTCTACAATCTTTTTCTTATGAGACATGGGCACAGCAGAGTGATAGAGCGGCAGAGTTACAGGAAGTTTGTTGATTATGCTGGCTGTGACATGACCTTGCTGAGGGGTTTCAGAAGGCATTAAGGTCACATCCTTTGACCTTTCCCCCTTAACAGCTTTTCCTTTTTCATTCCTCTTCTCAACAACATTTTGATCTTTTTTTCTCTACAAAGAAATTGTCTCCTTCAAACTCTTGGGTATTCCTCTTCCCCTTTTGGGCATCATCAAAGGAGAAAGGAACCCTGGAAACATCCCAAACAAGCATGAAGTCCAATCGGTTGATGGTCGGATTCGCTTGAGTTGGGTGCGGCATAGTCAGATTTGAAATTGAACAGTGGCCTTTGACTCACCGCAACAACGCATTTCATTTCAGCCATGAGGAGGCTGAATTTGGCATTCATAGTCGCCTCAAGTCGCAGAATTTCTTTTTCTTCGAAACTCCAAAGCAGACTCCATTTCGGTTTTTTGAGAAGCATGCAACCTCTCAATGTACTCCAACATTCTCTGCTTCATGTTAGCATTGTATGCGCTCCAAACAAGAATCCTGTTATAGACTGCCTTGAAGTAACAAACTTGTTCGAGACGCATTGCAGATTTCTGCTGACACCACTCCCTGATTCTTATCACTATCCCTCTCAAGTCGGCCTGTGGGGGTAGCATCTCGATTGTCCAGCCGCATGTCCAATGAGGCCTGATGCCATTCAATCCTCTCAATCTCTCTGCAAATTTTCTTGAAAACTTCACGGATTTCAGCTGTCACTTCCGATTCAGCTGGCGGCCATTCAACGCCGAAATCGATTTTTCTTTGGCACAATGGAGTCGATGAGGGATGATGGGTTCTTCGCGTGCAGAGTACTTCTTCTGTTCTTTTCGAATGGGGGGTTGAATAAACCTTACCAACTTTTCGATTTTAGTCCTTTGAAAATATCACGAGTTAATTACGCAGCCTAAGTCTTGATGGATGACTAAGTTAGTTAATCAAATAGAGTTAGCCACTCAACAGATTTCGAAAAAGTGTTGATAGAATAACACTGATTGTTTAGACTAAACCTTAACTTGGATGTGATGAGATTTTCAGGAAGACTTAACACCCTTGAATTTGATTTAAGTTTGTTTTAACACTTGATTTTAGCACTTTGTTAATTATCAGTTGGATGGCAAATTATCAGTAGATATAAAGTGATATGCAGAACTAAAATGCTGAAATGTAAATGACACAATAATTTTTATAGAGGTTCGAAGATGGGGTAATTCTTCTACTCCTCTCTTCTCCAACTCCTGGGGGAATCCACTAAGTAATGATCAGTTTACAAAGTGGTTATCAGTCCAGATACAAGTCTTGATCACACAGCTGACTTGCTCCTTTGGGACTGAGTCTGGAGATGCTTTGATCACTTAGCTGGCTTCTCGTCCGACTCAGCTTTTTCACAGGGCGGCTGCCTTGTTACTTCATCTTACTTTCTCAAGCTTCTTGGATTTGATCACGAAGCCCTCCAATAACTTGAGATTGGTTCGACCTTGAACCTTCCTACAATCCTCCTTGGAAAGTAGACCCCTTTTGCTTTTTCAAAAGTTTCCTCTTCAACATTTTGAAGTTGTCTTTCCTTCACAGCTTAGTATTGGATCGATTTTCTTCGAGATTTTGGCTTGAGGATTTTGCTTGAATAACTTGAGAATATTTTGTAGGTTACAGTATGAATAAATGCTTGTTCGTTCGTGGTTCAGGTAATCAAGGTAACCTTTTCTCAAAGTGATTCCTCAGCCTTTTATAGTGATTTTTTTAAAAATCTGACTGTTGAAGAGATAGGCTGATTTTTAAAAGTCACTTGTGTTCGTTGGCTTGTCTTTTTTTGGTCTTCAATCTTGAGATGTAGACCTTTCCTCGTATAAAATGAATGTCCAGCTTTTCAGGATTTGACACGAGGTGCAGTGCTTCCCATTGGTTTATTCTTTTTGCTAGCTTCTGGGACTGAGCATTTTAAGACATGGCAGCATGGAAGTATTACTTATTTAAGTAATGTTCTTGACTTTTGTGCAACGGATTATTTTCAGTTAACTCCTCTTTGCAGCTTCCTTTTCCCCAGATGACTTGAGTCTGCTCCAATGATTGAAAGACTCATCTGTCACTTCAACTTGACTTGGCTTCTTGGGTTGACTTAACGGACTCTTCTCACAGCTGTCTCACAGCCGATACTTCTTCAGTCGAGTCCTTAGTCTTCTTTCTTGGCCATACTCAGTTGTTCCTCAGCGGAGTCTTCACTTTACATCTTTAGTTGACTTCTTGTATTTCCAGGCATAGCTGACTTGACTCAGCTTATACAACCCTATCTATTACAATATGAATTTCAAAGAAAATGGGGTGCCAACTTTCTAGTCTAAGTTTTACATGGCATTCATCAAAATCGAAACAATAAATTTCCCAACAATTTCTCCCTTTTTGATGATGCCAAAACTTAAAAAAAATTAAGTAAAATGTAAATAGTACAGATACATACAGACAACGCAGAAACAAAGAATGTATGTGTTGAATAGATCGTTTTATTGATCATATCATTCTTGTTCTTTACACAACTATTTACAATGTGTATCAGATCAATCAGAGCATATCCTATATCTACGCAATACAGATTTTTCATTAAATGTACAGAAGACTTACATACATATGTATTTACAAAAGTAAAATACATGAAGCGGTTGGCAGCAACACTCCATCGCCTTCGCTCCCTCCTTCTTTCTTCTTCAGCTCTGTCTTCATCAGCTCTCTGTCTCTTCTTCTCATCTTCAGTTGCTTTCTTCTTTTCGTAGGCTCTTTTGGCATCTTCGTCTTTTCTTTTTCTTTCCCGTCTTTCCTCCCACAGCTAAGTTTGTCTCTTTTTTTCTTCTTCGATTCTCTTGACATACTCAACATTTTTTCTTTCTACTTCCAGATTGGCTATAGCATCATATCCAACCCAGTAGATCCTTCTTTTCTTGCCTGGATCTACATATTCAACATTTTTGGGTAGAGGTCTGGGTATAAAATCTCCACCTCCACCACTTCTTCCTTCTTTTCTGGGCGTATATTGTACCGGAGTCTTCTTTTTACCAGTAGAGTGACTGCTAGTAGTCTGTTGCCTATCAGCTTCTTCGCACAGCTTCAGACCTTTCTCCCAGTACAAGTCCCAGGCTTGGGCTATGGACATGTTTTTGAAATATCCTTCGAACTCGAGCGTTTTGAATTCTTCAACGAATCTTGGATCTTGTCCATCATCTGGAATGGCATCTGTATCTTTACCTGCCGGAATACCTCCAAATTGTTTTAACATCTCTTCAACACGGACATCCGTTCTTTTGTCAAAATCCTCCATCTATGCTTCTACAATCTTTTTCTAATGAGACATGGGCACAGCAGAGTGATAGAGCGGCAGAGTTACAGGAAGTTTGTTGATTATGCTGGCTGTGACATGACCTTGCTGAGGGGTTTCAGAAGGCATTAAGGTCACATCCTTTGACCTTTCCCCCTTAACAGCTTTTCCTTTTTCATTCCTCTTCTCAACAGCTGCATCTTTTTTCTCTACAGCAGCTGTCTCCTTCAAACTCTTCAGGTATTCCTCTTCCCCCTTTTGGGCATCATCAAAGGAGAAAGGAACCCCTGGAAACATCCCAGCAAGCATGTAGTCCAATCGGTTGATGGCTGGATTCTGCTTGGAGTTGGGTGCGGCATAGTCGTCAGACGAAATTCGCAATGTGTGGCCTTTGACTCACCGCAGTTTCATTTCAGCCATGAGGAGGCTGAATTTGGCATTCATAGTCGCCTCAAGTCGCAGAATTTCTTTCTTCTGAAACTCCAGCAGCAGCTCCATTTCGGTTTTGTGAGAAGCATGCAACCTCTCAATGTACTCCAACATTCTCTGCTTCATGTTAGCATTGTATGCGCTCCAAACAAGAATCCTGTTATAGACTGCCTTAAAGTAACAAACTTGTTCGAGACGCATTGCAGATTTCTGCTGACACCACTCCCTGATTCTTATCACTATCCCTCTCAAGTCGGCTGTGGGGGTAGCATCTCGATTGTCCAGCCGCATGTCCAATGAGGCCTGATGCCATTCAATCCTCTCAATCTCTCTGCAAATTTTCTTGAAAACTTCACGGATTTCAGCTGTCACTTCCGATTCAGCTGGCGGCCATTCAACGTCGAAATCGATTTTTGCTGGCACAATGGAGTCAGTAGGGATGATGGGTTCTTCGCGTGCAGAGTACTTCTTCTGTTCTTTTCGAATGGGGTGTTGAATAAACCTTACCAACTTTTCGATTTTATTCCTTTGAAAATATCACAGAGTTAATTACGCAGCTAAGTCCTTGATGGACAGCTAAGTTAGTTAATTAGCAGAGTTAGCCACTCAATGACTCGAAAAGAATTTGTTGATAGAATAACTCATTGTTTAGACTAAACCTTAACTTGGTTGTGATGAGATTTTCAGCGGAAGACTTAACACCCTTGAATTTGATTTAAGATTGTTTTAACACTTGATTTTAGCACTTTGTTAATTATCAGTTGGATGACAAATTATCAGCAGATATAAAATGATATGCAGAACTAAAATGCTGAAATGTAAATGACACAATAATTTTTATAGAGGTTCGAAGATGGGGTAATTCTTCTACTCCTCTCTTCTCCAACTCCTGGAGGAATCCACTAAGTAATGATCAGTTTACAAAGTGGTTATCAGTCCAGATACAAGTCTTGATCACACCAGCTGACTTGCTCCTTTAGGACTCGATCTGGAGATGCCTTGATCACTCACGGTGGCTTCTCGTCCGACTCGGCCTTCTTCACAGGTATTTGCGCTTGTTACTTCAACTTACTTTTTCAAGCTTCTTGGATTTGATCACGAAGCCCTCCAATAACTTGAGATTGGTTCGACCTTGAACCTTCCTACAATCCTCCTTGGAAAGTAGACCCCTTTTGCTTTTTCAAAAGTTTCCTCTTCAACATTTTGAAGTTGTCTTTCCTTCACAGCTTAGTGTTGGATCGATTTTCTTCGAGATTTTGGCTTGAGGATTTTGCTTGAATAACTTGAGAATATTTTGTAGGTTACAGTATGAATAAATGCTTGTTTGTTCGTGGTTCAGGTAATCAAGGTAACCTTTTCTCAAAGTGATTCCTCAGCCTTTTATAGTGATTTTTTTAAAAATCTGACTGTTGAAGAGATAGGCTAATTTTTAAAAGTCACTTGTGTTCGTTGGCTTGTCTTTTTTTGGTCTTCAATCTTGAGGTGTAGACCTTTCCTCGTATAAAATGAATGTCCAGCTTTTCAGGATCTGACACGAGGTGCAGTGCTTCCCATTGGTTTATTCTTTTTGCTAGCTTCTGGGACTGAGCATTTTAGGACATGGCAGCATGGAAGTATTACTTATTTAAGTAATGTTCTTGACTTTTGTGCAACGGATTATTTTCAGTTAACTCCTCTTTGCAGCTTCCTTTTCCCCTGATGACTTGAGTCTGCTCCAATGATTGAAAGACTCATCTGTCACTTCAACTTGACTTGGCTTCTTGGGTTGACTTAACGGACTCTTCTGACAGCTGTCTCACAGCCGATACTTCTTCAGTCGAGTCCTTAGTCTTCTTTCTTGGCCATACTCAGTTGTTCCTCAGAGGAGTCTTCACTTTACATCTTTAGTTGACTTCTTGTATTTCCAAGATAGTGACTTGACTCAAATTTATACAAATTTCTATCTATTACAATATGAATTTCAAAGAAAATGGGGTGCCAACTTTCTAGTCTAAGTTTTACATGGCATTCATCAAAATCAAAACAATAAATTTCCCAACAATTTCTCCCTTTTTGATGATGCCAAAACTTAAAAAAAATTAAGTAAAATGTAAATAGTACAGATACATACAGACAACGCAGAAACAAAGAATGTATGTGTTGAATAGATCGTTTTATTGATCATATCATTCTTGTTCTTTTGCAGTTTCTTCCTCTAGTGCAGGTAGCTCGATTGAAAATGGGAAGGTCTCTTCAAATGCTTCGTCTCGTACATGTGAAATCATACGAGAGGTCGTTTCTGTTGACTCCGAAGCTGCTTGTGATTGATCGTGATTCAATGGGCTGGGGCCTTTGATGGTATTGACCCAATTTGGCCGAGCCTCAGCTATCTTAACAGTTTCTTCGGTCTCAGCTGGTTTGTCCTTTTGAGTTTGTTGTTCCTCGGTCGTATCGATAGCGTCATCGGAAGATGATGGGACTTGAGGGCTTGGCTCATCATCAAAATTGAACGTTTGACGAGCAGCTTTGAAATTTGGCTTACTTGTACTTGGAAAAACATCCTCAGTTGAGTCTTTTTGATGTGCAGCAGGGGTGGATCAGCTTCATCTTCAGATCCCATAAATGATATATCAGGGTTGTCTTGGGAATCATGAAGAGCACTAATCTCATTCTCAGATTCTTCAATATGAACAGGAGGGATGTTCTACATTTCTGTCTCTTTACCCAGGGAAGTCTCAACCTCCCTCGAGCCTTCATTACCTTTAGCAGTCTCAAATGCAGAAAGGCCTTCTACATTCCCTTCGACAGACACAGTTGTCTTAGGGTCTTCTGCAGTGGCATCCACAGGAGTCGCAATTCCCTGGATTGCACTTTCATTGCCCAGAGTGTTAACTCCTAGGGAAGATCTATCCTGTGCCTCGACTGCTTCAGCAGTGTCCTCAGCCTGCAAAGCTGTTGGCACTTCAGCTGGGACAGACTCAACTGTCCGAGCTTCGTCATGACGAAACTTGTTGTTGTTATTTTTCTTTCTCTTTCTCCACTTCGCCTCCTTCCTTCATAGTGGAGTCATCTGCATCATTCTCCGACCTAGCTCCAGTTGAGTGAGTTTCCCCCTCAGCTGGCGCACCAGCTGAGTGACTGATGGTGGGGTCACTCTGCTCCAGAGTCCCGGCTGTTTCCATTGAGTGTTCAGCCGTGGGGGCAGATGGTAAGACACCTTCAACATGGGTTGGCTCAACTTGGGTGCCCAAGTTCCCAGTGTCATCGCCAAGTCCCTTAAATCCGTCCTCTAAGTGAACTGGAGAAGTGGTTGCAGCAATAACTGTGGCAATCTGCTGTACCACTCCCAACGGATCAATTTCCAGCTGAGATTTGGAAGACTCTCCAGGTCCTTCCCTCAGTTGTTGCTCATGCATCAATCTGGATTCCCGCATGGCTTGTTGCATATCCAACTTCTCCTTTGCAGCAGCAGGATCCATGCCCTCATCACTTCCTGAGAGCATATCAATGTGACGATGAGTGTGGTCGTTGGTTCCAGTGAGAGGATAAATGTTGGCTTTCTCACGAGCCTCAGCTTCCTCAGCTGCTCTGGCTTTTTCTTGCTCCTTGCGAATTTGGAGCATATTTATGTAGTTATCCTCATCTAGGGCCTGCAGTACGGTGTCAATCTCAAGAAGCCTGAAAACCTCCTCTTCTTCCTCAATATACTCAAGGTGTTCAAACTGCACCCTTGAGTGACTCAGCTTCCATTTCCTCCATGCTCGCAGACGATTCTGGATGTCTGGGTATAATGGAGAGTACATGAATATATCATCATCTTTATCCTCTCCTTGTTGCCCTTCCTTTTCGGGAATGGAAGGCAACATACTCTGCTGCTCTTCACCTTCAACAGCATCGGGATCAGGTGGAGACACAATTCGTTCAATAGGAGATTCTACTGTCTCTTCTACCTCTTTTTCCTCAGCTAATCTATCCACAGCTGGGTCTTCTATTTGCCTCTACTGATCGTCCTTAGCAGACTTGGTTGTTTCAACGACAACTTCTGGAGACTGCACTTCTTCAGCAGTCTTAGAGATTTTCTCCAGCTGAGTGGCAGACTCAGCTGTCTTCTCAAGCTCCAAGAGCTTGGTGATTCTTCTTATTCTTTTTGTCCTTACCAGAGGAAGTTAGTTCGGTTCTGATACTTCTTTCACCTTCCTTGGCGGTGGGGCAGTGCATCTTTCTTTGGATCGAGGAGTCTTTCTTGGCTTGGCAGTCCTCTTCTTTTTGATGGTCGGAGAAGGTATTTGGGCTTCCTTCTCCACCTCGGCTGCATGGGCAGGAGACACGGCTGCTCGGGCAGGTGACTCGGTTGCAAGGGTAGGTGCATCTTTTGTCTTTACTGCAGGGGCAGCTTTCTTCTTCGGAGGGGAGGCAACAGTTGTTTCCTCGGGGTCATTTGATTCCCCCTCACTGGTGTCCGCCCTCTTCGCATGAGCTCTCTTCTGGGCGCCTGAGAGGTTAGCCCTAAACATCTTCTTGTTTACATGGAAGGACTTTCCATGCTGAAGGGGAATGCCCTTCACTTCCATCAAGCGGCCAATAACTAGGCCATAGCTGAGTGATCCTCTAAAGGATCCATCTTCCTTGGAGGACTTGTTCGCAACATCCTGACAGAGTCTGCTGTATACGAACTCAGCCTAGTTAACTTTCTTCCCTTGAATGATCGCAGCCATGACGATCAGCTTAGTCTTTGACAGTTGATTGAAAATGCCAAACTTCATATCCACGCATTTTGAGACGACATCCATCATCTTGTGATAGTCGTCCTTCAGCAATTTCTTTTCAGTTGTGTAGACTACTTTCGCAGCACACTCGGGTTTGGCTACTTCTTTCCATGCAGCAGCCAAGTCCACATCAGCTTCGTATATCTCCGTCATACGCTCCAACGGTAATAAGCAGTGCTCTGCAAGGTCTTTAGCAGTGATCATGATGTCCTTGCGGTGGACGGAGGACTTAATCCCTTCGTCCTACACCTCGGCGTTCACATAGAACTGCACCACCTCTTCCAGGTAGGTGTGCGAGTATTCTATCGTCAAAAGGGCCTTAAGCCTAGATTTTTCCAACATATTTGCTATTTTCTTCACAAGGGTTGCATCCGAACCCTGCTTAATCATGCCTTCGAAATCCACTGAGGAGCCTGTATGGATTTGATTCGATAACTTAATGAAATTAGTCTTTGGTGCCATTTCTAGAGGATTTTACCGATTGAATCTTGATGAACTTGCTTTGAGACCAAGTAGGGTTTTTGAGAGACAAAAACTGGCTTTTGTATGCTTGAAGATGAACAGTTTTTAAGTGTGAGAGAGAAAACTGAAAGAATGAGTATATAAGGGTTATGAAAGGACGTGTATTTGGTTTTTGAATTTTGATCGAGATCGCCGTCTCATTGCATTTAATTGCTCGCATTTAATGCGGCAGCATTTATATCCAATCATATGCTTACTGTGCAGCTTTTGACTATACCCATCATAATTACTCTGACGTCATCCTTAAAAACATTCCCGCTTGTTAAAAATGACTGCGTTTTTGTCACTTAGCTCATAAATGACTCAGCTTACTACACAAATGACTCAACTCTTCTTCTCTCCTTTCGTATAGTGACTCAGCTGTCAGCTAACTCGATACAGCTATCTTCCCGATACGGCTGATTCACTTGGCTGATTCATGAGACTTGTTCTATTTTCATCTTTTCACATTTCATCTCTTCTAATTGAGTCTCCTGAGTGTCAACTCAGCTCAATTAACCCTAGCTCATGCTTAAGTTCTTCAAATCTTGATTCACATAGGGGTTTAGTGAATATGTCAGCTAACTGTTTATCAGTTGATATGTATTCCAAGGTGATGTCTTTTTTTTTCAACGTGATCTCTTATAAAATGAAATCTGACATCAATGTGCTTTGTTCTAGAATGCAACACAGGATTCTGAGTGATTGCAATAGCACTAGTGTTATCACACATAATTGGAATCTCTTTTTCTTAAATTTCATAATCTTTCAGCTGTTTTCTCATCCATAAGACTTGGGCACAACAACTGCCCGCAGCTATGTACTCTGCTACAGCTATGGATGTGGCTATTGAGTTTTGCTTCTTGCTAAACCAGGAAACCAATCTGTTTCCAAGAATTTGACATGTGCCTGAAGTACGTTTCTTGTCAACTCTACATCCAGCATAGTCAGATTCTGAATAACCAATGAGCTTGAATCCACCTTCATTTGGATACCATAAGCCAACTTCTTGGCATCCCTTCAAATATCTTAGGATTCTCTTTGCTGCATTCATATGGCTTTCTTTTGGAGCAGATTGGAATCTTGCACATACACCTACTGCAAAGGTGATATCTGGTATGCTTGTTGTTAAATAGAGCAGTGATCCAATAAGTGCTCTGTATCTTGTTTGATCTACAGCTTTACCATCTGCATCCATGTCTATCTTGACTGATGTGTTCATTGGTATTTTCACAGAAGACTTCTCTTCCATACCAAATTTCTTCCATAAATCTCTGGTGTACTTTGTTTGACTTATGAAGGTTCCATCATTCAGTTGTTTAACTTGAAGTCCCAGAAAGAAAGTCAGCTCTCCCATCATGCTCATTTCAAATTTGCCTTGCATGAGATTTGAGAACTTATCACACAGCTCTTTGTTTGTGGATCCAAAAATAATATCATCCACATATATTTGAACAAGCAATATACTCTCCCCATCTTGAATTCTGAAGAGTGTTCTATCAACTTTGCCTTTGGTGAATCCATTATCAATCAGAAATTGAAATAATGTATCATACCAAGCTCTTGGTGCTTGTTTCAATCCATATAGAGCTTTCTTGAGTTTGTACACCTTATCTCCAATGGTCTTCTGCTCAAAACCTAGAGGTTGCTCAACATAGACTTCTTCTTCCAATAATCCATTTAAAAATACACTTTTCACATCCATTTGATATACAATGAAGTTTTTGTGTGCAGCATAGGCAATAAACATCCTTATTGCTTCTAATCTTTCAACAGGACCAAATGTTTAATCAAAATCTATTCCCTCTACCTGGCAGTACCCTTTGGCTACCAATCTTGTTGTGTTTCTTACCACAGAACCTTCTTCATTCATCTTGTTTCTGAAAATCCATTTTGTGCCAATAACATTTTGATGGGTTGGTCTCTGCACCAATTCCCATAATTTGTTCCTTTCAAATTGATTCAACTCTTCCTGCATCGCTTGAATCTAATGTGTGTCATCCAATGCTTGTGACACATCTTTTGGCTCTATCTGGGAAATAAAACAAGTGAACATTGCTTCTTGTTGAGCTCTGGATCTGGTTCTTACACCATCTCTCACATTTCCAATGACTAGCTCTGTGGATGGTCTCTCAGCCATCTCACATCAGGTTGAAGTAAATCAGCTGGATTCAGTCGTCTTGTAGCTGTGTTGTCTTGAGCAGCTCTTTCATTTTCATTCAGCTGCAGATTTTCCTGTTATCTTTGAGACTCAGCCGTCTCATCTTCATCTTGATTGATTACACCAGCTCAGCTTCAACATAGGGACTCTTCTGCATAGTTGGTTGATTCAGCTTATCAGCTAACTCTTCAAAGTCTTCTCCATTTACATTAGGTTCATCAAAAACCACATGAATAGACTCTTCTGTGACCATAGTCCTCTTGTTCAGCACTCTATAGGCTTTACTTTCAGCTGAGTATCCCAAAAAGATACCTTCATCAGCTTTAGCATCAAAAGCCTTTAGATTGTCCTTTCCATTGTTGTGGATAAAACATTTTGATAGGTGTGAGTTTTGCATGTATTTTGAGGCGTATTTCTGGCTATAATAATGGGTAAACATGCACATACTCGAGTTAAATGTTACATATTCACTCCTTCTGGAAAAGATATTACACTTTGCTTATTTTGTAGGAATTTCATGATATTTGAAGCAAATTGAGTACGAATACGAGGATAGCAAAGTGGAAACACGGAGAATTAAATGAATATACGAAAAATGATGCCAAAATGAGCGAAAGTTCAGCGTTTACGGAAAAGACAGGGGGCACCACCCGTGCGTCTGCGTTGTAATTCCATAATCTGCAGCATTATGCCCTAAACTTGATGGTGGGTATAAAAAGGCTTTCTGGGGGGCGCACACAAGGATATGCTGGCATTTTTGGGATCTACAACACAAGACAAGGGTCAACTTTTGGAAGGAGACATCAAGGAGAAAATCGGGTTGCATCGGAGATTGAAGAACGGAGATATATCGAGAGATTGTCGACGTTCCTAAGTTTTTCTTGCTTCTCTTTTAGTTTCAATCCTTCATTTTCATTTGTAATGGCTTTGAACACTTTGTTTATAAGTTGTTTAATCATGTGTAGCTAATCTCTTGAGATTTCCGGGTTTTGGAAGTAGATTAATGAACTCTTGTTGGATGTTTTAATCTTAGTTGAAGTTATTATCTTGAAGCCTATTTGAGTATTTTGAGCTTATTCTTGTTTTATCACTTGATCAATGATTTAACTTGTTTGATATATTGATTCATAATTCGAAAGATGAGTTTCAATATTAGATCTTGAATACTCGACACAAATATTTGCATGAATCGAGAGGTTTGTAAATATTTGTGAGGACATTTGATCTTTTAAACTTTTGGGAGTTGAATGCTTCATGTTGAGTAGAGATGCTAGCATAAGTATTTCAATCTACGTTTTATATGCATCTCGAGAGGGAGGATAAAATAGCTTTGTGATCGTCTTATAGGAATATTGATAATAACGTGGCTTGATTAAACCGGACAACAAGAGGATTATTAATCGAAACCTTAACTCGGAAATCCATTTTATTATCTTGATACTTCTATCATTTGTATTATCTTAATCTTGTGTTTTAGTGATTTAAATTGTCTTAATCTCAATACAACAATCATCCAATTTCGATCGTCTAAATAAAAATAAGACTATCTTGGATCAATACTTAGCACATTAATTTATTAATCTCCGTGGATACGACCTTACTTACCCTATTCTATAAACTACACCGTACACTTGCGGTGAAGCTGAAAATAAGGCGAACAAGTTTTTGGCGCCGTTGCCGGGGATTAATACAATTTTTGGTGCTAATATTGCAATAGATAGAATTAATTTTAATTTAGACAATTTTATTTTTTTTACATTTTGGATTCACTTTAATTCTTCATTATTTGACTTGTTTCTTTTAGTTCGGTCCAGGTAGTGCATGAACACGCGCTCGAGACAAGGGGACTTGATACCGCTTATACCGGAAGTCGAGGCTTTCGTGAGAAGAATCAGTGCTACCACTAGACGGGCTGAAAGACAACACAATCCGATAATGGGGGATTTGAACGAGTTACCAATACCCGCAAATAATAGTGGAAATGAGTTACCGATACCGGTTCAACAGCAAGCCATTCGTGATTATTTTCAACAACTTCGAGCTCAAACCTAAGACTCGATCAATATGGTGCAAAGAGAATCGGTTTGGGGGTTCAGAATCAAGATCCTAACTCTCACCTTGCGCATTTTATCCAAATATGCAATACGATCAAAATGAACGGAGTCTCAGATGACGCCATAAGATTGCGCCTGTTCCCATTCTCTTTACGGGATAAGGCGAGAAATTGGTTGGGTACTTTGACGCAAGGCAGTGTAAGCACATGGGACGAACAGAGCCAAAAGTTCTTGTTTAAATTCTTTCCACCAAGCAAAACTTTGCAGCCCAAAAGCGAGATCACTCAATTCCGACAGTTCGACTCAGAGCCTTTGTACAAGGCTTGGGAAAGGTTTCGGGATTTGTTACGTAGATGTCCACAACATGGGTTTCCAGAGGATCAACAGTTATGTTTCTTCTACAATGGTTTAATGGGACAAACGAGGGCTTTGTGGATGCCGCAGCAGGAGAAGCATTGTTGGCAAGGTTCCCACAAGATGCTTTGAACCTTCTTGAGGAAATGGCCATGAACAGTTACCAGTGGCCATCTGAAAGATCTAATGTACAACGAGTAGCCGAAATCTCAGATTCAGACCCAATTAAAACATTGACGGCACAAGTAGTGGCTTTGATAACTCAATTGAGTGTATTTACGAAGGGGTCGGAAGCAGGCACGAGCATGGGTAGTGAAGCTCTTCTATATCCGATGGAAGAGGTAAATTATGTGAATAACCGGAATTTCAACAATTTCCGGAATAATTCAAACCCAACGCACTACCATCCAGGGTTGAGAAATCATGAAAAATTTTCCTACGCAAATACAAAGAATGTGTTACAACCTCCGCCGGGATTTAATGCTTCAAGTGGAGGCGGAAATGGGGAAGGCAAATCGTCATTGGAAGATGCACTCACCTCCTTCATAAATCAATCTAATGCTTTCATGAATGATACGAGGAGCCGCCTCGCTAAGAAAGACTCTCGGATGGATAAGATAGAACAACAAGTGACAAGCTCGATAAAGAATCTGGAGACTCAAATGGGTCAATTGGCTACAATTGTGGGTGGTCAACATCACAAGGGTTAATTTCCAAGCAATACGGAAATGAATCCTAAGGAACAATGCAAGGCTATTCGTTTACGAAGCGGTGCGGAATATGAGGGGCCTAAAGAAAAATCTGGGAATCTGAAACTTTCAGATGAAACATCGAGGCCGGAAGCGGAAGAATCCGTGATGAAAGATGATATTGAAGAAAATAGGAAAGAAGAGAACAAAGAGGCGGAACAAACAGGGGCTGAGAAGCTAAAATCATCATCTAACTCGAATATATCTAAGTTGCCTATATCTCTTCCCTTTCCTCAAAGATTTCAAAAGAAAAAGTTTGATGATCAATTTGCCAAATTCCTTGATATATTTAAGAAATTGCACATTAACATTCCTTTTGCAGACGCTCTAGAACAGATGCCAAACTATGCGAAATTTCTTAAGGATGTTATGTCAAAAAAGCGAAGGATGACAAGCTTTGAAACGGTGAATTTGACAGAAGAATGTAGTGCGATTATCCAAAGAAAGCTACCACAAAAACTGAAAGATCCGAGGAGGTTCACTATCCCTTGTGCTATTGGTGGTAATTTCTTTAATAAAGCGTTATGTGATTTGGGGGCAAGTATTAATTTGATGCCTTTGTCCATTTTCAGGAAGCTTGGATTAGGCGACGTGAAGCCAACTACGGTGACATTGAAATTTGCAGACCGATCACTTACGTATCCAAGGGGAATTATTGAAGACGTATTGGTAAAAGTTGATAAATTTATATTCCCCGTGGATTTCTTGGTTTTGGATATGGAAGAAGATCGAGACGTTCCACTGATACTTGGACGTCCTTTCCTAGCCACGGGTAAAGCCTTA
Organism: Rehmannia glutinosa; assembly: GCA_016081115.2. Classification (NCBI taxonomy): domain Eukaryota; kingdom Viridiplantae; phylum Streptophyta; class Magnoliopsida; order Lamiales; family Orobanchaceae; genus Rehmannia; species Rehmannia glutinosa. Next base: position 6,952,603 of record CM071933.1, on the reverse strand, counting down.
ATAGATGTGCAAAAAGGGGAGCTCACATTACGTGTTAATGATGAGCATGTTTTATTTTCTATATATAAGGCAATGAAATTTCATGATTTGATGGAGAATTGTAATTTTTTGGACATAGTTAGTTCATGCATTGAGGATTATGTTGATCATACATTGTCTACAGATGATTTGGAATTTGGTCTAACCCACTCGTGCTCAATGTCGAGTGTTGTACTTGATTTTGATAACCAAGATTTATACGACTATGTTTGTGCCTTAGATCATATGCAGGAACTACCTAAGAGCGCAAGAGGCGAGAACGCAAAGCCGGAAATAATGGAGCCAAACTTGCAGGAACGCACTACCCATGCGTCCACGCACGGGCAACCCATGCGTGATGCTGATGGACGAGCTGAGCTCTCTGAAGAGCACACGAGCCATGCGCCGGCGCATGGGCAGCCCGTGCGTGGCCCTGAAATAACAACACCGACTCCGGAACTCAAGCAATTACCTGAACACCTCAAATATGCATTCCTTGGGGCAAATAATGCAAATCCGGTAATCGTTTCATCTCTTCTCACTCCTACTCAACTTGATAAACTGTTAAGGGTTTTAAGAAAACATAAGTCGGCACTAGGATGGTCTATAACTGATTTAAAAGGAATAAGTCCATCCATTGTGATGCATAAAATTCGGATGGAAGATGTTTATAAACCATCAGTGCAAAACCAAAGACGACTAAACCCTATCATGCAAGATGTGGTTAGGAAGGAAGTGTTGAAATGGTTGGATGCCGGGATCATTTATGTGATATCCGATAGTTCATGGGTGAGTCCGGTACAAGTGGTGCCTTAGAAAAAGGGGGTAATGAGTGGTGAAAAATGAAAATGAGGAACAAATTGCTACTAGAATTGTTAAGGGTGGCGAATATGTATTGATTATAGAAAACTTAATGATGCCACTCGAAAGGATCACTTTCCCTCCCCTTTATCGATATGATGTTGGATCGTCTTGCAGGTTATGATTATTATTGCTTTTTAGATGGTTATTCCGGGTACAATCAAATCATGATTGCGTAGGAAGACCAAGAGAAAACAACATTTACATGTCCGTATGGCACATTTGCATTTCGCCGCATGCCATTTGGTTTATGTAATGCGCCCGCCACTTTCCAACGTTGTATGGTGGCTATATTTCACTATCTTATTGAAAAAGTTATGGAGGTGTTTATGGACGATTTTCTGTGTTTGGTGATTCTTTTGATAATTGTCTTCACAATCTTTCCCTAGTTTTGCGGCGATGTGAAGAGACCAATCTAGTACTAAATTGGGAAAAGTGCCATTTTATGGTACGCGATGGCATTGTACTTGGTCATCGAGTCTCTTCTGCGCAGTTTGGAAGTTGATCGGGCAAAGATTGTAGCAATTGAGAAGTTACCACCCCCTACAAACGAAAGCCATTCGGAGCTTCTTGGGCCATGCCGGATTTTCTGAAGGTTTATCCGTGACTTTTCTAAAATTTCTAAGCCCTTGAGCCAATTGCTAGAAAAAGATCGCTTTCATTTTTTCCAATGAATGTTTGCGCGTCAAACGTTGAAGACAAACATTGGTGACCGCACCTATACTCGCCGCCCCATATTGGAGTCAACCATTTGAGCTAATGTGTGATGCAAGCGACTTTGCGGTTGGGGCTATTCTCGGTCAAAAGAGGGAAAAATTGTTCCGATCTATCTACTATGCAAGTCGAATGTTGGACAGTGCTCAACAGAATTATACCACAATCGAGAAAGAGATGTTGGCAATTGTTTTCGCATTCGATAAATTCCGATCTTACTTGATCGGGACAAAAACGATTGTGCATACCGACCATGCGGCTATCAAATACCTCTTTGACAAGAAGGATGCGAAACCGAGGTTGATTCGATGGATCTTATTATTACAAGAGTTTGATGTGGAAATCAAGGACCGGAAATGATGCGAGAACGTGGTAGCAGACCATTTGTCTCGATTAGAAAATCAAGAGGGAGCAAAAGGAAGTACGGGATTAATAAAAGAGGAGTTTCCTGATGAACGATTACTCATGCTTGAGGCAAAGTTCCCGTGGTATGCGGACTTTGTCAACTATTTGGCTGCCGCGGTTCTACCTCTGGATCTATCACCGTATCAAAAGAAGAAATTCTTACATGATGTAAAGTTCTACATGTGGGATGACCCCCTACTCTTTAAGAGGTGCGCGGACAAAATCATAAGAAGATGCGTACCTCAAGAAGAATGGGAGGGAGTCCTACAACAGTATCACTCTTCACCATCTGGCGGAAATTTTGGCCCTACTCGTACCGCAGCGAAGGTATTGCAAAGTGGGCTATATTGGCCCACTTTATTTAATGACTGTTATTTGTTTGTGCAAAAAGCCAGTGTCGGTCGAATGGGAAACATTTCAAGGAAACACGAGATGCCAGTGACCAATGTAATTGAAGTGGAGTTGCTCGATGTGTGGAGATTGATTTTATGGGCCCATTTCCATCGTCTTCGGGTTATCAATAAATTCTACTTGCTGTGGAATATGTATCCCGTTGGGTAGAGGCAATTCCTTCCAAAACAAATGATGCTCAGGTTGTAATGCGATTCCTTAAGAAAAACATATTTACTCGATTCGGCACTCCAAGAGCTTTAATTAGCGATGGAGGGTCGCATTTTGTAAATAAATTGATGAGCAATTTGTTGGCAAAATATGGGGTGAGACATAAAGTTGCATTGGCATACCATCCACAAGCTAATGGGCAAGCTGAAGTAGCCAACCGGGAGATCAAACAGATCCTTGAAAACACGGTGAACATCAACCGAAAAGATTGGGCGTTAAAATTGGATGACGCTTTGTGGGCATACCAGACTGCATATAAGACACCGTTGGGCACGTCTCCATATCAACTTGTCTTTGGGAAGTCGTGCCATTTGCCAGTAGAATTGGAGCACAAAGCATTTTGGGCGGTCAAGAAACTAAATCTGGATTTTCAGAAAGCCGGCGAGGAATGGTTGCTCCATTTGAATCAGATGGAAGAGTTTCGGGATGAAGCTTACGAAAACTCCCGAATTTATAAGGAAAGAACCAAGAGGTGGCATGATAAGATGATCAAGAAAAGAGAGTTTTTACCGGGAGAACCGGTGCTCCTATACAATTCACGCCTTAAATTTTTCCCGGGAAAACTCAAGTGTAAGTGGTCGGGGCCATTCGTGATAAAGAAAGTATTAAATCCACCCGGGATTGTAGAATTGTTGACAAAAGAAGGCCAGACTTTCATGGTAAACGGCCAACGGATTAAGCACTACTTCCACCGAGGAAATCAAGAGGAGGTGACATCCACCACCTTGCGCGACCCGTAATTTAACAAAACAGGCGTCCACCACCTTGCACTACTTCATTTTTTGTGTGTGTTTAGTTTTAATTTTGTGTGATTTGAGTGATTTGATATGCGTGTTTCCATTAATGAGTGTGATTTGTGTGTTTTTGTTTCATTTTTGTGTGTTTTTATTCAAAAAAAAATAATTATGAATTGTTGTACAGGTGCGCACGGGCAACCCGTGCGTTGGCACACCACCCGTGCGCCCTACAGAGAGTTGAGGAGTTTGACGGGGTGGCGCACGGGTAACCCGTGCTTCGACGCACCACTCGTGCGCCTTACAGGGGAGGCATAAATATGACAGTTTTTAAACTGTTCTTCATCCAAAATCACTCCCAATTCGCACGCCCCTCTCTCAAAATTCTTTGCCTTCGAAATTTCTTGAAATTTCTACCTAAATTCTCCCATTTAATCACTCCCCCATCACATTAGAACCAAATTTGCATTGTATTCAAGTGTGACTGAAGAAAATTGAAGATAAAGCACCTAGGGTTCAAATTCTTCACTGTGATTCGAAATTCGAAAATTCCGGTAAGAGCTTCGTTTTTCCTTGCGAATTTCTTGTCATTTATGTAATAAGAATCATGATTGGTGCTAGCCTTGATATTTTTGCTATGTTTTGAATGAAAAACTCTTTGAAGCAATTTATCAAACACCTTGTGGGCTTGTGTAATTGAGGAGATTTTGGATGAAATATTGATGAATAAGGCATGGCCAATGTTTGTTTGAGATAATACTTGTCTAGAATGGTCATATTTTGTGCTTGCTTGGGGTAGTTGATCGATCAAAGTGAAGTAGGGAAGTGAATTTGCATCGCCTAATATGTTAGCTTTAATCCCCTACTTTGTTGTTGCCATTGATGATATTGGGATGCTAATGGAATGTATTTCAGGTACAAATCCTTCATGGCCGAGCGAAGAAATCCCCAGGGTGGAAGGAGATGTGCACGCGGGGCGGCACAACGAGATGTGGCACCGCCGGAGGTAGACCAAAATAGTCCCGCGGCTTATGGGGTTGAATTGACAAACGCGGATGATCTTGAGCGATGGAATCGCTTGGTCGGTCGCCAAATATCTCCATCCCTCTATGCCGACGATGATTGTACCCAAACTTTGGGGATACATGAGGACGTTTGGCATCTCTTTGCAAAGGTTGGATGGACAAACTTCATGAGCCGAAGGTGGCCGACCTTTAAACGATATACATTGGAGTTTTTGAGTACCGTGGAAGTACTCAAACAAGGCGGGACTTTTGAGCCATATATGATAAAATTTCAGTTGGGGAACGTTCGTAGACAACTGTCTATGACCCAATTGAACACCATTTTCGAGGTTCCAACAAACGCTCGTACCCGCCCGATGCCCCATTATGATCAATATGACTTCTGGAGAATGCTTGTGGAAACACCACAAACGGGGCCGATGTTGTATGCCGCGCGGACTGCCAAAGCCTCTTGGATCCGGAATCCAGTTTTTTGGTATATACAACGCGTGACTGCATCCTCCGTGTTCGCCCGAGAAAATATTGGAGGGATGACTACTAAGGAGCTTTATCTACTCTGGTGTATGGTCACAAATACCCCCTACAACACAGCCGTCAATTTCGTAGAGCAAATAGAACAGCTAGCTAGACGGGAAGGGGGTACAATTTCTATAGGGGGCTTCATTACCCCTATTGCCTGGCATTTCAACGTCGATTTCCGGGGCTTGGAGCCTATACCGGGCAGCACTCGGGTTAATTTGGCATTGTTGCACCACATGAAGTTCATAGCAAACGAAGACAACACATTAGTACTTCTCCAGAAGAAAGGTGTCGCATTTCCGTTGCCTAACCCGCCATACACCACAGTGGATACATTGACGGACACCACCAACTTCCTAATGAACTCTGACGCACATAACCAAATTACAGAGGCTATAGAGGCAAGAAAGAAGCGCCGAGTTGAAGGTTTCCTGGATGAAGAGGATATGGTGGCAGAGGAGGATGAGATACATGGACGAGAAATGGGGATGGAACCTCATCACCCCCAAATTGGATATGATATACCCGAGTCCTCACACGAAGGCGATTACCCCTGACGTTCTCAAAGCGGGGATCGTCCCGGTACTTCTCATAGTGGAGGACCCCAACGCGGCACTGATTTTCAAGACATGTTATATGCGTTTGGGGAGGACTTGCGTCGGCAAGGAGAGGAGTTGAGGCGGCAAGGAGAAGATTTGAGGCAACATAGGGTTGACTTTTCGCGTTCAAATGAGCGATATGATCGGCGTTCGAGGAGACGTGGCAAGTGCTCCAATGACTACAAATGTGGCATATTTCCCAAGGCCACTTCCCACCGCCGCCACCGTAGTGATTCAGGTATATCCCCACTTTTCGTTATTGAAATTCTATTTTTTCCCTTAGGACACTATAATTTCATTCAAGTTTGGGGGGAGAGATAGTATTTTAATATATGAAAAGTGTGGATACAAAAAAAAAAATATTCATGCATTTTGTGTTTTCATATAGTTGCATTAGAGCATTCTAGGTTGCATTTGCATTAGAGCACGTTTATAGCTTTAGCACGTCTATTGCTTTCGTAGTGGTTAGAGAGTGAGTTGACCGGGCATGTTGCAACTTGTTGTTTGTGTGTTGATTGAAAATTCATATTGTTGGGATTGGATGTTGGTTATGAGTTGATTGAGCCTTGAATAGATGACATTGAGCATGTTGATATGGAAAACTGGGTTTGATGCTTTGAATTACATAATTGCAAGCCTGTGAGCTTTTGAGCCTTTACTGCTTGTATCTTGTGCAGTCTTGTTGTAATTTGAGTGTATCATTCATGTTGTTAAAATTCTAGAACTTGCTTGGGTATCTCTGTCAAGGCCACATATTGTATGCGAATTGTGAATGTGATTAAAGGCCATCTTTGCTAGCCTTTCAAGCCTTTTACCTACCTAAAGATGTTGAAATTCCTAGTTAGCCAAGTTGAGCCTATAGCCTATTTGTTTGATAACCACAAAATTTAACCCTTGATCTTAATTTATCCATCACCTTAAACTCGAATGTATAGCGTTGAGTAAAGGAATGAATGAGGATGAATGGGTGGGAATTGAAAAGTAGGATAAATGGGCATACTTGGTTAAATGGGACATAAAGAGGAAGGAAAGGAGTTGAATAAAAAAGTGTTGAAAAAGCACAAATGAAAAAAAAAATTAATTGAAGAATTGATAAACTTGGGGGGGTGAAGGATTGTGAATTGAGGCGATTCTCAAGAGAAAGAAAGGAAATGGAGATAAATAAAGTTGATAAAACTGAGGGATGATTGGAGTAGCATATGGGATTGTAATGAAAATGATTGATATGCTCATCGGTCAATATACTCGAGTTCGAGTCACTTTATCCAAAATTTCCTACCCAAACCAAAGAGCCTTCATTACAACCAAATGAGAAAGTCCTTTTTGATTCACAAATTGCATACACTCTAGTGGAGGTTGTTTCAATCCATATAGAGCTTTCTTGAGTTTGTACACCTTATCTCCAATGGTCTTATGCTCAAAACCTAGAGGTTGCTCAACATAGACTTCTTCTTCCAACAATCCATTTAAAAATACACTTTTCACATCCATTTGATATACAATGAAGTTTTTGTGTGCAGCATAGGCAATAAACATCCTTATTGCTTCTAATCTTTCAATGGGAGCAAATGTTTAATCAAAATCTATTCCCTCTACCTGGCAGTACCCTTTGGCTACCAATCTTGTTGTGTTTCTTACCACAGAACCTTCTTCATTCATCTTGTTTCTGAAAATCCATTTTGTGCCAATAACATTTTGATGGGTTGGTCTCTGCACCAATTCCCATACTTTATTCCTTTCAAATTGATTCAACTCTTCCTGCATCGCTTGAATCTAATGTGTGTCATCCAATGCTTGTGACACATCTTTTGGCTCTATCTGGGAAATAAAACAAGTGAACATTGCTTCTTGTTGAGCTCTAGATCTGGTTCTTACACAATCTCTCACATTTCCAATGACTAGCTCTGTGGATGGTCTCTCAGCCATCTCACATCAGGTTGAAGTAAATCAGCTGGATTCAGTCATCTTGTAGCTGTGTTGTCTTGAGCAGCTCTTTCATTTTCATTCAGCTGCAGATTTTCCTGCTGTCTTTGAGACTCAGCCGTCTCATCTTCATCTTGATTGATTACACCAGCTCAGCTTCAACATAGGGACTCTTCTGCATAGTTGGTTGATTCAGCTTATCAGCTAACTCTTCAAAGTCTTCTCCATTTACATTAGGTTCATCAAAAACCACATGAATAGACTCTTCTGTGACCATAGTCCTCTTGTTCAGCACTCTATAGGCTTTACTTTCAGCTGAGTATCCCAAAAAGATACCTTCATCAGCTTAAGCATCAAAAGCCTTTAGATTGTCTTTTCCATTGTTGTGGATAAAACATTTTGATAGGTGTGAGTTTTGCATGTATTTTGAGGCGTATTTCTGGCTATAATAATGGGTAAACATGCACATACTCGAGTTAAATGTTACATATTCACTCCTTGTGGAAAATATATTACACTTTGCTTATTTTGTAGGAATTTCATGATATTTGAAGCAAATTGAGTACGAATACGAGGATAGCAAAGTGGAAACACAGAGAATTGAGTGAATATACGAAAAATGATGCCAAAATGAGCGAAAGTTGAGCGTTTACGGAAAAGACAGGGGGCACACGGGTTGGGCGTGCCTCAGACACCACCCGTGCACCCCTGTATAAAGACAATTGGAGCTGCAGCATGGCGCACGGGTAGCCCATGCATCGACGCATGACCCGTGCGTCCTATAGAGGATGACTGATTTCACCGGGGTGGCGCACGGGTAGGCCGTGCTCCGACGCACCACCCGTGCGCCCTACAGAGCTTTGGAGTATTTTTGAGGGTGGCGCACGGGTAACCCGTGCTCGACGCACCACCACCGGTGCGTCTGGCTGAATCCCATAATCTATGACATTATGCCCTAAACTTGATGGTGGGTATAAAAAGGCTTTTTGGGGGGCGCACACAAGGATATGCTGGCATTTTTGGGATCTACAACACAAGACAAGGGTTAACTCTTGGAAGGAGACATCAAGGAGACAATCGGGTTGCATCGGAGCTTGAAAAATGGAGATATATCGAGAGATTGTCGACCTTCCTAAGTTTTTCTTGCTTCTCTTTTAGTTTCAATCTTTCATTTTCATTTGTAATGGCTTTGAACACTTTGTTTATAAGTTGTTTAATCATGTGTAGCTAAACTCTTGAGATTTCCGGGTTTTGGAAGTAGACTAATGAACTCTTGTTGGATGTTTTAATCTTAGTTGAAGTTATTATCTTGAAGCCTATTTGAGTATTTTGAGCTTATTCTTGTTTTATCACTTGATCAATGATTTAACTTGTTTGATATATTGATTCATAATTCGAAAGATGAGTTTCAATATTAGATCTTGAATACTCGACACAAATATTTGCATGAATCGAGAGGTTTGTAAATATTTGTGAGGACATTTGATCTTTAAAACTTTTGGGAGTTGAATGCTTCATGTTGAGTAGAGATGCTAGCATAAGTATTTCAATCTACGTTTTATATGCATCTCGAGATGGAGGATAAAATAGCTTTGTGATCGTCTTATAGGAATATTGACAATAACGTGGCTTGATTAAACCGGACAACAAGAGGATTATTAATCGAAACCTTAACTCAGAAATCCATTTCATTATCTTGATACTTCTATCATTTGTATTATCTTAATCTTGTGTTTTAGTGATTTAAATTGTCTTAATCTCAATACAACAATCATCCAATTTCGATCGTCTAAATAAAAATAAGACTATCTTGGATCAATACTTAGCACATTAATTTATTAATCTCCGTGGATATGACCTTGCTTACCCTATTCTGAAATATGCAACATTTGGCTTTCTCCCTGTCCAGATTTCAAAGGGAGTCTTTGTCAGTTGTCTATTGATCATGCATCTATTTTGAGTATAGCATGCGTGTTGTTGATGGCTTGACCCCAAAATCTTTTAAAACCGACTTGATTAAAATGGTCCTTGCAGCTTCCTTGAGAGTTATGTTTCTTCTTTCTGCTACTCCATTCTGTTGTCGAGTCCTTTCTGCAGATAATTCATAAGAAATACCATTTTCAACACAATACTGAGTTATTATCCCATTGACAATCTCAGTTCCTCTATCAGACCTTATCTTTATAATGGTTTGACTCTTCTCATTTTGGACTCTTCTCATCAGCTGAGGTAACTTCTGCAAGGTTTCTTTCTTTTTGCACATGAAGATTGTCCATGTATATCTTGAGTAATCATCCACCACCACTAAGGTGTATTTCTTTCCACTTATACTAGCTGGCTCAACTAGACCAAATAAATCCATATGCAACAGATGCAATATTCTTGTTGAAGATGGATTAGACTTCTCCTTGAATGATGATTTGATTTGCTTTCCCATCTGGCATGCATCACAAACAATTTCCTTCTTGTACACTGAGTCTGGCAGTCCTTGTACAAGATGACTCCTTGCAAGCTTGTTAATTGTCTTGAAGTTCAAATGACTCAGCTTCTTGTGCCATAGCCAACTTGATTCGGATGTACTCTTTGCTAACAGACAAGTGATTGGTGTGGCAGTCGACCAATCTACCACATACATGTTCTTCTTTCTGGATCCTTGCAACACCATTTCATTTGATTCAGTGTCTTTAATTTGGCACACTCCAATGTTGAATCCAACATTGTAGCCCTTGTCACAGAGTTGGCTGATGCTTAACTGATTGAAGTTGAGACCTTCAACATACGCAACATCTGTGATTTCTAATCCATTTTTCTTGATGGATCCAGTTCCTCTTATTTCCCCTGGAGCTTCATTTACTCCAAATATGACTTTTGCGCCTCTAATCTTCTTGAATTTTGACAGATTTTTCTTGTTTCCTGTCATGTGTCTGGAATAGCCACTATTCATGTACCAGGTTCCTTGGCACTCAGTTATTCCTTGAACCTGCCATCAAGGAAATTAGTTTTTAGGTACCCATACTTGCCTGGGTCCTGAGGGGTTAATGCTGTAAGATTATCCAACCAACCTATAGCCAAATGACTTGACTCTAAGAGGTTGCCATCTATCTGTGCCATAATCATAACTCACTTTGGCAAATTGCTTGGGGCATTAGGTTCATACAGCTGTCTCTTTTTGTCTGTATGCCTGTGTGTGAGTTTTAGAAATTGCCTTCTTTGGGTAGCTGTGATATTTATGTGTGCTGATGATAGCTCTTTTGCCTTTGGAATGACCTTTGCTGAGTTCTAGGCCTTTGCCATTTGGGCTTATATTCCATAGGTCTTTGCTGATATTTCACATTATTCCAATCAGCTTGGCTTGGGTAGTTTCTACCATTCCCATCATATGTGTTTCTTTGATAAAACTTCTGGGGTTTTTGGTAGCTCTGTTTATTCTTCACAGAGTACTTCCTATTTGGAGTTTGATGAGGAACTCTGCTGGATTTCTTCTCAGTTGTCCTCTCAGCATACTCAACTTGCTGTTTTCCTTTTCCTTTATATCCAAGGCCAGTTAGTTTATGATTGTGCTTTGGAGTGAATGTGGGTGCAACATTTGATGTCTTGGATTCTTGGGATGCTTCATTACTTGAAGATCCTTTTTCCAGTCTTATCTCCACACTCTTTTTGGTTCATAATAAGGTCATCCAATGATTTAGATGCCTCTGTAAATGATGCAATCACATTTTTGAGATCATTTTCCCTCTTTTCTATAGCAGCTATCTTTGCTCTTAGTTCAGCATTCTCAACTTTCAGCTTTTTGTTCTCATCAGCTATGTGACTTAGAGTACTCAACTCCTTAGTCAGCTGTGAGTTATGGCTTTTGAGATGGTTGTTTTCCTTGTTTAATAGTGTGTGTGAGGATTTAATGTGCTCAAAATCTTTCATCATTTTGTCTAATGAATCATAAAGATCAGTGGGTGATGAAGTGTGTGTGTCACAATCACTGTCACTAGAATCTGAGTGAGATGAGTTAGAGTGTACCTCATCTTCTTGGTCATGTTGATCTTGTTCTTTAGCCATTAGACAGATAATTGCTTCTTCTTCAGAATCACTTGAGTAGTCAGCTTCACTACTCTGTGAGTCTGCTGCTTCTTTAGACTTAACTGTCTCAGCAGTCTCTGCAGCCAACATGGCCTTTTTCTTTTCCTGTCTTTTTTCTCTGAATACTCTTCTTTCTTCTTCATTCCTATATTGATTGACTACAGGATATGGACAATCAATATCACAGTGTCCTGGTTGTCTACAGTTCCAACACAGGTTCTCAGCTCTTTGATCAACTCTTTCCGTTCTTGGGTTATCAACTCTCTGATATTCAACCTTTTGATGCTTAGCTCTCTTGGGTGGCCTATCTTCTCTTGACTTGGAGGGAGCTGAATGTCTCCTAGAGGATTCACCCTTGTTTCTTTTATAGTTCTTATTGAAGAACTTGTTGAATCTCTTAACCATCAAGGCATTTTCCTCCTGGTCAATGGCTTCCTTGACTTCAGCTCTCTTCCCATCCTTGACTATAAGTGCAGCTGTTTTGGGTACAACTGTCTCCTCTTGATCCTTTCTTCCCAGCTCAAATTCATAGGCTTTGAGGTCTGAGAATAGTTCATGATTAGATGTTTTTGATAGGTCCATCGAGTGCCTTAGAGCCATGGTCTTCCTTTCCCATTCAGCTGGGAGACACCTTAGAATCTTCATACACATCTCCTTTTGTGTGTATTCCTTTCGAAGTGCTGAGAGCTCATTTGTAATTTCAGTGAATCTAGCATCCAGCTGATCCATTGTCTCACCTGCAAGCATTTTAAAGTTTTCAAACTTTTGAACAACAACAGATAATTTGTTTTCTTTAATTTGCTCTGATCCTTCACAAATTAAAGTTAATTTATCCAAGATTTCTTTTGATGTTTTACATGACTTGACTTTATTGAACATTGCTTTCTCCAGAGTCTTGTAGAGAATATCATTGGCCACATTGTCCAAGTTGTATCTCTTTCTGTCATCATTGGTCCATTCAGTCCTTAGTTTTTCAACTAAGGTTGGTCTTGCTTCAGCCACAGCTTCTTCTCCTTCAGCTGCAGCTACTCTCCTTGCAGTTGTGTTCACTTTCAATATTTGCAGTTGCCCATCCTCTATCACTAGCCACATTTCGTCATGTAAAGCAGATAGATGATCTTCATACGAATTTTCCAGTCATCAAACTCCTCAATAGTAAACATAGGAATGCGTGTCGAATTCTGCTGGCACAATGGAGTCAGTAGGGATGACGGGTTCTTCGCGTGCAGAGTACTTCTTCTTCTGTTCTTTTCGAGGGGGGGGGTTGAATAAACCTTACCAACTTTTCGATTTTAGTCCTTTTAAAATATTACAGAGTTAATTACACAGCTAAGTCTTTGATGGGACTAAGTTAGTTAATCGTGAGTTAGCCACTCAACGGACTCAAAAGAGTTGTTGATAGAATAACTCAGCTGTTTAGACTAAACCTTAACTTGGCTGTGATGAGATTTTCAGCCGAAGACTTAACACCCTTGAATTTGATTTAAGATTTTTTTAGCACTTGATTTTAGCACTTTGTTAATTATCAGTTGGATGGCAAATTATCAGCAGATATAACGTGATATGCAGAAATAAAATGCTGAAATGTAAATGACAAAATAATTTTTATAGAGGTTCGAAGATGGGGTAATTCTTCTACTCCTCTCTTCTCCAACTCCTGTACGAATCCACTAAGTAATGATCAGTTTACAAAGTGGTTATCAGTCCAGATACAAGTCTTGATCACACAGCTGACATGCTCCTTTGGGACTCAGTCTGGAGATGCCTTGATCACTCGGTTGGCTTCTCGTCCGACTCGAAACTTCTTCACACGGGGCGGCTGCCTTGTTACTTCAGCTTACTTTCTCAAGCTTCTTGGATTTGATCACGAAGCCCTCCAATAACTTGAGATTGGTTCGACCTTGAACCTTCCTACAATCCTTCTTGGAAAGTAGACCCATTTTACTTCTTCAAAAGTTTCCTCTTCAACAGTTTGAAGTTGTCTTTCCTTCACATCTTAGTGTTGGATCGATTTCCTTCGAGATTTTGGCTTGAGGATTTTGCTTGAATAACTTGAAAATATTTTGCAGGTTCCAGTATGAATAAATGCTTGTTTGTTCGTGGTTCAGGTAATCAAGGTAACCTTTTCTCAAAGAGATTCCTCAGTCTTTTATAGTGAACTTTTCAAAAATCTGCCCGTTGAAGAGATAGGCTGATTTTCAAAAGTCACTTGTGTTCGTTGGCTTATATTTTCTTGGTCTTCAATCTTGAGATGTAGACCTTTCCTCGTATTAAATGAGTGTCCATCTTTTCAGGCTCTGACACGAGGTGCAGTGTTTCCCATTGGTTTATTCTTTTTGCACGCTTCTGGGACTGAGCACTTGAAGACATGGCAGCATTGAAGTAATACTTATTTAAGTAATGTTCTTGACTTTTGTGCAATGGATTCTTTTCAGTTAACTCCTCTTTGCAGCTGTCTTTTCCCCAGATGACTTGAGTCTGCTCCAATGATTGAAACACTCATCTGTCACTTCAACTTGACTTGGCTTCTTGGGTTGACTTAACTTACTCTTCTTCTCACAAAATTGTCTCACACCCAATACTTCTTCAATCCCGAGTCCTTAGTCTTCTTTCTTGGCCATACTCAGTTGTTCCTCAGCGGAGTCTTCACTTCACATCTTCAGTTGACTTCTTGTATTTCCAGGCATAGCTGACTTGACTCAGCTTATATAGCCCTATCTATTACAATAAGAATTACAAAGAAAATGGGGTGCCAACTTTCTAGTCTAAGTTTTACATGGCATTCATCAAAATCTAAACAATAAATTTCCCAACAATTTCCCCCTTTTTGATGATGCCAAAACTTAACAAAATTAAGTAAAATGTAAACAGCACAGATATATGCAAACAATGCATAAACAAAGAATGTATGTGTTGAATAGATCGTTTTATTGATCATATCATTGCATTCCAATTTTATTGAAGGGACCGAATATCAAGAATTTTTATCAAAATCGAAAATAAAAGAAAAATAAATAAATTTACGAATCCCAGAAGCAACCTTAGGCACATAATCTCAACAAGTTTCTTCAATAGTAAATCCAGTTAAAGTTTCAATAATCAATTCATGCAATTCTATGGGTTCAATTCCTAAAATAGTTTATTCTCCCTCCCGGGTAGCACATAAACCGTAGATTAATAATAATTTAGGTCTCCCGATCCATCACAACTTTTATTAACTCCCAAAAGATCTTTGAATTCAAATACTCCCCACAAACAAAAATAGTCTCCAGATACATTACCCTGTTTATGTCTGAATTCGATTTTATCTTGCTAGAACTCACCTCCCAGATTATGGATTAACAAGTATGACATGCAAATTATTGGCCAAATAATCGACAATTAAGAATAAGCACTCGAATTCATAAAATAGAACACGTGAATCAATTATGAAAACAATTAATCAAGATTTAACATGAATCCACATTTTTTATTATGCCCTAAGATCCGAAAGATTAGCCGAACATTGATAACAAATTCATAGGCAAACTTGAAATCAACATTGTGACATCGTTTAAGCACATACAAGAGAGATCTATACTAAGAAATAAAACCTCTTCTTATCAGGATGGATTCTCCTTCCAAGCCTTCGAAGGTCTTGTTCTTCCGTAGATGCGAAATGCCTTGTGATGTTCTTCGCGACCTAGCTCACCTCTCTCAGAAGACCTTTGATCTTGTGTTACTGTGAAATTTGGTGTGTTGTGTGGTGTGTGGATGTAGTAATTTTCGTGCAGCCGTAGGTCCCTTTTATAGATGATTGGAGAGATCACTTGTAGAGTTTGAGTGGGAAAAGGACACAAAAATCCGAAACAGTGCAACACACGGTCTGGCTGTGCAGTTCACACGACCATTCCACACGGCCGTGTGATTCCGCACGGTTCGGCCGTGCGGCTTGATTTCGTCACCTGTGTCTTTCCAACTTCACATGGACATGTTTTCATCGCACGAGCAAGTCACACGGTTGTGTGGTCCCACACGGTCCGACCGTGTGACGTCTTTTTGTCCGATTTCTTCATCTTTTTGATCTTCTGAAGCTCTACGGGCCTTCCAACTTATATTTCTTCAATTAAACTCCGGTTCCTATAAAGCATTACAAGAATACGAAGTATCATGCCCTTCTAAGGAAACCAAGTAAAAACACACTAAATACACATGCAAACGTATCAATTATATACCATTTTAAGCCCCTAAATGCGCGTATATTTTACAGGTATCAGGGGGCGCCCTTGCCTACTCCGGGGAGATGCCCCCGGGGCACCCTCTACGGCCCAATGTGTTGTCATCCCTCTGTCTCCACTCGATGAACTCCAAGGGGATGTATGGATATGTTTCCAAGTCCCTTTTTCCAGTTTCAAATATTGAAAAATGAATTTTCAAACATTATTGGTTTTCGTGTGAGAATTGAGAATATGTTTGGTTTGTTGTCTTTATTTCTGTTTAGAAATGAAAATATGTTTGGTTATAGTATTTTTGACATAGATTTACGTGATTGTAGTGTGCTTTTGACATCGTTTTGCGTGATTGTTGGGTATTTTCACATAGATTTGCGTGATTGTGGTGAAAACGTGTTTAGTTGTATTTTCAAAAGAAAATTTCCATAAAAAATGAAAACTGGAAATGACTTTATTTCTATTTCTTTTTCTGGAATAGTTAAAAATTGGAAAATTGGATTTGAAAACAATTCCATACATAACCCAACTCTCTATGTATTCTCACCTCATCTTTCACTTTCAAGATATTTTCTAAGTCTTCTACAAAAAAAAAATTCAAAGTTGAGGGGTAGAAGAGAGAGAATTTACCTTTTGAAGACATGGTCAAAAGCTTTCCCTCCAAGTGTCATTGTGCAAACTAGTCAAAAATTCTCCAAAGACAAGCCAGATATTTCTACATCGGATTAGCTTCCGCACTCCTTCATCTCTCTGCAGCACCGGAGCTGGGGCACTTATGTTGGGGACAAAAATGATATTTAATAAATTCAATATATAATTTATTTTATATATGTTTATTGCCCAACGGACTCTTAATAAATAAACCGGCCTAAAGGAGTCGGGGTTTGGCCAATCGGCCGATTTCTCCTACACGGCCCCGGGGCCCATCTCCCAAATATAAAAAGGTACCTCCTATTATCTGTAGGAAAAAAATAATCATTATTCTCCTACACATTTATTATACAGTATTCGTTCACTGTTTATTCTCTTGTTCACCGTGCTGATATGAGCGTCGGAGGGGCCTCTCTGGAACTACCTCCGGGGCCATCTAACATTTGCGTGTGTGTGCAGACAAGTTCTCATCAAAGAATTTTCCAGCTCAAGGAGAAAAAGACGAGAAGACTTCCCTTCCCCTCAAGAAAAGGAAAGACGTGAATTTTGATCAATCCATTGACTTAGAGTGTTATGCCCTAAAAACCAGCATCAATGACCAATCTATTTTTGAATTTGTGTGGTGCAAAATCCAACGACGAATAAATATGCACAAGATAAGTCTACAAAAGCAAGTAAATAAAATAAAGATCAATTCAGATGAGTCTTGTCCAATAAGTTTAGCCAATCAATGCAATTAAATGTGTATCACGCAATCCCCTAAAAAAAAAAAAAGAATTGTGTATCACACAAGATCCTAACAATTATTTTAAAACCTTTTCATTAAAATGGGATCGTGTGCTAAGAAACGTGTCATTATACGTTTATCTAGCAGGATGGGATCTTATTGTTAAAAAAGTTGTGGGCAAGGACAAAAACGTCAACCAACAGGACAAGTGGCCTGCAGATATATAATTTTAAAAATCGTTAAAATATTCTATCTGTCGTTCTCTTCTGACTTCTGGGTACTAGAGTAGCAAATATTAATCTTAATCATGGTTAGTTCAAAATGAAATTAAATATTTAATTTAATTCAAAAAAATAGCTTGGTTTCACTGCAGTTTGAAGGTTCAAAATTTTTGTTTATTATTTTTATATTGTATTATGTAAAATCTATTGCAATATAATCCACTACATAATATCTTGTCCATGTTATGGACAAAATCAAGCATTAAAAGATTGTCCGAAGCCCGCACTAACCGCCGATATTTTGTGTACAACTATTTGAGCTAATATTTTTATATTCGAATGAGAAGACTAATAGGGTGTTTGACTGAGTTTATTTGAAAGACTTATAAGCTTCCACTACTTATAAAAATGTTAGATTTTATTTTGAAATATAAGGTTGTGATTGTGAATTTTTTTCCAATTTTTTATTTTTCAAGTGAAAAATTTGGGGAATGTGTGATTATTTGTGGAAGAAATGAAAAATTTTCAAAGAAAATCTTATTTCTCTTCAAAATTGACTCATTTTTATATTTTTTTCTCACACTTCCCGATACCCAATTATATTATTTATTTTTCTCTCCTCCGTTTATTCATATAAAGTATTTGGATAATTTCTTTATTTTATCACTGTTTTTATTATTTTTCTCTTAATTTTAATAACAAAAGGTATAAAATGAGATCCATATTTTCTATTTTTGGATCAATTTCTTATTTTTATTCAATTTTCTTGGATTATTTTTAAAATAACTTTTCAACAAAAATTTTCACACACAATCAACTTCTCTAAATAATTCTCCATCACATCAACACAATCATTACTTTTTCTCTTTTCATTCAACTTTCACTTTTAAAAAATATTTCACCAATATTCTCTCAGAAAATGAAAGTGGACGAAATGAAAACACAACCAATCATAGCCTAAGTTGTTAAGGTTCTTAGACTAAATGAGATGATTGAGCTTATAATATATTATTAATGCTAGTTTTGCAATTAAAAAAGGTCAAAAAGGTTTTTAAAAAAAGCCAAAAATCAAATAGGGTACTCAAAGCAAGGTCTTATTTTGAAATACGTTGGGACCCCCACCTTTTTAAAAAATAATTCATAAGCTCTGTCCCAACATTTAGAAGATTATAAGATTTTTCTTTTCAAAAAAATATTACCAAACACTTTTGTAGAGCTTACTATAAGTTTTCAAACATGTATCTTATAAGAATTTTTTTGAAAAATATTATAAGATCATCCAAACACCCTGTAAGTCGATCTATTAATGATTTATTTAACTCGATAGTTCAATTATCGATCCAATCAAAAAAACATCTGGAGAAGTACAAAATCCAAACAACATGTATAAAAATAAATAGTTTGAACTTTCTAACAATAAAAATCACTTTTACCTGTTATTTTAGTACAGTGGAAGATAGTTAGGAGGGAACACACATTCATATATGACCAAACCCGGATCAATTATCCTAATAAGAAAAAAACTTCTACTTCTGAAGTATAAGGTTGATCTCACGTTTTAACTGGATTTTGATTATCTATAATCAAATGGATCGAGCTGATAACTGGTTTTCGATTAAACCGGTCGATCCGATTCAACTTTGAATGCACAAATTGCACCACAAGCGCTCGATAACTAATTAGTTAATTGGGTCAACATCTTGCAATGTGCACATGCAACATTAAACATTCATATTTTTTGATTTGTTTTAAATTGGATCGATACAGTTCATTGCTTATCATTGACAAAACCATGCTATAGTCAAACTCAAAATTATAGGAATTCCCAAATAAACCCCCTAGATCCTGAAAAGCAATGTTATAAGTACCAAATCGTTGAGGAAATCGATCCTGAGAGATCAACTCATCCAAATAGTTGAAAATTGAAACCAAAAGAAGAAAAAAAAACTTGAACAAACAATGTGTTCTGAAACCATGAATAAGCTCCCTGTCATAGATTTCTCCAACCTCAAACAAGGCACTCCAATGTGGGAATCCGGAAAAATCCAAGTCCGCCAAGCCCTGGAAGAATATGGCTGTTTTGAGGCCATATTCGATCAAGTACCTCTTAATCTCCGAAAATTAATAATTGATGGATTACAACAACTTTTTGATCTCCCTTTGGAGAACAAAATACGTAACAACTAACAAGTCCAACAGTCCCTACCGTGGCTACATTGGACAACACCCAGCGATTCCACTCTATGAAAGCCTGGGGATCGAGGACGATCTTTCACCTGGAAAAATCGAAAGCTTCACCAATCTCATGTGGCCCCAAGGAAATCCCACTTTCAGGTATTACATATGTAAAATCTATAAGAATAAGGAAGTGTTTGCAAATTTTCAAATGACAAAATAGTCATGTATCAGGTCACCAAAAGGAATATCTAGTGAATTCTCAAACACTATAGGTTTGCATCAGGGATCCGCTCTAAGCCCTTACCTTTTTATCCTAATAATTGATGAAATCACTAAACACTTACAAAAATCCATCCCTGAATGTATGTTATTTGCGGACGATATAGTTTTAATTGATGAAACTAGGGAAGGAGTAAATGCAAAATTGGAAGTTTGGAGAGAAGCACTCGAATCAAAAGGTTTTACTATAAGTAGGGCTAAAACAGAATACATGGAATGCCACTTTAGTAAAAACAATAGGAACAATGAGATGGAGATTAAAATTGATGGACATGAAGTGAGTATAACAAAGAGTTTTAAATACCTATAATTGAAGAGAACGGAGAAATCAATAAAGATGTCACACATAGGATCCAGGCGGGTTGGAATAAATGGAGGAGTGCATCTTCTATCCTTTGTGACCGTAAAATACCATTAAAATTGAAAGAAAAATTTTATAAAACGTCCATAAGGCCCACAATGCTTTATGGAGCAGAATGTTGGGCGACTAATTATGAACACGAATAAAAAAGGAGGGTAGCAGAGATGAGAATGCTAAGATGGATGTGCGGACACACTAGATTAGATAGAATAAGAAATGAACACATTAAAAACAAAGTGGAAGTAGCACCAATAGATGAGAAAATTAGAGAAACACGATTAAGATGGTTTGGACATGTTTATAGGAGACCTTTAGATGCACCTGTGCGATGTTTAGAAGGTAGAGAATCACTCACACAAATCAAAAGAGGCAGATGTAGGCCTAAAAAGACTTTGAAAGAAGCTATTAAACAGGACATGTTATACCTAGAAATAAATAAAAATATGGCTTATGACCGTAAACGATGGCGCGATATAATCCGTATAGTCGACCCCACGTAGTGGGATTAAGGCTTAGTTTGTTGTTGTTGTTGACAAAATAGTCATGTAACTATGTATGGATTTGCAAAATAGTCCTGCAAAATGCATGGTTTGCAAAATAGTTGTGTAACTGGTACTTGAATATCAATTTTGGTCCTAATTTCACCAGAAATTGGGAATCACATATGCCGCTCACGTGATCGAAATCCAGTGAAATTTCAAAATTGCCACTGAAATTTGGACAAAAATTGAGACTCAAGTATAAGTTACAGGACGATTGTGCAAACTATGCAAAATGCAGGACTATTTTGTAAAATCGTACTTAGTTACATGACTATTTTGTAATTCGAGTATTTTACAGTACCTTTTCGCAACCTCCTTTTAGTTACATGACTAAATTTGCAATTTTGCCTTATGGTTCTACATCTTATTTCATTTTGAAACACGTACATAAAAATATTTTTATAACTTATTCAACATTCCACATCTATTTTTTTGTATAAGTTGAGAGTAATGATTGGAGGGAGCAGATAAATTTCAAAGAAAAAGAAAAATACCAGGTTCAAACCCCGGTCAATACCCTTACAAATAGTGAGCGATACCACTTAAGGTACAAGCAACGTTCAATATCTATTTTCAAACACTGTTTTTTTTTTTTTCATTTTACAACTTTTGATTGTCAACTGTTTTTTCACTTCCTACATATTCGAACAACATAAGTTTTAATTTTTAAAGCACTCCTAAACCTGGAACAATAGTGTTTTTTTTTTTTTCCTTTTGGGATCAATTTGCCATTTTTGTGATCTTACCAAAGCAAGAGTGTAGTCTCTTTCATCGAGCAATTGTCGGAATTGGACAAGATTGTTAGGAGAATGGTTTTGGAGAGCGTCGGACTGGAAAAGTACATGGATGAGCAAATGGATTCCACAAATTACTTTCTTAGACTTCACAAGTATGATGCGCCTAAAAGCAATGAAACTGAGATTGGATTGAAATCCCACACAGACAAGAACATTGTGACAATATTGTATGGTAATGAAGTGAAAGGATTGGAGGTGCTGACAAAAGATGGAAAGTGGATCAACGCTGATCATTCACTTAATTCATTCATTGTCGTGATTGGAGACTCTTTCCATGTAAGTGTTTCAACTTTTGTTATCATCTTAAGTTTAATTTCTTTTTATATTTTCCTCTTTCCCATACTATATATATATATATATATAAATTATAGTAGCTAGATACGGAGTAAAAATTCTGGAGGTAGTCTCCTATGAGACGATCTGACAGTTAGATGGCCGATTAAGCATACTAGATCTACCTTACCCACGAACCCAACAACCGAGTCGTAGCCCAATCCCAACAACCCAACCACATGTCAAATACTATTCACGAGGCCTACTAATACTTTTCAGCAGAATTACTAGCTAATACATTTTATTAGATGTAGGTCCTAAGGGGTGTGGTATAAGGTTTAGAAGGGGGATTGAATAAACCTTACCAAATTTTCGATTTTAGTCATTTTAAAATAGTTCAACAGAGTTGACACAAATCAGCTGTATCCTTGGGGGACAACTAAGTTGGCTATTCAGCTAAGTTACCCACTCAACAGACTCGATAGAGCTCTTGATAGTATAACTCGATTGCTTAAACCAATACTTAATTTAGTTGATTTGGTTTTATAACAACGTAAGACTTAACACCCTTTGATTGATTTAAGATTGTTTTTAAATACTTGTTTTAGCACTTAGTTATTTATCAGTTGGATAACAAATATTAACTAACAACAAATATAAAGTAAATATGCAGGAATGTAAATGTTGAAAGTAAAATGACACAAATATTTTTATATTGGTTCGAAGATGGGGTAATTGTTCTAGTCTACTCTTCTCCAACTCCTGGAGGAATCCACTAAGTAACATATCAGTTTACAAAGCGGTTATCAGTCTGGAGACAACCTTGATCTCACAGTTGGCTTCTCCTGCGACTCGGCTTCTTCACGAGGCTGATGCTTGGCTACTTCAGCTTATCAAGTTCTTGGATTTGATCACGAAGCCCTCCAACAAACTTGATACTTGGTTTGACCTTTAACCTTTCTACAATCCTTCAACGTGGAAAGTAGACTCCTTTTTGATCTTACAACATTTTCCTCTTCAACTGATTGAAGTTGTCTCTCCTTCACAGCTTGTGTTGGATCGATTTCTTCAAATTTTAAGCTTGAGGAATATCTCGATAAGCTTTGAGAATTTGCAGGTTAATTGATTGAATATTGCTTGAAAGATCAGTGTCAATCGTAACCTTTTCTCAAATGCTTCCTCAGCCTTTTATAGTGCACATTTGATATTTGCTCGTTGAAGAGATAAGCTAGTTTCAAATGTCACTTTGTGTTCGTTGGCTTGTCTTGTCTTGGTCTGCAGCCCTTGTGATGTTGACCTTTCCTCGTATTAATTAGCTCTGCAGCTTTACAGATTCTGACACAAGGTGCAATGTTTCCCATTGGCTCATTTCATTTGAACATTTCTGGGCCAAACACTTTAAGACCTGACAACTTGACATATTACTTTCTCGAGTAATATTCTTGACTTTATTCCAACGGATCTAAGTCAGTTGTCTTCACTTGACTGTTGTGTTTACCCCAGGTGACTTGATTCTGCTACAATCAAAGGATTGACTCAACTATCACTTCAATTGATAGACTTGGCTTTTTTAAGTTGACTTGACTGACATTTCTCATAGTTGTTCTTCAGCTAAATCTCCTTCAGTCGAGTCCCTGACTTCCTGCTAGGCCATACTCAGCTGACACACATCAGAGTTTTCATTCCAGTCCGCAGTTGACTTCTTGTAATCTTGACTTAGCTGACTTACCTCAGCTCTTCCAGTACTATCTATTACAATACAATATTACAAGGAAAATGGGGTGCCAACTTGCTATTCTAAGTTTTACATGGTATCATCAAAATCTAACAAATAAATTCCCTAACATTAGAAAAACTAATAATTTTCTAGGAAATTACTAAAAATCTTTCGAGGGAAAAACTAATATTTTTCAGATGAACTACTAATACATTTACATGGATGGCTAATACTTTTGATGGAAAATAACTACTACTTTTTAAGGGACAATTAAATATTTTCAAGTGAACTATGTGTGAGAAAAGTTGATACTACTTCATTGAAGACGATATAAAAATAGAGAAAGTAAAAGCAAACATCATGCAGAGAATTTACTGGAAATAGTTTTTCACCGAATGAATTATTTTAGATACTGTACTATCGATTATATAATACATTGGAGCCATCCAATACGTACAAGTGTCATTATCTTACTCTCTCTAATGTAACAAACATTCAGAATAAAATCATGAGCTAATATCTCTAATGTAACAAACAATCAGAATAAGTTTCACTATTCACTCATGTACAAATTTATAACTACTAATCATATCCAATCATTATTTTACTATTTTTAAATCAAATCAACTTTCATCATTACTTTTTTTTATCTCACATCCAATCACACTCTCAAAATTTATTTTTTCCCTTCCAAATTGTTTTTACCACTATTCTGTAGCAAAATGAAAATATTCAAAATGAAAGCATATCCAATCGCCCCCTTAGTTTTCATGATATATACTTTGGTTAATTAAATAATATACATTTGAGGTTTAGTCTATTACCAAAAAAACTCAGTTATCTTTAAAAAAACTTGTTTCTATTATTCAAATTTTACATACTTGTAAGTTATATTTTTAGTTTATTTTAGTCCTACATACTAAAAAAATTGTTCGTTTTGGTCCTTCAAGTTTCAAAAGAACTTTTTTATCTCACTTCTCCGTATCTATTTATCCCGGACCTTAAAAATGGTATCAGTGTCTAGATTTATTAAGAGCTTTTAAGAATTATTTATTATATTTCTGTCATTAACCTTTGCTGAGGAACATTATCTCCAAGAAATAGATCGGAATAAGTGCCGAAGATGTATTCATTATAGGAGGTATCATCAAATCTTGACGTTGTAAGAAGAACATCAGGATAGGATAACTGATATGTCTAACAGGCAATCACAAGAGTACGAAGGAAAACCTTGCAACATTATGAAAAATAAAAGCGTATAAATTAAACTACATTAGGTTAAATCAAATATTATATGTAGATCTTATAAATCAATAGGAAACTACACATCAAAACCATTGATGAATAACAGATCCAATTGTGTGAAGGATCAAGACCAAAAAAAATTCAAGGAATTTCTTGAGAGGGTAGATCAATTCATTCACTAAACAGACAAACTCCTAAAAAACAAAAATGAGAGAAAAGATATGGACATAAGATTTCATTACCAGAAAATTAAATTGTATGACCCGAAAAGATCATGCAAAAATCTCGACTGGTGGTGTTACGAACCATCAGATCTGGTGTGGTTTCGGTCAAAAGATGTATAAATTTCATTAAGAGATTAATTAATTTATGTACGAAAGCATGTTGGGTCTAATATAGTGGTAATGGATTATTTCCATTTAAAAGTCCAAGATAAAATTTTGATATTGTTTATATAGGACAAAATTGCTAAAAAATTGTCAAGTTATAGGACCAAATGTAAAAATGTTAAGTTTATGGACTGAATATCTACAAATTTGAAAGTTAAAGGACTAAAACTCTGACCTGAAAACTTAGAGGACCAATTCGCAAAATCTTATTTTCCGTAGATCTGCATAAGGAAGTAAATAAAATCTAGATCAATTCAAAAAAATCTTGTCTGTTACAATATTAAATAGATGTCTAACCACTCAATTCTACCTAATAAACTACTATTACTACTTAATTAATTATAATTTATGGCAGTGTTATGCCTATAAATAAGCATAATCTTGAATATAAATATACACACAATATATCAAGAGAAATATTCGCCAAAAATATTTTGGTTCATACAACTGCAAGTGTACAGTGTAGTTTATAATATAATGACAAGCAAGGTCGTATTTCTCAAGGATTGATATTCGAAACACTTAGGTTATAATGACATCGTATTCCAATTTTATTGAAGCGATTGAATATTGAGTAATCTTAACTAAAAATCGAAAATAAAGAATAAAAAGAAATAAATTTGCGAACCCCACAAGTATTTTCAACATCTATAAGAGCAATCTTAGGCACATAATCTCAACATGTTTCTTTAATATTAAATGCAAATAAAGTTTTGAAAACCAATTCATGCAAATCTATGAGTTCAATTCCCAAGTAAGTCTATTCCCCCTCCCGGGTGATAAAGAAACAGTTGATTAATAATAATTGTAGATCTCCCGATACGTTACAATTAATATTAACTCCCAAAAGATTTATGAATTGAATGACTCCCCATAAACATTTGTAGGTCTGCCGACACGTTACATTCGTTTATGTCTGAATTCGATTTCCGTCTTTGTTAGAACTCATCTCCCGAATCTCGCACTAACAAATATGACACGCAAATTATTGGCCAAATAAAAAACAATTATAAAATAAGCACTCGAATTCATAAAATAGAAATCATGAATTAATTAAGAAAATAAATAATCATATTTAACATGAATCCACAGTTTCGATTATGCCCCTAAGATCCAAAAGATATGCCAAACATTAATTACAAACTAATAGATAAATTCAAATCAATATTATGACATCGTTTAAGCACAGACAAGAGTTCTTAGACATCGAAAGAAAACCCCTTCTTGTCAGGATGGATTCCTCTCCTTCGCCTTCGAAGCACTTGTGCTCCCGTAGATGCTAATGCCTTGTGGTGTTCTTCGCGACCTAACCTTTTTTTCTCAGGAGATCCTTGATTCTTGCGTTCCTGTGTATTTTATTTGTTTTCTCTGTATGAACTAGTATATTTCCGTGCAAGCCTTGGGTCCCTTTTATAGATGCTTGGAGAGATCATTCGTAGATTTGGAACGGAAAACAAACTCTGAAAAATGCGTCGAAACAGTAATTCCATGTGACGCCTGGGGCCAAAGAGGGAGGGGAGCGATCGCGGTGCAAGAACGCACGGACAAGGAGCGACTCCTGACAGGCTTCTAGGTAGAGGGGGACATGAATGAACCGATCCCACACCCGAATAAGAGGAGATTCTGAGACTGTGTAGGTATAGGACTATACAGTTGAGGAGAGCTTAAAAAATTTGATAGGTACTACTCATACCAACAAGATGCATCTTCTTTTGTGGTGCTCATCTCATAAAAATTCCGAAGTTAAGCGTGTTTGGCCCGAAGCAATTGTGGGATGGGTAACCCCCTGGGAAGCTGCTCAGGGTGCGCGTGAGTGAGGACAAAACACGTTGGAAAGACTCATGTTGGTTTGTGGGGACAGTCATTGATCTGGAAGATGGGTCATTACAGATGGTATCAGAGCGGCACCTCTCCTAGTAAGGTGTGGTTCGGGAACGAACCAAGCGGAAGTTGGTGGGCATGTGACGCTCGGGGCCGAAGAGGGCGGGGAGTGATCGCTGGTTCACGAAGGCACGGACAAGGAGCGGCTCCTGGTAGGCTTCTAGGTGGAGGGGGACATGAATGAACCGATCCCACACCACAAGGAGATTCTGAGACTGTGTAGTTATGAGACTATACAGTTGAGGAGAGCTTAAAAGATTTGATAGGTATTGTATATATCAACAAGATGCATCTTCTTTTCTGGTGCTCATCTCATAAAAACTCCAAAGTTAAGCGTGCTTGGCCCGGAGCAATTGTGGGATGGGTGACCCCCTGGGAAGCAACTTTTAGGGTGCGCGTTAGTAAGGACAAAGCGCGCTGCAAAGACTCCTGTTGGTTTATAGGGACAGTTGTCAATCTGGAAGGCCGACCGTTACAGCACCACACGGCCGTGTAGTGTGTCCTTCAGCCTTTCTTCGCATTCCCGTGTGAGATCACACGGGCAGATGGTGGGATGCAGTCTCATTCACACACGACCGTGTGACTTCATATGGTCCGGCCGTGTGGGCCTAACTCCATCATCTGTTTTTGCCCTTTTTCACGCGGTTGTGTGGTTTCCCACCGGTATTTCCACACGAGTCATGTGACACCACATGGTCCGGCCGTGTGAAGTATTTTTGTCCATTTTTTTCGTCGTTTTGGTCTTCTCTTCGCATTAGTCAATCTTAGTCGGGCATTCCAACTGATATTTCTTCATTTGAAGCTCCGTTTCCTGCAGAAATTACAAGAATGCACAGTATCAGGCCCTTTTAAGGAAACCAAGTCAAAACATAGTAAATATGCGTGCAAATGTACCAAATATATATCATTTTAAGCCTTAAATCCACCAAACTTAAAGCATTGCTCATCCTCGAGCAATTTAAGAAAAACAATATAAGGGGTAAAAATGAACGAACACCCAAGAACACTATGAATATTAAATAGCATTTGATTCCATACTCAAGAAAACCATGTAATTGATCATCAAGAAGTCATCATTCATAAACCCGACATAATTAATATTATTTTGGGCACTTGTCATCGCGACTTACAAGTAAGTAGTGTATAACTCTACGCTCAAATACAATTCAGTGAAAGTAGAACTACCATAGGCTTGCAAATCGTCTTAACATCTCTACCACTTTTGTGTGCACAACTTAAGAATCAAAAAGGACTTTTATTGGGTTGTACTGTAGGCTCTTTGGTAAGGGTAGAAAAATTTGAATTAAGTGACTTGACTTGAGCAAATAGAATTTAAGCTTACATACTTGCAATTCACCAACCCAATATAATATCAGTTTTGATTTTCAACTTAATTCCATCCTTATTTCTCCTTTTTCATTCTCAGGCCTTTTTGCCTTTTTTTTTTCTTGTTCTTTAGCCTCAAGCTCTCACTTTTTCACAATTTTCAGAATTTTCTTTTGATTTGCTCGATTTTTTCTATTTTCTTTTCAGAGATGTTTTTTCTTTTTCGAGCTTCATGTATTTTTCATTTACCCAAATACTGCTCATCCCTCTTTCTTTGCCAACTTCTTCTCTTTTTCCATAAATTGTCGCCACTTCTCCCCCAAACTTGTTCATTTTCTATAAGCTCAAGAAATTTCAGGGATAAAAATATGTTTATATTTTAAAGATCAATGTGTCTTAGAATAATAGTTTTGGCTCAAAATTGGCTAACTAGGGAATCACGAGTTTATATGTAGGCTTTTTAGGCTAAATAAGCTATAACAAAGATGGCCTTAAATCATTTTCCAAAATTGCACACACACACATGGCTTCAATGAAGATATTAGAGCAAGTTCTAGAGTTTTATCAATCATTAATGACACACTCAAGAAAAAATAAGTTTGCATAATATAAAACATTTTAACGCACAAAAGTTCACAGGTTTATTTTTCGCAACATGCTCAAATACCCAATTTTCTTAATAAATCCCAAGCAATTAAATAACTTTCCTCCTAACAATTTATCAAATTATTCCCACAAGTATGTTATCTCATTCCATGAAATATTCATAGTAAAATCATACGGGAGCTGGGCATAAAAACTGCACAAAAGCAATTAAACGTGCTAAAGCAGAACGTGCTAAAATAAAATAACTAAAAATCAAAAAAAAACTGAAAAACGATTTTTTTTTCGAAAATTATAATGCAACGTGCTCTACATGCAGTCCTAAATGCAAGAAAACACTAAATTACGCATTCTTGACAATCCCTCCCCAAACGTAAAATATGCTTCGTCCTGAACGTATGGGGAAATCATCAAAAGAAAGAGGAATGTATAATAAGTACTTACATAGATCACTGTGGTGGTGGATGTGGATGGTAGAGGCCATGTGAGATGTGCCACTGGTCCATACAAGACATCATCTCGTACATATATTGTTGCTGCTGGGTGAAGCATTATTATTTTTAGAGTCTGGATCAGTTATTCATTCAATGGAAATTATAGTTGGCTATTCTCAGGATAAAAGGCATCGAAAGGATGTAAGTACTCCTGGTGATACTCTACAGCTGTGGCTGTCAACTGATGTGTCATCTATCAATTTGCCCACATCAGCTTCTACCCTTTCGAGCCTTTCACTCATAGTAAAATGGCTGGTTTCCACATTGGCTAGAGGATTCCGGCATCTCCCTCATTGGCTCATCCTGCTCTTCTCGAGCAGCAGCCCCCTCTACCTCTCTAAGCAACCAGTTACCTCTATTTCTAATGGATGTTGCTTCGGGGTTAGGAAGCTTAACTGTTGTTCTATCTGCTTGATTAAGCAATAAATCACGCCCATCAAATTTTATCATTTTCATAGAAATTGGAACATTCATACCAATCAATTTAGGCCCCACAGCCTCCACATACCTCTCCAAATTAATGTTGAAATATTCAACAATAGAGGTAATCATCCCCGATGCAAATTCCACCCCTTTCACTTTTTCTTATCCAATCAAATAGCCGGGCTATCATAGCCCTGCCGTTTGGCACAACTTCAATCCCCGACGCCATGCACCATATGATAAATGATTCGTCTACCCTCAACGCCTCTCTACTCTCTTCCCTCGCAAAAATTGTTTCAGCTAAGACTCGCTTAACATATCAAAATAATGGGTTTCGAATACTAGACGCCTTTGAGGTACCTAGTGTGTAGATTCGTTTCCCAATTATTTTTTTCCAAACCTATCCTTATCAAACTCCTCGTGCTCCTCAACACCATAAGCCGGAGTTTTGTGAATTTCATTTAAATCTTTTATACTTAGTTCCCTTGGCTCATTCCCCAGGCAAAACCTAACTCCCATCAAGTTTTTTTTCGGACCACCAATTCAAAGCTACTCAAGAAGTCAAGTGTGATAACAGAATAAGTGGTCGAATGCCCATTTAAAAAGTCATGCCAATCTATTTTACCATACAAAGCTCGAAAATCTTCCAATAACCTAAATTCGTAAGAGTAGGTTCATCGAGATACCTTGTATGAATCCATGGACAAAAGTAGAGTATCGTCTGTGTTTCGTTTGGAAAGATGACATTGGAAGCTTCAGGCTCCTCGGGGTTGAAAATTGGTTGAGGCTTGGGTTCGGGTTCCGGAGTTGGCTCCCTCTTTCTTCTTGTATTCCTCCTTGTTCCTCTTTCATCCCTAGAAGCCATGAATTTCAAGATCTTGAAGAGAAAAATCTAAAATTTTGAAGTTTTTGGAGTACCCCCAAACTTGGTGTAGAACTTGTGGAAGTTGGAAATTCAAGGTATTTGGTGGTGGGTTTATTAAGAGGATGAAGGATTTGTGTTTTTGGTTTAAAATTTGTGGTGAATTTGCAGAGATTTGGAGAGTAGTTTGAGAATTTAGGGAGAGAATTTTTGTGGGTTAGGGTTTGTATAGGAGAAAATGGGAGAAAGAGTGAGAGTTTGGGGGTTAAAATAGGGGTTTTTAATTGTGTGCCCGATTCTGGTTTCTGGGCTACACGGTCATGTGAGATCACATGGGCTGGCCATGTGGCACTGTGTTAGGAAATTTATTTGATATATTTTGATGATACCATGTAAACCTTAAAATAGAAAGTTGGCACCCCATTTTCCTTGTAATTTGTATTGTAATAGATAGGACTGGAAAAGCTGAGTTAAGTTAGCTATTTCAAAGATTACAAGAAGTCAACTGCGGACTGAATGAAGAATCATATGTGTGTCAACTGAGTACGGCCATGAAGTAAGTCAAGGACTCGACTGAAGTAGCGTCAGCTAAGGAATAACTATGAGAAGTGTAAGTCAAGTCAACTCAAGAATCCAAGTCTAATAGTTGAAGTGATAGTTGAGTAAATCCCAAGATTGGAGCAGACTCAAATCACCTGGGGTAAAGACAGCAGTCAAGTCAAGACAACTGACTTAGATCCGTTGATTAAAGTCAAGAATATTACTCTATTAAGTAATATGACAAGCTGCCAGGTTTAAAAGTGTATGGCCCATAATTGTGCAAAAGGAATGAGCCAATGGGAAACATTGCACCTTATGTCAGACACGTGCAGTCCTGGAATGCCATTTAATACGAGGAAAATTCATCAAAACCATGGATGCAGACCAAGAAAAGACAAGCCAACGAACACAAAACATTTGAAATTAACATATCTCTTCAACGGGAAAATTTCAAATGTGCACTATAAAAGGCTGAAGAAGCTATTGAGAAAAGGTTATCTGAGCCACGAACAAACAAGCAATATCAAAGCAAGTAAACTACAAAATTTTTCAAGGCATTGAAAGCAATTCCTCAAGCCTCAAACTCAAAAGAAACTCGATCCAACATAAGATGTGAAGGAGAGATAACTTCAACCAGTTGAAAAGGAAACTTTTGAAGAAACAAAGGGGTCTACTTTCCTAGTCAGGATTGTAGAAAAGTTCAAGGTCGAACCAGTATCAAGATTATTGGAGGGCTTCGTGATCAATTCCAAGAAATTGAGAAGTGAGCTGAAGTAGCAAGGCAGTTGCCCTGTGAAGAAGCTGAGTCGCAAGAGAAGCCAGTTGTGAGATAAAGGCTGTCTCCAGACTGATAACCGTCTATAAACTGATCTGTTACATAGTGGATTCCTACAGGAGTTGGAGAAGAGAGGATTAGAAGAATTACCCCATCTTCGAACCTCTATAAAATATTTGTGTCATTTACTTTCAGCAAATTTACTTTCCTGCATATTTACTTATATCTGCTATTTATATTTTCTATCCAACTGATAAATAACCAAGTGCTAAAAATCAAGTGTTAAAAACAAGCTTAAAACAAATCAAGGTTGTTAAGTCTTCCACGGTCAAAAACCAAATCAGCTAAGTTAAATATTTGGCTTAAGCAGCCGAGTTATACTATCAATAACTCTATCGGGTCTGTTGAGTGGGCAACTTAGCTGAATAGCCAACTTAGCTGTCCCCAAGAGCACAACAGTTTGAGTCAACTCTGTTGAATATTTTAAAAGGACTAAAATCAAATATTTGGTAAGGTTTATTCAACCCCCTTCTAAACCTTACACCACACCCGTTGGGACCTACAAGTGGTATCATAGTGGTTGGTTCATTGAGCTTTCCGCCTTGGTTACTGAACTAGATCTCTATCTTTTCAAAAGGCTTTAACATTTGTGTTTCTCAGAATCTTTCATTTTTCAAGCAAAGTTATTATCATGGAAGCAAATCTAACTCGCATTCAATGTTCACTATTGAATAATTTGATGATTGGAAAATTCGTATCCAAGCTCATATATGTGCATTACATGATGAAATGTGGCTTGTGATAGAGGATGGGCTAATGCAAATACTTGAAGTCAACACAACCGTACGAAGAGCAACTGCAGTAGAGGGAGAAGAAGTTGCTGCTGAAGCAAGACCAGCCATGGTTGAAAAACCAAGGACTGAATGGACAAATGAGGATAGAAAGAGATACAACCTGGACAATGTGGCCAAGGATATCTCTACAAGACATTGGATAAAGCCATGTTCAACAAAGTCAAATCTTGCAAATCTGCAAAAGAGATTTGGGAAAAGCTGGCCTTAATTTGTGAAGGATCAGAACAAATTAAGGAAAATAAATTAACTGTTGTTGTTCAAAAATTTGAAAATTTAAAAATGTTTGCAGGTGAAACCCTGGATCAGCTGGATGCCAGATTTACTGAGATTACAAATGAGCTTTCAACTATTGGGAAAGAATATACACAGAAGAAAATGTGTATGAAGATCTTAAGAAGCCTCCCAGCTGAATGAGAAATGAAGGTCACGGCCCTGAGAAATTCAATAGACCTCTTAAGAACATTTAACCATGAGCTATTCTCAGACCTCAAAGCCTATAAGTTTGAGCTGAGAATGAAAGAGCAAGACGAAAAAGATGTGCCCAAGACAGCTGCATTGTTGGCCAGTGAATGGAAAAGAGCTGAGCCAAAAAAGGTCATAGATCAAGAGGAGATTGCCCTGATGGTTAAAACATTCAACAAGTTCTTCAATAAGAACTATAAAAGGAATAAAGGTGAAACCTCTAGAAGACATTCAGTACCCTCTAAAGCAAGGGGAGATAGGCCGCCCAAGAGAGCTGAGCATCAAAGAGCTGATTCTCGGAGAGTTGATAATCAAAGAATAGATAGAGCTGATCAGAGAGCTGAGAACCTCTGTTGTAATTGCACACAACCATGACATTTTGCTGTTGACTGTTCCTATCCACCAATCAACAATTACATAAATGAAGAAGAAAGAAAATTATTCAGGGAAATAAGACAAGTAAAGAAGAAAGCCATATTGGTTGCTGAGACTGCTGAGCCAGCCAAGTGGGAAGAGACAGCAGACAACTCAAGTGATTCTGAGGAAGAGGATATGATATGCCTCATGGCCAAAGAACAAGATCAAGAATATGAGGTACACTCTAACTCATCTCATCTAATGATAGGTGACTGTGATACACACACTTTATGCTGAAAGGATAGTTGAGTATGCTGAAAGGACAGCTGAGAAGAAATTCAGCTGAGTTCCTCAGCAAACTCCAAATAGAAAATACTATGTGAAAAGACAAAAGAGCTACCAAAAACCCCATAAATCTCATCAGAGAAATACATATGATGGGAATGGTAGAAACTATCCAAACTATGTTGATTGGAATAATGTGAAATATCAGCAAAGACCTATGGAATACAAGCCAAAATGGCAAAGACCTAAACCTCAGCAAAGGTCATTCCAAAGGCAAAAGAGCTTTTATCAGCACATTACGCCCCCAAGCACTACAATCAGAAATACAATAAATACCCCAATAAATCAATTGCTAAAACACACACACACATGCATACAGACAAAAGAGACAACTGTATGATCCTAAAACCCCCAAGGAATTTCTAATATGCACTATGATTATGTCACTGATAGATGGAAACCTCTTAGAATCGGACCATTTGGTTATAGGTTGGTTGAAACATCTTATAGCACTAATCCCTCAGGACCCAGACAAGTATGGGTACCTAAAAACTGATTTCCTTGATTGCAGGTTCAAGGAACAGTTGAGTGCCAAGAAACCTGGTACATGGATAGTGGCTGTTCCAGACATATGACAGGAATTAAGAAAAACCTGTCAAGATTCAAGGAGATTAGAGGTGCAAAAGATATTTGGAGGAAATGAAGCCCCCAGGGAGATCAAATGCATAAGATTCATCAAGAAAAATAGATTGGAAATCACATATGTTGCTTATGTTGAAGGCCTCAACTCCAACCTGTTAAGGATCAGCAAACTCTGTGACAAAGGCTACAACGTAGGATTCAACATGGGAGTATGCCAAATGAAAGATATTGAATCAAATGAAATAGTGCTGCAAGGGTTAAGGCAAAAGAATATGTATATGGTAGATTGGTCTATTGCTACACCAAGGACATGTCTGCTAGCAAAGAGCACAGCTGAATTGAGTTGGTTGTGGCACAAGAAGCTGAGTCATCTGAACTTCAAGACAATCAACAAGCTTGCAATGAGTCAACTTTTAGAAGGATTGCCAGACTCAGTGCACTAGAAAGAAAGTGTATATGATGCATGCCAGATGGGAAATAAAATCAAATCATCATTCAAGGATAAGCCAAGTCATTCTTCAACAAGGATATTACATCTGTTGCATATGGATTTATTTGGTCCAGTTGAGCCAGCTAGCATCAGTGGAAAAAAATACACCTTAGTGGTGGTGGATGATCATTCAAGATATACATGGACAATTTTCATGTGGAAAAGGAAGGAAACTTTGCAGAAGTGACCTCAGCTGATGAAAAGAGTTCAAAATGAGAAGAGCCAAACCATTAGAAAGATAAGATCTGACAGGGGAACTAAGTTTTGTCAATGGGATAATAACTCAGTATTATGTTGAAAATGGTATTGCTCATGAGTTATCAAGCTGCAAGGACTCTGCAGCAGAATGGAGTAGCTGAAAGAAGGAACATAACTCTCAAGGAAACTGCAAGAACTATGTTAGTTGAAGCTGGATTGCCTAAGAGATTTTGGGCTGAAGCTATAAATACAACATGCTATACTCAAAATATATGCATGATTAACAGACAATTAACCAAGACTCCCTATGACATTTGGACAGGGAGATAGCCAAATGTTGGATACTTTAGGATATTTGGATGTAAATGCTTCATCCATAACAATGACAAAAATAATTTGAAGGCTTTTGATGCTAAACTGATTAAGGTATATTTTTGGGATACTCAATTGAGAGTAAAGCCTATAGAGTGCTGAACAAAAGGACCATGGTTACAGAAGAGTCTATCCATGTGGTTTTGATGAACCTAATATGAATGGAGAAGACATTGAAGAGATAGCTGATAAGTTGAATCAGCCAACTATACAGAAGAGTCATGTGTTGAAGCAGAAGTGAGAGCACTCAATCCAGATAAAGATGAGATAGCTGAATCTCAAAAACAACTGGAAGGTCTACAACTGAATGAAGATGAAAGAGCTTTTCTAGACAACTTAGCTGCGAGACGGCTGAATCCAAGCAAACTTACTCCGACCTGATGTAAGATGGCTTAGAGGTCATCCATCAGAGTTAGTTATTGGAGATGTTAGATATGGCATAAGAACCAGATCTAGAGCACAACGTGAAGCCATGTTCACTTATTTGATTTCCCAATTAGAGCCTAAAGATGTGAGTTTTGCATGTATTTTAGGGCATATTTATGGTTATAATTGTTTATAAACATGCAATAACTCATATAAAATGGTATATACTCACTCTTTGTGGAAAATGTATTACGCTTTGCTCGTTTTGTAGGAATTTAACGATATTTGGAGTGATTTTGTGACAAATACGAGCATTGCGACCTAGAAGCATCAAGAATCGAGCGATTACACCCAATTGGATGCCAATTATATTGAGTCTAGAGTCATAGTAATGATTCGTGTGTCAAAAGAAGCATAGATGATCAAACAACAAGGGGATTTATCTCAAGGAATGTCCAAACGCGTCTGGAATTTCCAGCACTGGCAGGGTTTAGTATTTTGGCCATAACTCTATCTAAAAAATTGATATTGAACTGATTCAAATGGCTACCGAAAGATAAGAGAGAGGGCTACAACTCTTATGAAGATCCCATAAGCAAATTCGGACGTTTGGGTGACGCACGGGCTGGTCGCGCGTGATGCGCATAGCCCGTGTGCCCTTCAACAAAAGACAACTTCCTACGGCACCTTGCACGGGCTGGGCGTGCGGCCCATGCTTCTGTGCGTGAAAATAGAGTTTGACAAATTTCCAACTAGGTTTTGATCCATTCATTCATAACCCAAGAATCCGTTTTAACTTTGGTTTAATTAATCTGAGAATAATAGGGGATATTAACTGAAACCATAACCCAAGAATCCATTCATTCATACTTGATCTTTTAATCCACTCTTTACTTTTTTCTTTTAGCATAAATTTCTGCTTTATTGTTTATAAAACCAATCCTTCAACTTTCGATGCGGATTCGACCTTGCTAACCCTATTCTATAAACTGCACCGTACACTTGCGGTGAAGCTAAAAAATAAGGCGAACAAGTTTTTGGCGCCGTTTTCCGGGACTAATTAAATTTTTTGTACTAATATTGCGATAAATAGAATTATTTTTAATTTAGACATTTTTTTTGTTTTTTCTTTTGATTTTATTTAATTCCACTCCTACATTATTTTGATTTGTTTCTTTGAGTTGGCTCAGGTAGTGTACGAACACCTGTTCTGATGGAGGAAGCCAATTATTCAATAAGTGGGATTTCTATAATTACTAGAATAATCCTACTTCTATGTATTATTATCCGGAGGCAAAGCGATATACGGAGGACGTCCTCACCGCATTTATGAATGAAACAAGGAACCGGTTCAACAAACCTGAGGCTAAGCTGGACAAAATAGTACAATTGGCTAACACTCTGGGCACACAATTGGAAAATCTTGGAACCCAGATTAGCCAATTAGCCACAATCGTTGGTGGACAACATCAAAAGGGCCAGTTTCCGAGCAACACTGAAGTCAACCCGAAGGAACAATGTAGTGACATTCCTCTAAGGAGTGGTACCGAACACGAGGAGTCAAAGATCCTGGAAAAGAAAGAAAATTCGGGACCAAACACGGACTGTGTCTATGCACTTTCAACCCGTGTGTGGTACCGAAAAGGACCAAAAATAGGACACATAACACAAAAACCGTGCGTGTACGCCACGACAGCGCATGCGAAATACCATAAGAAAACTATTCCAGAATGAGACGAGCACAGACTATACTCACGCATACGGACAACTTGCGCGTAACTCAAATCAAAAAGTTCCAATACCAGGACTCCAATCCTTACTTGGAAATCCCAAGTATGCAATATTAGGTGCAAACAATGCAAATTTGGCACTTGACCATGACCCAAAGCAGCTAATATATGCATTCAAAGGAGGCACAAATTCATGAGAGTTACAAGTGTCAAGCTATAGATGTTAAATGAATCGCTTGTTGGGAGGCAACCCAACGGTTTGCTGTTTTATTTCTTCCCATGTTTTTTTCCCTTTGCTAGATTAGGATTTCTTATTGCTTTCATAAGTTAGAATTTTTTGCTTTCCCTAAAAAAAAAATTGAAAAAGGGCCTTCGCAGGGACATACGGGCAACCCGTGCGCATAGGCACGGCCCGTGCGTCAGTTCGCTGAAGCATTATAAGGTCACAAATTCAGGTATGCATTCTCAATCCACACTCTTCCTGATTGAAATTCTATCTTTCCTTGTATGCGATATAATTTCATTCAAGTTTGGGGGGATAGATAGTTATTTTGATTTGAAGGGTGTGGCGAAAAAAAAAATTGCATTCATATAGTCACATTTAGAGCATATAGGTTGCATTGCATTAGATGCTTATTTATGATTTTAGCACGTTTATTGCTTTAGCACGTTTACTGCTTTCTTAGGTTTTAGGGAGTGAGTTGACCGCCATTTTGTGCTTGTTGTGATCTTGGGAGCATTCGTCGAACAGTTTGTGTTGTGTTGAATTGGGTGTTGAGAGTGAGTTGATCGGGTTAAGAATAGATGATATGGAGCATGTGAATATTGAAATCATGGTTGATATACTTTGAATTATGCACTTACAAGCCCGCGAGCTTTTTTGAGCCTTTACTGCTTTCATATTATGCAGTCTTGTTTGTTGATTGAGTGTGTCATTCATGTTGATTGAATTCTAGAACTTGCTTTGGTATCTCCGTCAAAGTCACATGTTGTATGCAGTTTATGAAAATGATTTTAGGCCATTTTTGTTAAGCCTTTCAAGCATTTTTACCTACCTTATGATATTTGATTTCCCTAGTTAGCCAATTTGAGCCTATTGCCTGATTTTTTGATAGCCATAATTCAATCCTTAAGCCTTAACTTGATATATCTGTTACCCTAATCTTGAGCGTATAACATTGAGTAAATGGAATAAATAAAGGGTTGAATGAAAGGGTATCGAGAAGTTAGAAAATGGTGTATATGTTGGGTGATTCGGAATAAAGGAAGAAAATCAGGAGAAGGAAGAATACTCACAAAAAGTTGAAAAAAAAACACGACTGCAAAAGTGAGTTGGCTGTAAAAGAACATATATGCTAAAAATTGTGATGTAGGCGTAGGAGAATAAATTGTACGAAAAATAAGGGAGAAATAGAGATGTGATAGAATAAAAGGTGATTGGGGGTACATAGTTGATTTGAAT
The DNA here is from genome assembly GCA_016081115.2 of Rehmannia glutinosa. Classification (NCBI taxonomy): domain Eukaryota; kingdom Viridiplantae; phylum Streptophyta; class Magnoliopsida; order Lamiales; family Orobanchaceae; genus Rehmannia; species Rehmannia glutinosa. Next base: position 6,913,400 of record CM071933.1, on the reverse strand, counting down.
AAGAATAATTGTTTGAGAAAAACGATGTGCTTACCAATCTATACGCTTGAGTTTGAGTCACTTTATCCATATTTCCCTACCTTAACCAAAGAGCCTCCATTACAACATAAAAAAAGTCCTTTCTGATTTGAGAATTGCATACAATCGAGTGGCGGAGATGTGAGACGATTTGCAAGCATATGGTAATTCTTCAACATTGATATGACTTGAGAGAATACACGTCCCTTATTATCCAAGCGAGTAGAGTATACACTTTATCCATGAGAGGCGTTATTTGAAGTGTTTGCCATGATTTTGATAGACTTGTGCTCCGTGTTAGATATTTGAAACATGGTTGGTTTGTGCTTGATGTCTATGGATAAACGACATGCATTGTGATGCGGTGTTCTTGAGTTGCTTTTCTTTACCCCCATTTGTGTTGTTTTTGTTTATAAAGTGTTGACCGGGACTGTCAACAGTTTAAGTTTGGGGGTTTGTTCAGTGTGAGTTTTGCATGTATTTTAGGGCATATTTATGGTTTTAATTGTTTACAAACATGCAATAACTCATATGAAATGGTATATATTCGCTCTTTGTGGAAAAGGTATTACGCTTTGCTCGTTTTGTTGGAATTTAACGATATTTGGAGTGATTTTGTGACAAATACGAGCATTGCGACCTAGAAACATAAAAAATCAAGCGATTACACCCAATTGGAAGCCAATTATATTGAGTCTAGAGTTATAGTAATTATTCGTGTGTCAAAATAAGCGTGGATGATCAAACAACGAGGGGATTTATATCAAGGAATGTCCAAACGCGTCTGGAATTTCCAGCACTGGCAGGGTTTAGTATTTTGGCCATAACTCTCTCTACAAAATTGATATTGAGCTGATTCAAGCTAAGAGAGAGGGTTACGACCCGTGTGCCCTTCAGCAAAAGACAACTTCCTACGTCACCTAGCACGGGTTGGGCGTGCGCTAGGCGCACGGCCCATGCGTCTGTGCGGGAAAATAGAGTTTGACAGATTTCCAACTAGGTTTTGACCCAAAACGGAGTACAAATAGAGACGGGGCAGCCACAAACAAAGGGACGCTGATTTTTAACCTAGAAAGCAGAGAAAAGAGCAATTTTCCACCGGAGAATTGGAGAGATCGATCAAGACCGCAACCACACCTTCGAGGATTGAAGATAGATTGAGAGATCGTCATCATCCCCGAGTTCACTCACTCTATATTCTTTTTATCATTAAATTAGTAGACATGAACATGGATAATATGTCTATGAATTATTTGTTTTCTATGTCTGGCTAAACACTTTGTGATTCCCGGGTTTGGGAGTATGTTAATGGATAGTTTTATTTGATGATTAATTGCAATTAAAGTTAATGTTTTCCAACCCTATTCAAGTACTTTGCTTTAATTCTTGTTTTATCAAAACGTATTTGGTTTAATTTGTTTGATGTATTGATTCATAATTCTAACCGATGAGTTTCAATACTAGATCTATGAGTACTTGACACAAATATCTTGCATGGTTGAGAAGTCTGTGAGTATTTGTGAGGCTATATAATCTTTTGATCTTTTGGGAGTTGGATATCTCATGTTGAGTAGAGATGCTAGCTTAGATATTCCAATCAACGCTTTTACATGCATCTCGAGAGAGAGGGTAAATTACTTTTGTGATCGGTCTATAGGGAAGAATACATTTAACTTTGGTTTAATTAATCTGAGAATAAAAGGGGATATTAACTGAAACCATAACACAAGAATCCATTCATTCATACTTGATCTTTTAATCCACTATTTACTTTGTTTCTTTTAGGATAAATTTCTTCTGTAGTGTTTATAAAACCAATCCTTCAACTTTTGATAGTCTAGATAAAAATAAGGCTATTACAATCCAGTACTTAGTACATTAATTTATTAGTCCATGTGGATTCGACCTTGCTAACCCTATTCTATAAACTGCACTTTACACTTGCGGTGAAGCTAAAAAATAAGGCGTACAACTATGCAAGAAGAGTTGAATCAGTTTGAAAGAAACAAAGTATGGGAATTAGTTCAAATGCCAACCCACCAAAATGTCATTGGTACAAAATGGGTTTTCAGAAACAAGATGAATGAGAAATGATCTGTTTTAAGAAACAAAGCAAGATTGGTTGCCAATGGGTATTACCAGGAAGATGGTATAGATTTTGATGAAACCTTTGCTCCTGTTGCCAGATTGGAGGCAATAATGATGTTTCTTGCTTATGATCTACATAAGAACTTCACTGTATATCAAATGAATATGAAGAGTGCATTTCTAAATGGACTGTTAGAGGAAGAAGTCTATGTTGAACAATCTCCAGGTTTTGAGCAGAAAACTAGTGGAGATAAGGTCTACAAGCTCAAGTAAGCATTATATGGATTGAAACAGGAACCAAGAGCATGGTATGATACATTGTCTCAATTTCTAACTGATAATAGATTCACCAAAGGCAAGGTTGATAGAACACTATTCAAAATTCAAGATTGAGAGAGTATACTACTTGTTCAAATATATGTGGATGACATCATTTTTGGTTCCACAAAGCTGTGTGACAAGTTCTCAAACCTCATGCAAGGAAAATTTGATATGAGCATGATGGGAGAGCTTACTTTCTTCCTAGGACTTCAAGTCAAGCAATTGAAGGATGGAACCTTCATAAGCCAAACCAAGTATACTAGAGATTGGATGAAGAAAATTGGTATGGAAAAGAAGTCTTCTGTGAAAATTTCAATGAATACATCAGTCAAGATGGACATGGATACAAATGGATAAGTTGTTGATCAAACTAGATATAGAGCCCTCATTAGATCATTGCTCTATCTAACAGCAAGCAGACCAAACAACACCTTTGCAGTAGATGTATATGCAAGACTTCAATCTGCACCAAAGAAGAGCCACATGACTACAACTAATAGAATCCTACAGTATTTGAAGGGATGCCAGGAAGTCGGCTTATGGTATCCAAAGGAAGGAGGATTCAAGCTGGTTGGTTACTCAGTCTCAGACTATGCTGGATGTAGAGTTGAGATGAAGAGTACTTCCGGTACATGTCAAATGCTTGGAAATAGATTGATTTTTTGGTTCAACAAGAAACAAAATTCAATAGCTACATCCACAGCTGAAGCAGAGTACAAAGCTGCGGGCAGTTGTTGTGTCCAAGTCTTATGGATGAGACATCAGCTGAGAGATTATAACATTGAAGAGAAAGAGATTCCAATTATGTGTGATAACACTAGTGCTATTGCAATCACTCAAAATCCAGTGTTGCATTCAAGAACAAAGTACATTGATGTCAGATATCATTTTATAAGAGATCATGTTGAAAAGATAGACATCACTTTGGAATACATCTCAACTGATAAGCAGTTAGCTGATATATACACAAAGACATTATGTGAATCAAAGTTTGAAGAGCTCGATAATGAGTTAGGGTTAATTAAGCTGAGTTAGAATACTCAGAAGACTCAATCAGCAGAGAAAGACGATGAGAAAATGAAAAAGAGCAAGTTTCACTTTTCAGCCAAGTGAAACAGCCCAGTTGGAAGTCAGTTGAATCAAATTTGCTGACAACTGAGTTACATCATGAGAAGAGAGAAGCAAAGTTGAGTCACTTTGGATATAAGTTGAATCATTTATGAGCTAAGTGATAAAAACACAGTCGTTTTAATTCAAGCGGGAATGTTTTTAAGAATGGTGTCAGCATAATAAGGACTATCAGGACAAAAGTTGCACAGTAAACCATATGATTGGATATAAATGATGTTGCATTTAATGTGGGGAAATTAATGCTATTTTGAAGACTTAATCCAGACCGTTGATTTTGGTCAACACTTTTAAATTCCAAAAACCTTCCTTTCACGTCTCTTATATACGAAACTTCACTTTCTCTCTCCTCACGCAAACCTCTTCATCTTCAGCATAGAAAATGCTTTCTCTCTGCAACTGAGTTCAAACCCTAGTTCTTCCAAGTCAAGTTTCTCAAGTTTTTAATCGGTCAAAAGCTATGAAAATGGCAGCAAACCATGATTTCGCATTGTTATCTGAGAAGATCCACACCGGTTCTTCAGTGAACTTCACTGATATGATCAAACAGGGCGTGGATGATGCCCTTGTGAAATAGGTGGCCATGTTCTATGTGAACGCGGAGGTGCAGGACGATGAGATCCGTTCATCGGTCCACAACAAGGTCATCAAAATAGCTGCTAAGGACCTTGATGTGCACTGCTCTCTGCCCGCTGAGGGTCTGAAGGACATCGCTGAGAAGGATGTCAAACTAGCTGCAGCTTGGAAAGAAATTGCCAAGCTGGAGTTCGCTGCAAAGGCTATGTATACAGCCAAGAAAGAGTCTCAGAAGGAGGATTACCACAAACTAATGGACATCGTGTCCAAGTGCGTGGACATAAAGTTTGGCAGCTTCAATCAGCTGTCCAAGACCAAGCTGATCGTGATGGCTGCGATCATGCAGGAAAAGAAGGTGAATTCGGCTGAGTTTGTTTTCAGCCAAATCTGTCAAAATGTGATGAACAAGTCCTACAAAGAGGATGGGACCTTTGGCTGTTCTTTGGGATATAGCCTCGTCATTGGCCATCTGATGGAGGTGAAGGGCATTGCACTCCGCCATGGCAAGCCCTTCCATGCCAATAAGAAGATGTTTAAGGCAAATCTTTGTGGAGCCTAGAAGAAGGATCATGCACGAAAGGCTGATACGAGTGATGGGGAATCAACTGACCCTACTAAAGACATAGCTGAGACCTCCCAAACTCTCTCTCCCAAGAAGACATCGAAGAAGAGAGCTGCATCATCAAAGCCTGCCCCAGCTGCAAAATCTAAGAAACCACCTGTCCTAGTGGCCAAACCTAAAGCCCCTACCCATGCAACCGAGACACTTGCCCTAGCAGTCGAGATTGAGGAGGAACCCCAAATTCCTTCCCCTATCGTGGATAAGAAGCGGACTGACAAGTCTAGAAATGCAGTTGCTTCTAAGAAAACAGCACATGCCTTCACTATTAAAGAGCCTACGGAGGTAGAACCTGAGATCTAGTTGGCTCCTACTAAAAGAAGACGGTTGTTCAGGAAAGCTGAATTGGAAAAGACAGCCGAGTCCGACACTCAGCCTGAAAAGCAAGTTGAGACTGTTGATGCTCAAAAGGATCGAAGAAGACCCAACTATGCAGAAAACAGCTGAGGAAACCGAAGCAGCTGAGACAACAAAACCGATGAAAGAATAGGTTGTCTCAACTCCTCAGACAGACGCTGCTGAGTCTGAGGAGGAGCAAGGCCCATTAGCCTCCATTCAAGAGGAGAAGATGATGATGAAGATGACTTGATTATGTATTCTCTGGTCCACCCTGACATTCAAAGAATATTGAGGGAATGGAGGGATTGGAAGTAGGACTACTCCAAGCGTCAATTTGCTCGCCCAGAATTCATCGAGGATGAGGAGGAACTTCTTAGGTTCCTTGGGAATGCATCTGTCCAATGTGCACTCAATGAAGACATCTGCATGGAAACCCTCCGCCTAATCAAGGAGGAAGAGAAGGAGAAAGCGGCGGAACAAGCCAAAGCCTTAGATAAATCCAAGATGTGTGCGTTCACAGGAACACATGAGCACTTTCATGGGTTAACTGACAATGAAAAAGATATGGATCAAGTTGTTACAGTAGAAAAGTCAGAAATGCAGCAGGCTTTACAAGAATCCCGAGCCATGCACAAAATGCAGCAGGCTTTCCAGGAGAGTCCTCGAAAATCTCTCCCAGGACTGATCCTTTGGGAGTGGCGCAGTTGATTGCGACCGACATTGCTGCAACCACGTCCCCATACACTCAACTGATGGCTCGTAGGGAATTGGCAATGAAGCTAGGAATTTGGGCCCCCAAGCCAAGCCAACCCCTGAAGAAGGTGTTAACACACCTGCCCTTGCGGCTCTACACTCATGGCGAACAGAAGTCGCATCTCAGGAGAAGAGTGACCCCACTCTCATTCACTCAGTAGGTGCGCCAGCTGAGGGGTAAACTCTCTCCAACACAGCAGGGTCGGAGGAAGCTGTGGGAGACAAAACATTACAGTTAGGAGGCGAAGGCGAGAAAATGATAAAATAGCAGAGTGACATTAACGATGCTCAGACAATTTAGTCTGTCTCAGCTGAGATGTCCACTGCTTTGCAGGACAGTGAAGCTACTACCGTAGCTAAGGCAAAGGATGGAGAGACCCTGGGAGTTGAGACTCTGGGTCCTGAAAGTGCAATCCAATGAGTTGAGACTCTGATGGATGCCATAGTCCAAGACCCTAAGACTGATGCGTCTGTCGAAGGGATTGTAGAAGACCCTAAGACAGTTGAGACTGTCGAAGGGAATGTAGAAGGCCCTGCAACAGTTGAGACTGCTGGGGGTAATGAAGGCCTCAGGGAGGTTGAGACTTCCCTAGGTAAAGAGAAAACAGAACAAAACATTCCTCAACTCAAATGTGTTGCTACAACAGAGGAGATAAGGATCATTGACGATTCCCAAGAGCAAATTGATACTTCATTTTTGGGATCGAAGGATGAAGTTGAGTCCACACAATATGAAAATCCAATGACGAACACAACTGCGGATGTTCTCAACACTCAGAGCCAGGTCAGTGATAAGATAGCTCGTATGAGGTTCAATTTTGATGATGAGCCAACTCCTAAGACCTCATCATCTTCCGATGATGCTGATGATACAACTGAGGACCAGGTTATTCATTTAGCAAATCACACTAAGACCGAGGAAGTTGTTAAGACAACTAAGGCTCAGTCAGCTGAGCAACCAATCCTAAATGCTCCAGCTGGAACCAGTTCAACTGTGCAAGCTCCCACAGCTGCAGCAGTAACAACTATAGTTCAATCGCAACCTTTCACAGCTGCACCAATAGTTGTCGATGACGCTACCGCAACTGAGGCACAATAAGCTGAATCATCGTAGTCACATCAAAGTCCAAACATATTGTTCGTGTGCGGTGATGTTTTTGAAGACATGTTCTCATTCTCTAAAAATTTGCCCGACATGGAGGACGAATCTACTGTAGACTTAAAGAAATATACCGTGCAGGAAGAGTCCATCATTTCCACAAATATGATTATGCCAGTCACTTCAATTTTGATGCAGAGTGGTCGCAGTTGAGTCCAACCCGATAGCTGAGTTCTGTGAAGCCTTCAAGAAGATATGCGAAGAGATTGAGAAAATGGAACGTCACCAGGCCTCTCTAGATTTGAGATTGGGAAATCGAGATGCTACCCTAATAGCCGATTGGAGATGGATCATCGTTCAAATAAGAGAATAGGTTGCACAACAGAAAGCCATGCGATCGGAGCAGGTCCATTACTTCAAAGCTCTCTTTGCAAAAATGCTTGTTTGGAGTGTGGACATCTCGATGTATCAGCAGAGAATGAAGGAACATATAGTCAGGATGGAATCTTCCCACAAGTCAGATATTGTGCTGTTACAGTATTTTCACAAGACCGAGATTGCCCAACTCGTAAATAATATGAATGAAAAATGCAGTCTTCTCATGGCTGAAATGAAGATTGTGATAGTCGAGTCGAAGGCTACTTGCTCAGAGTTTAGAAAGGTGTACGCTACAGTAGACTCTAAGCAAAAGTTGATGAACAACCTGCTAGATTTCCTCCTGAGTGGGTTATTCATGGGATACCTCTCTCTTTTAGTGATGATGCTAAAAAGGGGGAAAAGAAGACCCTTAAGGGATTGAAGGGAAAAATGAAGAGAGGAGGTGACAGAGTTGAGGGGGAAGGAAGTTCGAAGGATTTGAAATTGATGTATGCTGAAACCCTACATCAAGGTGATGTCACAGCCTCAATTCTCAGCAACCTGAATCTACCTGTTGAAAGAGCTGAAGTAGCCATGAAAGATAAAAGGAAGGCCGTCGAAGCTGCATTTGATAAAATAGGTGAGAAACAGTCAGCTCGCATAGAAGAGCTTTTCAAGCAATATGGTGCCCCCGAAGGACATAACAATGTCTGATGCTAGATTTGAGCCCAAATCTATAGAAGAGTTTCAAACTCTTGAAGCTGGAGGATATTTTCAAGGAATGACTCTCCCTCAAGCGTGGGATGTATATTGGGAGAAAGGATTGGAAGTATACAAACCAGCTGAGAAGCAACATACTTCTAGCAGCCATTCAACTAGAAAGTCTAAAGCCCCAATACAATATACACCAAGAGATCGAGGAGCTGAGTGAGGACATGGACGATATGGTGGCAGTGGAAGAGGTTCTCAACCACGGCCAAGACCAAAAGATGTGATGTATATTGATCCTAAGAAGAAAGGGATCACATACTGGGCTGGACATGACCACGTGGCAAACTTAGAAGTTGCACGCAAGTTGGCTAAGGCAAAGAAGAGAATGGATGAACAAAATGAAAGGTCAACAAGAGAATGGCTCGAAAGGAAGCAAAGGGATGGTCAACAAGAGAATGGCTCGAAAGGAAGCAAAGGGATGGTCAACAAGAGAATGGCTCGAAAGGAAGGAAATGGATGGTCAACAAGAGAATGGCTCGAAAGGAAGCAAAGGGATGACCCTGCTGCCAAACGAGCTTATGAAATGAAGAAAAGAGAGGATGATGAAAAGAAGAGGAAGAGAGCTGATGATGACATGAGAAGGGCTGAAGAAGAAGAGAGAGGAAGGAAGTAGAAGAGGCGTTGAAGTGTGATGCGAACCCCTTCGTGTATTTTGTTGAAAATACATTTGTGTAAGTATTATGTAATAAGCTCAGTGAATTTCCCTGTAATTTTCACTTTGTATGTATCTTAGCTTAGATATGCAATGTATTATCATATTATATATAAAGCTCTAATATTTGTTGTAAACAACTTTGTAAAGGATAAGAATGTTATGATCAAGAAAATGATGATATAAAGCATACATTCTTGTTACTGCACTGCCTGTATGTTTGTTGTTTACTTATTTTAAATGTTTTAAGTTTTGGCATCATCAAAAATGGGGAAATTGTTAGGAAATTTATTTGATAGATTTTGATGATACCATAGAAAACTTAAACTAGGAAGTTAGCACCCCATTTTCCTTGTAATTTGTATTATAGTAGATAGGACTAGAAAAGCTGAGTTAAGTCAGCTATGTCAAAGATTACAAGAAGTCAACTACGGACCGAATGAAGACTCTGTTGTGTGTCAGCTGAGTAAGGCCATGAAGGAAGTCAAAGACTCGACTGAAGGAGAGTCAGCTGAGGAACACCTGTGAGAACTGTCAGTCAAGTCAACTCAAGAACCTAATTTTAACAGTTGAAGTGATAGTTGAGTCAATCCCATAATTGGAGCAGACTCCAGTCACCTGGGGCAAAGGCTGCAGTCAAGTAAAGACAACTGACTTAGATCCATTGATTAAAGTTAATAATATTACTCTATTTAGTAATATGATAAGCTGTCAGGTCTAAAAGTGTTTGGCCCAGAATTGTGCAAAAAGAATGATCCAATGGGAAACACTGCACCTTGTGTCAGACACCTACAATGCTGGAATGACATTTAATACGAGGAATTGTCAACATCACCAAGGCTGCAGACCAAGAAAAGACAAGCCAACGAACATAAAGTGACATTTGAAATTAGCCTATCTCTTCAATGGGCAAAATTTCAAATGTGCACTATAAAAGACTGAGGAAGCTATTGTGAAAAGATTACCTGAACCACGAACGAACAAGCAATATCAAAGCAAGTAACCTGCAAAATTTCTCAAAGCATTGCAAGCAATTCCTTAAGCCTCAAACTCGAAGAACTCGATCCAACATAAGCTGTGAAGGAGAGATAACTTCACCAGTTGAAAATAAAACTTTTGAAGAAACAAAGGGGTCTACTTTCCTAGTCAGGATTGTACTATGGTTCAAGGTTGAACCAGTATCAAGTTTATTGGAGGGCTTCGTGATCAAATCCAAGAAATTGAGAAGTGAGCAGAAGTAGCAAGGCAGCTGCCCTGTGAAGAAGTTGTGTCGCAAGAGAACCCATCTGTGTGATCAAGGTTGTCTCCAGACTGATAACCGATTGTTAACTGATCTGTTACATAATGGGTTCCTCCAGGAGTTGGAGAAGAGAGGATTAGAAGAATTACCCCATCTTCGAACCTCTATAAAATATTTATGTCATTTACTTTCAACAAATTTACTTTGCTGCATATTTACTTATATCTGTTGTTTATATTTGCTATCCAACTTATAAATACCAAGTGCTAAAAATCAAGTGTTAAAAACAAGCTTAAAATAAATCAAGGGTGTTAAGTCTTCCGCTTTTAAAAACCAAATCAGTCAAGTTTAGTATTTAGTTTAAGCAGCCGAGTTATACTATCATAAGCTCTATCGAGTTTGTTGAGTTGGTAACTTAGCTGAATAGCCAACTTAGCTGTCTCCCAAGGACACAGCTGTTTGAGTCAACTCTATTGAATATTTTAAAAGGACTAAAATCGAAAATTTAGTAAGATTTATTCAACCCCCATTTCAAAACTTACACCACACCCCTTGGGACCTACACTGTGCTCGTGGCTGCTTATGCGTCCTGTTTGCTAGCCTTTTGCCACTCGGCCATGTGATGGTCACATGGCCCGACCATGTGGTGCTGGGCAGTTCGCCCTCTCGCACGGCCAGGTCGTGTGATCTCACACGCCCGTGTGGGATTGGTTTCATACTTTTGTTTTTCGATAATCGTACGCCTACTACACAACAACTCAAGAAAACAAAAAAAATTTAAGTTAATAGCAAAAATAAAATTTAAAATTGAAATTAAAATTCAAGGCAATGAAAAATGTACGATAATATGAAATAAATAGGGTTACCTCCCATAAACGGCTAAGTTTTACATCTTCAGCCAGACTTCAGATTTCTAATAACTTTTGCTAAATTGTGTTATTTGAAATCTGTGAACCCTTAATGTCATCCATCAGATGAATGGCGTTGCATTGTTCTCGTGGATTCAACTCAGTATCGCTTGGGAATTTTCCTTTTTAATGTTGGCCTCCCACAGCAGCCGCGATCTGCGCTACTTGTGTTTCTAGAGATTTCAGTCTTACGTTTACATTCATGTTCAGCTGAGTGACCTGTTCCTCTGTCCTGTCTATCTTGGCTTCATCTTTGTTAAGTCTTGCCCTTGTCTCTTCGATAAACGAGGATAGCATCTCTTCAACAGATGTTTTCTTATCAATTGACTCCGCTCTGCCTTGATTACCCACATTGTATCCCTGGGGTGGCTGCGAAACATTTTTATTATTAGTATAAGAGAAATTTTCATGGTTTCACAAACTTGGATGATAGTAGTTGGGTATCTGATTATTTCTGTAATTGTTGTTGAAGTTCCTTGCTGGCCCACAAAATTTGCTTTTTCTTCAACAACAGCAGGATCTCTTGGAGTCACTTGTTGCATTGCGTCCATTTTCATATTCAGCACGGATACATGTTCTGTGAGCATGGTGACTTTCTCATCCTCAACTTCTGCCACTCGGCGGACAATAGACCTTTTGGATGGCCATTGGTAACTGTTGTTTGCCATATCTTCTGACAAGTCTAGTGCCTCCTAAGGATATTTTCCTAGTAGTGCACCCCGAGATTCAGCATCTATAATTGTTCTTGTGTTGCCACTCTAACTATTATATAAGTATTGTACCTGTTGGTAGTCGGGATATCCGTGTTGAGGGCACTTCCTTAGCAATTCCCTGAATCTATCCCATGCTTCATATAGTGGCTCAGCATCTAACTGCCTAAACTCGGCGATCTCATATTTTAGTTGCAGCATTTTACTCGGGGTAAAGTACTTGGCTAGAAACCGTTGGCTTAGTTCTGCCCAATTTGCGGCTGGTGGTGTTAGAGAGCATGACCATCCCTTAGCCTTATCGCGTAGAGTAAATGCGAAAAGGCGGCATCGAATAGTATTCTCAGAAATACCATTCATTTTAACGGTATCACAGATTTCTAAAAAGTGTGCCAGATGCGCGTTTGGATCCTCAATGGCTCTACTCCCAAACTGGTTTGTTGATACCATCTGGATCAATGCCGGTTTTAGTTCAAAATTGTTTGCATTGATCGGAAGATGGACCACACTCCCATAAGTTTGACTTACCTCCGACAGGAAGTAGTCCATAACTACCCTTCTCGCGGGCTTTTCCACAATTCGGTCCTGGACGCCGGCCCCTGGTGGGTGCTCCTCATTGTTTCTGTTCTCCACTATTTTCGGATTTGTCCCATCCACCTTTGTTTTGGCTCTTTTCCTTAGTTTCTACGATGTCTTTTCGATTTACAAATCAATGGGTATTGGTTGGGTCGATCTGGAATGCGTGATCATGCACTATCTGCACTTAACAAAAATAATGTTAGAATCGAATAAAAAAAATTAAAAAAATTCGAAAATAATTTCAAAACTTTTGAAAAAAAATAGAAAATATGCTTCAATTAGGATTGAACTACTTATTACTATATCTAAAGAGAATCTAATCAATCCCCGGCAACAGTGCCAAAAACCTGTTCGCCAAAAATATTTTGGTTCATATAACTGCAAGTGTACCGTATAGTTTATAGAATAATGGCAAGCAAGGTCGTATTCGTCGAGGATTGATATTCAAAACACTTAGGCTATAAAACATCGTATTCCAATTTTATTGAATCGACCGAATATTGGGTAATTTTAACTAAAAATTGAAAATAAAGAATAAAAAGAAATAAATTTGCGAACCCCACAAGTATTTTTAACATCTATAGGAGCAACCTTAGGCACATAATATCAACATGTTTCTTCAATATTAAATGCAATAAAGTTTTAAAAACCAATTCATGCAATTCTATGGGTTCAATTCCTAAGTTAGTCTATTCCTCCTTCCGGGTGATAAATAAATAGTTGATTAATAATAATTGTAGATCTCCCGATGCGTTAAAATTATTACTAACTCCCAAACGATTTATGAATTGAATGACTCCCCACAAATAGTTTTAGGTGTCCCGACATGTTCACTACAACATAAATGACATTAGGTAACACAAATTTTGTTGCACTTTTTTCATAAGGTACATATGTAACACGTGTTTGTAACACTTTTACATTACAATATGTATGTAACACTTTTGTAGCACTTTATCAATATGTAACACTTATATGTAACACTTTTATATAAGTAACACTTTTTAAGTATCACTTTTTTTTTATTTCTTTTGTGACGCAAATAGGTAACACTTTTATCAATATGTAACGCTTATATGTAACACTTTTATATAAGTATCACTTTGTTTTTGTTATTTCTTTTGTAACGCAAATATGTATCCCTTTATTTAAGAAGCACTCTTGGCAACACTATATTTTATTGATTGTAACACTTTTTAAGCTATATTTTAGTAACACAAAATTATATAACTATCATTAAATCATGTCAAAGATTTATTTAATTAATTGATGTCACCAAACCTAAAAATTGTAGACATCATGTACTCTGTTTTTTTAACTGAATTCTTGTTTTCTTTTTTACAAAGTATTTCAGTTTTACTTTTATTTTTTTTATTTTTTACGAAGCCAATTAATTCCATCTTAATACCGATGGAAAATGCGCATGTAGATATTTTATTATTATTATTTATTTATTTTTTATGTTTTTATTAATGGAGACCAATTTCATCGTTAAACCTTTTTTTTATTTATTTAAATTTTTTAAAAAAAATTACCAATAAAAATAGATGTTGTCGGTAATTACTTAGGAATTTTTCCATCGGTAAATTATTTTTTCGTTATTTTCTTTATTTTTTAATTTTTTACTGTTAGAACTTTATTATCTGTTGGTAAATCAATTTTATATTTTTATATATTTCTTATTTTTACCGATTGAATATTTATCAGTCGGTAAATTTATTTTCTATATTTTTGATATTTTTAATTTGTTGTGTCCTTTAATATATAATATAATATAATTTTCAAACTTTATACTCTACAATATAAAATTTGATATATACACTGTATAATATAATTTAATACATATATTATAAAATATAATCTTTATTATATAAAATATATTCTATATACATATAATATATATATATATATATGTGTGTGTGTAAAACAAAGCAAAAGTTGTAATAAGAATCAACTTAGCTTGCTGGTAAATTGCCACTTCCATACATAACAGGTCGTGGGTTCGAATCTACTTGGTGGCAAAAAATAGTATTTCTACGAAGTGCTACAATAAAAATGTTACATAAGATTCATATATAACACTTTAGAAATATTTTTTTAAAGTGTTACAAATATAAAAAGTGTTACAAAAAAGTGTTACATAAGATTCATATGTAACACTTTAGAAATATTGCTTCAAAGTGTTACCAATAGAAAACTTAATGTAACACTTAGAAAAAGTGTTAGTAAAAACGAATAAAAGTGATACCTTAAACTATAGGTAGCACGGGCAAATGCAGCGCCATAAAAGTGCTACATATTGTCAATAGTAACATTTTATGGCCATTAGGTAATATTGTTTTTAGTGTTACCTAATGTCATTTATGTTGTAGTGCGTTACATCCGTTTATGTCTGAATTCGATTTTCATCTTTGTTAGAACTCATCTCCCGAATTTCACACTAACAAATATGACATGCAAATTATTAGCCAAATCAAAAGCAATTATAAATAAGCACTCGAATTCATAAAATAGAAAGCAAGAATTAATTAAGAAAACAAATAATCATATTTAACATGAATCCACAGTTTCGATTATGCCCCTAAGATCCGAAAGATATGCCAAGCATTGATTACAAACTCATAGACAAATTCGAATCAATATTACGACATCGTTTAAGAACAGACAAAAGTTCTTAGACATAGAAAGAAAACCCCTTCTTGTCAGGATGGATTCCCCTCCTACACCTTCGAAGCTCTTGTGCTCCCATAGATGCGAAAGCCTTGTGGTGTTCTTCGCGACCTAGCCTTCTTTGCTTAGGAGATCCTTGATTCTTGTGTTCTCGTGTAATTTGATTTGTTTTCTCTGTATGAACTTGTATATTTTCGTGCAAGCCTTGGGCCCCTTTTATAGATGCTTAAAGAGATCACTTGTCGAGTTGGAACGGCAAGAAAACTCTCAAAAATGTGTTGAAACAGAGTCCCACACAGTTTGGCCGTGTGATGTGTCCTTCAGCCTTTCTTCGCACGTATATGTGAGATCACACGGGCAGATGGTGCGATGTAGTCCCATTCACACATGATCGTGTGACTTCACATGGTCAGGCCATGTGGGCCTGACTCCGTCCTCTGTTTTTGCACTTCTTCACACGGTTGTGTGGTTTCACACTAGCATTTCCACACCGCCGTGTGACACCACACGGTTCGGCCGTGTGAAGACTTTTTGTCCACTCTTTTCGTCATTTTGATCTTCTCTTCGCATTCGTCAATCTTAGCATGGTATTCCAACTGATATTTCTTCATTTTAAGCTCTATTTCCTGCCAGAATTACAAGAATACGCAGTATCATGCCTTTTTAAGGAAACCAAGTAAAAATATAGTAAATATGCACGTAAATTTACCAAATATATATTATTTTAAGCCCCAACATACACATATATTTTACACACTTCAAGAAATTGAAAGACTTCTTTCTCTTCACTAAAATTGTTCTCTCTCTCTTATTTATGTTTTGATAATTCTATAATATCACTATAAATATTAGTTCTTTTGTGTTCTTAAATTATTTGTTCTATAACACGTTATCAGTACGAGTCTCTAGCCAATTTTTCAATACTTTTGGTAAGTACGGTAAGTTTTATTCATTTCTTAATTTAATATATCCTTATGGCTGACCTTGCAAATTAAAACTCGATTTTGTTGCTATTGATATTGCTGGAATAAATTATATGTCATGAGTTCTAAATGATGAAATATATCAAGATGCTAAAGGTCTGGTGATACCATTAAAGAAGAAAATAGTGCATCAACACAAGATAAAGCTAAAGTTATGATTTTTCTTCACAACCATTTTGATGAAAATTTGAAAATTGAATACCTTACGGTAAAAGATCCATACATCCTTTGGAAAAAATTGAAAGGTATGACCACCTGAAGATGGTGATACTTCCAAAGGCTCATGATTGGATAATTTCAATATTTCAAACCCATAAGCGAATATAACTCCATGATATTTAAAAAAAATTCAAAATTGAAATTGTGTGGAGAAAGTCCTGGATGGAGATATTATTGAAAAGACACTTTCTACTTTTCAAGCATCATGTTTGCTCCTGCAGCAGCAATACCTAGAAAAAGGTTTCACAAAATAGTCTGACTTGATTTCGTGCCATCATGTGGCCGAACAAAATAATAAATTATTGATAAAAAATATGAATCACAGCCTACTGGTTCTAATCATTCCCTAAATTGAATGCGACTAAAGCTCAAAATTTTAACAATTTCATAGGCTACGGGAGAGGCCGTGGTCGTGGAAGAAATACGCCATATAATCGTGGTAGTCATAATAATGAAAATATAAATAACCACCGGAAGTGGTACAATGGAAAAGAGAAAGTGATCAGTCCGGAGGCTAGTGAAGATAAATTTTATTGGTATGTAATAAGAGGTCATTAATCACGTACATGTCGTACATCCAAACATTTAGTGGAGCTTTATCAAACATCTCTTCACAGAAAAGGATAAAAATACCGAGGAAAATTTCACTTCTAATCATCTTCAAGATGATAATTTTGATGATATAAATGTGGATATTACACATCTGGATATTGCTGATTTCTTTGAGCATCCGGTTCTGAATTATTGATAGAAATATTTAAGCAACGATAACTATTTTTAGATTAGATTCTAAATATTCATGCAAATCTGTTGGTGTTGTAATAGTGATAATATTTTGGTTATGGCTTGTATGTATTTTCCCGGAAAGATATATTTTCGGGTTGAACCTTTTATATGTATAATAATTTTATCATAAATTTTTTTATTATTTCAATCACAAAATTATCATTATAATTACACTAAATCATTCACAATCTTCACATTAAAATTTCTCTCCCCCCCAACGGTTATGTAACGGCTATGGACAATAATTTTTATCTATAACTATACCATCATTTCATTCAATAATTCTCACATTATCATATATTCTCAATATTTCAATCTAATTTCATTTATTCATTCAAGATGTTAACCTAACTATGGTATTTCTTATCTTGTTGGTCATAATGTATACCATTTTAATTTTATTGTAGAATATCCTCCGAGTTATTTTTGGCTTATGATTGAGCTTCTTGCTGTTCTCATTTATTTGTTGTTAGCCGTAGCAATTTAGTTTAGCATGATGTAATGATAATTAGATGATTATGTATGCCTATATTATCGAATGAAATATTTTATATTTAAAGTTTTGTTGTGCCTCTATGTTATTATTTAGCTATTTCACATTGATAGAATTTTTGATATATAAAATCATAAGGAAAATCCCATAATATTAAATCAATAATGTTAAATCAATAATGTTATATCAGGTGTATATGGGAAATACCGGGAATAAAGACTATTGTCTACTTAATAGAGCAACAACGCACTCAATATTAACAAATAAAGTATATTTCTCGAGTGTGAACTATGCAAGGCACATGCAAGTTATAACTATATCCAGTCCCATTGAGATGATTGATGGCGCTGGGAATGCAACATTAATGTTGCTTAATGGCACAATCCTGCAGAATGAAGTGCATTATTATCTAGTAGATAAAAAAGAAATCTACTAAGGTTGGTTATGAATCACCATCATTTTTACAACGTATTCATGGTAATATTTGTGGACCAATACATCAAGCAAGAGGACTGTTAGATTCATCGTGCAGATGGTCGCATGTATGTCTATTATCTACTAGAAATGTTGCATTTGCTAGATTATTAGCACAAATTACTAAACTCGAAGCACATTTCCCTAATTATCCCATTAAGAATATAAGAGTGGATAATGCCAGAGAACTAATTATATCAAAAAAAATTGATGAATATTGCACAGCACCGGGAATTAATGTTGAGCACCTAATAGCACATGACTCAGAATGGGTTGGCAGAATCCCTGATTCAACGAGTTCAGGGAATTGCTCGTACATTATTAATAAGATCCAAGCTCACTAGTGTAGCATGGGGTCATGCAATATTGCATGTATCATCACTTATCAGATTGCGCCCACTGCTTATCATATGCATTCCCAATGCAATTAACTCTCAGATTTGAGCTGAATATTTTGTACCTATGCACTTTCGGGTGTACTGTGTAGGTGCCAATTCCACCTCCTCAGAGGACAAAAATGGGTCCATAACATATACATGGTATATATGTTGGATTTGATTCTCCGTTAATTATTAAATATTTTTAACCAATGAAAAGAGATTTATTTACCGCTCGTTTTGCGGATTGTCATTTTGATGAAACAACATTTTTATCAGTTCAAAGGGACAAAATTGTGTTGCAAAATGATAAACAAAAGCTAATTGACAATAACAGAGTTTATCCCATTTGGACCCACGCGCTCCAAAATGTGAAAATGAGATAGGTAGAATCATTCATTTATAGAATATTGCCAATAGACTTTCTGATGCATTTAATGATGCTAGCAAAGTCACAAAGTCTCATAATCCGTATGCCAATGTTCCGGCCAGAATTATTTTTCCTGAAAAATACGAGAAAATGAATGATGATGTTCCACGATAAAAACGAGGCAGACCTATTGGCTCAAAGGATATGGTTCCTCGAAAAAGAAAGGGAAAATTGATACTAATGAGCGAGCTCCAGATAAATCCGTAGAGCCTAATATATA
Source organism: Rehmannia glutinosa (assembly GCA_016081115.2). Lineage (NCBI taxonomy): Eukaryota > Viridiplantae > Streptophyta > Magnoliopsida > Lamiales > Orobanchaceae > Rehmannia > Rehmannia glutinosa. The sequence continues at coordinate 6,894,593 of CM071933.1, read as the reverse complement.
TAATAACAACAAACTAAGCCTTAATCCCACTACGTGTGGTCGGCTATACGGATCATATCGCGCCGTTATTTACGGTCATAAGCCATATTTTCCTTTTATTTCTAAGTATAGCATATCTTGTTCAATAGCTTCTTTTCAAGTCTTTTTAGGCCTACCTCTGCCTTTTTTGATTTGTGTGAGTGATTCCCTACCTTCTAAACGTCGCACAGGTGCATCTAAAGGTCTTCTATAAATATGTCCAAACCATCTTAATCGTGTTTCTCTAATTTTCTCATCTATTGGTGCTACGCCCACTTTGTTTCCAATGTGTTCATTTCTTATTCTATCTAATCTAGTGTGTCGGCACATACATCTTAACATTCTCATCTCTGCTACCCTCATTTCGTTCATGTTCATATTTAGTCGCCCAACATTCTGCTCTATAAAGTATTGCGGGCCTTGTGGCCGTTTTATAAAATTTTCCTTTCATTTTTAATGGTATTTTACGGTTACAAATGAAGGAAGATGCACTCCTCCATTTATTCCAGCCCGTCTGGATCCTATGTGTGACATCTTTATTGATTTCTCCGTTCTCTTCAATTATAGATCCTAAGTATCTAAAACTCTTTGTTTTACTCACTTCATGTCCATCAATTTTAACCTTCATCTCATCGTTCATGTTGTTTTTACTAAAGTGGCATTCCATGTATTATGTTATAGCCCTACTTATAGTAAAACCTTTTGATTCGAGTGCTTCTCTCCAAACTTCCAATTTTGCATTCACTCCTTCCCTTGTTACATCAATTGAAACTATATCGTCCGCAATAGCATACATTCAGGGATGGATTTTGTAAGTGTTTAGTGATTTCATCAATTATTAGGATAAAAAGGTAATGGCTTAAAGTGGATCACTGATGCAAACCTATAGTGTTTGGGAATTCACTAGATATTCCTGTTGGTATCCTGATACATGTTGTTATATCATCATACATATCTTTTATGGCATCTATGTAAGCTATTTTTATTCCTCTTTTTTCCAATATGCGCCATATTATATCCTGGTTGACCGTAGAGCCTAATATATATCTCAGAAAATATATAAATCAAAAATTATGATAGCACCGAGAATCCCATGAGTTATTGTAATGAGGTATGGATGGAAATGAAATAATTATTGATGATAAATTTTCATTTGGTTGCTCAAGAAATTGATGATGATTATGATAGTGAATCACATTCTATAATAGAATGCCGTCAGAGGCCTGATTGGCCTATGTGGAAGGAAACAACAAACCCTAGAGAAACAAAATGTATTTGGGAAAATTACTCGAACTCCACATAATTTAATGCCCATTGGATACAAATGGTTATTTGCTTGGAAAATAAATAAGAAAAACGAGGTCTGGAGGTATAAAGCCCGACTCATAGCTCAAGGATTCTCTCCGAGACCTGGGATAGATTATAATAAGATATATTCTCTTGTGATGGATACAGTCACATTCCGTTTTCTCATTAGTATAATTGTCCATGAGAGTTTGGACATGCGTCTAATAGACATAGTAACGAAATATTTATATGGTCCACTTGATTTTGATATTTATATAAAAATCTCTGATGGATATAAAATGCCAAAAATTCAGACATTCCTTGTTAGCTATATTCGATCAAATTACAAAGATCGTTGTATGGATTAAAATAATCTAGTCGCATGTGGTATCATAGACTTAATGAATGTCTTTCTAAGGAAGGTTGCAAAAATCATCCCATGTACCCATACATATTTCTTAAAAAATCAAATATTGAATTTGCTATTATTGTTGTATATGTCGATGATATGAATTTGATTGACTCCTCTGAAGAATATCTAATGCTGTTGAATATCTAAAGAAGGAGTTTGAGGTTAAAGATCTTGGAAAAACCAAATACTGCCTTGGTCTTGAGCTAGAGCATAAAGGTAACATAATACTTTAACACTATAACATAAATGACATTAGGTAACACATAAGTTTAGCACTTTTTACATAAGACACATTATGTAAAATGTGTTCGCAACACTTTTTACATTACAATATTTATGTAACACTTCTGCAACACTTTATAAATATGTAACAATTTTAAATAAGTAACACTTTTTAAGTATCACTTGTTTTTGGTTATTTCTTTTGTAATACAAATAGGTATCACTTTAATTAAATAACACTCTAAGTAACACTATATTTTATTAATTGAAACACTTTTTTGGCTCAATTTTGGTAACACAAAATTATATTGCTTTCATAAAATAATGCCAACGATTTATTTATTTAATTTATATCACAAAATAGGTGAAGACAAATGTACTATATTTTTTTATTAATTTGTTTTCTATTTGTAAAGTCTTTCTATTTTTATTTTAACTTTTTTATGGAGGTAATTAATTTCGTCTTAATACTGACAAAAAATCGTTTTAAATATTTTATTATTCATTTTTTAATATTTTAGATTTTTACGGAAACCAATTTCTTCGGTAACTTTTTTTTTTACTTTTTTAAGAAAATATTTACTAATGAAAATTGATACTGTCGGTAGTTACTTACAATTTTTTTTCTATTGGTAAATTACTTTTTCATTATTTATTTATTTATTAGTAAATTAATTTCACATATTTGGATGTTTTTATTTTTATCAATGGAAAACTAATCAGTCGATAATTTTATTTTATATATTTTTTATTTTTTATTTTTATTATGTCCTTTAATATATATACTATATAATATATATTTTAATATATATTATATATCATAATCTTTAATACATGAAGTATATAATATATACATATAATATATATATATATATGTAAAACAATGTAAAAGCTGTCATAAGATTTACATATAGAAAAAGTGCTACATAAAGTGTTACATAATATTTTTATATAATATTCCAGAAGTGTTTTTTTCCAAAGTGTTGTTAGTCCAAGAGCTACAATAATCTAGATGGGGGGTGAATAGATTATCCCGATTTTTCAAATTTTGCCCTCTTTTTCGAAAGACTCAAGCAAAGATAAAATGCTAAATGCGGAAAGTAAATAGCACACGTCGATTTATAGTTGTTCAACCCACCTAGGGCCTAATCTACTACCACCCCAGTATATCCGGGATGGATTTCAAAAACAAAAAAAAAAGATTTGATTAATTTACAAAAAATTAATACAACACCTTGAGGATTACCACAACCCTCTTTCACCACCTTGAGGATTACCACAACCCTCTTACAACACCTAGAGGATTACCACAACCCTCTTATAACACCTTGAAGATTACCACAACCTTCAAACTCCTATCACGTAGATCACCCAAGTGTATTCTTACCTCAAGAATACTCACAAGGATGTCTTGTGTTGAATGATGACCAAAAATCAAGATTACAACTCAATAATGATTGAAACAATATGAGTACAAGTGTAATCAAGAATTGAAAGCCTGGACCTCAAATTTGTGCAAGTGAAAGTGCTAAGGCTAATACAACAAGATTTATGAAAGTGTTTGCTCAATTGCTCTTTGCTTGTGTAGAGTGTTGTATCTTGTTGTGTGAATGAAGCCTCTATTTATAGGAGAGGACTTGGCTTTCATTTCCAGACATAGGCTCCTCCATGGGGAGTGATTTGCTGCAAAATAAACCATTTAAAAAGATCAATATAGCTGTTAGAAATCAATCCCACAAAATAGGGAAAAGATGTCTCAAAACGCAACGGATAGTTTGCTGATAAATAGGGGGTTCGACCGGTCGCGCAGAGATAAGTTTGAAATTGAATTCTGCGAATTTTAACACAGGGGGACCGGTCGGAGGGGGGTGCGACCGGTCGCCCTTAGCTGTGACCGGTTGCACTTGAAGAATTTACGAAACAGAGAAGTCTGGAACAAAAATCCAACTCCTAGGTGCTGTGTCGCGCACGGCCGACCAGGTGAGCCGCACCGGTCGACCACAGTCGGCCGACGTGCGCCGCCCGCCCTATTTTTCTTACGCCCCATTTTCTGTTTCTCATCTCAACTCAGGTACGGGTTGCCCTATAGGGCGACCGGTCGAGCCTGAAACAAATGTGTTGTCCAATTTTTTAACGAAAATAAACTCCAAAAAATACTCCGAAAAATAGTAAAAACATTTTAAGTTTATCGGAAGTATTTACACAACATTTAGGGACATTGTTTTGGTGTAAAAACTCATTTGAACAAAATCGAACATAATCATCAAAATCATGATAAAAACATTTATCTAACAAACTCCCCCTTTTTGATGATTACAAACCAAAACAATTTTCTTGAGGACGATTTGAAAAACAAATAAAATTTTCCGGTTTTATAAGTAAACTTTCCGTTAGAAGTATTTCAAACAAAGCTCCCCCTATTTATGAGCATATCAACAAATGATTATTATAAGTAAGAAGCACAAGCTATAACAAGCTTATATAAGATGCATCATGAGCTAAGAAGCTCCCCCTGTCACAATGCTTATAATCAATTTCATTCGAGTCCAAAATTCAAGCCATTGACTAGGTATTCGAGTCCACAATACTTATTGCGAGCTTTTATTAGCTTTTCTTGAGCTAACGAGCCAATATCCTATTTCTCCCCCTTTGGAATCATCAAAAAGAATGTTAGAATGGTGAAAACACCATATAATAATATCAGAGTGCGCCAAAGGGACGGTTTATTAATCGTTGAGCAATTAAAGCGTAACAATCCAAGGAAAATGAGTGAAATAAAATATGAAGAGTTCATACGCTCGTTTTGTTTACCAAAACATGATCTAAATAATAATAGAAGACTTTTGAAAGCAAGAGAATCATGTAGAAGTTGAAATTTTCATAGCGACATTTCATCGAACACCTTGTGTGCGTGAAAAATAAAAGGGATTGTATATAACCTTTGTAAATGATTCAAGCCAAAATTTTCAACCTCAATTCAAGTCAATAATCATACATTACAACAAAACAACTAAGCTTATCATGATCATACGAAAATAACATCAAAAATATTCAAGTAACTCAAAAACTCAAGGGTTCAACCCAATTGAGCAAAAGAGGATAAATTCTTACCCTTTGATCGGAAAGAATGAGCCATAATGATGATGATCATGCTAAATAATGTCCATGTTGTGTAAAAGATGCTTGAAAACCATTTTTGAATGAAATTAGAGTGAATCTGACAAAGGGGACGAAAAATGGCCAAAAAAATGTTGAAATGAAGAATGCTGAAGACAGAATGTTTAAAAGCCAAAATATAACTTAGGGCGACCGGTCGAGGTTGAGGGCGACCGGTCGAGGTTGAGGGTGACCGGTTGCCCTCAACTCCTTCAGCTCACTGTCTTGTCAGTTTTACCAAAATCCGAATTATCAACCAAAAATCCGATTTTTTGCCCCTAAGTTTTAAAAATGTGCAAAATGCAAATGTAAGCCTCATTCAATATGCATTATGCCTAACCGAGCTCGTATCGATGCAAAAGTCTCGGAAGATAGCGGTTTTGTGAAAATATCCGCTAATTGATCTTGAGATGGAACAAAAGATATCTCAATTTTACGTTTAGAAACACAATCCCTTAGAAAATGATGTCGAATCTCAATATGTTTGGTACGGTTATGATGAACCGGGTTTTGAGCAATGTTAATAGCGGATATATTATCACAAAAGATAGGTACGTTTTCAAAAGAGCATTTGTAATCCGCTAAGGTTTGTTTCATCCAAAGAAGTTGAGTACAACAAAAAGCGGCGGAAATATATTCGGCTTCGGCCGTTGAAAGAGAAACACAATGTTGCTTTTTTGAAAACCAAGAAACTAGGCAATCGCCTAAAAATTGACATGATTCGGAAGTACTTTTCCGATCATCAATATTTCCCGCATAATCCGAATCACTATAACCTTTAAGAGAAAAATTTTCATTCTTTGGATAAAATAAACCATATTGAATGGTGCCTTTCAAATATCGAAAAATTCTTTTAACGACACTCATATGAGATTCTTTGGGATTGCTTTGAAAACGAGCACATAGGCATACGGCATGAAGAATGTCCGGTCTACTAGCGGTTAAATAAAGTAAACTACCAATCATACCTCGATACTTTGATTCATCCACGGACTTGCCTTTTTCATCTTTGTCAATTTTGACATTTGTTGCCATTGGAGTAGAGACGGTTCTTCCTTCTTCAATGCCGAACTTTTTCAAAAGTTCTTTTGTATACTTAGATTGTGAAATGTAAATACCTTCTTGACATTGCTTAATTTGGAGTCCAAGAAAGAAGTTAAGCTCCCCCATCATACTCATCTCGAATTCTCCTTGCATTAACTTAGAAAATTTCTTGCACAAAGAATCATTAGTAGCACCAAAGATAATATCATCAACATATATTTGCACAAGTAAACAATCTTGCCCTTTTTCAAAAACAAAGAGAGTTGTATCAACTTTACCTCTTATAAAACCATTTTGCAAAAGAAAATAGCTAAGTCTATCATACCATGCACGGGGTGCTTGTTTTAAACCATACAAGGCCTTTTTAAGTTTATAAACATCATTTGGCCTAGAAAAATTTTCAAACCCCGGAGGTTGTTTTACATAGACTTCTTCTTGAATAATACCATTTAAGAAAGCGGATTTAACATCCATTTGGTAAAGTTTGAAATTTTTAAAACAAGAATAGGCAAGTAAAATACGAATAGCTTCTAAACGTGATACGGGTGCAAAAGTTTCATCATAGTCAATACCTTATTCTTGACAATACCCTTGAGCTACTAACCTTGCCTTATTTCGAACAATGTTGCCTTGATCATCAAGTTTGTTCCGGAATACCCATTTTGTACCAATAATAGTTTGAGATGGAGGACAAGGTACTAATTCCCATACATCATTTTTTTCAAATTGATTCAACTCCTCTTGCATCTCTAGAAACCAATCCTCATCCTCCATAGCCTCCTTAGCATTTTTAGGCTCTTTTTGAGAAATAAGAGCTTTCTCGGCAAATTTTCTCTGGGTCATCACTTTGTCAAGGGGATCACCAATAATAAGATCTTTTGTGTGATCTCCCTTAAATTTCAATGCAACGGGAAGATCCAAGATATCACCTCTATCTTCTTGAGGACCATTTAAAGTAGATGGTTGATCATTTGATGTAGACGGTTGATCATCAATTTGAACAAATTGTTCAATAATACCTTCTTCAACACTATCATCATTAGGTATTTTTTCAACTCCCGAAGCTTCATTAAATTTGACATGAATGGATTCTTCAACAACTCCACTAGTCTTATTGTAAACCCGATATGCTTTGCTTTGTGTTGAATATCCCATAAATATCCCTTCATCGGCTTTAGGATCAAGTTTGTCTAATTGATCCTTGGTATTCAAAATAAAGCATTTACAACCAAATATCTTGAAATAACTAATATTTGGAGTTCTACCTTTCCAAAGCTCATATGGAGTTTTATTCATTTTAGGACGAATATAAACTCGATTAATAACATAGCAAGCGGTACTTACGGCTTCGGCCCAAAAATATTTTGGAAGTGAAAATTCATTGAGCATGGACCGACTCATCTCTTGTAATGTCCGATTTTTCCTTTCGGCTACTCCATTTTGTTGAGGTGTCCTTGGAGCCGAGAAATTATGAGCATATCCTTTGGTTTCACAAAATACTCTAAATTCACCGTCAAATTCTCCACCTCGATCGCTTCGAATAGACTTGATAGTGTCTTCTTTTTCATTCTCAATAAGTCTACACAACTTAACAAACTCATTAACGGCATCGCTTTTATTTGTAAGAAAAAGAGCCCAAATATATCTAGAAAAATCATCGACAATTGCGAAGGTATAATGTTTTCCACTTAGACTTGCCGTACCAATATCCCCATACAAATCAAGGTGAAGCAATTGTAGGGCTTTGGTTGTGGAAATTTCATTTTTGGGCTTAAAACTACTTTTAACTAATTTGTTCTTTTGACAAGTGTCACATAAGCCAAGATTTTCAAAATTCAATTTGGGTAGTCCTTTCACATGTTGGTTTTTGTAAATATTTTTCAAATTCTTATATCCAACATGTCCAAGTCGCCTATGCCATAAACTAGTTTAATTATTATTAGCGACTAAACACGAAACATTTTGACTAGCCAAATCACTTGTACAAATTTTGTAAAGATTGCCTTTTCTATATGCTTCACAAATAATTTCACCATTTTTAGGAATAAGGCATTTTTCTTTATTAAAAGAAACATCATAATTTGAATCACAAAGTTGGCAAACACTTATCAAATTAAACTTAAGCCCTTCAACTAGAAGAACATTACTAAGAGAGAAAGAAGAGCTACCAATTTCTCCATTTCCAAGAATTTTTCCTTTGCCATTGCCGAACATGACCATACCCTCTTCTTGGAGCTTGATGCTGGTAAAAAGTTCTCTCCTCCCGGTCATATGGCGTGAACATCCGCTGTCCACGAGCCATTTTGATTCTTCCATTGTTGTTATAGCCCCTATCACCTACAAAAGAATTTCTTTTAGGTACCCTATAATTTTGGGGTCCATGGGGGTTAATCTTGAGACCATTGGGTCTCCAAACATGTCTTGAGCTATTTCTCAATTTGCAATTATTAGCATAATGTCCAACTTTGCCACAATAAAAACAAGTAAGAGTATTGTAATTATTAGTACGTACAAAAGTCGGACCTTGGTTATTTTTCTTAAAAACACTTTGAAATGGTTTATAACCAAGTCCCAATTTGGAATGCTCACCTCTTTGTGCATCTAAAATTTTTGTAACTTTATATGTGCTTATGTTGAAACGATGCACATCATTTTCCAAACATTCAATATCTTTTGTGAGCGATTCCTTTTCAATTTCAAGAGAATGAATTCTAGTAAGAGTATGAGCATGAGCTTTTCTAGAGATTCATAAGAGGTAAATAATTTTTCTTTTTCAACCATAAGCTCCTTATGCTCCTTTTTCAAATTTTTGTATTTAACGATTAAATTTTGAAACTCAATTTGCAATTCATCAAAATCACATTGTAAGTCATCAACTATGGAGGGAGTAGAAGAATTTGAGTGTACCTCATTGTTTTCATCGTCTATGGCCATGAGACCGTGTTCGGTTTCTCCTTCCTCATCGGTTGTTTCGAGTAGTTCATCCCATGTTTTGACCTCCGCGTTTAGAGCCTTCTTTTTTGTGAAAGGCTTCTTTTTCTTTTGCTCCTCTTCATCGAGCTTTGGGCAATCGGCAATGAAGTGCCCGGGTTTTCCGCATTTAAAGCAAGCATTATCTCTAGGTTTTCTTGCTTTATTTGAAGAAGAAGCAAGACCTTTAGGAATAATTTGCATACCCGATTGATTTATGGATGGTTTGGAATTTTTCCTTTCCTTGAGGTAGACTTCATAGATGAGGAGGTTTCCAATAAGCTCGTCAAACTTGAGTGTCTCAAGATTTTGTGCCTCCGTGATTGCCGTCACTTTTTCGGACCATGAGCCGGGAAGAGCATTCAATACCTTAGTCACCTTGTCTTCTTCGGAAATGACTTTACCAAGGGCCACAAGAGGATTGACAATATTATCAAGCCTTTCCACCATCTTGGAAATGTTTTCACCATCATGCATGTTAAAGTTTTCAAAGTCTTTAACAAGCATGGTCTTTCTTGCTTGCTTGACCTTCTTAGTCCCTTCATAAATTGTCTCCAATTTTTCCCAGACCTCATGTGCCGACCTTATGCCTCTTATGCGATTATACTCGGTGGCCGTAAGAGAACAATGCAAAATATTTAAGGCCTTACCGTTTAGAGAGAAAGCCTTTTTGTCGTTTTCATCGAACTCCTTGAAAGGTTTAGGAGTCAAGGTGCCATCCTCCGATTTCTTGGTTGGTTGATCAACTCCTTCAATGACCACATTCCAAATATCGAACCCGCACCCTTGTAAAAAGCACTCCATACGGTCTTTCCAAAATGCGTAGTTGTTGGCGTCGAATAGTGGTGGCTTATTGGTGGAGGCACCGGTGGTGAGATGAGCATCATGTGTAGCCATGGATCTTTCTGCTTTACTCGGAATGAGCTAGCCAAAGAGTTTGGCTCTGGTACCACTTGTTAGTCCAAGAGCTACAATAATCTAGAGGGGGGGTGAATAGATTATCCCGATTTTTCAAATTTTGCCCTCTTTTTCGAAAGACTCAAGCAAAGATGAAATGCTAAATGTGGAAAGTAAATAGCACACGTCAATTTATAGTAGTTCAACCCACCTAGGGCCTAATCTACTACCACCCCAGTATATCCGGGATGGATTTCAAAAAGAAAAAAAAAGATTTTATTAATTTACCAAAAATTAATACAACACCTTGAGGATTACCACAACCCTCTTTCACCACCTTGAGGATTACCACAACCCTCTTACAACACCTGGAGGATTACCACAACCCTCTTATAACACCTTGAAGATTACCACAACCTTCAAACTCCTATCACCTAGATCACCCAAGTGTATTCTTACCCCAAGAATACTCACAAGGATGTCTTGTGTTGAATGATGACCAAAAATCAAGATTACAACTCAATAATGATTGAAACAATATGAGTACAAGTGTAATCAAGAATTGAAAGCCTAGACCTCAAATTTGTGCAAGTGAAAGTGCTAAGGCTAATACAACAAGATTTATGAAAGTGTTTGCTCAATTGCTCTTTGCTTGTGTAGAGTGTTGTATCTTGTTGCTTGAATGAAGCCTCTATTTATGGGAGAGGACTTGGCTTTCATTTCCAGACATAGGCTCCTCCTTGGGGAGTGATTTGCTGCAAAAGAAACCATTTAAAAAGATCAATATAGCTGTTAGAAATCAATCCCATAAAATAGGAAAAGTCATGTCAAAACGCATAGCGGATAGTTTCTTTGATAAGCAGGGGGTTCGACCGGTCGCGCAGAGATAAGATTGAAATTGAATTCTGCGAATTTTAATATAGGGGGACCGGTCGGAGGGGGGTGCGACCGGTCGCCCTTAGTTGTGACCGGTTGCGCTTGAGGAATTTACGAAACAGAGAAGTCTGGAACAAAAATCCAACTCCCAGTGCTGGATCGCGCCGGCCGTCGGTCGTGTCCGACCGGTCGACCACTGGTCGCCGTCACCCCCCCTATTTTTCTTACGCCCCATTTTCTGTTTCTCATCTCAACTCAGGTACGGGTTGCCCTATAGGGCGACCGGTCGAGCCTGAAACAAATGTGTTGTCCAATTTTTTAACGAAAATAAACTCCAAAAAATACTCCGAAAAATAGTAAAAACATTTTAAGTTGATCGGAAGTATTTAGACAACATCTGGGGAAATTGTTTTGGTTTAAAAACTCATTTGAACAAAATCGAACATAATCATCAAAATCATGATAAAAACATTTATCTAACAAGTGTTACATATAGAAAAAGTGCTACTAAAAAGTGTTACATAAGAACTATATGTAACACTTTAGAAGTGCTTCTTCAAAGTGATACAAATAAAGAATATAATGTAAAACTTATAAAAAGTGTCACTAAAAGCTATTAAAAGTGATACCTTAGACTATAGGTAGCACAAGCAACTGCATCACCATAAAAGGTGTTACCTATTGTCTATAGTACCATTTAGTGGATATTAGGTATTATTTTTTGGGTGATACCTTATGTCATTTATGTTGTAGTGACTTATCCACCAATCTGCTTATACTAAAAGATTGCTCTAACGCTTTAATATGGACAAGACTCATCCCTTGAGTAACCCTGGTGGTACGAAGTTTAAATATCAATAACGATTCATTTCGACCAAAGGAGTCCGATGAAGAGATTTTAGTCCCGAAGCATTAAAGTATTTAGCACAATGCACTAGAACAGACATCGCTTTTCTATCAATGTACTTGTGTTATACAATTCTAAGCCAACTCAAAGACACTGGAATTGTATTAAACACATTTTTTGATACCTCAGTGGTACTATAGATTTGGGGTTATTCTACTCAAAGGAACACACTAATTCTGGATTAGTTGGTTATGCTGATGTGGGATATATATATGATCCGCACAAAGTTCGATCACAATCTGGTTATGTGTTATGCTATATTGGTACAACTATATCATGGTGATCTACCAAACAAACATTAGTGACTACTTCTTCTAATCACTCTGAGATAATTGCTCTTCATGAAGGAGACAATGAATGTGTTTGGTTAAGATCTGTTATATCTTATATTCGAAATAGTTGGCAATTGAAGTTGGTTACAGATACCGTCATTATTATTTATGAGGATAATGCAGTATGTATAGCACAACTGAAAAGAGATTACATAAAAGGTGATAGTGTTAGGATCGAAAGTGCTTACTGGATTTGACGACTGTCCCCACAAACCAACACGAGTCTTTTCTAGCGCGTTTTGTCCTCACTCACGCGCACCCTGAAAAACTTCCCAGGGGGTCACCCATCCCATGTCTACTCCAGGTCAAGCACGCTTAACCTCAGAGTTTCTATGTAATGGACACCAGAAAAGAAGATGCACCTTGTTGGTATGAGTAGTACATATCTAATCATTTAAGCTCTACTTTTTTAACTGTCCAACCCAAGGTTGATTCCTGTAGGGCACCCCCTACAGTTCACAACGGCAGCGCAGAGCCCCACACTAAGTGGTGGACGGACATGAGGGGCTTCGCAAGAATCCATATGGATCCTCGGCAAGTTGGGCAGCCACGACTCCGTGCAAGATCTGAAATCCTAAGGGTGATTGGGACCCCATAATCCCAACAATATCCCCAGCCGCACCGGGCGGATTTGAACTTGCAACCTCGCTACGATACCAGTTGTTAGGATCGAAAGTGCTTCTTTGGATTTGACGATTTGTCCCCACAAACCAACACGAGTCTTTTCTAGCGCGTTTTGTCCTCACTCACGCGCACTCGAAAAACTTCCCAGGGGGTCACCCATCTCATGTCTACTCCAGGTCAAGCACGCTTAACCTCAGAGTTTCTATGTAATGGACACCAGAAAAGAAGATGCACCTTGTTGGTATGAGTAGTACATATCTAATCATTTAAGCTCTACTTTTTAATCGTCTCCAACCAAGGTTGATTCTGTAGGGCACCCCCTACGATTCACAACGGCGTAGCAGAGCCCCACACTAAGTGGTGGACGGACATGAGGGGCTTCGCAAGAATCCATATGGATCCTCGGCAAGTTGGGCAGCCACAGCTCCGATGCAGTACAGCAAATCCTAAGGGTGATCGCTGGGACCCCATAATCCCAACAGATAGGACCAAGCATATTTCAACAAAGTTTTTCCATACACATGAAATCCAGAAAAATGGAGAGATGGATGTTCAACAGATTCGCTCATGTCATAATCTTGTTGATCTATTTACAAAATACTTGCCTACGTCAATATTCGAGAAACTATTTTAAGTCATGGGAATGAGAAGAGTCAAAATGGAGCAAGATTAATGGAGCAAGTTATGTAGCTAATATCCTATACTTCAGGGGGAGCGAATATACTGTGCGTTGTACTCTTTTTCCCTTTTGTCTGGTTTTTATCCCATTAGGTTTTTCTAGCTTAAGGTTTTTAACGAGGCAGCTTATGCACAAGGCCTGGATTTGAGAATGTACTCTTTTCTCTTATGTCCGATTTTTTTTCCTAACACATACTCATCCAGTACTGAGACATCGAAAGAGGAGTGTTACAATATTAAGTGGATGTCTAACCACTCCATTCTACCTAATACACCATTATTACTACATAACCAATTGTAATTTATGGTAGTGTTATGCTATAAATAGGCATAATGTTGATTCTAAATATACACACAATATATGAAGAGAAATAGGAAGACTTTCTTTCTCTCTACCAAATTATCCTCTCTCTATTATTTATATTTTGATAGTTCTATAATATAACTATAAATATTAGTTCCCTTGTGTTTCTAAATTGTTTGACATAACAATGTCCAATTTTAGCCCATCAATGCCAATTTAATTATGTGGACCACCCAGGATCCTCACAATTATTTTAAAACCTTTTCATTAACAAAGGATGGTGTGTTAATTAACTGTAAACATTGTCTGGGACTAGATGAAACAGTAAGAGAGTGATTGCTTGAGCTTTCCTTTTTCTCATTTTTACTTTTAAAGAGAATAGTGTGAAAATTTATTTTTAAGAATGAGAATAAATTTTGAGAGTGTGATTGGATATAAGATGAAAATGTGATGATGATAGTTGATGTGATTTTTTTTTTTAGTATAATAGTGACTGAATGTGAATGGTGATTTGAAAAATAAGAGAGAATGAATAGTGTATTTGTGATATAATTGTATAATAATGATAGTTGATGTGATATATTTTTGTTTAAATTATAAATTGATGTGATGGATGATTTGAAATGTGAATTGTGTATTTCTGGAAATTTTCCACAAACAAGCACACTTCCATGAAAAATTTTATCCAAAAAGTAGAAGAGATGAAAATTGATTCACAAGCAAGCACTCCCTTTTGGCTTATTTGATACATCTGGAGACTCAATTTAAAAAAGAAAGCGATATTTCTTCTTAATCCTTTTATTTTAGTCTTTACGTTGCTCCGAAAATTTCATTACTAATTACTAATGGATCATTAGATTTTGTTAACTTTAAATCTGCTGCCATATGAGTCCACGATCAATTGAAAAGACGAGAACTAGTACATGAACAGTGTATTTTGGTCTGCCTTAGCCTTTTGCATTTATATATAATGGCTGGAGTAAGTTTCAATTTTGCCTGTATAGCTCTCAAAACAGATTGGCAAGAGGGGCCATCCTGTGGGCCGGAAAGGTTTGCCAATTGGCGTAGCGGGGTGGAAATATATCCTCGTCCAACCCACCGCGGGCCGGCCTACTCAAAACTGAAAAAACAATTAAGAAAGATTAATTTTATGTATATTATTTATTTTAATGATTTAATTTAAGAAGTAATCTAATAATTAAATAATTAATTCAATTTTTTATCGAAAATAAACTTCAAAAAATACTCCGAAAAATAGTAAAAATATTTTAAGACGGTCGAAGTATTTAGACAACATTTAGGGACATTGTTTTGGTTTAAAAACTCATTTGAACAAACTCGAACAAAATCATCAAAATCATGATAAAAATATTTATCTAACAAACTCCCCCTTTTTGATGATTACAAACCACAACAATTTACTCGAGGACGATTTTGAAAACAAATAAATTTTCCGGTATTACAAGTAAACTATCCGTTAAAGACATTCCATACAAAGCTCCCCCTATCTATGAGCATATCAACAAAAGATTATTATAAGTTAGAAGCACAAGCTATAACAAGCTTATATAAGGTGCATATAGATATCATGAGCTAAGAAGCTCCCTCTGTCACAATACTTATAATCTTTTGCAATTGAGTCCATAATACAAGCCATGGACTAGGTATTCTTGGCTTTAGGAAGCCATAGCTTATAGCTTTTATTGTGAGCTTTTATTAGCTTCTTTTGGCTAACGAGCCAATTTCCTGTTTCTCCCCCTTTGGAATCATCAAAAAGAATGTTAGGATGATAAAAACATCATACAATTATATCAAAGTGCGCAAAAGAGTCGGTTTAGCAACCGTTGAGCAATTTAGGCTTAAAAATCCAAATAAAATGGGAGAAATGTATCATGAAGAGTTCATACGCTCGTTTTATTTGCCAAAACTTGATCTCAATAAGTATGGAAGACTTTTGGAAGCAATAGAGTCATGTAGAAATTGAAATTTTCATTGCGACATTTTATCGAACACTTTGTGGGCGTGAAAATTAAAAGAAGTTGTATATAGCCCTTGTAAATGATTCAAGCCAAAAAATTTCATCACCAATGCACATCAAGCATCATACAATACAATATAATAACTAAGCTCATCAAGATTATATGCAAAAATTATCAAGAAATATACAAGAAGATCATAAACTCAAGGGTTCAACCCAATTGAGCAAAGGAAGAAAAATTCTTACCATTTGATCGGAAAAGATGGGCCATGATGATGATAAACATGCTATATAATATCCAAGTTGTGAATTGAATGCATGAAAACAAATTTTGAGTGAAATTTGTGTGAATTTGGCAAAGGGGACGAAAAATGGCCAAAATAAGTTAAAATGAAGAATGCTGAAGACAGAACGGTTTTAATCCAAACTTAGGCTTAGGGCGACCGGTCGAAGTTGAGGGCGACCGGTCGACATTGAGGGCGACCGGTCGACATCAACCTGTTTAGCCCACTATTTTGCCATTTTTGAAGAAATCCGAATTTTCAACCACAAATCCGATTTTTCGCCCCTAAGTTTCAAAAATATGCAGAAGGCAAACGTAAGCTTCATTCAATATGCATTATGCCTAACCGAGCTCTTATCGACGCAAAAGTCTCGGAAGATAGCGGTTTAGTAAAAATGTCCGCTAATTGATCTTGAGATGGTACAAAAGATATCTCAATTTTTCGTTTTGAAACACAATCCCTTAGAAAATGATGTCGAATCTCAATATGTTTAGTACGGTTATTATGAACCGGGTTTTGAGCAATATTTATAGCGGATATATTATCACAAAAGATAGGTACATTTTCAAAAGAGCATTTGTAATCCGCTAAGGTTTGTTTCATCCAAAGAAGTTGAGTACAACAAAAAGCAGCGGAAATATATTCGGCTTCGGCCGTTGAAAGAGAAACACAGTTTTGTTTCTTTGAAAACTAAGAAACTAGGCAATTGCCTAAAAATTGACATGATCCGGAAGTACTTTTTCCGATCATCAATATTTCCCGCATAATCCGAATCACTATAACCTTTAAGTGAAAAATTTTCATTCTTTGGATAGAATAAACCATATTGAATAGTGCCTTATAAATATTGAAAAATCCTTTTAACGGCACTCATATGAGATTCTTTGGGATTGCTTTGAAAACGAGCACATAGGCATACGACATGAAGAATGTCCGGTCTACTAGCGGTTAAATAAAGTAAACTACCAATCATACCTCGATACTTTGATTCATCCATGGAGTTGCCTTTTTCATCTTTGTCAATTTTGACATTTGTTTGGAAACGGTTCTTCCTTCTTCAATACCGAACTTTTTCAAAAGTTCTTTTGTGTATTTGATTGTGAGATGTATATGCCTTCTTGACATTGCTTAATTTGGAGTCCAAGAAAGAAATTGAGCTCCCCCATCATACTCATCTCAAATTCACCTTGCATTAACTTAGAAAATTTCTTGCACAAAGAATCATTAGTAGCACCAAAGATAATATCATCAACATAAATTTGCACAAGTAAACAATCTTGCCCTTTTTCAAAAACAAAGAGAGTTGTATCAACTTTACCTCTTATAAAACCATTTTGCAAAAGAAAAGAGCTAAGTCTATCATACCATGCACGGGGTGCTTGTTTTAAACCATACAAGGCCTTTTTAAGTTTATAAACATCATTAGGCCTAGAAAAATTTTCAAACCCCGGAGGTTGTTTTACATAGACTTTTTCTTGAATAATACCATTTAAGAAAGCGGATTTAACATCCATTTGGTAAAGTTTGAAATTTTTAAAACAAGAATAGGCAAGTAAAATACAAATAGCTTCTAAACATGCTACGGGTGCAAAAGTTTCATCATAGTCAATACCTTCTTCTTGACAATACCCTTGAGCTACTAACATTGCCTTATTTCGAACAATGTTGCCTTGATCATCAAGTTTGTTCCGGAATACCCATTTTGTACCAATTATGGTTTGAGAAGGAGGACAAGGTACCAATTCCCATACATCATTTCTTTCAAATTGATTCAACTCATCTTGCATCTCTAGGAACCAATCCTCATCCTCAATAGCCTCCTTAGCATTTTTAGGCTCCTTTTGAGAAATAAGAGCTTTCTCGGCAAATTTTCTCCGGGTCATCACTTTGTCAAGGGGATCACCAATAATAAGATCTTTTGGGTGATCTCCCTTAAATTTCAATGCAACGGGAAGATCCGAAATATCACCTCTATCTTCTTGAGGATCATTTGAAGTGGACGGTTGATCATTTGATGTAGGCGGTTGAACATCAACTTGAACAATTAGTTCAATAATATCCTCTTCATCACTTTCATCATTGGGTATTCTTTCAACACCCGAAGCTTCATTGAATTTGACATGAATGGATTCTTCGACAACTCCACTAGTCTTATTGTAGACCCGATATGCTTTGCTTTTTGTTGAATATCCCATAAATATTCTTTCATCGGCCTTAGGATCAAGTTTGTCCAATTGGTCCTTGGTATTCAAAATAAAGCATTTACACCCAAATATCTTGAAATAACTAATATTTGGAGTTCTACCTTTCCAAAGCTCATATGGAGTTTTATTCATTTTAGGACGAATATAAACTCGATTAATGACATAGCAAGAGGTACTTACGGCTTTGGGCCAAAAATATTTTGGAAGTGAAAATTCATTGAGCATGGACCGACTCATCTCTTGTAGTATCCGATTTTTCCTTTCGGCTACTCCATTTTGTTGAGGTGTCCTTCGAGCCGAAAAATTATGAGCATATCCTTTGGTTTCACAAAAGACTCTAAATTCACCATCAAATTCTCCACCTCGATCGCTTCGAATAGACTTAATAGTGTCTTCCTTTTCATTTTCAATGAGTCTACACAACTTAACAAACTCATTAACGGCATCGCTTTTATTGGTAAGAAAAAGAGCCCAAGTATATCTAGAAAAATTATCGACAATAACGAAAGTGTAATGTTTTCCACTTAGACTTACCGTACCAATATCCCCATACAAATCAAGGTGAAGCAATTGTAGGGGTTTGGTTGTGGAAATTTCATTTTTGGGCTTAAAACTACTTTTAACTAATTTGTTCTTTTGACAAGTGTCGCATAAGCCAAGATTTTCAAAATTCAATTTGGGTAGTCCTTTCACATGTTGGTTTTTGTAGATATTTTTCAAATTCTTGTATCCAACATGTCCAAGTTGCCTATGCCATAAACTAGTTAAATCATTATTGGCGACTAAACAAGAAACATTTTGACTAACCAAATCACTTGTACAAATTTTGTAAAGATTGCATTTTCTATATGCTTCACAAATAATTTCACCATTTTTAAGTATAAGGCATTTTTCTTTATTGAAAGAAACATCATAATTTGAATCACAAAGTTGGCTAACTGTAACGCCCTAGAATTTCTTTAATAAAATAAACGAGCATAATCCAAATTTAGGGGAATAATAGAATATATAAAAAAAATAGAATTAAAGGTTGAATTGGAATCAAAATAGAAATTGGGAATTGGAGGCTAATTTGATGGTTTGGGGTTGAAGGGTAATTCTGTCAATAGTGTATGGGGACCACATCCCCAAAATCCTCCCTTCTCCTTTTTCCTCCTCTCCCATACGTGTACTACCCTCAACATTTCTTTCTTCTTTTTTTTTTCTTTTTTTCTTTTTCTTTTGCTCTTTTCTAATTCTTCTTTTTCTCTTTCCTATTTCTTCTCAGTCAAACCTATCCCACTAAAACCCCCTTTTCTTACTTTTTCCTTCACAGCAATCTCATCCCCCCCCCCCCAATATCCTATTTTTATTTCCTTATCCCCTAACTCCATCTCTGCAACGTCCAAAGATCACCTTCTTTTTTTTTTTTTTTCTTTTCTTTTCTTCTTCTAATTCTCCTCTTCTTCCTAGATTTCTTATACCTCCTTTATTTCTCCAACAACGACCGTCACCAAAGACCCTCATCTTCTTCTTCTTCTTTTTTTGTTTTCCTAAAATCGACCCACGCTAAAACCGGTGGCACGCGATGCGCGATGGTGACGACGGAGATGGAGTTCGAGTTTAGGCTTTTGGTTTCGGGCTGAATCGGAGAAGTGCGAGTCGATTCGGCTGGTTCGGGAAATTTTCCGACGTGGATGAATCTAGTTGGGCGCAACGAACTTGGTTTCGGTTGTTTTTCTTTTTTTTTTTTTTTTCGGCGGGGCTAGTTGTGGCTTGGGATGGAAATTTCGAGATGTTTGGGTTCGGGCTGATTCATCGGGGATCGTGTGTTGTGGCGGACGTAGTTTAGCCGAGCCGTATGGTTGATTTGGATGGGAAGAAGCAACATTAAATATTGCAGAGACAAAATAAGGATTACCTTTGTTTGAATGGAATACCTTTGCTTGAATGGGATACGTGAGGAAAAATAAAATTAATAATATAGGATTGTATTTATAAGATTGATTAGGGTTAGGGTTAAGAGAATAAGAGTATCAATCTCATAGGATTTCAAAGAATCCGATAAAAGTTACAACAAGATTTGATAAATATGGAAAATTGAAATTGGTATCTTGTGATTCTAGAACACTATTGGAATTGGACATTTTAATGGGCTAAAATAATTTGGGCTAGGGTAAATAATCATTTGATTGGATAATTGGGCTTAGATTTATATGAAAAATAAATTAGCCCCTAAAAGAATAAACTAACTAAAAATCTAAAATTCACAATTCTTAATAAAAACCCAAAATAAATTTCGGGTATTACACTAACACTTATCAAATTAAACTTAAGCCCTTCTACTAAAAGAACATTACTAAGAGAGAAAGAAGAGTTACCAATTTCTCCATTTCCAAGAATTTTTCCTTTGCCATTGCCGAACATGACCATACCCTCTTCTTGGAGCTTGATGTTGGTAAAAAGTTCTCTCCTCCCGGTCATATGGCGTGAACATCCGCTATCCACGAGCCATTTTGAATCTTCCATTGTTGTTATAGCCCCTATTACCTACAAAAGAATTTCTTTTAGGTACCCTATAATTTTGGGGTCCATGGGGGTTAGTCTTGATTTGAGACCTTTGGGTCTCCAAACATGTATTGATTGAGCTATTTCTCAATTTGCAATTATTAGCATAATGTCCAACTTTGCCACAATAAAAACAAGTAGGAGTATTATTAGCACGTACAAAAGTCGGACCTTGGTTATTTTTCTTAAAAACACTTTGAAATGGTTTATAACCAAGTCCCAATTTGGAATGCTCACCTCTTTGTGCATCTAAATTTTTTGTAACTTTATCCGTGCTTATGTTGAAACGATGCACATCATTTTCCAAACATTCAATATCTTTTGTCAGCGATTCCTTTTCAATTTCAAGAGAATGAATTCTAGTAAGAGTAAAAGCATGAGCTTTGTCTAGAGATTCATAAGAGGTAAATAATTTTTCTTTTTCAACCTTAAGCTCCTTATGCTCCTTTTTCAAATTTTTGTATTTAACAATTAAATTTTGAAACTCAATTTGCAATTCATCAAAATCACATTGCAAGTCATCAACTATGGAGGAAGTAGAAGAATTAGAGCGTACCTCATTGTTTTCATCGTCTATGGCCATGAGACCGTGTTTGGTTTCTCCTTCCTCGTCGGTTGTTTCGAGTAGTTCATCCCACGTTTTGACCTCCGCATTTAGAGCTTTCTTTTTCGTGAAAGGCTTTCTTTTCTTTTGCTCCTCTTCATCGAGCTTTGGGCAATCGACAATGAAGTGCTCGGGTTTTTCGCATTTAAAGCAAGCATTATCTCTTGGTTTTCTTGCTTTATTTTTATTCACAAATTTTGCAAATTTTCGAACAAGTGCGGCCGTCTCCTTATCATCATCATCATTATCATAGTATGCATTATTAGAAGAAGAAGCAAGACCTTTAGGAATAATTTGCATACACGATTGATTTATGGATGGTTTGGAATTTTTCCTCTCCTTGAGATAGACTTCATAGATGAGGAGGTTTCCAATAAGCTCGTCGAACTTGAGTGTCTCAAGGTTTTGTGCCTCCGTGATTGCCGTTACTTTTTCGGACCATGAGCCGGGAAGAGCATTCAATACCTTAGCCACCTTGTCTTCTTCGAAGATGACTTTACCGAGGGCCACAAGAGGATTGACAATATTATCAAGCCTTTCCACCATCTTCGAGATGCTTTCACCATCATGCATGTTAGCGTTTTCAAAGTCTTTAACAAGCATGGTCTTTCTTGCTTGCTTGACCTTCTTAGTCCCTTCATAAATTATCTCCAATTTTTCCCAAACCTCATGTGCCGACCTTATGCCTCTTATGCGATTATACTCGGTAGCCATAAGAGAACAATGCAAGATATTTAAGGCCTTACCGTTTAGAGAGAAAGCCTTTTTGTCGTTTTCATTGAACTCCTTGAAAGGTTTAGGAGTCGAGGTGCCATCCTCCGATTTCTTGGTTGGTTGATCAACTCCTTCAATGACCACATTCCAAATGTCGAACCCGCACCCTTGTAGAAAGCACTCCATACGGTCTTTCCAAAATGCGTAGTTGTTGGCGTCGAATAGTGGAGGCTTGTTGGTGGAGGCGCCGGTGGTGAGATGAGCATCATATGTAGCCATGGATTTTTCCTCGTTACTCGGAACGAGCTAGCCAAAGAGTTTGGCTCTGATACCACTTGTTAGTCCAAGTGGCTACAATAATCTAGAGGGGGGGTGAATAGATTATCCCGGTTTTTCAGATTATGCCCTCTTTTACGAAAGACTCAAGCAAAGATGAAATGCAAAGTGCGGAAAGTAAATAGCACACGTCGATTTATAGTAGTTCAACCCACCTAGGGCCTAATCTACTACCACTCCAGTATATCCGGGATGTATTTTAAAAAGAAAAAAGGATTTTATTAATTTACCAAAAATTAATACAACACCTTGACGATTACCACAACCCTCTTTCACCACCTTGAGGATTACCACAACCCTCTTACAACACCTTGAGGATTACCACAACCCTTAAACACCTATCACCTAGATCACCCAAGTGTATTCTTACCACAAGAATACTCACAAGGATGTCTTGTGTTGAATGATGACCAAAATCAAGATTACAACTCAATAATGATTGAAACAATATGAGTACAAGTGTAATCAAGAATTGAAAGCCTAGACCTCAAATTTGTGCAAATGAAAATGCTTAGGCTAATACAACAAGATATATGAAATTGTATGCTTGATTGCTCTTTGCTTGTATAGAGTGTTGTATCTTGTTGCTTGAATGAAGCCTCTATTTATAGGAGAGAACTTGGCTTTCATTTACAGACATTGGCTCCTCATTGGGGAGTGATTTGCTGCAAAAGAAACCATTTAAAATGATCAATGTAGCTGTTAGAAATCAATCCCACAAAATAGGGAAAAGCTGTCTGAAAACGCAACGGATTGTTTGCTGATAAACAGGGGTTTCGACCGGTCGGGCAGAGATAAGATTGAAATTGAATTCTGTGAATTTTTACATAGGGGGTTCGATCGGAGGGGGGTGCGACCGGTCGCCCTTAGCTGTGACCGGTTGGAGTTGAAGAAATTACGAAACGAAGAAGTCGAACAAAGAGGCTCCCGGCTTCCTGTGTCGCCCTCACGTGTCGCCCCCAGTCGGGTCGACGTCGCCCTCTCCTCTTTTTTTTTTCTTACGTCCCATTTTCTATTTCAAAACTCAACTCAGGTACGGGTTGCCCTATAGGGCGACCGTTCGAGCCTGAAACAAATGTGTTGTCCAATTTTTTATCGAAAATAAACTTCAAAAAATACTCCGAAAAATAGTAAAAACATTTTAAGACGGTCGGAAGTATTTAGACAACATTTAGGGACATTGTTTTGGTTTAAAAACTCATTTGAACAAACTCGAACAAAATCATCAAAATCATGATAAAAACATTTATCTAACAAATGATATATCGTGAAAAGGTAAATCATTTTCCTTTTTTTTAATTAATTTAATTACAATATAATTAAACAGTATCCAAAAGAAAGGGAAAAAATAGGAATTTTTGTTCCCCCATCTATAGTTGCTCATTCGTGGGACGAAAGTATGAATGAATATTATCACAAATTTCAAACTAGTTGTGTTTAAAAATTCCGTTAAAAACCTCCTCTCAACTTAAAATAAATTGTTCTACTATATATATACTTTACAAAAATATAAATCTACTATTATTCTTATTATTTATACAAATGAATAAAATAATTAATATAATATAATAATAACTTAAATAACATTAACATATATTACACATTTAGTGGAACTCAAGCTTATTTAAAAGGATTTTGACCTTTGATAATTCTACATATATAACTGGACCATTGAATGGAATTGAATTAAATTTGATTGATAGTGGCGCAACAGTAATATCTTAATATAATAAAAGAAGATATAAAACTAATAATAAAACCTGTTATAATATTACTAATAATAACATAAAAGATGATAAATATCAAACCATAAGTTGGGTATTACAATGTACTGGCCTATGCCAATCTTTTAATGCTTGATTTTAGCTGAGCATATAACTTGACTGATTTTATTCAAGAGAGCTGAAGCATATTTATACAGGGCTGTGAATGTGGTTGTGAAGGTGTGTGAGAGTTTGTTAGACTAACTACCCACTTAACAGAACATATAACAACTAACGGTTTTCTTAACAAATATTAGTTACTCTCTAATATTCCCCCTGCTGGGACTTGAGAATAACATGGAGACTTGAGAGAACATTTATCACATAACATCTTGAATCTAGAAGGAGAGAGTGGCTTGGTAAATAAATCAACTGGTTGATCTTCGAAGGGGATACCTCTTTGTCAAGAATCTTTTGGGAACAAAGTGTACATCAATTTTAAAATGCTTAGTTCTTGCGTGGAAAACAGGATTCTCTGCCATGGGTGCATCACTCTGATTATCACACCACAACAAGGAAGGAGATTCAAGACCAATCCCAAATTCTTTAACTAGAGAATGTAACCAGATGATATTCATAGTTGTATCTGCCAATGAACGGTACTCTAACTCCGCACTACTCCGAGAAACTATAGTTTGCTTCTTTGAACTCCAAGTCAGCAAATTTTTGCCAAGAAAATACAATGTCCCACTCTAGATTTTCTGACATCTAAATTGCTTAGCCTGTCAGCATCTGAGTAAACTTCTAACTGCAGCCTTGATGTAGGATGAAAAGCCAGGCCTAAGTTGCTAGTACCCTTGAGATATCTTAGCACATGTTTGCAAGCAGTCAAATGGTTGATAGGTACGCTTATGAGATATCAGGTCGGGTAACATCAAATATTGCAAAGCTCCAATGGTACTCTTATATACATTGGGATTATCAAACGGTTTACTATACCAAAGTGACAATTTATGTGTAGTGCTGAGAGGAGTGGATGTACGCTTGCAAGAGAAAATATTTGTCTTAGTCAGTAGATCAGAAATGTATTTGCAGTAAGAACCAAACCAGCAGTGTTCCTTGTAACTTCTAAACCAAGAAAATGGCCTATTTCCCAATAGTTTTTAAAGCAAAAATGTTGGCCAAGAAGATGAATTAAATCACTGATATCATCATTACTATCACCAGTTATGAGAATATCATCCACATAGATGAGCACAAGAAGAAGATGTCCCTTGTTTCTTCTGAAAAACAAAGAATTGTCTGACACTGAAATAGAAAAGCCACCACTAACCAAGAACTACTTAAGCTTATTAAACCAAGCTCTGGGAGCTTGTCCAGCTCATAAAGAGATTTGTTGAGTTTACACACATGTGTGAGGTGTGTGATGTCAATAAAACCTTCAGGATGACAAATGAACACTGTCTCCTACAATTCACCATTTAGAAATGCATTATTCACATCAATCTGTTGAATACTCCACCCTTTGGAAACAGCAAGTGTAAGAGCAAGCCTTACAGTGCAAGGTTTAGTGACTGGGCTGAAAGTCTCACTGTAATCCATGCATGTTGTTTGCTCAAACCCTTTAGCAACTAGTCGTGCTTTAAACCTTTCAACTGAGCCATCTTATTTTTGCTTCACCTTAAGTACCCACTTGTTGGTAATAACATTCATGTCTGGACTGAAGGGGACTAAAGTTTAAGTATTTTTACTAATCAAAGCATCAAACTCTCTTTCATCATCTTTTTCCATCTAGGATCAGACAAGGCTTGAGAGATAGTAGTAGGCTCCAAAATAGAGAGGGGATTAATAGAGGCAGAGAAAGCTTTAGGTTTGTCTATGCCAGGTCTGGATCTAGTGACCATATGATGAGAAGAGGTGGAAGACATAACTCTAGAGACGGAAATAGGAGAAACTGAGGGAGGAGAGGAAGAGATGAATGTGAGACATGAAAGGAATCTGAGAGAGAAGAGGGAGATGAAATAATAGGAAGATGCACATAAAGTTGTATGCCAGGTGGAGAGATTGGAGTTGGACGAGAAAGAGCTGCAGAGTTAACAGGAAGAGATGAGGAAAGAAAAAGTATGGTTGTGGAAGGAGAAGAAGATTGTGTGACATGTTTTGAGGTATTGCAAGAAAACAACTCAGGGTAAGGAAATTGGGATTCATTAAAATCATCTGTGCTTGCAATGTAAATTCTTCCAGTTGCATTAAGACACTTATAGCCCTTGTGAGATTCAGTGTAACCAAGGAAAACACATTTAGAGGTCCTATATTGAAATTTATGGTTGTGGTATGGTATGAGGAATGGAAAGCATGTGCAACCAAAGACTTTTAGAAAGAGGTAATCATGGATAGTTTGAAATAGTTTTTGATATGTAGATAGATAATGAAGAGCAACTGATGGAAGTCTATTTATGAGAAAAACAACAGAGGAGAAAGCATGCCACCAATATTTGAGAGGTATATTAGCATGTGCAAGTAAGGAGAGCCCCATGTCAACAATATGAAGGTGTTTTATTTCAGCCCTTCCATTTTGTTGGTGAGTATGTGGACAAGGATGATGTAGTTGAATGCCCAAGGTATTAAGAAAAGGAACTAATGACCTATACTCACCTCCCCAATCAGTTTGAAGACACTTTATTTTAGCATTGAACTGTCTCTCAATGAAAGTATTGAATTGAACAAAAGTTGCATGGGCTTCAGACTTAAGTTTTAAGGGAAATATCCAAGTAAATCTTGTGTAATCTTCAACAAATGGATATAGTATATGTATCCTTCTATAGAATTCACATAAGAAGGGCCCATAGATCAGAATGAACCAATTGAAAATGAGCAGTTGTTTTAGTAGGGTGAGAAGCATAATATTTTTGATGAATTTTTCCAAGTTTACATGCATCACATAATTGAATGGCAGTAAAATGAAGTGTTTTATTGAGAATTTTCATTACATGTGACAGAACAGCATGACAGGGACCCCAAGTTTCCTATGCCACACATTTATGTCCGAATTACAACTAGAGATAGAATGAATCACCTTATTATAGTGAGATGAAGTGCTTACAACTGAAAGAGAAGTAGGAGATGATACAGGATTACAATGTGCAGAAGGAGCTGCAGACATTAAAGAAGGTTGAGAATGAGACAAATCAACCTGGTACAAGCCACCTTTAAGTGCTCCTTTTCAGTAGGATTTTGGAAGTTTTGATGTCCTTAACAATACAACCATTGTGATAAAACTCAATTAGCACATTATTATCATTGGTAAACTGGGAGATGTTGAGAAGATTTTTGTGATATGAGGTACATATAAGATATTATTTAGATGTAAAGAGGGAGAGGAAAAGATAGGAGGTAAATGAGAGTGACCAATATGAGATAAACGGAGTTTAGAGCCATTACCAACAATAAGCTTGTCTGAGCCTTGATAGTCATATTTGAGTGAAAGGTTATCCAATTCAGCTGTAACATGAGTTGTAGCACCACTATCAAAGTACCAGTCAGGATCCACAGATGTAGAAGAACCAGAAACAGAGATATGAGCCTGAGGAGATCTATGATAACTACCAGGTGATGCCAAATCAGGACCAGTAAAATTAACATCAAAACGTTAGTAGCACTTGAGAGCTACATGACCATTTTTGTTGTTGTTCCTGACAGAGCCATTGCGACCACATGCCACTGCCCCTTGTACAACAAAAATGACCTCCTCCTCGTGGATACGACGAGTAGAAACCATACACATCATTTGCAGATGCATTTTCATGAGGATTTCCAAGAATGGACTCAGTAGGAGTAGAAGGACCATGAGCAACACTCTTAACAGAGGATGGAAATCTTTTCTTTTCAAAGAAAGTTATCGTGACGTGCATGCCTCATCTCAACAATGCTCATATGTTTGCATGCACGTGCAAATATCAATGGATAATATGCTCAATGAAATAATAATCATCACACTCCAATATCCACCAAGCAACATATGAACATCAAGGTTTCCATAATGCATCCACCAAGATACAAGAATCGCATTTAGTATCAATAAGGCAGGACATACTATATTCATGTATTGTAGTTGCAGATGCATTTTCACTTACATTTCCCCTCCAATAATGTCTTAATTTTTGTTAGCTAGGTGATTCTTTTCAATTCTAAGCACAAAACAAGCTGTATGAAAAACACACTTACTTAATTTCCATTATGAGTTAGTCAATACATCAAATATCCTATATGTTAAGCATTATAAAGATTAACAATATTTATAATTCAATATTAAACCCTCTATTTCATGTTTCTGTACTGATTTATTTCACTATATTTGTATATAATATATTGACAGATTTGTTATTATTATTATTATTATTATTATTATTATTATTATTATTATTATTATTATTATTATTATTATTTATCTAATTCATTCCAAATTTGCAATAGGAAACATATATATTTATATACAAAAATATAACATGATTCTTGCTCTTTCAAATCTATTTAACATTTCATATAATAGTTCGCCGAGACATTCAAGCGAATCTAACATTTGACATATATGTACATGACATACTAGATTTCTTATAGCTCATAATTAATTTATTATATGTAACTTGGGTATCCCGCATGGAAGAAATCTTTATTTAAACTAAGTTTGATACAATATATATATATATATATATATATGTATATATAACTGTTAAGCTTATCTAAATGAGTAAACCAGGTAGAACAAAATGAAAGTACAATTACCAATTTCTTTCTCCGTACACCTTGTATCAGCATACTCCCATGTTGAATCCCACATTTTAGTTGTTGCCACAAAGTTGGTTGATGCTTAGAAGATTGAAATTGAGATCTTCAACATATGCAAGATCTCTGATCTCCATACCGTTCTTTTTGATAGACCATGTGCCTTTGATTTCTGCTGGAGCTTTATTTCCTCCAAATATGACTTTTGCACCTTTGATTTCCCTGAATTTTGACAGATTTCTCTTATTTCCTGTTATATGTCTGAAACAGCCACTATCCATGTATCAGGTTCCTTAGCGCTCAGCTGTTCCTTGAACCTGCAATCAAGGAAATTAATTTTTAGGTACCCATACTTAAATAGGTCCTGGGGGGTTAGTGCTATAAGATACTCCAACCAATCTGCAGCCAGATGATCTAACTCTAAGAAGTTGACATTTGTCAGTTCCATAATCATAATGCACATTAGCAAATTACTTGGGGATTTTAGGATCATACTGCTGTCTTTTTTGTCTGTATGCCTATATGTTTGTTTGAGCATTTGCTTTCTTGGGGTAATAGTGGAATTTCTGGGTGTTATGCATGGGTGCATGTATGTGCTGATAGTAGCTCTTTTGCCTTGTGTAGGTCCCAAGGGGTGTAAGTGTAAGGTTTAGAAGGGGGGGTTGAATAAACCTTACCAAATTTTCGATTTAGTCCTTTTAAATATTCAGAGTTGATACTACACACTTTGTGTCCTTGATGGATGACCAATTTAGTTAGTCAAGAGAGTTAGTCTCTCAACAGACTCAACTGAGCTGTTGATGGAATAACTCAGTTGTTAGGTCTAAATTAACTC
This sequence comes from Rehmannia glutinosa, assembly GCA_016081115.2. Taxonomy (NCBI): domain Eukaryota; kingdom Viridiplantae; phylum Streptophyta; class Magnoliopsida; order Lamiales; family Orobanchaceae; genus Rehmannia; species Rehmannia glutinosa. The sequence goes on along the minus strand of CM071933.1, from coordinate 6,864,879 downwards.
AACTGTGGTTTTGTTTTCAGCGGAAGACTTTACACCCTTAAGTTTGGTTAAGAAAGGATTTAGTGCTTGGTTTAGTACTTAGAAATTATCAAGTGGATAGCAAATTTATCAGCAGATTTAAACAATTAAGATGCAGGAATTAAACTGCTGAAATGTAAATGACACAATGAAATTTTTATAGAGGTTCGAAGATGGGGTAATTCTTCTACTCCTCTCTTCTCCAACTCCGGAGGAATCCACTAGGTATTGATCAAGTATAGAAAGTGGTAATACCCGGATACAAGTCTTGATCACACACGGTGACTTGATCTTTTGGGACTCGATCCGAGACGCCTTGATCACTTTGGCTTCTCGACGACTCGGCTTCTTCACAGGGCAGCTGCCTTGCTACTACAGCCCACTTGCTCAAGCTCTTTGGATTTGATCACGAAGCCCTCCGAAAGCTTAAGACTTGGTTCGACCTTGAACCTTCCTACAAATCTTCGTGGAATGTAGACCCCTTGATTTTTCAGTATTTTCCTCTTCAACTGATTGAAGTTATCTTTCCTTCACAGGTGAGTGTTGGATTGATGTTCTTCGTAGTGTAGGCTTGAGGATTGAGAATATTTCAGATTTTCTAATAATTACTTGAACGTTTTTGGTTCAGGTCCGTCGTCCACACACACATTCTCAATGTCATTTCTCAGCCTTTTATAGTGATCTTTCAAAAATTTGCCCGTTGAAGAGATAGGCTTATTTTTGAAAGTCAATTGCAGTCGTTGGCTTGTCTTGTTGCAGTCCTTGGAATTGCCATTTCCTCGTATGAATTGTTTTTCACCTTTTCGAGTTCGACACGGTGTAGTGCTTCCCATTGGTTCATTCCTTTTGCACGCTTCTCGGGACCGAGCACTCGAGAAAGGTGGTATGGAGATATTACTTGTTTAAGTAATTCTCTTGATTGCAACGGAGCTTTTTCGATTATCTCGACTTGACCGCATTTCTTTGCTTTCCCAGGTGACTTAGAGTCAGCTTCCAATCATTGGATGACTCTTTGTCACTTCAACTTGAGACTTGGCTTTTCTTGAGTTGACTTGACTGATGCTCCACTCATTGCTTCTTGAAGAGAGTTCCCGTCTACTCTTCTTTGCCATACTCATTGTCTCGCAATGAGTCTTCCTTCTAGTCTTGATTGTCTTCTTGCATGTTAGGGTGTAGCCGACTTAACTCAGCTTGGCCAGCCCTATTTATTACAATGTATTTTACAACAAAAATGGGGTGCCAACTTCCTATTCTAAGTTTTACATGGCATTCATCAAAATCTAAACAATAAATTTCCTAACAATTTCCCCCTTTTTGATGATGCCAAAACTTAAACCATTCAACAATGCAAATAGCAAAGATACATATAGAAAGTGTATTCACATAGAATGTATGCGTAGAATCAATCTTTTTATTGATCATAGCATTCTTGTTCTTTTACACAACTGTTTACAAGGTGTATCGAGCAAACATTTGTCTACACGAGAAAATAAAGAATTTATAGCTTTATTGCGTAAAAACTTACATAGTGTGTATTTACATCATAAAATACATGAAGGGGTGGACACAAGAACACTTCATCTCCTTCCTTGTCTCCTTCTTTCATCTTGTTCAAGATCTTCTCGCTTCTTCTTCTCTTTTTCTCATCGTCAGCTGCCTTCTTCTTCTTTTCATATGCCTTCCTGGCAACTTCATCTCTTCTTAATCTTTCTTATATTTCCTCCCATAGTTGAGTTTGTCTCTTGTTTTCTTCTTCTATTCTTTTCGCATACTCAGCATTACTTTTAGCCACTTGCAAATTTGCTATTTGGTCAAGACCAGCCCAGTAGATCCCTCCTTTCTTGCTTGGATCTACATATTCAATGTTTTTGGGCAGAGGCCTAGGTCTGAAACCTCTTCCTCCACCACGCTTCTTCCTCTACCTCGGGCGTGTATTGTCTTTGGGTCTTCTTCTTTCCAATTTGAATGACCGGCGGAGTGACAAAGCAGAGTGATCACGGTAGTCTGCTTGCTGTCGCCTTCTTCACATAACGTGAGACCCTTTTTTCCCAAGACAAGTCCCAAGCTTGAGCCATAGACATATTTGCAAAGTATCCTTCGAGATGCGGCGTTTTAAATTCATCAAGCGATCGTGGCTCTGTCCCAACATCCGAGATGGCATAAGTGTCTCTCGTCTCACCGGAATGCCTCCATGTTGTTTCAAGATGTTCATAACCCAGGCATCCATTCTTCCTTCCACTTCCTCCATCCCTCGCTTCAATTGTCTTTCTCTTTTCGACCATAGATATAGCAGAGTGTTGGAGTGGCAGAGTCACGGGGAGTTTGCCGATAATGTCATTTGTGACAAGACCTTGTTGGGGGTTTGTGCAATCATCAAGGTCACATCTTTTGATCCTTCCCCCTCAACAGATTTTCCTTTCTTTTGTTTTCAGCTTCTTCATTTTGTCTTTCCTTCGCAATTGCATCTTCTTTTTCAAACTTCGGATCTCTTCGTGCTTTAAGGTATTCCTCTTCCCCTTTTTGGCATCATCAAAAGAGAGAGGGACACTGGAAACATCTCGGCAAGCGGGAAGTCGAGCCTGCGATGGTAGAGTTCTGTCTCGAGTCCGCTGCGGAGTATGCATCACGAAATTCGGATCGAGTAGCGTTGGACTCTGAATTTGAAATTAGCTTCATCTCGGCCATGAGAAGGCTGAATTTTCTATTCATGGTTTCTTCCAAGCCTTTGTAGATCACTCTTATTTTGCTCACGCGACTTTATCTCGGCAAAGTGTGAGCTTCATGCATGTGCTCAATGTGTTCTCTCAACTTCGTTTTTGTATCGGCATTCTCGGCTCTCCATACCCAGACTTGTTGAACAATGTCCTCAAGTATCTAACTTGTTCCACACGCATTGTTTCTTCTTTGTTGCCACCATTCCCCGATCCGGATTGTTATGCCTCTTAAGTCGGATAAGATTGGCATCTCTGTTGTCGATCGCATGTCCATAGAGGCTCGATGCCTCTCCATCCGTTCAATCTCGGCAAATAACGCCTTGAACACTTCGCGGACTTGGTGATTCTTCCGATTTTGCAACCGATGGCCATGCAACGTCAAAGTCATAATCATTTGGAACAATGGTACCGATGGAATAACAGAGCTGGTCTATGGAAGCGTGCGAGCTCGTTCTCGACTCTTCGGGAGGTCGGGTACCTCCAGAGAGAAAGGAAAAGATTCTATGAAGGAATCATCACGGTCTCTTGGTATTTGTTCAATGATGAGAGTTGCGCGTGAAGTTTTTTTTGGAGTCGAACTGTTGCGGCTTGGGAGAGCTGCGCAGATGGACTCTGTCTCACCTGGGGTCTTTTGTGAAGTGGACCCGACTCGAGCCTGTTGTTTCAACAAACTTCGTTGGTCTGTTGGTTTCTCCAATTGAGTAGATCGGTCCACGGCCGTATCGAGCGTCATCGGACGATGATGAGATTTCCATTGGTGGTTCATCATCAAAATTAAAGGTTTGACGAGTAGTCTTGGGATCGACTTGCTCATGCTTGGAACATCCGCTTGGTGAGTCTTTTGAGTCATCACGAGGGGGATGACTCGGCTTTCTTCGCGCTTTCCGATCCCGAAAGGTTACATCGGGATTATCCTGGGAATCATGAAGCGCGCTTATCTCCTTTTCGGATGGGTCAATGATAGCAGGAGGGATGTTCTCTACTTGAGCTTATTTACCCGGGAAGTCTCAACCTCCCGTGGGCCTTCATTACCTCATGCGCCTGATCGCAGCGATGCCTGGACCTCCCTTTCGAGAGTGTCACTGTCTTAGGGTCTTCGTGGTGGAATCCATTGGAGTCTCAACCCCATGGATTGCACTTTCATCACCCATAGTGTTAACTCCCTGGCATTCCTTCCGTGCCTCGACCGCATCGCGGCGTCATTAGGCCAGAGAGCGGTTGGCACCTCACCAAGCAGTCTCTCAATCGCCCGAGTTGATGACAACTTGCCATTCGTTTAGTGTTTGTACTTCCTCTACTTCGCCTCCGGATTCGTTGTTGAGTTAGCCGCAAAGATTCTCCGACCTTGCCGCTGCGGTGGAGGAGTTTCCCCTCGGTGGCGCACCGGTGAGTGACTTGGAATGGGGTCACTCGTCTCCAAACTCCCATTGTTTCTCGAGTGTTCGGCCCGTTGGGGCGGTGGTAAAACACCTTCAATAGGGGTTGGCTCGATTGGGGTCTCCTTTGTCCCGGTTTCATCGCCGATTCCTTATGGCCTTCTTCCGATCGAGTGGGAAGTGGTGGCAAGCAACAACTTGATGGCGATTTCTTGAACCACTCCCATTGGATCAATTTCACCGTGTTCGGAGGACTCTCCTGGTCCCTCCATCAATCTTTGCTCGTGAAGGATTCTCGGATTCGCAATGCTTGCTGCATTTGCAACTCTTACGTGGTAGCAAAGCAGTGCGGATCCTCATCAGCGTCGAGAGAAGACATCAAGGAGAGGATGTGTGTGTTCGTGGTGCGGAGATAGGCGATGATCTTTGGCCTTCTCACGTGCCGCAGACTTCCTCTGTCTGTCTTTCCTTCTCCTTGTCCTTGAAAATCTGCAGGATATCCGTGCGATTGTCTTCATCCGATCTTTGGGATCACAGTGGTTAGTCCAAGGAAGTTTAACAGTTCCTCTTCTTTTTCTATAAACTCGGGCCGTTGGAACTGTTCCCTTGATTTACTCAATTTCCATTTTCTCCACTCTCATGAGATGATTTTGGATGTCCGGGTAAGGTGGAGATAGGATCATCACATCACCTTTGTCACTCTATCGCCTTCTTTTGTGTCTCTTTGTGCATGAGTACGGCTATTTCTTTAGGTTACCTCTGTGATCGCCTTCACGAGACTTAGATGTTTCATCAATTATGTCTGGGACTCGATCGCTTCAAATAGTTTCGGTATTTGTTCCGGTGAGGGGCCGACTCGGCCGGTTTTTCAAGCTCGGAGCGCTTGATGATTCTTCTTCGTCTTGGTTTGTACCGAGGGATTTTCAGTTCGAGACGGTTTCTTGAGTCTTGGGCGGCGGGGGCGGTGCTAGTGTTTTTTCTTCGAGGAGTGGCCATCTTGTCTTTTTCGATCTCCTCTTTTTGACGATCCGAGAAGGTAGTTGAGAGTCCTTCTCGACCGCTGGCTGCTTTGGGCAGAGACACGGCTGCGGGGGGTGACTCTGCTGGAGGCGGGAGCAGATTTGACTTTCTTTCTTTGCGGGAGCAGCAGATCTTCTTAGCAGTGCAGGGCGACTTTCTTCTTTGGTGGAGAGGAAGCAATTTGTATCTTGGTCAGTGGTGATTCCCCTCACTCGTGTCGACTCTCTTGGCGTAGGCTCTCTTCGTGCGCCAGAGAGGTTTGATCTGAACATCTCTTGTTAACATGGAACGCCTTTCCATGTCTAAGAGGGACTCCTTTCACCTCCATCATCCGGCCAATCACAGGCCATATCCTAGGGATCCTCCAAATGTGCCATCTTCCTTGAAGGATTTGCTCCCTACATTCTCGCATAGTCTGCTTTGTAGACAAACTCAACCAGTTTATTTTCCTTTCTTCAATGATCGCCGCCATCACGATCAACTTTGCTTTTGATGATTGGTCAAAGTCGCCAAATTTGATGTCAATACATTTGGCAACTATGTCCAACGACTTGTGATAGTCCTCCTTCAAGAGCCTCTTGTTTTTGTGTAAACTATTTTATCAAAGATAGTCGGGCTTGGCTATTTCCTTCCAAGCGGCGGCCAGGTTTACATCGGCTTTGTTAATTTTCGATGCTCCTTCCGTTGGTAGTGAGCGAGTGTTGACCAAATCCTTGGCGAGAGATGGTGAGCCGCTTTCCGTGAAAGATGATTTTATCCCTTTTTCGTGAATCTCAAGCATTCACGAGAACGCGTGCAACCTACTCCACATAGGTCATCGGATATTCCAAAGATCGTAAACGATTTCAGCCCAGGCGTTTCCAATTTCTCAGCAATTTTCTTCACTAGGGTGTCATCGGACCCCTGTTTCACCATACCGTCGAAATCCACAGTAGACCCGGTGTGGATTTGCATTCCTAACTTGGTAAAATCATAGGTTGGTGCCATTTTTTAGGATTTTATCGAAGAAAAACTTAGAGATTGATTTGAAGATAGATAGGGTTTTGAGAGAATTTTTGCCTTTGCTTCTGAGAGAGAGAAATGAACAGTTTTGGTAGTGTGAGAGAGAAACGGACGAAAATGGTTTATGAAAGGGCGTGCGAGTGGTTTTTGAAATGTGATCGAAATCAACGGTTTAGATTTTGCACGCCTATTTAGCATTTAATGTCTCGTATTTAATGCGGAAGCATTTATATCCAATCATAAGCTTGGTGTGCAGCTTTATGTCTGTACACATCATCATTATGCTGACGTCATTCTTAAAAACATTCCCGCTTAGTAAAAACGACAGCGTTTTTGTCACTTTGCTCATAAGTGACAAACTTATCCCTTAGCCGATTTAACTCTTCTTCTCACGATTCTCTTAGTGACTACCTAGCGGTGACTTGGTATAGTTGTCTTTTCAATACGGTGATTTACTTAGGCGATTTGTGAGTTCACTCTTTTTCCTTTTTGTGTTCCATTTCTCTTCTTTGAGTCTTCTCAATGTTAACTCAGCTCAATTAACCCCAACTCATGCTTGAGTTCTTCAAATCTTGACTCACATAATGGTTTTGTGAAGATGTCAGCCAATTGTTTATCAGTTGAGATATATTCCAAGATGATGTCCTTCTTTTCAACATGATCTCTTATGAAGTGATATCGACATCGATATGCTTTGTTCTTGAGTGCAACACAGATTTTGAGTGATTGCAATTGCACTTGTGTTATCACACATGATTGGAATTTCTTTTTCCTCAACTTCATAGTCTCTCATTTCTTTGTCTCATCCATAGGACTTGGGCACTGTTTGCCCAGCCTATGTATTCTCGCTTCACCGGTTTGTAGAGGTGGCTATTGAATTTTGCTTCTTGCTAAACCAGGATATCACTGTTTCTAGCATTTGACATGTGCCTCGAGGTGCTTTTTTGCATTAACTCGCATCCAAAGATAGTCGAGTCCGAATAGCCAATTAGCTTGAATCCACCGTCCTTTGGATACCATAAGCCAACTTCTTGGCTTCCTTTCAAGTATCTCAATATTCTCTTAGATCTTTGTCATGTGGCTCTCTTTTGGAGCAGCGATTGAAATCTTGCACATACACCTACAAAGAAAGGTGATGTCGGCCTTCTTTGTAAGATAGAGCAATGATCCAATAAGTGCTCAGATCTTGTTTGATCTGTGCTTGCCATCCGCATCCATGTCCATTTTGATCGATGTATTCATTGGTATTTTCACGGAAGACTTCTCCTCCATACCAAATTTCTTCATTAAGTCTCCGGTGTATTTTGTTTGACTTATGAAGGTTCCATCCTTCAGTTGTTTCACTTGGAGTCCAAGGAAGAATGTCGCTCTCCCATCATGCTCATTTCAAATTTACTTTGCATGAGGTTTGAATATTTTTCACACATGACTCTTTGTTTGTGGATCCAAAAATGATGTCATCCACATATATTTGAACAAGTAGTATACTCTTTTTGTCTTGAATTCTGAAAAGTGTTCTATCTACTTTTCCTTTTGTGAATCCATTTTCGTTAGGAATTGTGACAAGGTATCATACCATGCTCGGGTGCCTGTTTCAATCCATACAAGGCTTTCTTGAGTTTGTATACCTTATCTCCAAGAGTCTTTCGCTCAAATCCCGGAGGTTGTTCAACGTACACTTCTTCTTCCAATAAACCATTTAGGAATGCACTTTTTACATCCATCGATATACAATGAAATTCTTGGGAGCTGCATAGGCAAGAAACATCCTTATAACTTCCAGTCTTGCTACAGGAGCAAATGTTTCATCAAAATCTATTCCTTCTTCTTGGCAATATCCTTTGGCTACTAGTCTTGCCTTGTTTCTTACCACGTAACCTTCCTCGTTCATCTTGTTTCGAACACCCATTTAGTACCAATAACATTTTGATGTGTTGGTCTTTGAACTAATTCCCATACTTTATTTCTTTCAAATCGATTGACTCTTCTTGCATAGCTTGAATCCAATGTGTGTCATCCAATGCTTGTAACACATCTTTGGGCTCTATCTCGAGATAAAGCATGTGAACATGGCTTCTTGTTGAGTTCGGATCTTGTTTTGACACCTTCTCTTATATCTCCAATGACAAGTTCTCGTGGATGGTCTCTCGGCCATCTTACATCAAAGTTGGAGTAAGTTAGCTGGGTTCGATCGTCTTGCGGTTTGTGTTCGTGGGTCACTCTCTCGTAATCACCGAGCCGCAAATTTTCCAGATTGTTTTTGAGATTGGCTATCTCACCTTCTTCTTCGAATTTATAATTCCACTTCACTTGACAAAGATAGGGACTCTTTCGTATGGTTGGATGATTGACTTATCGGTGACTCTTCAATGTCTTCTCCATTTACATTTGGCTCATCGAATACCACATGAATGGATTCTTCGCAACCATAGTCCTTTTGTTGAGTACTCAGAGCTTTGCTTTGGTGAGTATCCTAAGAAGATACCTTCATCGACTTTAGCATCGAAAGCCTTTAGATTGTCTTTGCCATTGTTGTGGATGAAGCATTTATATCCAAATATTCTCAAATATGCAACATTTGGTTTTCTTCGATCCAGATCTCATAGGGAGTCTTTGTCATTTTGTCTGTTTTATCATACATCTGTTTTGAGTGTAGCAAGTGTGTTGATTGCTTGCCCAAAATCTTTTTGGTAACCCCGCTTGACCTAACATGGTCCTTCCGCTTCTTTGAGAGTTCTGTTCCTTCTTTCGCAACTCCATTCTCATTGTGGAGTCCTTCTGGCGATAGTTCATGACCAATACCATTTTCAATACAATCGAGTTATTATTTCATTGACAAACTCGGTTCCTCTCAATCGATCTTATTTTGATAATGGTTTGGCTCTTCTCGTTTTGAATCCTCTTCATCATTTTGTGGTAGTTTTTGTAGAGTTTCTTTCTTCTTACACATGAATATTGTCCATGTATATCTTGAGTAGTCATCTACTACCACCAGGGTGTATTTCTTTCCACTTATCTTTGGTTGGTTCCATGGGCCAAATAGATCCATATGTAGCAGATGCAATATTCTTGTTGAAGATGAACATGTCTTTTCTTTGAATGAAGATTTGATTTGTTTTCCTTCGACATGCATCACATATACTCTCCTTCTTGTATAATCGAGTCCGGAAGTCCTTCCACAAGACTACTTCTTGCAAGCTTGTTAATCGTTTTGAAATTTAGGTGACTCGGCTTTTTGTGCCATAGCCAACTTGATTCATTTGTGCTCTTTGCTAATAGACAAAAGTCTTTGTGTGTAGCGGTTGGTCAATCTACTACATACATGTTCTTTTGTCCGCATCCTTGCAACACAACTTCATTCGATTCAAGATATCCTTGATTTGGCATACACCCATGTTGAATCCAACATTATAGCCCTTGTCACGAGTTGATCGATGCTCGATAAGTTGAAGTTAAGTCCTTCAACATATGCAACATCGTGATTTCTAATCCATTCCTCTTGATGGATCCAATGCCTCTTATTTCACAGGAGATTCATTTCCTCCAAATATGACTTTTGCTCCTTTAACTTCCTTGAATTTTGACAGATTTCTCTTATTTCTGTCATATGTCCGGAAGCGACCACTATCCATGTACCAGGTTCCTTGGCACTCACTTTACATTCCTTGAACCTACAATCAAGGAAATTAAGTTTTAGGTACCCATACTTGTCTGGGTCCTGAGGGGTTAGAATTGTAAGATGATCCAACCAACTTATAGCCAAATGATTTGACTCTAAGGGGTTGCCATCTTGTTCGCCTTATTTTTAGCTTCACCGCAAGTGTACGGTGTAGTTTATAGAATAGGGTAAGCAAGGTCGTATCCACGGAGACTAATAAATTTATGCGCTAAGTATTGAACCAAAATAGACTTACTTTTATTTAGACGATCGAAATTGGATGATTGTTGTGGAGGTAAAGACAAGAATAACCACAAGAATACAAGATACTAAGAATAATGGAATTATCAAGAGAATGAAATGGATTCCCGGGTTATGGTTTCAATTAATATTCCTCTTATTGTCCGATTTAATCAAAGCCAAAGTTATTATTATCAATATTCCTATAAGACGATCACAACGGTATTTTATCCCCCCTCTCGAGATGTATATAAAGTGTAGATTGAAATATCTATGCTAGCATCTCTACTCAACATAAGATACACAACTCCCAAAAGCACAAAAGATCAAATGTCCTCACAAAAATCTACAAACCTCTCGATTCATACAAATATTCGTGTCAAGTACTCAAGATCTAATATTGAAACTCATCTCTCGAATTATGAATCAATATATCAAACATGTTAAATCATTGGCCAAGTGATAAAACAAGAATAAGAACAAAGTACTCAAATAGGCTTCAAGACAATAACTTCAACTAAGATTAAAACATTCAACAAGAGTTCAATTAATCTACTTCTAAAACCCGGAAATCACAAGAAGTTTAGCTACTCATTACAAATAAACAACTCATAGACAAATTGTTCATATTCATGATAAGCTAAAATGAAAGATTAAAGCACAAAGAATGAGAAAACTTAGGGAAATGGATAATCTCTCGATTAATCTTCAATCCTTAAGCTCCAATTCGACCCGATTCTTCCCTTGATTCTTCCTTGATGAAGTTGAGCTATTTCTTGTGTTCTTGGGTCTTTTCCAGACCTTTCCTCCCCTGGTGTGCGCCCCAAGAAGTGGTATTTATACCCTTTTGGAAGTCTAGTCAATTTTTGTCATTTTTGGAGTTTTTCGCAAGCACGCACGGGTCGTGCGCCCACGCACGGGCTACCCGTGCGCCATTTCGTAGAAAACACCCAGTCTCTGTAGCACGCACGGGTCGTGCGCCCACGCACGGTCTTCCCGTGCGCCATCCTAAAGAAAACATCCAGTCTCTGTAGGGCGACCGGGTCATGTGTCCACGCACGGGTTACCCGTGCGCCACCCAAACGTCCAAATTTGCTTGCGGGGTCTTCAGAAGAGTTGTAGCCCTCTCTCTTACCTTTCCATAGCCACTTGAATCACCTCAATATCAATTTTGTAGAGAGAGTTATGGCCAAAATACTAAACCCTGCCAGTGCTGGAAATTCCATACGCGTTTGGATATTCCTTGAGATCAATCTCCTTGTTGTTTGATCATCCATGCTTCTTTTGACACACGACTCATCACTATGACTCTAGACTCCACATAGTTGGCTTTCTATTGGGTGTAATCGCTCGATTCTTGATGATTCTAGGTAGCAATGCTCGTATTTGTCACAAAATCACTCCAAATATCGTTGAATTCCTACAAAACAAGCAAGCGTAATATCTTTTTCCACAAAGAGCGAATATATACCATTTCATACACGTTATTGCATGTTTAATCACCATTTTAGTCATATTTATACCTCAAAATACATGCAAAACTCACACCTATCACATCTATCAGTGCCATAATCATAATTAATCCTGGCAAATTGCTTGGGATTCTAGGTTCATACAATTTTGTCTCTTTTGTCGTATGCTGTGTATAAGTTTTAGCAATCGCCTTCTTTGGGTAATTGTGGTGTCTCTGAGTGTAGTGCCTAGGTGCATATGTGTGCCTTGATGAAAGCTCTTATACTTTTGGAATGGCCTTTCTTTGAGTTCTAGGCCTATGCCATTTGGGCTTATATTCCATAAGTCTATCCGATAGTTTACATTATTCCAATCACTTGGCTTGGATATTTTCTACCATTCCCATCATATGTATTTCTTTTATGGATTTTTGGGGTTTTGGTAGCTCGCTTCTTCTTTACAGAGTATTTTTGTTTGGAGTTTTTGAGGAACTCGGTGAATCTCTTCTTAGCTGTCATTCTTTCAGCAGCGCACTCAATCGGTGTTTTCCTTTTCCTTTATAACCAAGGCCGGTTTGCTTGTAATTGTGCTTTGGAGTGAATGTGTGTGCAACATTTAGAGTTTTGGATTTTTTTGACTCTTCATTGCTTGAAGATCCTTTTTCTAAAATTACTCTTGAAGTTTGACATATCGCAGAGGAGTTAAATCCTAAGCCTGTCTTGTCTCCACATTCTCTTTGACTCATAATAAGATCATCTAATGATTTAGACGCCTTAGTGAATGAGGCAATAACATTTTTGAGGTCATTCTCCCTCTTTTCTATGGGCTATTTATTTCTGCTGTTAACTTAGCATTTTCATTTTTAAACTTTCATTCTCATCGCCTATTTGACTTAGAGTACCCGGACTCCTTAGTCATTTGTGAGATTTCGCTTTTGAGTAGGTTGTTTTCCTCATTTAGTAGTGTGTGTGAGGATTTAATGTGTTCAAAATCTTTCACCATTTTGCCTAATGAATCATAAAGATCGAGTGGGTGATGAAGTGTGTGTGTCAGTCACTATCACTAGAGTCCGAGTTTGATGAGTTAGAGTGTACCTCATCTTCTTGGTCGGAGGTTGATCTTGTTCCTTGGCCATCAAGCGGATCGGGGCTTCTTCGTCGGGGTCACTTGGGTAGTCACTTCACTCCTCTCTCAATCATTTGTCTCTCTTGACTTGGTGTTTTTGAGAGTCTCTCGCAGCCAACATTGCCTTTTTCTTTTCTTGTCTTCTTTCTCGAAGACCTTTCTTTCTTCTTCATTCCTGTATTTGTTAACTACAGTGGTATGAGCGATCAATGGCATAGTGACCTGGTTGTCTGATTCTAGCATAGATATTCAGCCTTTTGATCACTCTTTCCATTCTTGGATTGTCGACCCCTTTGATATTGACTTTTTGATGATCTGTTCTCTTGGTTGGTCTATCTTCCCTTGATTGGGAGGGAGCCGAGTGTCTTTCGGAAGATTCGTCCTTTTCTCTCTTGTAGTTCTTATTGAAGAACTTGTTGAACCTTTTAACCATCAGGGCTATTTCTTCCGGATCAATGACTTCTTTGACCTCGGCTCTCTTCCGTCTTTAACAATTAGATTTTGTTTTGGGTACGATTGTCTCTTCCTGGTCTTTTCTTCTCACTCAAACTCGTAGGCTTTGAGGTCCGAGAATAGTTCATGGTTGGATGTCTTTGATAGGTCCATGGAATGTCTTAGTGCCATGACCTTCATTTCCCATTCATTTGGAAGACTTTTTAGGATTTTCATACACATTTCTTCTCGTGTATATTCCTTTCCAAGTGTAGATAACTCGTTGGTGATTTCGTGAATCGAGCATCCAGTTGATCCAGGTTTTCTCCCGAGAACATTTTGAAGTTCTCAAATTTCTCTGACCACCGATAATTTGTTATCTTTGATTTGCTCCGAGCCTTCACAAATCGGTGTTAGCTTGTCCCGCATTTCTTTAGCCGTTTTGCATGATTTGACTTTATTGAACATGGCTTTGTCCAAGGTTTTGTAAAGGATGTCCTTTGCATTGTCCAGGTTGTATCTTTTTCTATCATCATTTGTCCATTCGGTTCTTGGTTTTCAACCATGATGTCCGGGAGCAACATCCTCTTCTCCTTCCTACTGATTTGTGTTCACCTTTAAGATTTGCAGTGGCCCATCCTCTATCACTATCTACATCTCATCATGTAATTGATAGATGAGCCTCGCATACGAATTTTCCAATCATCAAATTCTTCAATAGTGAACATAGGGATGCGTGTCAAATTTGCTTCCATGATAATAACTTTTAATGATAAAAAGAGTTTTGAAAGTTTAAGTACTAAAGCGGACTTTGAAAAGTTTGGAGATCTAGTTCAAGAACTAACCGGTGCGGAGGGTTCAATGAACCAACCGCTCCGATACCACTTGTAGGTCCCAAGGGGTGTAAGTGTAAGGTTTAGAAGGGGGTTGAATAAACCTTACCAAATTTTCGATTTAGTCCTTTTAAATATTCGAGTTGATACTACACAATTTGTGTCATTGATGGATGACCAATTTAGTTAGTCAAGAGAGTTAGTCTCTCAACGGACTCAATCGAGTCATTGTTAGGTCTAAATTAACTCAACTCGGTTTTGTTTTCATTGGAAGACTTAACACCCTTAAGTTTGGTTAAGCAAGGATTTAGTGCTTGGTTTAGTACTTAGAAATTATCAAGTGGATAGCAAATTTATCAAACAGATTTAAACAATTAAGATGCAGGAATTAAAGTCTTTGAAATGTAAATGACACAATGAAATTTTTATAGAGGTTCAAGATGGGGTAATTTTCTCTCCTCTCTTCTCCAACTCCTGGAGGAATCCACTAGGTATTGATCAAGATACAAAGTGGTACAGTCCAAATACAAGTCTTGATCACACGGTGACTTGATCCTTTGGGACTCGCCTGAGACGCCTTGATCACTCGGTGGCTTCTGACGACGAAACCTTCTTCACAGGGTGTTTGCCTTTGCTACTACAACCCACTTGCTCAAGCTCTTTGGATTTGATCACGAAGCCCTCCAAAAGCTTAAGACTTGGTTCGACCTTGAACCTTCCTACAATCTTTCGTGGAATGTAGACCCCTTGATTTTTCAGTATTTTCCTCTTCAACCGATTGAAGTTATCTTTCCTTCACAGGTGAGTGTTGGATTGATGTTCTTCGTAGTGTAGGCTTGAGGATTGAGAATATTTCAGATTTTCTAATAATTGTTTGAACGTTTTTGGTTCAGGTCCGTCGTCCACACACACATTCTCAATGTCATTTCTCAGCCTTTTATAGTGATCTTTCAAAAATTTGCCCATTGAAGAGATAGCTTATTTTTGAAAGTCACTTGCAAGCCGTCGTTGCTTGTCTTGTTGCGATCCTTGGAATTGCCATTTCCTCGTATGAATTGTTTTTCACCTTTTCGAGTTCGACACGGTGTAGTGCTTCCCATTGGTTCATTCCTTTTGCACGCTCGGGACCGAGCACTCCGAGAAAGGTGGTATGGAGATATTACTTGTTTAAGTAATTCTCTTGATTTATGTGCAACGGATCTTTTTGATTATCTCGACTTATTTGCATTTCTTTGCTTTCCCAGGTGACTTAGAGTCACTTCCAATCATGGATGACTCCTCTGTCACTTCAACTTGAGACTTGGCTTTTCTTGAGTTGACTTGATCGATGCTCCACTGTTTGCATCTCACCGCTTCTTGATAGAGTTCCCGTCTCTACTCTTCTTTGCCATATCGGTTGTCTCGCAATGAGTCTTCCTTCTAGTCTTCAGTTGTCTTCTTGCATGTTAGGGTGTAGCTGACTTAACTCAGCTTGGCCAGCCATATTTATTACAATGTATTTTACAACAAAAATGGGGTGCCAACTTCCTATTCTAAGTTTTACATGGCATTCATCAAAATCTAAACAATAAATTTCCTAACACCTTGGGAATAACGTTTGCTGATGTTGAGGTCTTTGCTACTTTGGCTTGTATCCATAGGTCTTTACTGATATTTCACATAGTTATTCCAATCAGCTTGGTAGGATAGTTTCTACCATTCCCTTCATATGAATTTCTTTGATGAAATCTCTAGGGATTTTGGTAGCTCTGTTTGGGTTTTATAGAGTAATTTCTGCTTGGAGTCTGCTGATGGACTTTTCTAAATATCTTTTCAGCTGTCCTCTAGCATACTCTACTGGCTTCTTTCCTTTTCCCTTATATCCAAGGCCAATATGATTGTGATTATGTTTTGGTGTGGATATTGGTGCAACATATGGTGTTTCGGGCTTTTAGATTCCCTCATTGCTTGAGGATCCTTTATCCAAAATTACTTTGGGAGTTTGACTATGCACAAAGGAATTGAATCATATGCTTGTCTTATCTCCACACTCTTTTTGACACATTATAACTCCATCCAATGATTTGGATGCTTTTGTAAATGAGGCAATCACATTTTTAAGATCTTTTTCTCTCTTTTTTGTAGCAGCTAAATTTGCTAAAATCTTGGCATTTTCAGCCTTTAGTTTAGTGTTCTCATCAGCTATGTGACTTAGATTACTCAGCTCCTTAGTCAGTAGTGAGTTTTGGCTTTTAAGCTGGTTGTTTTCCTCATTTAAAAGTGTGTGAGAGGGTTTATTGTACTCAAAATCCTTCATTATTTTGCCTAATGAATCATAAAGATCTGTGGATGATGATGTGTGTGTATCACAGTCACTATCATTTGAATATGAATGAGATGAGTTGGATTGTACCTCATCTTCTTGATCTTGTTCTTTGGCCATGAGGCAGATCAAAGCCTCTTCCTTAGTATCACTTGTGTATTCAGTTTCACTACTATGTAAGTCTGTTGATTCCTTGCACTTGGCTGGCTCATCAGTCTCAGCAGCCAACATGGCTTTCTTCTTTTCTTGCCTTCTTTCCCAAAAGACTTTACTTTCTTCTTTGTTTCTGTATTTGTTGACTAGTGGGTAAGAACAGTCGACAACAAAGTGTCCTGGTTGTCTGTAATTCCAACACAAATTTTCAACTCTCTGATTAGCTCTCTCAGCTCTCTCATTATCAGCTCCCTAATAGTCAGCTCTTTGATGTTCAACACTCTTGGGTGGCCTGTCCTCCCTTTCTTTGGGATGTGCTGAATGTCTCCCGGAGGTTTCTCATTTGTTCTTTTTGTAGTTCTTGTTAAAGAACTTGTTGAATCTTTTTACCATGAGAGCAATTTTCTCCTGGTCTATGGTTTCCTTTGGCTCAGCTTTCTTTCCTTCACTGGCCATCAATGCAGCTGTCTTGGGTACATATGTTTCCTCCTGCTCTTTTCTTCTCAGCTCAAACTCATAAGCTTTGAGATCTGAGAACAACTCATGATTAGATGTTTTTGAGAGGTCCAAAGAGTGTCTCAGGGCCATGCCCTTAATTTCCCATTCAGCTAGGAGGGCTCTTAGAATCTTCATGCACATCTCCTTCTCAGTGTACTCATTCCCAAGAGCTGAAAGCTCATTTGTGATCTCTGTGAGTTTGGCATCCAGCTGATCCAGACTTTCACCTGCAAGCATTTTAAAAGTTTCAAATTTTTGAATAGCAACAATATATTTTGTCTCTTTAAATTGTTCCGATCCTTCACAAATCATGGTTAGCTTGTCCCAGATTTCTTTGGTTGATTTGCACGACTTGACATTATTGTACATAGCCTTGTAGAGATATCCTTGGCCACATTGTCCAGGTTCTATCTCTTTCTATCTTCATTTGTCCATTCACAATGAGGTTTCTCAACCATGACTGGTCTAGGCTCTACTGCAGCATCCTCTCCTTCATCTTGAGGTGCTCTTCTTACAAAGTGTTAACTTTGAATATTTACAGTGGCTCATCCTCTATCACAAGCCACATTTCATCGTGTAAAGCTGATAGGTGGGCCTGTATGTGAATCTTCCAGTCATCAAACTCTTCCACATTAAACATAGAAATACGAGTTAGATTGGCTTCCATGATAATAACTTTGCTTTTGAAATTAAAGACTTTTAAAAAATAAGTGCTAAACCTTCTGAAAAAGATTAAGATCTAGTTCAGTAACCAATGCGGAAGGCTCAATGAACCAACCGCTCTGATACCACTTGTAGGTTGGCTTACTTCAGCAATGCTACTCACTCAACAGACTCAACTGAGCTATTGATAGTATAACATAGATGTATCAGCTAACACTTAACTTTTATTTGATTTGGTCAGCAGAAGACTTTACACCCTTTGTTAGTATTAAGATCATTTTTTACACTTGTTTTTAGCACTTTTTATTATCAGTTATATTGCAATTTAACTTATCAACAGATATAAAAATGTGCAAGAAAGTAAATTGTTGAAAGTAAATGACATAAGCAAATTTTATAGTGGTTCGAGGATGGGGTAATTCATCTAATCCACTCTTCTCCAACTCCTTTAGTAGTGGCTCCCCGTCTCAAGGTACTCCGAAAAGAGAGAAGAAAATTGTGTGAAGATCTTCCAAGAAAGGGGGAGAACCTTTCTTATTTCCGGATATCCCAATGCAATCTGATTCAGATGATGATGTCTTCAGGTATGTGATGACTAGACGGGCAAGAACTTGAAGTTCCTTCAAGAAACCCACAGTCAGGAAGACTCCAACTAAGAAAACTCCTGCCAAGAAGACTCCGATCAAGAAGAGGTCTCCGTCTACTCCGAGCCAGAAAAAGGGTACATCTGGGTCTGGGTCTGGTAAGAAAGGATTGGGAAGCTCTTCCGAAAAAGGCTCTGCAGATGAAGGTGCTGAAATTCTGGAATCTTTAAAGACAAATACAGGGCCAAGTACTGATAGAAGAGTTGGTAAAAGTGTTGTTCCTCCAATTGCAACACTTTCTGAATCAGATGAATGGTCAGAATCAGACAACTTGAGTGATGAGTACTTTGATGCTCGAAAGGAGATGACAAATATAATGATACTAACCCTGATTTGGTGCATAAGATAGAGGTTGAAAGGGCTGAAATAGGTGTTCCTGAAAGTGTTGGTACTCCGGCTACAACACCTGACTCAGTTCTGCTTTCTAAAGCCGTTGCTACTCCTCCCTCTGCTGCATCCCATGAATCCTCTGCTGCCTTGAATGATGCGTATGAGATAAGTAAAGCATTTTCTGATTCTTTTTATAATGCGGTTTCTTCTTACCGGTTTGATAAAAAGCACGATCGAAAGTTTATTTGTGAAAAGAGAATTGAGTATGATACTATTGAGAAAAATAACATTGTTCGCTATTTCAAACGATAAATCTGTTAAGTACTGTGACCACTGCAATGCCTTTTGTGAGAAATGTGGTTTTGGAATTTTATGCTAATTTGGAGTCTATACCGAAGAATAAGAGATCAGCTAAGTATGGTAAGGTGTTTGTTCGTAACCAGATTTATGACTTTTCTCCAAATGTCATTTACACCGTTTATGGCACACCTGATTTTCAAGAAGGCACACTGATAGATGATTATAATGAGGTGGTTCGCACTATCACTAGAAATAGAGTACCTCTTGGCCTGTCCACCCTGCTAAACTCCCTTCTTCTAGGCTGACTTCTCTGTACTCTGTCTTGCATAAAATTTCGGTTCATAATTGGATTCCTACTTCCCACAGTACTTCGGTTGCTAAGGAACAAGCTGTGGTTTTGTTCAAAATTGGGACTGGGATTCCTCTGAACTTTGGGCATTGGGATACACTGAATCTTCTGTGTCTCAAGCTCTTCCTTACCCCTCTTCGATTTATGTAATCGTAAGCTCATAGGGATTGAATATGGGTAGTGCTGACTCTTTCTCACCTAAACCTAAACTTTTCACCATCTCACACAAATTATTCAAAGGCGGCGGGGAGAAAGATTTGCCTCTCAAATTTCCTGGGGAAGATGCAGAACCTGAACACATTGCTCCTGCTGATTCTGAGGGTGTTCCTACAAGTGTTCCACCGACTGTTACCAACACCTGTAATATCCCTCCGCCTGCATTTGATTCTTCTTCTGCTATATCTGTTGCTATGAACTTTATGCAGGGACAACTTGCATTTGCTGATCAGCAAATTGCATTGGCTAGATAACACATCCAGTACTTGGAAAAGTTCAAGACTCATATTAATAGCTTGCTCTCACCTCTTTCTGGACAAAAAATGGGGGATGGAGCTGCTGCTGATGGTGCTGGAACAAGTGCTGAGCTAAGCACAAGTGGGGGGGAGCTAGCTCAAGTGGAGCAAAGGAAAGAGCTGGAGATGACATGGATATACACTTCGATTTTGAGGATGAATTGTATAAATTTGACTAATGATATTCCTGCTGATGTACCTAACCAAACAATGTTGCTTTTGATCTTTTGTTAATTAGGTCTTATGCTCTGATAGACTAATATTTTGTGTTTTGATGTTCTAACACTTCATGTTTTTGTTGAACTGCTTGATGATAGTACTCAGATTTTGAAAGTGAGAATTTTGATGATTCTTGTTGTTATACTCTGATATTATGTTTTAGTACTGATCAGTTTTGCAGATTTTAAGTGTTCATGGAAGTGTTATAACATCTATAGCAATAATCTTTGAAGCAGGGCAATTTTTGATTAAGGGGGAGAAACTTTCTTTTATTCTGATTTTAACTAAGGGGGAGTTACTTACTTATTTTTATAAATCCTATGATTGATTTTCTATGTTTTGTCCAGAAAGGCAAAAAGGAGAAGAATGTTAGATCCGTATTTTTCACGGTTATCTAATATTTTTCTTTATTTTTAAAATTATATTTTTAAGTGCTTTGTCTTTCTTGGTTACTTCTTGTAATATTATTTATTAAAAAAGGGAAGTTAATTTCTAAAAGGATTGTTTTAAAACTTGACTCTCAAGTATTGTATTAATATGAAAAGATCTTATTTTGATAAAGAAGGATTCTAAGAGTCCTACTTTATATATGATTATGAATCATAGTTCTATTATGTCTCCCTTTCCTTGTTTTGTAGGGACTTAAACTCTTCAAATGAGCGCCTATATTATAAGGAGGACGTCCCTCACATAAATCAAGCACGCAGAATTACATTCAGAGAGCACATATATACGAGAGATAGTTGAGTTCTGCAAGAAAAGAATAAAGTCTGATACTCTGCACAGATCAGAGTGTTGAATGAAGTGTTGCTACAGTATCAGTTCAACACCTGAAGATTGAGAGTCTTTATTTCTTGGTTTTCGTCCATCGTTTGTTTTCATATAAGTTCTGAATAAGTCGATAGTATTCTATTTGGACAAGCTGTATTTCAAAGTATTGATCTCCTCATAGATAGGAGTTTTGATAGGTTTCGTACTAGTTGAGTCATTCGAGTGAGTTTTGTAAACAATACTTCAATAAGTGAATATATTTCGCCCTGTTGGCACGTTTACAAGTATTTTTATACTTGTAGACAACCTTTATTTCTGTGTGTTTATATTTATCCGCTGCGAGTTGGTACAAGTGTTATTGACACTTGTAAAAATACTTGGATCTGTGAACGGTAGGGACCTTATATTCCTTCAACAACTAACTGTACATTATCTAAAAGCTGTCTAAGCAGCAAAAAACACTAAATATGTTGGATTCCAGAAGACAAATTGAAAAAAACTGCCCCTAAATTGCGCGATTAAATAAGGCATTAAATAAGACAGTTATAATCATACCTCATAGAAAATCTGGAATAAAAAATTATTTCAATGGCGTAATTTTAGGAGCAATATTTTTCAAATTTTTTCCATAATTCAACATATACATTTAGTATTTTTTGCTGCTAAGACAACATTTAGATAATGTATAGTTAGTAATTTTCTATTGCAATGTTTTATGTGAGTGGATAGTAAGAATAATTAGATTTCTTTTGACGATTAAATAGATCTTAGACATCACATAGTAATTTTATTTTTCGTTGCATTATTTATGACACTTATTGCGTAGTTGGATATAATGTACTACACATTTAGTTTATACACACTGAATAGAGAGTTTCTAGACAGTGCATAGTTAATTGATTGTTGTTACATAGTTTATGACACTTATTGCATAGTTGAGTATAATATACTTCATATTTAGTTTTTTTTTTCCATATATAGCTTCTAAACAATGCACAATTAGTCGATTTTGATGCATTGATGCATAGTTAGTTGATATTTGTTGCATAGCTTTAATAACAGATTCTCTTTCCAATTCTGTATTCGTTATTTATGGGATTGTGGAAGATAATGACGGATTCTCAGCTTTCCAATTGTGTATCCGTTTTTTATGGGATTGGTTGTCAATTAATGCTGATTTTACTTTATTACCCTTTCGTTGATTAAATTAATTATTTAGTATATTTTTTGTCATCTAATAACAACCACTCAATGATTCAATCAATGGCTAAAATTAGTCCCTACGGTCTCACCTAAGGCCCTCGTGTCACTAGATCCTCTCCCTTTATCAATATTATTTTGTATTCTACATTATATAATGGAATCTTCCACGTAAGCACATATGTAAGAAAATAAATTAAATAAATTTTGTTGAAAAATAAGAGGTGGGTACGTACATTATATTATGGAATCAAATTTGCAATTTGCTAAAAAAAAAATACGACGAAATCCCAGGGGTTTTGCTGGACGTTTGACTTTTTTGATTATGATATTATACCATGAAATGCTATATACTCAGCATCATTGAAATCAAATTGTTCTAATCATGATGAAGGTGAATGTAGTTAGCAGGAAATTGATAAAACCATATACTCCCACTCCTCAAAACAAGTACAAATTATCATTTTTAGATGAGGTTAGCCCACCAATAAATGTGAGTCTCATTCTCTTCTATCCACCAAGTCCAAATCCAAAACCAATATTAATAACCCACTTAGAAGAATCATTGGCCAAAATCTTACCTCAATTTTACCCTTTTGCTGGGAGATACATCAAAAAGGATCGCACCATAGATCGTTGCGATGAGGGCGCAGAGTTTGTAGTAGCAGAAGCTATTGAAGTTGAGCCCATGGCCGATTTTATAGCTAACACGAAAAACGACCAATTTCTAAACAGTCTCCTCTCTCGTCAACCCCACGAAGCGGATAAAGCAACAGATCCAATCTTGTCCATTCAGATCACAGAATTCAAATCATGTGGTGGGCTTGCAATCAGCATCAGCGTGTCGCACAGAATCGCTGACGCGTCTTCAATCGGAACGTTCGTTGCTGCCTTTTCCAACATTGCCAAACTTAATAGTAATTTTCATTCTAGTCCGCGGCAGAAAATTATGACAAATAATAATAATAATATTAATCCAAGTTTCGACGCTCCCAAGTTGTTTCCAGGTAGAAATCTAAGCAACGATAATATCGAGCCACCTAGCAACATTGTTGTCAAGCGACTTTTATTAAACAAGAACGCCATATCAAGCT
The DNA here is from genome assembly GCA_016081115.2 of Rehmannia glutinosa. Classification (NCBI taxonomy): domain Eukaryota; kingdom Viridiplantae; phylum Streptophyta; class Magnoliopsida; order Lamiales; family Orobanchaceae; genus Rehmannia; species Rehmannia glutinosa. The sequence goes on along the minus strand of CM071933.1, from coordinate 6,841,974 downwards.
TGAGATCCAAATTGAGGCCGAAAAATGGAGTAGGAGGAGTCTTAAGTCGGGTGCGTGTCGTGAGTGCAATTATAGCTAAGGCTCTGATTGGCGTGGATCGAGCGAAACACGAAAAATCAAGAGCTTGCATTATTCTTCAGGGAGTTAACATGCGGGATAGAACAATCCCACCTCTGCCTGAGCATTCTTGTGGGAATTTGGCGATGCAAGCAGTTACTGAAGCTAATAGAGGCACGGACCTGGGATTACAAGAGATGGTTTATCTACTCGGAGATGGCATCGACAAAGTCATCGACGATTGTGCTAAAATGTTGTCTTTAGATGAGGATGGGCGCAAAAACATCATCCTTGGGTATATATTTTGGGAATTAAAGAGCGGAGAGATTAGTTATATTTTGGGAATTAGCGACTGGAGCAAGTTTGGATTCTACGAAGCTGATTTCGGTTGGGGTAGGCCTGTTTGGGTCGGGGTAGGGACATTGCCTTGTCCCAATATGGCAATACTCATGGATAACAAAGAGGGTGATGGAATTGAGGCTTGGGTATATATGGATTACAATGACATGCCTTACTTCGACCAAGACGAGGAAGTGAAGTTGTTTACGAGTACCTAAAATGCAATTGTGTAATAATAATAATGTTTGTTGCAAGTTGTTATTACTCACGACCTATGTCCAAAATTTGTAGTCTTTGTATTGATATATTGCGAAATCCAATTTTCAGTTTCGAGTGTTGGAAAATGATTTATTTTTTCAATTTTATTGATTTTTGTGTGAGAATTGAATATATATATGGGGAGGATCATGAGAACGCTGAGAAATGAATCTGACGATGAGAACACTGTCCAGAAAGAAGTTCACTACTTTTTTGAAAGAAAAAAAATCTTTGCAGATTAATCCTTTAGGTGTTGCTCGGGGTGCGACCCGAGATGTGATCACACACCTACTTGGATCACATCTGAGGTCACATCTGAAGAACAACCTACTTTAATTACTACTGACCTTTGTTGTTTCAATTCTAATTTTATATCTAATTCTTTTGAACAGGATGATGATGATTCAGATGATGAAGGCTTGGGAGAGACGTACACAAAATTGTACAAAGACTGGCTCAAAAGGATTCAATTGAATTAAATTTCTCGAGAAAGAAGATAATCATCTCTCTAAGGAGAACGATGAACAGAAAGGTGCAATTGCCCGATTGGAAGCTGCCCTTACCAAAAGAGATATTGAGTTTGAAAAGGTAAATTCTAAACTGGAAGAATCCCTTGAAACCATGAAGAAGTTCAATTCGGGAAAATCAAAATTGGATGATATTCTTTCTTTGGATAGTGATAATAAAACTGGTCTTGGTTATAAAACTTCTGTGTTTCTTAAGTCTAAAGAAAATGGAGAATCCTCATATTCCTCCAACAATAAAAAGAGTTTTTCACAGAAGTCTAAACCACGTAAATGGTACGTGTAAAATATACATTCATTTAAGGGCTTATTTTGATATATAATTGATGCATTTGCATGTATATTTAGTGTGTTTTACTTGGTTTCCTTTGTTGGGTGTGATACTGCGTACTCTTGTGAATTTGCAGAAAATAGAGATAAATTGGACAAAAGGTGTCAGCATGTTTCAAATGATATGTCAAAAGATAAAGTACGAGCAAAAATGTGAAGAAACAAGAAGCATGGACGGTCGAACAAAAGGGAAGTTTCTTCAAAAATGTCCAAACGCGCTAATAGTTTCCAGCACTGGCATGGTTTAGTATTTTGGTCATATATTTCTCTATAAAATTGATATTGAGGTGATTCAAGTGTCTATGGAAAGCTAAGATAAAGGGCTACAACTTTCATGTAGATCCCAGGAGCAGATTCAAGTCGCACGACCCGATCGTGTGCGTTGACACGGTGTGCGATGTGTCTGCGGCTGAATTGGTCTCTTAATCCTACAAGAACTCTACAAGTGATCTCTCCAGGCACCTATATAAAGGGACCAAGGCTTGCACGAAACTTAATATATCCATACAAGATACAATACATCAAAATACACAGGATTACACATATTAAAGGTCTTCTGAGAGAGGAGGGCTAGGCTACGAAGAACACCACAAGGCCTTTCACATCTACGGAAGCACAAGAGCATCGAAGGCTAGGAAGGAAGATCCATCCTGAGAAGGGGTTTTCTTTCTTAGTTTAGATCTCTTGTCTATGCTTAAACGATGTCACAATGTTGATTTCAAGTTTGTCTATAAATTTGTTGTCAATGTTTGGCTAATCTCTTTCGGATCTAATTGATCCTTGGTATTCAAATTAAAACACTTGCAACCAAATATTCTGAAATAACTAATATTTGGAGTTCTTCCTTACCAAAGCTCATAAGGTGTTTTATTTAATTTAGGATGGAGATATACCCAGTTTATGGCATAGCAAGCGGTGTTGACGGCTTTGGCCCAAAAATACTTTGGAAGTGAGAATTCATTGAGCGTGGACCGACTCATTTCTTGAAGAGTCCGGTTCTTCCTTTCGGCTACTCCATTTTGTTGTGGTGTTCTTGGAGCCGAAATATTGTGAGCACTTCATTTGGTTTCACATAAGACTCTAAATTCACCATCAAATTCACCACATCGATCACTTCGTATAGACTTAATAGTATCTTCCTTTTCATTTTCAATGAATCTACACAATTTAACAAACTCATTAACGACATCGCTTTTATTTGCAAGAAAAAATAGCCCAAGTATATCTAGAAAAATCATCAACTATAACAAATGTGTAAAGTTTTCCACTAAGACTAGCCGTACCAATATCCCCGTACAAATCTAAATGAAGAAGTTGTAAAGGCTTGGTTGTGAAAATTTTATTTTTGGGCTTAAAACTACTTTTAACTAATTTGTTCTTTTGACAAGTGTCACATAAGCCAAGATTTCAAAATTCAATTTGGGTAGTCGTTTTACATGTTGGTTTTTGTAAATCTTTTGTAAATTTTTGTATCCAACATGTCCAAGTCACCTATGTCATAAATTCGTTAAATCATTACTGGCGACAAGACAAGAAATATTTTGACTAACAAAACCACTTGTGCAAATTTTGTAAAGATTGCCTTTTCTACTTGCTTCACAAATAATTTTATCATTTTTTAGAATAAGACATTTTTCTTTATTAAAAATAACATCATAATTAGAATCACAAAGTTGGCTAACACTTATCAAATTGAACTTAAGCCCTTCAACTAATAAAACATTACTAAGAGAGAAAGAAGAGTTACCAATTTCTCCATTTCCAAGAATTCTTCCATTGCCATTCCCGAACATGACCATGGCTTTTTCTTGGAGCTTGATGTTGGTAAAAAGTTATCTCCTTCCGGTCATATGGCGTGAACACCGACTGTCCACGAGCTATTTTGAGTCTTCCAGAATTGCTATAGCCTCTAGCACCTACAAATAAATTATTTTTAGGTACCCTATAATTTTGGGGTCCATGGGAGTTAGTCTTGAGACCTTTGGGTCTCCAAAAATGACTAAAGATATTTTTTTAATTTATAATTATTTGCATTGTGTCCATTTTTACCACAGTAAAAGGAAGTAATATGTTAGGACTACTAGCACGTATGAAAGTCGGAGCATGCATGGTCATTTTTCTTAGAAGCAGTTTGTAACCAAGTCCAAGTTTGGAATTCTCACTTCTTTGTGCATCAAGAATTTTTTTAACTTTATCCGTACTCAAATTAAACCATTGCACATCGTTTTTCAAATTTTCAATTTCTTTAGTGAGCTTTTGTTTTTCAGAATTTAGAGTATGAACTTTTGCAAAAGTAATAACATGAGCATGATCAAGTAATTTATAAGAAGTAAATAATTTATCCTTTTCTAATTTAATCTCTTTATACTCCTTTTTCAAAAGTTTGTATTTGCAAATAATATCTCTAAATTCATTTTGCAACTCATAATAATCACATTGTAATTCATCAATTAAAGAAGAAGATGAAGAGTTAGAGCATACCTCGTTGTTTTCATCGTCTATGGCCATGAGACCATGTTCAACTTCTTCTTCGTCGGATGTGGCAAGTAGCTCATCCCATGTCTTAGCTTCGGCATTTAGAGCCTTCTTTTTGGGAAAAGGCTTTTTTCTTCTTTTGCTCCTCTTTCGCTAATTTCGGGCAATCGGCTATGTATTGCCCGTGTTTCTCGCATTTGAAACACGAGTTGTCTCTAGATTTTCTTGCCTTATTTTTATTTACAAACTTGGCAAACTTGGCGAATTTTCGGATAAGGGCGGCCGTCTCCTCATCATCTTCCTCGCTAGCATAATAAATATTATTTGAATAAGATGCTAAGTCTTTAGGAATAGGTTGCATACCCGATTGAGAGGTGGATGGTTTGGAATTTTTCCTCTCCTATAGATACACTTCGTAGATGAGAAGGATTCCAATAAGCTCATCAAACTTGAGAGTTTCAAGATTTTGAGATTCCGTAATCGCGGTTACCTTTTCGGACCAAGAACTGGGAAGAGCATTTAAGAGTTTAGTTACATTGTCTTCTTTGGAGCTGACTTTCCAAAGTGCCACAAGATGATTGACTATGTTGTCAAGTCTTTCCACCATTTTTGAAATATTTTCACCCTTAAGCATGATGAAGTTTTCAAAATCTTTAACAAGCATGGTTTTTCTTGCTTGTTTTACTTGCTTTGTGCCTCATAGATAGTTTCTAATTTTTTCCATGCTTCATGTGCAGTCCTTATTCCTCTAATACGATTAACTCGGTGTCGGTAAGAGAACAATACAAAATATTTAAAGCCTTACCGTTTAGAGAAAATGACTTCTTGTCATTATCATCAAATTCCTTGAAGCTCTTGAGTGTTGTGGTTCCATCCTCCAATTTGTTGGTTAGTTGAGCTATCCCTTCAATAACCGCATTCTAAATATCGAACCCACACTCTTATAGAAAACACTCCATTCGGAAAAAAAATATTCCGGTTTGAAGCCATGTGGCTTACGGATGAATCGTGCCAAAAGGTCATAAAAGACGCATGGAGAATGGGAAGTGGGAATGCGGGCATCGGTGCTTTGAAGGAAAAAATATCCCATTGTGGTTGAAACCTTCAAGATTGGGAGAAAGACCATTTTGGAAATATTAATTCCCAAATTACTGAATGTGAAAAGCTACTAAATAACCCCATAAATCACAGGCCCTCAACAGAAATCATCTCGAAGCGAATGCAGATGGAAAAAACACTTCAGAACTTCCTCGCGAAACAGGAAAAAATGTGGCACCAGAGATCGAGGGCCAATTGAATTAAGGATGGTGATAAAAAATACGAGATTTTTTCATAAATTAGCAAATGGGAGATGGGCTAGAAACACCATTGATAAATTGAAAAATTCGATGGGGACTTGGCTTGAGGAGCATCAGGATATCGAGAGGGAGTTTTTGGGCAATTATCAGGGTCTATTTAAAGATTAAACTAATCTGGATATGGGCAGAGCTCTGGATACGGTGAACCACAAAGTGACAGACGGGATGAATGATTTATTGTCACGACCTTTTGAGGCGGATGAAGTGACGGCGGCACTGGCTCAAATGCATCCAACTAAATCTCCTGGCCCATACGGTATGCCAACTTTATTTTATCAAAAAGTTTGGCCCCTTCTGAAATCTGATATTATTTCTGTGATCCTGGGTATTCTTAATAATCATGCGAGCCCTTCTCTTTTAAATAAAACCTTCATCGTCCTTATACCAAAAAAAGGAGCAGATTGTAGCACGGATTTTAGGCCTATAAGTCTTTGTAATGTTATATTCAAATTGGTTTTCTAAAACAATTACTAATAGGCTTAAACTGGTTCTCCCTCATTTGGTTCACCACACACAATCAACTTTTGTCCCGGATCGTCTTATTACTGATAATGCTCTGCTTGCATTTGAGATTTTCCACCACATGAAAAATAACAGAGCTAAAACTCGGGGGTCTTTCGCTTTTAAACTAGATATGTCAAAAGCTTATGATCGAGTCGAGTGGTCGTTTCTTAAGATGGTGATGCTTAGACTAGGAATTAATTAGTCATTTGTGGACCTTATCCTGAATTGTGTGAATACTATTTCATTTTCTATTCTTCTAAATGGTAAGCCGAGTGCCACTTTTACTCCCTTCTGTGGGCTTCGGCAAGGAGACCCACTCTCCACATATCTATTCTTGTTTTGTGCAGAGGCATTCTCGTCGCTCATTCGAAAAGCAGAAAGGGGGAGTAATCTTCATGGAATTAAAGTGAATAGAAATGCTCCAGCTATCTAACATTTATTTTTTGCAGATGATAGTATTATTTTTGGGCACGCCATGGAATAAGAAATAGAAACCACCCGAAACATCATTTCCATATATGAAGGGGCATCAGGACAACGGATAAGTTTTGAAATGTCAGAAATATGTTTCAACCAAGGATTATCACACGATAAGCAGCTTGTGTTGGCCAGAAAGCTTGGGGTCACACTAGTCCATAAGCGTGCAATATACTTGGGTATTCCGGCTATTGTTGGTCGATCAAAAAAGGAGATATTCCAGATTATTGTGGACCGGGTTCGTAAAAAGTTGAAAAACTGGAAAAGTCGATCCCTATCGACAACGGACAAGCTGATATTGATCAAATCCGTGGCACAAATGATCCCCTCCTATCTCATGAGTTGTTTCTCTTTCCCGTCAAATATTTGTAATCAATTAGACTCTATTTTGAGTAATTTTTGGTGGGGTCAATGTAAGGAGGAAAGGAGAATCCATTGGCGGGCGTGGGATATTCTAAGCTGTTCGAAATTAGATGGGGGGTTGGCCCTACGAGACTTCCGTTGTTTTAACGTAGCAATGGTTGCTAAGCAAGGATGGACAATCCTTACGGATCCTTACGGAGGAGAGCTACCTTCTTTCCAAAGTCCTTAAAGCCCAATACTTCCCTCGCAGTACGTTCCTCGAAGCCACAAATGGCCATAATCCATCTTATGTATGGAGAAGCATTATGGTTGGTAGGAATTTGCTGCAACGAGGTATGCGGTGGACTGTTGGTAAGTGATCTCTTGGATGAAGACCATAGAGGATGAGATATCAACAAGATCAGGGAGTTGTTTCACCCAAATGACGTCAAGACATTTTTAACCATCCCTATTAAATACTATAGGAATGTAGACAAACAGGTATGGCATTACACAAAAGATAGAAAGTATTCAATAAAATCTGGATATAAATTAGCTAAAGCGGCATCAGACGAGAGTAACAATGCGGCGTCATCTTCGGGAGATAATAATGGGCTGTGGAAATGGTTATGGAATTTATCGATTCCCCCGAAGGTGCAAGCCTTCTTATGGAAGTGTGCGCACGGCATTCTGCCATCTAAGGCGAATTTAGAAAGAAAAAAAAAAGGGAGTCCATATTGACACCACGTGCATTAGATGCGGCAATGGAATTGGGACGACGGAGCACGCTCTTCGGGACTGTGCATGGGCAAGGTTTTATTGGGCGGCCTCCCCCTTGCGGCTGGATCAGTGCCGCATTATGGACCAAGGCTCAATTATTGATTGGATGAATTTCCTATGGAAGCACGGAGACCCGGATGGACATCCTCTGTTTGCTATGTTGCTTTGGATGTTATGGGATGCTAGGAATAAACTTACTTTCTCAAGTAAGGATGTAAGCCACATGAATTGTTTCAATATGGCAATCAGCAGACTAGAGGAACACAATCGAGCAGCTGAGTTCAATACCCATAAGCTTCATGGAGAATTACGTGATAAGTGGCAGCCGCCTGCGGATGGAGTGATCAAAATAAAGACAGATGCCTCCTTAGTTGAAACTCAAGGCACGGGACTGGGGGCAATTTTCAGAGATAGCAGCGGCAATGTGCTAGTGTCCTTTATGAAGTTGATCGAGAATGTTGGATCGGTAGAGATTGCGGAAGCACTTGTATGTAGAGAAGGAGTCTGGCTAGCGCGGGAGCGGAATATGCGGAAGATCTGTACTGAAACATATAATATCACCTTATACTACAAGTTGAAGAACGGCACCGTCGACCTCTCCTACCTCGGCAATATTGTTGATGACATCCTTTCTATGTTTCATGATTTTGATTCTATTATTCCTAGTTTTGTTAAGCGTACCGGAAATACTCTTGCCAATTCGTTAGCAAAATTCGCTTTTAATTTCAGTTGTAATGAGCCTCAGGTGGGTCCTATACCCAGTGGCGTATCTATGTGGAAACTTGGGGGTACAACTGTACCCCCAAATTAAAAAAAAATCCAACTATAAAAAATAAAAATAATAAATTTGTACCCATATTTTTATAAAAAGAATTAGAAAATTCAAATAAAACAATACAAATCTCCACAATAAAATTTCAAAAATTCAAAAGATTGACTTAACAACTTGAATAAATAAATATTGACAAAAGTCAAAACCTACAAAAATAAAAATACAAAAAAAATAATAATATCAACAATGTTATCAGAAGTATGTTTTGTTGTCACTTGTTTCTTAATTACTCTAGTTATTTCTTTTATATATGTGTATTAATTTTCCATTTATGGTTACATGATTAGCTTTTACAAAATTTTAAACAGTGTTTTGTTGTAAGACTTTAAATATTAAGCAATATTTATATGCATATTTTTTCTAATATCTATCGTACCCCTGTTTTTAAAATCCTGGATCCGCCACTGCCTATACCCGACCATATGGCGGACATGGTTGTTTCGGAGACGATCTTCTAGTTTATAATATAATTGTTTTTCCTCACAAAAAAAAGTTGCAAAATAGTCTACACCTCCACAATATGATGAAAATTCCTGGAGACTTATCATAAATGTAAAACAAGAAATCGGCAAAGTAAGAATGAAATATACGGGGACAACGTGCAACATGCATGTTGCAACATCATCTATATTCTATATTAACGCACACCCCTATCGTGATTAATGAGAAGATAATAGGAAATTCAAGTAATTAATTTGGTGCAATTATATAAATGCTTGTGGAATAAGTAAGCATGAATTATGTCAGCATTTTTCTGTAATTGGTTAAGCATCATTTCCTTGTAATCAGAAATTTAATTAGTTACAAGTTGGCGACTAATTTAGTAATTAGTCTACAATTATTGACGATTTTGATGCAGATGTATTGTCATTTATTATTTTTTGTGCGATGACTCTCTAATGACATCATTTAAATCTGAATTTTTGCAATTCAAAATTGAACTAGTTGTTACTTGTTTTCAATATAATTTCAGACGTCAACACATAAAGAAAATATTAAAAAATTGATTTTTGCATGGTCCCTAAATGCCATTACCATCAAACCAAAGATTGACCTAATTAGAAATTTTCAGAAATTACGTAGTTCTAAATTCTATCTATAAAAACCAGCAGCTGTGAGCATTAATTTGTGTAGACATTGAGTCCAATAAAATTAATTGAACACCCTCCCAAAAAAATCAATCACAAATATGGGTTCTCATCACGCACAATCTAAGCTCCCCGTAATAGAATTCAATGAAAAAAACATGAATCCAGGCACAAATTCCTGGAAATCGACATCGGATTCGGTCCGACAGGCCCTGGAATCGTACGGCTGTTTCGTGGTGGCCTACGACAATTACATGAGTTCGGAGCTGACGTACGAGGAAACGTTCGGGCTGACGGAGGAATTGTTTCGTCTTCCCATAGAAACAAAAAGGAGACACACTTCTGAACTTGCAGGGTTTGGTTATGGTGGTAATTATACTGTCATGCCTTTGTTTGAGTATTTCGGGATTGAAGATTGTCAAACTTTTGAAGCTGCGGAAAAGTTCACCAGCCTCATGTGGCCTGACGGGCATCATAAATTCTGGTAATTAAAATATATATATATATATATGGGGAGGATCAAGTGAGACCATGTCTCTAGGTGAGACACAATGGACTAATCTCAACCATCCCCCACTATTATTCAATGGGTGTGTTTTAATGGATAAAAAATATATTAAAATATTAATTTAATCAACATAAGGGTAATAGGGTAAAATAACATAACAATGTAGTTATAAAAATGGAATCAAATCTCTTTCTCTCTCATCCATCCCTCAAATCTCACGTCTTTCTCTCTCTCTCTCTCTCTCTCTCTCTCTCTCTCTCTCTCACACACACACACACACACACACACGTCTCTCTCCATCTCTCCCTCTCTTTCTCTCTCTCTCTCTCTCTCTCTCTCTCTCTCTCTCTCTCTCTCTCTCTCTCTCACACACACACACACACACACACACACGTCTCTCTCCATCTCTCCCTCTCTTTCTCAGTTCCTCCATTAACGCAAATGGAAGAACTCGAACTGTGAAAAAAAAAACAGTGAAGAAGATGCAATTTATGTTTCAAATGAAAAAACAACGATGAAGAACTGAACTCGTTTATATTTAACCTACACTTTATAAACTGATTTTACAGAGAAAAAAATTGTGAAGAAGAAGATGATTTCTAATCCAAATGAAGAAACAACAATGAATAAGACGATGCATATGTGTTGTAGCGCCCTTTCTAGCTTACTTGAATTTTAATGCGGAAAATAACAAATAAATAAAAATAACTTAAAGAATGCTTAAAATTACGAAATAGTAAAACTTTTACTTCGTTCGAAAACTTTGCAGCGGAATAAATACCGATAATTACTAATCCAAAACACTCATATAGAAAATAAAATGACATTCGATGTTTAATAAACTAAAAAGTCGAAACTTTAAACATAAAAAATCTAATTCCATTGACATGGGTTCCTCGAGTCACTGCACCCAACCATCTCTTTCCTCTCATGCATTCTCATCTGAAAAATTCAACATTCGTGGAATTAGCTAAAGGAGCTCAACAAGTAACCTCATGCATGAATGCATGCCTAATGCAATATCTTTAACTTTTATAGCTTAAAAAGAATTTACATTTTTCTTGCTTAAATATTTTCTTTCATAACTTTCTTTCGCATAAAACTTTGTCTTTCGTTACATGAAACATTCTTAGGACGCGAGCTCACTTGGTAACACATTGTTCTAATCAGGGTCGCAGTGGGCCTTGTTATTTGGAACACGTGATTTTGCCCGAAGGCCCATTTCTATTCATTTTGCCCGAAGGCCCATTTCCATTCGTTTGCCCGAAGACCCTTTTCCTTGAACATTAACATTACATGGTCGGAACGCTGGTCCCCCTCGCCCATTTCCCACTCACTCCAGCATCATAGAACAATGTGCACCCATTTCTTTAGAAAAACATTATTAATATTTGACTTTACTTAATCTTTGTATGCTCGTGAAATGCTATGAACATATATTAACATGATGCATGAACCTGAGTGATGCAACTTGAATTGAATACGAACATAAACTTTAAGAGCATAAATATAATGATTAAACCACATTACTTAGCAAACATATAAAAAGTAAACATGACTTGAAATATAAAAATGAGGATGAACCTCCATTAATGATACTCAACATTAATTGGGGAAAATCTTACATTCAGCTAGTTAGGGAAAAACCCTACGTTCAACTAGTTAAGGGATAAACCTATATTCAATTAGTTAAGGAAAATCCTACATTCAATTAATTAAGGGAAAACCCTATATTCAATTAGATAGGGAAAACCCTAATACACACCGGCGATGCAACCTAATTTGAGATATTCGAATTAGGGTTTATATTGTGGAAGAGAATTTTGATTGCAATTTTTTTCACAGGTTAGAGATTTTTCGGAGGTTAATGATTTGTTTAATTTAGGGTTCACAACTTGCAATTTGGGAACGCTAAGCCCCTATTTGGGTGGGAGATTAATGACAACCTAAATTGCCGAAAATACCCTTAAAAAAAGGGGCGTGCGTGTCACGTGATGGAATCCCGGTGGAATATTCCATCGCCGGTGTGTATTAGGTTGCATTTCAACAAATTCGTTTAGTTTAGGTACTATTTTCACAAAAAAAATAGTACATGACTAAAACTGCAATAACCCTATAGTACAGGTTGCAAAAAATCAATAACCCTAAATATAATAATTAAACCACATTACTTAGTGAACATATAAAAAGTAAACCTGACTTGAAACATATAAATGAGGATGAACCTACATTAAAGATACTCAACATTAATTGAGGAAAATCTTACATTCAGCTAGTTAGGGAAAAATCCTACGTTCAACTAGTTAAGGGATAAACCTATATTCAATTAGTTAAGGAAAACCCTACATTCAATTAATTAAGGGAAAACCCTATATTCAATTAGCTAGGGAAAACCCTACATTCAATTAATTAAGGGAACACACTATACTCAATTAGTTAGAGAAAAACCATATATTCAATTAGCTAGGGGAAAACCCTACATTCAATTAATTAGACATGTTTGTTCATTAATTATATCCATATCGATACTTACATGCTTATCGAAACTACTAGCAATTTCAAATAACTAACAATTGCATATAAATAAATTGTACAGTTCTACACCAATTGACCCATTGACCCACTAGCACTACCTCAACGTGAAGCCACGTTCACTTCTACCATTTAGTTTATTACAAAGTTAATTCCTGTAAGTATATGATAGATTGTAGAAACAATTAAAAGCTAATCTAACTATTAAGACATATATAATTCATTACAGATTGTAGAAACAATTAAAAGCTAATCTAAATATTAAGACATATATAACTCATTCCATCCAATTACGTAAACCACTGCCACTTTGATAATCTTATAAAACTATCATTTTATCTAGCCATAAATATGAACATCGCGTACGAACACAAGAGTACGATTAAACATAGCTGAATTTCCATAAGCACATGTATTAGTATATATAAAGGGCAACGAGCAATCAAGTTTAACATAATAATACCTTACCTGTAGTTCTACGTGAAACTAAAGAGATTACTCGCCTGTTCGACTTAGGTGTAGTAGAATCATTTTCAGGCCTCTTTCGAATAAATCGCGTTGGGAAAGTATCCTCTCTTTCTTCTTTCTCCTTTCTTTTCTTCTTCTCGTTTTCTCTCTGGCCGATTCCTCTTCTACTAACTATCGTGTCTTTTGTGTATTCTGTGTGTGTTTTACGTGTTTTATATCTGTATTTTAACCTACTCTCAATTGGGCTAGGTTTAGGGTACATGGGCCTATAATCAACTTACTAATAATGTGGGCCTGATTTAATACTCTATATTAATTAAAAGTCCAATTATTCATTATAAGGCTCAAATAAAATAAATTAACAGTCCAATTAAAAATACTCTCTTCTTATCCGTAATTTAACAAATTAACTATCTCGTAAATTATTAATAAATTTCTAATTGTCTATTATTATTCCATAAAATAAACAAATAACATGATTAATAAAATTCTTATTAAGGCATGAAAATCTGGGTCGTTACATGTGTAGACATCAATGGAGAACTCGAAACTGACCATTAACATAAACTCTTAAAAAACTGTAATTTTCACGAATAAGACGATGCATAGATACTTATGAAATAATGTATAAATACTTATGAAACGTTGCATAGATAATTATGAAACGATGCATATGTCTATAGGATCTTACATATTTGAAAATATGCAACAAAAATCTACTAAATATGCATTATCTGAAAACTATCTATGCAACGTAAAAAAACTAATATGTAGTACAATATACCCAACTATGCAAGACGTCATAAACTATGCAACAAAATCAACTAACTGTGCATTATCTAGAAACTTTCTATGCAGTGTGGAATATCTAAATATGCAGTACATTATGTAACATGTCATTTTCATAATTTCCAAAAGCAACATCCCATTTTCATAACTAAATATTCATTATATTGAACCTATATATATGCAGTGTAGAATAACTAAATATGCAGTACATTATATTCAATTCTGTATTATTTTCGTAAAACAGTGCCAACAAAACAACTAAATATGCATTATTTGATGTCTAATTATGCAGTAGAAGAACCCTAACTACACTGTAAAATAAAAATATTTGGAAAGAAAATAGGTTCCTTAAATTCCGCCACAAAATCCGGTAGTTTCAATCTCAGCCCATAAAACCCGTTGGGACCACTATTTTGAATTACAAAATTACCACCTTACCTTTAAATTGGCGGAAATCAGGGAAATTAAAAAAAAAAACTGAATTAATCACATCCCTTATATATAGGTATTGGATCATATGTGGCAAGGGTCTTACCATGTGGCAGTGTGGACAAATCTAAGCCACAATCTTGTTTAATCCTAAGGCCCATGTTTTTTCGATTTTTTAATTTTTTTTATATTCAATCTAGCCCATTTAAGGGCATAATAGGAATTTTATACACATAACAACCCATTCGTTTTTGGTAACCCCACCATAACCCCTTTTTTTGGGATTTCATTCAATCTATTCCAAAGAGAATATTAGATGGCAGAGGCCGTTGTCTCCATCACTCTAGAAACAATATGCAACCTTCTTGTAGAAGAAGCGAAATTCAACTTCGGAGTAAGATCCGAGGTTCAAGCTATCCAGCTGGAGCTTCAGCGAATGTGGTCTTTCCTGAAAGACGCTGATTCCAAACAAGACGCATATGAAAGAGTCCACAATTGGGTTTCCCAAGTCCGAGAGGCAGCCTACGATATCGAGGACAATGTTCTCGTTTTCGTTGCTGCTAAGGTTGCGTCCAGGCTGTTGAGGATTTCTAGAAATGTTTTCAGAAAAATGGATTGTTTCTTCAGGGAAATGGTCACCACTTACAGAGTTGGTTCCCAAATTTCAGATATCAAAAGCAGGATTTATGGGATCACGACGAGCTTACAGACTTATGGAATAAGATCGATTACTGATCCTGGAGAAGGGACAACTATGAGGAACGCGAGGATTTTCGATTTGAGGCAGTCTTATTCCCATGTAGTCGAAGAAGGTTTTGTCGGATTTGAAGAGTGATGGAGACAACAACCTCTGCCATATGGTTATAAAGCACCGAAGTCTGCATATGTATACACCAAAATATGCTTCCAATGTACAATATTGTCAATATTTTTATACCAACTTAAATACAAGTGTTTAGTCTGAAATAAACATCCAAACACGTCATATTTCATGTTATATTAGCTCCAAAATATGCATATCTATACACGAAATTATCCGTTCAGAGCACAATATTATAAACATTTGTACACCAAAATATTGCGTCAATGAAGAGTGAGAATCCATTTTTTTCCTCATTATTAGGCGTATCTGTTATGGAAATCTGATATTGAATATATCCCCTGATTCTAGGAAAGTAAATATGGTATTAGTTTTACACCATTTTGATAGTTACCGATTAGCACCAAAATATGCATATCTATACACGAAATAATGCGTCCAGAGCAATATTATAAATATTTGTACACCAAAAAATTGCGTCAATGAAGAGTGAGAATCTGTTTTTTTTTTCCTCATTATTAGGCGTATCTGTTATGGAAATCTGATATTGAATATATCCCTTAATTTTAGGAAAGTAAATATGGTATCATTTTTACACCATTTTGATAGTTACCGATTAGCACCAAAATATGCATATCTATACACGAAATAATGCGTCCAGAGCACAATATTATAAACATTTGTACACCAAAAAATTGCGTCATTGAAGAGTGATAATCCATTTTTTTCCTCGTTATTAGGCGTATTTGTTATTGAAATCTGATATTTAATATTTCCCTTGATTTTAGGAAAGTAAATATGGTATTATTTTTACACCATTTTGATAGTTACCGATTAGCACCAAAATATGTATATCTATACACGAAATAATGCGTCCAGAGCACAATATTATAAACATTTGTACACCAAAATATTGCGTCAATGAAGAGTGAGAATCCATTTTTTCCTCATTATTAGGCGTATCTGTTATGGAAATCTGATATTGAATATATCCCTTGATTTTAGGAAAGTAAATATGGTATTATTTTTACACCATTTTGATAGTTGCCGATTTGCCCTTTTTACACATAAAATATATGAAAAATGGTGTATTTTTAGGCCTAATCTGAACCATTGATTGAATAGGATGGATGGATGGGATCTGTCCACACTGCCACATGGTAAGAGGCTGCCACATGATATCCTATCCCTATATATATATATATATATATATATATATATATATATGGATAGGATCTCGTGAGACAATCACTTTTCGTAAGGCCGTAAACTGAGATCAAAAGGAATAAATTAGATTAAATATTTAATTTAATTACAAAAAAGAGTAAGTCTGTAAAATTACAATAAAATGTAATCTCCTTACCATTAAATATGAGTAGATAAAAATGGAAATAAAATCAAACAATAAAAATCATATTCCATACATATATCAATTCCACAAAAATCTACATCAATCCCACAATCAAATCTCTCTCTCTCTCTCTCTCATAGTTCCACCATTAACGCATAACATAATTACTGTGACTTTAATGCATATTTAGAATAAATATATTGAATATATTAGTTATCATACACTACATAGTTAGTTGTTGCTTAATGCATACATGGTTATAATATGCTACATATTCATATTTTATTTTGGTGCATAGATAGTAATGAGACAATATTAAGTTAATTGTTGTTTGATGCATATATAATTATAAGACAATTAACAACTAGTTATTGTTTGATGTATAATTATTTATTATTTTATGCATATTTAACTGTAACAAAATGCATATTTAGTTAGTGAATGATGCTCGATACACTGCATACTTGGTTTGAATGGATTGCATATTTAGAATACATATATTACTTATATTGTGGAAACTTACTGCATAATTATGTTTATTTTAGTGCATACATAAAGGAAAGGGGGAATTTTTTTAGTACCCACTATGGATAGTGGGTACTCTTTTATATCCACCTAGATAATAAAATTCTTTTCTACCCAAATTGGCCAAATTACCCTTCCTTAAAGTTGGTGGTTTTTGAATTTTAAAATTGAAGTCATCATTATACACATTAAACCGTAGACCGTATAATAACCGTATACAACACACACACTCCAAGACAACAAACAAAAAGCAAAAGGTAAAGAAAACAAGGAAAAACTAGAGAGAAAAATCCTATCGTGCCCTAATCGTGCAAAGAAGAAAAAGTGGAGAAATCAATGGCTTCTCAATCGCGCCCCGCCGCCGTCAACTCCTCCGCCGCTGCTGTCACCTCCTCCGCCGCTACCGCCGACTCCTCCGTGCCCTCCTCCTCTACTCCCGAACAGGTACTTCTCATATATTACCTCTCATTTTCGAAATATATATTAAATATGATGTTTTGGGAAATATGAATTTTAGTTGATAATTTTCGAATATATGTAGAAAATGCTTGAGAATGTGAAATATTTGAGTTTATTTGTTAGAATGTTCGAAACAGATGAAGTTTTTGGTTGTGTTTTGGTTTAGATTGTTCGAAAATGGAGTATTTCGGGTTTATTTAGGGCACGATAAGACGAGGAAGACGAAGTGGCACGATATGATAAATATATCGCGCCCTATATCGTGCCGTGTTTATTTTTTGGCCCGATATCGTGCCGGGGGTTTAAATTTGGCACGATATTGTGCAGGGGTTTAAAGTTGACCCAATATCGTGCTGGGTTTATTTTTGGGCAAGATATCGTGCCGTGTTTCAAAATGGGCACGATATCGTGTCGTAGTTTCAATTACATGTTGTTTTTTCCATTTTTCATTGCGTATATCGTGCCATGTATTTTGCTGCTATATGGTGTGGAACAATATTGTATAAATCGTGTTGCATTTCGTGCCTAGATATCCATATCGTGTTACATGCTATTTTTTCCATAATTATTGTTATTGTTTTCTTTCAGTTTTTCACTACATTTCTTCAATATTTCAATAATTCATCTTACTAAATTGCAATTTTTTAATATTGTTGTAGGTCGGTCCACAGTGGTTGAGACCCTCGTATCATCGAGAGAGGGCCCACATTGTGGGATACGTTCGATCGAATATTATTCAGACCATCAGAGATGAGTTGCGGGAGATCAGTGGTGATTTATATAGTCAGTTTAGACAGTCGGCTTTCGGATATTTTATGGATTTTGGGTATGACAGAGCCAGTTGTAATGCGGCACTGCATGCATTAGTTGTGATGGAGGTGCGTGTGCCGGACGCTCCGGAATCGGAGTGTTGTTTCCACGTCGGAGAGCAGACTATCAGATTCTCTCGGCGTGATTTTGCTATGATGCCGGGATTGCGATTTTCAGGGTCCACATTTGACCTTAACAGTGATTTTGAGGTACCCGAGACTGGTATATATAGACGGTATTGGCCTAGGGGTGACCGGGTTACCGCCGCGAATTTACGTGATTTATTTGCTGTTGGCACCTTCCGTGACTCACCAGACGATGCCCTGAAGGTGGCAAAGGTGTTATTTGCCTTTTACATGATACTGTGTTTCGATGGCCGAAAGCCGTAGTAGTGGACCGTTGGTTGTGGTTTTTGATCGAGGGCGATGCACGCGATGGGAGACGTTCCTTGGGGGAAATACTCCTTTCGAGATATTGATGCATTATATTCGGCGATTTGCATGTCGTTTACGCCACCTGGCCGATATCGAGGAAGTTCCACCTAGATATCGGCCACCTTCTTATCATTTTTATGGGGCCACTTACGTCTTGCTGGTACGTATATGTTTTTATTTTATTTATATTTGTACTTAGTTTTTTAAATATTTAAAAAATCTTATTTTTCATACTTATCAATGTTCTTACAGATTTGGGCATTCGAGGCGATACCTCGCCTGGGTAATGCCTGGGCGACTCGAGTATCCGACACCCAGTTGCCTAGGTGCCTTCGTTGGAGGTTTTTGAAGACCGCTATTGACATGACAGATTTTTTCTTTGACACGGTATGTATTAACATTGTTTACTTATTTATTTATTTAATAATTAATTTATTTTTTATTAATTTATTTATATTATTTACAGGCTTTAGTGTGTCATGAGATATTGGATCCGACCGAGGATGAGCTCCAGCAGATATATATGGAGCGAGTCGATGATCCAATTATTTTGTTAGGTCCTCCTCAGTTCATCCCGAGGGAGAACCGATTTTTAGGTGCTGGTGCTGGGAGGGGCAGGGGCAGAGGCAGAGGTACGAGTACAGATTCGACAGCCCCAGCTCCTATGCGGGGGCAGAGGTAGTCCGCTTCGGGGGCGGTCGAGCAGGCAGGGGGAGGGGGAGAGGTAGACTGTTTTGCAGGCCGACACTACTACTCCTACAATTCGAGGCGGAGAAGCGGCCTAGGGCAGATGGTCCATCATCCCATCGGCCGATGATCCTTTAGATGGCGGACGGATGACGATCGATCCGCCAGGATACTCGTGTTGATCCATCGTCCACACGGCGACTATGCGCGCGATGATCCACGATCTGCCAGGATACTCGTGTTGATCTATCTCGTGAGTTGTGACGATGATATGCTAGCACTGATTCGGGGTGTTATGCAGCAGATTAGCCAGTTCGAGAGACACACAGAGGAGCGGTTCGCTCGATTGGAGACACGAGTCGATGATGCCATTTCTCGGTTAGAGACTGTCATCTCAGAGGAGGGTTCTCGCTTGGACAGACGCCTAGATCAGGAGATAGGTCGGGTTCCGAACCTTGTTCAAGAGGAGATTAGGCGTCTATTCCCATACCTTGATCAGTACGATGACTTCGTACATGGCAGTCAGAGATATCCGAGCCAGTCATTGCAGCAGACATCTCCTCCTCCTCCTGCCATGTCGACTCCTCCTCTGACAGTATCGACTCTTCCTCCGGCAGTATCGACTCTTCCTCCGGCAGTGACGATTCTTCCTCCTTCTCCACCTCCTCGGGCCATGTCGACTCCTCCCCTCCTTCGGTAGTGACGACTCTTCCTTCTCCTTCGGCCATGTCAACTCCTCCTCCTCATCCGGCATTGTCGACTCCTCCTCCGGCAGTATCGACTCTTTCTTTGGCAGTGACGATTCTTCCTCCTCCTCCTCCGGCCATGTCGACTCCTCCCCCTCCTCCGGTAGTGACGACTCTTCCTCCTCCTTCGGCCATGTCGACTCCTCCTGCTCATCCGGCATTGTCGACTTCTCTTCCGCTATTGTCGACTCCTATTATGCCCGTGTTATCACATTCTCCGCGACCACGAGTGTCAGTCACGATTCCGAGGCCATTGCCGTATCCTATTCGAGCTCCCTCTCTGACACTCGTGGTTTCTGGTCCACGAGCGCCCTCTCCAGATTTGCCCTCACCGCCTACTTCCTTGATCCAGGTTCGGGATAGGCAGCCGTCGCGGCATATTCGCAGCCCATTCAGGGATCCTAGGTCTCACAAGCCAGCCCCGATCGAGAAGGAGTTTACCCGCTTCTTAAAGTCTAATGAAGAGTAAGTAAATATTTTTGCATTTGTCTTATCGTCTTAGTATTAACATCTTATATTCCACTGTCTTAATATTTGAGGGTCCAATTGCAGGAGGAACGTGGGGCTTATGTACCTTGTTGGGCCATCATTTTTTAAGGAAATGGCGGATCCAACGATAGAGTTGGAAAATGATGTAAGTTTCTTTTGCATTATTTAGTTGATGAATATTTTATCGATTAATATCGATTTCTTTCATTTCTGTACAGCATATAAATGCATACCTGTCCATACTACAGTTCGATCCCCATTTTCTTGGGGTTGAGCCTCATGAGAAGCAAAGGGGGACTTATAGGATTGTATCTACGACATTTTCGGTAAGTTTATTTATTATGTGTCTCGCATTTCACTGTAAACATAATAAATGATACTTGTTAGCTTATAAACATTTTTCAATGTGTAGGATTCCATACGACTTATATGGAATGGTATGCATGGTACGGATCCCGCCGACACAAGATATGATGACCGGCGACCATGGAGGAGATTCCTCCGGACAGAGCCGGATGAGTTGGTAAGGGTTGTCCAAAGACGGATCTCCGGATGGGGTAATCCTGGTCCATGGAGTCTTGCATCATGTGGTATACTTGAATTTAATTATTTTTTTGGCTAGTTTATTCATTTTTTTCATTCAAAAGTTTTTGATTATTTACTGATTTTGTTTTCCCCCAGGTGTACATGATCGTCAATTTGTCGGGCCATTTTGTCATGTGCAGACTGGATCTACAAAGGGCCAAAGTACATATGTACGACTCTGTACGTGCCCGATACACAGATGATAGTTTTGCCAATCGGCGTGCCGACACACGTCCCCTCCGTCGCATGCTCCCATGTGTACTCATTCGCGCTGGCTACTACGCCGCCTTAGGTAAGGTGCCTGTCCGCCGCGAGTGGGAACTTGTCCATGCGCAGCCGAAAGATTGTTTTTCGCATAACGACCCCACCAGTTGTGGTGTATTTGCCATACATTCCATCATTAGTTGTATCACACAAAAGATTAATAGGAATTATGTGGAGCAGTCGATTCCAGAGATAAGGAAGAATATGGCACAACAAGTTTACCAGTACAGTACTGATAGTAGTACTTGGGAGTTGTAGTACATATTGTTGTATATCTTCTAAATATTTTGAGTTATTTAAATTAAATATTCATTTTGTTTAAAAAAACAAGAATTCTTTAAATTAAAAGAGTTACAATTAGCAGATAAGAAATCAACAAAAACGAGTAATGTTAAAAACTACAATTGGGCATAATATATATCGTGCCACTTATATAATAGGGCACGATATATCGTGCCTTATATAGTTGGCACGATATATCGTGACTTATATAGTTGGCACGATATATCGTGGCAAATATAGGGGCACGATATATCGTGACTTATATAGTTGGCACGATATATCGTGGCAAATATAGGGGCACGATATATCGTGCCAACTATATAAGGCACGATATCGTGCCAACTATATAAGGCACGATATATCGTGCCAACTATATAAGGCACGATATATCGTGCCCTATATTTGGCACGATATCGTTCCCTATATAGTTGGCACGTAATATCGTGCCCTATGTTTGGAACGATATATCGTGCCATATATCGCACTATAAAGGGCACTACTGACATGATTAACACATTTAGACTACTGAGTTTCAGCTCTTAGTGTGTTTTTCTAGAAAATAGTGTTACATTTGAAATAAACTTTTGCCTAATTTTCATCATTCGGACGTCTCGGACATTTTCTACGGGTATGATCATCTGCTCGGCATATTCCACATTTCTTCTTACTATGCACTTGTCTTGAAGGACCCGGCTGTATCATTGAGGCACTTTCGCGCTCATCGAGCGGCAATGACATAGTGCATTTGACGCAATTGTGGCCAGCACCCCCACACCTTGAACAAATTTGACTCTTACGTGAACGACTACTTGATGATTCAACAGCGGAATGAACTCTACTTTGTCTAGGACGACCTGCTTGTCTCGGGTTATTTGGAGGGTTGCATACTAAGTCTCGTACCTCTTGTGGTAGAACCCATTGATAGGCGTGAGTTTTGCATGTATTTTGAGGCGTATTTCGAGCTATAATGATGAGTAAACATGCATATACTCGTGTTAAATGTACATATTCACTCCTTGTGGAAAAGATATTACACTTTGCTTATTTTGTAGGAATTTCATGATATTTGAAGCCAATTGAATACGAATACGAGGAAAGGAAAGTGGAAACACGGAGAATTGAGTGGACATACGAAAAGTGAAGCCTAAAAGAGCGAAAGTTGAGCGTTTACGGAAAAGACAGGGGGCACACGGGTTGGGCGTGCCTCAACAGACCACCCGTGCACCCCTGTATAAGGATTATTGGAGCTGCAGCATGGCGCACGGGTAGCCCATGCATGGGCGCACCACCCGTGCGTCCTATAGAGGATCAGATTATTTCACCGGAGTGGCGCACGGGTAGGCCGTGCTCCGACGCACCACCCGTGCGCCCTACAGAGAGTTGGGGTATTCCAGCAGGGTGGCGCACGGGTAACCCGTGCGTGGGCGCACCACCCGTGCGTCTGCCTTGAATCCCATAATCATGACATTAAGCCCTAAACATGATGGGGAGTATAAAAAGGCTTTTTGGGGGGCGCACACTGGGACATTCTGGCATTTTTGAGATCTACAACACAAGACAAGAGTCAACTCTTGGAAGGAGACATCAAGGAGACAATCGGGTTGCATCGGAGCTTGAAGAACGGAGATATATCGAGAGATTGTCGACGTTCCTAAGTTTTCTTGCTTCTCTTTTAGTTTCAATCTTTTATTTTCATTTGTAATGACTTTAAACACTTTGTTTATAAGTTGTTTAATCATGTGTAGCTAAACTCTTGTGATTTCCGGGTTTTGGAAGTAGATTAATGAACTCTTGTTGGATGTTTTAATCTTAGTTGAAGTTATTATCTTGAAGCCTATTTGAGTATTTTGAGCTTATTCTTGTTTTATCACTTGATCAATGATTTAACTTGTTTGATATATTGATTCATAATTCGAGAGATGAGTTTCAATATTAGATCTTGAATACTCGACACAAATATTTGCATGAATCGAGAGGTTTGTAAATATTTGTGAGGATATTTGATCTTTTGTGCTTTTGGGAGTTGAATGCTTTATGTTGAGTAGAGATGCTAGCATAAGTATTTCAATCTACGTTTTATATGCATCTCGAGAGATAGGATAAAATAGTTTTGTGATCGTCTTATAGGAACATTGATAATAACTTGGCTTGATTAAACCGGACAACAAGAGGATTATTAATCGAAACCTTAACTCGGAAATCCATTACATTATCTTGATACTTCTTTCATTTGTGTTATCTTGTTCTTGTGTTTTAGTGATTTAAATTGTCTTAATCTCAAAACAACAATCATCAAATTTCGATCGTCTAAATAAAAATAAGACTATCTTGGTTAAATACTTAGCATATTAATTTATTAGTCTCCGTGGATACGACCTTGCTACCCTATTCGATAACGTACACCGTACACTTGCGGTGAAGCTAAAAATATAGGCGAACACCCATTCACTCGGATCAGGAACTGGTAAAACTTCCCCCGCCCACATTTTTTGAAGATTTTCATTTTTATAATAATGGGCAGCAAATGAATAGATATTGAGGTTCGCCTTCCTGCACAAATTAACAAACAATTATTTGAAAATATTGAACGAATTATGTGAAAATATTGATACAAATTTTAAATTTCTTTATACCTAATTGCTGCAGATGCATGGGCGCAAGGCATCAAT
This sequence comes from Rehmannia glutinosa, assembly GCA_016081115.2. Taxonomy (NCBI): domain Eukaryota; kingdom Viridiplantae; phylum Streptophyta; class Magnoliopsida; order Lamiales; family Orobanchaceae; genus Rehmannia; species Rehmannia glutinosa. Next base: position 6,817,763 of record CM071933.1, on the reverse strand, counting down.
TCATATTCAAATTCTCGACAGCTGCACGTTCGTTGGGATAAGTCAACCAAATAGGTCTTTGTTCCATCTTTAACCTTGTACTTCACATTACCAAGACATTGTACATCCATTCTACGACCTATCTCAACTGCATCACTTAATCTTTTGGTTGCTTCGAGTGTTAGCTCTTGATCTCTTTCATTAGCGGCGGTCGTGCGTTCATAAAACCACTTTTCAATAATAGTCCGAGCACACTCAAGCACAGAACAAACAGGTAACTTTCTAGCCCATAATAACCGACTATTGAAACTCTCAGCTGAGTTTGATGTCATGAACCTATAACGCCGGACAGGACACTTAACTCGAGACCATTTGTCTTCCCCTGCACGTTCTAACTTCTTAAACGCACCCGTCTCACCAGCAACTTTTATGTTCTCAAAATACTTATCATAATCTTCACGGCGGTATGAATATGCTGCATTCCTAAACATTGCTACTATATGTTGACCGTATTAAGCCAAATTACTCTGCAAATGATAAGTGCAAAGCCCATGTGATGCTTCAGGGTATACTGCTTTTATGGCATTATTGATACTCTTGTGCTGATCAGAAACAATAAGTAGATCACGACGGTAATTATAAGCATCTCTCAACTGTCTCAAAAACCATGTCTAGGAATCGTCGTTTTCAACATCCCCGATTCCAACCGCAAGTGGGAAAATCTGTCATTACCATCTTTTGTTACTGCCACAAACAATATTCCCCGGTACTTGCCTTTAAGGTGTGTTCCATCAATCACAATAAGCGGCCGGGCATTGTTTCGGAATCCGATGATTGATGCATGCAAAGCAAAAAACACGTACTTGAATCTATTAAAATTATCCGACTTCCATCTAGTTACCGATCCGGGATTCATTAAATTCAACATGTGTAAGTATGCCAGAATTAGATTGAATGACTTGTTGCTATCTCCATATATCAACCCAAAGGCATGATGCTTAGCACTCAACGCAACATTATAACTCATTTTAAGCCCATGTCGCGATTCCAACTCGCTATCATATCTCTTGCACGAGCGCAGAATGTTCCACTAGTAATCTAAATGCAAAATACGCACCAACTACTTTAGAATGCACCCGCCTAGATGCATTGTCATTCACATTTAACCCACATCCATGGTGCTTGTCAAACTTCCCTACTCTCCAAATACCATCCTTTCCATATGCACGCATTCGAAAAGGGCATCGTTCATACTTGCATATTGCATGAAAACGAGTCTTATCCGAGCGTTCAACTCGATACTCGACTTGATTTTCAAGGTGATACATGCCTAGTGCGATATCCAATTCAGTTTTGCTCATGTATGTTGCTCCTTGGCGCAATGTCCCACCAGATGCTTCCAACCTAGCAGGTTCTTCGGGAGGAACTGAAACGCGTGCGAGAGTGTACCAGAATCACCCAACTTCGTCTGTGGGCACTATTGTTTCGCCCATATTGTCTCTATGGATATCTGGATGTATGTTATCACCTCGTACTTCTGCTGCATCTTGGTTTTGATTTTTCGAAATACTTCTCTCCGCTTCACGTCTCCACTCACAAAATTCCTCAAATTCAAGACGTTCTTGGTCATTTTCAAATTGATTATTAGCTTCAACATCAGTACCAACATCACCAGCAGTGTAGTTCTCACCAAAATCATCTGGACTGTAGTTTGCACCATAATCAACTTCATTATTATCACAATCAACATCAACCTCAAAATTATCACAATTAACATCAGTATTATCACAACCCATATCAGGATAATAGCCATCTTCATTGCTTGGCCTTATACTAGGTCCCAGACAATTGATATTTGGAACATTAACTGTAGGTGATAGTGGACGCGGATGATCAATAATTGGAACATCAACATTGTTCATATGCATAAAAGGTGCTCCACTAGGCCTTACTGCATGACTATATAGATTGATGTGCGGTACACCGTATTATTGAAAACCAAGATATTGCATGTAGTTGTAATTAGGCCCAATGACTGTTGAAAAATCATTCTGACTAGCCATTAGTTGCATAAAACTTCCACCAACACCTTGTTGACATTCAACGCTCAACTCGATTATGCCTGATCGACCTCCCAATACATTATGCGAACTAGTCTCACCCATCGTTTTTCTTTTCAATGTTACAAAAACAACTGGTAACTCGGTGTTCCCAAACGCAATTTCAATGTCATCATTGTTTTTCAACTTTAACTTCCCAAGTTTGTTTCCAGAAATATCCACAAGTGCATGCATTACACAAACGTAAACGCCCCTATCAACATCAACAACACCATAAACCTCCTCCAATATTTCACTATAATTCATTTTGTCCGGTTTAATACGTACAACTTCTTCTTCACCATTTTTATATTCTAAACCTTCCCAATGAGCACCAAATCGAACAACAACATAGCGAGAGTTCATCTACATACAGAGAAAAAATATTAAAATATGCAAGAATACATAAAAAAGGGCCTGTTTTGTACTGGGGCACGATATCGTGCCCATTTTTCATTGAGGCACGATATCGTGCCTAATCTACAAAACAGGCACGATATATCGTGCCTAATGTAGGGCACGATATATCGTGCCATATATTAAGCACGGTATTTCTAATGAGGCACGATATCGTGCCCCAGTACAAATAGGCACGATATATCGTGCCTTGTGTTTTCATAAATGCAGAAACTTTTTTCTTTCACAAAACACTTCACATATTTTGCAAATATATTGGTCTTGAACGATTTAAACAAGGTTAAGTAATTAGGAGGAGAAGAACATTACCTTGTTATTCGATTTTTTGGTGCGATTTTTGTGATTAAAGACCACAAAAATAACTTCTTGATATTTTGTGAAGAAGAAGAATAAGAAGAGAGAGAAAAAATGAAGAGCAAAATAGAAGGGGAGGGTTCACGTATGTATTGGGAGTATTTAGTTGCAAGAGAGAAAAATACAAATATACCTACTTTTTTGGGTTTGCATTTAAAGCATCAAGGATATTGTGGTAAAAGAACACCAAAAGTGGGTAGAAAACTATATTTTTTATCCTACATGTCAAAAAACTCTCTCACCTATCCCTAGTGGGTAGTTTGCCCTATTTGCTCTAAAGGAAATATATTGCATATTTAGAATCAATATGATGCATATGAAAAATATTAAACTTAATAGCGGGAGTTTTCATATCAGATATCACAATCCCTTAAATCATGGAAGTGAACAGTCACGTTTCTAAAAAAGTGCCAAATAATAAAAGTTCTAAAATACCCTCAATGAAGGAAAATAAATAATTAAAAAATAAAAAATTCAAAATAATCTCATCCATTGGTTTTGACAAATAAAGGGTTGGAATTTGTCCACATTGTCTTACACAGAGACCACTGTCTCATTTGATCCAATACCTATATATATACATACATATACATGCATTAGAGATGTCAATAAGGGTTTGTCTCTAAGGGCCGACCCTAGCCCGGTCCTCTCTTATAACATGAGGTTTTTTTAGCTCGTGCCTAATTGGCCCTAGGGCCGGCCCCTTAGGGCTTTTTTTCAATAATTGTTTTTGATATTTATAAATTTTTTGTTGTAATACTACCAAATCCAATCTTTGATCTCATTTATATATTACCATTTAATTTTAGCAATTTATTAAATCCGATCTTTGATATGACTCTAAAAATATTCGATCTTTAATCTCATTTATCATTCAGTCTTAGTAAATACAAATTTAAAATTTGTATAAATTTGTAATGATTACACAATAGATTAATAATCCATTATAGAATTAAAATATATTTGTAATGTATGGATAATTATTTAGTCAAAAATAATTGAAATAACTATATTAGGGCATGTCCAGTCCTAAACCAAACAAAAACCTCATGCACAATTTTTTATGTGCCACGTCGATGCTACATCATAAGTAAAAACTCCACATATTTTATAAACCTTTCTCTACAATCCATAAACATTTTCAACCACTTTTTATGGACCCCGCCATCAATTTACAATTAATAATTATACATTATTTATTTTTATATATATTCCTTTAATATCCTTATAAAAATATATATTTTTATAATTATTTAATTAATATAATTTATTAAATGTTTATTAATAAATATCAAAATTAAATTTGCATGAAATTTTTTTTTTCATATAAATTGATAAAATATTATTAAAATCTTAGATTTTGACATTGCGATAATTCAGTAATATGTAACATATATATGAAAAAAAATTGAATACAACAAATTAAAATCAAGTTATTGAATATAAACACAACAATCAAATGAAAGTTTCAACTATTGATTATAATATTGAATAATAATGCAACAATCAAAGAAAAAACAAAAAGAAAAAGCCATGTGTGGGGTGATGTGATATAATTTGGTTTATATCAGGTTCATAAACATGAAACAGTTTTTTCCATGTCATCATAAACCATTTACCCACAATGGGATGTGGTTTAAACAAACCAGTTTTTACCTTAAAAACTTCAACATAAACCTTGCATTGGAGATGCTCTTAGCTTCTCACATTGAAATAACTATAGTTATAGGGTCAATCCTAGTGCTATAAGGCTAGGGTTTGGCCTAGATTTTCGGAACCCTTATGACTTTAGGTTTTTTTAGCCCTAGCCTTTAGGGCTAAGGCAGGGTCGGGACGGGCCCATCCTTATTGACATCTCTAATATGCATGATTCTGCAAGTTTACTAACAATACTCTCTCTTAATTGGTTTCCACTGATATATAATAGTGAGACTATATACTCATACGATAAGATGTTATCGAAATTGGATCGCACGGTGATGAAAATGGTTGCTAGCAGCTACAATTTGGAAAAATACTACGACCCTTTAATTCAATCATCGACTTACATGACGAGACTGATGAAATACAACTCGACAGGCGAAAACAAGAGCAATATTGGTCTTATACCTCATAGAGACAAGAATTTTATGGCTGTAATTGGTACAAATGAAGTGAAAGGTTTGCAGATAGAAACTCGTGATGGCGATTGGATCGATTATGAGCCATCTCCTGGGAAATTCATAGTCGTAGTAGGCGAAGCACTCATGGTACGTGAGATAGATGTTCGAATTCCTTTATTTCAATGTTCTTGTAGTGTTTGCATAGACTAATTAAAGTGAAAATTGTTCAGGCATGGAGCAATGGGAGAATATATTGTGGTTCTTTTTGGTTCTAATACTTAATTAAAGGAAAGATTTTTTTTTTTGACTTTTCCAGAACGCACACTGACGGGGTGAATCCATGATCTCCCCCTCTAAGGAGAGAGGCGATACCACTAGGCCCATTGACCATCGGTTATTAAGGGAAATAAGTTTTTTTGTTAAATAAGCGTAAAAATATATAAAAGAAAGAAAAAAGTCATGGTCACAAGCCGACCAGGTGGCTTAAGTATATGCCTCGTTAAAACCTACGTACCAAGGTAAACCAACCCTCGGCAGAAAAAAAGGTACCCTTGAAAGACAAAACATCCACACAAGAATGCATAAATAAAAACACTAAACAATTACTCTAAAATCCTCATGTTCAGATGAATCCACTTCATCAGTATAGTCCTCTCATCTTTTGGTAGCAGCCGCGTTTAAGGATTTGAAGCTATCAGATTGAACATCGTCCAAAAGAGGGAGATTATGAATTGGAGGAGTCGGACCTTGTTGAACATCACAAAGAAGTTGTTTAGAAGCCTCCAATGACTTAATTAACAACAAATGGGCTTTGCCAACTTGTATTGAACTGTTCGCGGCCGCCTCTTGATATCAGAAAAAGTGGCAAGGTGTCCCTCGTGAAGGGTGGGGGTACCCTAGATGCAACATTCATTGTGGTGTTATCCAATTCTGAATGTGCATCTAAAGAAGCCAAATATGCCAATGGAGAAAGCGAAGCCAAAGATGGACTGATATGTTCTTGCATAACAACCGAAGTGTCTTCCACGGAAGTAGAAGCCAGTGCTTTATCTTGATCATCCTTGTCGTCGACTAAGTCATCTGCATCCTCTAAAACAACAAAAGAATTCCCCAAAGGGACACTATTAGACTTTGAGATCATACTAGAAGAAACATTGGTACGTAGAAGCATCAACATGCCTAGGTGAATGAACCATGATAGGAAGATCGGGATTATGCTCCATAGTGCTAGCTATCCCTGCCTTACCTTAACATTGCAAGGACGATAAACTTTCTGAACACTGGAATGGCCTCGCCTAGGAGTGTCTGGACGCCCATCCTTCTTGGGAGCCATATCCTAAGGATTTTTTCGACGACAAGTCGCAATAGAATGTCCCGTGATATTACAGTGAGAACGAATAGCTGGAAGGTTTTTTCATAACTTAGCGAAACGAACGAGCAATGACCCGCCCTCTCAACCATAACATGGTCCTGAAGGGGTTTAGACAAATCTACATCAACCAGAACACGGGCAAAATGCCCAAGAGAACCATTAAGAGTCGTTCATCAATTTGAAGGGGAGTCCGAATGGCCTTGGCAATACCCATAATGATACTCAGATGCAATATTTAATGCTCAATTCAAAAATTCGAATCCATAAACTAGCCTTAGATGGATAAACTTTGTACGGATTAATGTCCGAAGTCTAGGGAGATAATTGAATAGAACCCGGATTGATGACGAGCCCTGTCCTCATCTGACGAAACTTTGATACAAAAGTACCCTTTACCCAAAGGAATTAACACCAAATTATGTAGGGTTTTCCATAATTCTGCTAAACGGGTTCGAAGAAGGATTAAGGGCCAGGGCTTCTCCCATTTAACAAGCAAGATGCGACCAATCAATTAACACAAAAATTCACTAACACATTACTTATAGAAATTTTTGTCAGTAGTAACTGAAAATAATCTCCTTTTTAAACCTGATTAATACTATCAATGTTAATCAAAGAATCCATAAACGTCGGATTAACATATTTAACAAAAGAATCCCTAAAACTAGGGTTAGCAGGTTTCACCAAAGAATCCATAAAAGTAGGTTAACATGTTTTACCAAAGAATCCTTGAACATTGGGTTTGCACTAGGGCATATATAAAACATAATTGCACTAGGGCCAACTTGTTGCATCCTGGTATTTAGAGGGGGACCACCATGGAGGGAGTTATGGACAACATCAAGGAGGAGAGGGAACCATAGTCACATCTCCTCTTGATGTGGAGGCCACCATATGAGGATTGATTGGGACCACCATGGGAGACAAGGGGGCGTGTGAATCTAGAACCACCATGGGGGATGAATTAGTTTGCAACCACCAAGGAGGCATGTGGCAGCAATAGCGTCCGCCTAGAAGGGACCACAGCGGCATCAAGCAACATATTGGTAGCGTCATAAGCATGGATCGCAGCAGCCTGATGAACAATGGAGGACATATTTGTTTTGGGGGGCGAAAAAACCATAAGAGAACATAAATGGGCTGAAGAGACTACTGAATATGCCTTATCTACCACACCGGCGCTGGAAAAAGCCGCCGGAAAATCAATGAAAGGGACGACTCTATGGAAGGAGATGACTTTAGGGTTGTCGAGAGTCAGTTTGTCCTATTACCACTTTTATTTTTCGAAGCATGGAAATTAACTAAAATTAATTAAGGAAAAGAAGTTGCCTTGCTAAGGTTTTAATTCTCAAATTAAATAGAAGATACTAGGATACAATAACGTGCAAAATCTTATACTTGATAATATTTTGATTGACTCAAATCTAATGCATTTTTGTATGATTGTGTATTGAATATTAAACACTTGATCATTTTATAAGAAATAAAACATTTATTAATCATTTGCATACTCAGTATTTGTATCATTTATGTGGTGTATAGGCAGTACAACGATTCAATTGAACTTCTATTTGGAGATTCCAAAATGATATTGCATCTCATATTCCACCACAGGAAAGATTGTCATGTGTATAAAAGTTATCATATTAAAAACACACAATTTAGACTTGGTTTTCACCCAAAATTAGTATGGTAACTTATACGCGGCAATTATCCATGCGCCAGAATATGAAATGAAACACCCTTCAGAATAGAAGATCTCATCTGCTCCGCGATGAGCCATGTGCATAATTCCACGAAAAAATGGTGAATTTTGACAAAATTTGTTTCCAATACGTGATTTTTTCTTAATTTTACGGGATTGGTCCTGCCCCGTCCCTTTAGTTATAGGATGGATTTTGCAATTACACCCAAAATTATATATTTTATGAAATTTGACAAGAAAATGGCAAGCAAAATTTTCACATTCAACAGCTTTACTCCAGGAGAAGCCAAAAATGTTGGGATGAATAAAAAATAAATTTTCTTGTCGTGTTAATTATGGGATAATTCATTGCCATAATAAGATTTTCCCTATGAACTAAACTTGCATGAGAAATGTCATGAGTTTTATACACTTATATAAGTATAAACAAAATCTACATAGATGTCACAATTCCTGGATGAAAGCCCAAAAACAAAATCATAACCCCAGAGTTATATAACCATATGTGGGGTTTCATCACATGTATACACACGAGTCTACATGATAATAAATCATCTAACTAGGCAAGCTTCTCATGATAATAAATGTCAAGAGATCAATTATTATATTATCATTGTTTTTTTAAATAAATGGTAATATATAAAAATAAAAGAAAAAGTCCTGGTCACAAGTCGATCAGATAGCAAAGGAAAAACAATGCTAAACTGTAGAAAAACAACAAAAAATAACTTAAGAATGCAATTTAAATGAAGGACGTCTCTTTCTAGAGGATTTTCGAATAGCAATTGCATTTGTCTTTGTAGAACACGCTCGAGTATCATCTTGATCGTCTGATAAATTTGACTGGGATATAGCATGTGAAATGTCGGCCTAAAATCCTTGAGCCGCAATTGTCGTAGCTTTCATAGCTTTTGAGGAATCATATGAGTGAATATTAAACAGAGTAGGTGAGAGTCACTTAGCTTGGTCTTTAAAGCTTCCAATTTATCTACATCAACTTGAAAATCAAAGTTAAGAGGATAGCTTGATATTGGAGATATTGAATCATGAACAGAAGCCAAAGCTGTTTCCTCACACTCTTTAAGTTGCGAACTTGATTCAACAATATTGGAAAAATTAAACCGCAATAGCTAGCGGATTATCTTGTGTTTTTGGTACGGTGTGATCATTTGTAATCATTTCAGCATACCTTTCTGAAATGTGAGCCGAACTACAATCGTTTTCCTGTAGAGCATCAAACTGATTGCGAGTAGGGATGTTTTGTTGAGGACCTGAAGGGCTAGTAATTTTACCATTACTAGCTGATTTTTTGTTGACGGCCATAAATCCGTTATTGTCCATCCGCGATTGGACCAGAGCAAAAGATTTCCCATTAGGATATTGGTCATCGGCACTAGAGTGATCATCCTCGGCATAGTCCGCCCACCGTTTACTAGCAGCCACAGTAGGAGGAGGAGGAGGTTCCTTATCTTCCACCGAGTTATCCACCGTTTTACCCTTATCCTTAGATGAATGAACAGGTTCCACAATATTATAAGCAAAAACTTTATCTTTATTCTTGGATAGAGATCGGATCACCTCATGATATTCCTTACGAACCTTTGAACGCCCATGTCTGGAGTTAGGTCGTTCAGGATCAGTTTAAACCGTGGCCATAACAATATTGCAACGACAAGTCGCTAATGAATGTCCCGTAATACCACATTTTGAATAAAACTCGGGAAGTTTCTCATAACTTAATGACACAAAAGAACAATGCCCAGGGCGTTCCACCACCACAGAATCCTGTAGGTGCATAAACAAATCAATTTACACCAGTACCCGCACAAAGTGTCCCAGCGATCCATTAAGAGATTTTTCATCAATTTGAACTGAAGTGCCTATTGCCTTAGCAATTCCCATAATAATACTCGGATGCCAATGTTCAATGCTTAGCTCAAAAATATCACCCACGCACTCGCAGTAGAAGTATTGACTTTATATGGGTTAAAATCAGGGACCCATGGAAAAAGACGAATCCTACCAGGATTAATTTGTTATGTAACACGTAAAGATGTCGTAGCACGATCCGAATCAGAAGAAAACTCAAGGCAAAAGTATCCCTTGCCCAGGGGAATCAATGTCCATTTATTCAGGATTTTCCACAATTCACTCAGTCTAGACCGGAGGGGTTGCAATGGCCATGGCTTATTCCCTTTACCAATCAAAACACGACCAATTAAAGAGCACGAGAATTCCCTCAAACCTTGTTGATACAAATTTTCATCAATTGAAACAGAGAAATAATCCCATTTCTTGACATGTTCAATCATAATATTATTACAATGAACCATATTCGCAAAAGTAGAATTTGCTGGTTTAATCAAAGAATCCAAAGTAGGGTTAGCATGTTTTACCAAAGAATCCCTAAAAGTAGGGTTTGCACTAGGGCATACATGGGGCATCATTACACTAGATGAATCCAAGGATATAGCACAATACTTTGGGGGGACCATTGTTGCCTGAGTATTGGCCTTTGAAGGAGAGGAGAGGAGGGGACCACTGTTGTAACCATCTTGGGAGGGACCACAGTTGAATCCACCTTAGGAGGAGGGACCACTGCCAAGGGGACCACCTTTTACGAGTTTATGGCAGCCCTAAGTAAGAGATTCAAAGGATCCATAGACCGAACCCTTGCCGCAAAATCCACATAAGACATAGGAAAACTCGTATAGGAGAAAACCAACGGAGAACAAGATGTAGCATATAAGCAAACATCATAACTGACGGCTTGTATCTCAATACCAGGGAAAACCGCCAGAAACATCATGGAGGTATGACCCTATGGTTTGGGAGAAGAGAGAGAAGAGAGCATCCTATGGTTTTTTTTTGAAAACCTATTATATTATCATTTTTATCATATAACTTTTTTCAGTGTCATTGTACATAGGAGTACATCTTTTTCACCTAAATAACTTATACAAATATCGACATTAGAACTAAAAATTTCAGAGCTTTATCATATTGGTGTTTATATTCACTTACAGACCTAAATCATTATGGAAGACAACATAGTAATTAACTAACGGCTAATTACATGCAAACTATCTAAGCCAAGTTGTATTGTGTGCATGTGGTAAATAACACAAAAGTAATTGTAGGTCCCAAGGGGTGTGAGTAAGGTTTAGAAGGGGGGATTGAATAAACCTTACCAACTTTTTTAATATAGTCCTTTTAAAATTTTACAGAGTTAACACAAATAGTTGAGTCCTTGAGGGACAGTTAAGTTGGTTATTCAGCAGAGTTAGCCACTCAACAAACTCGATAGAGGTGTTGATAGAATAACTTAGATGTTTAACCTGAATCTTAACTTGGCTGTGTTGGTTTTATCAGCAGAAGACTTAACACCCTTTGAATTGATTTAAACTTGGTTTAACACTTGATTTTAGCACTTGGTTATTAATCATTTGGATAGCAAATAAGTTTATCAGCAGATATAATGTAAGTATGCAGAAATGTAAATGTGCTGAAAAATAAATGACACAGTTAATTTTTATATAGGTTCGAAGATGGGGTAATTCTTCTAATACTCTCTTCTCCAACTCTTGGAGGAATCCACTATGTAAAAGACCTATGTACAAAGTGGTCAACAGTCAAGAGAGAACCTTGGTCACACAACTAGCTTCTCTTCCGGCTCAGCTTCTTCACAGGGCAGCTGCCTGGCTACTTCAGCTCACTTTCTCAAGCTCTTGGATTTGATCATGAAGCCCTCCAATAACTTGATACTGGTTCGACCTTGAACCTTCCTACAATCCTCCTTGGAAAGTAGACCCATTTTGATTCTTCAAAAGTTTCCTCTTCAACAGTTTGAAGTTGTCTTTCCTTCAGAGCTTGTGTTGAATTGATTTCCTTCGAGTTTCAGGCTTGAGGATTTTTGCTTGAATATACTTGAGAATATTTTCAGTTTTTCATCTTGAATATTGCTTGCTTGTTCGTGGTTCAGGTTACCCTTTCTCAACAAATTTCCTCAGCATTTTATAGTGAACTTTTTAAAATTTTGTCCGTTGAAGAGATAGGCTAATTTCAAAAGTCACTTGTGTTCGTTGGCTTGTCTTTTCTTGGTCCTAAATCTTGAGATGTAGTCCCTTCCTCGTATTAAATGACTTTTGCACCTTTTCAGGTTCTGACACGAGGTGCAGTACTTCCCATTGGTTTATTCCTTTTGCACGCTTCTGGGATAAGCACTTTAAGACCTGGCAGCATGGAAGTATTACTTATTTATGTAATGTTCTTGACTTCTGTGCAACGGATTCATTTCAGTTAACTCCTCTTTGTTGCTGCCTTTTTTCCCTAGGTGACTTGAGTCTGCTCCAATCATTGGATGACTCATCTGTCACTTCAACCTGAGACTTGGCCCCTTGAGTTGACTTTAACTGACTCTTCATGCAGTTGTTCATCAGCTGATACATCTTCAGTCGAGTTCTTGATCTTCTCTCTTGGTCATACTCAGCTGTTCCACAGCGGAGTCTTCACTTCAGTCCTCAATTGACTTCTTGTTTTTCCAGGCGTAGCTGACTTCACTCAGCTTTTCTATCCCTATCTATTATAATGTAAATTACAAGAAAAATGGGTTGCCAACTTTCTAGTTTAAGTTTTACATGGCATTCATCAAAATCTATAAAGTAAATTTCCCAACAATTTCCCCCTTTTTGATGATGCCAAAACTTAAAAACATTATACAACATGTAAACAGCAAAGATACACACAGACAATGCAGTAACAAAGAATGTATGCATAGAATCGATCATTTTATTGATCATAGCATTCTTGTCCTTTACACAGCTGTTTACATTTGGTATCAGAGCATTATATATCAAAGCAACAATACAGACATATATGATAGGATACCAATACAAAGTGAAACATTACAGAAAACTTCACTAAGTATACAGATGACTTACAAAAGTGTATTTACACAAGTAAAATACATGAAGGGTTCGCAACAACACTTCATCGCCTTCACTGCCTCCTTCTTTCCTCTTCAGCTTTGTCGGAGTCATCAACTCTCTTCCTTTTTCTTGCTTCTTCCTCAGCATTCTTCTTCTTCTCATAGACTCTCTTCGCAGCATCATCCTTTTGCTTTTTTCAAGCCATAGCTGAGTTTGCCTCTTGTTCTCTTCTTCTTGCCTTTTTGCTGCTTTTGCATTCTTTCTTGTCACTTCCTGATTGGACAATTCATCAAACCCAGCCCAGTAGATCATCCCTTTCATTCCTGGATCTACGTATTCAACATTTTTGGGTCTTGGTCGAGGTAGGGAACCTCTTCCTCCACCACTTCTTCCTCCTCGTCTGGGTGTATACTACACAAGAGTTTTCTGCTTACCAGCTGAGTGGCTACTGGTAGTCTGCTGCCTATCAACTTCTTCACACAATGTGAGACATTTCTCCCAGTACAGATCTCAGGCTTAGGCTAGTGACATCCCTTGGAAATTGCCTTCGGATTCGAGCGTCTTGAATTCTTCAACTGATCTTGGCTCGGATCCATTGTCAGGAATAGCATCTTGATCCTTCCCTGTCTGAATGCCGCCATATTGTTTCATCACTTCTTCGATGCGGGCATCCATTTTCTTGTCGAACTCCACCATCCCTACTTCGATGATTCACCTTTTCTCCGACATTGGCACAACATAGTGCTCAAAGGGTAGGGTTATGGGGAGTTTGCTTAAGATGGACGCTGTAACTTGACCTTGCTAAGGGGTTTCTGTAATCATTAACGTCAAATTCTTTGAACGTTTCCCCTCAGCAGCTTTTCCCTTCTTCTCAGTTGTCATCTTCTCAGCTGCAAATTCTTTCACGTTTTATTCTTTCAAACTCATTAAGGACTCCTCTTCCCCCTTTTTGGCATCATCAAATGAGATAGGGACCCCGGGGAACATGCCTGCGAGCATGAAGTCAAGTCTATCGATAGCTGAGTTCTGTTTGAAGTCTGTTGCAGCATAAGTGGTTCGAAATTCTGAATGGGTTGCCTTGGACTCGGCTACTACCAACTTCATTTCAGCCATAAGCAGGCTAAATTTGTCATTCATCGTGGTCTCAAGGTGTATAATTTCTTTTCTCCGGAATTCTTGTAGGTGCTCCATTTCTATTTTATGATACTCATGTAACCTCTCGATATACGTCTGCATCATCTGCTTGAGATCCTCATTGTCAGCCATCCAAATGAGCATTCTGCCATAGAGTGCTTTAAAATAACGAACTTGCTCGATTCACATGGTAGATTGCTGTTGAGACCATTCTCGGATCCGCACCACTATCCCTCTCAAGTCTGTTGTGAGGGTAGCATCCCTGTTATCCAGCCATAGGTCAAGTGAGGCCTGATGTCTTTCGATCATCTCAATTTCTTCACAAATTTTCTTGAAGATCTCACAAAATTCAGCTGTATCAGTTGATTCAGCTGCATGCCTTTCTTCATCAAAGTTGAAATTAGTTGGAACAATGGTGTCAGAGGGAATGATTGTATCCTCTCTCACAAGAAATCTTAGTTGATCAGAAGCGGTCTCTTCTTCTAGCTCAGGCAAGTTTATAGAAAAAAGAAACACCTTTTGAAAGGCATCATCGCGCACATATGGGATTGTTTGTGAGGTGTGTGCCTGCGATGACTCAGCTTGATTTATCTCAGCTGCAGTGGTTTTTTCTGATCCTATCATTGCTGTGTGAGCCTGCGATGGTGCTGGTGTTGTCGTTACTGCTGCAGCTGTGGGAGCATGCGCAGATGACTCGGTTTCAGCTGGGGCTAGTGGTATGTGTTGCCTAGCTGACTGAGCCTCATCTATCTTAACAGCTTCTTCAGTCTCAGTTGATTTTCTAAGTGAATAACCGATTCCTCTGCTGCTTCATCAGCGTCATCGGATGATGTTGAAAGCTGGGGGCTTGGCTTATCATTGAAATTGAATTTTTGACGAGCAGCTTTGTCACTTGGCTGGCTCGTAGTCTTGAGAACATCCTCAGCTGGGTCCCTTTGATCTGCAATGGGGGTGGACTCAGTTTCATCTTCAGACCCCATGAATAATGTATCAAGGTTTTCCTGGGAGTCATAAAGTGCGCTTATCTCTTCTTCTCTGCACTTTGAACTAGAAAAATGTTCTGAGTCTCTTGAACTTTACCCAGGAGTATCAATTGCAGCGAGGCCTTCAATGTTCCCTTCGACAATCGCAGTTGTATTAGGGTCTTAGACCATGGCATCCATAGGAGTCTTAACCCCTAGGATTGCACTTTCACTGCCCAGAGTGTTAAATCCCAGGGCATCTCCATCCTATGCCTCGACTGTAGAAACATTGTCATCAGCCTTCAAAGCAGCTGACATTTCAGCTGGGACAGACTCAACTGTCCGAGCTTTGTCAATATCAATCTGTTGTGGTTGTTTCTCAGTTTCCACTTCACCTCCTTGCTTCAAGTTAGAGTCTTCTGCAGCATCCTCCGACCCTGCTGCAGTGGAGAGAGTTTTCCCCTCAGCTGGCACACCAGCTGAGTGACTGATGATGGGGTCACTCTGCTCCTAACTCGCGGTTTTTTCTTTTGAATGCTCAGCCACTGGGGCATGTGATAAAACACCTTCTTCAGGGGTTAGCTCAACTTGGGTGCCCAAAATCCCAGTTTCATTGCCCATTCCCTTGGACCCATCCTCCGATAGTACCGGGGATGTAGCTGAAGCGATGTGTGTGGCAATCTGCTGCACTATTCCCAAAGGGTCGATTTGCAGGAGAGATTGAGATGATTCTCATGGTCCTTCAAATAATTGTTGCTCATGCAACTGCCTAGATTATCTCATTGTTTGATGCATGTCTGACTTCTCTGCTATAGCAATGGGATCCATATCCCCATCACTATTTGTGTACTCAACTAGATTGTCATGACTATGCTCGTGAGTTCCAGTGAACGTGCAGATCTTTTCTTTCTCAAGAGCTTGTGCTTCCTCGGCTGCTTTGGCTTTTTCCTTCTTCTTGAAGATGTGGAGAATATCCATGCAGTTATCTTCATTTAGGGCCTGAAGCACAGTATTGACTCCAAGAAATTGCAGCGATTCCTCTTCTTTCTCAATGTACTCAGGGCGAGCAAACTACGCCCTTGAGTGATCTAGCTTCCATGCTCTCCATTCTCTGACACGGCGCTGAATGTCTGGGTATACTGGAGAGTACATGATTATATCATCGTCATCATCTTCTTCTTGTCCTTCCTTTTCAGGGATTGAAGGCAAGATATTCTGCTGCTCCTCGCATTCAGTAGCGTCAGTAGCAGGTGGAGAGACAACATTTTCAATGGGATGTTCAGTTTTCTCAGTTGCTTTGCTTCCCTCAACTGTCTGATGCCAAGCTGAGTCTTCTTTCGGATTCTGTTGATGACCTTCAGCAGTCTTGTCAGATTCATTAATTACATCTGGAGACTGCACTTCCTGAGTTGCAACAGTCTGAGATGTTTTCTCCAGCTGAGTGGTAGATTCAACTATCTTCTCTAATTCAGAGTTTCTTACCAGTCTCCTTTTTCTCTTGGGTAGCAGGGGAACCTATTCTTCTACATTCTCTGGTTCCTGGAAGATGAAGGTTTTCGCAGCTGCCTTCCTTGTCTTGGCAGTGCGCTTCTTCTTTTTGATAGTAGGAGAAATGGCATGCTGTTCATCATCTCTCTCGGCTGCAGGGGCAGGTACATCCTTTTTCTTAGCTGCAGGGGCAGCTTTCTTCTTTGTAGCTGCATGGGCAACTTTTTTCTTGGGAGGAGGGGTAACAATTGTGTTCTCGGGTTCAGCTGATTCCCCCTCACTTGTGTCGGCCTTCTTTGCATGAGCTCTCTTCTGAGCTCTAGAGAGGTTCGTCCTAAACATCTTCTTATTGACATGGAAGGGTTTTCCATGTCGGAGGGGAATGCCCTTCACTTCCATCAAGTGGCCAATCACGAGGCCATATCCAAGAGATCCTCCAAAGGATTCATCTTCCTTGAATGACTTATTCATCACATTCTGGCAGAGTTTTTTGTACACAAACTCAGCCCAGTTGACTTTCTTGCCCTGCATGATCGCAACCATGATGATCAGCTTAGTCTTTGATAGTTGGTTAAAGCTGCCAAAATTCATGTCTACACATTTGGAGATGACATCCATCAACTTATGATAGTCGTCCTTCAGCAGCTTCTTATCAGTTGTGTAGACCACCTTAGCAGTACATTCCGGTTTGGCTATCTCTTTCCATGCAACAGCCAAATCAACATCAGCTTCATTAATCTCTTCCATGCCTTCCGACGACAACAAACAGTGCTCCGCAAGGTCCTTAGCATTTATTGTTATGTCCTGGCGGTGGACAGAGGACTTGATTCTTTCGTCCTGCACTTCCGCGTTAACATAGAACTGCACCACCTCTTCTAGGTAGGTGTGCGAGTATTCCATAGTAAGAAAAACCTTGAGACCTGACTGTTCTAGTATTTTAGCAATTTTCTTGACAAGAGTTTCATCGGAACCCTGCTTCACCATTCCTTCAAAATCCACTGACGATCCTGTGTGGATTTACTTTGAGAGTTTAACGAAATCAGACTTCGGTGCCATTTTCAGAGATTTTCACCGATTAATATTTGACGTATTGGCTTGAGCACACTTAGGGTTTTCGAGAGAGAAATAGCTTGCTTTCTTTTTGCTTGAAGATGAACAGTTTCGAATGTGAGAGAGAAAGCTGTAAAATGTATATATATATATATTAGGGTTATGAAAGGACATGTTTTTGAATTTTAAAATTTTGATCAAGATCAGCGGTTTAGATTAAGCACGTCAAACCGCATTTAAATCCTCTCATTTAATGCGGCAGCATTTATATCCAAACATATGATTACTGTGCAATATTTTACTGTACCCGTCATTATTACGCTGACGTCATCCTTAAAAACATTCCCGCTGATTAAAAACGACTACGTTTTTGTCACTTAGCTCATAATGACTTAGCTTATATCAAATATGACTCAACTCTGCTTCTCTCTTTTCATCCAGTGACTCAGCTGTCAGCTAACTCGATACAACTGACTTCCCGATATGCCTGTTTCACTTGGCTGTTGAGTAAAAATATTTTTACTCAATTTTTCATCTTCTAACTCCTTTGATTGAGTCTTCTGAGTGCTAATTCAGCTCAATTAACCCTAGCTCATTCTTAAGTTCTTCAAATCTTGACTCACATAGAGGCTTGGTGAATATGTCAGCTAACTGATTATCAGTTGAGATATATTCCAAGGTGATGTCTTTTGTTTCAACATGATCTCTTATAAAATGATATCTGACATCAATGTGCTTTGTTCTTGAATGCAACACAGGATTCTGAGTGATTGCAATAGCACTAGTGTTATCACACATGATTGGAATCTCTTTTTCTTCAATCTCATAATCTATCAGTTGTTGTCTCATCCATAAGACTTGGGCACAACAGCTGCCCGCAACTATGTACTCTGTTTCAGATGTGGATGTGGCTATTGAGTTTTGTTTCTTGCTAAACCAGGAAACCAATCTATTTCCAAACATTTGACATGTACCAGAGGTACTTTTTCTGTCAACTCTGCATCCAGCATAGTCATAGTCTGAATAACCAATAAGCTTGAATCCACCTTCCTTTGGATACCATAGGCCAACTTCCTGGCATCCCTTCAAATATCTTAGGATTCTCTTAGCTGCAGTCATGTGGCTCTCTTTTGGTGCAGATTGAAATCTTGCACATACACCTACTGCAAAGGTGATGTCTGGTCTGCTGGCTGTTAAGTAGAGCAATGATCCAATAAGTGCTCTATATCTTGTTTGATCTACAGTCTTGCCATCTGCATCCATGTCCATCTTGACTGATGTGCTCAATGGTATTTTCACAGAAGACTTCTTTTCCATACTAAATTTCTTCATTAATTCTCTGGTGTACTTTGTTTGACTTATGAAGGTTCCATCCTTCAATTGCTTGACTTGAAGTCCAAGGAAGAAAGTCAGCTCTCCCATCATGCTCATTTCAAATTTGCCTTCCATGGGGTTTGAAAACTTATCACATAGCTCTTTATTTGTGGATCCAAAAATGATGTCATCCACATATATTTGAACAAGCGGTATACTCTCTCCATCTTGAATTCTGAAGAGTGTTATGTCCACTTTGCCTTTGGTGAAACCATTGTCAGTTAGAAATTGAGACAATGTATCATACCATGCTCTTGGTGCTTGTTTCAATCCATATAATGCTTTCTTGAGCTTATACACTTTATCTCCAATAGTCTTCTGCTCAAAACCTGGTGGTTGTTCAACATAGACTTCTTCCTCTAGCAGTCCATTCAGAAATGCACTTTTCACATCCATTTGATATACAGTGAAGTTTTTATGTGTAGCATAGGCAAGAAACATCCTTATTGCTTCTAATCTTGCAACAGGAACAAATGTTTCATCAAAATCTATACCTTCTTCTTGGAAATACCCTTTGGCTACCAATCTTGCTTTGTTTCTTACCACAGATCCTTCCTCATTCATCTTGTTTCTGAAAACCCACTTTGTGCCAAAAACATTTTGATGGGTTGGCCTTTGCACCAATTCCCATACCTTGTTTCTTTTAAATTAATTCAGTTCTTCTTGCATGGCTTGAATCCAATGTGTGTCATCCAATGTTTGACACATCTTTTAGCTCTATTTGGGAAATAAAACAAGTAAACATTGCTTCTTGATGTGCTCTGGATCTTGTTCATGCACCATCTCTAACATCTCCAATGACTAACTCTGGTGGATGGTCTCTCAACCATCTCACATGAGGTTGGAGTAAGTTAGTTGGGATCATCCGTCTCGCAGCTAAGTTGTCTTGAACAACTCTTTCATCTTCATTCAGCTATAGACTTTCCAGTTGTCTTTGAGATTCAACTATTTCATCTTCATCTCGGTTGATTGCTCTTACTTCAGCTTCAACATAGGGACTCTTCTGCATAGTTGGCTGATTTAGCTTGTTAGCTAACTCTTCAATGTCTTCTCCATTCACATTTGGTTCATCAAAAATCACATGTATAGATTCTTCTGTGACCATAGTCCACTTGTTCGGCACTCTATAGGCTTTGCTCTTAGCTGAGTATCCCAAAAAGATACCTTCATTAGCTCTAGCATCGAAAGCCTTCAAATTATCTTTGCCATTGTTGTGGATGAAGCATTTACATCCAAATATCCTGAAGTACCCAACATTTGGCTTTCTCCCTGTCCAGATCTCATAGGGAGTCTTGATTATTTGCCTGTTTATCATGCATCTATTTTGAGTATAGCATGTTGTGTTAATGGCTTTAGCCCAAAATCTCTTAGATAATCCAGCTAACATGGTCCTTGCAGCTTCCTTGAGAGTTTTGTTCCTTCTTTCAGCTACTGCATTCTGTTGTGGAGTCCTTGCTGCAGATAACTCATGAGCAATACCATTTTCAACATAATACTGAGTTATTATCCCATTGACAAACTCAGTTCCTCTATCAGACCTTATCTTAATAATGGTTTGGCTCTTTTCATTTTAAACTTTTTTCATCAGCTGAGGTAACTTCTGCAAAGTTTCCTTCTTTTTGCACATGAAAATTGTCCATGTGTATCTGAATAATCATCTACCACCACTAAGGTGCATTTCTTTCCACTTATGTTGGCTGGTTCAATAGGACCAAATAGATCCATATGCAACAAATGCACTATCCTTGTTGAATAAGGACTAGGTTTATCCTTGAATGAAGATTTGATTTGCTTTCCCATCTGGCATGCATCACATACAATTTCCTTCTTGTATACTGAGTCTGGAAATCTTTCCACAAGATGACTCATTACAAGCTTGTTGATTGTCTTGAAATTCAGATGACTCAGCTTCTTGTGCCATAGCCAACTTGATTCGGCTGTACTCTTTGCTAACAAACAAGTGCTTGGTGTAGCAGTAGAACAATCCATCAGATACATATTTTTCTGTCTTGATCCTTGCAACACAACTTCATTTGATTCCATGTGTTTAATTTGACAAATTCCCATATTGAATCCAACATTGTAGCCCTTGTCACAGAGTTGGTTGATGCTTAACATGTTGAAGTTGAGGCCTTCAACATAAGCAACATCTGTGATTTCCAATCCATTCTTCTTGATAGATCACGTGCCTTTGATTTTCCCTGGAGCTTCATTTACTCCAAATATGACTTTTGCACCTCTAACCTCCTTGAATCTTGACAGAGTTTTCTTGTTTTCTGTCATATGTCTGGAACAACCACTATCCATGTACCAGGTTCCTTGGCAGTTAGTTGTTCCTTGAACCTGCAATCAAGGAAATTAGTTTTTATGTACCCATACTTGCCTGGGTCCTGAGTGGTTAGGGTTATAAGATGATCCAACCAACCTATACCCAAATGATTTGACTCTAAGAGGTTGCCATCTATCAGTGCCATAATCATAGTGCACATTTGCAAATTTCTTAGTGGTTTTAGGTTCATACAGCTGTCTCTTTTGTCTGTATGCCTATGTGTGTCTTTTAGCAATTGCCTTCCCTGGGCAGTTGTGATATTTCTGAGTGTGGTTCCTGGGTGCATATGTGTGCTGATAATAGCTCTTTTGCCTTTGGAATGACCTTTGCTGAGGTTTAGGTATTTGCCATCTAGGCTTGTATTCCATTGGTCTTTGCTGATATTTCACAATGTTCCAATCAGCTTGGCTTGGGTAGTTTCTACCACTCCCAATATGGGTGTTTCTTTGATGAAACTTCTGGGGTTTTTGGTAGCTCTGTTTATTCTTCACAGAGTACTTTTGATTTGGAGTTTGCTGAGGAACTCGGCTAGATTTATTCTCAGTTGTCCTCTCAGCATACTCAACTGGCTGTTTTTCTTTCCTTTTATATCCAAGGCCAGTTTGTTTGTGATTGTGCGTTGGAATGAATGTTGATGCAATATTTGGTATTTTGGATTTTTAAGATGCTTCATTGCTTGAAGATCCTTTTTCCAAAATCACTCTTGGAGTTTGACTGTGCGCAAAGAAATTAAATCCTATGCATGTTTTATCTCCACATTCTTTTTGACTCATGATAAGGTCATCCAAGGATTTAGATGCCTTTGTAAATGAGGCAATCATATTTTTGAGATCTTTTTCCCTCTTTTCTATAGCAGCTATCTCTGCTATCATTTTGGCATTTTCAGCCTTCAGCTTTGTGTTCTCATCAGCTATGTGACTTAGAGTACTCATCTCCTTAGTCAACTGTGAGTTTTGGCTTTTGAGATGGATGTTTTCCTCATTTAGAAGTGTGTGTGAGGATTTAATGTGCTCAAAATCTTTCATCATTTTGCCTAATGAATCATAAAGACCAGTGGGTGATGACATGTGTGTATCACAATCACTATAACTTGAATCTGAATGAGATGAGTTAGAGTGTACCTCATATTCTTGGTCTGGTTGATCTTGCTCTTTAGCCATAAGACAGATCATGGCTTCTTATTCAGAATCACTTGAGTAGTCAGCTTCACTACTCTCTGAGTCTGCTGCTTCTTTAGATTTAGCTGTCTCAGCATTCTCAGCAGCCAACATGGCTTTCTTCTTTTCCTGTCTTCTTTCTCTGAAGACTTTTATTTCTTCTTCATTTCTCTATTTATTGACTGGTGGATAGGAACAGTCAACTGTAAAATGTCCTGGTTGTCTGCAGTTCCAACACAGGTTCTCAGCTCTTTGATCAGCTCTTTCTGTCCTTGGGTTGTCAGCTCTTTGATATTCTACCCTTTAATGCTCAGATCTCTTGGGCGGCCTATCTTCCCTTGATTTAGAAGGAGTTGAATGTCTCCTGGAGATTTCACCCTTGTTTCTTTTATAATTCTTATTGAAGAACTTGTTGAATCTTTTAACCATTAGGGAAATTTCATCTTAGTCTATGGTTTCCTTTGGTTCAGCTCTCTTTCCATCCTTGACTATCGGTGCAGCTGTCTTGGGTACAACTGTCTCTTCTTGATCCTTTATTCTCAGCTCAAACTCATAGGCCTTGAGGTCTGAGAATAGCTTATGATTGGATGTCTTTGAGAGGTCCATTGAATATCTCAAAGCCATAGTCTTCATTTCCCATTCAACTGGGAGACTCCTCAAGATCTTCATACACATCTCCTTTTGTGTGTATTCCTTTCCAAGAGCTGAAAGCTCATTTGTGATCTCAGTGAATCTATCATCCAACTGATCCATAGATTCTCCTGCAAACATTTTGAAATTTTCAAATTTTTGAACATCAACAGATAATTTGTTTTCTTTAATTTGCTCCGATCTTTCACAAATTAAAGTTAGTTTATCCCAGATTTCTTTTGTTGTTTTGCAGGATTTGACTTTAATGAACATTGCTTTATCCAAAGTCTTGTAAAGTATGTCCTTGGCCACATTGTCCAAGTTGTATCTCTTTCTATCATCATTTGTCCACTCAGTCCTTGGTTTTTCAACCATGGCTGGTCTTTCTTTCTCGCAGCAGCCTTCTTCTCCCTTCACCGCTTCTTCTTCTTCTTCTGATCGCGTTCACTTTCAATATTTGCAATGGCCCATCGTCTATCACAAGCCACATTTCATTATGTAGAGCAGATAGATGAGTCTGTATACGAATTTTCCAGTCATCAAATTCCTCAACAGTGAACATAAGAATGCGTGTCAAATTTGCTTCTATGATAATAACTTTTCTTAAAATGAAAGATTTTTGAAATACGTGTGTTTGAAACCTTTTTGAAAAGATAGAGATCTAGTTCACTAACCAGTGCGGAAGGCTCAATAAACCAAGCGCTCTGATACCACTTGTATGTCCCAAGGGGTGTAAGTAAGGTTTAGAAGGGGGGTTGAATAAACCTTACCAACTTTTCTAATATAGTCCTTTTAAAATTTTACAGAGTTAACACAAACAGCCGAGTCCTTGAGGGACAGTTAAGTTGGTTATTCAGCAGAGTTAGCCACTCAACAGACTTGATAGAGCTGTTGATAGAATAACTTAGTTGTTTAACCTGAATCTTAACTTGGTTGTGTTGGTTTTATCAGCGGAAGACTTAACACCCTTTGAATTGTTTTAAACTTGTTTTAACACTTGATTTTAGCACTTGGTTATTAATTAGTTGGATAGCAAATAAGTTTATCAACAGATATAATGTAAGTATGCAAAAATGTAAATGTGCTGAAAAATAAATGACACAGTTGATTTTTATAGAGGTTCGAAGATGGGGTAATTCTTCTAATACTCTCTTCTCCAACTCCTGGAGGAATCCACTATGTAAAAGATCTATTTACAAAGTGGTCAACAGTCTAGAGACAGCCTTGGTCACACAGTTGTCTTCTCATCCGACTCAGCTTCTTCACAGGGCAGTTGTCTTGTTACTTCAGCTCACTTTCTCAAGCTCTTAGATTTTATTACGAATCCCTCCAAAAACATAATATTGGTTCGAACTTGAACCTTCCTACAATCCTCCTTGGAAAGTAGACCCTTTTTGATTCTTCAAAAGTTTCCTCTTCAACAGTTTGAAGTTGTCTTTCCTTCACAGCCTGTGTTGGATTGATTTTCTTCGAATTTCAGGCTTGAGGATTTTTGCTTGAATATACTTGAGAATATTTTCAGGTTTTCAGCTTGAATATTGCTTGCTTGTTCGTGGTTCAAGTAACATTTTCTCAATAAATTTCCTCAGCATTTTATAGTGAACTTTTTAAAATTTTGCCCGTTGAAAAGATAGGCTAATTTCAAAAGTCACTTGTGTTCGTTGGCTTGTCTTTTCTTGGGCCTCAATCTTGAGATGTAGACCCTTCCTTGTATTAAATGACTTTTGCAGCTTTTCAGGTTATGACACGAGGTGCAGTGCTTCCCATTGGTTTATTCCTTTTGCACGCTTCTGGGATGAGCACTTTAAGACCTGGCAGCATGGAAGTATTACATATTTAAGTAATGTTCTTGACTTCTGTGCAACAAATTCATTTCAGTTAACTTCTCTTGGCTGCTGCCTTTTTCCCTTGGTGACTTGAGTCTGCTCCATTCATTGGATGACTCATCTGTCACTTCAACCTGAGACTTGGCCCCTTGAGTTGACTTTGACTGACTCTTCACGCAGTTGTTCCTCAGCGGATATATCTTCATCGAGTTCTTGATCTTCTATCTTGGCCATACTCATTTGTTCCCACGTGAGTCTTCACTTCGATCCTCGATTGACTTCTTTTTTCCAGCGTAGGCGACTTGACTCGGCTTTTCCATTCTATCTATTACAATGTAAATTACAATAGAAAATGGGGTGCCAACTTTCTAGTTTAAATTTTCCAACAGTAATTTTCTTTAAAAAAAAAGGTTTAGTTTTTTTATTCTAATATTTTGAGGTGCGATCAGCCTGAAATACGAACAAACTATAAGGAGGGCCCCGAAATTTTTCATCCGATGCATAAGTCACCAGGGATTTTAGTGAATGGACTAGAATGTAGAGTAATTTCATAAACAAATCGGCATACAATAAATGACATGCCTTGCAAATTAAATCAATAAAAATTGACTATTTATAGCCGAAACTTGGGTCTCATGAGCATTATATAATGAATTGGACATCAAATCAATTAAATTTCTATTTTAATTATTTATTGAAATTCTAAAAAAATTGCAATCACTAAAAATTATTTTTGTACAAATACAATTTGTGCATCACCCATCCTGAAAAATACCAAATATTAGAACTCGAATAGAACATGATAAATATAAAATCCAAATAGTACAATACAAATCTCCACAACTAAATTTAAAAAAAATAAAAAAATTAACTTAATAACATGGACAAATAAATTACATGGTAAAATCGGTAAAAATAAAAAATATCTCGAGAAAAAATCTAATAAAAGTAATAATGTTGTCAAACTATGTTTTGTTGACTACTATTTCATTAATTATTGTACTTAGTTCTTCTATTATCTTATATATACGTGTTAACGCTTTTCATTTTTTTACAGTGAGCTTTTGCAAAAATCTTTGCCACCAATTTACACATACAAACAACTTTGGAAAATAAATTTTCATCCGAATTTACTACTATAACCATGAAAAAAGTGTGACACCAATTTTCACACTTATTAAAAATCTAGACATAACTAAAACGAAATAGACGATGTAGGTACGCATGTGCGGTTCTTTGAAAAATCACTTTTCGGAGATGGAACACAAATACACAGCCTTGAATGTATTATTTATAATTACGAAGTATGATATTTTTTTATGATTTCATCAATAAAAAATATTAAATAATACTTCATGTCTATTGTTTGATGCTATATCAAAGTTATTATAATACATGAGATATAATTCGTAGAATTATTAGGAAAATGCAATACACATCACAGTACATAACGGAGGCCTAATAAATATAAATTCGTGCATCGTATGGGTCAAACACTAGTTTCTCTTTAAATTCTTTGGTTTTGAGGATTGATCTTCCCGCCCTCCCACATATTTGGTTGCATGACTGAATTTTGCAATTAAGTCTAATTTTTTTTTATATATCTTATACTTGGACTAGAAAAAAGGCCACCAATTTTTTTCACATTCAACAATTTTACTATAGTAGAAGCCCAAAATGTTGAGAAGAAAAAAAGAATAAAAATAAAAAAATTCATCATAGAAGAAGAAGTCACACTCGATGATCTTCTCAATGGTGGCAACGTAGTTATCCTCATCTAGCTATAGAAAGGTGGGGACTACAGCGAATCAGGGTGGGAGTGGAAGTGAAATCAATGGTCAACGGATGATTTCGCATTAGGATTTGAATCACAAAAGGAGGAGGAGCTGGAGAAGGAGTAGACGGCCGGTGGCGGGTGAAGTGGCCACATTATTAATTTATGAGAAATGTGTTTTTTTTTTCTTTTTTTGAGAAAGAAAGCAATTTCATCCGAATAAAATCAGTGGGGGGCTTCCTCAGCGATAATGTCATCAATGTACTGAGGAAAACCACCCCGAACATATTCAAAAGGGTTCAAATTAAAAGCAAACCGTGCAATATGGTGCGCCACTAAATTACCACTACGACTAACCCAACTAAAAGAAAGAGATCTGAACCGGGGAGCCAGAGTTTTGATATCATCAATAATATTACCAAAGTAGGTAAAATCCGTCGAATTTTTGGAGAGCGCCGTGTAAACCAGCTTCCAATAATAATAATAGCATTAAGAAAACCAGCTTCCAATGCCAATAAAGCACCTTCTCTGCACGCAGCGGCTTCGGCAATGTTTACATCCAATTCCTCCGTGACCCGTTTCGAGAAAGCAAGAGCCACATCGCCCTTATGGTTCCGTAAAATTATGCCAGTTCCTGTTCCAGTACCCTGTACGATCGATGCATCAGAGTTCACCTTGAATACGTCCGGATGCGGAGGTTCCCATTTATCTGATGCGTTTCTTGTTTTCCTGGACGTCCCGATGGAACAGCTCTGGATTTTATGTTCTGCCATTCGCCTGCTAGCCAATTCAATGCACCAGCTTTGCTCCACAATTTTATTCTGAAAGGTTGCTAAGTTCCTACCATACCACACACTCCAAAGGAGCAAAATGAACATTTCATGGGATTCTTTGTCCATATTCTCCATAATCCAACTGATCCAATCAGCAAAGGATCCCGCCCTTGTGTATTTCTTGGTATCAATGCGCAGCGGGCCGACCTCCCACAGAAACGATACCCAGGGGCAGTCCCTTAGTGCATGAACCTCCGTTTCGATTTCCATACCGCATCTACAGCAAACCAGGTCAGCCACGATCCCTCTCTTCGTAAGTACACTCTTAACTGGGAGAATTCCTCGAAGACACTTCCACAAAAAAACCTGAATTTTAGGGGGAATATCCAAATGCCATGCCCATTTCCACAACTTACCATCTCTCCCCGAAGACGACGAATTATTATTAGAGCAATCTTGAATTCTCTTTGCCACTTGATATCCAGACTTTACACTATAAACTCCATTATTTGTGTAGTGCCACATGATTCTGTCCGGTCTCCTACTTACATTTAATGGAATGGCTCGGATAGCCCTTACTTCGTGCGGACCAAATAATTCATTTAGCCGATCAATATTCCAGCTGGGGTAATTCTCATGAATTAAGTCCCTGACAGTTGTTACCTCACGCCTATCTCTCGGACTGGTCAGAATTCGAAAATTTGGAAGATCCGGCACCCGTGGGTCTTTCCAAATATCAACTCCATCTCCATTACCAATATTCCAACGGTACCCCTTCATAATAATTTGTCTGCCCGCAACAATGCTTCTCCATGTGTACGAAGGATTATAGCCAATTGTTGCTTCTAGAAAATTATTATTCGGGAAGTACTTAGCCCGGAGCGATTTCACTAGAAGGGAATCGGATTCATAAATGAGTCTCCAACTTTGTTTTGCCAACATCGCCTCATTAAAACATCGTAAATCACGAAAGCCCATGCCTCCCTCGTGTTTTCCTCTAGTAAGAGTGTAAAGAACACCAGTGAATGCGTTTCTCGTCCCGTTTTTGACCCTACCAAAAATTGCCAACAATAGAATTCAATTGCTGGCAAATGTTTTGAGGAAGTAAAAAACAACTCATAATGTAAGAAGGTATAGCTTGAGCCACGGATTTGATAAGCACCATCTTCCTGGCTGTGGATAGTAATTAGCTTTTCCATTGTTTAAGCTTTTTTCGGACCCGGTCAACCACCAACTGGAATACTTCTTTTTTCGAACGTCCCACAACCGTCGGAATGCCCAAGTAGATTGCATGCTTCGCCACCCTTTCAACCCCCAATCTAGCCGCCAAATGTTGTTGCTTTGAGAACTCAATATTTCCGCTGAACGAAATCTCTGATTTTTGCAGATTTATTTTTTGGCCAGAAGCCCTTTCATAGGCTTTGATAATCTTGTTCGTCTCTTCGATCTCCTTCTCATTTGCTCGCCCGAAAATAATGCTGTCATCGGCGAAAAACAAATGAGAAATATGCGGAGCATGTCTGCTAATCTGGATCCCATGCAAATTTCCCCGAGCTTCCGCTTTTTGTATCATTGAAGATAACGCTTCTGCACAAAAAAGAAATAGATACGGGGAAAGCGGGTCTCCTTGACGAAACCCACGAGAGGGGGAGAACGTTTCTCCAATCTGGCCATTAATCAAAATCGAGAAAGAAACAGTAGATACACATTTCATAATCAACTCCACAAAAGCATTGTTCATACCCAATTTAATCATAACATGTCTAAGAAAATTCCATTCAAATCGATCTTAAGCCTTGCTCATGTCGAGTTTGAATGCAAAATTTCCTCTTTTTCAGGCTTGGCTTCATGTAATGGAAAATTTCGAAAGCCAGCAATGCATTATCCGTAATAAGCCGCCCCGGGACAAAAGTAGATTGGGTACTAGAAATAAGGCGCGGTAAAATAGTTTTAAGTCTATTTGCAATTGTTTTAGTAATGAGTTTAAAAAGCACATTGCACAGACTTATAGGGCGAAAATCAATGACTCTATCAGGCTTCTTTTTCTTAGGAATCAGAACGATGAAGGTATGATTTAAGGCTTTAGGACTCTTGTGACCATTTAAAATATTAAGAACAGTAAGCAAAATATCAGATTGGATAAGGGACCAGAATTTATGATAGAAAATAACAGGCATACCATCGGGTCCTGGCGATTTAGTAGGGTGCATCTGCATCAAGGCTGTCGTGACTTCCTCCTTTGTAAACGGTTGGGCCAAGGTATCGTTCATTTTTGTCGTCATTTTATTATCAAGAGCGTCTAGGGCTAATGAGAAATAATGGAAGAAGATGCAAAAGGCTTTAGAAATTAAGTTATTGAATTTATTGGAATTGGATTTCAATTTAACATTGCGTGAAATGAGAGAATTGAGTGAGCTATTTAGGAGTACTACTAAAACATTTCAAGAAAAATACTATTATTTTTTAGGGGAACTATTAATACTTTTCAGAATATTACTAACTATTTTTCAGTGAAAAAATTAATATCTTTTCGGAGAACTATTAATACTTATCAGTGGTATTACTAATAATTTTCAGGGAATCTACTAATATCAGTTTTGTTATTTTGATAACATATGCTTTAATTTTAGAAAGTTATACTTTTTATTTTTTAATAAAAAGTGTTACTATTAAACAAAACTATATGTAACTTTGCAAGTAAGTAATTAATTTTGTTATTTTGAAAATGTAACAGAATGATGGGATCCAAAGGGCAAAAACATAGCTGGTGATGGAGCCTGAATATATAATTTAAAAATTCGTTAAATTATCTATTTGGCGTTTTAGTGCTATTTGTTTTTGTGTGTGAGTACAACTGAGGGTAGTAGGGAGGGAACACACGCACTAGTATGTGATCAAATCCAGGTTAATTGTTTTTACAACACAAAACTCTACCAGTGGAGCACAAGGTTGATCCAAGTTTGTGTTGGGTATCAGAGATTTATTATGAAACCAAATGGGTGAATTTGAGAGAAAAATACAAATTCTATTTACATGGAGATTTATAAACTCACAAAAACTCTCAAAAACTCACTTAATCTCTCAAAGATTGATTTCTGATCACTTTCAAGAATCTCTATACTCTATATGATATTTCCACTTACAAGAGATGATTAAAACCGAAGAACCATGCATCTATTTATAGATGGATATGGGAGGAGTGTGTGGTTGAAGTTTCAACCATTGTGGGTGTCGAGAAGTTTCACATTTGTGCTTGTCAAACTTGACAACCATTTATTCAAAGTTGGTGGCTTCTAGATAGAGGATATGACTGGAAGACTAAGGCTTCATTTGGATGGAAGGATTTGAGCTATGGATTTTAAATCCATAATAAGAAGTCCATTGAGCTTGTTTGGATGGAGTCATTCTATAATGGATTTCAAATCCTTGGAAGCTATTTTTGGAGTCATTTTGGAGGATTTCAAATCCTTCCTATTAGGAGTCATTTGAAAGCATTCCCTAAATCTCATTCCCAAATCCAAATCCTCCCATCCAAATGCAACCTAATTGAATTCATCAATTCTCCCCCTTCAGCCATATCCGGAACAAGCATCCCTGCTATGTCTCTGCAGCGCTCAAGCTTTTCTCGTGTAACCACCTTCGTTAACATGTTTGATGGATTCTCCTTTGTGTGGATCTTAACGAGTTTCAACTATTGTCGTTCTATTGTCTCGCGTATACAATGATATCGAATGTCAACATGTTTTATACGAGAATGGTACATGGAGTTATTACTCAAATCTAGAGCACTCTAACTGTCACAGTGTACCTTGTAATCCTTTTGCTTGATTCCAAGTTCTTGAAGATAACATTTTAGCCACAATATTTCCTTACCAGCTTTAGCGGCAACAATATATTATGCTTCTATTGTGGATAAAGCACCGCACTTATGCAGTCTTGACTGCCATGAAACAACTCCCCTTGCGAAAGAGTAGAAATGTAACGTCCCCTTACAGAACGCAACAAGGCTCGTTAACATTAAACTTCTTTAAAATAATTTTGAGAAAAATTATACAATATTGGCCAGAATTTTTTTTTTTGTCTTTCAAATGATCATTCTCACATTATATTAAAATCTACCATTATATCATGGAAATACAAATCATCATGAGAAAACTAAAATGTCACAAACCAAGAGTTTGAATTCAAAAAATACTGAAAACATACAATTTGAAAAGAGGTTTTCAATGAATATTAAAATAAAACATAGCGGAAGCATAAAAGTTGAAATAAGTTTAATAATTTGACATCACAAAATATAATGTCTTTCTTGGCGTAATACCGTTTCCAATCCCAATCGTTGTACATACGCTTCTAATATACTTCAACTTAAGTCATCCTCATTACATTCCTATATGCAACATGATGTAACTTTTATAAGCATTAAGCTAAATAAGCACATTTGAATTCTCACAAAAACATTTTTCAAAGTATGAGCATGATCATTGTAAATAACTTTTACATCTCTTTCTATGCATAAATAAAAACATGCATATTCATTTTATCTTTATGGGCCCAAGCGTTACACCATAACATCATTAGCGCGCCGTCACGAAAGAAAAGGGGTAGCTAATCCCAAACCAAACGTAACAAGTCCACCTTGCGGGACAAGTCCACCTAGCAGGACAAATATCATCATTGGGTGTGTAACGCTTACATTGCGTGATACATACATATACATTTATGAAAATCTCATCAACAATTTGTAAAGAATGCCATAAATGCCTTTCATTGAGAATGCTCGAATATAAGATGTTGAAATCAGTGTAACTTTATAAAAAGAACATTTCATAAACTTATATCATGTTGCAGGTGAGAATGTACTTACTTGACTTGTTTACTTACTAAACATTTTACTTAAGGGTGATGAACGTCTTGATCACGGTGTGCTCGTCTTCTTGGAATGTTCGTGTCAAATATTTTCATGGGAAACACATACAATTAATATAGACATTAAAAATGCATTTATATATATTTATAAGATTTCATAAATGATCTAAATAAGGTTCAAAAAACTTCATTAGTACATGATCAAGCCTCATGGTCTAAAACTGGAAATTCTGACCTATACATACTTAAAAATATTAATCTGATAATATAAATATCTAATCCATGTAAAACTTAGAAACATGATACCTAACATCCTAATAGAGTTTCACAAATTTTTCCTCTACGAAATAAATGTGAAAGACATGATTTTCAAATTTTTGTAAATGAATACAATGGTGCAGCCATCTTATATTCTAATTTGGGCATACTGTAAAGAACGATTTTTAATACACAACCTAGATACCATAAAGAGCTAAAACTTTGCAGAATTATACATAACCCATAATGACATGTCCCAGATATTTCTTAAGTTAAATAAACATCCATTTATAGTGAAAAATGATTATTCAAAACTGATCCTAAAAACTGTCAGGATTTCATACACTGTGATCATATTAGATTCTAAATTCTATGTCCTCTAAACCGAGACAGATAAAATTCCACTAAAATTACAGGATACTAATAATGCATATAGGAATAACATATCCAAAATTTAGCATTAAATAAAATCATATCCATTCTACACATGCTTCGTAAATGTGAGATTATACAAATTTTCAGATTCATGAATGAATGTCCAATTATAAAATAAAATTCATTATTAGATCATCAAAAACTACAAGGATCTGGAAATTTAACCTAGCATATGTGACATTTAGCTAAGTATTTCTAAAATATAAATGTACTCAAGAAGCAATAATTTGCATATCATAACATTTCACCAATTTAATCCGAATTTGGAAATACATACCTTATTTCTTACAAGATCTTGTATAAGCAAAGTGGTTCACTCATTAGATCCTTTGATGCAACTTCTGATTACTTCTTGTGTAGAAATATATTATGCACCATTGAATTCAAGGTAAATAGTATGAAGAAGTAAAAGCACACTTTGGTGAAGAGTAGGATTTGATTCTTTGAAAGGGCTAATGTAGAGATTTTTGAGGAAACTATTTAGAATGAAGGAACTTATTGGCTCTCTAAATTTTTCAGATCCACACACCTCTTATTCATATATGTAATCATGTATTCTCAGCAAAATAACAAGATACAAGTCTCACCTATTAAAGTATTGAAAAAGGGTCCTTACATCTTCACATGATAGTTGTTAGCCATTTTCCAATTGATAAAATAAAGACCTTACTTTTCTTGCTTTCTTCATTGTGATTTAATCATGGAGAATATACCTTAACTTTTTTGGTTCAAATAGGTAACAACCATGACACTTTACTTGCTTTATACAAATCATAATAACCACAACAACATGAGTATAGTAAGTTGTCATAGAATTTTCTGGTTTGGCAAGCTTTAGTATATGGACCATAACTCTCACATATTCCAATAAGGTAATTCTTCCTCCTATAGACACCTAAGACATGTATCTAAATTAACATGTTTAAAAATACCAGATAAGAAACTTATTTTATGGGAAAAATACGTTGGCAAAGTTGGACATGTTGCTGTCCAGTTTTACAGATTTTCAGTTTTGGCATGCTTTAGTGTTTGGTTCATATCTCATACTTTACATATTCAAATAAGGTAATTCTTGTTCCTATAGACACCTAATACATGTAACTAAATTAACATGTTCAAAAATCCCAGATAAGAAACTTATTTTATGGGAAAAATATGTTTTCAAAGTTGCACATGATGCTGTCGAATTTTACAGATTTTCAGTTTTGGCATGTTTGAGTGTTTTGAGAATATCTCATACATTACATATTCACATAAGGTGATTCTTGTTCCTATAGATACTTAAGGAATGTACGTAAAATAACATGTTCATAAATTCCAAATAACCACCTTAAGTTATAGGGAAAAACATTCACAAAATTGTACCGAAAACCACATATCATCAAGTTCATAAACTACATGAGTTTGAAGTGCATGAAAATAATTCATTTAATCATTCTTGATTTGCATAATAAAATATCAATATAACATGTAATTTCTCATTTATACACACATCACATTATAGTAATATATATATATAACTCATGTTTTATATATACCGTCATAATTCTTTTGACATGAACTTCTGAGCACACCGATCCCACGTTCTTCACCTGTTATAACACTAGATGAATCATTAGTGTTAAATATACCAAATTTCATTATGATTAATAAAATTACATAATCATTAAAGAAGATGTGGGTATTACAATCCTCCCACCTTACAAGAGTTTTGTCCTTGAAACTCAGAATAGATGTGGATATTTTGCTCTTATGTCTTTTTCACGCTCCCAAGTGGCTTCTTCAACTTTGTGGTTAGACCATAATACTTTGACTAAAGGAATTTCTTTGTTTCTCAATCTCTTAACTCCTCTATCAAGTATTGTTGTGGGTTTTTTCTTCATAACTGAAACTCTCATCAATTTGTATCAATTGTGGTGTAAGGACATGTGAAGGATCTGGAATGTATTTCTTGAGCATTGATACATGAAAAACATTGTGGATTGTTGTCATCTCTTGAGGTAATTCAAGCTTATAAGCAATTTTTCCAATTCTTTCAACAATCATATATGGACCGACATATCTTGGGCTAAGCTTTCCTTTCTTCCCAAATCTCATAATTCCTTTCATTGGTGATACTTTAAAGAAGTCGAAGTCCCCTACTGAGAATTATAACGGTCTACGTCTAATATCAGCGTAACTTTTCTGTCTACTTTGTGCTATTTCAATTCTTTTTCGGATTACCTTTACAGCTTTTGTAGTCTCTTGCACAAAATCCGTATTCTCGATATGTTTTGATTCTATCAATTTCTTCTCACCAGCCTCATGCCAATAAATTGGAAAACGACAACGTCTCTCATACAATGCCTCATAAGGGGCCATACCTATTGTTGCTTGATAACTGTTATTATAAGCAAACTCGGCGAGTGGTAAGTATTTGCACCAACTTCCTTTAAAATCAAGAGCGCATGCCCTAAGCATATCTTCAAAAATCTGATTTGTTCATTCTGTTTGTCCATCAGTCTGCGGATGTAAGGTTGTGCTAAACATTAGTTTGGTACCCATTTATTGTCGTACACTTCGCCAAAAGTGAGACGTAAATCTACTATCTCTATTCGAAATTATAGATTTTGGCACTCCATGTAAGCGAACTATCTATTTGACGTAGAGTTCTGCCAACTTGTCCATCGAAAATGTCATTTTAACTGGAAGAAAATGAGCTGTCTTGGTAAGTCGATCGATAATTACCCAAATGGCATCATAGCCATTAGTCGTCTTAGGCATCCCAACGATAAAATCCATAGCAATTTCTCCCACTTCCATTCTGGTATATGAATTGGTTGCAATTGCCCTGCAGGCTTTTGATGTTCCATCTTTACTTGTTGACTTGTCAAACACTTGTTAACATAACTCGCAATATCTTTCTTCATGCCATGCCACCAAAAAATTTGTTTGAGGTCCCGATACATCTTTGTAGCTACTGGATGTATGGAGTATGGAGTTTCATGGGCTTCTGACATAATTTGTTTTCTCATTTCCCAATCTTTTGGTACACAAAGTCGTCCTTTGAATTTTAAAATTCGATCATTGGAGATACAAAAATCCGGACATTTTCCAGTCATTACTTCTTCCATGATTTTGGATAAAAGTTGGTCCTTTTCTTGACTTGCTTGAATATGCTCAAAAAGGACTGGGGTCAAGGTTATCGCTGATAAACGATTCAAAATTATTTCAAGTTGTAGCTCAATAACCTCTTTCTGTAAAGGTTTTGGGATAACATGCAACACATTGAGTTTTGTCAATGATTTCCTACTCAATGCATCCGCTACTCGATTTGCTTTGCCAGGATGATAAAGGATTTCACAATCATAATCCTTGACTAATTCAAGTCATCGTCTTTGCCTCATGTTTAATTCTTCTTGTGTAAAGAAATATTTCAAGCTCTGCTGATCTGTATAAATCTTACAGCTGACTCCATGCAAATAATGTCTCCATATTTTCAATGCAAATACTATAGCTGCCAATTCAAGATCATGAGTAGGGTAATTCTTTTCAGAATCCTTCAACTATCTCGAGGCATAAGCAATCACTTTATCATTTTGCATCAAAACTGCACCAAGGCCCATTTTTGATGCATCACTGTAAATAGAGAATCCTTCTTCTCCTTCAGGAATCGTCAATACTAGTGATGAAGTTAATCTATTCTTAAGCTCTTGAAAACTTCTATCACAAGCATCAGTCCATTCAAACGTTTTCCCTTTGCGCGTTAGGTTAGTCAGAGGTAACACTATTTTTTAAAAATCCTCCACAAACTTTCGATAGTAACCTGCTAAACCTATGAAACTTCTAATTTCATTTGCATTCTTAGGTTGCTTCCAATTTAGAATAGCCTCTATCTTTCCTGGATCCACCTTAACACCATCTTTTGATATCACATGACCTAAGAAGGACATTTAACTAACCAAAACCCACATTTGGAAAACTTTGCATATAATTGATGTTCTCTCAATGTCTCAAGCACAATCGTCAAGTGTATATTATGTTCTTCTAGAATCTTTGCGTATATAAGGATGTCATCAATAAATACTGTAATAAATTTATCAAGATGTTCTTTGAATACTCGATTCATCAAATCCATAAAAGTTATTGGGGCATTTGTAAGACCAAAAGGCATAACCATAAATTCATAGTGACCATACCTACTTCTAAAGGTTGTCCTCAAAATATCTGCATCTCTTATCTTGAACTGGTGGTAATCAGATCTCAAATAAATTTTAGAAAATATTGATACCCTTTTTTAATGGGTCAAACAGATAATCAATTCTAGGTAGTGGGTACTATTCTTTGTGTCATTTTATTCAACTCCCTACAGTCAATACACAATCTCATAGACTCATCTTTCTTCTTGACAAATAATACTGGAGCTCCCTATGGTGAATGACTTGGTCGTATGAAACCTTTGTTAATGAGTTCTTTTAATTGAGCATGTTATTCTTTAACTCTGATGGGGCCATTCTATATGGCGTTTTCGAAATTGGATTTGTGCCTAATACGAGTTCAAGTTTCAAATTCAATTTCTCTATCTGGTGGTATTCCTGGAGATTCTTCAGGAAATACATTGGTGAACTCTTGAACTACTTAAGCTTTATTAATTATCAATTTCACTTCTTGTCCTTTATCTACTATATTGGTAACATCTGATGCACCCACTAGTTAATAACTTCTTGGTCATCATAAATGATAGAAACATCACTGATTTCATTCCTATTTATCCTCAGAAATCCATTCTTAAGATAATATCCAAATCATGCATATTCAACACAATGACATCAATGTAGAATTTCTTATCAATAACCATTTAAGGAACAACATACAAATAATGTGCGAGTATAATCACCTCACTTATTACTGTATGTCTCCATGATGAAGGCCATTAAACTTATCATAGTGTTTTCTTTTGTGATTCATAAAAAAGAACTTTTCATCGAACTCCTTAATAAACTATACTCACGTCATTCAATTGACATTGTTGCTTGCTCAATTCTTCACTGAAACTTCCATTGTCATGTAACATGACCCACATAAAATTCCTTCACTCAATAAAACCCATCAATTTGAGAGTGGTTTCTATTGTCTTCAGCCATGCTCCTATGATTAAGGGATCATTGGATCCTTGAAAGTGTGTAGGTCTAAATATTTCATCTACCTAGTAGAGACTCTTATAAGATGGGTCATATTGTTGCATGAACCATATGGGGCTTCAACTATATGTTCCTAATGTTGAGAAGAAGTCGGTGTAGGTTCCTAATGTTGAGAAGAAGTTGTTGTAGGTTCGTAGCGAGTTTCTCTTCCATTGTTATTAGCTCAAAACTCAATAATTTCACCTTATTATCTTTATAGTCATTTATAAAGGTCGACAATAATTTGAACTAGATTAGCATCAACAGAAATGGCCTTTCTAGGTCCTATTGTCGAACAACC
The DNA here is from genome assembly GCA_016081115.2 of Rehmannia glutinosa. Lineage (NCBI taxonomy): Eukaryota > Viridiplantae > Streptophyta > Magnoliopsida > Lamiales > Orobanchaceae > Rehmannia > Rehmannia glutinosa. The sequence continues at coordinate 6,779,288 of CM071933.1, read as the reverse complement.
ACGACATATGTTGTTCTTCCATCATCTTTCATAGTTCATCTTAATATAGAGAGGTAAAACTTTATAGAGTTCTTAATACAATAAAGGTTTGGTTATGAACGTGTATCTAAAGCACTATTGTTTTTGAAAAAAAGAACTCACTTGTAGAACATGGAGTAGACGTATGACCATGTGCATTGGGAACGGAACTCGCTCTGATACCATAACTGTAACGCCCCCTTACGGAACGCCACAGGGCTCGTTAACATTAAACTTCTTTAAAATAACTTTGAGAAAAATTATACAATATTGGCCAGGATTTTTTTTTGTCTTTCAAATGATCATTCTCACATTATATTAAAATCGACCATTATATCATGAAAATACAAATCATCATGAGAAAACTAAAATGTCACAAACCAAGAGTTTGAATTCAAAAAATACTGAAAACATACAATTTGAAAAGAGGTTTTCAATGAATCTTAAAATAAAACATAGCGGAAGCATAAAAATTGAAATAAGTTTAATAATTTGACATCATAAAATATAATGTCTTTCTTGGCATAATTTCGTTTCCAATCCCAATCGTTGTACATACGCCTCTCATATACTTCAACTTAAGTCATCCTCATTACATTCCTATCTGCAACATGATGTAACTTTTATAAGCATTAAGCTTAGTAAGCACATTTGAATTCTCACAAAAATATTTTTCAAAGTATGAGCATTTATCATGGAAACATAAATATGAGCATGATCATTGTAAATAACTTTTACATCTCTTTCTATGCATAAATAAAAACATGCATATTCATTTTATCTTTATGGGCCCAAGTGTTACACCATTAACATCATTAGCGCGCCGTCACGAAAGAAAAGGGGTAGCTAATCGCAAACCAAACGTAACAAGTCCACCTTGCGAGACAAGTCCACATAGCGGGACAAACATCATCATTGGGTGTGTAACGCTTACATTGCGTGATACATGTGTATACATTTATGAAAAGCTCATCAACAATTTGTAAAGAATGCCATAAATGCCTTTCATAGAGAATGCTCGAATATAAGATGTTGAAATCAGTGTAACTTTATAAAAAGAACATTTCATAAACTTATATCATGTTGCAGGTGAGAATGTACTTACTTGACTTGTTTACTTACTAAACATTTTACTTAAGGGTGATGAACGTCTTGATCACGGTGTGCTCGTCTTCTTGGAATGTTCATGTCAAATATTTTCATGGGAAACACATACAATTAATATAGACATTAAAAATGCAATTATATATATTTATAAGATTTCATAAATGATCTAAATAAAGTTCATAAAACTTCATTAGTACATGATCAAGCCTCATGGTCTAAAATCGAAATTCGACCTATACATACTTAAAAATATTAATCGATAATATAAATATCTAATCCATGTAAAACTTAGAAACATGATACCTAACATCCTAATAGAGTTTCACAAAATTTTCCTCTACGAAATAAATGTGAAAGACATGATTTTCAAATTTTTGTAAATGAATACAATAGTGCAGCCATCTTATATTCTAATATGGGCATACTGTAAAGAACGATTTTTAATTCACAACCTAGATACCATATAGAGCTAAAACTTTGCAGAATTACACATAACCCATTTATAGTGAAAAATGATTATTCAAAACTGATCCTAAAAACTGTCAGGATTTCATACACTGTGATCATATTAGATTCTAAATTCTATGTCCTCTAAACCGAGACAGATAAAATTCCACTAAAATTAGGATACTAATAATGCATATAGGAATAACATATCCAAAATTTAGCATTAAATAAAATCATATACGTTCTACACATGCTTCGTAAATGTGAGATCATACAAATTTTCAGATTCATGAATGAATGTCCAATTATAAAATAAAATTCATTATTAGATCATCAATAACTACAAGGATCTGGAAATTTAACCTAGCATATGTGACATTTAGCTAAGTATTTCTAAAATATAAATGTACTCAAGAAGCAATAATTTGCATATCATAACATTTCACCAATTTAATCCGAATTTGGAAATACATACCTTATTTCTTACAAGATCTTGTATAAGCGAAGTGGTTCACTCATTAGATCCTTTGATGCAACTTTGTTGAAACTACTAGTATGATTACTTCGTGTGTAGAAATATATTATGCACCATTGAATTCAAGGTAAATAGTATGAAGAAGTAAAAGCACACTTTGGTGAAGAGTTGGATTTGATTATTTGAAAGTGACCTCATACCAAGTTGTGAAATTCATCCTTTTTTTTTCACAATTCTCCAATTTTAAGGTGGGTGGAAAAATCCTTTCAACTTCTAGGGGTTTTACTTAAAATTGCATGTAGTATTTTGATTTTGAGCACTTGAGGTATATATTATGTATTGCATGCTATCTTCTTGTATCAAGATGGAAAAATTCTCAACTGTTTCTCAAAAATGCGATTTATCGAAAAATAAGGCATATATGTACACTTTATTGTTATACTTGATGAAATTTTGTATGAGAAGGATATGTATGTGTATGACTCTTGAAATCTATGTTTTGAATGATTTATAACTTGGACAAGTAGAGCATAATTGATTAAATTTCAATTTTTGGACTTAAAATGCAAAAATGAAAAGTTAGTGGACTTAATTGCAAGAAAATAAAACTTAAGGGACCCCTCTGTAATTTTTGATTTTTTGGGACGGAACTCAGGTTCAAAATTATGTTTTGACATTTTAATAAAGTTTTAAGAGTTTTTAGATAAATAAAATCAACCCTTAAAAGCCCAAAGACTAGATTGTAAAATTTTAGAAGTTTAAGGGCTATTTTGCAATTTTTAAAATTGTACCAGACCCTAATTTTAAAATTTGAAATTTTAACTCTTAAGGGACTGGAAATAACATATTTTAAGTGTATTCCAAAAATCCAAGTGTTTAGAGCTGGGAAAGTAATTTTATAAAAATTGAGAGACCAAATTGTAAAAGATTAAACTTGAGGACCAAAATACAATTTCCAGGATTTATGCAGTCCATGCACCTGGAAATACTAATTTAACTATAACATAATTATATCTTGAACCCAAGGTTCAAATTTCATAACAATTGGACCCCTAAAAGCCTTAAAGGCAATTATTTCAAAATGGAACAAAAATGAGATTTTCAAAAGTTAGGGGACCTATACTTGCTTCTTTTAAAAAACTGCTTTTGTCCCAATATCCCACTGACCATAGTGATATTTTACGACTTGAATCACATTAAAATCCCTTCCGGTTTGTGAGTTCCAATTATTTTAAACTTAGAGCCCGAAATGACAATTTTAACAAATTTGGGGTCAATGTGAGAATTTTATAAAAACTCGACCTCCAAACATTAAAATCCTGAATCTCTGAACAATTTAGAGAATTTAGGAATTGACCTCATAATTTTCAAGGTAAGTACATTTATTTATTTAACTTTTAACCCCAAAAGTAGTGATTTTTACAAAACGGGGTTAAATGTAAATTTTCTTTTTAACAAGGACCTAACTCAATTTTTTTTCTTTTAAAGAAACAGCCCTGGACTCTCTGACTTTAATAATGAATTAAAAATGTTTTATTTTTTGAAAAATCCCTTGTCTTATCGGATCGTCTTGACCGAATAATACACGATCGTGGGGCGACTTCCTCGTCTTGCGATTTCAAATCTATAACGGGACTTATGTTCCACCTAATATTTTAAGATATCGAAGATTGCTTATCCTCCCGATAATCATCTTCATCCAAATAACTCCACCAAGACCATAATTACCACTCGTGATTTTTCAAAAATTTCCTGAACTGCTTCCCTGAATCAATAATACTCGATTGCCTGGTTGACTACCTGAACTTGTATTTACTTTCCTGTCTGAGTCAACTTGGTGTGTCGAGCTCACAGTCGGAATGGATACATCGGGGATGGAACTGGGCAGCTCGACTGGTATTCCACACTCTGGTCCCAATGTCCTAATCCCGCAACTGAGGGACGGAGTTTGTCCAAAGGAAGCGGGTCGTAGTACTTGAGGTATAATCATGATTATGACAAATCCGAACCTAGCTAGATCCACTGTGGATTTTGTCTTTGCCTATGGAGCGATAAGGTGACAGGTCTTGGACCATCTTGCTCGGGGAGTTACAAGAAAGAACGAAGGAATCGCTGTCTGATCCACACGATTCTGGAGCTAATCGGATCCGTTTAGTTGGTGCTACAAATCCGTACGCAACTGCTACTTGTTTTGCATTGGTTGGCACTACAAATCCGTATGCAACCGCTACTTGTCTTGCATAGGATTGGCGCTACAAATCCATACACAATCCTCCTGTCTTGTTTGAATCAAATAGTGCATGTGTGACCACGGACTGTTTTCTCAAAACTGTATAAGTAGATTACTTAAATATATTTATGACGACGCTTGTGGACTGTGTGCGAAATCATGCATCATATCTCACGCGTTTTCATACAACTGATTTTCTCGCATTAACTATATATATCACCACACTTGCACACGATCACCCCATCCACTGAGATTTCTGTCTCATTCCCTCCTGTTTTCTAACCTTAGATGAGGAGTACGTTGAAGACGTCGAACCTATTATAGACTAAATCCCGTGCTCCGCCTGTCGTACTTTTTCCTATTTTCATTGAAGTCGAGCGATATTTTCTTTTGCTTTTGTTATTGTTGGACTCCTTCATTCTGTTTTAGTTTGGACTGTAAGTTTAAATTTGGATATTCTGATGGGTTGTATTTGGATATTGTCGGACCTTAAGATGTAATTTGTACTTGTGTTTATTTCTTTCCGCAGCATTAGACTCTTTTCACTTGGAGATTTGTATCATTGGCTTACACTGTTGATTTATCACCGTCGCGTCGCGTTTGGGGCGTGACAGTTATGGTATCAGAGCTCGGTTTGTAAGGAGGAAACTTACACCGAGCTGACCCAGGATAGGTTCCTCTGTCCTTGGATTGAGTACCACTACTAGATGACCTAAGTTGAATCTTGGATGAATATTTGAACCCTTTTGGGCTGTTATAGTGTTAAGATATCCGGATATTCCTCTATTTGGTCGTTAGGTGATTTAGAAAATTCGTGATTTAGAGATATAATGCCTGATATGGTGAGACTCGAAGAATATGAGGATATCTCTTGATAAGTATATAATTTGGATGTGATATATTATGGGATCTAGACACGTAATGATATTACTTTGAGAAAATGATAGTAAGGGAATTGGACTTGTGGTTTAGGTATCACGGATAAGATACATTAAGGATGTGACTATTATACGATCTCGACTAGATGTTACCACTAAATATCCCCTCCTAAGGATAGACGAACTATTGGATCAACTTCAAAAAGCGACGGTGTACTCGAAGTTTGATTTACAACAAGGGTATTATCAACTGAAGATCCATGAAGAAGACGTTTCCAAAACGGCATTTCAAACAAGATATGGACACTACGAGTTTGTAGTGATGCCTTTCGGTCTGACGAATGCACCAGCAGCGTTTATGGATCTGATGCATCGACTCTTTCAACCTTATTTGGATCAATTCGTAGTGATATTCATTGATGACATACTCGTATACTCTAAGTCTAGAGAAGAGCATGAACGTCATCTGAAAATTGTTTTGGAGACACTACGAGAGCACAAGTTGTATGCCAAATTCAGCAAGTGCGAATTTTGGCTTAGTGAAGTCGCATTCTTGGAACACATAGTATCCAGCACTGGGATCACCGTAGACCCTTCGAAGGTAGAGACAGTGGTTGAATGGAACCAACCCGAGTCTGTAACGGAGATCAAAAGTTTCTTAGGACTAGCTGGGTATTATCGAAGATTTATCCAGGATTTCTCCGAGATAGTCGGACCACTCACTCGACTAACCCAGAAGCAAGTCAAGTTTGTGTGGAATGACAAATGTGAGGCTAGTTTCCAAGAGATGAAGAAACGACTGAGTACAGCTCCATCTTAGCCCTTCCAAAGGGAACAGAAAACTTTGTCGTCTATAGTGATGCATCAAAGGAAGGACTAGGAGCAGTGCTCATGCAAGAAGGAAAGGTCATCGCTTATGCATCACGAATATATACTCGCCTTTCTGCTCAAGGCGTCAGCTACTACGTTAGAGCGAATATATACCACAAAGAGCGAATATATACCATTTCATACACCTTATTGCATGTTTATAAACAATTATAACCATAAATATGCCCTAAAATACATGCAAAACTCACACTCAACAAACCCCCAAACTTAAACTGTTGGCCGTCACAGTCAACGCTTTTAAAAACTAGAGAAAACATGATTGGGAGTAATAAAAAGTAGAACGCACAATAACTAAAATTCGCATTGTTTATCGTAGTTGTCAAGCAATGAATCAACCAAGCCTCAAACATCTAACATAGAGCACCTATCAAAGAAACCATGGTAAATGTTAAGAATTACGCCTCACAAAGATCAAGTGTATACTCTCATCTCAAATGAATATAGGATGTGTTTACGCTCAATTCAATTCAATGTTGAAGAATTACCATAGGCTTGCAAATCGTCTCATATCTCCGCCACTAGAATGTATGCAATTTGTGAATCAAAAAGGACTTCTCTCTTTGGTTGTAATGAAGGCTCTTTGGTTAGGGTAGGAAAATATAGATAGAGTGACTCAAACTCGAGCGTATAGACCGGTGAGCATATAAATCATCTACGTTAAAGCTTAATATGCTACCCAAATCATCTCTCATTTTCATCAACTCTTCTTATCTCCATCCCCTTTCTTTTGTAAACATTATCACCTCGCATACAATTCTTAGCCTCCAAGTTCATTCAATGAAAACTCACATCATAAAGTCAAAATTTTTTTTCTGACTCTTTTATGAATTTTCAACATTTCTTTTCTCCTCCTTTTCTTCTTCATTTTTTTTGTTCCCATCAACTAATTTTGCACAATTATCCAACTTTTCAATTCCAACACATTCAACCTCATTCACTCCCTCTACTCAATGTTATACACTCAAATGTAGGGTAACAAATATATCAAGTTAAGGCTTGAATTGTTGCTATCAAGAAATTAGGCAATAGGCTCAAGTTGGCTAACTAGGGATTTCAATATCATCTTAGGTAAGCAAAAGGCTTGAAGGGCTAACAAAAATGGCCTTTGATCATTTTCACAATTCGCATACAACATGTGACCTTGACAGAGATACCAGAGCAAGTTCTAGAATTCTCAACATGAATGATACACTCAAATCAATCAACAAGACTGCATATGATGAAAGCAGTAAAGGCTCAAAAGCTCACAGGCTTGCAAATACGTAATTCAAAGCATCAAACCATGTTCTCAATATCCACATGCTCAATATCATTTATTCATGGTTCAATCAACTCATGCTCAACACCCAATCCAAACAATACAAAATTTTCAAAATCAAGCACAAGTTACAATCAAGAGATCAACTCACTCCCTACAATCTATGAAAGCAATAAACGTGCTAAACCAATAAACGTGTTTCTAATGCAAATGCAACCTAAAATCCTCTACATGCAACTATATGAAAACACACAAAATTAATGCAATTTTTTTTATCCACACATTTCATATCAAAATAACTATTTCTCCCCAAACTTAAATGAAATTATATCGCACGTAAGAGAAGATAGAATTTCAATATTAAACGTGTGGATTTACGATTCCTTTGTGCGGGTGGTGGTGGATAATGGCCCTCCTTCGCATCTCCTCCTATCTCTAGGACTACTTCTTTCAACCATCACTTCAAGTTTTGTACCTTAATATTGTCTTTAGTCGGAAGGATCTAACGGCTGCCCGTGCCGTGCTTCAAGCCGAAGCCACATTATTCCTCCTCCGGCACGCACGGGCGTGCGCTAGCGCACGGGTCACCCGTGCGTGATCAGAACTTTTTTTTTTTTTTTTACAAAAAGAAAACAAACAAAAACAAAAATCACACCACAAACCGTTGGGTTGCCTCCCAACAAGCGCTATATTTAACGTCTTTAGCTTGACGCTTATTAATTTCGATTCGTACCACCTTTGAATGCATAAATTAGCTGCTTTGGATCGTGGTCAAGAACCATTTTTCCATTGTTTGCATCTAGTAATGCATAATTGGGATTTCCAAGCAAATATTGGAGTCCTGATGTTGGAACACTTGGATTTGAATTATGCTCATGTTGTTCGTGTGCGTATGTACCACCAGTGTTCGTTTCGTTGTGGGATAGCTTTCTTATGATATCACGCACGCACTGACCGGGCATCCACGACTGTTCATGTGTTCATTGTCCATTTCGCTCCTTTTCGACACCACACACGGGCTGAAAGTGCATAGACATACAGTCCGTGTTTGGTTCCGAACTTTCTTGCTTTTGAAGAATCTTCGGCTCCTCGTAGTCAGTACCACTCTTTTGATGAATGGCACTACATTGTTCCTTTGAGTTGGCTTCAGTGGTGCTTGAAAATTGACCCTTTTGATATTGCCCACCAACAATTGTAACTAATTGGCCCACTTGGGTTTCGAGATTTTTTATCGAACTGACCATCTGTGTCATTTGTAGCTCTATTTTATCCACCCTTGCGTCTTGCCTTGCGAAGCAGCTCCTAGTTTCACTCATGAATGCATTGGATTGATTTATGAATGAGGTGAGGGCTTCTTCTAAAGATGGCTTATTTGCTTCATCGCGAGTAAAGCGGTCCCTCGACTCGCTCCTGAACAAACTTGTTTGCATCCTTAACAAGGTGAGGGCTTCTTCTAAAGATGGTTTTGCCTCTGCATTTGTAAACCCATTCATTACGTTGGACCTTGATGGGGGTGGAATCATATTCTCCGTGCTAGTATATGAAAAATCTTCGTAATTCCCCCAATCTGGGTAATAACACATAGGAGTAGGATTATTCCAATAACTGTAAGAATTCCAGTTATTGAAATCCATTCGAGCGGGTGCACCTATACCAATTCAAAGAAACAAATCAAACATTGTAGAGATACAATTTACAAAAGAAAAATTAAATAAAATAAAAAATGTCTAAATTAAAAATAATTCTATCTATCGCAATATTAGCACCAAAAATTGTATTAGTCCCCGGCAACGGTGCCAAAAACTTGTTCGCCTTATTTTTAGCTTCACCGCAAGTGTACGGTGTAGTTTATAGAATAAGGTAAGCAATATCGTATCCACAGAGACTAATAAATTAGTGCGCTAAGTATTGAACCAAAATAGTTTTATTTTTATTTAGACGATCTTAATTTGATGATTGTTGTGGAGGTAAAGACAAGAATAACCACAAGAATACAAGATACTAAGAATGATGGAATTATCAAGGGAATGAAATGGATTCCCGGATTATGGTTTCAATTAATATTCCTCTTGTTGTCCGATTTAATCAAAGCCAAAGTTATTATCAATACGCCTATAAGACGATCACAACGGTATTTTATCCTCCCTCTCGAGATGTATATAAAGTGTAGATTGAAATATCTATGCTAGCATCTCTACTCAACATAAGATACACAACTCCCAAATGCACAAAAGATCAAATATCCTCACAAATATTCACAAACCTCTCGATTATGCAAATATTCATGTCAAGTACTCAAGATCTAATATTGAAGCTCATCTCTCGAATTATGAATCAATATATCAAACAAGTTAAATCATTGGCCAAGTGATAAAACAAGAATAAGAACAAAGTACTCAAATAGGCTTCAAGATAATAACTTCAACCAAGATTAAAACATTCAACAAGAGTTCAATTAATCTACTACCAAAACCCGGAAATCACAAAATGTTTAGTTACTCATTACAAATAAACAACTCATAGACAAATTGTTCATATTCATGACAAGCTAAAATGAAAGATTAAAGCACAAAGAATGAGAAAACTTAGGGAAATGGATAATCTCTCGATTTATCTTCAATCCTCAAGCTCCGATTCGACCCGATTCTTCTCTTGATTCTTCCTTGATGAAGTTGAGCTATTTCTTGTGTTCTTGGGTCTTTTCGCACCTTTCCTCCTGGTGTGCGCCCCAAAAAGTGGTATTTATACCCTTTTAGAAACCTAGGTCAATTTGCTGTCATTTTTGGAGTTTTCTGCAAGAACGCACGGGTCGTGCGCCCACGCACGGGCTACCTGTGCGCCATCCCATAGAAAACATCCAGTCTCTGTAGGGCGCACGGGTTGTGCTTCCACGCACGGGTTACCCGTGCGCCACCCAAATGTCCAAATTTGTTTGCGGGGTCTTCATAAGAGTTGTAGCCCTCTCTTTTAGCTTTCCATAGCCAATTGAATCAGCTCAATATCAATTTTGTAGAGAGAGAGTTATGACCAAAATACTAAACCCTGCCAGTGCTGGAAATTCCATACGCGTTTGGATGTTCCTTGAGATAAATCTCCTTGTTGTTTGATAATCCATGATTCTTTTGCCACACGACTCATCACTATGACTCTAGACTCCATATAGTTGGCTTCCAATTGGGTGTAATCGCTCGATTCTTGATGATTCTAGGTAGCAATGCTCGTATTTGTCACAAAATCACTCCAAATATCGTTAAATTCCTACAAAACAAGCAAGCGTAATATCTTTTCCACAAAGAGCGAATATATACCATTTCATACACGTTATTGCATGTTTATAAACAATTATAACCATAAATATGCCCTAAAATACATGCAAAACTCACACTCAACACCAGACTAATGATTCGAGAGTGGAAATCATTAGAAGAGTTGAGCACTTGGAATCCGACGAGAACTAATACTCAAATTTCATGTGCTAACATATTGATTAAACCCGATCTACTGAACGAGATCAAAGTAGCACAGGGGACAGATGTACAACTTCAAAAATTGAAAGAGAAGATACTTAAAGGAGAGAGATCAGAATTCTCGGTACATGAAGATGGAATCATCAGATTCCAAAATCGAGTCTGCGTACCAAGTGACGAGCAGATTAAGAGCAGAATTCTCTCAGAAGCACACCGTTCGAAATACACTATACACCCTGGAGGAAACAAGATATATAAAGACTTGTAACGGCATTACTGGTGGGTAAACATGAAGAACCAGGTAGCAGAGTTCGTTGCGAGATGTTTGACTTGTCAACGAATAAAAGCAGAACATCAACGACCATCTGGTTTATTACAACCGTTGAGAATTCCCGAGTGGAAATGGGAGCACATAAAGATGGACTTCGTGACGGATCTAACAAGGACCAGAGGAGACCATGATGTTATATGGGTAGTCGTAGACCGACTCACGAAATCTGCACACTTCTTACACATGAAGAAAACCGAAGCGACTGCGTAAACTCGCGCGATTTATATCCAGAGATCATTCGACTGCATGGAGTGCCAGTCAACATTGTGTCAGACAGAGACCCAAGGTTTGTATCCAGATTCTGGAAGTGCTTGCACGAGGAATTGGGTACCTCGCTAAGTTTCAGCACAGTAGTACATCCACAAACTGATGGTCAGTCTGAGCGAACGATTCAAACCCTGTAAGATATGTTGTGAGCCTGCACGTTGGATTTCCAAGGAAGTTGGGATTCGCACGTACCATTGGCCGAGTTCGCCTTTGTAATAATGCCTATCGAGGCCACATTGGGATGGCACCTACGAAGCCTTGCGGGCGAAAGTGTAGATCTCCACTACACTGGGAGATTGATGACCAATGGACTCCAAAAGAGAAACGAAAGTCGCCTTCGATTCCAAAGGTCAACTTAGTTCATGTGGCCATGGAGAAGGTCAAGTTGATCAAGGAACGGATCCGCACAGCTTAGAGCCGCCAAAAGAGTTACGCAAACAAGAGGATAAAAGACTTGGAATTTGAAGCCGGAGATGAAGTATTTCTCAGACTCTCTCCACGGAAAGGATTGATCAATCCGAAGAAAGGAGGCAAGTTGAGCCCGAGATATGTTGGACCTTACAAGATTTTGTAGAGGATCGGAAATTAGCCTACCGACTCGAGTTAGTTACCAAAGACAAGATGCGGGAATGCACGATGTATTCCACGTATCGAGGTTAAAGAAGTATCAACCAGATCCCGAGCATATCATCACCCAAGATACTCCTCTGATGGAAAATTTATCCTACATCGAGAAATCAATCCGGATCATTGACCAGCAGATACGTCAGTTGCGTAATATAGAGATTTTGATGGTTAAAGTGGTATGGCGAAACCACAACCAAGACGAAGACGCAACGTGGGAGATGGAAGAAGACATGAGGAATCAATATCCAGAGTTGTTCTCAAGAGAATTTGGGGACCAAATTCTTTTAAGGAGGGGTGAATGTGAGGCCCCGAATTTTAACAACGTGAGATACGGTGTTATGTAGTGATTATTTATTCGGCTATGTATCACAAACCTATTATTAATTTTTTTTTAAATTTTAAGTTATCATTACCAACTAAAGTATTATTAGTGCAAATTTTGTTAATATTAGCACTGTTCTAAAAGACCCCGTCTAGCTCCGATTAGTCCCCGCCTAGGCGCTAGGCTCCCCTTGTGTGAGGCCCCGAATTTTAACAACGTGAGATACGGTGTTATGTAGTGATTATTTATTCGGCTATGTCTCACAAACCTATTATTAATGAAACGTGACTCGACTTTTATTTATTTCTTCCAATGTCAATTACGTCTTCCTTATTTTCGAGCGTAATGATTTTATATTCTCCTCTAGTACTAATACTTGGTCGATTAACTACGACTTTAGAATTTTTGGACCATCGATAATTTAGGAGTATATTCCGACCCTTATCCGAATATTTCATCTTATTCTATAATTCATCCCAACCAACTTCCAATTTATTTTTGGAGTACATATTTCTTATTTCACATTTTTATTTTAAGTTTATAAATATTTAATTATGGATATCTATACATTTTATTTTTCCCCCTCAATTTTATAAAGAAAAGAAACCAAATATTGTTTTTCCTTTTCCCCTAATTTTCGAAATTACAACTTTAAATGGGGAAATTAACTCAATTTTTCTTCTACCACTATTTTTATCATTTTGTATCTCCCAACTAGTAAATTATTGGACAAATAAATTGATAAATTCATTTCCACTTTTTTTTATATCTTGCAAGCCTACAATTTAAAAGTTTCTCTATAAATCCCACTACATTTTGGTCAAACAAAACAAAATGATTCCCCTAAAACCTAGCTTTTGGCCAATTGTCCCTAAGAAAGTAACCTAGCTATTAATTTATGTCCTAACTTCCCCAATTATTATCATAACTCATCATTTAACCAAAACAAAACACAAATTCTTCAAATGTTCAAACAATCTTCATATCTTCAAAACACACATTCTTCAAATCTTCAAACAATCTTCATATCTTCAAAACACACATTCTTCATATCTTCAAACAATCTTCATATCTTCAAACACTTCTTCATATCTTCAAACACACTTTCTTCATATCTTCAAGAATACTCTTCATATCTTCAAACACTTTCTTCTTTCTTCAAACACTTAACAAAAAGAAAAAAACTATTCTTACTTCTTTATTTTCGAAACTATCTCTACTACAAGTACACTTAGAAGACAACTTGAAGATAATAGAGACTTGGAACCATGTTGACCAGACCTCAAGAAATTATGAAAGAAATTGGACTATAAGGTAAGAAATGGGATTTTTAGTACATTTTCTTCTTCTCTTCTATTTTCCAAAATTTTCATACTCCATTTTCATTTTTGGACTTTTAAGGGCTGACCTTAAGAGTAGTTTTAAGAGTGAGCAAAGAGACCCATTTTGAGACCTCTACTAGTCTCATTTCATCTACTACACAAGGTAAGTGTAGTTTTACCAATATTCTTCACCTCCTTCTTTTTTCCTTAAATTTTTAACCTCATTTCCTAACTCCTACATTATTTTTGGTATTTATTGACTTAGGGTGGAAAAATCCTTTCAACTTCTAGGTGTATTTTTACTTAAAATTACCTGTAGTATTTTGATTTTGAGCACTTGAGATATATATTATGTATTGCATGCTATTTTCTTGTATCAACATGGAAAAATTCTCAAGTGTTTCTCAAAAATGCGATTTATCGAAAAATAGGGCATACATGTACACTTTATTGTTATACTTGATGAAATTTTGTATGAGAAGAATATGTATGTGTATGACTCTTGAAATCTATGTTTTGAATGATTTATAACCTGGACAAGTCGAGCATAATTGATTAAATTTATAGAATCTCTTGGAAGATAGCAAAAATATAACTCTTTAAATTTAAAGATGCTCTTTATTTTACAAAAGATGCTATTTAAATTTAAAGAGCCTATTGGGAATGCTCTAAATCTTATAAAACTTTTAGTCCTGTTTGAAGCTTTTAAATGCTGAGTTCTAAATAGATAAGCATCAAATTAGATATATCTATCACTTAATTAGCCACCAAATATCAAAACACCATTTGAATTTTAACTGTTCATTGTTCCAATTATGATTTAATCAAATATTTTCTTATTTAAAGCTTGTCTTTTAGCAATACAAATTAGATTATTTTGTCGTTATGACTATTAAATAAGAAACTGATTCTTAGCTTCCATTACACTAGAAATAGACATCTGATAACATATTAAGGCTTTTAGTCAAATTATCTCGATCTGTAGATTACACTTAAAATTCATATTAAAATACACATATGAATATTTAGTCAAATGTCTCTGTTATCCAATTTCTGTAGAAAATAATATAATTATGTCTTTAAGCAAATTGAGTCAAGAAAGATTAATTAAAATTGTAAAATTCAAAATAATTTCCACAAAAAAAGATTCATCACAAATCAAAAGAACTTAATATATTTATTTCCTCCTCATCATATATTCTTGGGAGAATGGGGTCTCAAATTATAGGGATATTGGTCAAGTAAAAAAATGAATACAAAAATAGATTCAAGTATATACAAAGACAAATTCAATTTATATTTTTTTGTTTCTATTCAAGATATCTCAAAAGTATTAAATTTACCCGCCGTTAGTCTTCCTGGGATGTATTCAGTCGAAACCAAAAGGAAGATGATGAGAGTTTTTTTTTTGTGGCTTTTGGTGGAGAGCTTGTCGGCTTAGAAAGAGAGAATTTAGTGAGGTGGCTGCTGGCAAGTGTGAAAGGAGAAATGGGGATTGAGATGAAGTTTATTCTTATCCATAAATAGTTGGGTCAAACTAGGTCTAATAGTTTGGATCAGATAATAGGCCTAACAATAAGATCCATGTGCTAAACATAAATTAATGGGTTGGGTTATATTATCTAATTGCTGAAAATCTGATGGGCTATTAGTGTGGCTCCAACTAATGACTTTAGGTGTAAAAAAAAATAAATACCTTTCAATTGGTCAAGATATTATATACTAAAAAAAATAAAATTCAGCAAGTAATTGAGTTAACATAACTATAATTTCAATTATACAATACTATTCTAAGTATTATTAATTTTGATTAACCCAACAAACTAAATAATTTCCCATCTTATAATTTCTAGATAATAAAAATCCTGACTATATATATTGAACATATATAGACCCAAATAAAATTCATCAAATATCACCAACATCAATTATGTAAACATAATTAAAATCCAAATATTTTATCATTTTGGTATTCACGTAGTTCATCTAAATTTAATTATATTTTAATTTAATTATATTAATTAATAAACATATAATATGCATGTCGTATGTGTCCCAATTAGCATATAGATCAGCAATTTCGCCGAAATTTTGAAAATCCCCAATTTGGATGAGGTGGTGATGTGGCAGTCATGCCAACAATCCGACAAATTTTCAAATTTTTTGGCCGAATTGTCCTCAATGTGCCATATTTTTTAAATTAAAGTCCTTTATTGAAGATTAAAAAAAACTAAAGTCCTAAAATCCACCACCCCAAAGTTCCAGGACCAATTTAGCAATTAAGCCCACTTAATATTAATTTAATTTAATTTTTTTCCTTTTCAATTACCATAATAAATAATATAGCAGATAAAATTTGTGTCATTGCCTTTTTTAAAACAATTAATAAGCTCTTAATAACATCTTAATTTTGGAGCTTATATGATCTTTAAAAACAATTACATAAAATGAGAAAAACTAATTCCCAAACACGTTATAAGATATTTTGAAGAGGGTACAAACTCACCAAGCATGCAAACACAGTCTAAAGTTTCAAGATATATAGTTAGACAACTTATATTTGCAGGCATGGACAAATGGGCGGTTGCATGCTCCATATCACAGGGTAATGGTGACTGGAGATGAAGCTAGATTCTCAATCGAATTATTTTCGGTTCCAAAATCAAGGTACGTAATGAAGGCCCCAGAAGAGATGGTTGATGAAGATCACCCCATACTCTTAAAGCCCTAAGATCAGTGGCGGACGGAGGGGGACAAAGGGGGGCCTTGTCCCCCCCACCCAAAATTTTTCAAAATTATTTTTTCCCCTCCAAAAGTTTTTAAAATTACTTTTTTATTGCTAAAATAAAGGAAGTTTTCTACAATTCCCCCCCAAAACTTTGATAAAAAAACTTCAAATAGTTGTGTTTTACAATTGTCCCTCAAATTTTTTTCCTCATAGTTTAAATATATGAATTCGTACCATTTTTCGTCTCCCTCCCCTCAAAGCCAGAATCATGCGTCCGCCACGGCCTAAGATCATATTAAATTTCTTGATTTTTACTATTCTGTAGTAAAGATCATATTTCCCCATGCCAGCTGCTCTAAAGGATAATATATTATGGTGCCTAAACTCTATTAGTTAAAATATTTTAGCCATGTGCAAATGTGTGTGTCAGTGTGTGTGCAAGATGCTATGTTATGCATAATCTCAGGATTGATGATCTTGTTTCACGTACAATTGGTTTGTAATAACATTAATATTTGAATTGGAGTATAAGTGGTATTATGTGAAGTTCACAATTAATATGAGATATTTGATAGGTAAAGACAAACCTTAACCAGATATTTGTAAGAAAAAATTATTACCGTTTTTATACTGTTAGTGTTTTTATACTTTACCATATATTTTATTACTTTATGTTATATTTTACTATATGAACTATGAAATTTTTATACTTTGTCCTATAATGACAATTTTACCCCTAAAGTTCCATTTTTTTTTAGAATAATCAAAATAGGTCATCACACTAATCATGCTTCAATATAAAAAAAATGATAATCCCTTATAATGAAAGAAAAAGACAGTCGGCCAGTATTTGTGAAGCCCTCGATTTTTATTCGAACATGTACTTGTCTCACGTATCGTCTTTGTACTATTTGACAATTCTATTGCGTCGCTTTGACGGGTAAACATTAATGATAAATATATTTGTATTTAAATTCTTTTAATTATTACTTGTGATCGTAATCATTTATTAATTTTATTTCACATTTATGATCACTTGGTTGATCATCATTATTATTACTTGTGTATTTATTAGTCTTCTTAGAAATTTAAGAGACTATTTATTTTAAAGATTTATACCTTATAGAATTAAGAATTCGATTTAGAATAAGTGATCATGAGACTTATAAGTGATCAAGGAAATCACTAATTATTTTGGAGATTGATATTATTCATCTATTATCATCAATTTTGGGACAAAAAAAATATATATGAAATTACCAAAATACCCCTTAAGGGACGGCCATTATGGTATTTTAAGTGTAGAAATATCTCACAACTCTTGTACATGTACACCTTGTGTATTCATCTTGTGTATTTTTATACCATTAATACAAACCTACATCTTAGAATAATCCTACAATTTCAACCACCCAATTAGTCAAACAAGACAAAATTTTAAATTCCCTCTAAAACATAGCTTTTGGCCAATTGTCCCTAATAAAGTTGCCTAAATACTACTTTCTTCCCTAATTTCCTCAATTATTCCCTAACTCATCATCTAACCAACCAAAGGAAATTTTTGTTTTGTCTTTCACCCCTACCATTTATTTCATTTCACCAACACAAAATTTTCCTAAGTCTTGTATTTTTTTTTTCTCTCTCTCTCTCTAAATCCTCCTGCATCTCTCTACCTATTTCTTCATCTTCTTCACAAACACTTAACTAAAAACTTCAAGAATTCATCTCCCTACTCTTCAAAAAAATTCGAAACTACACTCCAAAGGTAAGAAACATTTCTTGTTCAATCCATTTTTGATATTACCTAACTCATCTCTTTCACCTCCTAATTAAGTTTGATTTTTGATTTTGAGATTTACTTAGAAGACCATTGAAGATATTAAGAGACTTGTCATCTTGAAAAAAAATTGTTAAGAAATTGGACTACAAGGTAAGAAATGGAATTTTTAGTACCTTTTCTTCTTCTCTTTCTATTTTCCAAATTTTGACACTCCATTTTCATTTTTGGAGTTTTAGCGGCTGACCTTGGTGGTTGACATTAAGGGTGACCAAAATCTTACACTTGGAAGCCATTACTAGTCACATTTTACTCACTACACAAGGTAAGTGTAGTATTTCTAATTTTCTCACCATCTTCTTCTTTTCCCTAAATTTTTAACCACATTTTTCTAACTCCTATAATTTTTGATATTCCTTGACTTAGGGGCTGACCTAAGTCACTTCTTCATCGAGAGAGATTTATCCCATTTTCACCAACAAACCGATCTTTAAGGTGGGTGGAAAAATCCTTTCAACTTCTAGGTGTTTTAAATTGAAAATATGCATGTAGTATTTTGTTATTGAGCACTTGAGATATATATTATGTATTGCATGCTATTTTCTTGTATCAAGTTGGAAAATTTCTCAAGTGTTGCTCGAAAATGCTATTTATCGAAAAATAGGACAAACATGTACACTTTATTGTTGTACTTGATGAATGCTTGCATGAAATGGACATGTATGTTTATGACTCTTGAAATTCATGTTTTGTATGACTTATAACCTGGACAAGTCGAGCATAATTGATTAAATTTCGATTTTTGGACTTAAAATGCAAAAATGGAAAGTTGGTGGACGTAATGGCAAGAAAATAAAACTTAAGGGACCCCTCTGTAATTTTCCAATTTTGGGACTGAACTCAGGTTCAAAAATCATGTTTCGACATTTTAATAAAGTTTTAAGAGTTTTTAGATAAATAAAATCAACCCTTAAAAGCCCAAGGACTAGATTGTAAAATTTTAGAAGTTTAAGGGCTATTTTGCAATTTTCGAAACTGTACCAGACCCTATTTTAAAATTTAATATTTTAACTCTTAAGGGACTGGAAATGACATATTTTAAGTGTATTCCAAAAATCCAAGTGTTTAGAGCTTGGAAAGTAGTTTTATAAAACTTGAGGGACCAAATTGTAAAAGATTAAAATTTAGGACCAAAATGAAATTTCCAGGACTTATGAAATCCATGCACGTGGAAATACTAATTTAACAATAACATAATGATATTTTGGACCCAAGGTTTAAATTTCATAACAATTGGACCCCTAAAAGCCTTAAAGGCAATTATTTCAAAATGGGACAAAAATAAGATTTTCAAACGTTAAGGGACCTATACTTGTTTACTTTAAAAACTATTTTTGTCCCAATATCCCACTGACCTTAGTGACATTTTCCAACTGGAATCACATTAAAAGCTCTTCCGGGTTGTGAGTTCCAATTATTTTAAACTTGGGGACTGAAATGACAATTTGAACAAATTTTGGGCTAATGTGAGAATTTTATAAAAACTCGACCTCAAAACTTTAAAAGACCTGAATCTCTGAACAATTTATAGAATTTAGGAACTGACCTCATAATTTTTCAAGGTCGGGACATTTATTTATTAATTTGTAACCCCAAAAAGAATTGGTTTTACAAAACAGGGCTAATTGTAAATTTTCTTTTTACAAGAACCTAACTCAAATTATTTTTATTTTAATGAAATAGACCTGGACCCTTTGAATTTAATTATTGATTAAAATATTTTATTTTCTGAAAACCCCTTGACTTGTCGGATTGTCTTGACCGATTAATACCCGATCGCGGGGCGACTTCCTCGTCTTGCAATTTTGAATCTATAACGGGACTTATGTTCCACCTAATCTTTCAAGATATCGAAGATTACTTATCCTCCCGATAATCATCTTCATCCAAATAACTCCACCAACGCCATAATTACCACTTGCGATTTTTAAAACTTTTCATGAATCGCTTCTAGAATCAATATACTGACTCGCCGGTTGACTACCTGAACGTGTATTTAATTTCCTGCCTGAGTCAACTTTGTGTGTCGAGCTCACAGTCGGAATGGATACGTCGGGGATGGAACCAGGCAGCTCGACTGCTATTCTACTCTCCGGCCCCATCGTCCTAATCCCGCAACTGAGGGACGGAGTTTGTCCAAGGGAAGCGGGTCGTAGTACTTGAGGTATAATCATGATTATGACTAATCCGAGCCTTGCTAGCTCTACTGTGGATTTTGTCTTTGCCTATGGAGCGATAAGGTGACAGGTCTTGGACCATCTTGCTCGGGGAGTTACAAGGAAGAACGAAGGAATCGCTGTCTGATCCACACAATTCTGGAGTTAATCGGACCCGTTTGGTATGTGCTACAAATCCATACGCAACTACTACTTATATTACATAGGTTGGCGCTACAAATCCGTACGCAACCGCTACTTGTCTTGCATAGGATTGGCGTTACAAATCTGTACGCAATCCTCCTGTCTGCTTGGACCATAGTGCCTGCTTGACCACAAACTGTTTCTTAACTGTAGAAGTATATTACTTAAATATATTTATCACGACGCTTGTGGACTATGTGTGAAATCATGAATCATCTCTCACGCGTTTTCATACAACTAAATTTCTCGCATCAACTATATATATCGCCACACTTGCACACGATCACCCCATCCACTGAGATTTATGTCTCACTCTATCCTGTTTTCTAACCTTTAGATGAAGAGTACGTTGAAGACGTCGAACCTACCACAGATTGAATCCCTACCATTGATGTGGAGAGACATTCCTTTTACTTTTATTGTTGATTGGACTTCTTCATTTTATTTCTGTTTGGACTGTAAGTTAAATTCGGATATTCTATTGGGTTGTATTCGGATACCGTCGGACCTTAAGATGTAATTTGTATTTGTGTTTATTTTAATTTCGTTGCATTAGATTCTTTTCACTTGAAGTTTCGTATCATGGGTTTAGACTGTTGATTTATTTTCTGTTTAAGTGATTGATCGTCATCGCGTCGCGTTTGGGGCGTGACAGTTATGGTATCAGAGCTCGGCTAGTAAGATGGAAACTTACACCAAGCTTTCCCAGGATAGGACCCTCGGATTGTGTTGGGTAGTACCGCGACTTGACTAATTAAGTGTGAAATCGATTTCAATAATGGTATAGAACCGTATTATTGATGTTTATGTTAAGTTAGAATTTATACTTGGAGAATCCATAGTCATACTTGATTTGACTTAGTTGACTCTTGACTGACTCTCATTAATCATCATTTCCTTGTTCTTTCTTCTCTTTTCTTACTTCGTCTAATCCTTCTTAGTTTGGCTTGTTTAGGATGGAGCCGACGCCACCTATCTGGTGGGAATTATTGGAGGCCAGCGCCGAACGTGATTACTTTCGGGCATAAACGAACCATTGGTACCAGGAATATCTTCAGGCTACCTCAGAATTGGCAGAGGAACGTTGCCGCAACCAAGAATTAACACACCTCCTGACGAAGAGCCAAGAGGAGAAGAACGACCTTACCCTCCTTGCTAAGGATCGCGAGGATACCATTCGTGCTCGCGAAGATCAAATCTAGTCAATCCAGGAATACTTGGAAATTACTTGCAAGAAGATGGAACGCGCCAAGGAAGGCCACGGAAAGTGGGAAAGGGACGCATACATGTCGAGAGCCACCATCGGACGTCTCGAAGATACTATCATCAAACAAATGCAGGTGATTGAGGCCCTCACGCATGCCTTAACTCAGTGGGATGCTGCTTTGGAAGCTACCTTAGCAGCTAATGCGCCACTGTTGCCACCGCCCGATGCGGAACCCATGCCCGACCTCGAGGCCGATAATGAAGAGGATCCCGAGGAGGATCTTGAAGAAGATCCTAAAGACGATCCCGATGAGGATCCAATGGAGGATGGAGAGCCCGAGGCGCTTGAAGCCGCCCAACTTGATGACGCTCCGGGACTGGAGCAGTGGCTAGATTTAGTCGACTGGCCTAATGCTGAGGCGGTACCTCAGCCCGATCAGGTTCTGGTTATGGACGAGGCCGCTAGTGATGATGACGGCAACCTCACCAAGTAGATAACTTCTATGCTAGACTTTAACCGACGCTTATTTCCATCCTGTTGTATTTTTCTTTCCATTGTACTTTGATCAAGTTGTATCCTGACTCTAGTTTATCTTCGATTCTATATTCCTGTTGTATGAACTCATTCGGGTGTATTCAAATTTCACATCAATGAATATACTTTTCTACTTATTCTATGTCTTGTATATTGTTGTTGTGATATAACTTGTTATATGCGAGTACTTATTGAAATCATTCCTTTCTGAATTGTAGCTAAACTATAGATACATGGCTGGAAATCGTGGACGCGGGAGACCCTGCCGTGTTACCCGAAGGTATAAGGACGTACCCAAGGAATGGGTACCCTCCCCCAAACTACCACCACCACCTCTGCCAGTCGCAGGAGATAACTTGACTGCAATAGCCCTGCAACATATACTGGTCTTCATGAGGCAACAAGCAAAGCCTCAACGGCGTATTCCCGAGCCCGCTAGAGAGGCGAATGATCGCACTTTGGAGCGATTCTTGCGATTTGACCCACCGACTTTCTTAGGAGAGCCTGATGACTTAAAGGTAGAAGAATGGATTGGGAAACTGGAGAATATCTTCAATGCTCTCCAATACTCAGAGGAACAAAAGGTTACGCTCACCGTGTTCCGACTAGAATCGGCTGCTAGAGATTGGTGGAGAGCAGTTAAGAGAAAATGGGAACAGGACCAACTAGATAGGACATGGAAAAATTTCCTGGCTGAATTCAATGAGCAGTACATTCCCCATGTCGTGAAGGAGGCACGTCGGGACGAGTTCCATAAGTTGAGACAGGAGAACATGTCCGTAGCCCAGTACGAGTCTGACTTTCATCGATTGTCCAAATACGCTCTGGGGACAATCAGTACAGAATAGGACAAATTATATAAGTTCACATGGGGACTGAAGCTAGAACTTCAAAAGCAGCTTCTGACTGTTGAAATGACAACCTACTCAGCCGCGGTGAAGTCAGCTCGCATCGAGTCGGGGATCGAACCGTATTGGGACAGATTCAGCAGAGTAGGCCATCAAAGCAGTCTCAAGAGGACAAGCGTGGGACGAGCCATCTAAGCGACTGCTAAGTTTGAAGGACCGATTAATGAGGCGGATAAAGGAAAAGGACGGTCTGAGAAAAAGCCAGGTTGAGTGTGTACACATTGCCAGAAACTGGGGCATACTACCAATGACTGTTGGCGTAAACAAGGAAGGTGTTTACGTTGTGGTAGTGATCAGCACCAGCTGAAGGATTGCCCGAAATACGAAGACTGGACCAAATAGGTGCAACCACAGAAACCGGGTAACGGCCAGGGTAATCGGGCAAGGATGCCCGCTCGAGCATTTGCACTAGCCGTACATGAGGCTCTAGAGGCAACAGACGTGATGGAATGTACGCTTCTAGTATCTAGCTACTACACTAAAGTACTATTTGACCCTGGATCAACGCATTCATTTGTCGCACCACATTTTGTACACAAGCTGCATGCATGCATGGAACATATGCCTATAGGTCTAGAAGTATCAACTCCTATGGGCGCAATCCAGATAACATATATTATCTATAATGCATGCGAAGTTAAGATTGATGAGATAAATTTTCCTGCCGATTTGATTTTATTACCTATATCCGAGTACGACATAATTTTGGGAATGAACTGGTTGTCTGCATACCATGCACAAATGGACTGCCATCGCAAGTCCATTAAACTATGTGAACCCGGTAAGCCCGAAGTAGAAATTTCGGGAAGAGCACGAGTTAAGATTGCCCCAATCATTTCAGCAATGAAAGCGAGGAAGGCGATCACTAGAGGGGCACAAGGGTACTTGGCGTTTGTAATTAATAAACCCAAGGTTGAGACACAAATTAATCAAGTACCTATAGTATCGGAATATACGAATGTATTTCCACAAGAACTCACCGTTGTCCCTCCAGATAGGGAAGTTGAGTTCACCATTGAGACATTACCAGGAACCGCCCCGATCGCCAGAACGCCGTATAGAATGGCTCCTGTTGAGTTACAAGAGTTGAAGACTCAATTACAGAAACTGATGGATATAGGATTTATCCGACCAAGTACGTCTCCCTGGGGAGCACTGGTACTATTCGTCAAGAAGAAGGATGGCACATTAAGACTGTGTATAGATTATCGCGGTCTTAATAGCGTGACATCAAGAACAAATACCCCCTCCCGAGGAAAGACGGACTGTTTGATCAACTTCAAGGAGCGACGGTGTACTCGAAGTTTGATTTACAGCAGGGATATCAACTGAAGATTCGTGAAGAAGACGTTTCCAAAACGGCATTTCAAACCAGATATGGACACTACGAGTTTGTAGTGATGCCTTTTGGTCTGACGAACCCTCTAGCAGCGTTTATGGATCTGATGCATTGAGTCTTTCAATCTTATTTGGATCAATTCGTAGTGATATTCATTGATGACATACTCGTATACTCTAAGTCTAGAGAAGAACATGAACGTCATCTGAAAATCATTTTGGAGACGCTACGAGGGCACAAGTTGTATGCCAAATTTAACAAGTGCGGATTTTGGCTTAGCGAAGTCGCATTTTTGGGACACATAGTATCCGGCACTGGGATCGCCGTAGATCCTTCGAAGGTATAGACAGTGGTTGAATGGAAACAACCCGAGTCTGTAACAAAGATCAGAAGTTTCTTAGGACTAGCTGGATATTATCGAAGATTTATCCAGGATTTCTCCAAGATAGCCGGACCACTCACTCGACTAACCCAGAAGCAAGTCAAGTTTGAGTGGAATGACAAGTGTGAGGCTAGTTTCAAGAGTCAAGAAACGACTTACTACGACTCCCGGTCTTAGCCCTTCCAAAGAGAACAAAAAACTTTATCGTCTACAGTGATGCATCAAAGGAAGGACTAGGAGCAGTACTCATGTAGGAAGGAAAGGTCATTGCTTACGCATCACGGAAACTCAAGCCGTATGAAGCCAATTACCCAACGCATGACTTGGAATTGGTAGCAATAGTGTTCACGTTAAAGAAATGGAGGCACTATCTCTACAGAGCAACATTCACGGTTTACACAGATCATAAGAGCCTAAAGTATCTATTCTCTCAGAAGGATCTCAATTTGAGGCAACGGAGATGGATGGAGTTAATAGAAGACTATCACTTTGATATTCAATAACATCCCGGGAAGGCTAACGTAGTAGCTGACGCCTTGAGCAGAAAGCCGAGTTTAGCCAGACTAATTATTCGAGAGTGGAAATCATTAGAAGAGTTGAGCACTTGGAATCCGACAAGAACCGATACTCAAATTTTGTGTGCTAACATTTCGGTTAAACCCGACCTACTGAACGAGATCAAAGTAGCACAAGAGACAAATGTGCAACTTCAAAGACTGAAAGAGAAGATACTTAAAGGAGAGGGATCAGAATTCTCGGTACATGAAGATGGGATCATCTGATTTTGGAATCGAGTTTGTGTACCGAGTGATGAGCAAATTAGGAGCAGAATTCTAGTAGAAGCACACCGTTCGAAATACACTATACACCCTGGAGGAAATAAGATGTATAAGGACTTGAAACGACATTTCTGGTGGGTGAACATGAAGAACCAAGTAGCAGAGTTCGTTGCGAGATGTTTGACTTGTCAACGAATAAAAGCAGAACACCAATGACCATCTGGTTTATTACAACCGTTGAGAATTCCCGAGTGGAAATGGGAACACATAATGATGGACTTCGTGACGGATCTACCGAGGACCAGACGAGGCGATGATGCTATATGCGTAGTCGTAGACCGACTCACGAAATCTGCACACTTCTTACCTATGAAGAAAACCGACAGCTAGCAGAAACTTGCGCAGATTTACATCCGAGAGATCATTCGACTGCATGGAGTGCCAGTCGACATAGTGTCGGACAGAGACCCGAGGTTTGTCTCCAGATTCTGGAAATGCTTACATGAGGAATTGGGTACCTCGCTAAGTTTCAGCACAGCAGCACATCCGCGAAGTGATGGCCAGTCTGAGCGAACAATTCAAACCCTGGAAGACATGTTGCGAGCCTGCACATTGGATTTCCAAGAAAGTTGGGATTCGCACATACCATTGGTTGAGTTCTTCTATAATAACAGCTATCAGGCCACAATTGGGATGACACCCTACGAAGCCTTGTATGGGCGAAAGTGTAGATCCCCACTACACTGCGAGATTTATGACCAATGGACTCCAAAAGAGAAACGAAAGTCACCCTCGATTCCAAAGGTCGACTTAGTTCAGGAGGCCATGGAGAAGGTCAAGTTGATCAAGGAATGGATTCGTACAGCTCAGAGCCGCCAAAAGAGTTACGCGGACAAGAGGAGAAAGGACTTGGAATTTGAAGTCGGAGATAAAGTATTTCTCAGACTCTTGCCACGAAAAGGATTGATCAACCCAAAAAAAGGAGGTAAATTAAGTCCGAGATATATTGGACCTTACAAGATTTTGCAAATGATCGGAAAGTTGGCCTACCGACTAGAATTACCAGCACAGTATGCGGGGATGCACGATGTATTCCATGTATCGAGATTGAAAAAGTATCAACCAGATCCTGAGCATATCATCACTCGAGATGATCCTCTCTAGTGGAAAATTTATCTTACACCGAGAAACCAATCAGAATCATTGACCAGCAGATACGTCAGTTGCGTAACAGAGAGATTCCAATGGTTAAAGTTGTATGGCGGAACCACAACCGAGACGAAGACGCAACATGGGAGATGGAAGAAGATGTAGGTCCCAAGGGGTGTACGTGTAAGGTTTAGAAGGGGGGGTTGAATAAACCTTACCAAATTTTTGTTTTAGTCCGTTTAAATATTCAGAGTTAATACTACACAGTTGTGTCCTTGATGGATGACCAAGTTAGTCAATCAAGAGAGTTAGTCTCTCAAAGACTCAACGATTTGTTGATGGATTAACTCATTTGTTGAGTCTAAATTAACTCAAGTTTGTGGTTTTGTTTTATTGGAAGACTTAACACCCTTAAGTTTGATTAAGCAAGGATTTAGTGCTTGATTTAGTACTTATAGATTATCAAGTGGATAGCAGATATGTCAGAATTAAACAATTAAGATGCGAAATTAAAGTCTTTGAAATGTAAATGACACAATGAAATTTTTATAGAGGTTCGAAGATGGGGTAATTCTTCTACTCCTCTCTTCTCCAACTCCCTGGAGGAATCCACTAGGTAATGATCGTATACAAAGTGGTAACAGATCCAGATACAAGTCTTGATCACACACGGTGACTTGATCCTTTGGGACTCGACCGGAGATGCCTTGATCACTTTCGGCTTCTTCTCGACGACTCGACTTCTTCTTCACAGGCATTTGCGCTTTGCTACTATAGCTCACTTGCTCAAGCTCTTTGGATTTGATCACGAAGCCCTCCAAAAGCTTAAGACTTGGTTCGACCTTGAACCTTCCTACAATCCTTCGTGGAATGTAGACCCCTTGATTTTTCGGTGTTTTCCTCTTCAACCGATTGAAGTTATCTTTCCTTCACGGTGAGTGTTGGATTGATGTTCTTCGTAGTGTAGGCTTGAGGATTAAGAATGTTTGATTTTCTAATAATTGCTTGAACGTTGTTTGGTTGGTCTCAGAACTTGTGTCACTCTCTTGTTCTTCTCCTCAAATAAACTCCTCGGCCTTTTATAGTGATCTTTCAAAAATTTGCCCGTTGAAGAGATAGCTTATTTTTGAAAGTCACTTGCGATCGTTGGCTTGTCTTGTTGCGATCCTTGGAATTGCCATTTCCTCGTATGAATTGTCCTTTCACCTTTTCGAGTTCGACACGGTGTAGTGCTTCCCATTGGTTCATTCCTTTTGCACGCTTCGGGACCGAGCACTCGAGAAAGGTGGTATGAAGATATTACTTGTTTAAGTAATTCTCTTGATTTCCGTGTAACGGATCTTTTCTGATTATCTCGACTTGATCGCATTTCTTTGCTTTCCCAGGTGACTTAGAGTCACTTCCACTCATGGATGACTCTTGTCACTTCAACTTCAGACTTGAGACTTGGCTTTTCTCGAGTTGACTTGGATCGATACTCCACTCACCGCATCTCACCGCTTCTTTTTAGTAGAGTTCGTCTACTCTTCTTTGCCATACTCAAATTTGTCTCACAATGAGTCTTCTTTCTAGTCTTGGTTGTCTTCTTGCATGTTGGGGCGTAGGCGACTTAACTCACTTTAGCCACTCTATTTATTACAATGCATTTTACAATAAAAATTGGGGTGCCAACTCCCTATTTTAAGTTTTACATGGCATTCATCAAAATCTAAACAATAAATTTCCTAACAATTTCCCCCTTTTTGATGATGCCAAAACTTAAACCATTCATAAATGCAAATAGCAAAGATACATACAGATAGTGTATTGACATAGAATGTATGCGCAGAATCCATCCTTTTATTGATCATAACATTCTTGTTCTTTTACACAACTGTTTACAAGGTGTATCAGAGCACATATTTGTCTACAAAAAAAAATAGAGAATTTATAGCTTTATTTCAGAAGACTTACATTGTATGTATTTACATAATAAAATACGAAGGGGTGGATGACTACACTTCATCTCCTTCATTGTCTCCTTCTTTCATCTTGTTCAAAGATCTTCTTCTCTTCTTCTCTTTTTCTCATCGTCACCGCCTTTCTTTTTCTTTTCATATGCCTTCCTCGGGCAGCTTCATCTCTTCTTAATCTTTCTGTCTTTCCTCCCATAGCATTGAGTTTGTCTCTTGTTTTCTTCTTCTATTCTTTTTGCATACTCGGCGTTACTTTTAGCCACTTGCAAATTTGCTACTTGGTCAAGGCCAGCCCTTGATGAGATCCCTCCTTTCTTGCCCGGATCTACATATTCAATGTTTTTGGGCGAGGCCAGGTCTTAAGCTTATTCCTCCACCACTACTTCTTCCTCTACCTCGGGCGTGTCTTTGTCTTGGGTCTTCTTCTTTCCCGGTGAGTGACCGGCGGAGTGACCAAGCAGAGTGATCGCCGGTAGTCCGCCGTCTGTCGCCTTCTTCACATAACGTGAGACCCTTTTCCCAAGACAAGTCCCAAGCTTGAGCCATAGACATATTTGCAAAGTATCCTTCGGATGCGCGGCGTTTTAAATTCATCAACTGATCGTGGCTCTGTCCCGACATCCGAGATGGCATATGTGTCTCTGTCTCTTGGAATGCCTCCATGTTCTTTCAAGATGTTCATAACTCGGGCATCCATTCTTCCTTCCACTTCCTTCATCCCTCGCTTCAATTGTTTTTCTCTTTTCACCATAGATATAGCAGAGTGTTGGAGTGGCGAGTCATGAGGGAGTTTTGCCGATAATGCCACCGTGTGTGAGGACCCTGTTGGGGGTTTGTGCAATCATCAAGGTCACATCTTTCGATCCTTCCCCCTCAGATTTTCCTTTCTTTTTGTTTTGCTTCCTCATTTGTCTTTCCCTTCACAAACAGATGCATCCTCTTTTTGGATCTTTTCGTGCTTTAAGGTATTCCTCTTCCCCTTTTTGGCATCATCAAAAGAGAGGGACACTGGAAACATCTTGGCAAGCAGGAAGTCGAGCCTGGCATTGATGGTAGAGTTCGTCTCGAGTCTGGCTGCGCAGAGTATGCAAAGACGAAATTCGGATCGAGTAGCGTTGGACTCACTGAAATCACTTCATCTCGGCCATGAGAAGGCTGAATTTTGTATTCATGGTTTCTTCCAAACGTCGTAGATCACTCTTGTTTTGCTCACGCAGCTGACTTTATCTCGGCAATGTGAGCTTCATGCATGTGCTCAATATGTTCTCTCGCCTTCGTTTTTGCATCAAGCATTTTGACTCTCCATACCCCGACTTGTTGAACAATGTCCTCAAGTATCTAACTTGTTCCACACGCATTGTTTCTTCTTTGTTGCCACCATTCCCGATCATGTTATGCCTCTTAAATCAGCGGTGAGATTTGCATCTCCGTTGTCGGTCGCATATCCATAGAGGCTCGATGCCTCTCCATCCGTTCAATCTCGCCGAATAATGCCTTGAACACTTGGCGGACTTGGTGATTCTTCCGTTGCGGTGATGGCCATGCGGCGTCAAAATCATAATCAATCGGAACAATGGTGCCACGATTGAAAAACGGAGCCGGGTCGTGGTAGCGTCGGCGCGTTCATTTTCGACTCTTCATGGAGGTCGGGTACCTCCGGAGAAAAAGGAAAAGATTCTATAAAGGATTCATCACCGCCAACCGGGATTTGTTCGATGATGAGTGGTGCGCGTGAAGTTCTTTTTGGAATCGACCTGCTGCGGCTTGAGGAGCTGCGCAGTGGACTCGGTTTGTTTGGGGTTTGTTGTGAAGTGGACCCGACTTGCCGAGCCTCATTGTCTCAACAGCCTTCGTTGGTCTCGGTGATTTTTCCAATTGAGTAGACTGGTCCCGGCCTTATTAGAAGCGTCATCGGACGATGATGAGATTTCCATTGGTGGCTCATCATCAAAATTAAAGGTTTGAGTAGTCTTGGGATCGACTTTGCTCGTGCTTGGAACATCCGCATGGTGAGTCTTTTGGATCTCGGCCATCGGGATGACTCAGCTCTTCTTCTTCGCCTTTCGATCCAGGAAAGGTGACATCGTGGATTATCCTGGGAATCATGAAGTGCGCTTATCTCCTTTTCGGATGGGTCGATGATAGCGAGGAGGGATGTTCTCTACTTGACTTCTTTACCCGGGAAGTCTCAACCTCCCGTGGGCCTTCATTACCTCCCGTTAGATCTCAAGCGCAGCGAGGCCTTGGACCTCCCTTTTCGATGTGTCACTGTCTTAGGGTCTTTCGTGGTGGCATCCATTGGAGTCTCAACCCCATGGATTGCACTTTCATCGCCCAGTGTTAACTCCCTGTGGTACATTCCTTCCTCGTGCCTCGACCGCATCAGCGGCGTCACTAGCCTTCGAGCGATTGGCACTCACTCGGTGAGACAGATCTCAATCGCCCGAGCTTCGTTGATGGCAACTTGTTGTTCTTTTTGTGTTTGTATTTTCTCTACTTCGCCTCCCGGATTCGTTGTTGAGTCATCTGCAGATTCTCCGACCTTGCCTGCGGTGGAGGAGTTTCCCCCTCGGGCGCACGCACCGAGTGACTTGTAATGGGGTCACTCGTCTCCGGACTCTACTATTTCTATTGAGTGTTCAGCCGTTGGGGTGGTGGTAAGACACCTTCAATAGGGGTTGGCTCGATGGGGTCCCCACTATCCCGTTTCATCGCCGATTCCTTATTGCTTCTTCCGAGTGAGTGGGGAAGTGGTAGCAAGCAACAACAGTGGCGATTTTTGAACCACTCCCATTGGATCAATTTCGGTGTGTTCGAGGACTCTCCTGGTCCCTCCATCAATCTTTGCTCGTGAAGGATTTCGGATTCGTGCAATGCTTGCTGCATTTGCAACTTCTTCGCGGGCGAAAGCATTCTCGGGTCCTCATCATCGCGGAGAAGACATCAAGGAGAGGATGTGTGTGTTCGTGGTGTGGGAGATAGGGCATATGCTAGCCTTCTCACGTGCCTCGGCCTTCCCGCCTGTTTTCTCCTTTTCCTTATCCTTGAAGATCTGCAGGATATACGTGCGCTTGTCTTCATCCGATCTTTGGAGTACGATGGTCACCCAAGGAAGCTCACAGATTCCTCTTCTTCTTCTATAAACTCGGCCGTTGGAATTGTTCCCTGGATCGACTCAATTTTCATTTCCTCCACTCTCGCAGACGATTTTGGATGTCTGGGTAAGGTGGGGATAGGATCATCACATCACTATCAGCTCTACCAGCTTCTTCTTGTGTCTCTTTGCTCGGACTACAAACTATTTCTTGATTTGCCTCTGTCTGATCGCCTTCAGCAGACTTGGCTGTTTCATCAATTACATCGGAGACTCTACTTCTCCAGCAGTCTCAGATCTGCTCCGGTGAGTGGTGACTCGGCCCGGTTTCTCAAGCTCGGAGTGCTTGACAATTCTTCTTCGTCTCCTAGTTTGTACCAGAGGGATTTACGGTTCGAGACGGTTTTCTACGAGTCTTGGGCGGCGGGGGCGTCTTTGGTGTCTTTTCTCGAGGAGCTGGCCGTCTTGGCTTGTTAGTTCTCCTCTTTTTGACGATCGGAGAAGGTATTTGAGTGTCCTTCTCGACCGCTGCTGCCAGGGGCGGAGACACGGCTGCGGGGGGTGACTCGCTGCAGGGGCGGGAGCAAGTTTGACTTTCTTTCTTTGCGCAGGGCGTGATCTTTTCGGCTGCAGGGCGCTTTCTTCTTGGGTGGAGAGGAAACAATCTGTATCTTGGTGGTGATTCCCCCTCACTCGTGTCGACTCTCTTGGCGTAGGCTCTCTTCGTGCGCCGAGAGAGGTTTGCTCTAAACATCCTCTTGTTAACATGGAATGCCTTCCCATGTCTAAGAGGGACTCCTTTCACCTCCATCAGGCCAATTACTAGGCCATATCCTAGAGAACCTCCAAATGTGCCATCTTCCTTGAAGGATTTGTTCCCTACGTTACGCTCGCGAGTCTGCTTTGACAAACAAACTCGGCCAGTTTATTTTCTTTTCTGCGATGATTGCAGCCATTACAATCAGCTTTGCTTTTGTGATTGGTCAAAGCCGCCAAATTTGATGTCAATACATTTGGCAACTATGTCCAACGACTTGTGATAATCTGTTTCAGATCACTTTTCTTTGTGTACACTATTTTATCGGCAAAGTCGGGCTTGGCTATTTCTTTCCAAGCATCGCCCAAGTTTACATCGCCTTCGTTAATTTCTCGAGGCTCCTTGATTGGTAGTGAGCAGTGTTCACCAAATCCTTGGCGAGATAGTCACCGCTTTCCGTGAATAGATGACTTTATTCCTTCATCGTGAATCTCAACATTCACGTAGAATTGTGCGACCTCCTCCACATAGGTCATCGGATGTTCTAACGTCGTAAACGGTTTCAACCGGGTCGTTTCTAATTTCTCAGCAATTTTCTTCATTAGGGTGTCATCGGACCTGTTTCACCATGCCGTCGAAATCCACAAAGAGACCGGTGTGGATTTGCTTCCCTAATTTGGTAAAATCATAGGTTGGTGCCATTTTTCAGGATTTTATCAAAGAAAAACTTAGAGATTGATTTGCAGATAGATAGGGTTTCGAGAGAATTTTTTTTTGCCTTTGCTTTTGAGAGAAGAAAAATGAACAGTTTTGGTAGTGTGAGAGAGAAACGGACGGAAATGGTTTAAGTATGGTTTATGAAAAGGCGTGCGGGTGGTTTTTTGAAATGTGATCGAAATCAACGGCTTAGATTTTGCACGCCTATTTAGCATTTAATGTCTCGTATTTAATGCGACAAAGATTTATATCCAATCATAAGCTTGGTGTGCGGCTTTATGTCTGTACACATCATCATTATGCTGACGTATTCCTTAAAAACATTCCCGCTTAGTCAAACGACTGCGTTTTTGTCACTTTGCTCATAAGTGACTCGGCTTATCCTTTAGCCGATTTAACTCTTCTTCTCACAGTTCTCTTAGTGACTCGGCTGGTGACTTGGTATAAATTTGTTTCCGATCTGACTAATTTACTTAGCCGATTTGTGAGTTGACTCTTTTCCTTTTTTTATGTTCCATTTCTTTTCTTTGATTCTTCCGAGTGTCACCAACTCAATTAACCCCAACTCATGTTTGAGTTCTTCAAATCTTGACTCATATAATGGTTTTGTGAAGATGTCACCCAATTGTTTATCGGTTGAGATATATTCCACGATGATGTCCTTCTTTTCAACATGATCTCTTATGAAGTGATATCGACATCGATATGCTTTGTTCTTGAGTGCGGACAGGATTTTGAGTAATGGCAATTGCACTTGTGTTATCACACATGATTGGAATTTCTTTTTCCTCAACTTCATAGTCTCTCATTTCTTTGTCTCATCCATAGGACTTGGGCACAACAAATTTGCCATGCCTATGTATTCTGTTCAAATTTTTGTAGAGGTGGCTATTGAATTTTGCTTCTTGCTAAACCAGGAAATCGCCTGTTTCCTAGCATTTGACATATGCCGAAGTGCTTTTTTCACAACTCGCATCCAAGATAGTCGAGTCGAATAGCCGATTAGCTTGAATCCACCTTCCTTTGGATACCATAAGCCAACTTCGCTTCCTTTCAAGTATCTCAATATTTTCTTAGTCTTTGTCATATGGCTATCTTTGGAGCAGATTGAAATCTTGCACATACACCTACAATAAAGGTGATGTCCGGCCGCTTGCTTTGTGAGATAGAGCAATGATCCAATAAGTGCTCAGTATCTTGTTTGATCTCTGCTTGCCATCGCATCCATGTCCATTTTGGTGATGTATTCATTGGTATTTTCACGAAGACTTCTCCTCCATACCAAACTTCATTAAATCTCTCGGTGTATTTTGTTTGACTTATGAAGGTTCCATCCTTCATTTGTTTCACTTGGAGTCCAAGGAAGAATGTCGACTCTCCCATCATGCTCATTTCAAATTTACTTTGCATGAGGTTTGAAAATTTTTCACACATGACTCTTTGTTTGTAGATCCAAAAATGATGTCATCCACATATATTTGAACAAGCAAGTATACTCTTTTTGTCTTGAATTTCGAAAAGTGTTTTATCTACTTTTCCTTTTGTGAATCCATTTTCGAGTTAGGAATTGTGACAAGGTATCATACCAAGCTCTGGGTGCCTGTTTCAATCCATATAGAGCTTTCTTGAGTTTGTATACTTTATCTCCAAGAGTCTTCTGCTCAAATCCTGGAGGTTGTTCAACATATACTTCTTCTTCCTATAAACCATTTAGAAATGTACTTTTTACATCCATCTGATATACAGTGAAATTCTTGTGAGCTGCATAGGCAAGAAACATTCTTATAGCTTCCAGTCTTGCTACAGGAGCAAATGTTTCATCAAAATCTATTCCTTCTTCTTGGCAATATCCTTTGGCTACTAATCTTGCTTTGTTTCTTACCACAGAACCTTCCTCGTTCATCTTATTTCTGAACACCCATTTGGTGCCGATAACATTTTGATGTATGGGTCTTTGCACTAATTCCCATACTTTATTTCTTTCAAACTGATTCAGCTCTTCTTGCATAGCTTGAATCCAATGTGCGTCGTCCAATGCTTGTAACACATCTTTGGGCTCTATTTGCGAGATGAAGCATGTGAACATAGCTTCTTGTTGAGTTCTGGATCTTGTTTTTACACCTTCTCTTATGTCTCCAATGACAAGTTCTGGTGGATGGTCTCTCAGCCATCTTACATCAGGTTGGAGTAAGTTAGCTGGATTCATTGTCTTGCACTGTGTGTTCTTTGTGGTCGCTCTCTCGTGATCACTTAGCTGCAAATTTTCCAGCTGTTTTTGAGATTCAGCTATCTCATCTTCTTTTGAGTTTATAGTTCCAGCTTCAGCTTCAAAGATAGGGACTCTTCTCGCATGGTTGGATGACTCGGCTTATCAGGTGACTCTTCAATGTCTTCTCCATTTACATTTGGCTCATCGAATACCACATGAATGGATTCTTCGCAACCATAGTTCTTTTGTTGAGTACTCTGTAGGCTTTGCTTTCGGTGAGTATCCAAAGAGGATACCTTCATCGCTTTGGCATCAAAAGCTTTTAGATTGTCTTTTCCATTGTTGTGGATGAAGCATTTACATCCAAATATTTTGAAATATGCAACATTTTGTTTTCTTCCAGTCCAAATCTCATAGGGAGTCTTTTGTCAGTTGTCTTTTATCATACATCTGTTTTGAGTGTAGCAAGTTGTGTTGATTGCTTGACCCAAAATCTTTTTGGTAACCTGCTTCACTAACATGGTCCTTGCCGCTTCTTTGAGGGTTCTGCTTCCTTCTTTTCGCAACTCCATTCTCTTTGTGGAGTCCTTGTTCGATAGTTCATGACCAATACCATTTTCAATACAATATCGAAGTTATTATTCCATTGACAAACTCGGTTCTTCCATCGATCTTATTTTGATAATGGTTTGGCTCTTCTCGTTTTGAATCCTCTTCATCAATTTGTGGTAGTTTTTGTTGAGTTTCTTTCTTCTTACACATGAATATTGTCCATGTATATCTTGAGTAGTCATCTACTACCACCAAGGTGTATTTCTTTCCACTTATTTGGTTGGTTCCATGGGCCAAATAGATCCATATGTAGCAGATGCAATATTCTTGTTGAAGATGAACATGTCTTTTCTTTGAATGAAGATTTGATTTGTTTTCCCATTCGACATGCATCACATATACTCTCCTTCTTGTATATCGAACTGAAGTCCTTCCACAAGATTACTTCTTGCAAGCTTGTTAATCGTTTTGAAATTTAGGTGACTCGGCTTTTTTGTGCCACAACCTAACTTGATTCATTTGTGCTCTTTGCTAGTAGACAGGTGTTGGGTGTTGCGATTGACCAATCCACGACATACATATTCTTCTCGTCTACATCCTTGCAAAGACAACTTCATTTGATTCAATATCCTTGATTTGGCATATACCCATGTTAAATCCAACATTGTAACCCTTGTCACGAGTTGATCGATGCTTAGCAAAGGTTGAAGTTGAGTCCTTCAACATATGCAACGTCTGTGATTTCTAATCCATTCCTCTTGATGGATCCAATGCCTCTTATTTCACCAGGAGCTTCATTTCCTCCAAATATGACTTTTGCTCCTTTTACTTGAATTTTGACAGATTATTTTTATTTCTGTCATGTGTCCGGAATGACCACTATCCATGTACCAGGTTCCTTCAAGGCTCAATTTGCTCTTGAACTCGCAATCAAGGAAATTAAGTTTTAGGTACCCATACTTGTCCGGGTCCTGAGGGGTTAGAATTGTAAGATGATCCAACCAACTTATAGCCAAATGATTTGACTCTAAGGGGTTGTCATCTATCAGTGCCATAATCATAATTAATCCTGGCAAATTGCTTGGGGATTCTAGATTCATACAAATTGTCTCTTTTGTCTGTATGCCTGTGTATAATTTTTAGCAATCGCTTCTTCTTTGGGTAATTGTGGTGTCTCCGAGTGTAGTGCCTAGGTGCATATGTGTGTGCCGATGAAAGCTCTTATACTTTTGGAATGGCCCTTGCCGAGTTCTGGCCTTTGCCATTTGGGCTTATATTCCATAAGTCTATGTTGATAGTTTACATTATTCAATCACTTGGCTTGGATATTTTCTACCATTTCCATCATATGTATTTCTTTTATGGATTTTCTGGGGTTTTGGTAGCTCGCTTCTTCTTTGAGTATTTTCTGTTTGGAGTTTCTTTGAGGAACTCGGTGAATCTCTTCTCATTTGTCCTTTCAGCCGCACTCAATCGGTTGTTTTCCTTTTCCTTTATAACCAAGGCCGTTTGCTTGTTATGGTGCTTTGATTGAATGTGTGTGCAACATTTAGAGTTTTGGATTTTTGATTCTTCATGGCTTGAAGATCCTTTTTCCAAAATTACTTTTGAGGTTTGACATAGCACAGAGGAATTAAATCCTAAGCCTGTCTTGTCTCCACATTCTCTTTGACTCATAATAAGATCATCCAATGATTAAGATGCCTTAGTGAATGAGGTAATAACATTTTTGAGGTCATTCTCCCTCTTCTCTATAGCAGCAATTTCTGATATTAATTTAGCATTTTCAGCCTTTAATCTTTCATTCTCATAAGCTATTTGACTTAGAGTACTCAGTTGCTTAGTCAGCTTTGAGTTTTGACTCTTGAGTAGGCTGTTTTCCTCATTTAATAGTGTGTGTGAGGATTTAATGTATTCAAAATCTTTCATCATTTTTCCTAATGAATCATAAAGATCGAGTAGGTGATGAAGTGTGTGTGTCACGATCACTATCACTAGAGTCCGAGTTTGATGAGTTAGAGTGTACCTCATCTTCTTGGTCGAGGTTGATCTTGTTCCTTGTCCATCAAGCGGATCATCGAGCTTCTTCTTCTTGAGTCACTTGAGTAGTCGGCTTCATCGCTTGCTCTCAATCATTGTCTCTCTTGACTTGGCTGTTTTTCAGCAGATCTCTGCAGCCCATCATTGCCCTTTTCTTTTCTGTCTTCTTTCTCTCAAGACCTTCCTTTCTTCTTCATTCTGTATTTGTTAACTACAGGATATGAGCACTCAATGGCATAGTGACCTGGTTGTCTACAGTTCCAACATAGATATTCACCTTTTGATCACTCTCTCTCCATTCTTGGATTGTCCCTTTGATACTCAACTTTTTGATGATCTGTTCTCTTGGTTGGCCTATCTTCCCTTGATTTGGAAGGAGGAGTGTCTTCTGGAAGATTCGCCCTTTCCTCTCTTGTAGTTCTTATTGAAGAACTTGTTGAATCTTTTGACCATCAGGGCTATTTCTTTTGGATCAATGACTTCTTTGACCTCACCTCTCTTCCCATCTTTAACAATTAGAGCAGTTGTTTTGGGGTACAAATTGTCTCTTCCTGGTCTTTTCTTCTCGGCTCAAACTCGTAGGCTTTGAGGTCCGAGAATAATTCATGGTTGGATGTCTTTGATAGGTCCATGGAATGTCTCAGTGCCATGACCTTCATTTCCCATTCAGTTGGAAGACTTTTTAGGATCTTCATACACATTTCCTTCTGTGTATATTCCTTTCCAAGTGCAGATAACTCATTGGTGATTTCGTGAACCGAGCATCCAGTTGATCCAGGTTTTCTCCCGAGATCATTTTGAAGTTCTCAAATTTTCAGACGACCCACCGATAATATGTTTTCTTTGATTTGCTCGAGCCTTCACAAATCAATGTCACTTGTCCTGATTTCTTTAGCCGTTTTGCATGATTTGACTTTATTGAACATGGCTTTGTCAAGGTTTTGTAAAGGATGTCCTTGGCTACATTGTCCAGGTTGTATCTTTTTCTGTCATCATTTGTCCACTCAGTTCTTGGTTTTTCAACCATGACCGTCCGGGAGCAACATCCTTTTCTCCTTCATTGCAGCTCTTCTTACTGATTGTGTTCACCTTTAAGATTTGCGGTGGCCCATCTTCTATCACTATCCACATCTCATCATGTAATTTGATAGATGAGCCTCGCATACGAATTTTCCAATCATCAAATTCTTCAATTGTGAACATAGGGATGCGTGTCAAATTTGCTTCCATGATAATAACTTTTAATGATAAAAAGAGTTTTGAGAGTTTAAGTACTAAAGCAAACTTTGAAAAGTTTGGAGATCTAGTTTAGTAACCAGTGCGGAGGGTTCAATGAACCAACCGCTCTGATACCACTTGTAGGTCCCAAGGGGTGTAAGTGTAAGGTTTAGAAGGGGGGGTTGAATAAACCTTACCAAATTTTCGTTTTAGTCTTTTTAAATATTCAGAGTTAATACTACACGGTTGTGTCTTGATGGGCGACCAAGTTAGTCAATCGAGAGTTAGTCTCTCAACAGACTCAACTGAGCTGTTGATGGATTAACTCAGCTGTTGAGTCTAAATTAACTCAACTGTGGTTTTGTTTTCAGCGAAAGACTTAACACCCTTAAGTTTGATTAAGCAAGGATTTAGTGCTTGATTTAGTACTTATAGATTATCAAGTGGATAGCAGATATGTCAGCAGAATTAAACAATTAAGATGCGTAAATTAAAGTCTTTGAAATGTAAATGACACAATGAAATTTTTATAGAGGTTCGAAGATGGGGTAATTCTTCTACTCCTCTCTTCTCCAACTCCTGGAGGAATCCACTAGGTAATGATCAAGTATACAAAGTGGTAAGTCCATATACAAGTCTTGATCACACGGTGACTTGATCCTTTGGGACTCGATGAGACGCCTTGATCACTCACCGGCTTCTCGACACTCAGCTTCTTCACAGGCAAATTTTGCCTTGCTACTACTGACTCACTTGCTCAAGCTCTTTGGATTTGATCACGAAGCCCTCCAAAAGCTTAAGACTTGGTTCGACCTTGAACCTTCCTACAATCCTTCGTGGAATGTAGACCCCTTGATTTTTTTAGTGTTTTCCTCTTCAACTGATTGAAGTTATCTTTCCTTCACAGGTGAGTGTTGGATTGATGTTCTTCGTAGTGTAGGCTTGAGGATCGAGAATGTTTCAGATTTTCTAATAATTGCTTGAACGTTGTTTGGTTCAGGTCTGTAACTTGTGTCACTCTCTTGTTCTTCTCCTCAAATAAACTCCTCAGCCTTTTATAGTGATCTTTCAAAAATTTGCCCGTTGAAGAGATAGGCTTATTTTTTAAAGTCACTTGCAGTCGTTGGCTTGTCTTGTTGCAGTCCTTGGAATTGCCATTTCCTCGTATGAATTGTCCTTTCACCTTTTCAGAGTTCTGACACGGTGTAGTGCTTCCCATTGGTTCATTCCTTTTGCACGCTTCTGGGACTGAGCACTCCGAGAAAGGTGGTATGAAGATATTACTTGTTTAAGTAATTCTCTTGATTTCCGTGCAACGGATCTTTTCTGATTATCTCGACTGACCGCATTTCTTTGCTTTCCCAGGTGACTTAGAGTCAGCTTCCACTCGTGGATGACTCTTGTCACTTCAACTTGAGACTTGGCTTTTCTCGAGTTGACTTGACTGATACTCCACTCATTTGCATCTCACCGCTTCTTTAGTAGAGTTCCCGTCTACTCTTCTTTGTCATACTCACTGTCTCGCAGTGAGTCTTCTTTCTAGTCTTCAGTTGTCTTCTTGCATGTTAGGGCGTAGCTGACTTAACTCAGCTTGGCCAGCTCTATTTATTACAATGCATTTTACAATAAAAATTGGGGTGCCAACTCCCTATTTTAAGTTTTACATAACATTCATCAAAATCTAAACAATAAATTTCCTAACAGAAGACACGAGGAATCAATACCCAGAACTATTCTGAAGAGAATTTGGGGACCAAATTCTTTTAAGGAGGGGAGAATGTGAATCCCTCGATTTTTATTCGAACATGTACTTGTCTCACGTATCGTCTTTGTACTATTTGACAATTCTACCGCGTCGCTTTGACAGGTAAACATTAATAATAAATATATTTGTATTTAAATTCTTTTAATTATTACTTGTGATCGTAATCATTTATTAATTTTATTTCACATTTATGATCACTTGGTTGATCATCATTATTATTACTTGTGTATTTATTAGTCATCTTAGAAATTTAAGAGACTATTTATTTTAGAGATTTATACCTTATAGAATTAAGAATTCGATTTAGAATAAGTGATCATGAGACTTATAAGTGATCAAGGAAATCACTAATTATTTTGGAGATTGATATTATTCATCTATTATCATCAATTTTGGGACAAAAAATATATATGAAATTACCAAAATACCCCTTAAGGGACAGCCATGATGGTATTTTAAGTGTAGAAATATCTCCCAACTCTTGTACATGTACACCTTGTGTATTCATCTTGTGTATTTTTACACCATT
The DNA here is from genome assembly GCA_016081115.2 of Rehmannia glutinosa. Classification (NCBI taxonomy): domain Eukaryota; kingdom Viridiplantae; phylum Streptophyta; class Magnoliopsida; order Lamiales; family Orobanchaceae; genus Rehmannia; species Rehmannia glutinosa. Next base: position 6,737,589 of record CM071933.1, on the reverse strand, counting down.
AATACAAACCTACATCTTAGAATAATCCTACAATTTCAACCACCCAATTGGTCAAACAAGACAAAATTTTAAATTCCCCCTAATACATAGCTTTTGGCCAATTGTCCCTAATAAAGTTGCCTAAATATTACTTTCTTCCCTAATTTCCTCAATTATTCCCTAACTCATCATCTAACCAACCAAAGCAATTTTTTTTTTGTCTTTTACCCCTACCATTTACTTCATTTCACCAACACAAAATTTTTCTAAGTCTTGTATTTTCTCTTCTCTCTCTCTCTAAATCCTCCTACATCTCTCTACCTATTTCTTCATCTTCTTCACAAACACTTAACCAAAAACTTCAAGAATTCATCTCCCTACTCTTCAAAAAAATTCGAAACTACACTCCAAAGGTAAGAAACATTTCTTGTTCAATCCATTTTTGATATCACCTAACTCATCTCTTTCACCTCCTAATTAAGTTTGATTTTTGATTTTGAGATTTAGTTAGAAGACCATTGAAGATATTAAGAGACTTGTCATCTTGAAGAAAAATTGTTAAGAAATTGGACTACAAGGTAAGAAATGGAATTTTTAGTACATTTTCTTCTTCTATTTCTATTTTCCAAATTTTGACACTCCATTTTCATTTTTGGAGTTTTAGGGGCTGACCTTGGTGGTTTACATTAAGGTTGACCATAACCTTACACTTGGAAGTCATTACTAGTCACATTTTACTCACTACACAAGGTAAGTGTAGTATTTCTAATTTTCTCACCATCTTCTTCTTTTCCCTAAATTTTTAACCACATTCTTCTAACTCCTATATTTTTTAATATTCCTTGACTTAGGGGCTGACCTAAGTCACTTTTTTATCGAGAGAGATTTATCCCATTTTCACCAACAAACCGATCTTTAAGGTAGGAATTGATCTCATAATTTTTCAAGGTTGGGACATTTATTTATTAATTTTTAACCCCAAAAAGAATTGGTTTTTACAAAACAGGGCTAATTGTAAATTTTCTTTTTACAACGACCTAACTCAAATTATTTTTATTTTAATGAAATAGACCTGGACCCTCTGAATTTAATTATTAATTAAAATATTTTATTTTCTTAAAACCCCTTGATTTGTCGGATTGTCTTGACCGATTAATACCCGATCGCGGGGCGACTTCCTCGTCTTGCGATTTTGAATCTATAACGGGACTTATGTTTCATCTAATCTTTCAAGATATCGAAGATTACTTATCCTCCCGATAATCATCTTCATCCAAATAACTTCACCAACGCCATAATTGCAACTCGCGATTTTTCAAAAATTTCCTGAACTGTTTTCATGAATCAATAATACTCGACTACCTGGTTGACTACCTGAACTTGTATTTACTTTCCTGTCTGAGTCAACTTGGTGTGTCGAGCTTACAGTCGGAATGGATACGTCAGGGATAGAACCGGGCAGCTCGGCTGCTATTCCACTCTCCGGCCCCATCGTGCTAATCCCGCAACTAAGAGACGGAGTTTGTCCAAGGGAAGCGGGTCGTAGTACTTGAGGTATAATCATGATTATAACAAATCCGAGCCTTGCTGGCTCCACTGTGAATTTTATCTTTGCCTATGGAGCGATAAGGTGACAGGTCTTTGACCATTTTGCTCGGGGAGTTACAAAGAAGAACGAAGGAATCGCTGTCTGATCCACACGATTCTGGAGTTAATCGGACCCATTTGGTTGGCGCTACAAATCTGCACGCAACCGCTACTTGTATTACATAGGATGGCGCTACAAATCCGTACGCAACCGCTACTTGTCTTGCATAGGATTGGCATTACAAATCCGTACGCAATCCTCCTGTCTGCTTGGACCATAGTGCCTGCTTGACCACGAACTATTTCTTAACTGTATAAGTATATTACATAAATATATTTATCACGACGCTTGTGGACTGTGTGTGAAATCATGCATCATCTCTCACGCGTTTTCATACAACTAAATTTCTCGCATCAACTATATATATCGCCACACTTGCACATGATCACCCCATCCACTGAGATTTATGTCTCACTCCCTCCTGTTTTCTAACCTTTAGATGAAGAGTACGTTGAAGACATCGAACCTACCACAGATTGAATCCCTACCATTGATGTGGAGAGTCATTCCTTTTACTTTTATTGTTGATTGGACTTCTTCATTTTATTTCTGTTTGGACTGTAAGTTAAATTCGGATAATCTATTGGGTTGTATTCGGATACCGTCGGACCTTAAGATGTAATTTGTATTTGTGTTTATTTTAATTCCGCTGCATTAGATTCTTTTCACTTGAAGTTTCGTATCATGGGTTTAGACTGTTGATTTATTTTCTGTTTAAGTGATTGATCGTCGTCGCGTAGCGTTTGGGGCGTGACAGTATTCCAGGCCAATTTTTATATTGTTCCTCACAGTTCAACCACATGCGGGTTTACGACTACTCTTTAAAACCAACCCTTAACAGTTATCGAAATGGTTTGTACACCAACACTAAAAAAAAGTGAAAAATTGTACGACTTTAGAATTTTTGAACCCTCGATAATTTAGGAGTATATTCCGACCCTTATCCGAATATTTCATCTTATTCTATAATTCATCCCAACCAACTTCCAATTTATTTTTGGAGTGCATATTTCTTATTTCATATTTTTATTTTAAGTTTCTAAATATTTAATTATGGATATCTATACATTTTATTTTTTTCCAAAAAATTTTATAAAGAAAAGAAACCAAATATTTTTTTTCCTTTTCCCCTAATTTTCGATATAACCACTTTAAATGGGGAAATTAACTCAATTTTTCTTCTACCACTATTTTTATCATTTTGTATCTCTCAACTAGTAAATTATTGGACAAATAAATTGATAAATTCATTTTTATTTTTTTTTATATCTTGCAAGCCTACAATTTAAAAGTTTCTCTACAAATCTCACTACATTTTGGTCAAACAAAACAAAATGATTCCACTAAAACCTAGCTTTTGGCCAATTGTCCCGAAGAAAGTAACCTAGCTATTAATTTATGTCCTAACTTCCCCAATTATTATCCTAACTCGTCATTTAACGAAAACAAAACACAAATCTTCTCTCCAACTTCTCTCCAAAAATCCTCCAACATTTTCTCTAAGCATAAGTTCATCTTCTTCTTCAAATCTTCAAATAATCTTTATATCTTCAAAACACACATTCTTCAAATATTCAAACAATCTTCATATCTTCAAAACACACATTCTTCAAATCTTCAAACAATCTTCATATCTTCAAAACACACATTTTTCATATCTTCAAACAATCTTCATATCTTCAAACATTTCTTCATACCTTCAAACACTTCTCCATATCTTCAAACACACTTTCTTCATATCTTCAAGAATACTCTTCATATCTTCAAACACTTTCTTCTTTCTTCAAACACTTAACAAAAAAAAAAAGAACTCTTCTTACTTCTTTATTTTCGAAACTATCACTACTACAAGTACACTTAGAAGACAACTTGAAGATAATGGAGACTTGGAACCATCTTGACTAGACCTCAAGAAATTATGAAAGAAATTGGACTATAAGGTAAGAAATGGGATTTTTAGTACATTTTCTTCTTCTCTTCTATTTTCCAAAATTTTGATACTCCATTTTTATTTTTGGACTTTTAGGTGCTGACCTTAAGAGTAGTTTTAAGAGTGAGCAAATAGACCCATTTTGAGACCTCTACTAGTATCATTTCATCTACTACACAAGGTAAGTGTAGTTTTACCAATATTCTTCACCTCCTTCTTTTTTCCTTAAATTTTTAACATCATTTCCTAACTCCTACATTTTTTTGGTATTTCTTGACTTAGGGGCTGACCTAAGTGACCTCATACCAAGTTGTGAAATTCATCCTTTTTTTTCATAACTCTCCAATTTTAAGGTGGGTGGAAAAATCCTTTCAACTTCTAGGTGTTTTACTTAAAATTGCATGTAGTGTTTTGATTTTGAGAACTTGAGATATATATTATGTATTTCATGCTATTTTCTTGTATTAAGATGGAAAAATTCTCAACTGTTTCTCAAAAATGCGATTTATCGAAAAATATGGCATACATGTACACTTTATTGTTATACTTGATGAAATTTTGTATGAGAAGAATATGTATGTGTATGACTCTTGAAATCTATATTTTGAATGATTTATAACCTGGACAAGTCGAGCATAATTGATTAAATTTCAACTTTTGGACTTAAAATACAAAAATGGAATGTTGGTGGACTTAATTGCAAGAAAATAAAACTTAAGGGACCCCTCTGTAATTTTTGATTTTTTGGGACTGAACTCAGGTTCAAAAATTATGTTTTGTCATTTTAATAAAGTTTTAAGAGTTTTTAGATAAATAAAATCAACCCTTAAAAGCCCAATGACTAGATTGTAAAATTTTAGAAGTTTAAGAACTATTTTGCAATTTTCGAAATTGTACCAGACCCTAATTTTAAAATTTGAAATTTTAACTCTTAAGGGACTGGAAATAACATATTTTAAGTGTATTCCAAAAATCCAAGTGTTTAGAGCTGGGAAAGTAATTTTATAAAAATTGAGGGACCAAATTGTAAAAGATTAAACTTGAAGACCAAAATCCAATTTCCAGGACTTATGCAGTCCATGCACCTAGAAATACTAATTTAACTATAATATAATTATATCTTGGACCCAAGGTTCAAATTTTATAACAATTGGACCCCTAAAAGCCTTAAAGGCAATTATTTCAAAATGGGACAAAAATGAGATTTTCAAAGGTTAGGGGACCTATACTTGCTTATTTTAAAACAATGCTTTTGTCTCAATATCCCACTGACCTTAGTGACATTTATGACTTGAATCACATTAAAAGCCTTTCCGGTTTGTGAGTTCCAATTATTTTAAACTTAGAGCCCGAAATGACAATTTTAACAAATTTGGGGCCAATGTGAGAATTTTATAAAACCTCGACCTCCAAACTTTAAAATCCTGAATCTATGAACAATTTAGATAATTTTAAAATTGACCTCATAATTTTTCAAGGGCGGGACATTTATTTATTTAACTTTTAACCCCAAAAGTAGTGATTTTTACAAAACGGGGCTAATTGTAAATTTTCTTTTTAACAAGGACCTAACTCAATTTTTTTTTCTTTTAAAGAAACAGCCCCGGACTCTCTGACTTTAATAATAAATTAAAAATGTTTTATTTTCTCAGAAATCCCTTGTCTTATCGGATCGTCTTAACCGAATAATACACGATCGCGGGGCAATTTCCTCGTCTTGCGATTTCAAATCTATAACGGGACTTTTGTTCCACCTAATATTTCAAGATATCGAAGATTACTTATCCTCCCGATAATCATCTTCATCCAAATAACTTCACCAACACCATAATTGCAACTCGCGATTTTTCAAAATATTTCCTGAACTGCTTCCCTAATCAATAATACTCGACTGCCTGGTTGACTACCTGAACTTGTATTTACTTTCATGTCTGAGTCAACTTGGTGTGTCGAGCTCACAGTCGGAATGGATACGTCGGGGATGGAACCGGGCAGCTCGGCTGCTATTCTACTCTCCGGCCCCATCGTCCTAATCCCGCAACTGAGGGACGGAGTTTGTCCAAGGGAAGCGGGTCGTAGTACTTGAGGTATAATCATGATTATGACAAATTCGAGCCTAGCTAGCTCCACTGTGGATTTTGTCTTTACCTATGGAGCGATAAGTGTGCGTGTCTTGGACCATCTTGCTCGGGACTTACAAGGAAGAACGAAGGAATCATCGCCTCCGATCCACACGATTCGGAGTTAATCCGACCCGCTTGATTGGCGCTACAAACCGCACGCAAACCGCTACTTATTTTGCATTGGTTGGCGCTACAAACCGCACACAACCGCTACTTGTCTTTGTATAGATTGGCGCTACAAATCCGCACGCAATCCTCCCGTCTTGCTTGAATCACATAGTGCACTCGGTGACCACGAATCATTTTTTCAAAATCGTATAACTATATTACTTAAATATATTTATCACGACGCTTGTGGACTGTGTGTGAAATCATGCATCATATCTCACGCGTTTTCATACAACTGATTTTCTCGCATTAACTATATATATCGCCACACTTGCACGCGATCACCCCATCCACCGAGATTGCCTCTCATTCCTCCCGTTTTCTAACCTTAGATGAGGAGTACGTTGAAGACGTCGAACCTAACACAGACTGAATCCCGTGCTCCGCCTGTCGTACTTTTTTCTATTATCATTGAAGTCGAGCGATATTTTCTTTTGCTTTTGTTATTGTTGGACTCCTTCATTCTGTTTTAGTTTGGACCGTAAGTTTAAATTCAGATATTCTGATGGGTTGTATTTGGATATTGTCGGACCTTAAGATGTAATTTGTACTTGTGTTTATTTCTTTCCGCTGCATTAGACTCTTTTCAGTTGGAGATTTGTATCGTTGGTTTAGACTGTTGATTTATCGCCGTCGCGTCGCATTTGGGGCGTGACACCTTGTCCGCCTACATTGTTTTTCCAATTAGATCCCGCCTAACACCGCTCAGGTCCCGTATAACCCCGCCCAGGCTCCGCCTAGGTGGTAGGCCCAATCTGCCGCCCGACTAGCGCCTAGCGATTTTTAGAACACTGAATATTAGCGACATATTATAAGTTTTCGTCGCTAAATATTGACTAAAAATATATTGATTTTCCCTCTGTTTTAATAGCTTAGAAATGAATATATAAATATTCGTTACTAATGTCTAAAGTTAGAAGCGAAAAATCTTTTTTTGCTGTAATTTTTACTTTTTTGTGGTGTTGGTACGAACTGTCGCGACGCCTATATAGTTTGACGTAAGGACCAATCATAATTATAGAAATTCTATATAGAGTAAAGTGGAAAAATTTACATAGTTTATATGGTAAAGTGTAATGCAGATCATATAGAGGGTTTAGTGTAATTTCTTCATTTAAGAAAACCATAACTTTCAGCGGGAAATTGTCCATATAGGGCAAAGTGCGAAAATTTACCTAGTTTATATGGAAAAATGTAACATATTATAGTTTATTATAAAGTATAAAAACGCAAATAGTATATGGCGTTTATTGTAATTTTCTCTATTTGTAATTTTAAAAGATAATTGAAGTTTTTATAATTATACTAAACCTCATGGGTAGTTTGTGTGATTACACATAAATTATACAAATACCTAAATTTCTAATTATGATGTGACCAATAATTTCAGTGTTTTTTTAGATATTATTCTATCTATTTAGGTAGACCTCATAGTTTGGAAAATCATATTCATTTAGATCGAGGCTTAAATCATTGAGGAAGCAAATAGATTAATTAATTTCGACTTAGGTGTTTGGCTAAGCTTATTTAAAACATCTTATAAGCTCCAACATCTGATAAGCTGTTTTAGGAGCTTATAAGATGTTAGATCTTATTTTAAAAATAAGTTGTTAGAGTGTTTGGATAAAATAAGATAGTTGAGCTTATAAGCTGTTTTGTTATCTTATAAAATTATTAAGTATATTTTTGTCTTTTGAATGTTTAAAATAAGGAGCTTATAAGCTCTTTTAAAAAAAGTTGGGGTGGAGGTTTTTTTTTTTAGGAGCTTTATGTTTCTCGACAGCCTTTTTTAGAGCTTATAAGTTCTTTTGGAAAAAAATTACCAAACACATTTTAAGAGCTTATAAACTCTTAAACATCTTATAAGCTATTTTTAAGAGCTTATAGGCTCAGCCAAACACCCTCTTAACTGTATGCTTTTTAATGTTACCTCTAATGTGCTCTATATCAATCTTTGTCATCAATTATGATACTAACTGGAGAAATAATGTTCTTTCCAGTTTGCACTAGATAGGACTCATTGGATCTTGTTATTGGCAGACTTAATCCACAATATTTAATCATTGTTCAAACTAATTAAACAAGTCTAATTAGTCCTCTGAATTATGTCATGAGATGCTAAGTCAAATCTTCAGCTATTAATACTTTTTCTTCTCTAGTGGAGTATTAAACTGAAAATGTCATCATCAAGAAAAAGACGTTGTACCAAATTTTTGGCTAGCAGGATGGGTTCTTTTTGTTTGAACTGTTGCATGTGGGAATGGAGAATAACTTTAATAAATGAACAAGGGGGGCTGAAATATAAATTTAAAAAATCGTCAAATATATATTAATTCATTTGGCGTTTGAGTACCATTTAAGTTCTCGGATTTAATTTGTTTTAGCAGGCACAAATTTAGCTGATAGCATATTCTTAATTATGATTAGGTACAAATGAAATTAAAATTCCTCAAGTGTTGTTTGGTTGTAGGTTTGAAAATAAAATGATGGCCACATAATCAATAATTAATTATAAATGTAATTAAAGACGTGACATTTGTTCGGAAGTCGCCCTCAATCCTTTTCAGTTATGAAAAAGAAAAGCCAAAAACTTGTATGAGGTCTCATGGTTATTGTTCATGAGACAGATCTTACATGTAACTAGAATTCTGGCACAAATCAAAATCCATAAAAAAGAATCATGTATTTTGTGTTTTGTAGGATCCGTCTCATGAATTTAAGTCCGTCTCACATTAGACCTCCTCAAAAGAAAATGGCAAAGTTTGGATTTTTAAATTTCTGTTTTGTAACATGTAATATCTATTTCAATACAATCACTACCTAATATCTTGTCCATGTTATGCCCAGAAAAAATTATCTTGTCCATATATGGACAAAATCAAGCATTCAAAGATGCCATACACCAGCACTCAAACACTCGACCACCAACAGTTTGTGTGGAACTAGTTGCACTAATACTAAATTGATGTTGTTGTCAGTTATTGATTTATTTAATTGGATATTTCAATCAATCATCGATCCAATCAGCAAGACGTCTAGAAAAGTAAATAAGTAAGAGTTAATTGCATCTATGGTCCCATAGAATTTTCTTCATTACAATTTTAGTCCCACGTTTGCGCAATAGTCCCACAGGATTAAAATTGTTGCAAAAGAAGTCCCAAAATCTTAAATTTAGCATATTTGGTCCCATAATTTTCAAGGGTTGCACCTTCGGTCCCAAAATAATTCATTTTACATTATACCCAATTTGCTTTAGAATTGTTGACACAAAATGGTATCAGAACCCAGGTTTATTAAGAACTTTTGGTTATATTTGTTATATTTATGTAATTAACAATTGGTGAGGAGAATTATTTCCAAGTATATGGATCCGGACAATTGTCCGAGATGTACACCCTACAGGACATATCGTCAAATTCTGACGATGTATGCACAAGAACACCAGGATAAGATCGCATATTGGAATCACCAATATGAGATACAAGAACGCGCAGGAGCCGATAGGGAAGCCTTGAGGCAATGCGAAATGCGAGCGGCATATCATATGAGTTTCTGGACCGTGAACCAGACCTTATATGTCGAGTTGATGAATCTCCAAGAAACGGTGCATGAAAATTCCCATCAAAATCATGATTCCTGATGGAGTACCGAAGTGGAGCGAGATACTTCCATATACATCTAAGATCTCAGCAGATCTTAGAGAGATCCAGAAGACGGTGCAGAATTATGGCAATCGCCATATTCATATACCAGTACAAGTACATCAAATTCAGAACCAGATGGAGACGATGGTTAAATATCAGAAGGAAACTCTTGAAATCCTTCATGATATTCAGAAATGAGTCAAGAACTTAGAGGACAGACCGAGTTCTTCTAGAGGAAAGAAGCGTATAGATTTCGGGACAGTACCCTATTTACACCAAAAAGGGAAACCAACCGAAGTTATACAAAAAATGACGGACGATGAAAAGCTCATTGTTATCATCAAAGGAAAATCCATCATAAACTAAAAGTGATAGATATGGAGAAGATCAATCTTAAAGATCTACATGACCTGGTAGAATCCTTCGCGGGATTAGGTATTGTAGACTTAAAGATGAACGCAGGAGATGGATCAGCTTTTGTTACCTATGACCCTCATGGTGGACCAATTCAGCCAATTCCACCACCGCCACCAGTAAATCCCAACGTCGCAGAAAGTGCGGGTTCAAATCATGTAATCTAGGACGAAAGAATGCATCACGCTGGAGATTTCAAAGACAAATGAATGAAACACTTTCAGAACAGAGCTCGACCACCTCTCAGAACTCGAGTACCTCCTAGAAGGCCAAATATTCACAGACGCCTTATGGAAGATCGCATCTAGATCCGATACATCCATATGGGTTGATGCTAAACTGGATATCCGCATTTCAAAAATCGAGAAGTCCTTATTGATGAATGGGCATCAGCAATGAGGATTGCAGCAGGTACCCTTGATGTTACAAAAGATTCCTTCATTTTACTCCTTGAAATGAGTATTGAGGGATCTGTTAAGATTGCATGGGATATGACCGATGCAAGTATGAAAAGTGCGGTCACATCAGGAGAATCACTAAAAGGAATTGTCGATGATATGGCTAAACTATTCAAAATCTAGTTTATCGGCACAGGTTATTTTGAGGGATTGAAGGATGAAAAAGAAAAAGATATAAACAAGCCCTCTATAGCCTTGAGTTACATGATATTTGTCATATTGACGAATATATCAAGTTGTTCATCGAATACCGGTGGAAATCCAAGATTGAGAAAAGGAAGCTTCACTATTATTCTTTGCAAAGATTCCGAGTCCCCTGGAGAGAAATGCTTATCGGGAATACAAGGATGGAGCAGATTAGATACGGTGGCGCCGAAGAATGTCTTTCTTAAAGGCCAAGTTATCCGAATGGTGTTACCGCATACTCTATACAGGAATTATAAGAGATTACGAGGAATTAACAAAGCGGTTCCTCTATGTTGCGTGGAAAATGATATCCCAACAGTTATGGGAAGTCAACCACGGCAGCATAAGAAGAATGAGAGAATCCATCCATACCGCCGGGGAAGCAGCAGCAAAAGGTCTTCATGGAGACCTAGAAGGTTTTGGTCAAAACAAAAGCCCTAAGTTACAAATCGGGGCAAAGACCAAAGACCAAGGGAGAGTAGAGCCTCATCATCAGGTTCAAATCAAGCGAGTACTAGCAGAACCACAGGGAGAAGAACTTTGAAGCGAGCTCATACAAGAGCTAATGAAAGTTTCAGAGACTGTAATTGCTGGACATGCGGAGCAAGAGGGCATATCTCAACTGATTGCCCGCACAACGTAAACGAGGAGTCGACGGTTCGAGGCGACATTTAAATTGAATAAGCTATCTATTATCAAGATCTTATACAGGTGTATCAATTTGAGGATATACCCTCAGATGAAAGCATCTATGAATAAGAGATCTATTCTGATGATGGAAGTGAATCCAGTTCAGAATCAGAGTGAAGAAGAAATTCTTCAACAGACGGTTAGGGAGGATATGTCAGGATTCCTCTCTCACACTACGGTTTCTCATAAGACTCTTATGAGAATTATGAAGGAAGATCCAAAGCTTCAGATATACGACGGTTTTACTATCGGAGCTATGGAGAAGGCATTGGATAAGATTGGATTTCATAACAGAAAACACCAAATTATTCACAGAGTTACAACCGGAGAATATGCCATTCCGATGGAGTTTACCGGGATCCTGATCGAGAGGCAGTTGGTCCCTATTAAAGAAATCCAGGAGATCAAAAGCCGAGTTAAGAGAGAAGTTGCTAACACACTCTCATGGATCCATATCGGAGCCATAAGGGTTATTATTAAAGCAACATTCAAAGAAGGAATAGATTCGCCATTCAATCTTGCTATCTTTGACAAGCGAATCTCAAACCTCAAGGATTCATGCCTTGGAGCAGTTACAGGAAATTTATATGCAGGAAAATTGGCATTTAATGTCTATCCTAGGATTGCATACAATCCGGGAGATCGAGATTTCAACAGAGTCCTAACCCTTCATCAAGATTTCAAAAGAGATGATTTGATGAAAGAAGGAACAGCACCCTACTCGATCACATACAAGATATCCTATGCTGTTACGAATACACATCATTCAGAAGTATTCTTGAGAAATGAATTTATTGAAGTCCCAAGAATCTTCGAGGACTTTGCCAGGGTGGTTCTACCAGAAATTATTGAGTCTCCAACTATCAAGAAGATCGATAAGAAAATACAAGATCAACCAGTCTTCAACAAAAAGTCGAAGTCTCAGAGTTGAGCTTAGAAGGATGTCTTTCCAGCAGGACAGAATGGTGAGTAGCAGCCGTTGGGAAGAAAAGAGACCAAGTACAGTTCAGCGCATCCCAGATGTTTTCAAAACAGTAGGAGAGCTGAAATGTCCAGAAGGATGGCGAGAAGTTGAAGTAATATTCGACATCACTCAAAAAGATAATATTTTTCCTTGTGATGTTCTATATTATCTCCAACAACCAATAGTTGGAAGGTATCAAGGAAGCCTGAAGATAGGTGAAATTGAGCTGACTATCACAGGAGTTGCGAGGAAAATCCCAGAACTATTAATACTGGGAATTGAATTTCTCGAGGATCATAAACCTTGGGAAAGATTACAAGATGGAATGGAGTTCACGGTGGCTGATAAAAGATACAGAATCAGATGACCACTAGTCCATTCTCCTTATACATTTCTATCGGAATATTATATGCTGAATACAAGGCCGAGTATTTCGCCGCCTATATTGATTCAGTGTCGGAAGGAATATGCACTCGCAGTTTCGGATGTTTTTCCTAAAGAAATTAGAGAAGATTTACCAGCTATTGCAGGAAGAGATTTCTCTAAAAGAATTCTTATTCTTAACAGAGAGGTTAAACAGGCAGAAATCATGATCGGAGGCGCAGGCGGTACCCCATGGTACAAAGTAAAGACGCCACCAATCTATTTCCATGATACATGAGCAGATGTGTTGCTAGGAAATAATTTCCTACAAATATTCAAGAGGTTTACAGAGGAAAATGAGACAAGAAGACTTATTTTCACAACATTATGTGATCATAAGATTATTGTCCAAAGACTGCGGGAAGCACGTTACAGAAAAATGCCTATCAATTTTCGCAGCAAAGCGTGGTGATGAAGCCAAACTTCGGAATCCAAAGATGGCGGATCGAAGAAAATTTGGTGAAGCATTATTATCCTATAGACAATTCGGAAGTCGAAAAGATAAGAAGATATGGGATAATAACTTGTATTCATTCAGAGTACAAGGAGAAGAACAAGTGACTCCAGAAGCCATTGAAGAATTATGGATGAGTCTAAAAGAGAATCCACAGAGTGACGTGACCATTGAGGAACAAATATCACTCGAGGATATCAAGAAGAAGATCCAAAGGAATTATAATGAAGATCCTTTGGCATGGTGGGACAAGAACGAGCTCAAAGCATCCTTGAAGGTTAAACCAGGAAAGGAGTACGAGTTCGTGAGATTCAAACCAATCCTTATGAATCATGAAGATCGTGAGGATATGCAAAAGATACTTAAGGAACATCTTGACCTTAAGTTAATTTCACCAGGAGTTTCTCCATACAGCAGTCCAGGATTCTTAGTCAGAAACCATGGAGAAATCAAAAGAGGAAAGCCAAGACTTGTTATTAATTACAAGGGGATTAATAAAATTTTGGAATTCGATGGATACTATATACCAAGCAGAGAACATCTGGTTAACTGCATCAAAGGTGCCAAGATATTCTCAAAGTTTGATTGCAAATCTGGATTCTACCAGATTAAGATGGAGGAAGAAAGCAAGAAGTTCACAGCTTTCTCCACACCACAAGGACATTATATTTGGAACGTGATGCCTATGGGATTGGCTAACACACCCCAGATATATCAAAGAAAAATGGATAATCTCTCCAAAGATTATTTCAGTTTCATGTTCGTGTATATCGACGATATTCTGATCGCATCAAAGAACATGAAGGAGCATCTCAAACATTTGGAAATATTTTCAGATATTTGTCACAAAGAAGGATTAGTGCTTTCGGAAAAGAAGGCGGTAATCGCAACAAGACAAATTGAATTCCTCGGAATTGAAATCGATGAATCTGGAATTATTCTACAGAATCATATTGTAGAAAAGATACAGGGATTTCCAGATACACTGAAAGACAAGAAACAACTTCAGAGTTTTCTTGGAGTTGTTAATTTTGTTGGGATGTCCATTAACAATTTGGCATATTACAGGAAGGTGTTTAGCCCATTGCTTAAAAAAGATGCAGTATTCAAATGGTAAGATAAATATCAAGAAGGAATTAAGCAACTTAAAGAAGTTTGTAAAAAGCTTCCAAAGCTTGCGATTCCCCAAGACGAGGACGAATCGGTTCTTTTACGGATGTCGTGATGATTGGTGGGCAGCAGTTCCTACTAAGGTCACACCAAACGAGGAAGTGCCATGCATATATTGCAGCGGTTTATTCACACCCAGTGAAGCAAACAGATGGCATATCAACGAGAAAGAATTCTTTGCAGTCAGAAAGGCTTTTAAAAAATGGCCTATATTTTTACTGGCTAAAAAGTTTACTTTAAAAATTGATAATTCAAGTGTCAAGGCTTTTCTGAAAAATAAAATTGAATCAAACCAGAAAAGGCTCGATTACTTAGATGGCAAGCTGATGTCAATATTATGATTATGATATTGTCATTATAAAATCTCATGAAAATATTCTTGCAGATTTTTTTGACACGAGATGGAAGGACGCGCGTCGACGAGGTCCTTAAACGAGTAAGACATCTCGGGAAAACCTGGAGAGTCTAGAACGAGATTTTGGGACGTTATGTCTCAATGCGTATGGTTGGACGATTTCAACAGTGACCGGAACCGTTTCTAGTCAAATACGAGCATGCCAGTTCGCTCAAGGACAATTGTTCTTAGCACAGCAAGGGCCTCTCTTCCAGGCCGCATCTCCTATGGTGCAAAAAGGGGCGAATATAGAACGGGGCTCTAACCTGGAGTTTATGGATTCAAGTACCATAATCACAAGTGTTACAGTGATGCATCCCCGAGGTGTACAAATCAGAAACTTAATGTTGAAGCTCGGTGTCACAACCCGAGTCTTCAAGTCAACCCAAAGACCTGGGGTAAAAGAGAGAGTTGAATCTTGGCCACGACCGGCAAATCTAAGGTTCAAACTGACGAGATTAAAATTTCTCCTATGCAGGTATATCAACGACAATGGGAGAAACTAGTTACAAAGAGAGATATTAACCCAGAAAAAACTATAGTTGATATCTCAAGCAAGTATCCCAGGATTTGGATGAAGCCAGGAAGTCATCCAAATGAAGTACATGAATGGTATACGTTTGGAGCTCTAGCTTCAATCTATACTCTATCACCAGGATTCCCAGAAATTTCAAAATTTCCGAAATGGATTGGGAAAGCAGTTTACGAGACTTGGGCCAATAATCCACACTTGACCAGAGGAGATATTTTGGAACTGTATTTTCTAAGTGCAGCTCCCGAACCATCAAAGAAAGGCTTTAATGAAGCTTTTCATTTCATCAAGATAAGAAGACCGGATGAAAATGCTTTAAAATATATAAAAGCAGCTTCACCGGAAGAAGGACCAGTATTAGTAGGAGCATTTTCTGAAGATGAAGCTTCTACCAGACGAGCATGTGGTCTTTGGGTTTGTCTAACCGAAATGGGCAAAGTCAAATATCCATTCAAGTTTTTCCAGAATTCAACAAATGGATCTTTCCTTTTGAATTCGATGACTGGATCAACCACATGATTTGCAGAGGAACTCTTCGAGACCAAAAGAAGAATTCTATGGGAGAACAAGATTCCGGCAAGCAAAGAAACTTACCGGAAATTCTGTAACATGGCGCATGTTGGCCGTTGGATCGACCGGATCTATCAAGCATGCCCTGAACAGAAGGAACCCGAGTTTGGGAAAGGTTTCTGACCCAAACCCGACCGACAAGACCATGCAGCAGGAAAGGATAAGGGCCCAGCTCACAAGACGCGTTTTCCTCGGGGAGCACGCAGACCAACTTTTTAAAAAATTCCTCGACAACCATCACATGGGCTGAGTCACGCGGAAAGAAAAGTAAGACAGCTGGCGAAGCAATAATGCAAGATATGACGTAAGCAATGACATCATAAGTTTCAACAAGATTTGAAGTCCGCCTTTCAAATCCCGACTTACATTTATAAATTGTAGGATCTGAAGGAAGCTAGGGACATCGAACATTTTCCTTAGTTTTCTTATAATAAAGTCTGAGAGAAAATTTGTAATATTTTGAGTGTTTCAGTTTTCAAATTTTTATGTGTTTTCGAGTGCAAGCCTCATACATGAGAGGCAAAACAAGTATTCTCCTCCCAAAAGGGGATTACTAATGTAATAAATATTTCAATAAGTTCTTAATAAAAAGGGGATTTCTGCTTCAATATGTCTTCATAATGTTCTATTAATTTATCCTGTTTAAAGATTACTTGTACGCATGGAGTAGGAAACGAACCAAGGTTGTGCTAAACAGTTGCTGAAGGAGTCGGATAACTTGCATATCATCTTCCCTGAGGGTGAGGTTGAACAGTGAGGAGAGGATGGGGCAGTAATTTTCCGACTGGTGGTGTTGCAAGCCATTTCACCCGGTGCTGTTTCGGTCAAAGAAGGTATGAATTTTAAGGGATATTTTAATTTTAC
Source organism: Rehmannia glutinosa (assembly GCA_016081115.2). Lineage (NCBI taxonomy): Eukaryota > Viridiplantae > Streptophyta > Magnoliopsida > Lamiales > Orobanchaceae > Rehmannia > Rehmannia glutinosa. The sequence goes on along the minus strand of CM071933.1, from coordinate 6,720,978 downwards.
GGAAGCATGTTGGGCCTGATATGGTCGTAATGGACTATATCCATTTATGTTAATAAACTTAGGCAAATTGAAGTATGTATACATGTTAGTAAAACGTTTACAGAAGTATGCCCTGTTAAGTTTATAGGCTGGAAACCTGACATGATCCAATGATCCATTTAAAACCTCTGAATAGAGACTGGATCTAAGTAGGTGTAACAATGCCACGAACAAAACAGGTGTCAGAAAAAGTAAGCTTTTACAACATGTGATACATTGAAAAATAGGGTAATTTGGGACTTGCATGGCAAATTTTATAAACTGTGGGACTATTTATGCATATCTCTAAAACTGTAGGACTAATAGTGCAAGATCTAAAAACTTTGGGATGACAAATGCAAAGTACGGGACTAACGGTGCAATAGGCCTAATTCTGCGGGACTAAAGGTGCAATTGTCTCAAATAACTAAATATGAACTTTAAATTTTCTAATAAAAATCGATTTGATCTGACTTTGAGGGGTTTTAACCAAGTTCAGATTAGAATTGGCAACCGGATCAAACTGATAACTGATTTTCTATTAAACTAATCGATCAGATCCAAATTTGAAAGCACGAATTGCACCACAAACACGGAAGCGCCTCGTGATTCCTTCAACATTTCTTTATTTGTGTAAATGCCCATAAACCCGCAATCGCTTTTGCACGCCAGGCTTGCTGGGTGGCCCTAACTATAACCCTTCGATACTTAAACAAGTACAAACAATGGATCTAGATCAAAGTACGAAAACTGAAGTATCTCAATAAATATTGGACAAGTTAACTTATGAGTGAACCATGTATGAGGTAGACATGTGGTTGAATATATCCCATATTCAGGGCATGTCTTGTATGGTTGCACGGAATAAGTGACTCTTTAGTCTTGGCAAGTGACACTTTAATTAAGGGTACATGGATATGGCTCCATTCAGCGCCGTTCCTGACATTTTGGAGGCCCGGGGCGAAAATAAAACAAGGCCCCTTCAAATTACAAGAACACAAAAAATAAAAATGTACAATGTAAACAAAAAAAAGTATCAAAAAATCATTTAAAATGGCTTCTTCTAGCTAGTATTTTGAGAACCAATCCATCAACGATATTTTCATAATCAGTCTGATCCAACATATCTTTTTTCAATACATAAAGTTATTAATCCATTTAATCTTTCCTGTGACATGTTTATCGTAAATAAATTTTAAAGTTTCAACTTAAAGAAACTTATTTATGTTGATGCCATATTGTATGTAGATGCCACAGTTACATGCATATAACATAAATGATATTAAGTAAGACCCAAAAAATGTTACCTAATGGCCATAAAATGTTACTATAGACAATAAGTAAAACTTTTATGGTGCCGCACTTGCCCGTGCTACCTTTAGTCTAAGGTATCACTTTTATTAGCTTTTAGTGACACTTTTTATAAGTGTTACATTAAGTTCTCTATTGGTAATACTTTGAAGCAATATTTCTAGAGTGTTACATATGAATCTTATGAACACTTTTCGTAATACTTTAAAAAAATACTTCTAAAGTGTTGCATACGAATCTTATGTAACACTTTTTTTGTAGCATTTTGTAGAAATACTATTTTTTGCCAACTTTTTTTGTAGCATTTTGTAGAAATATTGTTTTTTGCCAACAAGTAGATTCGAACTCATGACCTGTTATGTGTGGAAGTGACAGTTTGCCACTAAGCTAAGTTGATTCTTATTACAACTTTTGTTTTGTTTTATATATACACATACACATATATATTAAAATTGTATAAAAATTATATTATATGTATATAATATATTTTATATAATAATGATTGTATTATATAATATATGTATTAAATTATATTATACACTGTATATATCAAATTTTATATTATATAGTATATAGTTTGAAAATCATATTATGTTATATATTAAAGGACACAAAAAAAATAAAAATATCAAAAATAAATTTATCGACTGGTAATATTCAATCGGTAAAAATAAAAAATATATAAAAAATATAAAATTAATTTACCGATAGATAAAAAAATTCTAACAGTAAAAAAATAAATAATAAATAAATAATGAAAAATAATTACCGATGGAAAAATAAGTAACTACGGACAACATCAATTTTCAATGGTAATTTTTATTTAAAAAGTAAAAAAAAACGATTAAGGATGAAATTGGTCTCCGTTAGTAAAAATTAAAAATAAATAAATAATAATAAAATACATACATGCGCATTTTCCATAGGTATTACGACGGAATTAATTACCTCCATAAAAAATAAAAAAATAAAAGCAAAAATAAAATACTTTATAAAAAGAAAATAAAAATTCAGTAAAAAAATCAGAGTACATGATGTCTACAACTTTTAGGTTTGGTGATTTTTTTTGTCTTCACCTATTTTGTGATGTTAATTAATTAAATAAATCATTGACATGATTTAATGATAGTTATATAATTTTGTGTTACTAAAATATAGCCTAAAACGTGTTACAATTAATAAAATATAGTGTTGCCAAGAGTGCTTCTTAAATAAAGTGATACTTATTTGCGTTACAACAGAATTAACAAAAAAAAGTGATACTTAAAAAGTGTTACTTATTTAAAAGTGTTACATATAAGCGTTACATATTGATAAAGTGATACAAAAGTGCTACAAAAATATTATAATGTAAATAGTGTTACAAACATGTGTTACATATGTAACTTATGTAAAAAGTGCTACAAAATTCGTGTTACTTAATGTCATTTATGTTGTAGTGATAATTAACAATATTCTATAAGCTCATACAAAATATGTACGTACAATATACACATATATATATATATATGGTAGCTCTAGTAGGCCCTAAAATTTGGGGGACCCGGGGCGGTCGCCCTTTGGGCCCCTCCTCAAGGCCGCCATTGGCTCCATTATTATGCCATGTGGCAACATATTTTAAGGAAGGTGCATGTGTCTTTCTAGTAACGTTTTATTACTATATAACAGGAAAAATCTTTATAATTGACGCAATATCCTGCAAAATCAAACCCGTCAGTATATCCCACAGAGTTTGACAAGTTCGACTCAATGGTCGTCCTAACGTTCAGTCAAACACGGATTTACATTTCCTACTATGGGGGCACGTGCCCCAATAACTTTTTTTTTATTTTTAATATTTTTTTTTTATTTTATAGTTGTACATTAATTAGGTTATAATTAAGAAAAAAAATTAGCCTATTTTCAATGTAATTTTTTTTCTATTTATCATTCATTCTTAAAAGATAATTTGTAGCAAAACAAAGTGTGCTCCCACTAATTATTTTTGATGAAGTTTATCTTTAGATATATCTTATGCCCCGTTGCAAATAAATTATGGATCCGTACGTCCATGCGTTTAGTGGTAGGATTTCAGCCAAAGGTTATACACAAGCATTAAAAAATTGAAACCAAATAACAAAATGGCATCACCTGCTTCATTTTCTATCAACGACAAGAAACTTGAACAAAAAAAATGGGTTCTGAAACCATGAATAAGCTCCCTATCATAGATTTCTCCAACCTGAAACCACAAACTCCAACGTGGGACTCCGTGAAAATCCAAGTCATGAAAGCCCTTGAAGAATATGGTTGTTTTGAGGCCATATTCGATGAAATCCCTCTTAATCTCCGAAAATCAATAATTGATGGATCGAAACAAGTTTTTGATCTCCCTTTGCAGAAGAAACAACGTAACAAGAACAACAGTCCCTATCATGGCTACATTGGACAATACCCGACGATTCCACTCTACGAAAGCTTGGGGATCGAGGACGCCCTTTCCCCTGGAAAAATCGAAAGCTTCACCAATCACATGTGGTCTGAAGGCAATCCCACTTTCAGGTATTATATAAGTAGAATTTTTTGTTCAAGTGTTTGCTAAAATTTAAGAAAAGTTTTTACAGGAGAAACAAAAAGGCGAGTAATTTTTAGTGTTTACAAATATGAGCTTTTATTTCTAATTATAAACACACTTTTATAACTTCGTCACCAAACACTCTAATTGCAAAATTGGTCTCATAAATATCAGGGACTAGGAATTTTGGTCATATAAATATTTTTTGCTAGAAATTTGATCGCGTAAGACTATGATTCCGTGTGATTTTTTGATCCCATGAGTTCTAATTTCTGTAATTTTGGTCTTACAAATTTTTATTTTATACGATTTGGGTCTTAACTGAGTATTTTAATATTTTATTTATTCACATATACTCTTGTTCTCTAAACGAAATACCCAAAATATCTATGACGGTTAAAAGTTAATTAGAGGACTGTATTTTGACTAAAGGATAAAGTCATCAGTCACGAGGTTACATGACTAAGATTGTCAATCTTTAAGAGTTATAGGACTAAAATCCAATTAAGCATAACTTAATCAACTTTCTACTTCTGTTTACAAATATTACCAACTTTTGGTTGTTATCTGTTTCAGTTTTACATACAACAAATTAGATATTTTAAAAACCAAATTTTTTACATACACTCCCTAAATCTCGAGGATATATAATTTTTTTAATTTGCCATTTTTTTCATAATCTTCTTACCAGCAAGAGTGTAGAGTCATTCTGCGGGGGATTGTCGGAATTGGACAAGACTGTGAGGAGAATGGTTTTGGAGAGCCTTGGATTGGAAAAGTACATGGATGATCATATGGATTCGACACATTGCTTTGTTAGATTTCAGAAGTATGATGTGCCTAAAAGCAATGAAACTAAGATTGGATTGAAATCCCACACAGATAAGAACATTGTGACAATATTGTATGGTAATGAGGTGAAAGGTTTGGAAGTGCTCACAAAAGATGGAAATTGGATCAATGCTAACCCTTCACTTAATTCTTTCATTGTCATGGTTGCAGACTCTTTCCATGTAAGTTCTTCAATTTTCACTACACTTAATTTAATTTGACTAAAAATTTGGTCAGACCATCTAATAATGGGTCTTTTCCGTTAAACAGATCCCAATCAGGCCCTATTTTTTTTTATTTAATTTCATGCATCGGTGGTATTTTTATAATATTTTGGGGCGGTGTCATATGATCTTCGGACCAGTGGCATTTTGTAATATTAGGGACCATTAAAATTATTAGTTTTTTCCATTAAAAGTATTAGAAGTACATCTGAAAAGTATTAGTAATCACCTTGAACAATATTTTCAATAGCTCTCATGAGAATTATTAATTTTTTTCCCTCAAAAGTATTAGTAATCCATCTAAAATGTACTAATTATCCTCTTGAAAAGTATTATGCAATGAATTATGCAACAACGTAATATTAGGCAACTCTCAAAAGTATTAATTTTTCTCGTAAAAATTATTAGCAATCCTTCGGAAAAGTATTAGTAATCCCTTGAACAGTTGTTTTAGTTATCCTCTTGAAATGTATTAATTTTTTCCACAAAAGTGTTAGTATTCCCCTAAAAAATATTAATAGTCTTATTGAAAAGTATTAAGTTTTTCGATTAAAGGTATTTTAGTATTTTTCTCATAACGTATTAGTAGCCCTCGTAAAAAAGTGTTAGCAACGAATGTGGTTGTTGTGGTGTTAGTGGTTGTACGGGTCAATAGGCGGATTGATTACGGGCCGGATATTAGATCCGTTAGACAGTCTAACAGGAGACTAACCTGTTTAATTTTTTTTTCCATTCCTTTACATACTAAAAAATATTATAGAAGATAAGGGATCCAACTTTATTATGATTTTATAGGGATAATTACAAAAACTACCCATGAGGTTTGGGTAATTACGGAAAAACCCAGAAATATTTGAAAATTACAAAAATTAGAAAAAAAAAACCTTGAGTTTGATTTTGTGGTAAATGTAAAGGGGGTAGCTGTAATATTTTTACAAAAATAATGGATATGTTTGAAATATTTTTGCTTTTGAAATGGGTAAAGTGTAATACAAAATTAAACTTCAGAGGATTCTTGTAATTTTCAAAAACTTGTGATTTTTTTTGTAACTAACCCAATACTCTAGGGTAGTTTTTGTAATTATCACTGATTTTATTGTTGCGCTGAGGTAGTGGTCCCACTTTTAAGTCTTTATATATAAACATAAACTTTATATGTACAAATTCATTAAAAAAGGTCAAAAAAACATTACCTTCATATTAGAGGCATGGGCGTATTCAAGGGGCCTCCTAGGTGCCCGGGGCCTGGCGCACACCAAATTTTTTTATCCCATTTTTTTAAAAAAAAAAATCATATACTTTTTTAAAGTGAAAAGATAGTTTGGCTAAGCAAAAAATATTTGGACTAGGAGTGGCCGAGTTGGCGGCTATACCCCTGGTTAGAAGTAATTAATTGTTCTTTATAGTTTATTTCGCTGAAACCATCGAGCTCTTGGTTTATTGCCCGTGAAAGTAAAGAAAAAAGAAATCCAATCTTACATACCACCTAATTATTTTTCAGTTTCTTTGAAATTTATCTCCTTCCCTCCAACCAGTATTCCCAACTTATTAAAAAAACATACCATCTAATTAACTAATGTAATTTTGTTTTTGGCTCCGTCCCTCTATTGATCCCCTCTATTGATCAAGAGAATCCCATTGTTATTAATCCTGCCAAACCTTAGTTAAATCATTAATCATAAAAAGACATCATACATTTCGAGAGAATTACATATCTTGAAAACCCAGACTTCCTGTAGTACTATATATATATGGACTTCTATTATCGTGAAAGGCTAAATTGCATATTTGGTTCACTAAATTATGTCGAGTTATACTTTGGTACATTAATTCAGGGGTATGGAAAATTAGTACATTAACTTCTAATTTGTCGCACATTATAAGTCTAATTTTTGTCGGCAATTGCGGAATCAATAGGGATTGCTCCAAAATTTTGGGAATTTCAATCCCTGTTACCATTTTTAATGACATTAGCATATTGAATTATGTTTTATTTCCACATGGTCAGATTGAAATCCCAAAAAATTGGGAGCAATTATGGTTGATTTCGCAACTACCGACAATGATTGGACTCAATATGCAACAAATTAGAAGTGAGTGATACTTTGCTACACCCCCAAATTAGTGGATGAAAAATTTCCCGATATAAGTTTAATGGACCAAATATGCAATTTAGTCGGTCGTGAAATGTAATGGAAGCAAGTTTTCATGATATATATAGGAGATGGTTCAAATAGGACACCTCCCTTATATGAGACAGTGAGGATTTATCCAAGTCATTGAAATATTGCAATTGAGGTCCATATTTAATGGGTAATATTTATATTAATAATTATTAATTATAAGTAGTGAGGGTATAATTGACAAATTAAGAAAATAATCAACCATGTAGTCAACGTTTCCTAAATTGTAGGATGTGATAAACACAAAATAATGGCAACAAAATCTTACCAAATCAAACCCATAGAGCCCAAAAAACGGCAGACAACACCGAAAATTTCGAAACACCATCTTATAGTGTCATTTTTGGCATAAAATAAATGCAATTCAATACACGGTGAAATAAATATAAAGTACAATGAAATTTCTATTTTTATACAGTGAACATGCCCTAACCGCACAGTAATATTAAAGTGAATAAACAGTATTATTTGGAAGGATTAAACATGTTCTTATTTTTTGTATAAAATAAATGCACTTCAATACACAGTGAAATAAATATATAGTACAGTAAAATTTTGACATTTATACAGTACAACGCTCTTAACACCACAGTAATGTTAAAGTGAATAAACAGTATTATTTGGAAGGATTAAACACGTTTTTTATTGACTTAGTATGTATACTGTATATCATCCTAAATTATTTGGAAGGATTAAACACGTTCTAATACAACATTCTAATACTAATTACACAGTAAAATTGCACTAATTATACAGCATTGTAATACTATGCACGCAATAAAACTGCACTAATTATACATCGTGTTACATTAACATCTCACTAAACACACATAAAATCAATAGTGAGTATGCATACATTCTTGCTTTGGTTTTACAGGATATATACATAGCCTTTCCACCAAAAAAACAATTCTGGAAACATCTTTTTTCGCTCAAAAAAGCAGTAAAACTGCACTAATTATACATCATTCTAATACTAGTTACGCAGTAAAACTGCTCTAATTATACAACATTCTAATACTATGTACGCAGTAAAACTGCACTAATTATACAGCATTCACAAATTCTTGACAACACGACTGCCCCTTCTCCTTTTCTTAGGCTGGGCATTTGCTTCCCCCGCCCCACTACTCGCATCACCAATATTAAGCTGCCTTTTTTGTTGTCCTCTAGCCATCATCACAAATTAGCAACTGCAATTAAGAAGACAAAGAAAATATCATCATTCCAATTCAACAAAATGCAATGATAAAATACAGTAAAATTATTCTAACACTACACAAATATTTGATGACAAATACATTAAAATTGTATTATACAACTACAATTGAAGTTAAACTATGTTGAAGACATACACAAAAATGTACTGCACTAAACAGCAAAATTGTATTAAATAACCACTAAAACTCAACTAAGAATACAGTAGAACAATATCCAGAAAAATCGAAGTTGAAAGTCGAAAACACAAATCCAACCATGAAATTACTAGAAATCGAAATCTCCAGAAAAATCGAATATAACTAAACCCTAATAACAAATAAATCCCAAACAATCAAAAGATAAAACCCTAGAAACTACACAAACTACTTCTAAAAATATTTTCAAGATTTGGGTTAAAGTTACATAACAAGAAATTAAACAAAGTGTGCAAAACTTACAGTTATATAGGTTAATCTCACGCCCCAAACAGATTACGGTGAATAAAAGGGAATCTCCTCCAAGCCAGTCGGTCGCGGGGGTGAGAAGGGACGGTGAGAGAAACGGTGAGAAGAGAGAGTATTTCCTCCAGGCCGGTCGATCGCGCGGTGAGAGGAGACGTTGAGAGAGACGGTGATAAGAGAGGGTATTTGAAGGTGAGAAGAACTGTGAGAGAGACGGACCAGACGGTGAGAACTGAAAGAGAAAGTAATTGAAAAAAGAGAGAAAAATTCTCGGGCAGTATTGAAGTGACATGAACTATCAAATTTGAATTCCCCAAAAATAGCGCGAATTAAGAATGGTAAAAATAACTTACCTTTAGCAAAATGACGGAAAGCCCCTTACTGAAAAAATCGAATAATATATAAATTAGATCTTTGACCTTGTTTAATTGTATCAGTTAACAACCTGCCTAAAATAAAAGGATTAATCTGAGCCATACAAAATATCAATCCAATGGCTATAATAAATCCCCGCCGTCTCAAATAAGGGGGGTGTCCCATTTGAACCAAATCCTATATATATATATATATATACACATACTTGATTAATTAAATAATATACATTTGAGCTTCAGTCTAGTAACAGAAAAAAACTTAGCGAGAAGTACTAACTATTATACAAATAGCAATTTCAGAGTGTGTTTCTTAAACAAATACAAACTTTAAGGGAGTGCTGGTAATTTTGAAAGATAATTTGATTTGTTGGAGTAGTTTTGGTAATCCAACTTAATTGCAGGCATGGACAAATGGGCGGCTGCATTCTCCCTTTCACAGAGTAATGATGACCGGAGATGAATCTAGATACTCGATTGCATTATTTTCAACTCCAAAATCAGGGTACATAATTAAGGCTCCTGAAGAGATGGTAGATGAAAATCACCCCTTACTCTTCAAGCCCTTTGATTATATTAAGTTTCTTCATTTTCACTACTCTGAAATCGGTCGGAAATCCCCAACTGCTCTAAAGGATTATTGTGGAGTCTAAACTGTATAAATAATTACAGTATGTTAGCCATGTGTTAATTAATTATAATAAACATCCATTTATACATGGATGTATTTGTGATGTGATGTGATGTATCTCAAGATTGATGATCCTCGAAGAAGTTGAATGCATTATTCTTTTTTTCTTAGGGAATTCTTGTGGAATTGTAGTGTTGGAATTAGAAATGTGAATAAGTTTATGAAGTTTAATAATATTGTTAAAGACTGAATAACATAATCATGATCATGTTAAATCATTTAGAAAAACTAAATACCACTGCATGGATGATCGTCACCGCTTAAAAACTGACACATTAATTTTGAATCATTATAATTTTAGTTCATATTTGAATACACAAATTCATTAATTTAAAACAAAGAAAAAAGAAAGGAAAAATTAGCGCAACTATATTAATTTTTCTCATTGTATTAGTTTTTATTTATGTAGATTATTGAATATGTATAGTGGGATCATCTTTTGTTATATTTGATATGTTTGGTTGGATGTTCAGTGATGAAATTGTTTGAGATGGGTTTGATGTTTTGAGATGGGTTTTTTTTATTTAAGTACGTTGTTGTTTTGTTGTCTCTTTCAGGTTGTTGGGTGTTGTTTTGCTGTATGAGATGGGTTGTTGTTTTGTTGCATGAGATTTCGGGTTTTCATTTTGTTGTATGGGAATGTCAGGTCGGGTTTGTTTTATCAAACAGGTATTTAAAAAAAAAGTAATTATATCCGTTGAAAACAAACCGATGTAAAAGTCAGGTAATATGTTACATCAGTTCACAAGTAACCGATGTAAAAAGAAAGTAATTACATGGGTTCTTGTTGTTTTAACGATGTAAATAGTTAGATTTGTTGTCAGATTTACATCGGTTGTTTGGTTAACCGATGTAAACGGTTCATTTTGTTGTACGATTTACATCCGTTGTTTGAATAACCGATGTAAAAATCTACCCCTTGTTACATCGGTTTGCCCGATGTAAAAAAGTCCATCTATTCAACAACGCCGGCTTATACATCGGTTTGAAAACTGATGTAGAAAAGCCCAGAACCGATGTTAAACAACTATTTTTGTAGTAGTCATGGTCATGCCGTTTCTCGCACAAAACTGCTCAAATCCAAAACTGACGCGGTCTTTGGCGTAGTGCTGGAACAAATTTTTGCTTCAAATTCAAGATAGAAGCATTTTATTGAGAATGCTTTAAATCAAGCATAAAACTGACTCATTAATTCTCTAGATTATATATACATTAATAGGCCACCATATGCAAATAAATAATTCACTAATCCAGATTATATATACATTAATAGGGTTTATTTATAAAGTAAAGACTCTCTAATATTGACGTTGTTCTTGTAGACAATCAATTAGTGTATTATCGAGGGAGCACTGTCGCACCAATGCTAAAATCCCTACATATGACAGACCAATCTTTTCTTGAATTTGTCTGGTAGAAATTCCCTAGCTTAATAAAGCCCATGTATTTTATCTGAGACGAGTATCTTTTTGCCTTAGCCTGAGTGTGTATTCATGCAATAGAGTAACGTAAATCACATCTTTCCATACAATGTTGTATATCTTTACAAGATAAGTTAATATACCATGTTGTTAGGAGCATGTCTCTCATAGGACCGTCTTACGGTAAGACAGATTTTCCGCCTATGTACTCTCTCTCTCTCTCTCTCTCTCTCTCTCTCTCTCTCTCTCTCTCTCTCTCTCTCTCTCTCTCCCCCTCTTCCTTGTTTTTCTCCCTTCTCCCGTTTTTTCTCACTTTCTCCTTCTTTTCCTCAAACACAAAATTAAGACATACGTCTTTAGAAGATGGAAAGATTCAAGACTGAAAGTATAACTTATAATACTCTTGTTTCTCCCAAATTGAAGTTTTTCTTGAGATTTCCTTTGATCGAGGATTTCCAATTAGATTCATGGCTTTTGTTCAAATTAAAAAGTCTTTCTTTGAATATTCATTTATTGGGTGTGCAGGATGTATTTATGTTTGTTTATTGCTTTCAGTTACTGGGTTTAATAAGATTCTTTTGACTTGCTATATCTTACCATTTGGGGTTCTTTGGGAAACAAAAGAAGATGCATAATACTTTAGAAATTAGGTTGTGGAATGATACACACATGATAATTTTAAATTACTAACTCGATGAATGATACTTTCATATAATTATTGATACTTTTCATATTATATATGATAATTTTCAATAACAAAAAGAATATTTATGAAAATGACAAACTGATACTTTTAAGGCAAAGTATGATACTTTTAAGGCGATGTGTGATACTTTGAAGGCAATTTATGATACTATTAAGATAATTTCTGATACTTTCAAGCATCAAAGTTTACATATTTGTACACAAAATTTTTATTATAAATTGATACTATTAAGACAATTTCTGATACTAATTTAAGAATCAAATATCTAACATGCAGAGTACAACTATCAAAATGACCGGGCGGGGCCAGTCGACTCAACCAAGCGGGCCAATGAGTGAAAATGGGCCGGGTCGGGCCAAATTTTGGCTAATAATATCTAACATTCTTTAACTGATTTAAATGAAAATTAGGCGATATTCGAATTGTAAGGAATATTATCTAATAATAATCCTTAATGTCATCAAATCTAAAATCATAGCAATGGGAATTCACAAATTTTTAATAATCAATATTCAACACCATCACAAAATGGGAGAAAGATTTGCAGTTAGAGAATTAATAATTAAGGTAAATCTCACTTTGCCCCCTTATACTCTACTTAATTATCACATTACCCCCTTGTACTCTCAATTGTATCACTTTATCCCCTTATACTCTTAATTAGTATCATTTTACTCCCTTATCTTCTTAAAATATTATTTTATGCTCATATACTCAAACAAATGACCATTTTATCCTTGCATATTACAGTATAACCTCGATACATTAATATTCGAGTAATTAATAACCTCGTTTAAATAATACTTTTGGTCGATCTCGACTTGGGGACAATAAGCAAAATTGATAATTCGCTAATTTAATATCCCGCTTAATTAATAAATATTTATAGTCCCAAGGTTATTAATTTATAGAGTTTAACTGTAGTTTTCTTAAAATAACAAAATTATTTTAAAAGTATTTAATATTAATAAACTTATAATTATTTGCTAAATTAATTTTCACAACTTGATTAATTATTGCTTTAATATTAAATCAATTATATTATACATTTAGTTGCTAATTATTTAACTTTAATATAGTCCCTATTAAATTAATATATAATAGACTATTTCTCTTAGCTAATACATTTATACTTTTAACTTATTATTCATCATAACCTTAAAATTATATAATATATTACAAATTTATTAAATGTGTGAAATATTATTAGTAATTTTTAAATTATTGATTCAATAATCATAAATAAAAACTATGTTAAATAGAAAAAAAGTCATTTTAGTGATTAATTTTTTGAATACAAATTATTATTTTGCGATATAATACATAATTTTTAGATTTATTATTAAAAAATAGATGAATATATTAGTTTGAATAAAATAACCTACAATATAGTTATTTAGTAGGAACTATCTTAATTTTAATAAATAGCAAATAAGTTTTCCAATGGTTAAATTAAAATAATAGTAGGGATAATTGGGTCATTTAATAAATGAATTGGATGATTAAATGATATTTTAATTATATAAGGGGGTAAAATGATACAAATTGGTAGTGCAAGGGGGTAAAGTAATACAATTGAGAGTATAAGGGGATTAAGTGATATTTAACGAGAGTATAGGAGGTAAAGTGAGATTTACCAAAATAATTACTCATAACTCACCAATCTTGCATGTGTACAGTAGCATTATTCAATAAACATGATCAATATTTTATATATAAATATTTAAGTATTACTTTTGTCTTATGTTTTCTTATATAGTGCAGATATGATCTATGTGTTTTTTCTCTTTTTAATTAATCATTCTTTTGTCAAAAATTGGAGGTGTATGGATGGATATGAAATTGCATTGCAGCTTGCAGGTTATGCATTTGAAAGGAGCATGTATTAGTTCAAAGACAAAAAAGATTGGTTTAATTGCACTTTGCAGTGAAATGAGATATTGTTGGTATACATGAATATATACATGAAAATCATTTATCATCATCCAAAGTCAGACCCAACCCTTAAAAATTTGCACCTTTTTTTAATTACATCTATATTTATTTTTTTTAAATAATAAATATTACCTGGCCTGTTCAGCCGAAAAATTTGAGCTTTTCTGGCCCAAGCCTATATAGCACGTCGGGCTTATCATGCCGGGCCATTTAGGCCCGGGATTTTTGGGCCTGTAAAATTGAAGCCCAAGCCCACCTTAAAACTGGGTAGGACGGGCCGGGCTAAATTTGACAGCTCTAATGCAGAGTGATATAACAAATATGTTCAATGTTGAATAAAGTGACACGAAACTGATACCTTTAAGGCAAATTGTGATACTTTTAAGACAAATCCTGATACTTTCAAGCGTCAATGTTCACATATTTTTACACAAAATTTTTATCACAAATTGATACTTTTAAGGCAATTAATGATACATTTAAGGCAATTTTTGATGCTCTACGCATCAAACATCTAACATGCAAAATGATATAACATATATTCAATGTTGAATACATTGACATAAAACTGATACTTTTAAGGCAAAATTCTGATACTTTAAAGGTAATTTCGGATACTTTCAAGTATCAATATTCACAGATTTGTCACAAACTTCATAAAAACTAATACTTTTAAGTCAATTTATGATACTTTTAAGGCGATTTTTGATACATCAAGCATCAAAGATCTAACATGCAGTGTGATATAATGTTGAAATACAGTGACATAAAACATATACTTTTAAGGCAATTATTGATACTTTTAACGCAAATCCTGATACTTTCAAGAATCAATGTTCACAGATTTGTACACAAACTTTATTACGAATTGATACTTTATTACAAACTGATATAGTACTTCAGAAGTGACGAAACGAGTAAAAAAAAGAACGACAAACATACAAAGCAAGAAGATGTGAAAGAAACGAGAAGAAGTTTTGTCGGTGACAGAGAAGAATTGAGAAGAAGAACAAAAGAAGAAGAAGAAGAAGAAGAAGAAGAAGAAGAAGAAGAGCAACATCAGTAGCATCATCAGAAGAAGAAGAAGAGGAGGGAGAAGAACAACATCAACAACATCAGCAGAAGAAGAAGAAGAAGAAGAAGAGGAGGAGGTAAAAAAAGGGGAAAAGGAAAAGAAGAAGAATACACGCTAGTTTAAAACCGAAAAAGAAAAAGAAAATTTTAAAAAAACAATGAATTTGGGCGGGTATTGGAAATGGGTCGGGTAAACAGAATCCGTTTTATGGATTTAGACCCGCAAGACGGTCTTATAGAAGTTTTTGCCAATTTTTTGAAAATGATATCATGTCTTATCTTATAGAATAAATCAAGGATTTGCAAGCCAAAATCCAATCACCAAAAAAATCTGCACAGGGCAAGTCCACATAAGGAAATAAATAAAATCCAGATCAACTTAAAAAAGTATTGTCCAATTTTCATTATTAATTATTTTAAGGCGATGGATCGGATCGCACAAGATCCTAACAATTATTTTAAAACCTTTTAATAATGGGATGGTGTGGTATATAACTGTAAACTCTATCTGAACAACTCATCCTTTTATTTTAGTCTTTCAGTTGCTCCAATAATTTCATTATTAATTATTAGTGGATATTTTTATTTTTTTTTGAGAACATTAGTGGATCTTTAGTTTTGTTAAATCTGCTGCCATTTTCTGTCTACGATCAAATGAAGAGACGAGAACTAGTACCAGGGACGTGCCTAGCAATTTTTTGATCCGAGTTAAACTTTAGATTGGGCCCCCATTTTTTAGAAATTTAAAGACAACATAATAAACTTTGTATAATGTACAATATTAGTTAAAATAAAATGATAACTATGTTCAAAGTGATTATTTAAATACAACTCACCTCATAGTTTTGCCGACAAAAATATTGTTTAAGTCTTTATAATCATGTTGCTCAATTATTCATTTCTCAATTTATAACATAGTTAACTTATTCAATATTTCTTGTGATATGGTTGATCGAAGAAAGATTTTAAGAGATATTTACGAAACTCCGCCTAAGGTTTGGGGCTAATTACAAAAAATCCAAAGATTTTGAAAATTACAAATCGGGTTTTTTTTTCTTTTTTGCATTTATCATATATATATATATATATGTATATGTATACATATAAAATATTTAAACTTTTAGGACCCCTAAATTTTAATTTTTTTTTTGGGAATGAGTCCTTTGACTCAATGGCCTCAAGCAAGGCACGGCCATGACTAGTACTGTACATGAACCGTGTATTTTTGTCTGCCTTAGCTTTTTTGCATTTATATATGATGGCTGGAGTAAGTTTCAATTTTGTGAGCATATCTGTTAAAACGGGATGGCAGAGCAGGCCAGCCCACGTGCCGGAAAAGTCCACCAGTTGGCGGGTTGGGCTAGGCTAGAAATATCTTGGCCCAATCCAACCCACCATTGGCTAGGCGGGCCAGCGGGCCCAAAAATAAAACAATTTTAAAAAAAAGATTACTTTTTTTTCTATATTATGTATATATTTTAATAATTTAATTTACCAAATAATCTAATAATTAAAGTATTTAATTCAATAAACTCAAGTGATAAAGTCCATGAGAAATTTCAAATCATAAAGTTCAAATTGTAATCAAATCAAAAATATTACAAAAACAAACTTAATAAGTTAAATATAATAATTGATGATATACATATTTAAAAGAATATTTCACACTTTTATAAACGATAAAAACATAAAATATATATCAATTCTACTATTTTTTTTCTTCTTCTTCTTTTACTTTTATTTGTCTTGGAGGGCTAGCAGGCCCAGCCCCGCCAGCCCTCGACCCGTGACAGACTAGTCCATTTAGGCCCGCCTCCTTGTGGTCGGGCTACTAAATACCTAAACCGTCCCCTATCTTAGATGGGATGGGGGCGGGCCAGCCCGATGGATCTGGCCCGTTTTGGCGGCTCTATTTGCCAGGGAAATTTGAAAAAGTTCCACATAAATGATATATCGTGAAAAGGTAAACCATTTTCCTTTTTTTCAATTAATTAATGTATAGATACAATTAAACAATATCCCCAAAAGAAAGGGAAAAAAGTAAGAATATTTGAAAGCATACTTAATATCTTGAATAATAAAAAAGTTTAAACAAATATATTTTTATAATGTACAATAACTAAAATTACGTCTTTTACTTCTCTATCCCTAGCAGCTTTTGCTCCAACATCTATGCTGCTCATTCCGGGGACAAAAATATAAGAAATATTATCACAAATTTCAAACTAATTGAATTGTGTGAGAAGTGGTAGGAATTATTAGCTATAGCCCTGAGAGATCTGCTTGTGTTTAAAAATTCAGATACAAATCTACTCTCAACTTAAAATAAATTGTTATATTGTATATATAGTTTATAAAAAAATGAATCAATTATTATTCTTATTATTTATACAATTGAATAAAATAATTAATATAATGTAATAGTAATATTAGAGGTGTGCACAGTACGGGACGGTTCGGGGATTTGGAAATCTCCAGAACCGTCCCAAAGTTCGGAGATTCTGAAAATAAATCTCCAGAACCGAACCATAAAAAAAAGTCTCCGTCCCATTTCGGTACGGTTCGGGACAGAGATTCGGTTCTAACGGGAAGGGACAATACGGCTCGGTTCGGGACGGAGATTCGGAGATTAGCCATAAATAAAACATACAAATTTGAAAAAAAAGTAAAAAAAAAATAAATATAAAAATCACCAAACGGATATACTTCTAGAGTTCTAGTCTCTTTTTAGAAAAGTCTCAAAATAAAAACTAAAACTATAGTAGGTAACACAATCCAAAATTCTAAACTTAATAACCTCTATAATGCAATAATAGTATATTATTTGAGCAATTGTCCTTCTATTGATATAGAACAAATATAATTAACTAATAATTTTCATAAATTAACATGAAATAAAAACTTGTATAAATTTATAATCTCAATGTCCCATACTTAAAAACTTAACATAATCAATAAAATTATATTTATAATTTTATGTGTGGTAAAAAAATTAAATATGATCTTTTTTTATATTGTTATAATATGGTACTATTACTTGTTTCTTTTTTAAGTGCAATTTACTAATCATTTAACTAATTTCAATTTCAAATGATTTACTCTATTATTAATATCAAAGTTTTTAAAATTCATAATAGTTGCAGTATTATGGTTTTTTCAGAAATATGCTTTATAATCAATTTAATTTCAAATAGTTTGTAGTTAATTCAATATCAAAATAAAAACAACATAGAAATAATATATATGTATTTATATAAAATCTTTAAAATCGGTTCTAACTTTGGGTCCTCGGTTTGGAGTGGTTCGGTACGGGTATTTGAAAAATCTCCAGAACCGTACCATAAATATTTCCGGTACGGTACGGTTCGGGGAAAGTCAAAAAGTCAACTGATATTTTCGGTTCGGAGATCTTTCGGTCCGGATATCGGTTCGGTTTCGGTAATCTCCAAGTCCTGTGCACAGCCCTATTCAAAATATAAGACTAGACCATTGAATGAGTCTTGAATTAAATTGGATTGATGGTGGTCCGACAATAATATTTTAATATAATAAAAAAAATATTAAGACTAAATAATAATACTAGTTATAATATTACTAATATTAACATAAAAGATGATTAAAAAAAAACAAAAATGTTCATTATTTTCTTCACATGTGAAAAAGGATGAGGGCCTCCTCAAAAAAAAAAAAAAAAGGATGAGGGCGACTTTCCAACAAATGTGACGTTTCGTACATTTATAAGTTGAATTTTCAAATTGACAGCCGAACAACGCTAAGGAATTTGATTATTTTAATTTCATATTTAACTAATCATGATTAAGAACAAACAATAAGCTAAACCCGTGTCTGCTAAACAAATTGAGAACCTAATAATAGTACTCAAACGCCAGATAAAATATTTAACGATTTTTGAAATTATATATTCAGGCCCCTTGTTCAGTTGTTTGACGTTTTTGTCCCTTCGCACAACAATTTTAACAATAAGATCCCATCTTGCTGGATAAAAGTTTTACAACAATGTTTCTTGAAGATAGCATTCACATTTACAAGTCTACAAGAAAATAAAAGAAAAAAAGGGATTAACTGTGATTGGCTGTGCTTTCATTTCATTCACTTTCATTTTATGAGAGAATAATAGTGAATTTTGTTTTTTAAAAGTGAAAGCTGGATGTGTAGAGAAAAAATAATGACTGTGTTGATGTGATGGATAATCTTTTAGAGATGCTGATTGTTTATGAAAAATTTGGTGAAAAAAATAGTGTAAAATATAATGCAATAAAATTGAATAAAAATGAAAATTTGATTAAAAAATATGCAATAAGGATCTCATTTTATATACCTTTTGTTATCAAAATTATGAGAAAAATAATAAAAATAGTGATAAATTAAAGAAATTATCGGAATTCTTTATATGAATAGGGGATAAATAAATAGTATAAGTGGGTATTGGGAAGTGTGAGAGAAAAACAATGAGTTAATTTTGGAGAATGATGAGATTTTCTATGAAAATTTGCCATTTCTTCCACAAACAATCACACTTCCAACCAATGTTGTAAAAAGCGCTAGGCACTAGCTAGGCGGAAGACTGGGGCCTAGCGCCTAGGCGGGGTTAGGCGGGATTAGGCGGGCCTAATCGGAAAAAATATTATGGGCGGACAAGGAGGGTCTAGCGCCTAGGCGGGGATTAATCAGGGCTAGGCGGAGATTTTTACAACAGAGCTTCCAACAAAAATTTCACTCAAAAAAGGAGAAATTTGGAAAACAATTCACAATCAATCATAGATTTTCTGTTCCACTTTCCCTATTCCACTGCATCAGATGAATGATACGTGTACATGATAATGTCACATGATGTCACAATTGTACATGTGTCATTCATCCATTGTATGGAATATGGAGTAAAATAGGGAAAGTGGAACATGAGATCTCATCCAAAAAAAAGAACATCTCAGCTTCACAAATTCAAGAGGACTGAGACATGTAGTGTTAGAGCTATCAAAACCAGCCCAGCCTGACAGGTTTGGTAAAAAGACGGGGCCAACTGCAATTTCATATGCCTGAAAAGAATTGGGCTCATGTGGCCCAAAAAGTCGGACTAGTTCGGTCAACATGGTCATTTTGTATGTATTTTATGGGCCAACACCGACCCAATCCATTTTCAGCTTGAGAAATTTTTATTTTACTAGTTTATAGGAAAAAACAAAAAATAATTAACATCTCAGCTTCACATAATCGAGAGGACTAACAAGTAATTTATATATATTGTTTCTGGTTTTTTATATAGTTTCAATGTTGTTTTGTTGTTTCATGGTTGTTTCCATTTGTTTTCCATATTTTCAATGCATTGGATCAAAAATTAAATTGTGTTTTTCATGATCATGTGTTGTTTGTGTATTATTTTCTGTGTGTTTGTTTTAATGTGATATTTATGCGCATATTTATTGGTTGTTTAATGAATTTCAAATATAAAATTGATAATTAAATAGTGGCGGAAATTGTATATAACTGAAATTTTATTAGCTGGAACATGTTCGAAAAAACCTTGAAACAACAACGTCAAAAATTCTGTAAAAAAACATGCGATCGTTAAAAATTAAAATGTTCAAAAAAAATACAGGAGCGTAAAAATATCCCGAGAAAAGCCTGACAACGTAAAATACGTCTTCTTCTCTCTTTTTTTTCCCCACAATGTAGGGCAAGTATCTTCCGCTCTTTTTTTTTTTTGTTCCGTCTCGACTTACAGTTTTGTTTTTGGGTTTTCAACTGAAAGGTTTGATATCCATGGATATCATGTCAATACTAATAAACCATTATAAACCCACGACATTTTCTCGTGTTTAGTTCGTGTGAGGCCCCGACTTTTTATTAGCCGAAGATACAATGTTGTAACAGTGATGTATTATTTGGCTATGTGTTAGAATACCTAATAAATGAAATGTGGCACTCATTTAATTATTTCTTCCAACGTCAATTACTCCTCCTTTATTTTGGAGTATACTTATCATATCTCCCCCTTAAGTATTAATTCCTTGATCAATTATTTTTATGTCTTGAGTAATATTGGACCCCTTAGAATAGGATACTTGTTTTACTAAGTATCGTATATCTGGTAGAATTAAGAACTTGATTTTAGAATAAGTCATTATGGGACTCATAAGTGATTGTGGAACTTATTATCAATTTGGGATTTATATTATACACCAAATATCATCACTTTTGGGACAAAAACAATCATGGTACAATACTTATAGGAGACGGCCAAATAGGTGTTTTGGTGTAGAAATACATTTCAATCCTTATACAAATACTTCACCTCACACTATAATACATTCCCACCCAACCAATAACTTCCAATATTTCTATACACGTTATTATTACTACGTACCTATTATTTTAGCTTCCTATATTTTTATATACATCTATATATTTTTTAAACTCAACTTTACCAAAAGAAAAGAAAACACAAAAAAGAAAAAAGTTATTTATCATCCTACATACACAACTTTCGGCCATAGCAAGTCTAGGGGGAGTCAATCCCATTTTGTTTATCCTACAATATTTTTTCACCCCCAATAATCCTCATTACAATGATTAACTACCAAAAGCAAAAAAACAATAACCCTACAACACACACTTTCGGCCATATCAATTAGAGGGGTATCAAGTCTAACTTTTTTTTTTATCCTACTACACCACTTACCTCCCGACAATTCACATTTCTACACTTAAACACCAAAACACAAAAATAGCCATCCTACAACACCAATTTTCGGCCATAGGTAAAAATAAGGGGGAATCAATTTACTTTCTTCTTAAAACTTATACAACCCTTCCTCATTTCTATACTTAGACAAAACACACAAAATTTGTTCCCATTTCTTCTCTAGGGTCCCAAATCATCAAGCATAAGGTAAGAAATTTTTTACTTCTTCCAACTCTATTTTTCTTCTGAAAACTTCAAGCATATACCTCCATTTTCTAACTTGATGAATCCTTCTTATTGAGGTACTCCCAGAGGATTATTCTTGAAAAATTAAGGAAGATCAAAACTTGATTCTAAGCTCGAAGAGTATATTCAAAGCAACTCTAGAAAATAAGAAGGTAAGATGAGAAATTGTGATTTTTAGTACTTATCCTTTTGTCAACTTAAGGACTTAATTTTGACTCAAGGATTTGAAATTTTGGAAGCTTAGGGGCTGACCTATAGAGCTCAAGTTTGAGGTTAGAAGCTTGAAGAAAGAAGTTCATTTTTTAAGACTACTTGAGGACATTAAGGTAAGTAGTAGTCATTTGATTTTTAGTATATTTTCTTTGAACTTGAGACCTCAATTTTAACACCAAATTATGGTTATGGTGGCATATAGGGGCTGAGATTGGAGTATTAGGATCAAGAGTTTTGATTCTAAAGAAGATCTTCACCTTTAACCACAACCCAAAAATTACTACGAGACTAATGAAAAAAGTTTCTACAAAAATGCATCATTCTTTCTACTAAATGCATAAAATACATGCACATGTGATAATATATATAGTATTTCATGAAATATAGCAAGTATTTATGATTTATGAAATATAGCATGTGATAATAAAAATACGAGTATGATATTCTTTTCTTGCAAATATTGTTGATAAAATGCTCATCATCGTGTTTTTATGATTTATGATGCTATGCATGTTCAAATATGATTTAGAAATATTTAATATGAATGTTTATATTATTAGAATTCTGTACTTGTAACTTGTACAAAGAAATTCGAAGCTTGGGTCATTTTTGCAAATATTATGAAATATTGGGCCAAAAGTGCAAATATTAAAACTGTGAAAGGTCACCTCTGAACATTCAAAATATGGGAAACAAGACTCTGTAATTTATATATATGAAGTGATTGAAAGATTGGAGACCCTTTGAGGCAAGAAAATACAATAAGGAATAAGTTTGACACCAAAATGTAAAATTTTAAAACTCAAAGGACCAAAATTATAAATTTCGAAACTTGGGCAGTCTTGGTGCCTCAAAGTTTTACTGACTTATTTATCATGGTATTTTGGACCTTTAGTTCAAATTTCATAACCATCCGACTTGAAACGAGCCTTTAACCACAAAAAAATCACATTTAATTGGGTCAAAATTATAATTTTCGAAAATGAGGTACCTAACCTGCGAATTTTCCAAAAATGTTTTTACCATAACTTATTACTGTCTTAAAAAGTATTTAAAAATTAGAATCTCCTCAAAACCCTCGGTTTAAGAGTTACCTATTTTTAAAATATCAAGCCAAAAAACCACAATTTTTGGAAACTAGAGAGCAAATCCGTAAATTTTACATGTCCCCAAGTCTCTGAAACATCTAACCCTCTGGGAATATAGAAAAAAAATTAAAACTGATCTTATCCTTTTCCGAGTCCGGAATTGAAACTTACCGAATTTTTAGAATCCGGTAAGAAAATATTCTCTTTAGTAATGGTGATTTTATTTTTAAAACTTACTAAGGACCTTGATATTGATACTTTCAAACCCAGCTTCCTTATAAAAATATAAGATATATTTTTTATAATTATCTAACAAAAATTTCGAGCCTAAGCATAAAGCACCGAACCAAATATTGAATCCGGCCAGATTATCCACCTGGTAACTGGACTGCGAGTTTTTGAAATAAATACCGGACATTGTGTGATCAATATCACTCCGGACTTGCTAACTGATTTTTACCAATCTCTTGAACTACCAAACTTATAATTGGAAGTGAAATCTTAAAGTGAAATTTAAAGTGCAAATTGAAGTGAAATTTTAAGGTGAAATTTAAAGTGTAAATTGAAGTGAAACTTTAAAGTGAAATTTAATGTGTAATTTGAAGGGAAATTTAAAGTGTAATTTGAAGTGAAATTTTAAATTGAAATTTAAAGTGTAAATTGATGTGAAATTATAAAGTGAAATTTAAAGTGTAAATTGAAGTGAAATCTCAAAGTGAAATTTAAAGTGTAATTTGAAGTGAAATTTAAAGTGTAATTTGAAGTGAAATTTAAAGTGTGATTTGAAGTGAAATTTTAAACTGAAAATTAAAGTGAAATTTGAATTGAAATTTAAAAATAAAATTTAATGTGGGATACTGGCTACGGCCCTATTCAAGTGAAGTGGGATACTGGCTACCGTCCTATCCAAGTTAAAGTGGGATACTGGCTACGGCCCTATCCAAGTGAAGTGACATAGTGGATATGACCCTATCCAAATTAAAGTGGGATGCTCGCTACGGCTCTATCCAAGTAAAGTGGGATACTTGCTACGACCCTATCCAAAGAAGTGGGATACTGGCTATGGCCTTATCCAAGTGAAGTGGGATACTTGCTACGGCCATATCCAAATTAAAGTGGGATGCTGGCCACGGCCCTATCCAAGTGAAGTGGGATACTGGCTATGGTCCTATCCAAATTAAAGTGGGATACGGGCTACGACCCTATCCCTGTGAAGTGGGATACTGGTTACGACCCTATCCAAATTAAAGTGGGATACCAGCTACGGTCCTATCCAAATTACAACCAAGTGAGTTAAGAAAACAACAACTATTGTTTAACTAATTCTGAACCAATCTAACTTAATGATTAATAGAAAATCTTAATTAAAATAATGAGTTAAAGTCACGTGCACTCTCATGCATTGATTTCCATGAAATCGTTTTTCTTGCATAACTGTGAGCCACACTCGCACACTAGCACCCACCCACTGAGAATTTTTGTCTCACCCCACCTCTTTCATCAACCAGAAGGTGAGGAATCGTATCAGGACGTTGGTGGCGACGACTTCCAATACGTAGCCTAGCTTCATTATTGTAATTGATATTTGATAAGACGTTAGATTTTAAATTGTAATTGTTTAGACTCAGGACTTATTTGATGTAATAGCAGGGCGTAGGACCCTGATGTACGATTATGATGTTGTATGGAGTTTGCTTTCGATTTCGCTGCAACCATACTCTTACATATCACGACTTTAGTTTTGGGGCGTGACAGTTATGGTATCAGAGCTCGGCTAGTAAGAAGGAAACTTACTCCGAGCTGACTCAAGATAGGACCCTCTGCCTGTGTTGGGAACTACCCCTATTTGACTAATCTAAGTGTTCGCCTTATTTTTAGCTCCACCGCAAGTGAACGCCGTAGTTAATAGATAGGGTTGCCAAGGTCGATCCCATAGAGACTAATAAATTAGAGGAAATTTTAATATACCTGCCAAACTATGCACGATTTTTTATATTGCCCCCTAAACTAATTTTTTCTATACTTAACCCCCTGAACTACACGAAAATTTCTACGGTCCAATCTCACCCTCCCTACCGGCGGAATATTCCCGTTAGATTCGTCGATGGCTGGAAGATATGGGACCGTAGAATTTTTCGTGTAGTTCAGGAGGTTAAGTAGAAAAAAATAGTTTAGGGGGTAATATGAAAATCATGCATTGTTAGGGGGATATATTAAAATTTTCTCTAGTAGTTAAATCAACTTTAAAATTTCATTTAATTCTTCCTCAATTCTTAGATTTACTAGCTTACCATTTTCGTGTTTTCCCCGTGTGCACATCAAATTGTAAATGCTTGAATTATGTGTGCCCATAAATATGTGTGTAAGCTTATATAATATGTTATAATTTCATTGATTTTGTCAAAATAGTGATTCGGTTTATTGTTTTCTTGATTAGGAATGACAATAGGGTGGGTCGGGATGACCCACCGCGGCACGGGCAGGTCGGATCGGCCCCTCCTGTCCCACATTAAATAAATTTAAATTAAAAAAATAAATAATTTTTTTATTAAATATACTTATAAAATATTCTTTACAAACATTATTATTTTCAATTTATAAATATTAGATATAATATTAAAATATAAAAATTATATTATAATATATATTATATATGCAAAATACATATTAAATATACGAAAAAACATAGGCGGGGTGGGTACCCCCTGGTGGAAGTGATACCCAGACACGCCCCGTTGGGAGTCATGGGGTGGGCGACCCAAACGGGGCAGGGCATGGCAGGTACTCGCGGTCGAAATTGTCATCCTTATTCTTGACCCTTCTATTGCTTATGCATCGAATAAAAACAGTCATATAGTGGAGATGAATGTCATTTCTATATTGATGGGTTTTCAAAGCTTGTATTCTTTAATTTACTTGAAAGAAATCTTTGTTTTAGTGTCTAAATATTTTTTAGAATCAGAGTAATTCGTTTGGAAATCATGCATAATAACTTGTGAAATTATAAAACTATGATTTAATTTAATACTTTATTTGTATACAAATGCACAATAAGTATAAATATAAAAATCTATGAAAATTTTAATGTACCCCCCGAACTATGCACAATTTTTGAAACCAACACCTAAACTATTTTGTTCTATTTAACTCTCTAAACTACATAAAAATTTTACGGTGCCCTCTTCTCCTCCCTGCCAATGGAATATTCCCATCAGATCGACCGGCGGGGAGGATCGGATGGAACCGTAGAAATTTTCGTGTAGTTGAGGGGGTTAAGTAGGAAAAAAAATAGTTTAGGGGGTAATGTAGAAAATCGCATATAGTTTGGGGGATTTATTATTTTTTTCTCAATAAATTAGTGCACTACGTATTGAGATTGTACTATTATTATTTGTATTTAGACAATCGAAAGTTGATGGTTGTTTTGTAAATGTAAGACAAAGTTTTATCATAAAAAGACAAAGTAAATATTTCGATTGAAAGATCAAGTGGATGAATGAATTCCAGGGTTGTGGTTTCAGTTAATCTCCCTCTTGTTATCCGATTAATCAAAACCAAAGTTATTATTAGTCTTCCCTATAAGACGATCACAAAAGTATTTTACTCTCTCTCTCTCTCGAGACACAATAAAAACGTTGATTGAATTATCTATGCTAACATCTCTACTCAACATCAGATAAACAACTCCCAAAAGCATAAAAGGTCAGTTATCCTCACAAATACTCACAGACTTCTCAATCATGCAAAGTATTCATGTCAAGTACTCAATATCTAGTATTGAAACTCACCTCTCGAATTATGAATCAATACATCAAACAAGTTAAACCAATGGCCATTTGATAAAACAAGAAATAAAACAGAGTACTCGAATAGGGTTCGAAATAATAATTTCAATTCAATTAAACATCAAACAAGAGTATCAATTAACCTAATCCCAACCCCGGAATCACAAGGTGTTCAGCCAGACATGGGATATAAACAACTCATTGACAAATTGTTCATGTTCATATCTAACTAAGTGAAAATAAAAGGTACAATGGAATAAGCAAACTCAGGGATATTGATGATCTCTCGATCAATCTTCAATCCTCAAGTGTGTGGATGCAACCTCGATCTTTTTCTCGATTCCTCTGGTAGAAGGGAGCTCTTTTCTGTGCTTTCTAGGGTAAAAATCAGTGTGTCCTCATTTGGGGCCGCCTCGTCTCTATATATACTCCCGTTGGCCCAAACATAAGTAATTACGGCTTTAATCTGTCAATTCCCGCATAGACGCACGGGACGTGCGCTCACGCATGACCAGCCCATGCGTCAGGCCGTAGCTTTATTTTCTTCTTGATCAGACGCACGAGTTGCCTCAATGCGAACCTTGATTCCTTTAGCCCTGCACACGGACGAGTCGTGCTATGAGCACGGGCTGCCCGTGCGTGGCTATACTTCGCCCGGTTCGTCTGGTCTCTTCTTAGTTCAGCTCCAAACTTTACGTATTCGCTCGATTCTCGACGATCCTTTACTGTAATGCTCTGATTTGCTACAAAAGTGCTACAAATATCGTTTAATTCCTACAAAACGAGCAACGCGTAATATCTTTTTCACTTTATAAGAACATGGCCCATTTTACTAAGTTACTGCATGCTTAACAACCTATTATATCCAATATTATGCCCAAATTACATGCAAAACTCACACTAATCAAACCCCCAAACTTAAACTGTTGACAGTCCCGGTCAACGCTTTATAAACAAGACACAACACAAGTGGGAGGAATGAAAAGCAATAATCAAGAACAACACATCAAAACTCATGCTGCTTATCCATAGGCATCAAGCAATAAATCAACCATGTCTCGAACATCTAACATAGAACACATGTCAATGAAACCATGGCAAATGCTTTGAAATGCTTTGAATCACGACTCTCAATGGTCAAGTGTATGCTCTCCTCTCAAGTGTATAAGGGATGTGTTTACGCTCAAATCATATCAATGATGAAGAATTACCATAAGCTTGCAAATCGTCTCAAATCTCCACCACTAGAGTGTATGTAATTCATGAATCAAAAATAATTTTTTCTTTTGGTTGTAATGAAGGCTCATTGGTTAGGGTAGAGAAATATAGATAAAGTGACTCAAACTCGAGCGTATAGACTGGTAAGCACATCTTTCATTCAAATCAATCATACTCATTTAAACCCAATATGCTACTCAAATCACCCCTCGTTCTTATCAACTTTTCATATTCCTTTTTTCCTTTTCTTTTATAGACTCTAACTTTCTTTCACCTCACATCACAAATCCCAGCCTACAAGTTCATTCAAAACAAACTCATCTATAAAAAGTCGATTTTTTTCCGACTCTTTCGTGAGTATTCATCATTTCTTTTCCTCATTTTCCTCTTCTTTTATTCCAATAAACCAACCCTCGCACAATTTATCTAACTTCTTGATTTCATCCCATTCAACCTCATTCAATCCCCTTACTCAATGCTATACGCTCAAATCTAGGATAACATATATATCAAGTTAAGGCTTGAAATGTGGCTATCACAAAATTAGGCAACAGGCTCAAATTGGCAAACTAGGAAATTCAATGTCATTTGGTAGGTAAAAGGCTTGAAAGGCTTAACAAAAATGGCCTTAAATCATTTTCACAAATCGCATACAACATGTGACCTTGACAGAGATACCAGAGCAAGTTCTAGAACTCTAATCAACATGAATGATACACTCAAATCAACAAACAAGACTGCATATAATGAAAGCAGTAAAGGCTCAAAAGCTCACAGGGGAACTAGGAATGATGGACAATCGCAAGTACAACAGCGCACCCACAGAATGATGGACAATCAGAACGGACGATCCAAACTCTCGAAGACATGTTAGGAGCTTGTACACTAGATTTCCAAGGAAGTTGGGACTCTCATTTACCATTGGCCGAATTAGCTTACAACAACAACTATCAGGCCACAATTGGAATGGCGCCTTACGAGGCACTATATGGATGGAAGTGCAGATCACCATTACATTGGGAGATCGATGATCAATGGATTCCAAAAGAGAAATGAAAGTCACCAATGATTCCAAAGGTCGACTTAGTCGAGGAGGACATGGAAAAGTCAGAATGATCAAGGAGCGAATCTTAACCGCTCAGAGTCGGCAGAAGAACTATGCAGACAAGAGAAGAAAGTATTTGGAGTTCTAGGTTGGAGATCAGGTATTCCTCAGACTTTCACCGCGAAAAGGATTAATCCACCCTATATTGGGCCCAAAATACATTGGGCCGTATAAGATACTTAAGAGAATCAGGAAACTAGCTATCAATTAGAGCTTCCGCCTCCTATATTGTAATGCCCACATTTTCTTTAATGATTATTTAATTTTATTAATCATAATGATTATTGGTATATTTAATACTAATGATTCAACTAGTGTTATAACAGGTGAAGAACGTGAGATCGGTGTGCTCCGGAAGTTCATGTCAAAAGAATTATGACGGTATACATGGGACATGAATTATACATATATTACTATGATGGGATGTGCGTATATATGAGAAATTACATGTTATATTGATATTTTATTATGCTAATCAAGGGTGATTAAATGAATTATTTGTATGCACTTCAAACTCATGTAGTTGATGGACTTGATGATATGGTGTTTTAGATGCAATTTTGTGAACGTTTTTCCTTCTTCCTTAAGGTGATTATTTGGAATTTATGAACATGGTATTTTAAGTACATGTCTTAAGTATCTATATGAACAAGAATTACCTTATTTGAATACGTAATATATGAGATATGCTCAAAACACTAAAGCATGCCAAAACTGAAAATCTGTAAAACTGGACAGCAACATGTCCAACTTTGCCAACGTATTTTCTTATAAAATAAGTTTCTTATCTGGGATTTTTAAACATGTTAATTTAGATACATGTCTTAGGTGTCTATAGGAGGAAGAATTACCTTATTTGAATATGTAAAGTGAGAGTTATGGTCCATATACTAAAGTTTGCCAAACCAGAAAATTCTGTGACAGCTTACTATACTCATGTTGTTGTGGTTGTTATGATTTGTATAAAGCAAGTAAAGTGTCATGGTTGTTCCTTATTTGAACCACAAAAGTTAAGGTATATTCTCCATGATTAAATCACAATGAAGAAAGCAAGAAAAGTAAGTTCTTTATTTTATCAATTGGAACATGGCTAACAACTATCATGTGAAGATGCAGGGACCCTTTTTCAATACTTTAATAGATGAGACTTGTATCTAGTTATTTTGCTGAGAATACATGATTACATATATGAATAAGAGGTGTGTGAATCTGAAAAATTTAGAGAGCCAATAAGTTCCTTCATTCTAAATAGTTTCCTCAAAAATCTCTACATTAGCCCTTTCAAAGAATCAAATCCAACTCTTCACCAAAGTGTGCTTTTACTTCTTCCTACTATTTACCTTGAATTCAATGGTGCATATATATATATATATATATATATACAAGAAGTAATCATACTAGTAGTTTCAACAAAGTTGCATCAAAGGATCTAATGAGTGAACCACTTTGCTTATACAAGATCTTGTAAGAAATAAGGTATGTATTTCTAAATTTGGATTTAATTGGTGAAATGTTATGATATGCAAAGTATTGCTTCTTGAATACATTTATATTTTAGAAATACTTATCTAAATGTCATATATGATAGGTTAAATTTCCAGATCCTTATAGTTATTGATGATCTAATAATTAATTTATTTTATCATTAGACATTCATTCATGAATCTGAAAATTTGTATGATCTCAAATTTTCGAAGCATGTGTAGAATGGATATGAATTTATTTATGGCTACATTTTGGATATGTCATTCCTATATACATTATTAGTATCTAGTAATTTTAGTGGAATTGTATCTGTCCCGGTTTAGAGGACATAGATTTTAGAATCTAATATGCTCACAGTGTATGAAATCCTGACAGTTTTTAGGATTCGTTTTGAATAATTATTTTTCAATATAAATGGATGTTAATTTAACTTACTAAAAATCTGGGACATATAATTATGGGTTATGTAGAATTCTGCAAAGTTTTAGCTCTATATGGTATCTAGGTTGTGAGTTAAAAATCGTTCTTTACAGTATGCCCAGATCAGAATATAAGATGCCTGCACTATTGTATTCATTTACAAAATTTGAAAATCATGTCTTTCACATTTATTTCGTAGAGGAAAAATTTGTGACACTCTATTAGGATGTTAGGCATCATGCATCTAAGTTTTACATGGATTAGATATTTATACTATCAGATTAATATTTTTAAGTAAGTATAGGTCAGAATTTCCAGTTTTAGAGCATTAGGCTTGATCATGTACTAATGAAGTTTTATGAACCTTATTTAGATCATTTATGAAATCGTATAAATATATATAAATGCATTTTTAATGTCTATATTAATTTTATGTGTTTCCCGTGAAAATATTTGACATTAACATTCCAAGAAGGCGAGCACACCGTGATCAAGACGTTCATCACCCTTAAGTAAAAGGTTTAGTAAGTAAACAAGTCAAGTAAGTACATTCTTACCTGCAACGTGATATAAGTTTATGAATTGTTATTTTTACAAAGTTATACTGATTTCAACATCTTATATTTGAGCATTCTCTATGAAAGGCATTTATGGCATTCTATACAAATTGTTGATGAGTTTTTCATAAATGTATATGTATGTATCACGAAATGTAAGCATTACACACCCAATGATAATGTTTGTCCCGCTAGGTGGACTTGTCCCGCATGGTGGACTTGTCCCGCATGGTGGACTTGTTACGTTTGGTTTAGGATTAGCTACCCCTTTCCTTTCGTGACGGCGCGCTAATGATGTTAACGGTGTAACGCTTGAGCCCATAAAGATAAAATGAATATGCATGTTTTTATTTATGCATAGAAAGAGATGTAAAAGTTATTTACAATGATCATGCTCATATTTATGTTTCCATGATAAATGCTCATACTTTGAAAAATGTTTTTGTGAGAATTCAAATGTGCTTACTAAGCTTAATGCTTATAAAAGGTATATCATGTTGCAGATAGGAATGTAATGAGGATGACTTAAGTTGAAGTATATGAGAAGCGTATGTGCAACGATGTGGGATTGGAAACAAAATTACGCCAAGAAAGACATTATATTTTATGATGTCAAATTATTAAACTTATTTCAACTTTTATGCTTCCGCTATGTTATATTTTAAGATTCATTGAAAACCTCTTTTCAAATTGTATGTTTTCACTATTTTCGAATTCAAACTCTTGGTTTGTGACATTTTCGGTTTTCTCATGATGATTTGTATTTTCATGATATAATGGCCGATTTTAGTATAATTGATCATAAAAAAAAATCCTGGACATTATTGTATAATTTTTCTCAAAATCATTTTAATGAAGTTTAATGTTAACGAGCCTTGTGGCGTCCGTAAGGGGGCGTTACAGTTATGGTATCAGAGAGGGTTCCGTTTCCAATGCACATGGCCATACGTCTACTTCATGTTCTACAAGTGAGTTTTTTTTTATGAAATAGTGCTTGGAATTCACCTTCATAACATAATCTTGATTGTATTAAGAACTCTATAAAGCTTTACCTCTCTCTATTAAGATGCCCTATGAAAGATGATGGAAGAAGAGACATATGTCTAATTCAAATTCAAATTATTGGTTGTTCGACAATAGGACCTAGAAAGGTCAATTCTGTTCATGCTAATCTAATTCAAATTATTGTCAACCTTCATAGATGACTATAAAGATAATAAGGTGAAATTATTGAGTTTTGAGCTAATAACAACAGAAGAGAAACTCGCTACCAACCTACACCAAGTTCTTCTCAACATCAGGAACAAATAGTTGAAGCATATGTTTCATGCAACAATATGATCCATCTGACAAGAGCCTCTACTAGGTAGATGGAAATACTTTAGACCTACAGGCTTTGAAGGATCTAGTGATCCCTTAATCATAGGAACATGGTTGAAGACAATAGAAATCACTCTCAAATTTATGGGTTTTATTGAGTAGAGAAATTTTATGTGTGCCATATTACTTCACAATGGAAGCCTGAGTGAAGGAATTGAGCAAGCAACAATGTCAATTGAATGACATTAGTGGAGTTTATTAAGGAGTTCAACGAAAAGTTTTTCATGTATCTCAAAAGAAAACACTATGATAAGTTTAATGGCCATCACCATGGAGACATACATTAATAGGTGAAGTGATGATACCCGCACATTATTTGTCAGCAGTTCCTTAAATGGTTATTGATATATAAGGAATTCTACATCGATATCATTGTGTTGAATATGCATGATTTGGATACTATCTTAGGAATGGATTTCTTAGGAGAAATAGGAATGAAATCAGTGATGTTTCTATCATTAGATGTTACCAATATAGTCGAAAAATGACAAGAAGTGAAATTGATAATCAATGAAGTGCAAGTAGTTCGAGAGTTCACTGATGTATTTTCTGAAGACTCGCCAGGAATACCACCAGATAGAGAAATTGAATTTGAAATTTGAACTTGTATCTGGCACGAATCCAATTTCAAAGGACCCATATAGAATGTCCCCATTAGAGTTAAAAGAAACACATGCTCAATTAAATGAACTCCTTGACAATGGTTTCATACAACCAAGTCATTCACCATGTGGAGCTCCAGTATTATTTGTCAAGAAGAAAGATTGGTCTCTGAGATTATGTATTGATTATAGGGAGTTGAATAAAGTGACCATAAAGAATAAGTACCCACTACCTAGAATTGATAATTTGTTTGAACAATTAAAAGGTGTATCAGTATTTTCAAAAATTGATTTGAGATCTAGTTATCACCAGTTGAAGATTTGAGAAGGAGATATTTTGATGACAGCCTTTAGAACTAGGTAGGGTCACTACGAATTTATGGTTATGCCTTTTGGTCTTACAAACGTCCTATGAACTTTTATAGATTTGATGAATCAAGTATTCAAGGATTATCTTGATAAGTTTGGTATAATGTTTATTGATGATATCTTTGTATACTCAGAGAGTCGAAAAGAACATGATATACACTTGAGTATTGTACTTGAGACATTGAGAGAACATCAATTATATGAAAAGTTTTGCAAATGTGGGTTATGGTTAGATGAAGTGTCCTTTTTAGGTCATGTGATATCAAAATATTGGTGTTAAAATAGATCCGGGAAAATAGAGGTTGTTCTAAATTGGAAGCAACCTAAGAATGCAAGTGAAATTAGAAGTTTTTTAGGTTTAGCAGATTACTATCGAAAGTTTGTGGAGGATTTTTCAAAAATAGCATTGCCTCTGACTAACCTAACGCGCATAGGGAAAAGGTTTGAATGGACTGATTCTTGTGATAGAAGTTTTCAAGAGCTTAATAATAGATTAACTACATCACCAGTATTGACGATTCCTGAAGGAGAAGGATTCTCTATTTACAGTGATGCTTAAAACAAAAATGGGCCTTGGTGCAGTTCTGATGCAAAATGATAAAGTGATTTCTTATGCATCAAGACAGTTGAAGGATTATGAAAAGAATTACCCTACTCATGATTTTGAATTGGCAGATGTAGTATTTGCTTTGAAAATATGGAGACATTATTTGTATGGAGTCAGTTGTAAGATTTATACAGACCACCATAGCTTGAAATATATCTATACACATAAAGAATAAAACATGAGGCAAAGACGGTGGCTTGAATTAGTTAAGGATTATGATTGTGAAATCCTTTATCATCCAGGCAAAGCAAATAGAGTAGCGGATGCATTAAATAGGAAATCATCAACAAAACGCATGGCGTTGCATGTTATCCCAAAACCATTACAAAAAGAGGTTATTGAGCTACAACATGAAATAATTTTGAATCGTTTATCAACGACAACCTTGACCCCAGTCATTTTTGAGCATATTCAAGCAGGTCAAGAAAAGTACCAACTTTTATCCAAAATCGAGGAAGAAGTAATGACTGGAAAATGTCCGGATTTTAGTATCTCCAATGATTGAATTTTAAAATTCAAAGGACGACCTCTGTGTACCAAAAGATTGGGAAATGAGAAAATATATTATGTCAGAAGCCTATGAAACTCCATACTCCATACACCCAGGAGCTACAAATATGTATCGGTACCTCAAAAAAAAATTGGTGGCATGGGATGAAGAAAGATATTGCGAGTTATGTTAACAAGTGTTTGACATATCAGCAAGTAAAGGTGGAACATCAAAAGCCTGCAGGGCAGTTGCAACTAATTCATATACCAGAATGGAAGTGAGAGGAAATCGCTATGGATTTTATCATTGGGATGCCTAAGACGACTAATGGCTATGATTCCATTTGGGTAATTATCGATCGACTTACCAAGTCAGCTCATTTTCTTCCAGTTAGAATGACATTTTAGATGGACAAGTTGGTAGAACTTTACGTCAAAGAGATAGTTTGCTTACATGGAGTGCCAAAGTCTATAATTTCGGATAGAGATAGTAGATTTACGTCTCACTTTTGGTGAAGTGTACAACAATCAATGGGTACCAAACTAATGTTTAGCACAACCTTCCATCCGCAGACTGATGGACAAACGGAACGAACAAATCAGATTCTTGAAGATATGCTTAGGGCATGCACTCTTGATTTTAAAGGGAATTGGTGCAAATACTTACCACTCGCCGAGTTTGCTTATAATAACAGTTATCAATCAACAATCGGTATGGCCCTTTATGAGGCATTGTATGGGAGACGTTGTTGTTCTCCAATTCATTGGCATGAGGCTGGTGAGAAGAAATTGATAGAATCAGAATATTTCAAGAAGACTGATTTTGTGCAAGAGACTAGGGAAGCTGTAAAGGTAATCCGAAAAAGAATTGAAATAGCACAACGTAGATAGAAAAGTTACGTTGATATTAGGCGTAGACCGTTAGAATTGTCAGTTGGGGACTTTGTCTTCATTAAGGTTTCACCAATGAAAGGAATTATGAAGTTTGGGAAGAAAGGAAAGCTTAGTCCAAGATATGTCGGTCCATATATGATTGTTGAAAGAATTGGAAAAGTTGCTTCTAAACTAGAATTACCTCAACAGATGACAACAATCCACAATGTTATTCATGTATCAATGCTCAAGAAATATGTTCCAGATCCTTCACATGTCCTTACACCACAATTGGTACAAATTGATGAGAGTTTCAGTTATGAAAAAAAAACCCATAACAATACTTGATAGAGGTGTTAAGAAATTGAGAAATAAAGAAATTCCTTTAGTCAAAGTATTATGGTCTAACCACAAACTTGAAGAAGCCACTTGGGAACGTGAAGAAGACATAAGAGCAAAATATCCACATCTATTCTGAGTTTCGAGGACGAAACTCTTATAAGGTGGGAGGATTGTAATGCCCACATTTTCTTTAATGATTATTTAATTTTATTAATCATAATGATTGTTCGTATATTTAATACTAATGATTCAACTAGTGTTATAACAGGTGAAGAACGTGAGATCGGTGTGCTCCGGAAGTTCATGTCAAAAGAATTACGACGGTATACATGGGACATGAATTATACATATATTACTATAATGGGATGTGCGTATATATGAGAAATTACATGTTATATTGATATTTTATTATGCTAATCAAGGGTGATTAAATGAATTATTTGTATGCACTTCAAACTCATGTAGTTGATGGACTTGATGATATGGTGTTTTAGATGCAATTTTGTGAACGTTTTTCCTTCTTCCTTAAGGTGATTATTTGGAATTTATGAACATGGTATTTTAAGTACATGTCTTAAGTATCTATATGAACAAGAATTACCTTATTTGAATATGTAATGTATGAGATATGCTCAAAACACTAAAGCATGCCAAAACTGAAAATCTGTAAAACTGGACAGCAACATGTCCAACTTTGCCAACGTATTTTCTTATAAAATAAGTTTCTTATCTGGGATTTTTAAACATGTTAATTTAGATACATGTCTTAGGTGTCTATAGGAGGAAGAATTACCTTATTTGAATATGTAAAGTGAGAGTTATGGTCCATATACTAAAGTTTGCCAAACCAGAAAATTCTGTGACAGCTTACTATACTCATGTTGTTGTGGTTGTTATGATTTGTATAAAGCAAGTAAAGTGTCATGGTTGTTCCCTATTTGAACCACAAAAGTTAAGGTATATTCTCCATGATTAAATCACAATGAAGAAAGCAAGAAAAGTAAGTTCTTTATTTTATCAATTGGAACATGGCTAACAACTATCATGTGAAGATGTAGGGACCCTTTTTCAATACTTTAATAGATGAGACTTGTATCTAGTTATTTTGCTGAGAATACATGATTACATATATGAATAAGAGGTGTGTGAATCTGAAAAATTTAGAGAGCCCATAAGTTCCTTCATTCTAAATAGTTTCCTCAAAAATCTCTACATTAGCCCTTTCAAAGAATCAAATCCAACTCTTCACCAAAGTGTGCTTTTACTTCTTCCTACTATTTACCTTGAATTCAATGGTGCATATATATATATATATATATATATATATATATATATATACAAAAAGTAATCATACTCGTAGTTTCAACAAAGTTGCATCAAAGGATCTAATGAGTGAACCACTTTGCTTATACAAGATCTTGTAAGAAATAAGGTATGTATTTCTAAATTTGGATTTAATTGGTGAAATGTTATGATATGCAAAGTATTGTTTCTTGAATACATTTATATTTTAGAAATACTTATCTAAATGTCATATATGATAGGTTAAATTTCCAGCTCATTATAGTTATTGATGATCTAATAATTAATTTATTTTATCATTGGACATTCATTCATCAATCTAAAAATTTGTATGATCTCAAACTTTCGAAGCATGTGTAGAATGGATATGAATTTATTTATAGCTACATTTTGGATATGTCATT
Organism: Rehmannia glutinosa; assembly: GCA_016081115.2. NCBI lineage: Eukaryota > Viridiplantae > Streptophyta > Magnoliopsida > Lamiales > Orobanchaceae > Rehmannia > Rehmannia glutinosa. The sequence continues at coordinate 6,682,810 of CM071933.1, read as the reverse complement.
CCTATATACATTATTAGTATCTAGTAATTTTAGTGGAATTGTATCTGTCCCGGTTTAGAGGACATAGATTTTAGAATCTAAGATGCTCACATTGTATGAAATCCTGACAATTTTTAGGATTCGTTTTGAATAATCATTTTTCAATATAAATGGATGTTCATTTAACTTACTAAAAATCTGGGACATATCATTATGGGTTATGTATAATTCTGCAAAGTTTTAGCTCTATATGGTATCTAGGTTGTGAGTTAAAAATCGTTCTTTACAGTATGCCTAGATCAGAATATAAGATGCCTACACTATTGTATTCATTTACAAAATTTGAAAATCATGTCTTTCACATTTATTTCGTAGAGGAAATATTTGTGACACTCTATTAGGATGTTAGGTATCATGTATCTAAGTTTTACATGGATTAGATATTTATATTATCATATTAATATTTTTAAGTAAGTATAGGTCAGAATTTCCAGTTTTAGAGCATTAGGCTTGATCATGTACTAATGAAGTTTTATGAACCTTATTTAGATCATTTATGAAATCTTATAGATATATATAAATGCATTTTTAATGTCTATATTAATTTTATGTGTTTCCCGTGAAAATATTTGACATGAACATTCCAAGAAGGCGAGCACACCGTGATCAAGACGTTCATCACCCTTAAGTAAAAGGTTTAGTAAGTAAACAAGTCAAGTAAGTACATTCTCACCTGCAACGTGATATAAGTTTATGAATTGTTATTTTTACAAAGTTATACTGATTTCAACATCTTATATTTGAGCATTCTCTATGAAAGGCATTTATGGCATTCTATACAAACTGTTGATGAGTTTTTCATATATGTATATGTATGTATCACGTAATGTAAGCGTTACACACCCAATGATAATGTTTGTCCCGCTAGATGGACTTGTCCCGCAAGGTGGACTTGTTACGTTTGGTTTGGGATTAGCTACCCTTTTCCTTTCGTGACGGCGCGCTAATGATGTTAACGGTGTAACGCTTGGGCCCATAAAGATAAAATGAATATGCATGTTTTTATTTATGCATAGAAAGAGATGTAAAAGTTATTTACAATGATCATGCTCATATTTATGTTTCCATGATCAATGCTCATACTTTGAAAAATGTTTTTGTGAGAATTCAAATGTGCTTACTAAGCTTAATGCTTATAAAAGTTACATCATGTTGCAGATAGGAATGTAATGAGGATGACTTAAGTTGAAGTATATCAGAAGCGTATGTGCAACGATGTGGGATTGGAAATAGAATTACGCCAAGAAAGACATTATATTTTATGATGTCAAATTATTAAACTTATTTCAACTTTTATGCTTCCGCTATGTTATATTTTAAGATTCATTGAAAACTTCTTTTCAAATTGTATGTTTTCACAATTTTCGAATTCAAACTCTTGGTTTGTGACATTTTTGGTTTTCTCATGATGATTTGTATTTTCATGATATAATGGCCGATTTTAGTATAATTGATCATAAAAAAAAAATCCTGGCCATTATTGTATAATTTTTCTCAAAATCATTTTAATGAAGTTTAATGTTAACGAGCCTTGTGGCGTCCGTAAGGGGGCGTTACAAATATATAGCCGGTATGCATGACATGTTCCACGCCTCCAGATTAAGGAAGTACCAGCCCGACCCAGAGCACATTATCACAGAGGAAATCCCTTCCATAATAGAGAATTTATCTTACACCGAGAAGCCTCTACAAAACATCGATAGACAAGTGCGCCTGATTAGAAGAAGAGAGATCCCAATGGTCAAGGTAGTGTGGCAAGCGCACAATCGAGATGAAGATGCCACCTAGGAAATGGAAGAAGATATGCGGAAACAATACCCACAACTATTTTAGAAGAAATTTGGGGACCAAACTCTTTTAAGGAGGGGAGAATCTGAGGCCCCGATTTTTTATTAGCCTAAGATACGATGTTATATCAGTGATGTATTATTTGTCTATGTGTCACAATACCTAATAAATGAAATGTGGCACTCATTTAATTATTTCTTCCAATGTTAGTTACTCCTCCTTTATTTTGGAATATACTTATCATATCTCTTCCTTAAGTATTAATTCCTTGATCAATTATTTTTATGTCTTGAGTAATATTGGACCCCTTAGAATTTAGGAGACTTATTTCACTAAGTGTCGTATATCCGATAGAATTAAGAACTTGATTTTAGAATAAGTGATTATGGGACTCATAAGTGATTGTTGAACTTATTATCAATTTGAGATTTCTATTATACACCAAATATCATCAATTTTGGGACAAAAAAAATAAAAAGTAAAATATCATGGTACAATACTTATAGGGGACGGCCAAATAGGTGTTTTGGTGTAGAAATACATTTCAATCCTTATACAAATACTTCACCTTACACTATAATACATTCCCACCCAACCAACTTCTATTTTTTTATACACATTATTATTATTACACACCTATTATTTACCCTTGTATATTTTTATATACACCTGTACATTTTTTAAACTCAACTTTACCAAAAGAAAAGAAAGCACACACAAAAAAAAGTATCATCCTACATACAGAACATTCGACCATAGCAAGTCTGGGGGTAATCAATCCCATTTTTTTTTTATCTTACAACATTTCTTTACCCCTCAGGGGTTCAAATCCTTGCTCCATCAAATTGTTTGTGGGGTGGAGGTCAGGGGTTCATATCCCTGCTCCATCAAATTGCTCCCCGGGGCATATGCGAGCTGGTGAAGATTTGGTGGGAACTCATACTGAATAGCATCCGTGTGGGTTCGATTCGGGGAGAGATCATTATTAGTAGATTGGGGGGTCGAACATAACTGTTCTCTTTACTTGGGAGGATCTGTTTGTACGTCAGCAGACCCTGTCAGAACACTGGCCAGTGCGTGCACATCCCGCGGTTTACCTTGGCGGCAGCAATGAGGAGCCGGAGCTGTTGTCCTCAGGCATAGTCAGGCGTAAGCCTGGAAGCTGAGTTATCAAAAAAAAAAAAAATCCCCATTACAATAATTAACTACCAAAAGCAAAAAAGCAATAACCCTACAACACACACTTTCGGCCATATCAATTATGGGGAGGGGGGTATCGAGTCTATTTTTTTATCCAACTATACCACTTACCTCCCAACTATTCACATTTCAACACTTAAACACCAAAACACAAAAATTAGCCATCATACAACACCAATATTTGGCCATAGGTAAAAATAGGGGGGAATCAATTCACTTTCATCTTAAAATATATCTACAAAAATGCATCATACTTTCTACTAAGTGTATAAAATGCATGCTCATGTGATAATATGGTATTTCATGAAGTATAGCAAGTATTTATGAGATTCATGTTTTAATGAAATTTGAGAAAATAAAAAGATGAGTATGATATTCTTTCCTTGCAAAAATTGTTGATAAAATGCTCATCATTGTGTTTTTATGATTTATGATGCTATGCATGTTCAAATAAGATTTAGAAATGTTTAATATTTTATATATTATTGGAATTTTGGACTTGTAACTTGTACAAAGAAATTCGAAGCTTGGGTCATTTTTGCAAATATTATGAAATATTGGGCCAAAAGTGCAAATATTAAAACTGTGAAGGCCTCCTCTGAATATTCAAAATATGGGACCCAAGACTCTGTAATTTATATATGTGAAGTGACTTGAAATATTGGAGATCCTTCGAGGCAAGAAAATACAATAAGGAATAAGTTTGACACCAAAATGTAAAATTATAAAACTCAAAGGACCAAAATTATAAATTTCAAAACTTGGGCACTCCTGGTGCCTCAAAGTTTTACTGACTTATTTATCATGGTATTTTGGACCTTTAGTTCAAATTTCATAACCATCCGACTTGAAACGAGCCTTTAACAACAAAAAAATCACCTTTAATTGGGTCAAAATTATAATTTTCGAAAATGAGGTACCTAACCTGCGAATTTTCCAAAACTATTTTTACCACAGCTTATTACTGTCTTAAAAAGTATTTTAAAATTGAAATCTACTCAAAACCCTTACCGATTTAAGAGTTACTTATTTTTAAAATATCAAGCCAAAAAGCCGCAGTTTTTGGAAACTAGAGGGCAAATCCGCAAATTTTAAAACAATATGTCCCCGAGTTTCTGAAAAATCTAATCCTCTGGAAATTTGTAAAAAAAATTGAAACTGACCTTACCATTTTCCCATTCTGGAATTGAAACTTACCGAATTTTTAGAACCCGGTAAGAAAATATTCTCCTTAGTAAAAGTGATTTTCTTTTTTAAACTTATTAAGGACCTTGATATTGATATTTTCAAACTCAGCTTCCTTATAAAAATTTAAGATATATTTTTCATAATTATCTAACAAATATATCGAGCCTGAGCATAAAACACCTAACCAAATATTGAATCCGGCTAGATTATCCACCCGATAACTAGACCGAAAATTTTAAAATAAATACCGGACATTGTGTGACCAGGATTACTTTGGGCTTGCTAACTGATTTTTACCAATCTCTAAATGAGAAAACTTATAATTTGAAGTGAAATCTTAAAGTGGAATTTAAAGTGTAAATTGAAGTGAAATTTTAAAGTGAAATTTAAAATGTAAATTGAAGTGAAATTTAATGTGTAATTTGAAGTGAAATTTAAAGTGAAATTTAAAGTGTAAATTGAAGTGAAATTTTAAAGTGAAATTTAATGTGTAATTTGAAATGAAATTTAAAGTGTAATTTAAAGTGAAATCTTAAAGTGAAAGTTAAAGTGTAAATTGAATGAAATTTAAAGTGAAAATTAAAGTGAAATTTGAAGTGGAATTCAAAAACGAAATTTAAAGTGGGATACTGGCTACGGCCTTATCCAAATTAAATGGGATACTGGCTACGACCCTATCCAAGTGAAGTGGGATACTGGCTACGCCCCTATGCAAGTGAAGTGGGATACTGGCTACGGCCCTATCCAAAATAAAGTGGGATACTGGCTACGGCCCTATCCAAGTGAAGTGGGATACCGGCTATGACCCTATCCAAATTACAACCAAGTGAATTAAGAAAACAACAACTATTGTTTAACTAATTCTGAACCAATCTAACTTAATGATTAATGGAAAATCTTAATTAAAATAATCATTAATGGAAAATCTTAATTAAAATAATGAGTTAAAGTCACGTGCACTCTCATGCATTGATTTCCATGAAACCGTTTTTCGTGCATAATTGTGAGCCACACTCACACACCGGCACCCACCCACTAAATTTTTTTGTCTCACCCACCTCTTTTATCAACCAGAAGATGAGGAATCGCATCAAGACGTTGGTGGCGACGACTTCCAAAACGTAGCCTAGCTTCAGAGATTTGATAAGACGTTAGATTTTAAATTGTAATGGTTTAGACTCTGGACTTATTTGGTATAATAGCATGGCACAGGACCCTGAGGTAAGATTATGGTATTGTATGGTGTTTTCTTTCGATTCCGCTGCAACCATACTCTGACTTAGTTGTTCCTTTAATTATGCCTAATTGGGATTTTGTCGTTGCTATTGATTTATAATGATGGATCATTAGGCCGGCTTGGTAAATCGACATAAGTTTGAAATTCCGTATCACGGCTTCCGTTTTGGGGCGTGATAGTTCACACACCAAATTTGTCGCTGTCTTTAGAAGTTATTACTGAATTTTATGTTATCGACAAGTTATGTGTGATTATTAAGTCTCCTAGGAACTTATGTGGAAATATGAATCAACGAAGCTAAATTTTTCTTAGAAAAATGACGAGCCATGATTAATCCATCCGCGAAGAGTGTTAATATATAAAAAGGTATTTGGACTGCACTTTCACAATCAAAGATCTTGGTACACTCAAGTACATTCTGGGAATTAAGGTAGCAAGAAGCCAGACAGGCATAAATATTTTCCAAAGGAACTGAAGTATACCTTATGCCATATATTTGGGTGATTCTCTTGTCTCTTGTAAATCAAAGAAACAACTAGTAGTAAGCAGGTCTTCAACAGATAAAGCAGCATATAGGGCTATTGCTTCAATTACATGTGAGATTCAATGTCTCACCTACTTACTACAAGATCTGAAAATTCAGCATCAACTCATTTATACCGATAGCAAATCAACTTATTGTATAGCTCACAACCCCTTTCATCACGAAAGGACTAAACACATCAAACTTGACTGTTATTTTGTAAAGAAAAAATGGACGAAGGTCTCATTAAGCTGATCCATATTCCATCAACACATCAGACCACTGATATCTTAACCAAACCACTATCTTCCTAGTTATTTCTACTTTCATGTCCAAGTTGGGTTTGAATAATAGTCACGCGCCACTTGCGGGGGTGTCAAGATCAACTATACTGTTAGAGTTGTGTTAGTTAATATAGTTATTGTTAGTTCAAGTGGCTACAATAATCTAGAGGGGGGGGGGTGAATAGATTATGCCGATTTTTCGCAAATCACCCTCTTTTTCGAAACAACGAGTAGATAAGAAGAATGTAAATGCGGAAAATAAACAACACTCGTTGATTTAAAGAGGTTCAACCCACCTAGGGCCTAATCCTCTACCACCCCAGTATCTCCGGGATGGATTTTAAAAAGAAAAAAAGATTTTATTAATTTACCAAAAATTAATACAACACCTTGAGGATTACCACAATCCTCTTTCACCACCTTGAGGATTACCACAACCCTCTTACAACACCTTTGAAGATTACAACAACCTTCAAACACCTATTACCTAGATCACCCAAGTGTATTCTTACCACAAGAATACTCACAAGAATGTCTTGTGTTGAATGATGACCAAAAATCAAGATTACAACTCAATAATGATTGATACAATATGAGTACAAGTGTAATCAAGAATTGAAAGCCTAGACCTCAAATAAGTGCAAGTGAAAGTGCTTAGGCTAATACAACAAGATATATGAAAGTGTTTGCTCAATTGCTCTTTGCTTGTATATTGTGTGTAGTCTCTTGTTGCTTGAATGAAGCCTCTATTTATAGGAGAGGACTTGGCTTTCATTTCCAGACATTGGCTCCTCCTTGGGGAGTGATTTGCTGCAAAAGAAACCATTTAAAATGATCAATATAGCTGTTAGAAATCAATCACACAAAATAGGGAAAAGTTGTCTGAAAACGCAACGGATAGTTTGCTGATAAACATGGGGTTCGACCGGTCGTGCAGAGATAAGATTGAAATTGAATTTCTGCGAATTTTTACAGGGGGACCGGTCGAAGGGAGTGCGACGGTCGCCTTAGTCGTGACCGGTTGCCCTTGAAGATTTTAATAAAAGAGAAGTCCGGAACAAAAATCCAACTCCCAGTGCAATGGTCGCCCGCCGGTCGGCCGGTTGACTGTGGCCGCCCGCCCTATTTTTCTTAGGTCCCATTTTCTGTTTCTCGGCTCAACTCAGGTACGGGTTGCCCTATAGGGCGACCGGTCGAGCCTGAAACAAATGTGTTGTCCAATGTTTTATTGAAAATAAACTTCAAGAAATACTCCGAAAAATAGTAAAAACATTTTAAGTTGATCGGAAGTATTTAGACAACATTTAGGGACATAGTTTTGGTTTAAAAACTTATTTGAACAAAATCGAACATAATCATCAAAATCATGATAAAAACATTTATCTAAAAAACTCCCCCTTTTTGATGATTACCAACCAAAACAATTTTCTTGAGGACGATTTGAAAGCCAAATAAAATTTTCGGTTTTACGAGTAAACTATCCGTTAGAAGTATTTCATACAAAGCTCCCCCTATTTATGAGCATATCAACAAACGATTATTATAAGTAAGAAACACAAGCTATAACAAGCTTATATAGAATGCATCATGAGCTAAGGAGCTCCCCCTGTCACAAAACTTATAAACAATTTCATTCGAGTCCAAAATTCAAGCCGTGGACTAGGTATTAGAGTCCACAATACTTATTGCGAGCTTTTATTAGCTTTTCTTGAGCTAACGAGCCAATATCCCGTTTCTCCACCTTTGGAATCATCAAAAAGAATGTTAGAATGGTGAAAACATCATACAATAATATCAAAGTGCGCCAAAGGGACGGTTTATTAACCGTTGATCCATTAAAGCATAATAATCCAAGGAAAATGGGAGAAATGTAATATGAAGATTTCATACGCTTGTTTTGTTTGTCAAAACATGATCTCAATAAGTATAGAAAACTTTTGAAAGCAAGAGAATCATGTATAAGTTGAAATTTTCATTGCGACATATCATCGAACACCTTGTGTGCGTTAAAAATAAAAGAGGTTGTATATAACCTTTGTAAATGGTTCAAGCCAAAAAAATTTCAACATCAATTCAAGTCAATCATCATACATAACAACACAACAACCAAGCTCATCATGATCATACAAAAATTACATCAAAAATTTTTCAAGAAACTCGAAAACTCAAGGTTTCCACCCAATTGAGTAAAAGAAGTGAAATTCTTACCATTTGATCGGAAAGAGTGAGCCATAATGATGATGATCATGCTATATAGTGTCCATGTTGTGTAAAATATGCATGAAATCCATTTTTGAATGAAATTTGAGTGAATTTGGCAAAGGGGACGAAAAATGGCCAAATATTTGTTAAAAAGAAGAATGCTGAAGACAGAACGTTTAAAAGCCAAAATATAGCTTAGGGCGACCAATCGAGGTTGAGGGCGACGGTTGCCCTCAACTCCTTCACCATTTTTTGTGATTTTTCCAAAATCTGAATTTTCAACCAAAAATCCGATTTTTCGCCCCTAAGTTTTAAAAACGTGCAAAATGCAAACGTAAGCTTCATTCAATATGCATTATGCCTAACCGAGCTCGTATTGATGAAAAAGTCTCGAAAGATAGCGGTTTTGTGAAAATATCCGCTAATTGATCTTGAGATGGTACAAAGGATATCTCAATTTTACGTTTTGAAACACAATCCCTTAGAAAATGATGTCGAATCTCAATATGTTTAGTACGGTTATGATGAACCGGGTTTTGAGCAATATTGATAGCGGATATATTATCACAAAAGATAGGTACATTTTCAAAAGAGCATTTGTAATCCGCTAAGGTTTGTTTCATCCAAAGAAGTTGAGTACAACAAAATGCGGCGGAAATATATTCGGCCGGCCGTTGAAAGAGAAACACGTTTTGCTTCTTTGAAAACCAAGAAACTAGGCAATCGCCTAAAAATTAACATGATCCGGAAGTACTTTTCCGATCATCAATATTTCCCGCATAGTCCGAATCACTATAACCTTTAAGAGAAAAATTTTCATTCTTTGGATAAAATAAACCATATTGAATGGTGCCTTTCAAATATCGAAAAATCCTTTTAACGGCACTCATGTGAGATTCTTTGGGATTGCTTTGAAAACGAGCACATAGGCATACGACATGAAGAATGTCCGGTCTACTAGCGGTTAAATAAAGTAAACTACCAATCATACCTCGATACTTTGATTCATCCACGGACTTGCCTTTTTCATCTTTGTCAATTTTGACATTTGTTGCCATAGGAGTAGAGACGGTTCTTCCTTCTTCAATGCCGAACTTTTTCAAAAGTTCTTTTGTATACTTTGATTGTGAAATATAAATACCTTCTTGACATTGCTTAATTTGAAGTCCAAGAAAGAAGTTAAGCTCCCCCATCATACTCATCTCGAATTCTCCTTGCATTAACTTAGAAAATTTCTTGCACAAAGAATCATTAGTAGCACCAAAAATAATATCATCAACATATATTTGCACAAGTAAACAATCTTGCCCTTTTTCAAAAACAAATAGAGTTGTATCAACTTTACCTCTTATAAAACCATTTTGTAAAAGAAAAGAACTAAGTCTATCATACCATGCACGGGTGCTTGTTTTTAAACCATACAAGGCCTTTTTAAGTTTATAAACATCATTAGGCCTAGAAAAATTTTCAAACCCCGGAGGTTGTTTTACATAGACTTCTTCTTGAATAATTCCATTTAAGAAGGCGGATTTAACATCCATTTGGTAAAGTTTGAAATTTTTAAAACAAGAATAGGCAAGCAAAATACGAATAGCTTCTAAACGTCTTTGCGGGTGCAAAAGTTTCATCATAGTCAATACCTTATTCTTGACAATACCCTTGAGCTACTAACCTTGCCTTATTTCGAACAATGTTGCCTTGATCATCAAGTTTGTTCCGGAAAACCCATTTTGTGCCAATAATGGTTTGAGAAGGAGGACAATGTACCAATTCCCATACATCATTTCTTTCAAATTGATTCAACTCCTCTTGCATCTCTAGAAACCAATCCTCATCCTCAAAAGCTTCTTTAGCATTTTTAGGCTCTTTTTGAGAAATAAGAGCTTTCTCGGCAAATTTTCTCCGAGTCATCACTTTGTCAAGGGGATCACCAATAATAAGATCTTTTGGGTGATCTCCCTTAAATTTCAATGCAACGGGAAGATCCGAGATATCACCTCTATCTTCTTGAGGACCATTTGAAGTGGACGGTTGATCATTTGATGTAGACGGTTGATCATCTTGAACAATTTGTTCAATAATATCCTCCTCATCACTTTCATCATTAGGAATTCTTTCAACTCCCGAAGCTTCATTGAATTTAACATGGATGGATTCTTCAACAACTCCACTAGTCTTATTGTAAACCCGATATGCTTTGCTTTTTGTTGAATATCCCATAAATATCCCTTCATCGGCCTTAGGATCAAGTTTGTCCAATTGATCCTTGGTATTCAAAATAAAGCATTTACAACCAAATATCTTGAAATAACTAATATTTGGAGTTCTACCTTTCCAAAGCTCATATGGAGTTTTATTCATTTTAGGACGAATATAAACTCGATTAATGACATAGCAAGCGGTACTTACGGCTTCGGCCCAAAAATACTTTGGAAGTGAAAATTCATTGAGCATGGACCGACTCATTTCTTGTAAAGTCCGATTTTTCCATTCGGCTACTCCATTTTGTTGAGGTGTCCTTGGAGCCGAGAAATTATGAGCATATCCTTTGGTTTCACAAAATACTCTAAATTCACCGTCAAATTCTCCACCTCGATCGCTTCGAATAGACTTGATAGTATCTTCTTTTTCATTCTCAATAAGTCTACACAACTTAACAAACTCATTAACGGCATCGTTTTTATTGGTAAGAAAAAGAGCCCAAGTATATCTCGAAAAATCATCGACTATAACAAAAGTGTAATGTTTTCCACTTAGACTAGCCGTACCAATGTCCCCGTACAAATCAAGGTGAAGCATTTGTAGAGGTTTGGTTGTGGAAATTTCATTTTTGGGCTTAAAACTACTTTTAACTAATTTGTTCTTTTGACAAGTGTCACATAAGCCAAGATTTTCAAAATTCAATTTGGGTAGTCCTTTCACATGTTGGTTTTTGTAAATATTTTTCAAATTCTTGTATCCAACATGTCCAAGTCGCCTATGCCATAAACTAGTTAAATCATTATTGGCGACTAAACAAGAAACATTTTGACTAACCAAATCACTTGTACAAATTTTGTAAAGATTGCCTTTTCTATTTGCTTCACAAATAATTTCACCATTTTTAAGTATAAGGCATTTTTCTTTATTAAAGGAAACATCATATTTTGAATCACAAAGTTGGCTAACACTTATCAAATTAAACTTAAGCCCTTCAACTAATAGAACATTACTAAGAGAGAAAGAAGAGTTACCAATTTCTCCATTTCCAAGAATCTTTCCTTTGCCATTGCCGAACATGACCATACCCTCTTCTTGGAGTTTGATGTTGGTAAAAAGTTCTCTCCTCCCGGTCATATGGCGTGAACATCCGCTGTCCACGAGCCATTTTGAATCTTCCATTGTGGTTATAGCCCCTATTACCTACAAAAGAATTTCTTTTAGGTACCCTATAATTTTGGGGTCCATGGGGGTTAGTCTTGACACCTTTGGGTCTCCAAACATGTCTTGAGCTATTTCTCAATTTGCAATTATTAGCATAATGTCCAACTTTGCCACAATAAAAACAAGTAGGAGTATTATAATTATTAGCACGTACAAAAGTCGGACTTTGGTTATTTTTCTTAAAAATACTTTGAAATGGCTTATAACCAAGTCCCGATTTGGAATGCTCACCTCTTTGTGCATCTAAAATTTTTGTAACTTTATCCGTACTTATATTGAAATGATGCATATCATTTTTCAAACATTCAATATCTTTTGTGAGCAATTCCTTTTCGGTTTCAAGAGAATGAATTCTAGTAAGAGTAAGAGCATGAGCTTTGTCTAGAGATTTATAAGAGGTAAATAATTTTTCTTTTTCAACTTTAAACTCCTTATGCTCCTTTTTCAAGTTTTTGTATTTAACGATTAAATTTTGAAACTCAATTTGCAATTCATCAAAATCACATTGCAAGTCATCAACTATAGAGGAAGTAGAAGAGTTTGAGTGTACCTCATTGTTTTCATCGTCTATAGCCATGAGACCGTGTTCGGTTTCTCCTTCCTCATCGGTTGTTTCGAGTAGTTCATCCCATGTTTTGACTTCCGCATTTAGAGCCTTCTTTTTTGTGAAAGGCTTCCTTTTCTTTTGCTCCTCTTCATCGAGCTTCGGGCAATCGACAATGAAGTGCCCGGGTTTTCCGCATTTAAAGCAAGCATTATCTCTTGGTTTTCTTGCTTTATTTTTATTTACAAATTTTGCAAATTTTTGAATAAGTGCGGCCGTCTCCTCATCATCATCATCATTATCATAGTATGCATTATTAGAAAAAGAAGCAAGACCTTTAGAAATAATTTGCATACCCGATTGATTTGTGGATGGTTTGGAATTTTTCCTCTCCTTGAGATAGACTTCATAGATGAGTAGATTTCCAATAAGTTCATCAAACTTGAGTGTCTCAAGATTTTGTGCCTCCGTGATTGCCGTTACTTTTTCGGACCATGACCCGGGAAGTGCATTCAATACCTTGGTCACCTTGTCTTCTTCGGAGATGACCTTGCCGAGGGCCACAAAAGGATTGACAATATTGTCAAGCCTTTCCACCATCTTGGAGATGCTTTCGCCATCATACATGTTAAAGTTTTCAAGTCTTTAACAAGCATGGTCTTTCTTGCTTGCTTGACTTTCTTAGTCCCTTCATAGATTGTCTCCAATTTTTCCCAAACCTCATGTGCCGACCTTATGCCTCTTATGCGATTGTACTCGGTGGCGGTAAGAGAACAATGCAAAATATTTAAGGCCTTACCGTTTAGAGAGAAAGCCTTTTTGTCGTTTTCATCAAACTCCTTGAAAGGTTTAGGAGCCAAAGTGCCATCTTCCGATTTCTTTGTTGGTTGATCAACTCCTTCAATGACCACATTCCAAATGTCGAACCCGCACCCTTGTAGGAAGCACTCCATACGGTCTTTCCAAAATGCGTAGTTGTTGGCGTCGAATAGTGGTGGCTTATTGGTGGAGGCGCGGTGGTGAGATGAGCATCATTTGTAGCCATGGATCTTTCCTCTTTACTGAACGAGCTAGCCAAAGAGTTTGGCTCGATACCACTTGTTAGTCCAAGTGGCTACAATAATCTAGAGGGGGGGGTGAATAGATTATGCCGATTTTTCGCAAATCACCCTTTTTTTCGAAACAACGAGTAGATAACAAGAATGTAAATGCGGAAAATAAACAACACTCGTTGATTTAAAGAGGTTCAACCCACCTAGGGCCTAATCCTCTACCACCCCAAAGATTCTCAGGGATGGATTTTAAAAAAAAAAAGATTTTATTAATTTACCAAAAATTAATACAACACCTTGAGGATTACCACAATCCTCTTTCACCACCTTGAGGATTACCACAACCCTCTTACAACACCTTTGAAGATTACCACAACCTTCAAACACCTATTACCTAGATCACCCAAGTGTATTCTTACCACAAGAATACTCACAAGGATGTCTTGTGTTGAATGATGACCAAAAATCAAGATTACAACTCAATAATGATTGATACAATATGAGTACAAGTGTAATCAAGAATTGAAAGCCTAGACCTCAAATAAGTGCAAGTGAAAGTGCTTAGCTAATACAACAAGATATATGAAAGTGTTTGCTCAATTGCTCTTTGCTTGTATATTGTGTGTAGTCTCTTGTTGCTTGAATGAAGCCTCTATTTATAGGAGAGGACTTGGCTTTCATTTCCAGACATTGGCTCCTCCTTGGGGAGTGATTTGCTGCAAAAGAAACCATTTAAAATGATCAATATAGCTGTTAGAAATCAATCACACAAAATAGGGAAAAGTTGTCCAAAACGCAACGGATAGTTTGATAAACATGGGGTTCGACCGGTCGCGCAGAGATAAGATTGAAATTGAATTCTGCGAATTTTTACACAGGGGGACCGGTCGAAGGAGTGCGGCCGGTCGCCTTAGTCGTGTGACGGTTGCCCTTGAAGATTTTACGAAACAGAGAAGTCCGGAACAAAATCCAACTCCAGTGCAGTCGTCGCCGGCCGACGGCCGTCGCCTGCTGTTTTTCTTACGCCCCATTTTTGTTTCTCGGCTCAACTCAGTACGGGTTGCCCTATAGGGCGACCGGTCGAGCCTGAAACAAATGTGTTGTCCAATGTTTTATTGAAAATAAACTTCAAGAAATACTCCGAAAAATAGTAAAAACATTTTAAGTTGATCGGAAGTATTTAGACAACATTTAGGGACATAGTTTTGGTTTAAAAACTTATTTGAACAAAATCGAACATAATCATCAAAATCATGATAAAAACATTTATCTAACAGTTATTATCTTTCTCTATAAATAGTCCCCGCCATCCTTAGAAAACTCAATTTTGTCATTCCAAGTACTCAATGATTAACAGAAATATTTTTCATATATATCATCATGCCACATATTACATATTATAACACATCACCCATAAATGCAAATATGCTTATTCACATATGGCTAAAATGTAACTATATTTTGAATTTAGGCTCCACAATAAGCCTTTAGAGCATCTGGAGAACTCCGGTCCGACCGGCTTCAGAGTAGTAAAATTCCATAAACTTAATATGAACATAGGGATTGAAGAGTAAGGGGTGATCCTCATCTACCATCTCTTTTGGGGCCTTAATTATGTACTCTGGTTTTGGAATAGAAAATAATGCGATCGAGTACCTAGCTTCATCTCCGGCCATCGTTACCCTATGATAAGAAGAATGCAGTCGTCCATTTGTCCATGCCTGCAGAAATAAGTTGGTTTTGAATGGATGGCTTAATACATGTTAATTTCAATTGTAATTAATTGTTGGTTGATTTAGATTTTAACCGATGTTATTTCACTTATTGACATCGGTGTTAAATCGATGTTGAAACCTTCTTCTTTAACAACATGGGTTTCAACATCGGTTTTTTTTTTCATTTAACCGATGTCTATTAGCGTTTTTCTTGTAGTGATAACGCTTCTTTTATGGAGTGTTATCTTATGAATACAAATATGGGATAGCGCGTCATCAAAAAAGCGCTATTAAATATGCATCTCAGATAGCGCTTTATAAGTGTTATATTAAGGATAGAGCTTCAGATAACGGTGGTTCCGATAGCACTTTGTAGCGCTATCTAAAGAGGAAAAAAAGCGTTATCTAAGTGTTTTTTTGGCGTAGTGAGTCCATATAGTAGTGCAAGAAATGACCACCATGATTTTGCACGTTATGTAATTCTATATGTATGATGTCATGTTAATTATGTTGATTTTGGATGAGATCTTCTATTTTGTCTGAAATGATCTTTCATTACTATTTTACCACACGGATTATTGACATGTGTTTAAAATTTATCATATATATTAAATTTCAAGCATTAATTGTGAGCTTTTACATCACAATTAGGGATAACAGTTGAGAAAATACGTGACAAAAGTATTTGTATTATGCTTTTGAAAAATAACTGGGTTTTTTTGTGTTTAGATTTAACCTTAATGGTATTTTTTTTTATAATTATACATAAAAACAATGTGATTCTATTGATGATCAGATGGGATGGAGGGAGGGAAAATTTTAACCACAGGAGGTGAGATTGGATTTTTTTTTCATTTTTCATTTTTTTGGAGGACTGTCTCAAGACAACTATAAAATCATATAAGAAATTGATCCTCATCTACTATTTCCAGTATGAAAAAAATAGAAAAAAGTAAAATAAATTCAACTTAAGTGAAGAGTAAAAATTGAAGCACTTACATGGAAAGAGTCTCCAATCATGACAATGAAAGAATTCATTGAGGGCTCAACAAATATCCACTGTCCATCTTTTGTCATCGCTTCTAATCCTTTGACCTCATTACCATACAATATTGTGAAAATAT
This sequence comes from Rehmannia glutinosa, assembly GCA_016081115.2. Taxonomy (NCBI): domain Eukaryota; kingdom Viridiplantae; phylum Streptophyta; class Magnoliopsida; order Lamiales; family Orobanchaceae; genus Rehmannia; species Rehmannia glutinosa. Next base: position 6,666,491 of record CM071933.1, on the reverse strand, counting down.
TCTTGTCTGTGTGGGATGTCAATCCAATCTCAGCCTCTTGGCTTTTAGGCGCATCATACTTCTGAACTCTAACAAGGTATCTTGTGGAATTCATATGCTCATCCATGTATTTTTCCAATCCAAGGCTCTTCACAACCATCTTCCTCACAATCTTGTCCAATTCCGACAATTGCTCAGAGAATGTCTCTACACTCTTGCTGGGAAGCCGATTATTATAAACAAAAAATGGTAACCTTAAAAAACTATCCACGAGATTTGGGAAATGTACGTAAAAACTTCTGATTTTAAAATAAGTGATTTATTGTAATGAAAGTGAAAGACGCGTTCGCAATAGAAATTGAAAACTCATTAAATTAATAGAGAGTTTTTGGTGATTAAGTTCTAAAGTTGTTTTTACACATTTCAAAATCAAATCAGAAGCACAACTAAAAATCTAAAACATATATCTCGTGGGAAAATTGCACTTTTAGTCCCGTAACTATAGAGAGGTAGCAAATTGATCCCGTTCAGATTTTATTTGGCAAAAATACCATGTAACTCCTTTTACCTTCTCAGTTTGAGGACCATTTTTGCCGAAAAATTGAATTTTTGCCAAAAAATTAAATTAATTAGGGATTTTGGGTTTCCTCCGGCCAATTTGTACATGTTGGATATATTTAAATAAAAAATAAAAAATAAAAATAAATTCTTTTTCTATTTCTTTTTCTTTACTTTTCTCCATTTCTTCTTTGTTTTCTTTCTTTACACAGTTTCTCCTTAATTCTGGTGAAACAATTGAATCCCCAATTGGGCGTGACCACTTAGGAGTCATGTCATTTAGATCCATCTAGTGTGTTCAAATTTGGCAGGAGGAAACTCAAAATCCCCAATTAATTTGATTTTCCGGCAAAAATTCAATTTGGCAGCAAAAACAGTCCTGAAATTGAGAATGTCAAGAAGTTACAGGGTGTTTTTGCCAAAAAAAACATTGAACGGGACCAAATTGCTACGGCTCTATAGTTACGGACCAAAATTGCAATTTTCCCTATATCTCCCTCTAGTTTTAGATGCTAAATTATACAGAATTAAAAGCAAAAGTTGACATTTGAAAAAAGCAAATTTAGTCAAAAGTCGACAATCAATTAACGTTTGCAAACACTTTTTTAGATTTTTGATTAAATGAAGCTGAATGATAAGCATAAATTGATCTGTACAAATACTAAAAATTGATTTTTTTCTGCCTGAAAATTAAGAATAATTTTTTTAGCGTCTGCAAACACTCTCAGTGTCTTATTGAACGCACACTACAACATAAATTACATTAGGTAACACTGAAAAAATGTTACCTAATGGCCATAAAATGTTACTATAGACAATAGGTAGCACTTTACGGCGCTGCAGTTGCCCGTGCTACCTATAGTCAAAGGTATCACTTTTATTAGCTTTTAGTAACACTTTTTCTAAGTGTTACATTAAGTTTTCTATTGGTAACACTTTGAAGCAATATTTCTAAAGTGTTACATATGAATCTTATGTAACACTTTTTTGTAACACTTTAAAAAAATACTTCTAAAGTGTTAGATATGAATCTTATGTAACACTTTTTTTGTAGCACTTCGTAGAAATACTATTTTTGCCACCAAGTAGATTCGAACCCACGACCTGTTATGTATGGAAGTGGCAATTTGCCACTAAGCTAAGTTGATTCTTATTACAACTTTTGCTTTGTTTTATATATACACATACACACAAACACACATATATATTATATGTATATATAATATATTTTATATAATAAAGATTATATTTTATAATATGTATTAAATTATATTATACACTGTATATATCAAGTTTTATATTGTATAGTATATAGTTTGAAAATTATATTATATTATATATTAAAGGACACAACAAATTAAAAATATATAAAATAAATTTATCGACTAATAAATATTCAATTGGTAAAAATAAAAATATATAAAAATATAAAATTAATTTACCGACAAATAAAAAAGTTCTAACAGTAAAAAAAATTAAATAATAAAGAAAATAACGAAATAATAATTTACCGACGGAAAAAATCCCTAAGTAATTACCGACAACATCAATTTTCATTAGTAATTTTTTTAAAAAAAGTAAAAAAACAATAAAAAAAATGTTAACGATGAAATTGGTCTCCGTTAGTAAAAATTAAAAAAAATAAATAATAATAAAATATATACATGCGCATTTTTCGTCGGTATTAAGACGGAATTAATTGCCTTCGTAAAAAATAAAATAATAAAAGCAAAACTAAAATACTTTGTAAAAAGTAAAGAAAAATTCAGTTAAAAAAACAGAGTACATGATGTCTACAATTTTTAAGTTTGGTGACATCAATTAATTAAATAAATCTTTGACATGATTTAATGATAGTTATATAATTTTGTGTTACTAAAATATAGCTTAAAAAGTGTTACAATCAATAAAATATATTGTTGCCAAGAGTGCTTCTTAAATAAAGTGATACATATTTGCGTTACAAAAGAAATAAGAAAAACAAAGTGATACTTAAAAAGTATTACTTATATAAAATTGTTACATATAAGCGTTACATATTGATAAAAGTGTTACCTATTTGCGTTACAAAAGAAATAACAAAAAAAAGTGATACTTAAAAAGTGTTACTTATATAAAAGTGTTACATATAAGTGTTACATATTGATAAAGTGCTACAAAAGTGTTACATAAATATTGTAATGTAAAAAGTGTTACAAACATGTGTTACATATGTACCTTATGTAAAAAGTGCTACAAAATTTGTGTTACCTAATGTCATTTATGTTGTAGTGGCACGTAATACCTGAAAGATGGATTGCCTTCGGACCACATGAGATTGGTGAAGCTTTCGATCTTCCCAGGGGAAAGGACATCGTCGATCCCCAAGCTTTCGTAGAGTGGAATCATCGGAACTTGTCCAACATACCCATGGTAAGGTTTGTTGGACCTGTTACGTAACATGTTCTGCAAAGGGAGATCAAAAAGTTGTTGTAATCCCCAAATTGGAAATCAATTCTGGAATTTTTTTTAAATTGACGGCCAATTTAGTCCTCAATCTGCATTTTTAAAAACATATTGTCCTAAATTGCAAGTTGAATAAGTTATTGTCCTGTTTTACCACCACCGAATAGTTACAGGGCATATTTTGCAATTTAGCCTATGGACAAAATCAAGAATTTAGTGTGGAACTATTTGCGCTAACATTTTTATAATTGCATGAAAGATAAAGTCGAATCTTGATGTCAGTTATTGGTTTATTTAATTGCATTCAATTAGCTGTCCAATCATAAATTAATACATAAGTACAAAATTAAAATAACTCTTGCAACCTGCACACCCTTTGTCATCTAGCCTCATGCATGATTCCTTCAATTTTCATATATTCTGATTTTTTTTTAAAGTGGATCGAGCATAATGTGGAGTGTGGACCTGGTTTTATATATATATATATCAGCAAAAAGAAAATTAAAGGAAAATGACAGCAATATAATTAGTTAAATAGGGATAGGATCTCATATGGCAACCTATTACCATGTGGCAGTGTTGACATATCCCATCCATCCATCATATTCAATCAATGGTTAAGATTAGGCCTAAAAGTACACCATTTTTCATTTATTTTATGTGTAAAAAGGGCAAATCGGTAACTATCAAAATGGTGTAAAAATAATACCATATTTACTTTCCTAAAATCAAGGGATATATTCAATATCAGATTTCCATAACAGATACGCCTAATAATTAGGGGAAAAAAATGGATTCTCACTCTTCAATGACGCAATATTTTGGTGTACAAATATTTATAATATTGTGCTATGGACGCATTATTTTGTGTATAGATATGCATATTTTGGTGCTAATCGGTAACTATCAAAATGGTGTAAAAATAATACCATATTTACTTTCCTAAAATCAAGGGATATATTCAATATCAGATTTCCATAACAGATACGCCTAATAATGAGGAAAAAAAACGGATTCTCACTCTTCATTGACGCAATATTTTTGTGTACAAATGTTTATAATATTTTGCTCTGTACGCATTATTTCGTGTATAGATATGCATATTTTGGTGCTAATATAACATTAAATATGGCGTGTTTGGATGTTTTTTCAGACTAAACAATTGTATTTAAGTTGGTATAAAAATATTGACAATATTGTATATTGGAAGCATATTTTGGAGTATACATATGCAGACTTTGGTGTTTTATAACCATAAAAATATGGTATAAAAATAATTTCATTATGGTATCCTGAAATTATATCTTGGTATATACTTGTCCAATATTTGGTGATAATATAAGTATTTAGTAGTGCATTGTTAGATGTTTAATTGATAATATTGTATACTAATATTGACAATATTGTATATTTTGAAAATTATTTTTAGTATACATTTGACTGATTTGGTATACAATATGCAGATTTTTCAACATTATGCGTTGTATACCATTCTATAGCTAAGTTTTCATCAATTCATATCCACAAATAAAATAAAAACAATTGAACTAATTGTATACCAACTATTTACTAAATGTATACCAACTTATAGCTAAGTTTTCATCAATTTATTCTACGGGTATAATAAAACAAAATGGGCCAAAAAAATATAAGCTACAATTTTCTCAGTTTGGTCACGGATCTTCTCCTCAGTTTGGGCATCGAGGCTTTCAAAGCAGATTTTGTGGTCTTTGACCTCTGGGCTCTGATTACCATCACTCGCACCCTCGCTCGGCCCTAGGGATGCAGGTCTCTTACTGTTTTCTCGTGCCATTTAACCTGGAAGTGAGAAACATCTATGAAACATTACACATTGTGCATGAACTATACTAATTCTGCGATGTAGCAAAGAGTATACAACATCTAAACTAATTGTGCACTGATTGTACTCTAACTGTATACGAAACTAATACTATTTAAACATCAATTGTATATGCATTAAATACAAATTACCCCGCATAAAAACACTGAAATCTATTTATTTATATATAAAATGTAGAAAAATATATATCATTCTAGTGGTAATTTACACCAAAAACATATATCATGGTGTTCAACACCCCAATTAAAAAGAGGGACACACCGTCACCATATTCATTATCTAAATGTACATTGTTTTTTCATAATTTTATGCCAAAAAAATTATAATAAATCTAACTCATTACAGTCAAGGATATGATTCCACATAACCAACTAAAAAGGGGGGTTTGTAAAAATCGAGTAACAAAAACCTAGGAAATTCAAAATAATAAAAAAATGGCCTACACCTAGGGCAAAAAATTGAAAAATACCCATAAATAATCATCTTGAATAGCAGATAAAATCGACTAAGAAATTGGGGAAAAACCCTTTCCACAGTAATCTACAAACCAAGAATTGAAAAATTGAAAACACGGACTTACCTTCAATAGTGTTGATGATGCGTTCTTGGAGATTTGATGTCCAGAGAGATCGGCCTGAACAAAATAGTGTCTCGGTGGCTCGATTTTTACAGAGAAATAACCAGTTGTAGACGTATGTGAGTGGTGGAAGAGAAATAATGAAGACTCCGAGAAGAAGATATCTTTTTGATTTTTGGTGAAAATAGACTAGCAAAAAAATGGGAGTGTGGATTAATTGAAATCCCAAAAAAGGGGGAATTGTGGGAGGTTACCAAAATCGTTTGTTATCTTTTGTTTACAGTTTGCCTATTTTGCCCTTAAATGGGCTGATTTCAATTTTAGAAAAAAAAATTCGAAAAAAATCTGGCATTTGGATTAAACATGATAACGGCTTAGATTTGTGTCGCGGCTGCGTGGCAGAAGGCCACACATATGATCAAATACCTAGTTAAATATATTATTGATGTATGTATATTTATCTTCTAATTATATCATTATCTAAATTAATTATATCATTAATTCAAGCCCCCCACCAAAAATAATCACCAGAATATGGGTTCTCACGCACAATCGACCCTCCCCGTAATAGAATTCAATGGGAAAAACTTGATTCCAGGCACAAGTTATTGGAAATCGACATCAGATTCAGTCCGACAGGCCCTGGAATCGTATGGATGTTTCGTGGTGGCCTACGACGACATCAGTTCGGAGCTGTACGAGGAAACTTTCGATGTGACGGAGGAATTGTTTGGTCTCCCCGTGGAAACTAAAAGGAGAAACATTTCTGAAATTTCAGGGTCGGGTTATGGCGGGAGTTTTCCTCTCATGCCTCTGTTGGAGTACTTGGGCTTTGAAGATGGTGGAACTTTTCAAGCTGCAAAAAACTTCACCAGCCTCATGTGGCCTGATGGACACCATAATTTCTGGTAATTATATATATATATATATATATATTATGGTAATTTACATACAGTGCCTTCAAATTTTTTGGCAACTCCACACAATAGGCAAAATCATAAAATTAGGAAGAGCGGTAGGAAAAAGATCTAATAAAAATCACGCTTTACAAATAAGTCTTGTATAACTAAAGAAAGATCTCGATATTGGTCCTGAAAACCGATTTACAAAATAGTCATGTAAACTGTATGAATATATTAATTTTGGTACTAATTTCACCTCATTACAAATACGTGAGCGGCACATGTAGCTCCCAATTTTTGGAAAACTAGGACCAAATTTGAGATTTAAAGAAAGTTACAAGGCTATTTTGCAAACCTTACTTTCCGCGAGACTAAAATTAAGACGTTTATATAGTATGAAAGTATTTTGTTAGGAGGAGGTCTTATATGAGACCGACTCATGGAATTAAGTTCATGAAATGCATCCTACAACCCACAAATAACATGGGCCTTTTTTACGGGTTTGGGGTTAGGTTGAAATTCTATATACATTTAGGATCCGTCTTATGGACAATGTCAATGAGACCGTCTCATACAAATTTTTGACTTTTGTAAGAGGTGATTTTTGTAGGGCCTTTTTGCTTATATACAGACTAATTTTGCAATTTTACACCACACAAAAGTAACACATAATCTCACCAAAATTGCTTACTTGGCAAATCAAAAGCAAAATTTGTTAATAACTTTTTTTTCCCCAAAATCACAAAATTCCCAAATTTTTGAATCACATGTCTGATACATGATTTTTCCGACTGATTTTGTAGTTTTTCAGCAAAAACTCAATAAAGGTGCCTAAAAAATTGAAAACCACTATTTGTTGATTTCTGTGCCCCATTTGATTAAGAATAGTAAATTAAGTTGCAGGACAGGACTATAAATGAATTTTTGGAAGATAACATATGCATGATTTTGCAAGTTAACTAACACTCTCTTTCTGCCCTGTTTTGCCCTTATAATAGTGAGACTATACAGGCATACTGTAAGCTGTTATTGGAATTGAATCACATGGTGATGAAAATGGTGGGTAGCAGTTACAATTTGGAAAAATACTCTGACCCTTTAATTCAGTCGTCGTTTTACACGACAAGACTGATGAAATACCACTCACCAGGCGAAAACAAGGGCGATATTGGTATTTTACCTCATCGAGACAAGAGTTTTATGGCTGTAATTGGTACAAATGAAGTCAAAGGTTTGCAGATAGAAACTCGTGATGGCGATTGGATTGATTATGAGCCATCTCCTGGAAAATTCATAGTCATTGTAGGTGAACCATTCATGGTGAGATGTTCCAAATCCTTTATTATAACTGAATTTTTTAATAATTAGGCTAAAGTGAATGGACTAAAGTGAATATTGTTCAGGCATGGAGCAATGGGAGAATATATTGTCCACTCCACAAAGTGACCGCAATAGGAAGTCAAGAAAAGTATTCAATCGGCCTTTTCTCTTTCGTTCGTGGGGTTCTTCAAGTACCAGAAGAGCTAGTTGATGATGAAAATCCATTGAAATTCAAACCTTTCAGTAATTTGGAATTCCTTGAGTACTGCAAGGAAGGGGGGCCAAAGCTGAAAGGAGTCATCCAAAAATACTGTGGAATTTGAGTACAATACAATGTCCCTATATATATATTTTATGTTATTTTGAGTGTTATTAATTATTGTTCTATGCTTTTTTTTTTTTCAAACGATAGTATATATTAAAAACTTCTCAAAGAAACGGATACAAATAATCGTAGCAAACTTGCTAGGATCCAACTTGACTAAATATGTAGCCAAGAGGGGAATTGGTTCGACCAATTCAAATCAACAGTACTGTCTAACGCCAATAAAGCCAGTCGATTACAACAATCGGACTCTGGTTTATGCGAAACCACAAAAACAGCAAAATCAAAAAGAAAGCAAAGTAAATAGATGTCTTCGGCTATGACTTTTTCTCGCCCCTCAAAAGCATCTTGGTTGTTGAGTTTGTGTATCATATCCTCATCATCTATTTGCACTGTCAATCTTTTACTTCCAATCTCAAAAGCAGCAAGAAGAGCACATCTAATCCCAAGAAGTTGGGCTTCCACTGGACTTAGAACAAAATCCCTAGAAGACCCCAAAGCCTTGATATTAATACCATTATCCCCTCGAATCCATACCCCCAGCCCTGCTCTATTTTCCTTCCATAAAACACCATTGATCACAAAATGTCCAGATCCTACTGTTTTATAGTTAGGAGAAGTAAGAAGTTGTTTGGACAGCAGAACGGGAATTTCTGAAGTTCCATCCTTAGCACCCAAGTACTCCTGCCAATCTACAAATGCCCTGTCAACCACACTTTTTTCCTCCATCCATTCTTTTTGAAAGACCCAAAGGTTTCGGGTCTTCCATAGCCACCAAAGGAGATACACCGACAGTTAGATACGATCCTCAGCAGTTTTTTCCACCCGAACGCAACCAAGCTGCTCCATCATCCCAAAAACGAAAATGAAGGTTCCAATGTTCCAAACCACTGAACTGGGGCGGCTTTCCAAATTTTTTGAGCCCACTGACATTGAAAAAAAATGTGAACAAGAGATTCAGGATGGTCTCCACACATTACACAAACAGGATCGACGGCAATTCCACTCCGAATGAGCTGATCAGTTGTAGGCAGGGAGTTTTTGAGGCATCTCCACAAAAAGTGTTTTAACTTTGCCTTGATGTTCAACTTCCAGCATCTGTTCCAACAATTATTCTGGTTGCTAGTAAATCTTGATTCCGGGATATCTCTATTAAGAACCTGAAGTTGCAAAAGGTGCCTATACGCTGACTTAACAGAGTAATGCCCCTTCTTTTCGAAGTGCCAAACCAATTTGTCCCTGTTGCAATTTTGAACAAGAGGAATCTGCAAAATAGTTAGCATCCTCAACACAAAAAGCATCAAAAATAAGATCAACATTCCACTCAAGTCTGTCCCTAATAAACAACTCACTGGCCCTGACCCCCTCCAAATTCACCCTACCTGACAAGGTTGGTTTGAAAGACGGGAGCTTCGGAATCCAAGGCGACTCACAAACTCTAATGGATTTTCCATCCCCCACTTGATATCTAAGACCCAAGGCAAGAGTGGATTTAGCTTTAAGCCAACATTTCCAGAGCCACGAGTCATTTGATTTTGGAACAAGACTCAAAAAATTACCTTTAGGGAAGTATTTGGCTTTAAGAAGTTTACTTACCAAAAGGTTTGGTTGAGTAAGGATTCTCCATAATTGTTTAGCTAGAAGAGCATCATTAAAGCAAGAAATATCTTGAAATCCTAACCCTCCCCTATCCTTAGGCAAGATCAATTTATCCCAGGCCACCCAATGTATCTTCCCCTCACTCTTTTTCGATTTTCCCCACCAAAATTTAGCAACAATTTGACAAATTTCTTTACAAATACCAATAGGGAGTTTAAAGCACGACATGACATAGTTTGGCATTGCATTAATAACAGCTTTAATCAACCCTTCCCTCCCCGCTGGATTTAGAAAACGATTTTGCCAACCAGACACCCTCTTTTGAACACACTCAACCACATAATTGAAAACATCTTTCTTGGATCTACCAATGACCATTGGTAGACCAAGATATTTAGCACACGGTTGATCCGTAATACCACAAAGAACATCACAAATAACACTCTTAGTTTCCACTGGTGTATTTTTACTAAAAAAGATCGAAGATTTTTCAAGATTAACCAATTGTCCTGAAGCTTTGCAATACCTATCAAGAATTGATTTGATCTTTTGGGCTTGCATTGGAGTGGCTTTGCAAAAAAGAATAGTCATCTGCGAAAAATAAGTGAGTAACAATCGGACTCCCTTTACAGATGCTCATACCATGGAAGGCGGATTGGATCTGGGCTTGCTTGATGAGATTAGACAGAGCCTCTGATAATATGATGAAAAGATAAGGAGAAAGATGGTCTCCCTGTCTAATGCCTCTCGAAGGGGTGACAAAACCTGAAACTTGGCCATTAATGTTAAAAGAAAATGATGAAGAACTAATACAGACCAAAATCCAGTTAACAAAAAATTGAGAAAAGCCCATTCTAATCAAAATAGAAGCAAGAAAGTTCAATTCCACTCTATCATATGCTTCTGCCATATCCAGTTTCAGAGCCATATATGTATTCTTACATTTTCTAATGCTTTTAAGTAATGAATGCATTCATGTGTGATAACAACATTGTCAAAGATTTGCCTATTCTGAATGAAGTCAGATTGATTAGCACTGATACAAAGATGTAAAACTGATTTCAGTCTACAAGCAATGACTTTGGAAATGATTTTGTAAACCACGTTACACAAACTAATAGGCCTATAGTGAGCAATGGACGTAGGGAATTTAACCATTGGAATCAAAGTGACAAGGGTATGATTAAGACTCTTTAACATTTTGGCATGACAGAAAAAATTTTGGAAGGCAGTGCACACCTGTTTGGAGATAATGGACCAAAAATGTTGAAAAACGATTGAAGTCATACCGTCAAGTCCCGGTGCTTTGTAGGGATGAAGATCGAAAAGAGATTTTTTAATCTCCTCCTCGAGCACAGGTTTTGTCAGGTTACTGTTCAAATCTGGAGTAATGGATTTTGGAATTCCTTCAAGAATGTCTTCATCGACCGTAGGGTAGGACGAACGGAATAAATTCTTGTAGTACTCCGAAACTTCTTTACCGATCTCCTCAGTAGTGTCACAGCTCGACCCGTCGCTTTTGATAATTCTGTCCATACAGTTACTTCTCCTACGCTGCACCGCACTTGCATGGAAAAACTTTGTATTATGATCCCCTTCTTTAAGCCACAAGATTCGAGCTTTTTGGCCCCAATACGTTTCTTTCTGTTTGTAAGCTTTAGACAAAGAAGACTTCAGAGAGCACCATTCAACCCCATCAAAGCTCCCCTCACTTTTTCTGATCTTAGTCATTTTTTGCTTGCACAGCTCAATCACTTTAGAAGAGTTTGTTTTTTGATCTTTAGACCATTTGAGGAGAGCCATACGACAAAAACCAATCTTCTTTTGCACTTGAAACAAAGGGGTGCCCACCACCTGAGTATTCCAAGCATCATCAATAATTTTATCCACACCCGGCATCTGAAGCCACCTCTTATCGAATGAGAATCTTTTCTTACATTTAGGATCCTTATGAGAGGATTCCAAGAGCAAGAGGGAATGATCCGAAGAATGCATGTCGATATGATTAATCACAGCTTTGGGAAATTGGAGTAGCCACGCCGGAGAGCCGAAAAAACTATCCAATCTTTCCTCCACAAATCCTTCCCCGACTCTATTATTCGCCCAAGTGAATGGGTGCCCTTTAAATGGAATTTCACCCATTTCCAAGTCAGACACAAGATTTTTAAAGTCCCAGAAGCTTCTCTGACTCCGTTTCCTCTCTCCTTTTTTTTCTTCCTCCACAAGAATGTCGTTGAAATCACCCCCAATAAACCAATTTTTGCCCCATTTCCCTTGAGCATCAGCCAGAAAGTCCCATTGTTGCCTTTGAATATTATCATCAGGACTCGCATAAATCAAAATAGCCCAGCAAGATTCAGCCCAACCTTCAAATTCGAATTCAATTTCAAAACAGAATTGGGTGCTGTGGATTTGGATAATATTCATTTTAGAAGACCAGCAAGCAAATAAACCCCCACTCCTGCCATTCGGATCCACGCAAACCCATCTAGTATCAAGTCGTAATTTCCTACAAACCGTGTTTATAAAAGCCTTCTTTTTCTGAGTTTCACACAAAAAAACCAAGTCTGGGAGATGGATTTTCATAATCTCCTTTATTTGGGAAATCGTAGAGGGTCCTCCCAAACCTCTACAATTCCACACACAAGCTCTCATTGAACACTTTGGGCCCATTTTAGGCTGGCCACCTCCACATTTTCATTCATCCGCTCTTCAATAGGACTTTCTTCAGAGATTTTGTTTTTTTTGTAATCCCCACATTGTTGTTCCTCAATATCCCCAACACTCTCCAAGCCTCTTTTCACTCCACTGAATCTGTTTTCTTTATCATCATCCATATCCATCGGAGTTACATCGACCAATCCCGTTCCTACTTTGCTAGAAAATTTCCTTGTTTGTCTTATGTTTCTCAACTGGGGTGTATCCTCATTCCGGCTATTACAGGAGATATGTTTAAGCGGTGTTCATTTCCCTTCCCGTTTGACACAAATGTCAACCCACTTCTCATTGTGATTAGGATGTTGGTTTTCCAAATCCTTGGACAAATTCAGGGATTTAGAGCTTTTCGAAGATTGGACCGTATCCACCACCATGGTCCCAACATGATTAATGACCAATTCTAAAGGCTTCTAGGGCGATGTGTTTCCCGTTATGACACGATTTTGATTATTTGTGGATATTTTACTCAGTTCACTGGTGGGTTGGCTAATCATTTCCTGAGTATCCTCATGCACCCTTTTATCCTTATCAATCAAAGCTTCCGCTGTACTATTTTTAGTAGCCTTATCCCCTGCTGCTTCTTGGTTACACAGAGGGTCTTTTTTCCTGGGAGGGCTTCTATTACCACGCTGATTCTGTCTACCAAATCCCACCTCTGCAGCTCTCATCCATTCACCAAACTGACCATCACAATGGTTGTTGTTCTTCACATCATCCTTTCTTTTCTGGCATCCTTTATCTGAATGACCCACACATCCACAGTAAAAACAGAGCCCATGAAGATTTTCATATTTGAAATCAACCCAGCACAATTCCTGTCCCAGCTTTATATTCGTCCCTCGTGGGAGAGATTTAGCTAAGTTAACTTCAACCTGAATTTTGAGATGTCTTCCCCTGGAGCTTCCTATTTCAGGAATAAAAACATCCGAGCATTTTTGAAATTTTTTGCCAATTTTTTCCCCGTTTCCACAGATATCCAATGACAGGGAAGATTCCAAACTTGTACCCACATAAACACCGAGTTAAATTCAGCAACTTTTTCAAGGATACCTTCTTCCTATTCCTTAAGGATAAGGTATTGGCCATCAAAGTTCCAAGATTTACCCTCAAGAACTTTATTTTTATCCTCCTCAGAAACAAAGACGAACTGGAATAGATTCATCCCTACTTCGCGAATGGAAAAGGCTTCTTTAGTTTGCCAAATACTAAGCATTGTGTTCTTAAATCCAGCAAAGTTGACTCTTTTGGAGCCAAAAATACTTCCCACTAGACTTCATTTACATTCTGCTGTACTCTTAAAAACATCTTTTTCTTCTAATGACACCTCCTCCTGTTCCTCAGAAGTTAAAGGCAAATTTTTGTAATTTTTCGACAAGGGACTGCTCCATTCTTTGAAGAAATTCCAAATCCACACACTTTGATTCAACCTAGACAACCTGTGGACAAGGAGACTAAAAATCAAGGAGAAAGCAACAGAAGAAGGTTAGTAAAAGGGAGAGGAAATAATAAAAAAGCGAAAGCAGTGCACACAAGGCACCTCAGATGTTAGGTGGAGTAGTAAAGAACATACCAGGTGTACAAGGAGTGAGAAAACAGAAATGGATATTCTATAGAACAGTAGTACATATAAGAGCCATTAATACAAGACAAAAAGTTGGTGCCATTATTATATATAGGTATCACCATTAGGATTATAGAATATTTTTATCAGCATGCATTCAAACCTTAAACAACAACCTATCTTAATGACAGGGGTAGGGAACATAATGGCTCATTCGACTGATACAATACATGGTCATGTGATAGGTGAGAACATTATCTTGCTTCTACTCTGTTTCATGGAACTTCACTGAGAATGAAAAGAGAAAATAAATGGGGGCGGCGGCTAAGGGACAAAGCAGAAGAACGAAAAAGAAGGAGGATCCACACCAGTGGAACTAGGGTTCTCTCTTTTCTAGAGAGAGAAATTTCCACTCCAAAACAAGGAGACTATATTGGTGCACTAATTATTGTTCTATGCTAAGTATATCATTTATGCCTTCAATATATAAAATTTGTGGATATTCTCATTTTGATATTTCATATTTGCTTCCTAGCTTAATTATGTAATAATAAATAAAAATTGTGGGGTGTTTCATGGTTTGTCTGCAAATATCCCTGTGCTAGTCTTGATTTTGGGAAGATAAATGTGATTTTTTTCCAGTTCTACTTGGTAAATTTATGGACTTGGTACGATCCCACACATGAAGCATACCCAATACGAGGGGCAGAGTCTAAGCCCACCAAGTGAGATATCCACCCTAAACAAATTGGTAATAGGAGGAGCAGCTCACTTGGCTTATAAACAAAGCTATATTCTTCTAATTAATCAATGTAAGACAACTCATAAGTAATGTATTTCAATACTACTTTACATGAACTTGCCTAGCCACGGTTCACATATTGAATAAGAAAGACTAAGATCGTATACTTGATAATATTTTGTTCCACTTATACTAGCTTGAACACTTGACCATTTTATAACAAATAGAAACTTATTAATCATCGGCATACGCTATCAGATTGAGATTACCTGTTCCATTTTTTCTGTTCTACTCCTATTCCATTACATCGGTTGAATGACACGTGTACAAAATGAATGATGTCACAACTCTACATGTGTCATTCATCCAACATTGGAATAGGGAGTGGAATACGGAAAGTGGAATAAGAGATCTCAACCTACTCTTTATATGAATTTTTTTGTTAGGTAGGCATGTAGCATGTCAATTCACTTGGTTTTATACCATTGATTTGGGCTTCCGATACTAGAGTTTTGTGTTGTTTTTGAGTATTTTGAGTCGTTTTTGTTATATCTCATAGGTTATGCATTAATTTCCATTATTTCGAGTCATTTGAGTGGCCAAGCCATGTTTAGAGCCAATTATATTGAGTCTAGAGTCATTGTAATGAGTCGTGTGTCAAAAGAACTAAGGATGATCAAACAATGAGAGATTGATTTGACGAAATACCCAAACGCGTATGAAACTTTCATCACTGGCAGAGTTTCGTATTTGGGCCATAACTCTCTCTAACAAATTGATATTGAGTTGATTCAAGTGGCTATGGAAAGCTAAGAGATAGGGCTACAACTTTTAAGAAGGGTGCAAAGGCAAATTCTGACATTTTTAAGGGGCGCTGCATTTCAGAAAAAATTGTGCAGGGCATTTTACGTTTGGGCGCTGCAGCGCCCGTGGGCGGACAAAACAATACAACTCCGATTTTTGGATCTAAAAAGGGGGTTATAAATAGAGACATATGGGCGAGAATTCAGGCACTTTGGACCATTGGGAAGATAACAAAACAACAAGAAGACAAGAGAGAAGAATAGAAACATCTTGGGATAAGCTTGGAGAAGAAGATTGAAGGCTCTTATCTATAGAAGATTGAAGGCTCTTATCATCTAGAAATAGAGAATATCCCTCAACTCTTGTTCTTATTTTGTTACTTTCTCCATATTTTGTAAGATGTATTGTTGTATTCTTATGGATTCATTTTCTTTAATCATGAGCTAAACTCTATAATTCTAGAGGGATGATGTAATCTTTGTTTGAACTTATGTTTTGAGATTGTGGTTTGTCAATCTAGATCTATCAATTTATTTGTGCTATTTGGATCTATTGCTTCTAAATTACTTGATCAATAATTTAGAGTGTTTGGTGTATTTGATTTGACACTTGAGAGAGGTAGTTGAATACATGACCTTGGAATAGCATAACCTAGGATTTCATAGAATTGAGAGATTTGTGAATCCTTTGAAGTCATTTATCAAGATTCATAGTTTTTATTGAGATTTCAATTGGTGATTTTTATAGAGATATTGATTTCCCAATTGAGATCTAAAATCATTTGGCACTCGAGAGAGGAAATGATTATTGTAGAAATCTTGACTTATAAATTGGTAATTGATGATTGATAAGCCATATTGATAACATAAGGGATAACTAGATTCATCACACCTCTAGAATTCATTTAATCATTTGGAAAAACTCATTTGTATTTTCATATTCTTAATTTATTTTTGTCATTTTAGTATAATAAACTCCCTCAAATATTGAATATCTAAATAAAGTTAGACTACTATATTGTAGTACTTAGCAATAATTCGATAATTATTCCATGTGGATACGACAACCTTACTTTCACTATATTAAAACTTGACACCGTAGACTTGCGGTTAGAAAAATTTCTAACAATGTCAACGATTCAATTGAACTTTATTCCGAGATGGATCACATGCAAAAATCCAGGATTTTTTTTGATTTTCAGCCATATTTATGCGATTTTGATTTTAAATTTATTTCCTTAAGCTAGCACCCTTGGTTTTTAGGGGACTGGATTGGTCTTGTCAGTCACTATAAGAAAAATAATCAATTTACCTATAAAAAAATATGTGGGCAATGATATGCATCAGGTCAAAATTACTATTTGACTCTCAAGAGTATGCTAAATGATGAAGATGCCCTAAGATCTGCGTGTTTTCTATTCGGGTCCCAACCAAGACTGAATTGATGGTTTGGGTCACCCCGCGAGTTCCTACCTTGGTCTAATACGTGATGTGACAAGAAAAGCTAGGCGATCCCAATACGTGGAGGTATCATGTACAACCTAGGGAAGTAAAAACTAATAAATACTGCACAGTTCAATCAAAAAAAAGTTATTTCATTATTATATGTTAACCTCGCTCTTCAGTTCCTAACGACCGTGCTATTTATTTATGCCTTAATTATCAGAGAACATTAGCTAGGGGTCCACAGACTAGCCTAACGTTTCTTTTTATAGGTACCTCGAACTAAGTACTTAGGCTCCCAGTGAAGTGATGTGACCCGAAGTATATCTGATTTATTCACCCAAATCAATTATGTATTAATTCAAATATCGAGTTCAAGCTTTTTAATAATGAATATCAATTTTACTTAGTTTTTGACTGTTTTAACAAAGTTTCGATTATTTATAAGTGATGATTATAAAAATTGTTGGAAATCTGGTATGGTGAATATCAAAATGTCTAAAGAAATTTGAGCAGAGTAACGGTATGAAATCGTAAGGTCTAGACAAAGAGTTACTCTTTCTCTTTAACGGTGCTTACGACGTTTGGTAATCGCCTCCCAAGGTACAACGATATATGTATTGTGATAGCAACACTGAAAATAACAAGAAACTTCAAAAATTGGTGTTTCTATTTATAGAATTTCGGGTGCCCTTTCAGACTAGGAACAACTCTTTGTTAGGACCGATCAGGATTGTCAAATTGTGCCTTCTGATCAAGAGTCATGATATGATGGTCCAGATCGCACCCTAGAGAAGGTATACATCCCTTGGCACGCACCCTTGCACACTAGACAGTTGTGTCCAATCCTGGTGTCCTGTCTGCGAACAGACGCATCCAATCAGTGCTCCCTGCCTGCCACATGGTGTCATCCAGATGACTATGCCAAGTCACTGCCACTTGAGCTGTCCTACCACATCACCGAGCCACTGGACCGAACCCTGGTTACTTTTTTAAAACTTTAAGGCTCCTCAAAGCTCCTTGCGACGATGCGAATGTGCACCAATGCGACTAAAAGTGACGAGTGTGGTTTCCTGCTCGGATGGTGCTCCGTACTTTCCTTGGTGCTTTTTTAGCTAGCTTAAAGCTAGTCAAAATTGACTTGGTCCATTAGGGGGTATCATAAGGAGCTTCACATAATTACTCCTTATTATTGGTGAAGTTCTATATAAACAAGTCAATCATGTGCAATGCTTTAATTTCCATGTGACTCTCCACATTATCACCCATTCATATTTCCATATATAAAAGGCATTTCAGTAGCTTATTTTATGCATTAATTTTTTTTTTCAAACGGTAGTTTTTTTTATAGATAAAACTCAACGGTTACACAATGATCGTAGCCAACTGGCTAAGTTCCAACAAGGCTATAACATGAGCCAATAGGGGAATTGGCTAAACCAATTCAAATCACTATCACAATCTAAAGCCATACTAGCAAGTCTAGAATCAAGGCAAAGATTTTTACAATCCAAAACAGAAAACAAACAATGATCAAATAAATATACTAGCAAGGAGATGTGTTCAGATATTGCAAGAGCTCCCAACTCGAACTGAGACTTGTTGTTAAGTTTCCGCGCAATATCCTCGTCATCTATATGAATGGAGATACTTTTGAGACCTTGTTTGTAAGCAAACAGCTGAGCATACCTGGCTCCATGTAATCGTGCTTCCACTGGATGAACAATTCGATCCCTACAAATAGCCCATACATGAACTAAGTTGCCTTGAAAATCCACAATCCAGCCTCCCACCCCCATCCTATCATTAACCAACACCACATCACTGAACACCTTAGAAAGTGTTCCTACAGGATGATAGCATAAAGAATAGGGGGGAATAGAGCTGGATTCAGAGCGGATAGAAAGTTGACCAGATTTGGAGGAAAAATTAAATCTCAAAAATTCATTCCATTCCCCAACTGCTCTATCCACAATATCAATCTCTGACCACCAACATTTTTGAAAAACCCAAATGTTACGAGTTTTCCACAACCACCACAATAAATACACCGAGAGTTGCATTCGATCATGGGAAAGTTTGCTGTAGTCTAATTTGCAGACTTGGAACCACCAACCACCAACAGAATCAGGATATTGCCCCTCAGAAAACCAATCAAGAGGAGCGAGTTTCCATACAACTTGGGCTCTATCACACAGAAACAACAGGTGCAGTAGATTCTCAGATTTATCACCGCATAACTGACATATTGAATCAACATGCATACCTCTTTTGAGTAGCTGATCTGCAGTAGGAAGTGTGTTAGTGATGCACCTCCAAAGGAAATGTTTGAGCTTGTCCAAAAGAATTTTCTTTCTTTGAAGTAGCAATCTGTAAGCAGAACAAACAGAAAATTTGCCACTCTTTTCAAAATGCCAAATGAGCCTGTCCTTCTCACAAGATTGACTAATGGGGATCTGCAAAACAATATTAGCATCCTCCAAGCAAAAAGATTTAAGCACCGGATCAACATTCCACCCCTACCCCGATCACTCAAGAGTTCACTCACCCAACAGCCTTGGAGATCAACCAAACCAGAAGCAGCAGGTTTAAAAAACGGAGGCTTTGGTATCCAAGGTGAATCACAAATTTTAATGGATCTACCGCCCCCCACCTTATACCTAATACCCAAAGAAAGTGTATCCCTAGCTTTCAACCAGCTTTTCCACAACCAAGAATCCCCATTATTGGTGAAGTTCTATATAAACAAGTCAATCATGTGCAATGCTTTAATTTCCATGTGACTCTCCACATTATCACCCATTCATATTTCCATATATAAAAGGAATTTCAGTAGCTTATTTTATGCATTAATTTTTCATTCACCCGAAATTGGTTTTTAGAAATTCAAAATACGAAATTCATTTACCCACAATATAGATCATGATTAGATCATTTATTTTACATAACTAATAACTAATCCTACTCAAAGAAAACCCATTTTTCTAAACCAATTTCAACAAAAACTACCTCATAGGTATAAAGAAATTCAGTTATCTTTCACGACAAACATCTTCTTGAGATTTGTATTTATCCAATAAATCCCCCCTCTTGTGGTACAATTTTTCAGATAAACAAATGTTATGGATGTATTTACAATTTTAAAAAATAATTGAGTTTTTTTTAATTAAGCTGAGTATTTTATAGAATTAACCATATTTATGATCAAATGGACAAAACTGATAACTGATCTTCGATTAAGGGAAAGGGACAAAAATGTAAGTCCAAGCGGCTACGATAATCTAGAGGGGGGGTGAATAGATTATCTCCATCGTTTCGAGTTTAACCTCTTTTTCGAACCGAATGCTCAAAGACAATAATAAAGGTGCGGAATGTAAACAACACACGTCGATTTAAAGAGGTTCAACCAATCTAGGGCCTAATCCTCTACCACCACAGTATATCCGGGATGGATTTCAAAAAGAAAAAAGATTTTATTAATTTACCAAAAATTAATACAACACCAACTTACAACAACACCTTGAAGAGCACCACACTCTTCTTCAACACCACCTTTAAGATTACCACAATCTCACTTGAAGATTACCACAATCTCCAACGGCACCTTGTGAAGATTACCACAATCTTCAACCTTGAAGAATACCAAATTCTTCAACACCTCAACAAGAAGATTACCACAATCTTCTTACACCTAACACCTAGATCACCCAAGTATGTTCTTACCACAAGAACACTCACAAGGATATCTTGTGTTGAATGATTACCCAAATTCAAGATTACAACTCGATAATTGATAATACAATAGAGTGCAAGTGTAATCAAGAATAGTCTAGACCTCAAGAATGTGAAAGTGAATAGCTAGGCAAATTACAACAAGAAATAAGACAATGTAAGAACAAGTGTATTCTTGAGTGTATCTTGTTGTGTTGTAGTTTTCTCTCTTGTTGTGTTGCTTCAATTCTTCCTCTATTTATAGAAGATGTCTTGTACATGATAGGCTTCTCTTGGGGACATGAATTCTGTAAAAAAATTGCAAGACAATTGAAGAAAAGAGCTGTTAGAAATCCATCCCACAAATTAAGGGAAAGTTGTCTGCTGTCAAATGGTCAGAATTTTGCTGTTAAACCAAAGGGCGACCGGTCGCGCACAAATAGAAGTTTGAAACATAACGCTGCAATTTTACATAGGGTGACCGGTCGACGTGTACCTCGACCGGTCGTCCCTATCATCAACCGGTCCTCCTTAATGGTTTTTAGAGAAAATCAAGTTCTGTTACAAAAACCAAACTTGCAGGTACCGGTCGACTCCTGGGCGACCGGTCGACGCCCAGGGCGACCGGTCGATGCCCAGGGCGACCGGTCGACCTGCTTGATTTTTCTTCCGTCTCATTTTCTATTTCAAAAACCATCTTCAGGTACGGGTTGCCCTATAGGGCGACCGGTCGACCAAGAGACAGAAATGTTGTCCAATTTGTCGAAAATAAAACTCAAGAAATACTCATTAGTAGAAGCATTTTAAACCAATCGGGAGCATTTAGACAACATTTAGGAACCTTGTTTTGAAGTAAAAACTTATAAACATAAAATCATTAAAAGTGTTGTCCAATTTAATCTAAAGTAAACTTGGAGAAATACTCCGGAAAATATTAAAACCTTTTTAAATCATTTAGGAGTATTTGGACAACAATTAAAAACATTGTTTTGGTGTAAAAATAAAATCATCAAAATTAAGATAAAACCATTTATCAAACAATCTCCCCCTTTTTGATGATTACAAACCAAAACAATTTAACAATGCCGATTTTGAAAACAAAACAATTTTGAGAGGAGATTTTGAAAACAAAACAAGTTTTCCGGTCAAAACTAAATATTCGTTGAGAGCTACAACATTCCGCGCAATATAAACACAAGGATGGGAGTAGAGATATTCAAACACATATAGCAAATGCTCCCCCTATCAATATGCACAACAAGAGTAATATAGAAGCAACTTAAACATAAGCTAACATCTTAGCTTTTCGATATTGAGCTTAAGTATCAAAAACTTAAAAGCTCCCCCTGTCAAAGAGACATCATTAGAAACATATATAAGTTCATACTACAACCAATGGACCAAGAATCATACATAACCATAATACATCAAGTGGACATAATATGATCCACAACTTATGGCTTTACATAGCCACAACTTATAGCTTCTTTTCGTTGAGCTAAACTTAGCTTTTATGAGCTAAATGAGCTTATAACCTGTTTCTCCCCCTTTGGAATCATCAAAAAGAATGTTAGCACAATGATGATAACCGAGCTAGGTAGTCCCCAAAATATATAATTCATGCATCAAAACTCATTTGAAGTGAATTGTGTGTGAAATTTGCAAAGGGGACGAAAAATGAACCAAAAAGCCAAAAAATGCTAAGTCTGGAAAACAGAACCATTTTTAACCAAACAATAGCCAAGGGCGACGGTCCGGGCGGGCGACGGTCGACGCTTGCCGGTCGCCCAAATTCAGCCCAAATGGTTCTTTTCTGTTTTGAAAATCCGAAATTTGATCCAAAAATCTGATTTTTCGCCCATAAGTTTTAAAACGTGCAAAATGTAAATGTAGACCTCATTCAATATACATTATGTCATAATCAAGCTCGAAATGAGGTAAAATACTCGGCGGTGAGTGATTAAAAAGCCCGCGAGTTATCCGTGAGACGGAATTAAACACATCTCAAGTTTTTGTTAAAACATGCAATCCCTTAACAATTATATCGAATCTCAATATGTATAGTTCGATTATGACGAACCATAGATTGAATAATTTTGACTGGACTTGTTATCCCAAAAAATAAGAACGTTTTAAAGCTTTGGATACAACAAGTCATAAGAAGAAGTGCCTTTTAAATATTTGAAAATTTCTTTTAACGGCACTTTAATGAGATTCGTTGGGATAGTTTTTGAAGTCGAGCATATAGACATAAGGCATGTGGAATGTCGAGTCTATAGAAATAATACAAGAAAACATACCTCGAATTTGTTTGTCGGCCGATATGCCTTTCTCAACCTTTGTCAATCTTTAGCCATAGAGGTTGAGATAGTTCTTCTTTCTTCAATGCTTAACTCCTTCAATAGTTCTTTTGGAATATAACCATCTTCTTGGCATTGAGTAATTTGAATTCCAATGATCAAATTTGAGCTTCCCTCATCATGATCATCTTAGGTTCACCTTGCATTGACTTGGAAAAATATCTTGCACAAATATTTATTAGTAGTACCATAAATATTATCAACATAAATTTGCTAAAGTAAACAACCTTGCCCTTTTTCAAAACAAGAAGTGTAGTATCAACTTTACCTTTTGTAAAATCATTTTGCAAAAATAGCTAAGTCTATCAACCGTACAAGGCCTTTTATAAAAATTATTTGGCCTAAAATTTTAAACTCCGATAGACTTATATTTGAATAAAACCATTTAGAAAGTTGGATTTAACATCCATTTGGTAAAGCTTGAAATTTTCTTAAAACAAGAATAAGCAAGTAAAATGCAAATAGCTACTAAATGTGCTATGAGTGCAAATGTTACATCACAATTAATTACCTTCTTCTTGAAAATACCTTCGAGCTACTAACCTCGCCTTAGTTCGACCAATGTTGCCTTGGTCATCGAGTTTGTTCCGGAATACCCTTTTTGTCTTCTTCATCACTATCATTATAGGGCATCCAATTGATCTAAGGTGTTCATAATAGAACATTTACATCCAAATATTTTGAGGTAACTAATATTTGGAGTACTTCATTTTTCATCTACACAACTTAACAAACTCATTAACGGCATCTCTTATATAAGCAAGAAAAAAATAGCCCAAGTGTAAAAACATGCCTCAATCATCAATCACAAAAATATCTTCCATAAGAGCATAGTAGAAATAGACACTATATATATAGACCATGAAGCAAGAAACACATACTATGCATTTAGAAGATCATCAAGAGTCTAATAAATCATGCAAGTTCAAATAAGCTTAAGAAAGCTACAAAAGGTCTCTTTTGAAATTTGAGAATCCGATAGCATATAGTTGAGACCTCTTTTAAAAGAAGTATTTGAACAAGAGTTGACAAAGCAAATATGTGCAATCAAATATCGAATAGTGCCTTTCAAAGAATCTAAAAATCCTCTTAATGACACTTGTATGAAATACTATGAAAAACAAGCACATAGGCACACGGCAATACATATATCGAGTCTATAAGAGTAAAAATAATACAAGTAAACGTACCTCGATAATTAATGCCTTTCTTGACAAATAATGACGTAAATGGCCATTTGTGAAAATATGTAAATCCTACACAATTCTTAAAACAAATCTAGCACAAATCAAAATGATAAAAGTGTAGGCTAAGAGATATCACAAGTAAGCTCATGCCATAAAAATCCATAAGAGATGATAACACACTTTAGTCTACAAAAATGCACAAGAGTTTTAAAAACATCATATAAGGTCTTCTTTTTTTAAAAAAAATATTTTAAAAGCACAAATATATATTGAAGACCTTAATTAAAAAATAAATACTTGAAAACTCATTTTGCAATTAAGACACAAATAAAAGCATGCATAATAACAAAATAAAATGCATATTTAAATAAGGAGATACGGGTTACCAATTACGCCATTTCCATGGGTTGTGCCGTTCCCATTGTTGATGACATCTTCCCCTTGAGAAGTTACTTTGTTGATGATATCTTTGCCATTTCCAATGATTGTGTTCTTCCCATTTTTGATTATATCCTCTTCTTGGAAATTGGCTTTGTTGAAAATGTTTTTTTCTTTGATCAAATGAATTGGTCATTTGATGTCTTCTTGGCGGTATGAATTTTCTCCGATTATTATTTCGCCGGGTACCTAATACAACATTATTTTGTGGTACCCTCAAGTGTTTGGGTCCTTTAGGATTAGCTTTGAGACTTTTAGGTCTCCAATAATGATTAGAGCTATTTCTAGCCCGACAAGTATTAGCCGTATGACCCTTTTTACCGCAATAAAAGCATGTAATAATTCTAGGAGCATAATGACCAACATGCTTAGAGACTTGATTCTTTTTCATATGATTGACAACATTAAACTTATGATCAAGTTCAAGTTTTGAATTATCACAACAATCAACAATTTCATCGGTACTCAAGTTGGATTTAGATAAATCCTTTTTCATGCAATTAATATCTTCAACAAGAATACTATTTTCTTTCTCAAGGTTTCTAACCTTGTCAAGAGTGGTGGTGTGAGCACATGATAGTGATTCATAGGAAGTAAATAAACTATCCTTATCATTCTTTAAAACAATGAATTCCTTTTTCAAATATTTGTATTTAACAAGTAAGTTTTGGAATTCATCTTGTAGTTCATCAAAATCATTTTGCAAATCACTATAATCATTATCATAGGAAGTAGAGGGTTTAGAACTTACCTCGTTTTCTTCTTCGATGCCTATGAGGCATTGTTCAACTTCTTCATCATGGGAGGTTGTAGAAGGCTCATCCCATGTTGTTGGATTTGATGTTGTATCCATTTGTGAAGTAGATGCTTTTGAGTTGTTCCTTTCATTTGCATACACTTCATAGATGGCTTCTAATTTTTGCCATACTTCATGTGCCGATCGAATACCTACAACATGATCAAATTCCAAAGTAGTAAGTGAACAATACAAAATACTAAGAGCTTTACCATTTAAGGAGATGATTCTCTTCTCTTCATCATTGAGCTCTTTGAAGCCTTTAGAGGTGTGTGGTGTATTCTTCATCGGAATGGATTCTCCATTTATGACGGTGTTCCAAATATCAAACCCGCAACCTTGTAAATAACATTCCATTCTTTCTTTCCAAAATGTAAAATTTTTGGAATCAAACCGAGGTGGCTTGGTGGTGGAGGTGCCGGAAAGATGATCTTCGTTCGTAGCCGACGATCGTTCCTCTTCACTCACGATGTGAAACGAGCTTGCTAAAGAGTTTGTCTCTGATACCACTTGTAAGTCCAAGCGGCTACGATAATCTAGAGGGGGGGTGAATAGATTATCTCCATCTTTTTGATTTTACCCTCTTTTTTGAACCGAATGCTCAAAGATAATAATAAAGGTGCGGAATGTAAACAACACACGTCGATTTAAAGAGGTTCAACCCACCTAGGGCCTAATCCTCTACCACCCCAGTATATCCGGGATGGATTTCAAAAAGAAAAAAGATTTTATTAATTTACCAAAAATTAATACAACACCAACTTACAACAACCCTTGAAGAGCACCACACTCTTCTTCAACATCACCTTTGAGATTACCACAATCTCACTTGAAGATTACCACAATCTCCAACGGCACCTTGTGAAGATTACCACAATTTTCAACCTTGAAGAATACCAAATTCTTCAACACCTCAACAAGAAGATTACCACAATCTTCTTACACCTGACACCTAGATCACCCAAATATGTTCTTACCACAAGAACACTCACAAGGATATCTTGTGTTGAATGATTACCCAAATTCAAGATTACAACTCGATAATTGATAATACAATAGAGTGCAAGTGTAATCAAGAATAGCCTAGACCTCAAGAATGTGAAAGTGAATAGCTAGGCAAATTACAACAAGAAATAAGACAATGTAAGAACAAGTGTATTCTTGAGTGTATCTTGTTGTGTTGTAGTTTTCTCTCTTGTTGTGTTTCTTCAATTCTTCATCTATTTATAGAAGATGTCTTGTACATGATAGGCTCCTCTTGGGGACATGAATTCTGTAAAAAATTGCAAGACAATTGAAGAAAAGAGCTGTTAGAAATCGATCCCACAAATTAAGGGAAAGTTGTCTGCTGTCAAACGGTCAGATTTTTGCTGTTAAACCAAAGGGCGACCGGTCGCACACAAATAGAAGTTTGAAACATAACGATGCAATTTTACATAGGGCGACCGATCGACGTGTACCTCGACCGGTCGTCCCTATCATCAACCGGTCCCCCTTAACGGTTTTTAGAGAAAATCAAGTTACATTACAAAAACCAAACTTGCAGTACCGGTCGATTGTGGGCGGCCGGCCGACCGACGGTCGACGCCGAGCGACTTGGCCGACCGCTTGATTTTTCTTCCGTCATTTTTTGTTTCAAAAATCATCTTGTGCGGGTTGCCCTATGGGGGCGACCGGTCGACAAGAGAGTAAATGTTGTCCAATTTGTCGAAAATAAAACTCAAGAAATACTCCGAAAATTTAGTAAAAGCATTTTAAACCAATCGGGAGCATTTAGACAACATTTAGGAACCTTGTTTTGAAGTAGAAACTTATAAACATAAAATCCTTAAAAGTGTTGTCCAATTTAATCTAAAGTAAACTTGAAGAAATACTCCGGAAAATATTAAAACCATTTTAAATCATTTAGGAGTATTTGGACAACAATTAAAAATATTGTTTTGGTGTAAAAATAAAATCATCGAAATTAAGATAAAACCATTTATCAAACAAAAAATACCCAACATGTCCTGTGAAATCCTACAAATATGCTCCTGTCTTTTTACTTTCTTACAAATACGTTGGCATCTCTTTTCCTCTCTGCAAATACGCCCCAGCGTACAATAGAAATCGTTACAACTAGATCTCAACTACAAGATATTTTTACTTTCTTACAAATACGTTGGCATCTCAATTTTTGGGCTTGTGATATTTTTACGCTCCCGTATTTTTATTTTAAGGTTTTTACAATCGCATATTTTTTTGCAGAATTTTCATAAGTGGCAATATACTAGAACTTGTTGTCAGTTATTAATTTATTTCATTAGGGCAGGTCTCTCGTGATATCGTCTCATGGAGCCTCATATGCAAGGGCGGAGCCAGAAATAATATTAGGGTGGGCCGATATACGAAAACAGGATGGGCCGATACACAAAATTATATAAATTATAATTATAATTTTTTTTCCTCAAAAATTTGTGTGTAAAATAATTATTTTTCCAAAATTGGGGGGGGCGGGCACTCCGGGGCTCCCCTACATCCGCCCTTGCTCATATGGTCCTACTCCGCTCTCCTGGTCACTCTCTCTCCCTCTCTCTCTCTCTCTCTCTTTCTCTCTCTCTCTCTCTCTCTCTCTCTCTCTCTCTCTCTCTCTCTCTACTTCCACTTTTCTCATGGTCCCCTCTCTCTTCCTCACAGCTTACTCCTCTCATGGTTCCCTCTTTCTCCTCACGCCCTACACCCTTTCTCTCCCGACGTTTCTCTCTCTCTCTCTACAAGCATACGTGCATGAAACAAAAGAAAAAGATAAAAAAATAAAGTACCACTTTTTATGAACAAAGTATCCCGTCTTACAAAAAATGTATCACTTCAAATGAAAAAATATCACATTTGACTGAAAAAATATTACTTTTTATTAGAATAAAATATCGCTTCTCATGAAAAAAAAAATAACTTTTTATTAAAAAAATATCACTTCTCATGTAACAAGTATCACTTATTATGAAAAAAGTATCACTTTTTATTTTAAAAAATCAATTTTTATTAAAACAATGTATCATTTTTATGGAAAAAGTATCACTTCTTATTAAAACAAGTATCACTTCTTATTAAAAAAAATATCAGCTTTTATTAAAAATAAAGTATCATTTTTTATTTAAATTTTATAACTTCTGATTAAAACAAATATCACTTTTTATTAAAAGATAGTATCACTTCTACATTGAAAAGTACATGTTTTTAAAGTATTTCATTGGGTATTTTCTTTTTCATATGAGGAGAGAGAGAGGAGATGGGATAATTTGCATAAATATTGTAAAATTGAATTGAAATTGTGAAAATACGGGAAAATGGGGGGTTGTGATTTTACTCGATGGCGCACATGGGATGTGCGTCTGGTTAACGGTTGGCGTATCATCCATGTACGCCAACAAAATATTTTTTTATTAAATTTCGGATGGTTGGCGCAGGAGTCAGGTGCGCTAGCTCTGTTTATTTAAAAAAATAATTAAAAAGTCAGGCCTGGCTGGCACAGAAAAAGTTGACACAATCTGAAAATTTAAGTTCTTATTTATTTGGTGAAATTAAATTAAATTTCTCATGTTTTAATTTTTTTTCTAAATTAGTATTCTTTTAATTTAAGAAAATTTATTTTGATGCTTTAGCTATTTTTATTACTAACTAATTAATACACAACGTAATCCAAATATAACCATTAATAACTTTATATCTAAAATTAAAATATCTTAACACATTATTACTAAATACATAATTTTTGACTATTGTTAATCCTAATATCTATGTCCACCGGTGCCACATCCCGGAGGATGTCTCTCTCGCATGCTCAATTTAAGATTGTATTAAACATTATCAATATCATGTTGGTCAGAAGCAGACGGGCTCGGATCCATGTCCATATAACTCCTCTGAAATCCACTAGGAAATGATACAGGCAAATCTGAAAACTTGGACGCGCATATGCAGTTGGACCTGCCATTTCCATATCCTTGTTCAGCAGATTAGTAAATGATGTGGAATGGGTTATTATGAACTGATCATAATCCACAGGTTGTGGCATATATTGTGTATGATGAGAAGTGGAGAGACCTGCCGTTTATCCAGATAGACCTGGCACATATCCAGATGGACCTGGCACATATCCATATATGGACCTGCTGCATATGTGTGAGGTGTATGTGGCACAGTAGTGGTCGTCCGTGTATTGCGTGCCCAATTATGCTCCTGTGATGGATCAATTGTTTGTGAAAATAGCTCTGGTGGAGGCATCTCTAAGAGACGCCGCACACTAGTCATCTTCTCAATAAAGTCATATCTCAGGTGATCAACACACTGCGGGTCAGAAGCACTAACATCCCGAATACTAATCCACGGTCGATCGAGTAGAGTAGTTTGTAACACACAAATACCCAAAATATATACATAATGATATAATTTAAATGTGCATAATAGTAAATTTATAGGTAAATTACCATGGCATCCTGAACTGCAGTGTCGTGTGGTTGATACCCTACTGTCATGTGCATGTTCTGTGGACTTATTAACCGTTGTGTAATACGACTATACCATGTGTGATATCTAGGAACTGTGCTCCTACCATGAACTATCACGTCACCTCCAACAATGGATTGGTGTGTCATCGCCCAATACTAAACTCAAGTAGCATGAACATGTGACCAATCTCATATGGGCTCGCCCTTTGCGATTAAAATCATGGAGGGATGTGTGTGATTGTGAGCGCACATCAGGAATATGTTGTCTAAGGACAAGCTGTCTCAGCACTTGCTCTGGATGGTTAAACTCAACGATAGCGTGATTTATCAATGGGCACTAAGACCTCCACAACTCTAAAATACATCGTGGTCCCAATGCCATTATATATGCTGAGTTCATGTCACATGGCTCCCAAATCCACTGAGATAAATTCAATTATGAATTAATATATTTGAATATGTAGTTAAAATTACTTAGTATGAATATAAATCCTTATGTATCTATTTGTTAGTCTTTCCAGCATGTCCCTGATGATACGTATATAATGACTAGCAGTGCGTGTGTAATTGCAGTACTGCATCCACGTCTAAATGTTAAAATAGTACATAGTAATTACATATTTTGTTGTAAAAAGTTCATTGTTGAATATATATAATGTTAATCATGTAGTACCTAGCACCGTACAGTGGAAAAGGTAGCTCATCTACATTGGTCTCGTCCACATATAATCGACCTGTGGAAACTTGAGAACGTATGGTACGAGTGACAATCACAGTAATCCTGGCCCAAGCCCAAATCTAACATAATAGGTAAACAAATGGCCAATGACCATATACATTTATTTATGTGATGTGCAAATGTAAAGACATACGATGCTAAATTTAAATTTACCTGTAATAGTAGCATGGCACCACCGATGAAATGTTTTCTAGCTTCTGCTGAACTGCAAAACTCTCTATAAAGTACTGCTAAAACAGCACTACCCCAACTATACTGCGCAACATCCTGCACCTGCTCCAAGTAATGCAAAGACACGTTGTTGCCAGATGAGTCTGCCATCAATAAACTACCGATTAGTAGGAGTGCATACCTCGAGCTTATTGTTCAACCTCTAACTGGGGTGTGTATTCTACAATCACGATATGCTCAAAATGAGAGCTCAAAGTAATTAACTCAAGGCGTGATGCTCCTCGGAACATGTCTAAGGTTGGAATAAAACCTAACTATTCTTGACAATATAACACCCACTCATCATTGGTCCTCTCTAAATATATAGCTATAAGTGGCAGTCCTCTACAAGAAGCCCCCAAATAATGGCAACATCATGTAAACTCACTGTGGCCTCTCCAACTGGTAAGTGAAATGTGTCTCAGGGCGCCAATGCTCAACTAATGATGATGAGATGGTTGTCAATGTCAATCCAACCACAACGTGCCACACCATAAAATCCCATCTGATATAGTGCATGTACAACACGTGGATGCAACTGAACTAATTAGCCACCGAAAGACCAAAAAGGACCAGTCCCATGTCTAACTGTGAGAATTGTATCGACATCCCCGAGACATACAACTCTAGAACGGTGTGTAGCCTGAGTTGTAAGTGCTGAAGGATCCCATGGTTCACATGTCTGAGGATCATCCATCCCGTAGAGAAAATAATACAGTTAATAAACCAGTATGATGAAAATACAAAGAAAGTAACAATACAAAGTAACTAGACAAGTAAATACATATTTTGTATATTAATTGTGCTAAATTACCCATATTACATCACAAAGTCCTGCATATCCTACGTAGTACATAATACAATTAAGAATGATACATCAATTATTTCATGAAGAAGATGCACGCGTGTGTATATCTCTTTGATCACTAGCTTGGTATTGTTGTCGCTCACGTTCCCCTATCCAATCCATTGCATTGTGAATTCTTGTAGTTCTATCTCAACCACGATTCCTACGAAATCGTCTAGATGGTATGTTGCAATTGAAAAAATGCATCATCCCATTCACCATTATTATGGAGTGGATAAAATTGGCCAGAGTATGTCCCTGTATATGTACACGTGCTGTAATATGATCCCATGAAAGTGGTCAGATCAATCTCAACATATTTACATGTCTGCATTGCATGGGAACATGGGATCCCGACATTCCTCCATTGACCACTATTCGCGAAAATCTTTTCACTATACTTGGAGTGCACAACGTAGTTTATAGAATAATGGTAAGCAAGGTCGTATTCCTCATGAATTGAATACAAAAAACTTAGGCTATAGTAAACATCGTATTCCAATTTTATTGAAGCAACCGAAAAATCAAGAGTTTATTATCTAATCTAAACAAGTAAAAAAATTATGTAAATTTATTAAAACCCAAACTCCACAAGTCTTTTCAACAAATACGAAAGCAACCCTAGGCACATAATGTCCACATATTTCTTCAATATTAAATCCAATTAATGTTTAATAAAAACATATTCATGTGTTTCTATGGGTTCAATTCCTATATTTGTTTATTCCCCCTCCCGATATAAATAAACATTAGATTAATATTAATTGCTAGCATCCCTACTGAACAATTAATATCAACTCCCAAAAGATATGTGAATTGAAGTACTCCCCACAAACAGTTATAAGCCTCCCGACTCTATACCCATTTATGTCTGAATTCGATTTCTATTTTTGTTAGAACTCATCTCCCGAATTATGAACTAACAAATATGACATGCAAATTATTGATCAGATAATCTACAAGAGATAAGCACTCGAACTCATATAATAGAATACATAAATCAATTAAGAAAATAATCAATATAGATTTAACATGAATCCAAAGTTATGATTATACCGTAGGATCAGAAAGACTAGCCCAACATATTTGATAACAAGTTCATAGACAAAGTTGAAATCAAATAGTTTGACATCGTTTAAGTACAAACAAGAGATATAAACTAAGAAAGAAAACCCTTTTTTGTGAGGATGGATCCTTTTTCCAAGCCTTCAAAATTCTTGTGCTTCCGTTGATGCAAAAGGCTTTGTGGTGCTCTTCGTAGATTAGCCCTCCTCTCTCAGAAGACCTTTGATTTATGTAACCCTATGTATTTTGTAGTGTATTTTCAGATGTAATGACTTGTACTTCTGTGTCAGGCCTTGGTCCCTTTATATAGGTGATTTGAGATATCACTTGTAGAGTTTTAACAGGAAAAGGACAACAAAAATCAGACAAAAATAGACCGTATGGGCCGTGTGCAATTCACACGTTCTAGCAGTGTAACTTGTTTTCATCTCTATTTTTCACTCAAACACTTCACATTATCTTCACACGGTCCAATAATGTAACATGTCTTTGAACATCAAGTCGCACGAACGTGTAAAAACAACACGATTTCATCTCAAATGGTCATGTGAGCCTCACACGGTCTGACCGTGTGACTGGTTCCTATCTATTTTCTTTGTTTCTTTGATTTTCTCTTTGCACTTTTCGTCTTGTCCGAGCCTTCCAACTGACATCTTTTCGTTTAAGCTTTGTTCCTATAACACGTTACCAGAATATGTAGTATCATGCCCTTCTAAGGAAACTAAGTAAAATACACTAAATAATCTTGCAATGCATCAATTATATATCATTTTAAGCCCCTTAATGCACGTATATTTTAGTCATATCAACCACATGAGCATTGTTGTGCAGAGAGGTTGACTTTGAAGGTTCGCACACATCTAGATCCTAGTGGGACAGTAGTGACATCTGCAGTTTGAGTTTGTTAATCGTACAGCTGACAGTATGATTTAATGCCATCATTTGCTATTTTTGGTATTTCTTCAATATGTCATCTGACCGTAACTAGTTCTTCTCCAATGTTGCAGTTTCATTTATCATTCTATCATAGAAACTCTTGACTGTAGTGAAAGTGAAACTCACAAGGGCACAAATTGGCAATCTTCTTGCACCCTTCAGAACCGAGTTCATGCACTCAGAAATATTTGTAGTCATCCTTCCACATCGTGTCCCCTCATCATGCGATAAAGTCCATTTGCTCATGTCTTTAGCATCCAAGTAAGCGTGAGCACGTTCATTAAATTTTTAAACTCCTCCATTGTCTTCTCAAACGCTCTAATTCTTAGTTTTGCCCCGACTTGCAAACACAAATTCTTCAACCTCACATTCTTGAAATGACTATGGAAATTAGAGACAACATGCCTTAGACAATAACGATATACCCGTAAAGGAGTTGGAATTCTGGCATACATTCAACTGTCTTTATTATTCCAGGATGACAATCTGAAATAAGGCACACACCTTCTCGTCCTCGAATAATATGTCTGGATATTAATTACAAGAACCAATTCCAAGATGCAAAAGTCTCTTTATCCACGATCGCGTAAGCTAATGGCAACACTCATTGGTTTACATCTAATGTGACAACAATAAGTAACTTGTGCTTGTATTTAGTGTAGAGGTGTGTTCCGTCTACACTAATCACTGGGCGACAGTGCACAAAACCATCGACAGATGGCTTGAAAGCCCAAACTACATACAACAATGTCTTCACTTCACTCTCACTAGATTCAATGTGCTGCCACTCAACCACTGTACCAGGGTTATATTTCTGCAGTGCCTGCATATACTTTGGCAAATAACAACAGGAGGTCTCCTAAGTACCATACACATTTTCATGGGCACGTTTCATCGAATGACATGCTTTATCATATGAAATATTATAACCATACTTGTCTTTAATATTTTGTTGGACATACTTAATACCATAAGATGGATCACACTGTACCATCCCCATTAGACCATCATTAATAAAATTTCTATCTAAATTGGCATAATCCATAGAAACAATATTAATTAAACAACAATGAGGAGGTCCATATTTTGTTATCTTCTACATCGAAAGTTTTTTGTTGAAACTCGCTCTCAATCACCAGCTGCACTGCTGGGAAGACAAGCTGGATATAACAAAAGTTTCAGGGTTATGTTTGCATACAACTTTCCACAAAGTTTGTGTGCTTTCAACAACCTTGAATTCTCGTTTCAGCCAACACACATGGTAATCTTTAACTGCACTTTGCACATATTTTTTATCTGTAAAAATCATTTCTTTACACAACACACCAGTCTCAAAGTCATAAAATTGTACATACGAAGGAATACCAACAGAGTCACCGTATACATCTAGGTAGCTTGATTCGAAGAATGGAATTCCAGAACTAATCCCATAATTACCACTAGGATTGTTATGATTATTTGTTATCAAATGAGTGGGTTGTTGAGCCTCATTTTGATTGTTATACACCCCCTTACATAGCATCATCCGCTCCATCACTGTCAGTATCCTCATCAGATACACTTTCATCAGGTTTAGAATTTAGACGTTCATCTCCTCGAAAAATATCTCCTGCATCAGCATTTTCATTACTAGGTCCACCAGAATCAGCATTTTCTTTACTAGGTCCACCAACATCAGCATTTTCATTACTAGGTCTACCAACATCAACATTTCCATTGTTAGGTCCACCAACATTAACATTTTCATTACTCGGTCCACCTTGTGTAACTGCAGATAGGTCAGGAACCCTACCTCCTCTAAGAAACTCAACATACTGATAATAATCATATTCTATTGAGGTATTTATGTCAACATTCTGAATTATGGGCTCTAACTCGACAAATAAATCAAAAAGCTCAATCTCAACTGATGGATCTATAAAAGACCATAAATTTTATCATTCGTAATAGAAATAATTTCACACATATTGTTATTACAATATTTAGCTGAAACCTTCAACTTCCATTAACTTACATCAACCCCGTCATTGAAATTAATATTTCAGTCAATTTCACAAAATCGTTCTGCGAGAAATACTCCTAGCACCAATTGCATTACAGTCATATCTCACATCGCTCCCAGTTTGCCCCCCAAAATATACGATTATGGTGATCATGGTTGACATAGCATATATATATATATATATATATATTGTAATGATAATACAGTTAAAAATTGAAATCATGTTTAAAATTGCTTATATACGAATATTATATACGGGTATTATTTATACAATTCAACAAATATTATACAGATAAATAATATGGACATTAAAATTTATTTTAGTGATAGGAATTAATTTACATAAAAAAATGAATTACAATGTCTAGAAAAATTAACCCGTACTTAATAGTAACAATTATAACATATTATGATGAAATTAAAATACAACAAATTCTAACAAAAATTAACATACAATATATTATAAAATATAATAAATTTAAGACATATTTGAAAAATGCCGCCGTTCCGCCACTCGAAAATATTGTAAAACTGCCGCCACCCGAAATTATTGCAAAACTGCCGCCGGAAATCAGTGTCGATGTCTCCGCCAATGTATGAATGTTTGTGTGTGTAACTGCCGTGTGTGTGTGTGTGTGTTGTTGGGGGAGAGGGGCTGGATGAGGGTGTATGTTTGTGTGTGTGGGAGGGGTGAGAGTTAGAGAGTAGCCGCGTGTGTGTGTGTATGTGAAAGGGTGTGTGTGTTTGTGATTTGGAAGAGGTATTTATAAGCTGGGGGAGGGTTTTTCGGGTTTCGTTATTATTTTTTTATTTTCATGGTTGCAGGTGCGCCAAAGCATTCACCTTTTTGACTGCTTTTTCAGTCAGTTAACGCCAGTCCTCAGATTCAATGCTGGCGCACCTGCAAGGTGCGCTTGATATGTTTTTGATTCGAAATTCAATTAAAAACAAATCTGGCACACATGTGTGATGCGCCAACATGTTTCCAGGAAAACAAATTGCCATATTGAAGCAATTTACCCGAGGAGATGGGATGTGAGGAGAGAGAGCGGAGGGGTAGGGCCGGACCTGTGCTCCACATGGCCCTAGGCGGTGGCCTAAAAATGGGCCCTTTGACCACCATTCGCCGCCTTTGACCACTAGCTGCCACTAAGGAGTGATCAAGTGAGCAAGATAAAAGTCACGACTCATGATGGGGAAAAGAAGAGGATTTGGTTAAAAGTTATAATTAAATTTCAGTCTCTCGTTTCATCGTGAGAATTATGCATTTGAATAGTCGTGAACTTTTTACTTTTTATATATATATTGAGAAAAATTATGTACACATTTTATGTTAAAATTAATCTTTGCTCTATATACATTTGAAAAGAAGTTAATAAATAAAATTTGTTACATATCTGGTATTATTTTTTTGGAAAAAAATTAGTGTTTCAAAAGTAATGCATTCCTTAATAGGAACATTGGTATTTTGGTTTTCAAATAAATTATTAGAATATTTGACTAGAGTGATATGTAAAATACTGAATATTTAAGATGAAAACAATTGGGCCAAAGGTGTTTGGGCCTTTTTTTGAATTTGAGTATCGTAGGGTGAAAGATGAAAAGAAAAATTGGGTGTTATGGGCTTAAGATGAAAAAAATTGGGTCCAAAAGTGTTTTTTTAATAGGAAGTAAAAGAAAATTTGGATCCTAAAAAATTTGGGCCCTAGGTTGGGGCCTAGCCTCAAGTCCGGCCCTAAGGAGGGGACCACATGAATATATATATAT
This sequence comes from Rehmannia glutinosa, assembly GCA_016081115.2. Taxonomy (NCBI): domain Eukaryota; kingdom Viridiplantae; phylum Streptophyta; class Magnoliopsida; order Lamiales; family Orobanchaceae; genus Rehmannia; species Rehmannia glutinosa. The sequence goes on along the minus strand of CM071933.1, from coordinate 6,629,113 downwards.
AGATGAGTAGACCATATATATGTAGATAGAGAGAGAGAGAGGAGGGGGCATGTGTATATGGGATGAGATCTCCTATTCTTTTTTCCCTATTTCACTTCATATTCTATATATTGGATGAATGACACGTGTACAATTGTAACATCCTCATGTACACGTGTCATTCATCCAGTATTATATACGAGAGAGGAGAGGAGAAAGAGAGGGAGACCGTATGTGTATAGAGACGAGAGAGGTGCATGTGTGTTTGGATTTGGTAATGAGGCTTCGTCTCACGTGTTTAGATTAATGTGAGACCTAAATTCGTGAAGTTTTTGCCATTTAATTATAGAATCATAAATTAAATTAAATACATCTGTAAAAGTACAAATTCCAAATAACCGCATGTATATAACTAAATATCAAGTTTAAAGTTTTTAATGATGAAAATCAATTTTACCTGGTTTTTGACTGTTTTAACTAGGTTCCGGTTATTTATAAGTGATAATTGCGAAAACTACCCCTTAAGTTTAGCCTAATTATAAAACATTTTATTATATTTCATTACAAAAGATTTGTATTTACCTAATAAATTACCCCTATGTGGTATAACGTTTCAAATCAAAACAAATTTTGAAGGATGTATTTACAATTTTAAAAAATAATAATTGTGTTTTTTTGTATTTAAGCTGAGTAGTTTATAGAATTGACCCTATTTATTATCAAACGGATCAAACTGATAACTGATTTTTGATTAAACCGGGATCCGGTCCAACTTGGAAAGCACAAATTGCACCAAAAATTGGGTAATCAGCCTCATGATTCCTTCAATTTTCATATTTTCTGTTTTTTTTAAAGTGGATCGAGAATAATAGATACAGTCTGATCATTGATGACCAGAACATGCTATAATTAAATCAAAAGTATAATTAGGCTAAATACTCAAGACTCCAGACCCTTCATTCGTAGCCCTTACTAGGAAATGGTAGGTGTATAATTATTGTTATTTGCTAGCCTGTTCATATATAATATAAAAGACTTTACCGATAAAAAAAAACAAAAATAAAAGACTTCTGTCAGATTGGTTGGGATTGATCTATCAAAATCATCGTGCAAATTTTGTCTAAAGATAAGGAAAACGATAGCAATTATTTAAATATATGTTGATGTATCTATTTATGTTTTAATTGTTTCATTATCTAGATTATTGTACGTCATCATATTGTTTTCGTGATGACTAATTTTTATTTTTTTTTTACCAGAACCACGTGATACATGAGATGTTTTAAACAAGATTTAAATTAAAGTGCGAGAATTGAGGTTATTTAAAAACCAGGGAAAAATGCAAAACTGGTCCTGTAACTTTACCTAGTTAATAATTTTGGTCCCGGTTCGATTTGAATTTTGCAAATATAGTCCTATAACTTTAAAATAATCGCAATATTGGTCCTCAATTGACCGAAATTACAAATTCTGGTCACAAAAGGTCACGTGATTGGCACATGGCCCGCTATGAGGATGACTTGGACCCATTATGAGCAAAATTGGTCCTATAACTTAATTTCATTCTTAAAAAAAAAAAAACCAAAATCAATCAAACAATTGGTCCTATATTTCTTTACACCGAGAAATGATTCTCGATCACGAGAAACAAAAAAAAAGGCACAATGTAAAATTGAATTCAAAAATGGCTGAAAAACATGTAAAAATATTTGTCATGAATAAATGGTTAAAAATCCTGCGGACTCATATGCATGGCCGCTCCTTTCATAAGGCTAACGAGTCGATCGACTCGGGTCCAAAAAATATATGAAATTTAGGGGCTCAAATTTTTTGTGCGCCTTTTGTATATAGTATATATATAAAATAATTAAAATATTTCCAATAGTAAATTTAGCCTAGTGGTTGAATGATTGTCACTCTTGAAACATCAGTTCACAAGTAACCGATGTATAAAGAAAGTAATTACATGGGTTCTTGTTGTTTTAACAATGTAAATAGTTAGATTTATTGTCAGATTTACATCGGTTGTTTGGTTAACCGATTTAAAAGGTTCATTTTGTTGTACGATTTACATCTGTTGTTTGAATAACCGATGTAAAAATCTAACCCTTGTTACATCGGTTGCATGCCCGATGTAAAAAAGTCCATCTATTCAACAACGCCGGCTTATACATCGGTTTGAAAACTGATGTAGAAAAGCCCAGAACCGATGTTAAACAACTATTTTTGTAGTAGTCATGGTCATGCCGTTTCTCGCACAAAATTGCATAAATCCCAAACTGACGCGGTCTTTGGCGCAGTGCTGGAACAAATTTTTGCTTCAAATTCAAGATAGAGCATTTTATTGAGAATACTTTAAATCAAGCATAAAACTGACTCATTAATTTTCTAGATTATATATACATTAATAGGCCACCATATGCAAATAAATAATTCACTAATCCAGATTATATATACATTAATAGGGTTTATTTATAAAGTAAAGACTCTCTAATATTGACGTTGTTCTTGTAGACAATCAATTAGTGTATTATCGAGGGAGCACTGTCGCACCAATGCTAAAATTCCTACATATGACAGACCAATCTTTTCTTGAATTTGTGTGGTAGAAATTCCCAAGCTTAATAAAGCCCATGTATTTTATCTGAGACGAGTATCTTTTTGCCTTAGCCTGAGTGTGTATTCATGCAATAGAGTAACGTAAATCACATCTTTCCATACAATGTTGTATATCTTTACAAGATAAGTTAATATACCATGTTGTTAGGAGCATGTCTCTCATAGGACCGTCTTACGGTAAGACAGATTTCATTATCCGGATTCAGATCCGGTACTCCCTCTTTCACGTATTTTCCGCCTATGTTCTCTCTCTCTCTCTCTCTCTCTCTCTCCTCTCTCTCTCTCCCCCTCTTCCTTGTTTTTCTCCCTTCTCCCGTTTTTTCTCACTTTCTCCCCCCACACTTTCTCCTTCTTTTCCTCAAACACAAAATTAAGACATGCGTCTTTAGAAGATGGAAAGATTCGAGACTGAAAGTATAACTTATAATACTCTTGTTTCTCCAAAATTGAAGTTTTTCTTGACATTTCCTTTGATCGAGGATTTCCAATTAGATTCATGGCTTTTGTTCAAATTAAAAAGTCTTTCTTTGAATATTCATTTATTAGGTGTGCAGGATTTATTTATGTTTGTTTATTGCTTTCAATTACTGGGTTTAATAAGATTCTTTTGACTTGATATATCTTATCAGTTGGGGTTCTTTGGGAAACAAAAGAAGATGCATAATACTTTAGAAATTAGGTTGTGGAATGATACACACATGATAATTTTAAATTACTAACTCGATGAATGATACTTTCATATAATTATTGATACTTTTCATATTATATATGATACTTTTCAATAACAAAATGAATATTTATGAAAATGACAAACTGATACTTTTAAGGAAAAGTATGATACTTTTAAGGCGATGTGTGATACTTTGAAGGTAATTTATGATACTATTAAGATAATTTCTGATACTTTCAAGTATCAAAGTTCACATATTTGTACACAAATTTTTTATTATAAACTGATACTATTAAGACAATTTATGATACCTTTAAGTCAATTTCTGATACTAATTTAAGAATCAAATATCTAACATGCAGAGTACAACTATCAAAATGACCGGGCGGGGCCAGTCGACTCAACCAAGCGGGCCAATGAGTGGAAATGGGCCAGGTCGGGCCAAATTTTGGCCAGGCTTCTGATTTTCGAGCCCAGCGCACCACATGCCATTGGGCTAACGGGCCAAATTGACACGAATTTTCAAAATATTAAAGAAGAAAATAAATAACATTCTTTAGCTGATTTAAATGAAAATTAGGCGATATTCGAATTGTAAGGAATATTATCTAATAATAATCCTTAATGTCATCAAATCTAAAATCATAGCAATGGGAATTCACAAATTTTTAATAATCAATATTCAACACCATCACAAATGGGAGAAAGATTTGCAGTTAGAGAATTAATAATTAGGGTAAATCTCACTTTGCCCCCTTATACTCTACTTAATTATCACATTGCCCCCTTGTACTCTCAATTGTATCACTTTATCCCCTTATACTCTTAATTAGTATCACTTTACTCCCTTATCTTTTTAAAATATTATTTTATGCTCATATACTCAAACAAATGACCATTTTATCCTTACATATTACAGTATAACCTCGATACATTAATATTCGAGTAATTAATAACCTCGTTTAAATAATACTTTTTGTCGATCTCGACTTGGGGACAATAAGCAAAATTGATAATTCGCTAATTTAATATCCCGCTTAATTAATAAATATTTACAGTCCCAAGGTTATTAATTTATAGAGTTTAACTGTAGTTTTCTTAAAATAACAAATAACCGCATGTATATAACTTATAATTATTTGCTAAATTAATTTTCACAACTTGATTAATTAATGCTTAATATTAAATCTATTATATTATACATTTAGTTGCTAATTATTTAACTTTAATATAGTCCCTATTAAATTAATATATAATAGATTATTTCTCTTAGCTAATACATTTATACTTTTAACTTATTATTCATCATAACCTTAAAATTATATAATATATTACAAATTTATTAAATGTGTGAAATATTATTAGTAATTTTTAAATTATTGATTCAATAATCATAAATAAAAACTATGTTAAATAGAAAAAAAGTTATTTTAGTGATTAATTTTTTGAATACAAATTATTATTTTGCGATATAATACATAATTTTTAGATTTATTATTAAAAAATAGATGAATATATTAGTTTGAATAAAATAACCTACAATATAGTTATTTAGTAGGAACTATCTTAATTTTAATAAATAGCAAATAAGTTTTCCAATGGTTAAATTAAAATAATAGTAGGGATAATTGGGTCATTTAATAAATGAATTGGATGATTAAATGATATTTTAATTGTATAAGGGGGTAAAATGATACAAATTGGTAGTACAAAGGGGTAAAATAATACAATTGAGAGTATAAGGGGGTTAAGTGATATTTAACGAGAGTATAGGAGGTAAAGTGAGATTTACCTAAATAATTACTCATAACTCACCAATCTTGCATGTGTACAGTAGCATTATTCAATAAACATGATCAATATTTTATATATAAATATTTAAGTATTACTTTTGTCTTATGTTTTCTTATATAGTTCAGATATGATCTATGTGTTTTTCTCTTTTTAATTAATCATTCTTTTGTCTAAAAATTGGAGGTGTATGGATGGATATGAAATTGCATTGCAGCTTGCAGGTTATGCAATTGTAAGGAGCATGTATTAGTTCAAAGACAAAAAAGATTGGTTTAATTGCACTTTGCAGTGAAATGAGATATTGTTGGTATACATGAATATATACATGAAAATCATTTATCATCATCCAAAGTCAGACCCAACCCTTAAAAATTTGCACCTTTTTTTAATTACATCTATATTTATTTTTTTTAAATAATAAATATTACCTGGCCTGTTCAGCCGAAAAATTTGAGCTTTTATGGCCCAAGCCCATATAGCACGTCGGGCTTATCATGCCGGGCCATTTAGGCCCGGGATTTTTGGGCCTGTAAAATTGAAGCCCAAGCCCACCTTAAAACTGGGTAGGACGGACCGGGCTAAATTTGACAGCTCTAATGCAGAGTGATATAACAAATATGTTCAATGTTGAATAAAGTGACATAAAACTGATACCTTTAAGGCAAATTGTGATACTTTTAAGACAAATTCTGGTACATTCAAGCGTCAATGTTCACATATTTTTACACAAAATTTTTATCACAAATTGATACTTTTAAGGCAATTAATGATACATTTAAGGCAATTTTTGATGCTCTACGCATCAAACATCTAACATGCAAAATGATATAACATATATTCAATGTTGAATACATTGACATAAAACTGATACTTTTAAGGCAAAATTCTGATACTTTAAAGGTAATTTTGGATACTTTCAAGTATCAATATTCACAGATTTGTCACAAACTTCATACAAACTAATACTTTTAAGTCAATTTATGATACTTTTAAGGCGATTTTTGATACATCAAGCATCAAAGATCTAACATGCAGTGTGATATAATATTGAAATACAGTGACATAAAACATATACTTTTAAGGCAATTATTGATACTTTTAACGCAAATCCTGATACTTTCAAGAATCAATGTTCACAGATTTGTACACAAATTTTATTACGAATTGATACTTTATTACAAACTGATATAGTACTTCAGAAGTGACAAAATGAGTAAAAAAATGAACGACAAACATACAAAGCAAGAAGATGTGAGAGAAACGAGAAGAAGTTTTATCGGTGACAGAAAAGAATTGAGAAGAAGAACAAAAGAAGAAGAAGAAGAAGAAGAGCAGCAACATCAGTAGCATCATCAGAAGAAGAAGAAGAGGAGGGAGAAGAACTACAACAACAAAATCAGAAGAAGAAGAAGAAGAAGAGGAGGAGGTAAAAAAAGGGGAAAAGGAAAAGAAGAAGAATACACGCTAGTTTAAAACCAAAAAAGAAAAAGAAAATTTTAAAAAAAAATGAATTTGGGCGGGTATTGGAAATGGGTCGGGTAAACAGAATCCGTCTTATGGATTTAGACCCGCAAGACGGTCTTATAGAAGTTTTTGCCAATTTTTTGAAAATGATATCATGTCTTATCTTATAGAATAAATCAAGGATTTGCAAGCCAAAATCCAATCACCAAAAAAATCTGCACAGGGCAAGTCCACATAAGGAAATAAATAAAATACAGATCAACTTAAAAAAGTATTGTCCAGTTTTCATTATTAATTATTTTAAGGCTATGGATCGGATCGCACAAGATCCTAACAATTATTTTAAAACCTTTTAATAATGGGATGGTGTGGTATATAATTGTAAACTCTATGGGCTAGTTTGGCAAAATTGATGGGATTATATAAGTAATACTGGATATGTGATGATTTGATAATTTATCACTATCCTTTTTACTGATCTGTTTGTTTGGGATGTTGGATTCTTTTTTTATTGGATCCTTTATATTTGGTCAATATTGGTATTTGACAACATTGATAATAAGTGATAACAATGGAAAATACCATTTTGCCCTCTGCTTTAAAGAACCCAAAAAAACTCTATTCCTATTATCAGATTTACTCTTCTTCCCTGTACAACCCTAAACTCAAAAATTGTGGGTTCCAATTCGAGAAGGAAGAGGACCGCCTGCTTCCCCCACAACCCAGTCCCATTTTCATACATTGGAGCGAAGAAGAACAGCAGACGGGCAACAGGAAATCTTGTGGAATTATCAGATTTACTCTTCTTCCCTGTACAACCCTAAACTCAAAAATTGTGGGTTCCAATTCGAGAAGGAAGAGGACCGCCTGCTTCCCCCACAACCCAATCCCATTTTCATACATTGGAGCGAAGAAGAACAGCGGACGGGCAACAGGAAATCTTGTGGAATTATCAGATTTACTCTTCTTCCCTGTACAACCCTAAACTCAAAAATTGTGGGTTCCAATTCGAGAAGGAAGAGGACCGCCTGCTTCCCCCACAACCCAATCCCATTTTCATACATTGGAGCGAAGAAGAACAGCGGACGGGCAACAGGAAATCTTGTGGAATTTCATAGTAAGGTAATATTTGTTACTCAACCCCAATTAATTTAATTTTTTTTGGGACAAAGAGTTAAAATTAAGATTATGAGGAGAAGAAGAGCCATGTAGAACTCCCTAGCTTGTTGCATATAGAAAGCATTAAAACCCATCATGATAATAGTTCGATTTTTAAACATCCACAAAGAATTGAAATTTTATGACTTTTTTCCGATTCGAATTTTGTGGCTTCATTTGTCTCATATTTAATATAGAAATGGTAGGTTCTATATGTGCAATATAGAAGTTGTAATTAGAGATTTTGGTTTGCAATTGTTCAAAAAACACAAAATCATTTGTGGATGGTTCGCTATTTTGGAATAGCAACTAGGCTTTTTTCACAACTAGAATATCTTAATTGCGTAACTTCTTCTATTGTTACTCCTCAATTAATTTATTTGACTTAATGTTGTTTTTGTGTTTTTCAAAAGGCACGACTAATAAGATGAGCAACTCCAACAGTGAACCTTTTTCTACGGGCAGCAATTCAAGTTTCAGGGGACGGAGCAACAATGTGGATACTAATATTGTGTGCTATTGCGGCATTGCACTGAGGGTGCAAACTTCATGGACGAAAGCTAACCCTGGCAGGCGTTTCATGTTGTGTCCTAATAGAGGCGTAAGTCTTATTAACTACATTAATGCAAGTTTGATATGTGTATGATCTCTTTACATGTATATATAACTTTAAATCGCACATTGGTAATGCAGGCCAATAAGTGTGGATACTTTGTTTGGCATGATCCACAGTTGAACGATCGGTCCGCCGATATAATTGCGGGTTTAGCGGCTAAATTGAAAACTACAAAGGACAAATTAGCACAGACAGAAGAAAAATGTCGTCATCTTCTAAAGTGTGCTATTTCGTCATGGTGTCTAACAATCATCCTTCTACTAATTGGATGGTTGTTGTACGGTTAATCTAAAATGGTACGCTTTATTTTGGAACTTGTCGCATTTTGGACTGAATCACATGCTTAAGTTGGAGAGTCATTAATTTGTTAGAATTGGTTTGTATTTGTAAAATCTGGTGCTATTAGATTTATATGTAATTTTAGTCTCTTTTATGTATTTTAATTAAGTGTTTCCAACTCATATTAATCATATGTCTAGCCTCTTTTATGTACGATTAATGATACGTATTTTATGTATTTTAATTAAGTGTTTGCAACTGTCTTGAGAGTACTTGTTAAGAGAGTTTCTACATAGTCATTGAATGAGCTATTTGTAATTAATAGCACAACCACTTCCACACTCTTTCTCTTGCACAAGTAAATCCAATTAGGATTTTGTCATTTATTACTTCAAAATACATTTTTTGGTTGCTAGATGTTATCTCAATGTCAACTTTACATACAATCAATCATTGTTTTGAAGGGCTCAAAAAAAATCAGATTTCTAATTTATTAGTGATCATGTCAAGTTATAGGTAATGAAAGGTGGGTTGTTGAGTAGGCAAATCAACATTAATACACTATTTTGTTTTATAAATTCACACCCTTAAAAACAATCAACTGTAAGACATAGAAAATATCCAAAAATTTCAGTCTTAGTTTAGTTTAGGAAGTAGCAATCTAAAAATTCAGACGAAACCACAGTCTGTCTAAAGGTAAAATGGCGCCAATGTACGGTCTCATTCAAGCTGACTATATCTATGATCTTGAATGGGCTGAAAAAGCCGACAAGATTTTTGTTGAGATGTTGCTCGGAGAACATGCAGCCGGAAATTGGTCTCCTTATGGAAACAATGAGATTGCAATCACCATTGCCATGAAAGAGGTTAACAAACAGTTGGGAAAAGAGTTCAACTTGGATTACTGTATGGCCCGGTGCAACGTGCTTGCTAAGCGCCATCGTGTTTTCTCATGGCTGATTCGGAAACATGGAGTTAGATATGATCCCGTGAGCAACCGGATATATTCCCTTGATCGCATTTGGGACGAAATGGTGGAGGTTAATTCTTTACATATGCATTTTTTAAGAATGCCTGAAAGCTGATGTTATGTTGGGTATTTTTTCTTTATAACTTTTTTTGACAGCTTGTCTAATATTTTGGTTTGTTTTGCTCTTTTGCATGTATCTCTAGTGGGATGACTTTAGCCTGGCATACCAATACTATGGAGATCCTGAATGGCCGGCGTTATACCAATTGTTCAACACCGATGACGCGCCGTATAAATTCAACAACATCGATGCTGTGGATGTATCGTCTGACGAAGGTGATGAGAAGGAAGTTATAGAAATTGCCGATGACAGTTTGTCCAAAGATAAAACAGATGGTGGAAAGTTGCCAAAAACCTCTCCCATTCGTGAACCAACGAAAGTGCGTTATGGTTCATTTAACAACTTGGATCGAGATTTGTATCATCTTTTGGAGCAGTACCCATACTCAGATTCTGGTTCGTCTGAACCATCGGTGAATCAGCCATTGCCTCAATCGTCCTCTAAAAAACTGTCTGTCAAGCCCTTGGCCAAGAACCCTACCAGACGTCCACGCATGCCTCGCATGCCCCCTCCATCATCGGCTAAAAGTATTGAAACCATTGGTTCTACTTTCCCATGACCGGGTTGAGAGATTACGGAGTTGAATGACTAAGTAGTAGTGTTATTTCCCCTTAAATTCCTACCAGTGTTTTTGTATTAGTATTATGAACCTGTTATTCAAGTAATGTTATTCACAAACAGGCGTTTTGTTCACTACGTTATGAAACAACTACCCGGCTGTATTTATGTTTGTTGTTGCCATGTTTTATAATATATTTCATGTTATTGTGTGTTTATATTGTCTAAAATGTACTCTGCATTAATTCCATTACAGAAAGGGTTATGTTTGGAAGTTGGCAATGGCTGTTTTGTGTGCTCTCATTCGAACTGTGTGGATTGCTAGGTCTCTTCGGTTTCAGTAGTTATCCTTGGTTTTCTTCTCTTTTGATCTTTGTTACTAGTTCAGCTTTTTTGTGGTTCTTGTGGCTCGAGCATTGAAGGAAGACTTAGCTATTTTTGGGACTGGGTTGTAATACCTGAGTCCACTTGATAGCTTGGACTTATCTTGTTCTTAGGTTTTGCTTTTGTAGTTGTAGTGGCTGTTTATTTCCTTTTTTTCTGATAATTTTGTTTGTATTTTGAATCTTGCAAACTGAGGCTAGATGCCTCTTATCTTAGTTGAGTTCTGTTTTTTTTTAGTTTTTCTCTGTAATGGAGATCTGCTCCCTTTCCTTTGGTTAGCCATTTTGCTCCAAATGGAATACTGGGTCATTTGGCCCACGAATTGTAAGTTGTTTTTGAGCTGTGGTTATATATATATCATTCTACTGTTTCGAAATAAAAAAATAAAAAGTGTATTTCACGCTGTTACAGGATATTTTACATTGATTGAGCATTATTGTCTAAATCCTTTCTCATCGTTGATTATAACCTAAACAAGAGCAAGAAGACACAAACACAACATCCTTTGTCACAAGCCAATAAAACCAAATTGATATAGAGTCAAATTACACAATATAAGAAACTGGCATTACAAAATACAAACATATTGTCCAGTACATTTCAACATTTTTGTAAAGATCACAGTAAAACCCAGATATCACATCATCCTCGAATGGAACTTCTAAAGCTACGTGGTTCGCTGTTAGTGGTATGTTCATTGGAGCAGCTTGAACCTGTTCGGAATGGTCATCAAACTCAATGTTCGCTACTTGCCTCAATAAGCATTAAATCATTACTCCATTGGAGTAGCTTGAACCTGTTCATACCAAATGCAGGAACTAATAATTCAGTGAGCATTAAATCATTACACAAATGAGAGCCACGATAAAGTTGAATATTCATAAGTTCCTCCCCAGAATACGTAAAATTAGCCTAATTATTCTACATAATCCAAAATAAGAACACATCAAAACAAAGTGTTTAATCACTTAAATTACATGAACCCCCTACAACTTGAATAGTGCATTTGCGCCTTTAGCTTAATTATCGTCTATTAGATAACATATACGCTACAAGCGACCTTCAAGTATCATCAAAATACAAACAGCAACTAATTCCACTAGATCTGATACAAAAATATAGGTGTTTGTTGCAGTCAAAATAAGTTCATTATTTGCCACATATCATCACAACCGTCCCTCAAGAATCATCTTCACCATCACCTTGTCTTCATCGTTAAGTGTGAAAAAGTAGTCCAATTCCTTTGTTTTCGTGCACAACTTCGTTCCTACTGCAATCTTGTCTTCATTCGTTAAGAAATTCATTTTTTGCAAGGCATCGTTTATGGCCCTGCGTGCAGAAACAGCGCCTAGTTCAGCCCCAAGACGGTTGGCAAGATCACCAAGACGGGCATCAGTTTTTTCTCAAAACGACGCAAACAAGTCGATGAATCTTGCATCAACATCATCATCCCGAACCCTCTTTTTCTTTTTATTTTTGGATCTTTCACTTGAACAATTGCCCGGATGGAATGTGGATGTTGTGTCCGGCTGCGCACTAGGATCAACCATTTCAGGTGTCTTTTCACGTGGCCTTTGTTGCTGAGACGGCGGCACCAAGACCTCTTGTATCACTTCGTGAAAAGTCTGTGCATTTTCACCCGTTGCCCTATCCTTACCAAAAATTTCTCTCCAATGTTTGAAATAAGGCCATGCTTTGTACCGCATCCCCTTAGCATTCCCGTCCGTTTGTTTAACAGACATTTATAAATAAAACATAATATTCAATACTAAAAAGAAAGCTCAACTGATTTTAAACGAGACCAAAATACCTTAACATAGTCATTCCATTGTTCATCTTTCTCAACTGTGATCATGTTTGTATCTTCATTCCAACCGAACCCCGATGTTCTCATCATTGTACTCAACGATCCATAATCTTTTTTCCAGACATGAATCTTTGAGTTAATATGTGGTGTTGCTCGGAGATCAGTGTTTGGGAATGCCTTGATCATGGCAGTCTCGAGTATCGCTTGATATCCCGACTTGAATCCGTTATCTGCTTTCCAACCATTAACAACGGACTCCTTAAGGGAGTTAATGAGAACCATGTCTTCTTGAGCAGTCCACGATCGTCGACTACATGAGCCTTTTCGTGGCTGATCATTCCCTTTAGAAACACTAGCCGAAGATTCCAGACAGCTAATAAGTTGACTGACACATCTCCTTTCCTGTTCCTATACCTTGCTTTCTCAGTCAAGGGCACTCGGACTTCTATATATGTCCCATCTAGTGCTCCTAAGCAACCCTAAGCATTAAAATAAATGAGCTCATTGTCAGTCAAAAGACAGCATGTATTATTTATAAGGTTTACAAGAACCCACTGAATTATACACATATTACTAAAAAGTTTATGTTCAGAATTTATCTTGAACCACTTCCACCTAAAGTCTGTGCAGTCAGGCCCAACCGGGTCAGGTGTAACCAATAGGATGCTATGGAGCCTAAGGACTGCATGTAGAACACGATTGAAGTGATGGCTAATGGTGTACCCTGAACGTTTAAAGTCAAACTTGACTACGCAGTTCTTTTTGTGGTGTGCAAGCACCGACAAGAAGATTGCGACCTGCTCACTAATTTGAACCTGCCTTGTACGAACAAGCCCCCCAACATTTTCAAGAAGAAAGCATAATCTTGAAAAGGAATTTCTATCCATTCGAAGTTGTTTAATGCAATCATGATCGCTAACATTAACGAGATCATGCATGTGTTCAAGTTGTTTGTTTATTTTTGCAGTCATTCGATACGGAGCACGTCTCAATCTGGGGCCGTCGGCGGCATTTACGGGCCGACATATATAGTGCTTCTCATAGTAATAAATGAAAAATAAAAAGGTTGTAATTATTGAAACAACCTCCGAAACAATAACAAATGATAAATCGCATCTTGGAATCCATCGCTGTATTAAAATGAGATTTTGAGATAAATTGTTGGTGAGTAGTCAAAATGGATACAGAGTCAGCAAATTGAATATAGCACGTTTCAAAATGAATATAGAGTCATCTCCGTAATACATTTTTCTGAGTACGTAAATACCAAAGTAACAGAATCAAGAAATTTATATGCATTTGGAAACACAAAACTCTAAACAACACATACGTACCCTCTGTCAGAGGAGCTTAATTTCTACAAAATCTCTGAAATAAACCTTCAACAAAATGAACTAGGTTTAGAGGAGCTTAATTTCTACAACAACAACATAGATTTAAAAGATTTACTATTTTTGGAATGAAATAAAAAATGAAATAAAAATTGTATATGAAATAAAAAATCAAAATCACAATGCAGCCCCTGTTTTATCCCAAAATCAAGAAAAAATGTATCAACTAGATTAAAGATTAAACCTTTTTTACGAAATTACTGAATCATTTCATCTTAGTAATCCTTTTTTACCTTGGATCGATCGATTTGAATAGCAGTGTGTAAAACCAAAAATCAAAAAAAAAAAAAAAACATGGGCTGACGGGATTTCGATCGTACCTGCGTGAGATTGAATGGCCGAATGTGGGAGGTGGAATGGCTAGGGTTTGAAGTCTTCCAAATGAAGTCTGAATCAAGAAAAAAAATGTAAACTAGGTTAAAGATTCAACCTCAATCAGCGAAATTACTGAATCATTTCATCTTAGTAATCCATTTTTACCTTGGAACAATCGATTTGAATACCATTTTGTAAAACCAAAAATCAGAAAAAAAAACAAAAAAAGCGAAGACAGGAATTCGATCTTACCTCGTGAGATTGACTGCCGAATGTGAGAGGATGAAATGCACACTAGGGTTTGAAGTCTCACAAAGTGAAGTCAGATGAGTTAATGGCAACCTTTGTAATTTGAGTGACATTTAGGGGCGAAAAGGGTATAATAAAATGACTTTGCAGGGCATAAAAGTCATTTTATCTTGTGGGAGAAGGCTTGACTAAATAATACCACCTAAGAGGTGGGATCCAGAATCAATTGAAATTGGGAATATTTCATGGGCCCATCCATTCCAACCGGGCCCTTATCATTAACGCCAAATGAGTTGAAATGGGCTGATAATGATAATATCAGCCCTTATCATTAACCGCAAACACGCCCTATCTGTACAACTCATCCTTTTATTTTAGTCTTTCAGTTGCTCCAATAATTTCATTATTAATTATTAGTGGATCTTTTTTTTTTTTTTTTGAGAACATTAGTGGATCTTTAGTTTTGTTAAATTTGCTGCCATTTTCTGTCTACGATCAAATGAAGAGACGAGAACTAGTACCGGGGACGTGCCTAGCAATTTTTCGATCCGAGTTAAACTTTAGATTGGGCCCCCATATTTTACAAATTTAAAGACAACATAATAAACTTTGTATAATGTACAATATTAGTTAAAATAAAATGATAACTATGTTCAAAGTAATTATTTAAATACAGCTCACCTCATAGTTTTGCCGACAAAAGTATTGTTTAAGTCTTTATAATCATGTATCTCAATTATTCATTTCTCAATTTATAACATAGTTAACTTATTCAATATTTCTTGTGATATGGTTGATCGAAGAAAGGTTTTAAGAGATATTTACGAAACTCCGCCTAAGGTTTGGGGCTAATTACAAAAAATCCAAAGGTTTTGAAAATTACAAATGGGTTTTTTTTTTCTTTTTTGCATTTATCATATATATATATATATATATATATATGTATACATATAAAATATTTAGGACCCCTAAATTTTATATTTATTTTGGGAATGAGTCCTTTGACTCAATGGCCTCAAGCAAGGCATGGCCATGACTAGTACTGTACATGAACCGTGTATTTTTGTCTGCCTTAGCTTTTTTGCATTTATATATGATGGCTGGAGTAAGTTTCAATTTTGTGAGCATATCTGTTAAAACGGGATGGCAGAGCAGGCCAGCCCACGTGCCGGAAAAGTCCACCAGTTGGCGGGTTGGGCCGGGCTAGAAATATCTTGGCCCAATCCAACCCACCATTGGCTAGGCGGGCCAGCGGGCCCAAAAATAAAACAATTTTAAAAAAAAGATTACTTTTTTTTCTATATTATGTATATATTTTAATGATTTAATTTACCAAATAATCTAATAATTAAAGTATTTAATTCAATAAACTCAAGTGATAAAGTCCATGAGAAATTCCAAATCATAAAGTTCAAATTATAATCAAATCAAAAATACTACAAAAACAAACTTAATAAGTTAAATATAATAATTGATGATATACATATTTAAAAGAATATTTCACACTTTTATAAATGATAAAAACATAAAATATATATCAATTCTACTATTTTTTTCTTCTTCTTCTTCTTTTACTTTTATTTGTCTTGGAGGGCTAGCAGGCCCAGCCCCGCCCCGCCAGCCCTCGGCCCGTGGCGGACTAGTCTATTTAGGCCCGCCTCCTTGTGGCCGGGCTACTAAATACCTAAACCGTCCCCTATCTTAGATGGGACGGGGGCGGATCAGCCCGATGGACCTATCCCTTTTTGGCGGCTCTATTTGCCAGGGAAATTTGAAAAAGTTCCACATAAATGATATATCGTGAAAAGGTAAACCATTTTCCTTTTTTTCAATTAATTAATGTATAGATACAATTAAACAATATCCCCAAAAGAAAGGGAAAAAAGTAAGAATATTTGAAAGCAAACTTAATATCTTGAATAATAAAAAAGTTTAAACAAATATATTTTTATAATGTACAATAACTAAAATTACGTCTTTTACTTCTCTATCCCTAGCAGCTTTTGCTCCAACATCTATGTTGCTCATTCCGTGGACAAAAATATAATGGAAATATTATCACAAATTTCAAACTAATTGAATTGTGTGAGAAGTGGTAGGAATTATTAGCTATAGCCCTGAGAGATCTGCTTGTGTTTAAAAATTCAGATACAAATCTCCTCTCAACTTAAAATAAATTGTTATACTGTATATATACTCTATAAAAAAATGAATCAATTATTATTCTTATTATTTATACAATTGAATAAAATAATTAATATAATGTAATAGTAATATTAATAACATTAACATATATGACAATTTTAGTGGAACTCAAGCTTATTTAAAAGGATTTTGAGCTTTGATAATTCAAAATTAGAGGTGTGCACAGTACGGGACAGTTCGGGGATTTGGAAATCTCCAGAACCGTCCCGAAGTTCGGAGATTCTGAAAATAAATCTCCAGAACCGAACCATAAAAAAAAATCTTCGTCCCAAACCGTACCGAACTTTCGGTACGGTTCGGGACATAGATTCGGTTCTAACGAGAAGGGACAATACGGCTCGGTTCGGGACGGAGATTCGGAGATTAGCCATAAATAAAACATACAAATTTGAAAAAAAAAAGTAAAAAAAATAAATATAAAAATCACCAAACGGATATACTTCTAGAGTTCTAGTCTCTTTTTAGAAAAGTCTCAAAATAAAAACTAAAACTATAGTAGGTAACACAATCCAAAATTCTAAACTTAATAACCTCTATAATGCAATAATAGTATATTATTTGATCAATTGTCCTTCTATTGATATAGAACAAATATAATTAACTAATAATTTTTATAAATTAACATGAAATAAAAACTTGTATAAATTTATAATCTCAATGTCCCATACTTAAAAACTTAACATAATCAATAAAATTATATTTATAATTTTATGTGTGGTAAAAAATTTAAATATGATCTTTTTTTATATTGTTATAATATGGTACTATTACTTGTTTCTCTTTTAAGTGCAATTTACTAATCATCTAACTAATTTCAATTTCAAATGATTTACTCTATTATTAATATCAAAGTTTTTAAAATTCATAATAGTTGCAGTATTATGGTTTTTTCAGAAATATGCTTTATAATCAATTTAATTTCAAATAGTTTGTAGTTAATTCAATATCAAAATAAAAACAACATAGAAATAATGTATATGTATTTATATAAAATCTTTAAAATCGGTTCTAACTTTGGGTCCTCGGTTTGGAGTGCTTCGGTACGGGTATTTGAAAAATCTCCAGAACCGTACCATAAATATTTCCGGTACGGTACGGTTCGGGGAAAGTCAAAAAGTCAACGGATATTTTCAGTTCGGAGATCTTTCGGTCCGGATATCGGTTCGGTTTCGGTAATCTCCAAGTCCCGTGCATAGCCCTATTCAAAATATAAGACTAGACCATTGAATGAGTCTTGAATTAAATTGGATTGATGGTGGTCCGACAATAATATTTTAATATAATAAAAAAATATTAAGACTAAATAATAATACTAGTTATAATATTACTAATATTAACATAAAAGATGATTAAAAAAAACAAAAATGTTCATTATTTTCTTCACATGTGAAAAAGGATGAGGGCCTCCTCAAAAAAAAAAAAAAAAAAAGGATGAGGGCGATTTTCCAACAAATGTGACGTTTCGTATATTTATAAGTTGAATTTTCAAATTGACAGCCAAACAACGCTAAGGAATTTGATTATTTTAATTTCATATTTAACTAATCATGATTAAGAACAAACAATAAGCTAAACCCGTGTCTGCTAAACAAATTGAGAACCTAATAATAGTACTCAAACGCCAGATAAAATATTTAACGATTTTTGAAATTATATATTCAGGCCCCTTGTTCAGTTGTTTGACGTTTTTGTCCTTTCCCACAACAATTTTAACAATAAGATCCCATCTTGCTGGATAAAAGTTTTACAACAATGTTTCTTGAAGATGGCATTCACATTTACAAGTCTACAAGAAAATAAAAGAAAAAAAGGGATTAACTGTGATTGGTTGTGCTTTCATTTCATTCACTTTCATTTTATGAGAGAATAATAGTGAATTTTGTTTTTTTAAAAGTGAAAGCTGGATGTGTAGAGAAAAAATAATGACTGTGTTGATGTGATGGGTAATCTTTTAGAGATGTTGATTGTTTATGAAAAATTTGGTGAAAAAAATAGTGTAAAATATAATGCAATAAAATTGAATAAAAATGAAAATTTGATTAAAAAATATGCAATAAGGATCTCATTTTATATACCTTTTCTTATCAAAATTATGAGAAAAATAATAAAAACAGTGATAAATTAAAGAAATTATCGGAATTCTTTATATGAATAGGGGAGAAATAAATAGTATAAGTGGGTATTGGGAAGTGTGAGAGAAAAAAAATAAGTTAATTTTGGAGAATGATGAGATTTTCTATGAAAATTTGCCATTTCTTCCACAAACAATCACACTTCCAACCAATGTTGTAAAAAGCGCTAGGCGCTCGCTAGGCGGAAGACTGGGGCCTAGCGCCTAGGCGGGGTTAGGCGGGACCTGGGCGGGATTAGCCGGGCCTAATCGGAAAAAAATATTGTGGGCGGACAAGGAGGGTCTAGCTCCTAGGCGGGGATTAATCAGGGCTAGGCGGGGATTTTTACAACAGAGCTTCCAACAAAATTTTCACTCAAAAAAAGGAGAAATTTGGAAAACAATTCACAATCAATCATAGATTTTCTGTTCCACTTTCCCTATTCCACTGCATCAGATGAATGATACGTGTACATGATAATGTCACATGATGTCACAATTGTACATATGTCATTCATCCAGTGTATGGAATATGGAGTAAAATAGGGAAAGTGGAATATGAGATCTCATCCAAAAAAAAAAGAAAGTAGCTTAAGATTTCACTTAACATCTCAGCTTCACATATTCAAGAGGACTGAGACATGTAGTGTTAGAGCTATCAAAACCAGCCCAGCCTGACAGGTTTGGTAAAAAGACTGGGCCAACTGCAATTTCGTACGCCTGAAAAGAATTGGGCTCATGTGGCCCAAAAAGTCGGACTAGTTCGGTCAACATGGTCATTTTGTATGTATATTATGGGCCAACATCGACCCAATCCATTTCCAGCTTGAGAAATTTTCATTTTACTAGTTTATAGGAAAAAAACAAAAAATAATTAACATCTCAGCTTCACATAATCGAGAGGACTAACAAGTAATTTATATATTTGTTTCTGGTTTTTTATATAGTTTCAATGTTGTTTTGTTGTTTCATGATTGTTTCCATTTGTTTTCCATATTTTCAATGCATTGGATCAAAAATTAAATTGTGTTTTTCATGATCATGTGTTGTTTGTGTATTATTTTGTATGTGTTTGTTTTAATGTGATATTTATGTGCATATTTATGAATTTCAAATATAAAATTGATAATTAAATAGTGGCGGAAATTGTATATAACTGAAATTTTATTAGCTGGAACATGTTTGAAAAAACCTTGAAACAACGTCAAAAATTCTGTAAAAAAACATGCGATCGTTAAAAATTAAAATGTTCAAAAAAAATACAGGAGCGTAAAAATATCCCGAGAAAAGCCTGGCAACGTAAAATACGTCTTCTTCTCTCTTTTTTTTCCCACAATGTAGGGCAAGTATCTTCCGCTCTGTTTTTTTTTTGTTCCGTCTCGACTTACAGTTTTGTTTTTGGGTTTTCAACTGAAAGGTCTGATATCCATGGATATCATGTCAATACTAATAAACCATTATAAACCCACGACATTTTCTCGTGTTTAGTTCGTGTGAGGCCCCGACTTTTTATTAGCCGAAGATACAATGTTGTAACAGTGATGTATTATTTGGCTATGTGTCAGAATACCTAATAAATGAAATGTGACACTCATTTAATTATTTCTTCCAACGTCAATTACTCCTCATTTATTTTGGAGTATACTTATCATATCTCCCCCTTAAGTATTAATTCCTTGATCAATTATTTTTATGTCTTGAGTAATATTGGACCCCTTAGAATTTAGGAGACTTGTTTTACTAAGTGTCGTATATCTGATAGAATTAAGAACTTGATTTTAGAATAAGTCATTATGGGACTCATAAGTGATTATGGAACTTATTATCAATTTGGGATTTATATTATACACCAAATATCATCACTTTTGGGACAAAAAAAATCATGGTACAATACTTATAGGAGACGGCAAAAATTTGTGTTTTGGTGTAGAAATACATTTCAATCCTTATACAAATACTTCACCTCACACTATAATACATTCCCACCCAACCAATAACTTTCAATATTTCTATACACATTATTATTACTACATATCTATTATTTTACCTTCCTATAATTTTATATACATCTATAAGTTTTTTAAACTCAACTTTACCAAAAGAAAAGAAAACACAAAAAAGAAAAAAGTTATTTATCATCCTACATACACAACTTTCGGCCATAGCAAGTCTAGGGGGAATCAATCCCATTTTGTTTATCCTACAATCTTTTCTCACCCCCAATAATCCCCATTACAATGATTAACTACCAAAAGCAAAAAAACAATAACCCAACAACACACACTTTCGGCAATATCAATTAGGGGGTATCAAGTCTAACTTTATTTTTTATCCTACTACACCACTTACCTCCCGACAATTCACATTTCTACACTTAAACACCAAAACACAAAAATAGCCATCCTACAACACCAATTTTCGGCCATAGGTAAAAATAAGGGGAATGAGTTTACTTTCTTCTTAAAACTTATACAACCCTTCCTCATTTCTATACTTAGACAAAACACACAAAATTTGTTCCCATTTCTTCTCTAGGGTCCGAAATCATCAAGCATAAGCTAAGAAATTTTTTACTTCTTCCAACTCTATTTTTCTTCTGAAAACTTCAAGCATATACCTCCATTTTCTAACTTGACGAATCCTTCTTATTGAGGTACTCCCAGAGGATTATTCTTGAAAAATTAAGGAAGATCAAGACTTGATTCTAAGCTTGAAGAGTATATTCAAAGCAACTCTAGAAAATAAGAAGGTAAGATGAGAAATTGTGATTTTTAGTACTTATCCTTTTGTCAACTTAAGGACTTAATTTTGACTCAAGGATTTGAAATTTTGGAAGCTTAGGGGCTGACCTATAGAGCTCAAGTTTGAGGTTAGAAGCTTGAAGAAAGAAGTTCATTTTTTAAGGTTACTTGAGGACATTAAGGTAAGTAGTAGTCATTTGATTTTTAGTATATTTTCTTTGAACTTGAGACCTCAATTTTAACACCAAATTATGGTTATGGTGGCATATAGGGGCTGAGCTTGGAGTTTTCAAGGAACCGCCACTAAATATGTGTCACTAAATTACTATTTTTTTGTAGTGTATTAGGATCAAGAGTTTGGATTCTAAAGAAGATCTTCACCTTTAACCACAACCCAAAAATTACTAGGAGACTGATGAAAAAAGTTTCTACAAAAATGCATCATTCTTTCTACTAAATGCATAAAATACATGCACATGTGATAATATATATAGTATTTCATGAAATATAGCAAGTATTTATGAGATTCATGTTTGAAAGAAATTTGAGAAAATAAAAATATGAGTATGATATTCTTTTCTTGCAAATATTGTTGATAAAATGCTCATCATTGTGTTTTTATGATTTATGATGCTATGCATGTTCAAATATGATTTAGAAATATTTAATATGAATTTTTACATATTATTGGAATTCTGGACTTGTAACTTGTACAAAGAAATTCGAAGCTTGGGTCATTTTTGCAAATATTATGAAATATTGGGCCAAAAGTGCAAATATTAAAACTTTGAAAGGCCACCTATGAACATTCGAAATATGGGAAACAAGACTCTGTAATTTATATATATGAAATGACTTGAAAGATTGGAGACCCTTTGAGGCAAGAAAATACAATAAGGAATAAGTTTGACACCAAAATGTAAAATTTTAAAACTCAAAGGACCAAAATTATAAATTTCAATTTCGCTGCAACCATACTCTGACTTAGTTGTTCCTTTAATTATGTCTAATTGAGATTTTATCGTTACTATTGATTTATAATGATGGATCGTTAGACTGGCTTGGTAAACCGGCATAAGTTTGAAATTCCATGTCATGGCTTTAGTTTTGGGGCGTGACAGTTATGGTATCAGAGCTCGGCTAGTAAGAAGGAAACTTACTCCGAGCTGACTCAGGATAGGACCCTCTGCCTGTGTTGGGAACTACCCCTATTTGACTAATCTAAGTGTTCGTCTTATTTTTAGCTCCACCGCAAGTAAACGCCGTAGTTAATAGATAGGGTTATCAAGGTCGATCCCACAGAGACTAATAAATTAGAGAAAATTTTAATATACCTGCCAAACTATGCACGATTTTCTATATTGCCCCCTAAACTAATTTTTTCTATACTTAACCCCCTGAACTACACGAAAATTTCTACGGACCAATCTCACCCTCCCCACCGGCTGAATATTCCCATTAGATTCGTCGACGGGTGGAAGATATGGGACCGTAGAATTTTTCGTGTAGTTTCAGGAGGTTAAGTAGAAAAAAATAGTTTATAGGGTAATATGGAAACCATGCATTGTTAGGGGGATATATTAAAATTTCCTCTAGTAGTTAAATCAACTTTAAAATTTCATTTAATTCTTCCTCAATTCTTAGATTTACTAGCTTACCATTTTCGTGCTTTCCCCGTGTGCACATTTAATTGTAAATGCTTGAATTATGTGTGCCCATAAATATGTGTGTAAGCTTATATAATATGTTATAATTTCATTGATTTTGTCAAAATAGTGATTCGATTTATTATTTTCTTGATTAGGAATGACAATAGGGCGGCACGGGCAGGTCGGATCGGCCCCTCCTGTCCCACATTAAATAAATTTAAATAGAAAAAATAAATAATTTTTTTATTAAATATTCTTATAAAATATTCTTTACAAACATTATTATTTTCAATTTATAAATATTAGATATAATATTAAAATATAAAAATTATATTACAATATATATTATATATGCAAAATACATATTAAATATACAAAAAAACAAAGGCGGGGTGGGTACCCCCTGGTGGAAGTGATACCCAGACACGCCCCATTAGGGGTCATGGGGTGGGGCGACCCAAACGGGGCAGGGCATGGCAGGTACTCGCGGTCGAAATTGTCATCCATATTCTTGACCCTTCTATTGCTTATGCATCGAATAAAAACAGTCATATAGTGGAGATGAATGTCATTTCTATATTTGATGGGTTTTCAAAGCTTGTATTCTTTAATTTACTTGAAAGAAATCTTTGTTTTAGTGTCTAAATATTTTTTAGAATCAGAGTAATTCGTTTGGAAATCATGCATAATAACTTGTGAAATTATAAAACTATGATTTAATTTAATACTTTATTTGTATACAAATGCACAATAAGTATAAATATAAAAATCTATGAAAATTTTAATGTACCCCCCGAACTATGCACAATTTTTGAAACCAACCCCTAAACTATTTTCTTCTATTTAACTCTCTAAACTACATAAAAATTTTACGGTGCCCTCTTCTCCTCCCCGCCAATGGAATATTCCCATCAGATCGACCGGCGGGGAGGATGGGATGGAACCATAGAAATTTTCGTGTAGTTGAGGGGGTTAAGTAGGAAAAAAAATAGTTTAGGGGGTAATGTAGAAAATCGCATATAGTTTGGGGGATTTATTATTTTTTTCTCAATAAATTAATGCACTACGTATTGAGATTGTAATATTATTATTTTATTTAGACAATCGAAAGTTTGATGGTTGTTTTGTAAATGTAAGACAAGGTTTTATCATAAAAAGACAAAGTAAATATTTCGATTGAAAGATCAAGTGGATGAATGAATTCCAGGGTTGTGGTTTTAGTTAATCTCCCTCTTGTTATCCGATTAATCAAAACCAAAGTTATTATTAGTCTTCCCTATAAGACGATCACAAAAATATTTTACCCTCTCTCTCGAGACACAATAAAAACGTTGATTGAATTATCTATGCTAGCATCTCTACTCAACATCAGATAAACAACTCCCAAAAGCATAAAAGGTCAGTTATCCTCACAAATACTCACAGACTTCTCAATCATGCAAAGTATATATGTCAAGTACTCAATATCTAGTATTGAAACTCATCTCTCGAATTATGAATCAATACATCAAACAAGTTAAACCAATGGCCATTTGATAAAACAAGAAATAAAACAGAGTACTCGAATAGGGTTCGAAATAATAATTTCAATTCAATTAAACATCAAACAAGAGTATCAATTAACCTAATCCCAACCCCTAAATCACAAGGTGTTTAGCCAGACATGGTATATAAACAACTCATAGACAAATTGTTCATGTTCATATCTAACTAAGCGAAAATAAAAAGTACAATGGAATAAGCAAACTCAGGGATATTTATGATCTCTTGATCAATCTTCAATCCTCAAGTGTGTGGATGCAACCTCGATCTTTTTCTCGATTCCTCTGGTAGAAGGGTGCTGTTTTCTGTGCTTTCTAGGGTAAAAATAAGTGTGTCCTCATTTGAGGCCGCCTCATCTCTATTTATACTCCCGTTGGCCCAAACATAAGTAATTACGGCTTTAATCTGTCAATTCCCGCATAGACGCACGGGACGTGCGCTCACGCATGACCAGCCCGTGCGTCAGGCCGTAGCTTTATTTTCTTCTTGATCAGATGCACGAGTTGCCTCAATGCGAACCTTGATTCCTTTAGCCCTGCACACGGACGGGTCATGCCTATGAGCACGGGCTGCCTGTGCGTGGCTATACTTCGCCCGGTTTGTCTGGTCTCTTCTCAGTTCAGCTCCAAACTTTACGTATTCGCTCAATTCTCGACGGTCCTTTACTGTAATACTCTGATTTGCTACAAAAGTTCTACAAATATCGTTTAATTCCTACAAAACGAGCAACGCGTAATATCTTTTCCACTTTATAAGAACATGGCCCATTTTACTAAGTTACTGCATGCTTAACAACCTATTATATCCAATATTATTCCAAAATTACATGCAAAACTCACACTAATCAAACCCCCAAACTTAAACTGTTGACAGTCCCGGTCAACGCTTTATAAACAAGACACAACACAAGTGGGAGGAATGAAAATCAATAATCAAGAACAACACATCAAAACTTATGCTGCTTATCCATAGGCATCAAGCAATAAATCAACCATGTCTCGAACATCTAACATAGAACACATATCAATGAAACCATGGAAAATGCTTTGAATCACGACTCTCAATGATCAAGTGTATGGTCTCCTCTCAAGTGTATAAGGGATGTGTTTACGCTCAAATCATATCAATGATGAAGAATTACCATAAGCTTGCAGATCGTCTCACATCTCCATCACTAGAGTGTATGTAATTCATGAATCAAAAATGATTTTTTCTTTTGGTTGTAATGAAAGCTCATTGGTTAGGGTAGAGAAATATAGATAAAGTGACTCAAACTCGAGCGTATAGACTGGTAAGCACATCTTTCATTCAAATCAATCATACTCATTTAAACCAAATATGCTACTCAAATCACCCCTCGTTCTTATCAACTTTTCATATTCCTTTTTTCCTTTTCTTTTATAGACTCCAACTTTCTTTCACCTCACATCACAAATCCCAGCCTACAAGTTCATTCAAAGCAAACTCATCTATAAAGTCGATTTTTTTCCGACTCTTTCGTGAGTATTCATCATTTCTTTTCCTCATTTTCCTCTTCTTTTATTCCAATAAACCAACCCTCGCACAATTTATCTAACTTCTTATTTTCATCCCATTCAACCTCATTCAATCCCCTTACTCAATGCTATACGCTCAAGTCTAGGATAACAGATATATCAAGTTAAGGCTTGAAATGTGGTTATCAAAAAATTAGGCAACAGGCTCAAATTGGCTAACTAGGAAATTCAATGTCATTTGGTAGGCAAAAGGCTTGAAAGGCTTAACAAAAATGGCCTTAAATCATTTTCAAAAATCGCATACAACATGTGACCTTGACAGAGATACCAGAGCAAGTTCTAGAACTCTAATCAACATGAATGATACACTCAAATCAAAAAACAAGACTGCATATAATGAAAGCAGTAAAGGCCCAAAAGCTCACAGGGGAACTAGGAATGATGGACAATCGCAAATACAACAGCGCACCCACAGAATGATGGACAATCAGAACGGACGATCCAAACTCTCGAAGACATGTTAGGAGCTTGTACACTAGATTTCCAAGGAAGTTGGGACTCTCATTTACCAATTTTCGGCCATAGGTAAAAATAAGGGGGAATGAGTTTACTTTCTTCTTAAAACTTATACAACCCTTCCTCATTTCTATACTTAGACAAAACACACAAAATTTGTTCCCATTTCTTCTCTAGGGTCCGAAATCATCAAGCATAAGCTAAGAAATTTTTTACTTCTTCCAACTCTATTTTTCTTCTGAAAACTTCAAGCATATACCTCCATTTTCTAACTTGACGAATCCTTCTTATTGAGGTACTCCCAGAGGATTATTCTTGAAAAATTAAGGAAGATCAAGACTTGATTCTAAGCTTGAAGAGTATATTCAAAGCAACTCTAGAAAATAAGAAGGTAAGATGAGAAATTGTGATTTTTAGTACTTATCCTTTTGTCAACTTAAGGACTTAATTTTGACTCAAGGATTTGAAATTTTGGAAGCTTAGTGGCTGACCTATAGAGCTCAAGTTTGAGGTTAGAAGCTTGAAGAAAGAAGTTCATTTTTTAAGGCTACTTGAGGACATTAAGGTAAGTAGTAGTCATTTGATTTTTAGTATATTTTCTTTGAACTTGAGACCTCAATTTTAACACCAAATTATGGTTATGGTGGCATATAGGGGCTGAGCTTGGAGTTTTCAAGGAACCGCCACTAAATATGTGTCACTAAATTACTATTTTTTTGTAGTGTATTAGGATCAAGAGTTTGGATTCTAAAGAAGATCTTCACCTTTAACCACAACCCAAAAATTACTAGGAGACTGATGAAAAAAGTTTCTACAAAAATGCATCATTCTTTCTACTAAATGCATAAAATACATGCACATGTGATAATATATATAGTATTTCATGAAATATAGCAAGTATTTATGAGATTCATGTTTGAAAGAAATTTGAGAAAATAAAAATATGAGTATGATATTCTTTTCTTGCAAATATTGTTGATAAAATGCTCATCATTGTGTTTTTATGATTTATGATGCTATGCTTGTTCAAATATGATTTAGAAATATTTAATATTAATTTTTACATATTATTGGAATTCTGGACTTGTAACTTGTACAAAGAAATTCGAAGCTTGGGTTATTTTTGCAAATATTATGAAATATTGGGCCAAAAGTGCAAATATTAAAACTTTGAAAGGCCACCTATGAACATTCGAAATATGGGAAACAAGACTCTGTAATTTATATATATGAAATGACTTGAAAGATTGGAGACCCTTTGAGGCAAGAAAATACAATAAGGAATAAGTTTGACACCAAAATGTAAAATTTTAAAACTCAAAGGACCAAAATTATAAATTTCGAAACTTGGGCAGTCTTGGTGCCTCAAAGTTTTACTGACTTATTTATCATGGTATTTTGGACCTTTAGTTCAAATTTCATAACCATTCGACTTGAAACAAGCCTTTAACAACAAAAAAATCACCTTTAATTGGGTCAAAATTATAATTTTCGAAAATAAGGTACCTAACCTGCGAATTTTCCAAAACTGTTTTTACCATAACTTATTATTGTCTAAAAAAGTATTTAAAAATTAGAATCTCCTCAAAACCCTCGGTTTGAGAGTTACCTATTTTTAAAATATCAAGCCAAAAAACCACAATTTTTGGAAACTAGAGAGCATATCCGTAAATTTTAAAACAACCTGTCCCCGAGTCTCTGAAACATCTAACCCTCTGGGTATATAGAGAAAAAATTAAAACTGATCTTATCCTTTTCCGAGTCCGGAATTGAAACTTACCGAATTTTAAAATCCGGTAAGAAAATATTCTCTTTAGTAATGGTGATTTTATTTTTAAAACTTACTAAGGACATTGATATTGATACTTTCAAACTCAGCTTCCTTATAAAAATATAAGATATATTTTTTATAATTATCTAACAAAAATATCGAGCCTAAGCATAAAGCACCGAACCAAATATTGAATCCGGCCAGATTATCCACCTGGTAACTAGACTGCGAGTTTTTGAAATAAATACCGGACATTGTGTGACCAATATCACTCCGGACTTGCTAACTGATTTTTACCAATCTCTTGAACTACCAAACTTATAATTGGAAGTGAAATCTTAAAGTGAAATTTAAAGTGCAAATTGAAGTGAAATTTTAAGGTGAAATTTAAAGTGTAAATTGAAGTGAAACTTTAAAGTGAAATTTAATGTGTAATTTGAAGGGAAATTTAAAGTGTAATTTGAAGTGAAATTTTAAATTGAAATTTAAAGTATAAATTGAAGTGAAATTATAAAGTGAAATTTAATGTGTAATTTGAAGTGAAATTTAAAATGTAAATTGAAGTGAAATCTCAAAGTGAAATTTAAAGTGTAATTTGAAGTGAAATTTAAAGTGTGATTTGAAGTGAAATTTTAAACTGAAAATTAAAGTGAAATTTGAATTGAAATTTAAAAATAAAATTTAATATGGGATACTGGCTACGACCCTATTCAAGTGAAGTGGGATACTGGCTACCGTCCTATCCAAGTTAAAGTGGGATACTGGCTACGGCCCTATCCAAGTGAAGTGACATACTGGCTATGACACTATCCAAATTAAAGTGGGATACTGGCTACGGCTCTATCCAAGTAAAGTGGGATACTGACTACGGCCCTATCCAAAAGAAGTGGGATACTTGCTACGGCCATATCCAAATTAAAGTGGGATGCTGGCCACGGCCCTATCCAAGTGAAGTGGGATACTGACTATGGTCCTATCCAAATTAATGTGGGATACGGGCTACGACCCTATCCCTGTGAAGTGGGACACTGGTTACGACTCTATCCAAATTAAAGTGGGATACCAGCTACGGTCCTATACAAATTACAACCAAGTGAGTTAAGAAAACAACAACTATTGTTTAACTAATTCTGAACCAATCTAACTTAATGATTAATAGAAAATCTTAATTAAAATAATGAGTTAAAGTCACGTGCACTCTCATGCATTGATTTCCATGAAATCATTTTTCTTGTATAACTGTGAGCCACACTCGCACACTAGCACCCACCCACTGAGAATTTTTGTCTCACCCCACCTCTTTCATCAACCAGAAGGTGAGGAATCGTATCAGGACATTGGTGGCGACGACTTCCAATACGTAGCCTAGCTTCATTATTGTAATTGATATTTGATAAGACGTTAGATTTTAAATTGTAATTGTTTAGACTCTGGACTTATTTGATGTAATAGCAGGGCGTAGGACCCTGATGTACGATTATGATGTTGTATGGTGTTTGCTTTCAATTTCGCTGCAATCATACTCTGACTTAGTTGTTCCTTTAATTATGTCTAATTGAGATTTTATCGTTACTATTGATTTATAATGATGGATCGTTAGACTGGCTTGGTAAACCGGCATAAGTTTGAAATTCCATGTCACGGCTTTAGTTTTGGGGCGTGACAGTTATGGTATCAGAGCTCGGCTAGTAAGAAGGAAACTTACTCCGAGCTGACTCAGGATAGGACCCTCTGCCTGTGTTGGGAACTACCCCTATTTGACTAATCTAAGTGTTCGCCTTATTTTTAGCTCCACCGCAAGTAAACGCCGTAGTTAATAGATAGGGTTATCAAGGTCGATCCCACAGAGACTCATAAATTAGAGAAAATTTTAATATACCTGCTAAACTATGCACGATTTTCTATATTGCCCCCTAAACTAATTTTTTCTATACTTAGCCCCCTGAACTACACGAAAATTTCTACGGTCCAATCTCACCCTCCCCACCGGCGGAATATTCCCATTAGATTCGTCGACGGGTGGAAGATATGGGACCGTAGAATTTTTCGTGTAGTTTCAGGAGGTTAAGTAGAAAAAAATAGTTTATGGGGTAATATGGAAACCATGCATTGTTAGGGGGATATATTAAAATTTCCTCTAGTAGTTAAATCAACTTTAAAATTTCATTTAATTCTTCCTCAATTCTTAGATTTACTAGCTTACCATTTTCGTGCTTTCCCCGTGTGCACATTTAATTGTAAATGCTTGAATTATGTGTGCCCATAAATATGTGTGTAAGCTTATATAATATGTTATAATTTCATTGATTTTGTCAAAATAGTGATTCGATTTATTGTTTTCTTGATTAGGAATGACAATAGGGCGGCACGGGCAGGTCGGATCGGCCCCTCCTGTCCCACATTAAATAAATTTAAATAGAAAAAATAAATAATTTTTTTATTAAATATACTTATAAAATATTCTTTACAAATATTATTATTTTCAATTTATAAATATTAGATATAATATTAAAATATAAAAATTATATTACAATATATATTATATATGCAAAATACATATTAAATATACAAAAAAACAAAGGCGGGGTGGGTACCCCCTGGTGGAAGTGATACCCAGACACGCCCCGTTAGGGGTCATGGGGTGGGGCGACCCAAACGGGGCAAGGCATGGCAGGTACTCGCGGTTGAAATTGTCATCCATATTCTTGACCCTTCTATTGCTTATGCATCGAATAAAAACAGTCATATAGTGGAGATGAATGTCATTTCTATATTTGATGGGTTTTCAAAGCTTGTATTCTTTAATTTACTTGAAAGAAATCTTTGTTTTAGTGTCTAAATATTTTTTAGAATCAGAGTAATTCGTTTGGAAATCATGCATAATAACTTGTGAAATTATAAAACTATGATTTAATTTAATACTTTATTTGTATACAAATGCACAATAAGTATAAATATAAAAATCTATGAAAATTTTAATGTACCCCCCGAACTATGCACAATTTTTGAAACCAACCCCTAAACTATTTTCTTCTATTTAACTCTATAAACTACATAAAAATTTTACGGTGCCCTCTTCTCCTCCCCGCCAATGGAATATCCCATCAGATCGACCGGCGGGGAGGATGGGATGGAACCATAGAAATTTTCGTGTAGTTGAGGGGTTAAGTAGGAAAAAAATAGTTTAGGGGTAATGTAGAAAATCGCATATAGTTTGGGGGATTTATTATTTTTTTCTCAATAAATTAATGCACTACGTATTGAGATTGTAATATTATTATTTTATTTAGACAATCGAAAGTTTGATGGTTGTTTTGTAAATGTAAGACAAGGTTTTATCATAAAAAGACAAAGTAAATATTTCGATTGAATGATCAAGTGGATGAATGAATTCCAGGGTTGTGGTTTTAGTTAATCTCCCTCTTGTTATCCGATTAATCAAAACCAAAGTTATTATTAGTCTTCCCTATAAGACGATCACAAAAGTATTTTACCCTCTCTCTCGAGACACAATAAAAACGTTGATTGAATTATCTATGCTAGCATCTCTACTCAACATCAGATAAACAACTCCCAAAAGCATAAAAGGTCAGTTATCCTCACAAATACTCACATACTTCTCAATCATGCAAAGTATATATGTCAAGTACTAAATATCTAGTATTGAAACTCATCTCTCGAATTATGAATCAATACATCAAACAAGTTAAACCAATGGCCATTTGATAAAACAAGAAATAAAACAGAGTACTCGAATAGGGTTCGAAATAATAATTTCAATTCAATTAAACATCAAACAAGAGTATCAATTAACCTAATCCCAACCCCGAAATCACAAGGTGTTTAGCCAGACATGGTATATAAACAACTCATAGACAAATTGTTCATGTTCATATCTAACTAAGCGAAAATAAAAGGTACAATGGAATAAGCAAACTCAGGGATATTTATGATCTCTTGATCAATCTTCAATCCTCAAGTGTGTGGATGCAACCTCGATCTTTTTCTCGATTCCTCTGGTAGAAGGGTGCTGTTTTCTGTGCTTTCTAGGGTAAAAATAAGTGTGTCCTCATTTGAGGCCGCCTCATCTCTATTTATACTCCCGTTGGCCCAAACATAAGTAATTACGGCTTTAATCTGTCAATTCCCGCATAGACGCACGGGACGTGCGCTCACGCATGACCAGCCCGTGCGTCAGGCCGTAGCTTTATTTTCTTCTTGATCAGATGCACGAGTTGCCTCAATGCGAACCTTGATTCCTTTAGCCCTGCACACAGACGGGTCATGCCTATGAGCACGGGCTGCCCGTGCGTGGCTATACTTCGCCCGGTTTGTCTGGTCTCCTCTCAGTTCAGCTCCAAACTTTACGTATTCGCTCAATTCTCGACAGTCCT
This sequence comes from Rehmannia glutinosa, assembly GCA_016081115.2. Classification (NCBI taxonomy): domain Eukaryota; kingdom Viridiplantae; phylum Streptophyta; class Magnoliopsida; order Lamiales; family Orobanchaceae; genus Rehmannia; species Rehmannia glutinosa. Next base: position 6,596,315 of record CM071933.1, on the reverse strand, counting down.
TTACAGTAATACTCTGATTTGCTACAAAAGTTCTACAAATATCGTTTAATTCCTACAAAACGAGCAACGCGTAATATCTTTTCCACTTTATAAGAACATGGCCCATTTTACTAAGTTACTGCATGCTTAACAACCTATTATATCCAATATTATGCCCAAATTACATGCAAAACTCACACTAATCAAACCCCCAAACTTAAACTGTTGACAGTCCCGGTCAGCGCTTTATAAACAAGACACAACACAAGTGGGAGGAATGAAAATCAATAATCAAGAACAACACATCAAAACTTATGCTGCTTATCCATAGGCATCAAGCAATAAATCAACCATGTCTCGAACATCTAACATAGAACACATATCAATGAAACCATGGAAAATGCTTTGAATCACGACTCTCAATGATCAAGTGTATGCTCTCCTCTCAAGTGTATAAGGGATGTGTTTACGCTCAAATCATATCAATGATGAAGAATTACCATAAGCTTGCAGATCGTCTCACATCTCCATCACTAGAGTGTATGTAATTCATGAATCAAAAAGGATTTTTTCTTTTGGTTGTAATGAAGGCTCATTGGTTAGGGTAGAGAAATATAGATAAAGTGACTCAAACTCGAGCGTATAGACTGGTAAGCACATCTTTCATTCAAATCAATCATACTCATTTAAACCCAATATGCTACTCAAATCACCCCTCGTTCTTATCAACTTTTCATATTCCTTTTTTCCTTTTCTTTTATAGACTCCAACTTTCTTTCACCTCACATCACAAATCCCAGCCTACAAGTTCATTCAAAGCAAACTCATCTATAAAGTCGATTTTTTCCGACTCTTTCGTGAGTATTCATCATTTCTTTTCCTCCTTTTCCTCTTCTTTTATTCCAATAATCCAACCCTCGCACAATTTATCCAACTTCTTGATTTCATCCCATTCAACCTCATTCAATCCCCTTACTCAATGCTATACGCTCAAGTCTAGGATAACAGATATATCAAGTTAAGGCTTGAAATGTGGCTATCAAAAAATTAGGCAACAGGCTCAAATTGGCTAACTAGGAAATTCAATGTCATTTGGTAGGCAAAAGGCTTGAAAGACTTAACAAAAATGGCCTTAAATCATTTTCACAAATCGCATACAACATGTGACCTTGACAGAGATACCAGAGCAAGTTCTAGAACTCTAATCAACATGAATGATACACTCAAATCAACAAACAAGACTGCATATAATGAAAGCAGTAAAGGCTCAAAAGCTCACAGGGGAACTAGGAATGATGGACAATTGCAAATACAACAGCGCACCCACAGAATGATGGACAATCAGAACGGACGATCCAAACTCTCGAAGACATGTTAGGAGCTTGTACACTAGATTTCCAAGGAAGTTGGGACTCTCATTTACCATTGGCCGAATTAGCTTACAACAGCAGCTATCAGGCCACAATTGGAATGGCGCCTTACGAGGCACTATATGGATGGAAGTGCAAATCACCATTACATTGGGAGATCGATGATCAATGGACTCCAAAAGAGAAATGAAAGTCACCAATGATTCCGAAGGTCGACTTAGTCGAGGAGGCCATGGAAAAGTCAGAATGATCAAGGAGCGATCAACCGCCGTAGCTCAGTCGCAGGAAGAACTATGCAGACAAGAGAAGAAAGTATTTGGAGTTCTAGGTTGGAGATGAGGTATTCCTCAGACTTTCACCGCGAAAAGGATTAATCCACCCAAAGAAGGGAAGAAAATTGAGCCCAAAATACATTGGGCTGTATAAGATACTTAAGAGAATCGGGAAACTAGCTATCAATTAGAGCTTCCACCTCCTATATATAGCTGGTATGCATGACATGTTCCACTCCTCCAGATTAAAGAAGTACCAGCCCGACCCAGAGCACATTATCATAGAGGAAATCCCTTCCATAATAGAGAATTTATCTTACACCAAGAAGCCTCTACAAAACATCGATAGACAAGTGCGCCTGATTAGAAGAAGAGAGATCCCAATGGCCAAGGTAGTGTGGCAAGCGCACAATCGAGATGAAGATGCCACCTAGGAAATTGAAGAAGATATGCTGAGACAATACCCACAACTATTTTAGAAGAAATTTGGGGACCAAACTCTTTTAAGGAGGGGAGAATCTGAGGCCCCGATTTTTTATTAGCCTAAGATACGATGTTGTATTAGTGATGTATTATTTGTCTATGTGTCACAATACCTAATAAATGAAATGTGGCACTCATTTAATTATTTCTTCCAATGTTAGTTTCTCCTCCTTTATTTTGGAATATATGATAGGTGTGAGTTTTGCATGTATTTTGAGGTGTATTTCTAGCTATAATGATGAGTAAATATGCACATACTGGTGTTAAATGTTACATATTCACTCCTTGTGGAAAAGATATTACACTTTGCTTATTTTGTAGGAATTTCATGATATTTGAAGCAAATTGAATACGAATACGAGGAAAGCAAAGTGGAAACACGGAGAATTGAGTGGGTATACGAAAAGTGAAGCCTAAAAGAGCGAAAATTGAGCGTCTACGGAAAAGACAAAGGGGCACACGGGTTGGCGTGCTTGACACCACCCGTGCACCCCCCGTATAAAGATAATCGAGCTGCAAAGCATGGCGCACAGGTAGCCCATGCATCGACGCATGACCCGTGCGTCCTACAGAGGATGACTGAGTTCACCGGGGTGGCGCACGGGTAGGCCGTGCTCCGACGCACCACCCGTGCGCCCTACAGAGAGTTGGATTATTTCAGCAGGGTGGCGCACGGGTAACCCGTGCTCCGACGCACCACCCCGTGCGTCTGTGGCTGAATCCCATGTCTGCAAAGATTATGCCCTAAACTTGATGGTGGGTATAAAAAGGCTTTTTGGGGGGCGCACACAGGGATATTCTGGCATTTTTGGGATCTACAACACATGACAAGGGTCAACTCTTGGAAGGAGACATCAAGGAGACAATCGGGTTGCATCGGAGCTTGAAGAACGGAGATATATCGAGAGATTGTCGACGTTCCTAAGTTTTTCTTGCTTCTCTTTTAGTTTCAATCTTTCATTTTCATTTGTAATGGCTTTGAACACTTTGTTCATAAGTTGTTTAATCATGTATAGCTAAACTCTTGAGATTTCCGGTTTTGGAAGTAGATTAATGAACTCTTGTTGGATGTTTTAATCTTAGTTGAAGTTATTATCTTGAAGCCTATTTGAGTATTTTGAGCTTATTCTTGTTTTATCACTTGATCAATGATTTAACTTGTTTGATATATTGATTCATAATTCGAAAGATGAGTTTCAATATTAGATCTTGAATACTCGACATAAATATTTGTATGAATCGAGAGGTTTGTAAATATTTGTGAGGACATTTGATCTTTTAAACTTTTGGGAGTTGAATGCTTCATGTTGAGTAGAGATGCTAGCATAAGTATTTCAATCTACGTTTTATATGCATCTCGAGAGGGAGGATAAAATAGCTTTGTGATCGTCTTATAGGAATATTGATAATAACGTGACTTGATTAAACCGGACAACAAGAGGATTATTAATCGAAACCTTAACTCGGAAATCCATTTCATTATCTTGATACTTCTATCATTTGTATTATCGTAATCTTGTGTTTTAGTGATTTAAATTGTCTTAATCTCAATACAACAATCATCCAATTTCGATCGTCTAAATAAAAATAAGACTATATTGGATCAATACTTAGCATATTAATTTATTAATCTCCGTGGATACGACCTTGCTTACCATATTCTATAAACTACATCGTACACTTGCGGTGAAGCTAAAAATAAGGCGAACAAGTTTTTGGCGCCGTTGTCGGGGGTTAATACAATTTTTGGTGCTAATTTTGCAATAGATAGAATTAATTTTAATTTAGACAATTTTTTTTTTTACATTTTGGATTCACTTTAATTCTTCATTATTTGACTTGTTTCTTTTAGTTTGGGCCAGGTAGTGCATGAACACGCGCTCTAGACAAGGGGACTTGATACCGCTTATACCGGAAGTCGAGGCTTTCGCGAGAAGAATCAGTGCTACCACTAGACTGGCTGAAAGACAACACAATCCGATAATGGGGGATTTGAATGAGTTACCAATACCGGCAAATAATGGTGGAAATGAGTTACCGATACCGGTTCAACAGCAAGCCATTCGTGATTACTTTCGACCACAAACGAATCGTAATTACGGTGGTATTGCCCATATTCCTACCAATGCCAACAACTTCGAGCTCAAACCGGCACTGATCAATATGGTGCAACAGAATCAGTTTGGGGGGTTCGCAACTGAAGATCCTAATTCTCACCTTGCGCATTTTATCCAAATATGCAATACGATCAAAATGAACGGAGTCTCAGATGACGCCATAAGATTGCGCCTGTTCCCATTCTCTTTAAAGGATAAGGTGAGAAATTGGTTGGGTACTTTGACGCAAGGCAGTGTAAGCACATGGGACGAACTGAGCCAAAAGTTCTTGTTTAAATTCTTTCCACCAAGCAAAACTTTGCAGCTCAAAAGCGAGATCACTCAATTCCCACAGTTCGACTCAAAGCCTTTGTATGAGGCTTGGGAAAGGTTTCGGGATTTGTTACGTAGATGTCCACAAAATGGGTTTCCAGAGGATCAACAGTTATGTTTCTTCTACAATGGTTTAATGGGACAGACGAGGGCATTTGTGGATGCCGCAGTGGGAGGAGCATTGTTGGCAAGGTTTCCACAAGACGCCTTGAACCTTCTTGAGGAAATGGCCATGAACAGTTACCAGTGGCCATCTGAAAGATCTAATGTACAACGAGTAGCCGAAATCTCGGATTCAGACCCAATTAAAACATTGACGGCACAAGTAGCGGCTTTGACAACTCAATTGAGTGTATTTACGAAGGGGAGGAAGCGGCACGAGCATGGGTAGTGAAGCTCTTCTATATCCGATGGAAGAGGTAAATTATGTGAATAACCGGAATTTCAACAATTTAGGAATAATTCAAACCCAACGCACTACCATCCAGGGTTGAGAAATCATGAAAATTTTTCCTACGCAAATACAAAGAATGTGTTACAACCTCCGCCGGGATTTAATGCTTGAAGTGGAGGCGGAAATGGGGAAGGCAAATCGTCGTTGGAAGATGCACTCACCTACTTCATAAATCAATCTAATGCTTTCATGAATGATACGAGGAGCCGCCTCGCTAAGCAAGACTCTCGGATGGATAAGATAGAACAACAAGTGACAAGCTCGATAAAGAATCTGGAGACTCAAATGGGTCAATTGGCTACAATTGTGGGTGGTCAACATCACAAGGGTCAATTTCCAAGCAATACGGAAATGAATCCTAAGGAACAATGCAAGGCTATTCGTTTACGAAGCGGTGCAGAATATGAGGGGCCTAAAGAAAAATCTGGAAATCTGAAACTTTCAGATGAAACATCGAGGCCGGAAGCGGGAGAATCCGTGATGAAGGATGATATTGAAGAAAATAGGAAATAAGAGAACAAAGAGGCGGAACAAAAAATGGTGAGAAGCTAAAATCATCATCTAACTCGAATATATCTAAGTTTCCTATATCTCTTCCCTTTCCTCAAAGATTTCAAAAGAAAAAGCTTGATGATCAATTTGCCAAATTCCTTGATATATTTAAGAAATTGCACATTAACATTCCTTTTGCAGGCGCACTAGAACAAATGCCGAACTATGCGAAATTTCTTAAGGATGTTATGTCAAAAAAGCGGAAGATGACAAGCTTTGAAACGGTGAATTTGACGGAAGAATGTAGTGCAATTATCTAAAGGAAGCTACCACAAAAACTGAAAGATCCGGGGAGTTTCACTATCCCTTGTGCTATTGGTGGTAATTTCTTTAATAAAGCGTTATGTGATTTGGGGGCAAGTATTAACTTGATGCCTTTGTCCATTTTCAGGAAGCTTAGATTAGGCGACGTGAAACCAACTACGGTGACATTGCAACTTGCAGACCGATCACTTACGTATCCAAGGGGAATTATTGAAGACGTATTGGTAAAAGTTGATAAATTTATATTCCCCGTGGATTTCTTGGTTTTGGATATGGAAGAAGATCGAGACGTTCCACTGATACTTGGACGTCCTTTCCTAGCCATGGGTAAAGCCTTAATAGATGTGCAAAAAGGAGAACTCACATTACGTGTTAATGATAAGCATGTTTTATTTTCTATATATAAGGCAATGAAATTTCATGATTCGGTGGAGAATTGTAATTTTTTGGATATAGTTAGTTCATGCATTGAGGATTATGTTGATCATACATTGTCTACAGATGATTTGGAATTTGGTCTAACCCACTCGTGCTCAATGTCGAGCGTTGTACTTGATTTTGATAACCAAGATTTGTACGACTATGTTTGTGCCTTAGATCATATGCAGGAACTACCTAATAGCGCAAGAGGCGAGAACGCAAAGCCGGAAATAAGGGAGCCGAATTTGCAAGAATGCGCCACCCATGCATCCGTGCACGGGCAACTCGTGCGTGATGCTGAGGGACGAGTTGAGCTCTCTGAAGAGCACACAGGCCTTGCGCCGGCGCATGGGTAGTGTTAGGAATTTTATTGTTTAGATTTTGATGAATGCCATGTAAAACTTAGAATAGAAAGTTGGCACCCCAATTCTTGTTGTAAAATGCATTGTAATAAATAGAGAGTGGCCAAGTGAGTTAAGTCACCACGCCCTAACATGCAAGAAGACAATCAAGACTTGAAGGAAGACTCGGTGCGAGACAATTTGAGTATGGCAAAGAAAAGTAGACAGAACTCTACTATAGAAGCGGTGAGATATGAACGGTGAGTGGAGCATCGTCAAGTCAACTCAAGAAAATCCAAGTCTCAAGTTGAAGTGTGAGAAGAGTCATCCAATGATTGGAAGTCAGTAAAAAGAACCGTTATTTAAATCAAGAGAATTACTTAAACAAGTAATATCTCCATACCACTTTTCTCGAAGTGCTCACCCCGAAGCGTGCAAAAGGAATGAACCAATGGGAAGCACTACACCGTGTCGAACTCGAAAAGGTGAAAGAACAATTCATACGAGGAAATGGCAATTCCAAGAATCGCAACAAGACAAGCCAACGATCGAAAGTGACTTTCAAAAATAAGCCTATCTCTTCAACGGGCAAATTTTTGAAAGTTCACTATAAAAGGCCGAGGAGTTTGTTTGAGAAGATAGAGATGACACACATGTGAGATATACAAGTATATTAGAAAAATGAAACATTCTCAATCCTCAAGCCTACATTACGAAGAACATCAATCCAACACTCACCGTGAAGGAAAGATAACTTCAATCGGTTGAAGAGGAAAATATCGAAAACAAGGGGTCTACATTCCGGGAAGGATTGTAGGAAGGTTCAAGGTTGAGCAAGTCTTAAGCTTTTGGAGGGCTTCGTGATCAAATCCAAAGAGCTTGAGCAAGTGAGTGTAGTAGCAAGACAGTTGCCCTGTGAAGAAGCCGAGTCGCACGAGAAGCCCGGTGAGTGATCAAGGCGTCTCAGATCGAGTCCCAAAGGATCAAGTCGGGTGTGTGATCAAGACTTGTATCCGGACTGCGTTACCACTTTGTAAACCGATCATTACCTAGTGGATTCCTCCGGGAGTTGGAGAAGAGAGGAGTAGAAGAATTACCCCATCTTCGAACCTCTATAAAAATTTCATTGTGTCATTTACATTTCAACACTTTAATTCTTACATTTTTAATCGCTTATATCTCACGATAAATTTGCTATCCACTTAATAACTTATAAGTACTAAACCAAGCACTAAATTCTTGCTTAATCAAACTTAAGGGTGTTAAGTCTTCCGCTGAAAACAAAATCACAATCGAGTTAATTTAGAGCCAACAAAGTGAGTTACTTCATCAACGGCTCGAGTTGAGTTTGTTGAGAGATTAACTCTCTTGAGTGACTAAATTGATTTGTCCTTCAAGGACACAAATCGTAGTAGTATCAACTCGAATTTTTAAAAGGACTAAATCGAAAATTTGGTAAGGTTTATTCAACCCCCTTCTAAACCTTACACTTACACCCCTTGGGACCTACAAGTGGTATCGAGCGGTTGGTTCATTGAACCCTCCTCCGCGGTTCTTGAACTAGATCTCCAAACTTTTCAAAGTCTGCTTTGGTACTTAAACTTTCTAAACTCTTTTTATCATTAAAAAGTTATTATAATGGAAGCAAATTTGACACGCATCCCTATGTTCACTATTGAAGAATTTGATGATTGGAAAATTCGTATGCAGGCTCATCTATCAGCATTACATGATGAGATGTGGATAGTGATAGAAGATGGGCCTCTGCAAATCTTAAAGGTGAACACAAATGCGAAGAGTTGCGGTGAAGGAGAAGAAGATGTTGCTCCTAGACCAGTCATGGTTGAAAAACCAAGAACTGAGTGGACAAATGATGACAGAAAAAGATATAACCTGGACAATGTAGCCAAGGACATCCTTTACAAAACCTTGGACAAAGCCATGTTCAATAAAGTCAAATCATGCAAAACGGCTAAAGAAATCGGGACAAGGCGCGTTGATTTGTGAAGGCTCGTGAGCAAATCAAAGAAAACAAATTATCGGTGGTGTACGAGAAATTTGAGAACTTCAAAATGATCTCGGGAGAGAACCTGGATCAACTAGATGCTCGGTTCACGTAAATCACAAATGAGTTGTCTCGCACTTGGAAAGGAATATACACGAGAAGGAAATGTGTATGAAAATCCTAAAAAGTCTTCAATTTGAATGGGAAATGAAGGTCATGGCACCGAGACATTCCATGGACCTATCAAAGACATCCAACCATGAGTTATTCTCGGACCTCAAAGCCTACGAGTTTGAGCCGAGAAGAAAAGACCAGGAAGAGACAATTTGTACCCAAAAGCAATTTGCTCTAATTGCTAAAGATGGAAAGAGAGCCGAGGTCAAAGAGGTCATTGACCCGAAGAAAAATAGCCCGATGGTTAAGAGGTTCAACAAGTTCTTCAATAAGAACTACAAGAGAGGAAAGGGTGAATCTTCCGGAAGACACTCGGCTCCCTCCAAATCAAGGGATGATAGGCCAACCAAGAGAACAGATCATCAAAAAGTTGAGTATCAAAGGGTGACAATCCAAGAATGGAAAGAGCTGATCAAAAGGTTGAATATCTATCTTTGAATCAGACAACCAGGTCACTATGCCATTGATTGCCCATATCCTGTAGTCAACAAATACAGGGATGAAGAAGAAAGGAAGGTCTTGAGAGAAAGAAGACAAGAAAGGAAAAAGACAATGATGGTCGCAGAGATCTTTGAAAAAACCAAGTCAAGAGAGACGGTGACTCGAGAGAGCGATGAAGCCGACTACTCAAGTGACTCGAAGAAGCCCCGATATGCTTGATGGCCAAAGAACAAGATCAACTGACCAAGAAGATGAGGTACAATCTAACTCAACAAACTCGACACTACCGATAGTGATCGTGACACACACACTTCATCACCCACTCGATCTTTATGATTCATTAGGCAAAATGATGAAAGATTTTGAACACATTAAATCCTCACACACACTACTGAATGAGGAAAATAGCCTACTAAAAAGTCAAAACTCAAAGCTGACTAAGGAGCTGAGTACTCTAAGTAAAATAGCTGATGAGAATTAAAGTTTAAAGGCTGAAAATGTTAAATTAATAGCAGAAATTGCTGCTATAGAAAAGAGGAGAATGACCTCAAGAATGTTATTGCTTCATTCACTAAGGCATCTAAATCATTGGATGATCTTATCATGAGTCAAAGAGAATGTGGAGACAAGACAAAGCTTAGGATTTAATTCCTCTGTGCTATGTCAAACCTCAAAAGTAATTTTGGAAAAAGGATCTTCAAGTCATGAAGAGTCTGAAAAATCCAAAACTCTAAATGTTGCACACACATTCACTCCAAAGCACAATAACAAGCAAACGGCCTTGGTTACAAAGGAAAAGGAAAACACCGATTGAGTGTCTTTGAAAGGACAGTGAGAAGAGATTCACCGAGTCCTCAAAGCAAACTCCTAACAGAAAATACTCGTAAAAAGGAAGCAGAGCTACCAAAAATCCCAGAAAATCCATAAAAGAAATACATATGATGGGAATGGTAGAAAATATCCAAGCCAAGCTGATTGGAATAATGTGAACTATCAAAGCATAGACTTATGGAATATAAGCCCAAATGGCAAAGGCCTAGAACTCAAAGAAAGGCCATTCCAAAAGTATAAGAGCTTTCATCAAAGACACCTATGCACCTAGGTATCACACTCAAAGTCACCACAACTACCCAAGAAAGGCAATTGCTAAAACACATATACAGCATACAGACAAAAGAGACAATTTGTATGAACCTAGAATCCCCAAGCAATTTGCCAGGATTAAGTATGATTATGGCATCGATAGATGGCAACCCCTTAGAGTCAAATCATTTGGCTATAAGTTGGCTGGATCATCTTACAATTCTAACCCCTCAGGACCCCGGACAAGTATGGGTACCTAAAACTTAATTTCCTTGATTGAGTTCAAGGAACAACCGAGTGCCAAGGAACCTGGTACATGGATAGTGGTCATTCCGGACATATGACAGAAATAAGAAAAATCTGTCAAAATTCAAGGAAGTTAAAGGAGCAAAAGTCATATTTGGAGGAAATGAAGCTCCTGGCAAAATAAGAGGCATTGGAACCATCAAGAGGAATGGATTAGAAATCACAGACGTTGCATATGTTGAAGGACTCAACTTCAACCTGCTAAGCATCGACCAACTCGTGACAAGGGCTACAATCTTTGGATTCAACATGGGAATATGCCAAATCAAAGATATTGAATCAAATGAAGTTGTCTTTGCAAGGATGTAGATAGAAAAATATGTATGTAGTGGATTGGTCAATCGCAACACCTAGTACTGTCTACTAGCAAAAAGAGCACAAATTGAATAAAGTTGGTGGCACAAAAAGCCGAGTCACCTGAATTTCAAAACAATTAACAAGTCTGGCAAGAAGTCATCTTGTGGAAGGATTACCAGACTCAAGATACAAAAAGGAGAGTATATGTGACGCATGTCGAAGGGAAAACAAATCAAGTCGTCATTCAAAGAAAAGACATGCCCATCCTCAACAAGAATATTGCATCTACTTCATATGGATCTATTTGGCCCAAAGTGGAACCGGCCAAAGATAAGTGGAAAGAAATACACCTTGGTGGTAGTAGATGACTATTCAAGATATACATGGACAATATTCATGTGTAAGAAGAAAGAAACTCTACAAAAACTACCACGGTGATGAAGAGGATTCAAAACGAGAAGAGTCAAACCATTATCAAAATAAGATCGACAGAGGAACCGAGTTTGTCAATGAAATAATAACTCAAGATTGTATTGAGAATGGTATTGGTCATGAACTATCGCCAGCAAGAACTCCACAAGTGAGAATGGAGTTGCGAGAAAGAAGAACAGAACCCTCAAAGAAGCCAAGGACCATGTTAGTCCGGAAGCGGGGTTACAAAAAGATTTTGGGTCAAGCAATCAACACGACTTGCTACACCCAAAACAGGATGTATGATAAATAGACGGTGACAAAGACTCCCTATGAGACCTGGATGGAAGAAAACCAAATGTTGCATATTTGAGAATATTTGGATGTAAATGCTTCATCCACAACAATGGCAAAGACAACCTAAAGGCTTTTGATGCTAAAGCGATGAAGGTATCTTCTTAGGATACTCGGTGAAAGCAAAGCCACAGGATTCTTAACAAAAGAACTATGGTTACGTGAAGAATCCATTCATGTAGTATTCGATGAGCTAAATGTAAATGGAGAAGACATTGAAGAGTCGGTGATAATTTGAATCATCCAACCATACGTAAGAGTCCCTATCTCAAGTCAAGTGGGATTATCAATTGAGAAGAAGATGAGATTCTTTGAATCTCAAAAACAAGTGGAAAATTTGCAGCTAAGTGATTACGAGAGAGCTGACAACAGCGACACAGCTGCAAGTCGACTAAATCCAGCTAACTCACTCCAACCTGATGTAAGATGGCTGAGACATCATCCACCAGAACTTGTAATTGGAGATATAAAAGAAGGTGTCAAAAACAAGATCCAGAACTCAACAAGAAGCCATGTTCACATGCTTCATCTCACAAATAGAGCCCAAAGACGTGTCACAAGCCTTGGACGACACACACTGGATTCAAGCTATGCAAGAAGAGCTGAATCAGTTTGAAAGAAATAAAGTATGGGAATTAGTGCAAAGACCCATACATCAAAATGTTATTGGCACCAAATGGGTGTTCATAAATAAGATGAACGAGGAAGGTTCTGTGGTAAGAAACAAAGCAAGACTAGTGGCCAAAGGATATTGCCAAGAAGAAGGAATAGATTTTGATGAAACATTTGCCCCGTAGCAAGATTGGAAGCTATAAGGATGTTTCTTGCCTATGCGACTCACAAGGATTTCATTGTATATCGATGGATGTAAAAAGTGCATTCCTAAATGGTTTATTGGAAGAAGAAGTGTATGTTGAACAACCTCCAGGATTTGAGCGAGAAGACTCTTGGAGATAAGGTATACAAACTCAAGAAAGCCCCTGTATGGTTTGAAGCATGCACCCAGAGCATGGTATGATACCTTGTCACAATTCCTAACGAAAATGGATTCACAAAAGGAAAAGTAGATAGAACACTTTTTAATTCATGACAAAAAGAGTATCTTTGCTTGTTCAAGTATATGTGGATGACATCATTTTTGGATCCACAAACAAAGAGCCGTGTGAAAAATTTTCAAACCTCATGCAAAGTAAATTTGAAATGAGCATGATGGGAGAGCCGACATTCTTCCTTGGACTCCAAGTGAAACAGTGAAGGATGGAACCTTCATAAGTCAAACAAAGTACACAGAGATTTAATGAAGAAGTTTGGTATGGAAGAGAAGTCTTCGTAAAAATACCAATGAACACATCATCAAAATGGACATGGATGCGGATGGCAAGCTCGTAGATCAAACAAGATCTGAGCACTTATGGATCATTGCTCTATCTCACAAAGAAGCGCGCACCGGACATCACCTTTCTTTGTAGGTGTATGTGCAAGATTTCAATCTGCTCCAAAAAGAGAGCCATATGACAAAGCAGACTAAGAGAATATTGAGATACTTGAAAGGAAGCCAAGAAGTAGGCCTATGGTATCCAAAGGAAGGTGGATTCAAGCTAATTGGCTATTTGATTCGACTATCTTTGGATGCGAGTTGATAGGAAGAGCACTTCAGGCACATATCAAATGCTAGGAAACAGTGATTTCTGGTTTAGCAAGAAGCAAAACTCAATAGCCACCTCCACTGGTGAGGCGGAATACATTCTTTGCAAGGGCAAGGATGTTGTGCCCAAGTCCTATGGATGAGACAAAGTGAGAGACTATGAAATTGAGGAAAAAGAGATTCCAATCATTTGTGATAACACAAGTGCAATTGCAATTACTCAAAATCTGTGTTGCATTCAAGAACAAAGCATATTGATGTCGATATCACTTCATAAGAGATCATGTTGAAAAGAAGGATATCATCCTGGAATATATTTCAACCGATAAACAACTAGCCGACATCTTCACAAAACCATTATGTGAGTCAAGATTTGAAGAACTCAAATATGAGTTGGGGTTAATTGGTGGTGACACTCGGGACGAATCAAAGAAGAGAAATGGAACAGGAAAGGAGTGAAAAAGAGTCGAAAATGTAAATCACTCAAGAATCACCAGATCGGAAAAGACGATTACATAAAGTCGGTGATATTTGAGTCACTAAGAGAATCGTGAGAAGTAGAGTTAAATCGGCTAAGGGATAAGCTGAATAACTTATGAGCAAAGTGACAAAAACGTTGTCGTTTTGACTAAGCGGGAATGTTTTAAGAAATACGTCAAAGATAATGATGATGTGTACGGACATAAAAGCCGCACACCAAGCTTATGATTGGATATAAATCTTTGCCGCATTAAATACGAGACATGAAATGCTAAATAGGCGTGCAAAATCTAAGCCGTTGATTTCGATCACATTTCAAAAACCACCCGCACGTCCTTTCATAAACCATATTTAAACCATTTTCACCGTTTCTCTCTCACACTTCTAAAACTGTTCATCTCTTTCTCTCAAAAGCAAAGGCAAAAATACTCTCTAAACCCTATTTATCTTCAAATCAATTTCGAGTTTTCCTTGATACAATCCCGAAAATGGCACCAACTTATGACTTTACCAAGTTAGGGAAGCAAATCCACACCGGCTCTACGGTGGATTTCGTGAGGATGGTGAAACAGGGGTCCGACGACACCCTAGTGAAGAAAATCGCTGAAAAGTTAGAAACGTCCGATTCGAAACCGTTTCGCGTTAGAATACCCGATGACATATGTGGAGGAGGTCGCAAAATTCTACGTGAATGCCGAGATTCACGATGAAGGAATCAAGTCATCTGCATTCACGGAAGCGGTGACTATCTCTCGCCAAGGATTTGGCCAAACATTGCTCACTACCGGCCAGAGGGCGCATCGAGATTAACGAAGGCGATGTAAACCTGGCCGATGCTTGAAAGAAATAGCCAAGCGACTTTTTTTGATAAAATAGTGTATCTGACAAACAAGAGATCTTTGCCGAAGGAGGATTATCACAAGTGTTGGACATCGTTGCCAAATGTATCGACATCAAGTTTGGCGACTTTGACCTTTGACCAACTGTCAAGGCAAAGCCGATTGTAATGGCTGCAATCATCGAATAAAAGAAGATAAATCAAGGCTGAGTTTGTCTACATCGGACTCTGCCGAACGTGGGGAACAAATCCTTCAAAGAAGATGGCACATTTGGAGGATCCCTAGGATATGGCCTAGTGATTGGCCGGCTAATGGAGGTGAAAGGAGTCCTCTTAGACATGGGAAGGCATTCCATGTTAACAAGAGGATGTTGAGCAAACCTCTCTCGGCGCTGAGAAGAGAGCTTACGCCAAGAGAGCGACACGGTGAGGGGAATCGGTGACCCGAAGATACAAGTTGTTTCCTCTCCACCCAAGAAGAGAGCTGCCAAAGCGGCTACTAAGAAAACGCTGCGCCCCTGAGAAAGAAAACCAAACATGCTCCTGCCCCTGCAGCAGAGTCACCCGCCCTGCAGCCGTGTCTCCCGCCCCTGCAGCAGCGGTCGAGAAGGACTCTCAAATACCTTCTCCGATCGTCAAAAAAGGAGGAGAACCGAGAAGCCACGACGGCTGCTCCTCGAGAAAAAGTCACCAAGACGCCCCCCGCCGCCCAAGACTCGAGAGGACACCGTCTCGAACCAGAAATTCCTCTGGTACAAACTAGGAGACGAAGAAGAATCATCAAGCGATCAATCTGGAGAAACCAGTGAGTCGGTTACTCGGCTAGAGAAGATACGGAGACTACCTTTGGAGAAGTAGAGTCTCCGGATGTAATTGATGAAACAGCCAAGTCTGCTGAAGGCGTCAGCAGAGGCAACCAAGACACAATTTGTAATTCACACAGTGAAGCACAAGAAGAACTGCTAGAGCGGATAGTGATGTAATGATCATATCTCCACCTTACCCGGACATCCAAAATCGTCTGCGTGAGTGGAGGAAATGGAAGTTGAGTAAGTCAAGGGAACAGTTCCAACGGCCTTTGAGTTTATAGAAGAAGAAGAGGAAGCGCTAAATTTCATTGGACTAAAAGCGTGCCTGAAAGACTTGATGAATACAAGCTGCTTAGATATCCTGCAAATTTACAAGGAAAAGGAGAGAGAAAAGCAAGCGAGGGAAGCCGAGGCACGTGAAAAGGCAAGCATCCGCCCTATCTCCGGCACCACGTAACACACACATCCTCTCCTTGATGTCTTCTCGGACGGTGATGAGGATCGAGAATCTTTGCTACCACGAGAAGAGTTGCAAATGCAGCAAGCATTGCGGGAATCGAGAATCCTTCACGAGCAAAGATTGATGGAGGGACCAGGAGAGTCCTCGAACACAACACGGTGAAATCGATCCAATGGGAGTGGTTGACAAATAGCCATTGTTATTCTTTGCCACCACTTCCCGACTCACTCGGAAGAAGGCAATAAGGGACATGGCGATGAAACGGGATAGTGGGGAACCCGGTCGAGCCAACCCCTATTGAAGGTGTGTTACCACCGCCCCAATGGCTAAACAATCAATCGAAAGCAGGGGAGTTTGGAGCCGAGTAACCCCATTCAAGTCACTCAATTTGGTGCTCCGGTGAGGGGGAAACTCCTTCCACCGCAGCAAGGATGGAGAATCTGCAGATGACTTAACGGATCAAGGAGGCGAAGTAGAGAAAATACAAACACAAGAAGAACAACAAGTTGCCATCAACGAAGCTCAGGCGATTGAGACTGTCTCGGTGAGGTGCCAACCGCTGCTCGAAGGCTAATGACGCCGCTGAGGCGGTCGAGGCACAAGATGGAACGGCCCCGGGAGTTAACACTGCAGGCGATGAAAGTGCAATCCATGGGGTTGAGACTCCAATGGATGCCACCGCGAGAAGACCCTAAGACAGTGACACTGTCGAAAGGGAGGACAAGGCCTCGCCTGCGAGAGAGACTGCTTGGAGGTAATAAAGGCCCACGGGAGGTTGAGACTTCCGGGTAAGGTAGTCAAGTCGAGAACATCCCTCCTGCTATCATCGACCCATCGAGAAGGAGATAAGCGCACTTCATGATACCCAGGATAATCGATGTCACATTTCGGGATCGGAAGGCGAAGAAGAAGTTCGAGTCATCCCCGTGCCAAATCCAAAAGACTCGATTTGCGGATGTTCCAAGCGCGAGTAAGTCTGATCCCAAGACTACTCGTCAAACCTTTAACTTTGATGATGAGCCACCAATGGAAATCTCATCATCATCCGATGACGCTTCGATAAGGCCGAGGACAAGTCTACTCAAATGGAAAAATCATTTGAGACCAACGAAGGCTGTTGAGACAGTTGAGGCTCAACAAGCCGGGTCCACTTAACAACAAGACCCAGCTGAACAAGAGACCACTACACAGGCTCCTCAAGCTGCAGCAGGATCGATTCCCAAAATAACTTCACGCGCACCGCTCATCATTGAACAGATCCCAGTTGGCGGTGATGAATCTTTTGTAGAATCTTTTCCGTTTTCCCTGGAGGTACACGAACTCCATGAAGAGTCAGAGAATGAACGCGTACGCTATCACAGACCAACTCCCGTTTTCTCTTCAGATACCATTGTTCAGTGCTTATGACTTTGATCTTTGTATGGCCATCACCGCAATGAAGAATCATTTGAAGTTCGAGAAGTGTTCAAGGCACTATTTGCTTGAGGTTGAACGGATGGAGAGGCATCAGGCCTCTTTGGACATGCGACTGGACAACAGAGATGCCAACCTTACGGTGACTTGAGAGGCATAACAATGTCGAGAATAAGGGAATGGTGGCAACAAAGAAAACAATGCCCGTGGAACAAGTCGATTCTTGAGGACATTGTTCAACAAGCTCTTGGTATGGAGAGCTGAAAATCTTTGATGCAAAAACGAAGCTGAGAGAACATATTGAGCATATGCATGAAGCTCACACCGCCGAGATAAAGCTGCTGCGTGAGCAAAATACAAATGATCTACACGGTTGGAAGAACACATGACAAGAAAATTCAGCCTTCTCATGGCTGAGATGAAGCGATTTTAGCGAGAATCCAACGCTACTCGATCCGAATTCGTCTCTGCATACAACGCAGCGGCTCGAAGCGAACTTCGACCATCGAAGACTCGACTTCATGCTTGCAGTATGTTCCCTGGGGTTCCTCTATCCTTTGATGATGCCAAAAAGGGGGAAGAGGAATACCTTAAAGCAAACAAAATCTGTTTGCGAAAAGAAAGGAGCGGTGAGAAGGGAACAAGCGAGAAAGGAAAATCGGTGAGGAAATTTTGAAACAAAAGAAAGGAAAATCTCTTTGGGGAAGGATCAAAAGATATGACCTTGATGATTGCACAAACCCCTCAACGGGGTCTGTCACGGTGACATTATAAGCGACAAACTCCCTGTGACTCTGCCACTCCAACACTCTTTGTATCTATGGTTGAAAAGTGAAAAACAATTGAAGCAAGGATGAAGGAAGTGGAAGGAAGAATGGATGCCCGGGTCATGAATATCTTGAAAGAACACGGAGGCATTCCAAAGAGACGAGAGACACCTATGCCATCTCGGATGTCGGGGACGAGCCACGATCAGTTGATGAATTTAAAACGCTCGAATCGAGGGATATTTTGCAAATATGTCCATGGCTCAAGCTTGGGACTTATCTTGGGAAAAGGGTCTCACATTATGTGAAGAAGATGACAGGCGAGCAGACTACCGGCGGATCACTCTGCTGGTCACTCTGCTAGTCACTCATTTGGGAAGAAGAAGACCCTAGACAAAGATACGCCCGAGGTAGAGGAAGAAGCGATGAGTGGAGGAAGAAGCCGGACCTAGGCCTCCGCCCAAGAATATTGAATACGTAGATCCGGGAAAGAAAGGAGGGATCTCTTGGGATGGGCTTGACCAAGTGGCAAATTTGCGAGTGGCTAAAACTAACGCCGAGTATGCAAAAAGAATAGAAGAAGAAAACAAGAGACAAACTCGGCTATGGCGGGAGAGACGGGGAAAGATTAAGAAAAGATGAAGCTGCCAGGAAGGCATATGAAAAGAAAAAGAAAGCGGTGATGACGAGAAAAAAAAGAAGAAGAGAAGAAGATGTTGAACAAGGAAAGAAGGAGACAAGAAAGGAGATGAAGTGTTCTTTGTCCAACCCTTCGTGTATTTCACTATGTAAATACATAAAATGTAAGTCTTACGTAATAAAGTCTGTAAATTCTTTATTTCTCTGTGTAGGCAAATATGAACTCGATACACCTTGTAAACTTGATTGTGTAAAAAGTACAAGAATGATATGATCAATAAAAAGATTGATTCTGCGCATACATTCTATGTCAATACACTATCTGTATGTATCTTTGTTATTTGCATTTTTGAATGGTTTAAGTTTTGGCATCATCAAAAAGGGGAAATTGTTAGGAATTTTATTGTTTAGATTTTGATGAATGCCATGTAAAACTTAGAATAGAAAGTTGGCACCCCAATTCTTGTTGTAAAATGCATTGTAATAAATAAGTGGCCAAGTGAGTTAAGTCGGCCTACGCCCTAACATGCAAGAAGACAATGAAGACTTGAAGGAAGACTCAGTGCGAGGCATTTGAGTATGGCAAAAAAAGTAGACGGGAACTCTACTATAGAAGCGGTGAGATACTGGTGAGTGGAGCATCGGTCAAGTCAACTCAAGAAAAGCCAAGTCTCAAGTTGAAGTGACGAGAAGAGTCATCCAATGATTGGAAGTCGACTCTAAGTCACCTGGGGAAAGCAATGAAATGCGGTCAAGTCGAGATAAGCGTAAAAGAACGTTGTTGAGTAAATCAAGAGAATTACTTAAACAAGTAATATCTCCATACCACTTTTCTCAAGTGCTCGAGTCGAGAAGCATGCAAAAGGAATGAACCAATGGGAAGCACTACACCGTGTCGAACTACGAAAAGGTGAAAGAACAATTCATACGAGGAAATGGCAATTCCAAGAAGCTCGCAACAAGACAAGCCGGCGACTCGAAAGTGACTTTCAAAAATAAGCCTATCTCTTCAACGGGCAAATTTTTGAAAGTTCACTATAAAAGGCTGAGGAGTTTGTTTGAGAAGATAGAGATGACACACATGTGAGATATACAAGTATATTAGAAAAACGAAACATTCTCAATCCTCAAGCCTACATTACGAAGAACATCAATCCAACACTCACCTGTGAAGGAAAGATAACTTCAATCGGTTGAAGAGGAAAAATGAAAACAAAGGGGTCTACATTCCGGGAAGGATTGTAGGAAGGTTCAAGGTTGAGCAAGTCTTAAGCTTTTGGAGGGCTTCGTGATCAAATCCAAAGAGAGTGGAGCAAGTGAGTGTAGTAGCAAAGCGGTTGCTTGCCCTGTGAAGAAGCCGAGTCGCACGAGAAGCGGTGAGTGATCAAGGCGTCTCATCGAGTCCCAAAGGATCAAGTCAATTTGTGTGATCAAGACTTGTATCCGGATCTATTACCACTTTGTAAACCGATCATTACCTAGTGGATTCCTCCGGGAGTTGGAGAAGATAGGAGTAGAAGAATTACCCCATCTTGAACCTCTATAAAAATTTCATTGTGTCATTTACATTTCAAAGACTTTAATTCTTACATTTTTAATCGCTTATATTTGCTCATAAATTTGCTATCCACTTAATAACTTATAAGTACTAAACCAATCACTAAATTCTTGCTTAATCAAACTTAAGGGTGTTAAGTCTTCCGCTGAAAACAAAATCACAATCGAGTTAATTTAGAGCCAACGGTGAGTTACTTCATCAACACTCGGTTGAGTCTGTTGAGAGATTAACTCTCTTGAGTGACTAAATTGATTTGTCCTTCAAGGACACGGTGTGTGTAAAGTATCAACTCTGAATTTTTAAAAGGACTAAATCGAAAATTTGGTAAGGTTTATTCAACCCCCCTTCTAAACCTTACACTTACACCCCTTGGGACCTACAGGTAGCCCGTGCGTGACCCTGAAATAGCAACACCGACTCCGGAACTCAAGCAATTACCTGAACACCTCAAATATGCATTCCTTGGGGAAAATAATGCAAATCCGGTAATCGTTTCATCTCTTCTCACTCCTACTCAACTTGATAAATTGTTAAGGGTTTTACGAAAACATAAGTCGACACTAGGATGGTCTATAACTGATTTAAAAGGCATAAGTCCATCCATTGTGATGCATAAAATTCGGATGGAAGATGTTTATAAACCATCTGTGTAAAACCAAAGACGACTAAACCCTATCATGCAAGATGTGGTTAGGAAGGAAGTGTTGAAATGGTTGGATGCCGGGATCATTTATGCGATATCCGATAGTTCATGGGTGAGTCCGGTACAAGTGGTCGAAAAAGGAGGGGTAACAGTGGTGAAAAATGAAAATGAGGAACAAATTGCTACTAGAATTGTTACCGGGTGGCGAATATGTATTGATTATAGAAAACTTAATGATGCCACTCGAAAAGATCACTTTCCCTCCCCTTTATCGATATGATGTTGGATCGTCTTGCAGGTTATGATTATTATTGCTTTTTAGATGGTTATTCCGGGTACAATCAAATCATGATTCCGCCGGAAGACCAAGAGAAAACAACATTTACATGTCCGTATGGCACATTTGCATTTTTTCGCATGCCATTTGGTTTATGTAATGCACCTGCCACTTTCCAACGTTGTATGATGGCTATATTTCACGATCTTATTGAAAAAGTTATGGAGGTGTTTATGGACGATTTCTCTGTGTTTGGTGATTCTTTTGATAATTGTCTTCACAATCTTTCCCTAGTTTTGCAGCGATGTGAAGAGACCAATCTAGTACTAAATTGGGAAAAGTGCCATTTTATGGTACGCGATGGCATTGTACTTTACTTGGTCATCGAGTCTCTTCTGCAGGTTTGGAAGTTGATCGGGCAAAGATTGTAGCAATTGAGAAGTTACCACCTCCTACAAACGAGAAAGCCATTCGGAGCTTCTTGGGCCATGCCGAATTTTACAGAAGGTTTATCCGTGACTTTTCTAAAATTTCTAAGCCTTTGAGCCAGTTGCTAGAAAAAGATGCTGCTTTTATTTTTTCCAATGAATGTTTGCAGGCGTTCGAAACGTTGAAGACAACATTGGTGACCGCACCTATACTCGTCACCCCAGATTGGAGCCAACCGTTTGAATTGATGTGTGATGCGAGCGACTTTGTGGTTGGGGTTGTTCTCGGTCAAAAGAGGGAAAAATTGTTCCGATCCATCTACTATGCAAGTCGAACGTTGGACAGTGCTCAACAGAATTATACCACAACCGAGAAAGAGATGTTGGCAATTGTTTTCACATTCGATAAATTCCGATCTTACTTGATCGGGACGAAAACGATTGTGCATACCGACCATGCGGCTATCAAATACCTCTTTGACAAGAAAGATGTGAAACCGAGGTTGATTCGATGGATCTTATTATTGCAAGAGTTTGATGTGGAAATCAAGGACCGGAAAGGATGTGAGAACGTGGTAGCAGACCATTTGTCTCGGTTAGAAAATCATGAGGGAGCAAAAGGAAGTACGGGATTAATAAAAGAGGAGTTTCCTGATGAACGATTACTCATGCTTGAGGCAAAGTTCCCGTGGTATGCGGACTTTGTCAACTACTTGGCTGCCGGAGTTCTACCTCCGGATCTATCACCGTATCAAAAGAAGAAATTCTTACATGATGTAAAATTTTACATGTGGGACGATCCCCTACTCTTTAAGAGGTGTGCTGACAAAATAATAAGGAGATGCATACCTCAAGAAGAATGGGAGGGAGTCCTCCAACAGTGTCACTCTTCACCCTCTGGCGGACATTTTGGCCCCACTCGCACCGCATCGAAGGTATTGCAAAGTGGGCTATATTGGCCCACTTTATTTAATGACTATTATTTGTTTGTGCAACAATGTGACAGGTGTCAGCGAATGGGAAACATTTCAAGGAAACACGAGATGCCAATGACCAATGTAATTGAAGTGGAGTTGTTCGATGTGTGGGGGATTGATTTTATGGGCCCATTTCCATCGTCTTCGGGTTATCAATATATTCTACTTGCTGTGGAATATGTATCCCGTTGGGTAGAGGCAATTCCTTCCAAAACAAATGATGCTCAGGTTGTAATGCGATTCCTTAAGAAAAACATCTTTACTAGATTCGGCACTCCAAGAGCTTTAATTAGTGATGGAGGGTCGCATTTTGTAAACAAATTGATGAGAAACTTGTTGGCAAAATATGGGGTCAAACATAAAGTTGCATTGGCATATCATCCACAAGCCAATGGACAAGCAGAAGTGGCTAACAGGGAGATCAAACAAATCCTTGAAAAGACAGTGAACATCAACCAAAAAGATTAGGCGTTAAAATTGGATGACGCTTTGTGGGCATACCGGACTGCATATAAGACACCGTTGGGCACATCTCCATATCAACTTGTCTTTGGGAAGTCGTGCCATTTGCCGGTAGAATTGGAGCACAAAGAATTTTGGGCGGTCAAGAAACTAAATCTGGATTTTCAGAAAGCCGGCGAGGAAAGGTTGCTCCATTTGAATCAGATGGAAGATTTTCGGGATGAAGCTTACGAAAATTCCCGAATTTACAAGGAAAGAACCAAGAGGTGGCATGATAAGATGATCAAGAAAAGAGAGTTTTTACCGGGAGAATCGGTGCTCCTATACAATTTACGCCTTAAATTTTTCCCGGGAAAACTCAAGTCTAAGTGGTTGGGGCCATTCGTGATAAAGAAAGTATTGAATCCACCTGGGATTGTAGAATTATTGACAAAAGTAGGCGAGACTTTCATGGTAAACGGCCAACGGATTAAGCACTATTTCCACCGAGGAAATCAAGAGGAGGTGACATCCACCACCTTGCGCGACCCGTAATTTAACAAAACAGGCGTCAAGCTAAAGACGTTAAATATAGCGCTTGTTGGGAGGCAACCCAATGGTTTTTCGTGTGACTTTCATTTTTGTGTGTGTTTAGTTTCAATTTTGTGTGATTTGAGTGATCTGATATGCGTGTTTCTATTAATGAGTGTGATTTATGTGTTTTTGTTTCATTTTTGTGTGTTTTAAAAAAAAACAAAAATACCTAAATTGTTGTACAGGTGCGCACGGGTAACCCGTGCGTTGGCACACCACCCGTGCGCCCTGCAGAGAGTTGAGGAATTTGCCGGGGTGGCGCACGGGTGACCCGTGCTTCGACGCACCACCCGTGCGCCTTACAGGGGAGGCATAAATATGACAGTTTTTAAAACTGTTCTTCATCCAAAATCACTCCCAAATCGCACGCCCCTCTCTCAAAAATTCTTTGCCTTCGAAATTTCTTGAAATTTTTACCCAAATTCTCCCTTTTAATCACTCCCCCATCACATTAGAACAACAATTTGCATTGTATTCAAGTGTGATTGAAGAAAATTGAAGATAAAGCACCTAGGGTTCAAGTTCTTCACTTTGATTCGAAATTCGAAAATTCCGGTATGAGCTTCGTTTTTCCTTGCGAATTTCTTGTCATTTATGTAATGAGAATCATGATTAGTGCTAGCCTTGATATTTTTGCTATGTTTTGAATGAAAAACTCTTTGAAGCAATTTATCAAACACCTTGTGGGCTTGTGTAATTGAGGAGATTTTGGATGAAATATTGATGAATAAGGCATGGCCAATGTTTGTTTGAGATAATACTTGTCTAGAATGGTCATAATGTTTGCTTGCTTGGGGTAATTGATCGATCAAAGTGAAGTATGGAAGTGAATTTGCATCGCCTAATATGTTAACTTTAATCTCCTACTTTGATGTTGCCATTGATGATATTGGGATGCTAATGGAATGTATTTCAGGTACAAATCCTTCATGGCCGAGCGAAGAAATCCCCAGGGTGGAAGGAGACGTGCACGTGGGGCGGCACAACGCGACGTGGCACCGCCATAGGTCAACCAAAACAGTCCAGCGGCATATGGGGTCGAATTGACAAACGCGGATGATCTTGAGCGGTGGAATCGCTTGGTCGGTCGCCAAATAGCTCCAACCCGCTATGCCGACGATGATTGTACCCAAACTTTGGGGATACATGAGGACGTTTGGCGTCTCTTCGCGAAGGTTGGATGGACAAACTTCATGAGCCGAAGGTGGCCGACCTTTAAACGATATACATTGGAGTTTTTGAGTACCGTGGAAGTACTCAAACAAGGTGGGACCTTTGAACCATATATGATAAAATTTCAATTGGGGAACATTCGTAGACAACTGTCTATGACCCAATTGAACACCATCTTCAAGGTTCCAACAAACGCTCATACCCGCCCGATGCCCCATTATGATCAATATGACTTCTGGAGAATGCTTGTGGAAACACCACAAACGGGGCCAATGTTGTATGCCGCGCGGACCGCCAAAGATTCTTGGATCCGAAATCTAGTTTTCCGGTATATACAACGCGTAACTGCATCCTCCGTGTTCGCCCGAGAAAATACCGGAGGGATGACTACTAAGGAGCTTTATCTACTCTGGTGTATGGTCACAAATACCCCCTACAACACAACCGTCAATTTCGCAGAGCAAATAGAACAGCTAGCTAGACGGGAAGGGGGTACGATTTCTATAGGGGGCCTTATTACCCCTATTTCCCGGCATTTCAACGTCGATTTCCGAGGCTTGGAGCCCATCCCGGGCAGCACTCGGGTTAATTTGGCATCGTTGCACCACATGAAGTTCATAGCAAACGAAGACAACACATTGGTACTTCTACAAAAGAAAGGTGTTGCATTTCCGTTGCCTAACCCGCCATACACCACAGTTGATACATTGACGGACATCACCAACTTCCTAATGAACTCTGACGCACATAACCGAATTACAGAGGCTATAGCGGCAAGAAAGAAGCACAGAGTTGAAGGTTTCCTGGATGAAGAGGATATGGTGGCGGAGGAGGATGAGATACATGGACGAGAAATGGGGATGGAACCTCATCACCCCCAAATTGGATATGATATACCCGAATCCTCACACGGAGGCGATTACCCCCGACGTTCTCAAAGCGGGGATCATCCCGGTACTTCTCATAGTGGAGGACCCCAACGCGGCACTGATTTTCAAGACATCTTATATGCGTTTGGGGAGGACTTGCGTCGGCAAGGAGAGGAGTTGAGGCAACAGGGGGAGGATTTGAGGCAACATAGGGCTGATTTTCTCGCGTTCAACGAGCGATATGATCGGCGTTCCGAGGAGACGTGGCAAGTGCTCCAACAGCTACAAATGTGGCATATTTCTCAAGGCCACTTCCCACCGCCGCCGCCGCAGTGATTCATGTATATCCCCACTTTTCGTTATTGAAATTCTATTTTTCCCCTTAGGACACTATAATTTCATTCAAGTTTGGGGGGAGAGATAGTATTTTAATATATGAAAAGTGTGGATACAAAAAAAAATATATTCATGCATTTTGTGTTTTCATATAGTTGCATTAGAGCATGCTAGGTTGCATTTGCATTAGAGCACGTTTATTGCTTTAGCACGTCTATTGCTTTCGTAGTGGTTAGAGAGTGAGTTGACCGGGCATGTTACAAGTTGTTGTTTGTGTGTTGATTGATAATTCATATTGTTGGGATTGGATGTTGGTTATGAGTTGATTGAGCCTTGAATAGATGACATTGAGCATGTTGATATGAAAAACTGGGTTTGATGCTTTGAATTACATAATTGCAAGCCTGTGAGCTTTTGAGCCTTTACTGCTTGTATCTTGTGCAGTCTTGTTGTAATCTGAGTGTATCATTCATGTTGTTAAAATTCTAAAACTTGCTTGGGTATCTCTGTCAAGGCCACATGTTGTATGCGAATTGTGAATGTGATTAAAGGCCATCTTTGCTAGCCTTTCAAGCCTTTTACCTACCTAAAGATGTTGAAATTCCTAGTTAGCCAAGTTGAGCCTATAGCCTATTTCTTTGATAACCACAAAATTTAACCCTTGATCTTAATATATCCATCACCTTAAACTCGAATGTATAGCGTTGAGTAAAGGAATGAATGAGGATGAATGGGTGGGAATTGAAAAGTAGGATAAGTGGGCATACTTGGTTAAATGGGACATAAAGAGGAAGGAAATGAGTTGAATAAAAAATTGTTGAAAATGCACAAATGAAAAATTGATTGAAAAGTTGATAAACTTGGGGGGCGAAGGATTGTGAATTGAGGCGATTCCCAAAAGAAAGAAAGGAAATGGAGATAAATAAAGTTGATAAAAATGAGGGATGATTGGAGTAGCATATGGGATTGTAATGAAAATGATTGATATGCTCATCGGTCTATATACTCGAGTTTGAGTCACTTTATCCAAAATTTCCTACCTAAACCAAAGAGCCTTCATTACAACCAAATGAGAAAGTCCTTTTTGATTCACAAATTGCATACACTTTAGTGGCAGAGATATGAGACGAATTGCAAGCCTATGGTAATTTTGCGACATCGAATTGATTTGAGCGTAAACACGTCCTATATCCTCGTGAGATGAGAGTATACACTTAACTTTGAGAGTTGGAATTCAGAGCATTTCACTTTGTTTACTTGAGGCGTGTTCTTTGATCAGATATTTGAGGCTTGATTGGTTTGTTGCTTGATGTTCATGATGAACAATATGAATTTCTTTTTGGATCCGTTGTGTGCGCTTTTATTCTTATCTCCCTGTTGTGCTTGATCGTGTTTTCAAAAATTGTTGATCGGGACGGTCAACGGTGTATGTTTGGGGGATTTTGATAGGTGTGAGTTTTGCATGTATTTTGAGGCGTATTTCTAGCTATAATGATGGGTAAACATGCACATACTCGTGTTAAATGTTACATATTCACTCCTTGTGGAAAAGATATTACACTTTGCTTATTTTGTAGGAATTTCATGATATTTGAAGCAAATTGAATACGAATACGAGGAAAGCAAAGTGGAAACACGGAGAATTGAGTGGGTATACGAAAAGTGAAGCCTAAAAGAGCGAAAATTGAGCGTCTACGGAAAAGACAAGGGGCACACTGGTTGGGCGTGCCTCAGACACCACCTGTGCACTACTGTATAAAGATAACTGGAGCTGCAGCATGGCGCACGGGTAGCCCATGCATCGACGCATGACCCGTGCGTCCTACAGAGGATGACTGAGTTCACCGGGGTGGCGCACGGGTAGGTCGTGCTCCGACGCACCACCCGTGCGCCCTACAGAGAGTTGGATTATTTCAGCAGGTTGGCGCACGGGTAACCCGTGCTCCGACGCACCACCCGTACGTCTGCTCTGGAATCCCATAATCTACAGCATTATGCCCTAAACTTGATGGTGGGTATAAAAAGGCTTTTTGGGGGGCGCACACAGGGATATTTTGGCATTTTTGGGATCTACAACACAAGACAATGGTCAACTCTTGGAATGGGACATCAAGGAGACAATCGGGTTGCATCGGAGCTTGAAGAACGGAGATATATCGAGAGATTGTCGACGTTCCTAAGTTTTTCTTGCTTCTCTTTTAGTTTCAATCTTTCATTTTCATTTGTAATGGCTTTGAACACTTTGTTCATAAGTTGTTTAATCATGTGTAGCTAAACTCTTGAGATTTCCGGGTTTTGGAAGTAGATTAATGAACTCTTGTTGGATGTTTTAATCTTAGTTGAAGTTATTATCTTGAAGCCTATTTGAGTATTTTGAGCTTATTCTTGTTTTATCACTTGATCAATGATTTAACTTGTTTGATATATTGATTCATAATTCGAAAGATGAGTTTCAATATTAGATCTTGAATACTCGACACAAATATTTGCATGAATCGAGAGGTTTGTAAATATTTGTGAGGACATTTGATCTTTTAAACTTTTGGGAGTTGAATGCTTCATGTTGAGTAGAGATGCTAGCATAAGTATTTTAATCTACGTTTTATATGCATCTCGAGAGGGAGAATAAAATAGCTTTGTGATCGTCTTATAGGAATATTGATAATAACGTGGCTTGATTAAACCGGACAACAAGAGGATTATTAATCGAAACCTTAACTCGGAAATCCATTTCATTATCTTGATACGTCTATCATTTGTATTATCGTAATATTGTGTTTTAGTGATTTAAATTGTCTTAATCTCAATACAACAATCATCCAATTTTGATCGTCTAAATAAAAATAAGACTATCTTGGATCAATACTTAGCATATTAATTTATTAATCTCCGTGGATACGACCTTGCTTACCCTATTCTATAAACTACACCGTACACTTGCGGTGAAGCTAAAAATAAGGGGAACAATATACTTATCATATCTCCTCCTTAAGTATTAATTCCTTGATCAATTAATTTTATGTCTTGAGTAATATTGGACCCCTTAGAATTTAGGAGACTTATTTCACTAAGTGTCGTATATCCGATAGAATTAAGAACTTGATTTTAGAATAAGTGATTATGGGACTCATAAGTGATTGTTGAACTTAATTATTATCAATTTGAGATTTCTATTATACACCAAATATCATCAATTTTGGGACAAAAAAATAAAAAGTAAAATATCATGGTACAATACTTATAGGGGACGGCCAAATAGGTGTTTTGGTGTAGAAATACATTTCAATCCTTATACAAATATTTCACCTTACACTATAATACATTCCCACCCAACCAACTTCTATTTTTTTATACACATTATTATTATTACACACCTATTATTTTACCCTCCTATATTTTTATATACACCTGCACATTTTTCAAACTCAACTTTACCAAAAGAAAAGAAAACACACACAAAAAAAAAGTATCATCCTACATAGAGAACATTCGACCATAACAAGTCTGGGGGGAATCAATCCCATTTTTTTTTTATCTTACAACATTTCTTTACCCCTCAATAATCCCCATTACAATAATTAACTACCAAAAGCAAAAAAACAATAACCCTACAACACACACTTTCGACCATATCAATTATGGGGGGGTATCGAGTCTATTTTTTTTATCCAACTATACCACTTACCTCCCAACTATTCACATTTCAACACTTAAACACCAAAACACAAAAATTAGCCATCATACAACACCAATATTTGGCCATAGGTAAAAATAGGGGGGAATCAATTCACTTTCATCTTAAAATATATCTACAAAAATGCATCATACTTTCTACTAAGTGTATAAAATGCATGCTCATGTGATAATATGGTATTTCATGAAATATAGCCAGTATTTATGAGATTCATGTTTTAATGAAATTTGAGAAAATAAAAAGATGAGTATGATATTCTTTTCTTGCAACAATTGTTGATAAAATGCTCATCATTGTGTTTTTATGATTTATGATGCTATGCATGTTCAAATAAGATTTAGAAATTTTTAATATTTTATATATTATTGGAATTCTGGACTTGTAACTTGTGCAAAGAAATTCGAAGCTTGGGTCATTTTTGCAAATATTATGAAATATTGGGCCAAAAGTGCAAATATTAAAACTGTGAAAGGCCTCCTCTGAACATTCAAAATATGGGACCCAAGACTCTGTAATTTATATATATGAAGTGACTTGAAATATTGGAGATCCTTCGAGGCAAGAAAATACAATAAGGAATAAGTTTGACACCAAAATGTAAAATTTTAAAACTCAAAGGACCAAAATTATAAATTTCGAAACTTGGGCAGTCCTGGTGCCTCAAAGTTTTACTGACTTATTTATCATGGTATTTTGGACCTTTAGTTCAAATTTCATAACCATCCGACTTGAAACGAGCCTTTAACAACAAAAAAATCACCTTCAATTGGGTCAAAATTATAATTTTAAAAAATGAGGTACCTAACCTGCGAATTTTACAAAACTATTTTTACCACAACTTGTTACTGTCTTAAAAATTATTTAAAAATTGGAATCTCCTCAAAACCCTTACCGGTTTAAGAGTTACTTATTTTTAAAATATCAAGCCAAAAAGCCGCAGTTTTTGAACACTAGAGGGCAAATCCGCAAATTTTAAAACAATATGTCCCCGAGTTTCTGAAAAATCTAATCCTCTGGAAATTTGGAAAAAAATTGAAACTGACCTTACCATTTTCCCATTCTGGAATGGAAACTTACCGAATTTTTAGAACCCGGTAAGAAAATATTCTCCTTAGTAAAAGTGATTTTCTTTTTTAAACTTACTAAGGACCTTGATATTGATATTGTCAAACTCAGCTTCCTTATAAAAATTTAAGATATATTTTTCATAATTATCTAACAAAGATATCGAGCCTAAGCATAAAGCACCTAACCAAATATTAAATCCGGCTAGATTATCTACCCGATAACTAGACCGAAAATTTTAAAATAAATACCGGACATTGTGTGACCAGGATTACTTTGGGCTTGCTAACTGATTTTTACCAATCTCTTAATGAGAAAACTTATAATTTGAAGCGAAATCTTAAAGTGGAATTTAAAGTGTAAATTGAAATGAAATTTTAAAGTGAAATTTAAAATGTAAATTGAAGTGAAATTTAATGTGTAATTTGAAGTGAAATTTAAAGTGTAATTTGAAGTGAAATCTTAAAGTGAAATTTAAAGTGTAAATTGAAGTGAAATTTTAAAGTGAAATTTAATGTGTAATTTGAAATGAAATTTAAAGTGTAATTTAAAGTGAAATCTTAAAGTGAAAGTTAAAGTGTAAATTGAAGTGAAATTTAAAGTGAAAATTAAAGTGAAATTTGAAGTGGAATTCAAAAACGAAATTTAAAGTGGGATAATGGCTACGGCCCTATCCAAATTAAATGGGATACTGGCTACGACCCTATCCAAGTGAAGTGGGATACTGGCTACGACCCTATGCAAGTGAAGTGAGATACTGGCTACGGCCCTATCCAAAATAAAGTGGAATAATGGCAACGGCCCTATCCAAGTGAAGTGGGATACCGGCTACGACCCTATCCAAATTACAACCAAGTGAATTAAGAAAACAATAATATTGTTTAACTAATTTTGAACCAATCTAACTTAATGATTAATGGAAAATCTTAATTAAAATAATGAGTTAAAGTCATGTGCACTCTCATGCATTGATTTCCATGAAACCATTTTTCGTGCATAATTGTGAGCCACACTCGCACACCGGCACCCACCCACTAAATTTTTTTGTCTCACCCACCTCTTTTATCAACCAGAAGATGAGGAATCACATCAAGACGTTCGTGGCGACGACTTCCAAAACGTAGCCTAGCTTCAGAGATTTGATAAGACATTAGATTTTAAATTGTAATGGTTTAGACTCTGGACTTATTTGGTATAATAGCAGGGCGTAGGACCCTGAGGTACGATTATGGTATTGTATGGTGTTTTCTTTCGATTCCGCTGCAACCATACTCTGACTTAGTTGTTCCTTTAATTATGCCTAATTGGGATTTTGTCGTTGCTATTGATTTATAATGATGGATCATTAGGCCGGCTTGGTAAATCGACATAAGTTTGAAATTCCGTATCACGGCTTCCGTTTTGGGGCGTGACAGTTCACACACCAAATTTGTCGATGTCTTTAGAAGTTATTACTGAATTTTATGTTATCGACAAGTTATGTGTGATTATTAAGTCTCCTAAGGAACTTATGTGGAAATATGAATCAACGAAGCTAAATTTTTCTTAGAAAAATGACGAGC
This sequence comes from Rehmannia glutinosa, assembly GCA_016081115.2. Classification (NCBI taxonomy): domain Eukaryota; kingdom Viridiplantae; phylum Streptophyta; class Magnoliopsida; order Lamiales; family Orobanchaceae; genus Rehmannia; species Rehmannia glutinosa. The sequence continues at coordinate 6,564,012 of CM071933.1, read as the reverse complement.
CATGATTAATCCATCCGCGAAGAGTGTTAATATATAAAAAGGTATTTGGATTGCACTTTCACAATCAAAGATCTTGGTACACTCAAGTACATTCTGGGAATTGAGGTAGCAAGAAGCCAGACAGGCATAAATATTTTCCAAAGGAACTGAAGTATACCTTATGCCATATATTTGGGTGATTCTCTTGTCTCTTGTAAATCAAAGAAACAACTAGTAGTAAGCAGGTCTTCAACAGATAAAGCAGCATATAGGGCTATTGCTTCAATTACATGTGAGATTCAATGTCTCACCTACTTACTACAAGATCTGAAAATTCAGCATCAACTCATCTATACCGATAGCAAATCAACTTATTGTATAGCTCACAACCCCTGTCATCATGAAAGGACTAAACACATCAAACTTGACTGTTATTTTGTAAGGAAAAAAATGGACGAAGGTCTCATTAAGCTGATCCATATTCCATCAACACATCAGACCACTGATATCTTAACCAAACCACTATCTTCCTAGTTATTTCAACTTTTATGTCCAAGTTGGGTTTGAATAATAGTCACGCGCCACTTGCGGGGGTGTCAAGATCAACTATACTGTTAGAGTTGTGTTAGTTATGTTAGTTAATATAGTTATTATCTTTCTCTATAAATAGTCCCCGCCATCCGTAGAAAACTCAATTTTGTCATTCCAAGTACTCAATGATCAACAGAAATATTTTTCATATATATCATCATGCCACATATTACATATTATAATACATCACCCATAAATGCAAATATGCTTATTCACATATGGCTAAAATGTAACTATATTTTGAATTTAGGCTCCACAATAAGCCTTTAGAGCATCTGGAGAACTCCGACCGGCTTCAGAGTAGTAAAATTCCATAAACTTAATATGAACATGTTGGTTAAATTATATGGAAGGTTTCTGTTTGGAAGAAAATGGCTCGGATTGTGTATAGTTTAAGTCGAGGCCAGAATTCGATTCTGTCTCCGCCAAGACCGGTCCTGACTTTTCAGGGGCCCTTGGCGATAAGAGAAAAATGGGCCCCTATAAAAGAATACAATAAAAAACTTCGCGCTCCAACAGTAAACAAATTTTTCATCATTTAAAATATTTAACGAGTGCAACACCTACAAAATCAAAAAAAAGTATAAAATAGTCATTGAACAAAATTGGATCTTCTAGCATTTTAAGAAGCAAAATCATCAAATAGATCATCAAAATCAAGATTTTCCAACACCTTATTTTCAATACATAAAATTGTTAACTCATTTAGTATTCTCGAGACACAGTTGAATGCAAGTGTGATTTTATCAATTTTAGTTTTGAAAAACTTCTCTCTTCTAATGCTACAGTAACTGGTATAGTTAACAAAACTCTATAAGCAATGAAAGTATTTGGAAAACAATCCATCACTATTACAATTTCATGTATTTTTAAAGATTCAACCTCACTCCTAGTTTTAACATCTTCACTAACTCTTGATAATTCAATAAAGCTTCTCTTATCTCATTAGATTGAGTTAATATAGTTGTGATACTATTAACATGACTTTCTCATATTGTTGTTGATAATGGATTTGATGTCAAGTAATGAACATTATCTTAAAGAAAAGGGTTATTTTGTATTTTTTAGTTTTTTTGGGGCCCTTATAAATATTTTTTTTAATAAAACATGTATACCAATATAAAGACCTATGTAACATCGGGGCCCCTTAAAACTGGGGGCCCTAGGCGGTCGCCCTCGGTGACTACCCTAAGGGCCGGCCCTGGTCTCCGCAAGACGAAAACGCCCCGTATACAAGTGTTTACGGTTCCGACGCTCGCCTCTAAGATACAACGACTTTTAATGATTCAGGTTAGAAGACAAAGAAACCGGAACAACAAATGTAACAAGCAAAGTGTTTGACTACTTTCAAGCTTTCAAGGAGGAAAATGGGCAAGATGCAAAATGCAATGCTCGATTTTATGTTTTCTGATTAATTTCGTATGTTTTTCAGTCACCAGGGATCGACTTTTATAGGCCTCAGACGCCCCGTATGGAAAGAACATGTCTTTTGGCTCGAAAAGATACCTTTTGCACTGAACAGACGCACCTGCGCAGGGGAGCACGACCAGACGCACGGGCGTGCGCCTGCCCGTGCGCGGGTGCTCCAACGTTCGGCATGGCGCACTACTCAGACGCACGGGCCGTGCGCCTGTCCATTCGCTGGCTCAAAACTTCGGCAGGTAGCACGACCTGACCGTACGGGCCGTGCCACCCTCCGTGCGCGGGGCCGGACCTTTTTCCCAGTTGAACTCTTTTAATTAATTACGAAATTAATTAAATCTATTTAATTAATTAAAAAAAATAATTAATTAATTATTTTTTTTAAAGGTTTTTGGTCCAAAAAGAATAAGGCCCCAGGCCAGGCCGGGCCGGGCGGCGGCGCGCGTGTGTGTTTTGGACCAAACCCACAAGCATGTAGGTCCTCTCCCCTTTAAAAACTTGGTTGCCCCCAAGGGCCCAAACCCATTTGTCCAACTTGGGATAAATAAAGTGTGCAACTTTACCTCATTTTTCCTATGTGGGATGGAGCATCTCTCCTCCCCCACATTTTCCATTTTCCATACCTTTTATTTGTTTTAAGTGGCTAACTTCTAGCATTAATTTCTCATTCACCCGGAATCGGTTTGAGAAATTCCAAATTCTATTCTCATCTACTCTCTTAGTAGAATTTTTACAAATAATTTAATTTTATTTTCCACAAATGGAAACCACTTAATTAATTGGTCAAAATCAGGTCAACACCCAATTTCTCAAAGACCAATTCCAACAGAACATAGGGATTGAAGAGTAAGGGGTGATCCTCATCTACCATCTCTTTTGGGGCCTTAATTATGTACTCTGGTTTTGGAATAGAAAATAATGCGATCGAGTACCTAGCTTCATCTCCGGCCATCGTTACCCTATGATAAGAAGAATGCAGCCGTCCATTTGTCCATGCCTGCAGAAATAAGTTGGCTAAGTATATAGAGCAAGTCTCTTGTGAGACGGTCTCACGGATCTAAATCCGTGAGACGGACCTCCTAAGGGCTCTGTCTTGAGAACATGAACCATGAAAATAAATTTAAAAATAATAATGAACAATGAAGAAACAAAATAAACCCTAAAAACATGAACCATGAAAAATAAACCCGAAAAATTAAAATAAACCCAAAAAATAAAAAATAAACCCTAAAAAAAACTAAAAATCCTAAAAACCCAAATCAATTAAAAATAAACCCAAGAAACAAAATAAACCCTAAAAAAACAAATATAAACCCTAAGAAAAATAAAATCTAAAAAAAAAACCTTTAAAACTTTGTGTAAGGGCTCCGTCTCACGGATCTATATCCGTGAGACCGTCTCACGCAAGTTTTTGCCAAGTATATATATCATGACAACTTACATCCATCACATTTCATGAATATAATAGTCCATATAGTAGTGCAAGAAATGACCACCATGATTTTGCACGTTATGTAATTCTATATGTATGATGTCATGTTAATTATGTTGATTTTGGATGAGATCTTCTATTTTGTCCGAAATGATATTTCATTACTATTTCACCACACGGATTATTGACATGTGTTTAAAATTTATCATATTAAATTTCAAGCATTAATTGTGAGCTTTTACATCACAATTAGGGATAACAGTTGAGAAAATACGTGTCAAAAGTATTTGTATTATGCTTTTGAAAAATAACTGGGTTTTTTTGTGTTTAGATTTAACCTTAATGGTATTTTTTTTTATAATTATACATAAAAACAATGTGATTCTATTGATGATCAGATGGGATGGAGGGATGGAAAATGTTAACCTCAGGAGGTGAGATTGGATTTTTTTTTCATTTTTCATTTTTTTGGAGGACTGCCTCAAGACAACTATAAAATCATATAAGAAATTGATCCTCATCTACTATTTCCAGTATGAAAAAATAGAAAAAAGTAAAATAAATTCAACTTAAGTGAAGAGTAAAAATTGAAGCACTTACATGGAAAGTGTTGAATATAAGAATTGAAAGAGAGAACAGAAAATCTTGATTGTATTGATAATTGGAAAAGATGAAGTTCAGATTACAAGTATTGATCTTTATATATAATTCAGAAAGCAAGCTAAAGCAATCTAAACCTTCTATTTGTATGTTGTGATCAAGGGTGTAAATTGTAACTAACTTTAACTGTCATTTAACTAACTTTTACTTAGCATAACTGTTTCTTTGCCTTTCTTCTCTGGTTGTGATTCGTGACACCCCCCCTCAAGCTGAGCATGTATGTCAAGCATGCCAAGCTTGGAAGTAATTTGCTGGAAAGTAGGAGGAGGTAGTGCTTTGGTCATAAGATCAGCAAGTTGTTGACTGGCAGGAATATGTATGATTTTGATGAGACCTTGTTGAATCTTCTCTCTTACAAAGTGACAATCAATTTGAATATGCTTTGTCCTTTCATGATGACATGCATTTTGAGAAATACAATAGGCAGATCGACTATCAGTGTACACAATTGCTGGTTGAGTTTGTTGAAATTGGAGATCCTGGAGCAAATATGATATCCATTGTATTTCACAAGTAATGAAAGCAATTGCTCTATATTCTGATTCTGCAGAAGATCTACTTATTGTTGCTTGTTTCTTTGCCTTCCAAGATATGAGGGAATCACCAAGATAAATTGCATATCCACTCACACTCCTTCTTGTTTCTATACATTTGGCCCAATCTGCATCTGAAAATCCTTTGAGAGTGGGCTGAGAGTTAGCAGAGTAGAAAAGACCTTTCCCTGGAGAGCTTTTGATGTATCTTAGGATTCTGTGTGCAGCTTCAAAATGAATGGTAGTAGGGTGTGCCATGAACTGACTTAGACACTGAATACTGTATGATAATTCAGGCCTTGTTATGGTGAGATATATCAATCTTCCAATTAATCTTCTATATCTTTGAGGATCTTCTAAAGAGCAAAGCGGCTTCTTTGTTATATAAATCAATCTTGGGATCCATAGGAGTAGAGCTGGGCTTGCAAGCAAGATATCCTGTTTCAGACAGGACATCCAAAGCATATTTCCTCTGGCAAATGCTGATTCCTGTTGAAGACCTTGCAACTTCTATTCCAGAATGTATTTGAGTGTCCCAAGATCTTTAATGGTGAATTTGGAATGTAAATGTGCTTTGATGTCTTGTATTTCTTCAATGTTGTTTCCAGCTAGAATCACATCATCTACATAGACACACAAAACAGTAATTGAATTAGATTTAGATTTTACCAGAGAGAATGGTCTGATCTTTGATTGAATAAAACCATAAGATATAAGACAAGATTGAAGTTTCTGAAACCACTGTCTGCTAGCTTGCTTTAGACCATACAAGCTCTTGTTGAGTTTACAAACTCTATTGTCTGTTGGAGTACAATATCCAGGAGGGGGCTTCATGTATACTTCTTCATATAAATCACCATGGAGAAATGCATTGTCTACATCCAACTGATGTAAATGCCAACCTTTGATTGCAGCCATTGCTAACACTAACCTGACTGTAGTGATTTTAGTCACAGGAGAAAAAGTTTCAAAATAGTCTAATCCTTCTTCCTGTGTGTAGCCTTGGGCCACCAGTCTGGCTTTGTACCTTTCCAAAGATCCATCTGACTTATATTTTACTTTGTATACCCATTTGCATCCTATACAGTTCTTGTGTGGAGGAAGCTCAGTTAAAGTCCATGTGTTATTTTTCTCAAGAGCTTGAGTCTCAGCTAACATAGCATCTCTCCACTCTTTCAGTTTGTTTGCTTGAGCAAATGTTTTGGGTTCAGGAATTTGAGAGATGCTTGTTGTAAATGCCTTATGACTGTTAGACAACTTATCTGTGGATAGATACTTTGAAATGGGATAATGACAAACTGCAGTTGATGTCTTGTTTGTAAGTGATTGTGGAAGAGCACAATCATACACTTGTAAATAATGTGGAGTAGACATGTTCCTTCTAGATCTTCTAGGATTAATGTTATCATTGCTACTTTGCTGTTCAAAACCATCAGTCTGAGCAACCTGTTGTTCATCTGTCTGTGCATCTGATGCATTTGAAAGTTCATCTTGCTGTTCATTTGTTAATGTACTTGGTTGTGCATCTGTCTGTGCATTAGGAACCATATCATTGTGTGCTTGTTCATGAATAACATTGAGATGTTCCTGCTCATGAATAACATTAGAATGTGTGTGCACATTGGTAGGAAACATATATTCTGAATTAGTATTTCTGAATAAAGGAACAAATTTAGCATCAGCAGCTGAATTTGAATGAAAAGGAAATACATTCTCATAAAACTCAACATGTCTAGAAATGAAAGTTTGCTGAGTTTGCAAATTGTACAATTTATACCCTTTGTATCCAAAGGCATATCCGAGAAAAACACATTTAGAGGCTCGAGGTTGAAACTTGTTTTGTTTCTATTAAGTGTTGAAGCATATGCAAGACAACCAAACACCTTAAGGTGATCATACTCGAGTTTCTTTCCAAAAAGCTTTTCAAAAGGAGACAAATTATTCAATATAGTAGTAGGTATTACGTTAATGATATGTGCGGCAAAAAGTTAGTTAGAACACAATCATCCCAAAAGGATAGAGGAACCTGAGAATGGTACATTAGAGCTCTAGCAACTTGTAATAAATGTTGGTGTTTTCGTTCTACCAAGCCATTTTGTTGTGGAGTTTCCACACAACTTGTTTGGTGTATAATTCCTTTTGAATTGTAAAATGCTGGCAATAAGAATTCAGCTCCATTATCAGACCTGAAAACTTTAATCTTCTTATCAAATTGTGTAAGAACCATATTGTAAACAGATTCTAAAAAAGAATGTGTGTCAGATTTGTGTTTTAGTAAATATATCCATGTACACCTTGAATGATCATCAACCAATGTGAGAAAATATCTAAAACCATTATGAGATGTAGTGGAAAAAGGTCCCCAAATGTCACAATGAACTATATCAAATATAGAGTCTGAATAAGCAGTTCTTGAAGAAAATGGTATCTTTCTTTGTTTAGCCAAGTGGCATACATCACAAGTCTGAAACTTGTCTTTAGAAACAACAAATTTATCTATCATAGACAATCTTTTGGCAGATAAATGGCCTAGTCTAGCATGCCATGTATTAATATCTATCTTTAAGGAAGTTGATACAACAGCAACAGAAGGAAATTGTAGATGATAGAGACCAGCTTCCTGTTTAGCAGAACCAATCATCCTCTGATTTTTCAAATCCTGCAATACACAATGTGAGGCAAGAAAATGTACTGTGCAATTGGAAAATTTTGCCAATTGTGAAACAGAAACTAGATTAAAATTGAATGTAGGTACACATAAAGTCTTTTTCAAAATAAGATCATCAGATATCTTAATGTCTCCAATATGTGTAGCCACAGTTGTAGTGCCATTAGGCAAATGGATGGGAATATGAACAGGAATAGGATTATTGGTATAGAATGATGTGTTACACACCATATGATCTGTAGCACCAGTGTCTAATATCCACTTGATATTAGGTGCAGCAGCATTAAAACAACTAACAATATTACCTGATTCTGAGGTTGCTGCAGAATGAATATGTGGCGAGGTCAGCTGCAGAGTGAATGTGCTCTTGGCCATTCTTAACTGAAGACTGATTCTTAGCATAAGCTAGGAATTGCTCTACCATTTCTTGTGAGAATAAAGGATGATCAGCAGTATTGGAATTAGATTCTGTAGGAGAGGCCATTGCAGCATTGGCATTAAAATTATCTTTTGCATTTCTAGGACCTTTAGGGCCTTTCCAACCTGGGGGATACCCTATGAGTTGAAAGCACTTATCCACTGTATGTCCAGTAAAGCCACAATGGGAGCATCTTGGCTTTTTCTTTTCTTTGTTGTACACAAATCTTGAAGAATTAGAAGGTTTGACTAACATAGCCATAGAATCTATAGGATTTGTTGTAACAGATGAATTATTCAAACTCCTCTGAGACTCTTCTTGAAGTAAAAGTGAGTAAACTTTTGCAAGAGAAGGTAAGGGAGAAACCAATAGAAGTTGGCTTCTAACCTGTGCATAAGATTCATGCAATCCCACCAAAAATTTGATGACAGAATCAGAGTGTTGAATATCTGTCATTAAAGAAGAAATGCTGCAGATACAATTTCCACAAGAGCACTTTGCAATTGGCCTAAAACTGATGTACTCATCCCATAGAGTCTTGAACTGATTATAATATGCAGTGATAGAATTTGAGCCTTGACATATGGAACTCAAAGATTTCTCAAGATGAAATACCCTTGGACCATCACTTCGTACATATCTAATCTCTGTCTAATGTCTTTAGATATAGAATTAAGTAACCAAGAGAGCACCAAATTATTTGCCCTTTGCCAACAAGTATAAAGAATGATCGAAGATGTAGGAGGGATGGTGATAGAACCATCAATGAAACCTGTTTTATTTTTCACACTGAGAGCCATCAAGATTGATCTGCTCCAAGAGACATAATTTTCGCCAGTGAATTGCTCATACACGATTACTGCCCCTGGATTATCACTAGGGTGCAAGAAATAGGGAGATGTGAAATCATCGGCAGGATTAGGAGAAGGCCTCATGACTGGATCACTTGGAGTATTGATCGTTTCTTCAGGGGTAGCCATTGAAGATCAGAGCAACAGCAAGGATTCTTGACAGAAAAATTCAATGAAGTAGTAGAAACTTTGCGTGATGATGACTAATCACCCTAAACTGATACCATGTTGAATATAAGAATTGAAAGAGAGAACAGAAAATCTTGATTGTACTGATAATTGGAAAAGATGAAGTTCAGATTACAAGTATTGATCTTTATATATAATTCAGAAAGCAAGCTAAAGCAATCTAAACCTTCTATTTGTATGTTGTGATCAAGGGTGTAAATTGTAACTAACTTTAACTGTCATTTAACTAACTTTTACTTAGCATAACTGTTTCTTTGCCTTCCTTCTCTGGTTGTGATTCGTGACAGAAAGAGTCTCCAATCATGACAATGAAAGAATTCATTGAGGGCTCAACAAATATCCACTGTCCATCTTTTGTCATCACTTCTAATCCTTTGACCTCATTACCATACAATATTGTGAAAATATTCTTGTCTGTGTGGGATGTCAATCCAATCTCAGCCTCTTGGCTTTTAGGCGCATCATACTTCTCAACTCTAACAAGGTATCTTGTGGAATTCATATGCTCATCCATGTATTTTTCCAATCCAAGGCTCTTCACAACCATCTTCCTCACAATCTTGTCCAATTCCGACAATTGCTCAGAGAATGTCTCTACACTCTTGTTGGGAAGCCGATTATTATAAACAAAAAATGGTAACCTTAAAAAACTATCCACGAGATTTGGGAAATGTACGTAAAAACTTCTGATTTTAAAATAAGTGATTTATTGTAATGAAAGTGAAAGACGCGTTCGCAATAGAAATTGAAAACTCATTAAATTAATAGAGAGTTTTTGGTGATTAAGTTCTAAAGTTGTTTTTACACATTTCAAAATCAAATCAGAAGCACAACTAAAAATCTAAAACATATATCTCGTGGGAAAATTGCACTTTTAGTCCCGTAACTATAGAGAGGTAGCAAATTGATCCCGTTCAGATTTTATTTGGCAAAAATACCCTGTAACTCCTTTTACCTTCTCAGTTTGAGGACCATTTTTGCCGGAAAATTGAATTTTTGCCAAAAGATTAAATTAATTAGGGATTTTGGGTTTCCTCCAGCCAATTTGTACATGTTGGATATATTTAAATAAAAAATAAAAAATAAAAAAAATTCTTTTTCTGTTTCTTTTTCTTTACTTTTCTCCATTTCTTCTTTGTTTTCTTTCTTTACACAGTTTCTCCTTAATTCTGGTGAAACAATTGAATCCCCAATTGGGCGTGACCACTTAGGAGTCATGTCATTTAGATCCATCTAGTGTGTTCAAATTTGGCAGGAGGAAACTCAAAATCCCCAATTAATTTGATTTTCCGGCAAAAATTCAATTTGCCAGCAAAAACAGTCCTGAAATTGAGAATGTCAAGAAGTTACAGGGTGTTTTTGCCAAAAAAAACATTGAACGGGACCAAATTGCTACGGCTCTATAGTTACGGACCAAAATTGCAATTTTCCCTATATCTCCCTCTAGTTTTAGATGCTAAATTATACAGAATTAAAAACAAAAGTTGATATTTGAAAAAAGCAAATTTAGTCAAAAGCCGACAATCAATTAATGTTTGCAAACACTTTTTTAGATTTTTGATTAAATGAAGCTGAATGATAAGCATAAATTGATCTGTACAAATACTAAAAATTGATTTTTTTCTGCCTGAAAATTAAGAATAATTTTTTTAGTGTCTGCAAACACTCTCAGTGTCTTATTGAACGAACGTAATACCTGAAAGATGGATTGCCTTCGGACCACATGAGATTGGTGAAGCTTTCGATCTTCCCAGGGGAAAGGACGTCGTCGATCCCCAAGCTTTCGTAGAGTGGAATCATAGGAACTTGTCCAACATACCCATGGTAAGGTTTGTTGGACCTGTTACGTAACTTGTTCTGCAAAGGGAGATCAAAAAGTTGTTGTAATCCCCAAATTGGAAATCGATTCTGGAGAATTTTTTAAATTGACGGCAAATTTAGTCCTCAATCTGCATTTTTAAAAATATATTGTCCTAAATTGCAAGTTGAATAAGTTATTATCTTGTTTTACCACCACCGAATAGTTACAGGGCATATTTTGCAATTTAGCCTATGGACAAAATCAAGCATTTAGTGTGGAACTATTTGCGCTAACATTTTTATAATTGCATGAAAGATAAAGTCGAATCTTGATGTCAGTTATTGGTTTATTTAATTGCATTCAATTAGCTGTCCAATCATAAATTAATACATAAGTACAAAATTAAAATAACTCTTGCAACCTGCACACCCTTTGTCATCTAGCCTCATGCATGATTCCTTCAATTTTCATATATTCTGATTTTTTTTTTAAAGTGGATCGAGCATAATGTGGAGTGTGGACCTGGTTTTATATATATATCATCAAAAAGAAAATTAAAGGAAAATGACAGCAATATAATTAGTTAAATAGGGATAGGATCTCATATGGCAGCCTCTTACCATGTGGCAGTTTGGACAGATCCCATCCATCCATCATATTCAATCAATGGTTAAGATTAGGCCTAAAAGTACACCATTTTTCATTTATTTTATAAGTAAAAAGGGCAAATCGGTAACTATCAAAATGGTGTAAAAATAATACCATAATTACTTTTCTAAAATCAAGGGATATATTCAATATCAGATTTCCATAACAGATACGCCTAATAATGAGGAAAAAAAACGGATTCTCACTCTTCATTGACGCAATATTTTGGTGTACAAATATTTATAATATTGAGCTCTGGACGCATTATTTCGTGTATAGATATGCATATTTTTGTGCTAATCAGTAACTATCAAAATGGTGTAAAAATAATACCATATTTACTTTCCTAAAATCAAGGGATATATTCAATATCAGATTTCCATAACAGATACGCCTAATAATGAGGAAAAAAATGGATTCTCACTCTTCATTGACGCAATATTTTGGTGTACAAATATTTATAATATTGAGCTCTGGACGCATTATTTCGTATATAGATATGCATATTTTTGTGCTAATCGGTAACTATCAAAATGGTGTAAAAATAATACCATATTTACTTTCCTAAAATCAAGGGATATATTCAATATCAGATTTCCATAACAGATACGCCTAATAATTAGGGGAAAAAAATGGATTCTCACTCTTCAATGACGCAATATTTTGGTGTACAAATATTTATAATATTGTGCTATGGACGCATTATTTTGTGTATAGATATGCATATTTTGGTGCTAATCGGTAACTATCAAAATGGTGTAAAAATAATACCATATTTACTTTCCTAAAATCAAGGGATATATTCAATATCAGATTTCCATAACAGATACGCCTAATAATGAGGAAAAAAAGTGAGAATAAGGAAAAAAAATGGATTCTCACTCTTCATTGACGCAATATTTTTGTGTACAAATGTTTATAATATTGTGCTATGTACGCATTATTTCGTGTATAGATATGCATATTTTGGTGCTAATATAACATTAAATATGGCGTGTTTGGATGTTTTTTCAGACTAAACACTGGTATTTAAGTTGGTATAAAAATATTGACAATATTGTATATTGGAAGCATATTTTGGAGTATACATATGCAGACTTTGGTGCTTTATAACCATAAAAATATGGTATAAAAATAATTTCATTATGGTATCCTGAAATTATATCTTGGTATATATTTGTCCAATATTTGGTGATAATATAAGTATTCAGTAGTGCATTGTTAGATGTTTAATTGAGAATATTGTATACTAATATTGACAATATTGTATATTTTGAAAATTATTTTTTGTATACATTTGACTGATTTGGTGTACAAATATGCAGATTTTTCAACATTATGCGTTGTATACCATTCTATAGCTAAGTTTTCATCAATTCATATCCACAATTAAAATAAAAATAATTGAACTAATTGTATACCAACTATTTACTAAATGTATACCAACTTATAGCTAAGTTTTCATCAATTTATTTCTACGGGTATAATAAAACAAAATGGGCCAAAAACAATATAAGCTACAATTTTCTCAGTTTGGTCACGGATCTTCTCCTCAGTTTGGGCATCGAGGCTTTCAAAGTAGATTTTGTGGTCTTTGACCTCTGGGCTCTGATTACCATCACTCGCACCCTCGCTTGACCCTAGGGATGCAGGTCTCTTACTGTTTCCTCGTGCCATTTAACCTGGAAGTGAGAAGCATCTATGAAACATTACACAGTGTGCATGAACTATACTAATTCTGCGATGTAGCAAAGAGTATACAACATCTAAACTAATTGTGCACTGATTGTACTCTAACTGTATACGAAACTAATACTATTTAAGCATCAATTGTATATGCATTAAATACAAATTACCACGCATAAAAACACCGAAATCTATTTATTTATATATAAAATGTAGAAAAATATATATCATTCTAGTGGTAATTTACACCAAAAACATATATCATGGTGTTCAACACCCCAATTAAAAAGAGGGACACACCGTCACCATATTCATTATCTAAATGTACATTGTTTTTTCATAATTTTATGCCAAAAAAATTATAATAAATCTAACTCATTACAGTCAAGGATATGATTCCACATAACCAACTAAAAAGGGGGGTTTGTAAAAATCGAGTAACAAAAACATAGGAGATTCAAAATAATAAAAAAATGGCCTACACCTAGGGCAAAAAATTGAAAAATACCCATAAATAATCATCTTGAATAGCAGATAAAATCGACTAAGAAATTGGGGAAAAACCCTTTCCACAGTAATCTACAAACCAAGAATTGAAAAATTGAAAACACGGACTTACCTTCAATAGTGTTGATGATGCGTTCTTGGAGATTTGATGTCCAGAGAGATCGGCCTGAACAAAATAGTGTCTCGGTGGCTCGATTTTTACAGAGAAATAACCAGTTGTAGACGTATGTGAGTGGTGGAAGAGAAATAATGAAGACTCCGAGAAGAAGATATCTTTTTGATTTTTGGTGAAAATAGACTAGCAAAAAAATGAGAGTGTGGATTAATTGAAATCCCAAAAAAGGGGGAATTGTGGGAGGTTACCAAAATCGTTTGTTATCTTTTGTTTACAGTTTGCCTATTTTGCCCTTAAATGGGCTGATTTCAATTTTAGAAAAAAAAAATTCGAAAAAAATCTGGCATTTGGATTAAACATGATAACGGCTTAGATTTGTCCACACTGCCACGTGGTAAGGGGCTTGCCACATATGATCAAATACCTAGTTAAATATATTATTGATGTATGTATATTTATCTTCTAATTATATCATTATCTAAATTAATTATATCATTAATTCAAGCCCCCCACCAAAAATAATCACCAGAATATGGGTTCTCACGCACAATCGACCCTCCCCGTAATAGAATTCAATGGGAAAAACTTGATTCCAGGCACAAGTTATTGGAAATCGACATCAGATTCAGTCCGACAGGCCCTGGAATCGTATGGATGTTTCGTGGTGGCCTACGACGACATCAGTTCGGAGCTGTACGAGGAAACTTTCGATGTGACGGAGGAATTGTTTGGTCTCCCCGTGGAAACTAAAAGGAGAAACATTTCTGAAATTTCAGGGTCGGGTTATGGCGGGAGTTTTCCTCTCATGCCTCTGTTGGAGTACTTGGGCTTTGAAGATGGTGGAACTTTTCAAGCTGCAAAAAACTTCACCAGCCTCATGTGGCCTGATGGACACCATAATTTCTGGTAATTATATATATATATATATATATTATGGTAATTTACATACAGTGCCTTCAAATTTTTTGGCAACTCCACACAATAGGCAAAATCATAAAATTAGGAAGAGCGGTAGGAAAAAGATCTAATAAAAATCACGCTTTACAAATAAGTCTTGTATAACTAAAGAAAGATCTCGATATTGGTCCTGAAAACCGATTTACAAAATAGTCATGTAAACTGTATGAATATATTAATTTTGGTACTAATTTCACCTCATTACAAATACGTGAGCGGCACATGTAAAACTAGGACCAAATTTGAGATTTAAATAAAGTTACAAGGCTATTTTGCAAACCTTACTTTCCGTGAGACTAAAATTAAGACGTTTATATAGTATGGAAGTATTTTGCAAGATGTGATTTTGGTAGGGCCTTTTTGCTTATATACAGACTAATTTTGCAATTTTACACCACACAAAAGTAACACATATTCTCACCAAAATTGCTTACTTGGCAAATCAAAAGGAAAATTTGTTAATATTATTTTTCCCCAAAATCACAAAATCCCCAAATTTTTGAATCATATGTCTGATACATGATTTTTCCCAGTGATTTTGTAGTTTTAAGCAAAAACACAATTAATGTGCCTAAAAAATTGAAAACCACTATTTGTTGATTTCTGGGGTAAATTGCAGTTTTAGTCCTGTAATTTTGGAGTAGTTGCAATTTTAGTCCTTTATCTTTTAAAGTTGCATTTTTGGTCCTTGACAATTTGTCCTTATGGCTAAATAACATTTTTGATCATTTATTTTTCTAACAGTATCAATTTTACTCCTATAACTTTCGAGCATAAACAGTTTTAGTCCTTAACACATCATATCTAATTTATCCAGATAAACCCAAATTTTATAAAATAAAAGATTCACATTTTCTGACACCTATTTTGTTCGTGGCATTGTTACACCTACTTAGATCCAGTCTCTATTCAGAGGTTTTAATATGATTGTTCCAATATGTTATCTTATTCTGGTGTTCTTGTGCATACATCGTCAAAATTTGACGATATGTCGTATCAGTGGCGGATCCAGGATTTTGAAATTGGGGTACGATAGATTTTAAAAAAAAATGTGCATATAAATATTGTTAATTATTTAAAGTCATAGTTGAAAATGCTTAATTTTTAAAATTTTGTAAAAGTTGATTATGTAATCGTACATGAAAAAATAATACATGTATATAAAAGAAATAATTAGAATAATTAAGAAAACAAGATACAACAAAACACAATTTTGGTAACATTATTGATATTATTAGATTTTTGTTTTTTGATATTTTTAGTTTTGTAGGTTTTGACTTTTGCCATGGTTTTATTTATTCAAGTTGCTAAGTCAATATTTTAATTTTTTAAATTTTATTGTGGAGATTTGTATTATTTTATTTGAATATTCTAATTTTATTTTTACTTTTTTTTTTGTAAAAATAGGGGTACAAATTTATTATTAATTCTTTCTTTACTAAAAAATATAGTTGAATTTTTTCAGTTTGGGGGTACAGTTGTATCTCCAATTTTGTACGTAGATCTGCGGTTGTGTCCTATAAGGTAGACATCTTGGATATTTGTCCATATCCATTTTCTCGGAGAAAATTCTCCTCACCAATTGTTAATTACATAAATATAATAAATATAACTAAAAGTTCTTAATAAACCTAGGTTCTGATACCATTTTAAGCAAAACACTTAGTCAAATAAGCCATTGATGTGTATAAGGGTATTCTTGGTATTTTGAAAATATTAAACAAACCTAGGGGACCAATTTGCAACAACTTGAAACTTACAACACCAAAATTGCTTAGGTATGAAACATATAGGACCAATTTTGCAACAACAATCAAATTTACAGGACCAATTTTGCAAACTCAATACTTATAGGACCAAAATTGCAAATTGCGTATAGTTATAGGACCAATTTTGCAATTTTTCCTTGATTTTTGTGCCCCATTTGATTAAGAATAGTAAGGCAAAATTGCAATTTTAGTCCGGTAATTTTGGGGTGTTTGCATTTTTGGTCCTGTTCGAATCACGGTTTGCAGAAATATCCTGTAACTTGAAATTTTTTGCGATTTTGATCCTAAAATCGCCGGAAATTGAGAATCAGCCGGAAAAACTCACATGCACGGCACATGACTTGATTTCTGGCCAGACATGCTTATGTGGAAATGAGTTGGCCTAATTGAATTTTTTGTTTCTGACGTGGCGCTTACATGTAACCTATGAATGTGCCATGTCAATTAAAATATCATTTTCAAATTCTAAAGTAATATAAAATTATGATTTTATAATTCTTATTCAATTTTTATTCCCTTTTTCTTTTTGTTTATAATTAATTATTTTTATTTCTTTTAGCAACTCCACCACCCGTCGCCACCACCACCACCACAAAAGCTCGAGTTGCCAGTTGCCACCGCCCGTCATCGCCACCACCACCAAAGCCCGACTTGCCACCGTCCGTCCCCACCATCACCACCTCCAACCTTCCGTCTGCCACAGTCAACTGTAAAAAAATGATTTATTGTCAAGTTTGGGATTTTTACAGAAATATTTTGCAGAATTTTTTACACCCCAAAATTAGGGCTTTAATACCAATTGAAAATGGATTGGTCTGATTTTCACTTTGACGAGTTCGATTAATTATATTCTCTTCGGTGGTGGTGGTGGTGGCCGCAGAGGCGTGGTTGAGCGGCGGTGGCGGCGTTCGAGAAGCAAACCAGAAAATATGGAGAACAAAGAAAAATAAAAGAAAAAGAAAAAAGAAAAAAAAAGAAAAGTAAAAAAAAAAAGTTTTATAACTTCTTAATCTAAGATTATTGTATTATTCAATTATTAACATAAAACTTTGTCAAGGTTTAAATGTTAAATTAAATTAAGAAGAAAAGAAACTGTAACTAAATTTCCTATTCAAAAATTTTTAAATTGTCTATTTAATTATTCTAAAAAAACTGATTTTTAATTAATTATATTTTCAAAGTAACATTAAAGATTATTCATGTATTTTCCAAAAAAAAAAAGATTATTCATGTATTATTTCTAAAATATTTAATGATGATTATAAATTATTTATCAAAATCCAATGTTAAATTTTTAATCCCCAATTGATTATTAAGTATATATATATAACTTAAAAGGAATTTATAATGAATTAGTTTATCAAAATTATAAATTACGTGCCAATAAAAATCTAAAAAAAGTTAGTAATGAAAAATATTTTTGTATTGTTGAATTTTTGTAAATATAATAATTATTCCATTGACAAAATTTAAATTTTAAATTGAATTTATTAAATAAGAATTGAGAAAAAGGATGGCAAATTTGCAATTTTGGTCCTGCAGTAACAATATAGGGTTCACATAAGTGCCACATAAGCATGTGTGGCCGGAAATATGGTCATGTGCCGTGCATGTGACTTTTCCGGTTGATTACTCAATTTCCGGCGATTTAAGGACCAAAATCGCGAAAATTTTCAAGTTACAGGATATTTTTGCAAATTGTGATTCGAACAGGACCAAAAATGCAAACACCCCAAAGTTACAGGACTAAAATTGCAATTTTGCCGAATAGTAAATTAAGTTGCAGGACAGGACTATATGCATGATTTTGCAAGTTAACTAACACATTCTCTTTCTGCCCTGTTTTGCCATGTTTTGCACTTATAATAGTGAGACTATACAGGCATACTGTAAGCTGTTATTGGAATTGAATCACACGGTGATGAAAATGGTTGCTAGCAGTTACAATTTGGAAAAATACTCTGACCCTTTAATTCAGTCGGCGTTGTACACGACAAGACTGATGAAATACCACTCGCCAGGCGAAAACAATGCCGATATTGGTATTTTACCTCATCGAGACAAGAGTTTTATGGCTGTAATTGGTACAAATGAAGTCAAAGGTTTGCAGATTGAAACTCGTGATGGCAATTGGATTGATTATGAGCCATCCCCTAGAAAATTCATAGTCATTGTAGGTGAACCATTCATGGTAAGATGTTCGAATTCCCTTATTTTCGTTTCATTTTTTTTTTTTTTTTTTTGCTTCTTTTGTATCTTTTGAAGTTGATTTCATGTTTTTATCATATATACAAGGTCGCAGAAATCGCGAGGCACTAGTTAGGCAGCAGCTCCACGCCTAGGGTCCCTAGGGAGCACCAAGGAAAACAACTATTTTTTTTATTTTTATTTTTGGCCGCCTAAGCGTGCGCCTGGATTCGATTTTTAGCCCCTAGACGGGCGCATATGCCCGATTTGTGGTTGCCTAAGCCCGATTTTTTACTAAGGAATTTTTTCAGCGATTTGGGCAAAACCGCCTCACCCTAGGCAGAGCGCCTAAACCAATTTTTACAACACTGGTTGTAGATCGTTTCTTACTTCAATACAACTCTTAAATAAATCACCAGTAAAAAGGATTAGAAATTGTGGGTTAATTAAAAAAAAATCTTTGGGGTTCAGTTTAATTATAAAAAAAATCAGATATCTTTCAAAATTACTATGTACCATATTTTTTTTTGATTTACCATAATATTTATTTCTATCTTACAAATTGCACCTATTAAGGGAGTATGTGGTAAGCAAATAAAAATCTCAGGGATTGTCATTAACTTTGAAAGATAACTGAATTTTATTATAAATAAGCTAATCCTGGGGGTAGTTTTTACAATTTACCAAAAATCTGAATATTCATGTGCATGGACTAAAGTGAAAATTGTTCAGGCATGGAGCAATGGCAGAATATATTGTCCACTCCACAAAGTCACCGCAATAGGAAGTAAAGAAAAGTATTCAATCGGCCTTTTCTCTTTCATTCGTGGGGTTTTGGAAGTGCCAGATGAGCTTGTTGATGATGAATATCCATTGAAATTCAAACCTTTTAGTAATTTGGAATTCCTTGAGTACTGCAAGGAAGGGGGGCCAAAGCTGAAAGGAGTCATCCAAAAATACTGTGGAATTTGAGTACAATAATTATTGTCCCTGTATATTTTATGTTATTTTGAGCGTATTATTATTGTTCTATGCTAAAGTATATTATTGCAAGTTGTACGTGGATATTCTCATGTTTGTCTCCTAATTAATGTTGTGATAAACAAAAATTGTAGGGTGTTTCATGGTTTGTCTGCAAATATCCTCGTGCTAGTCTTGATTTTACCGCATAGTTCGATCCAGCGCCGATCCTACAAACTTTTTGGCCTAACCTTTCACTACAAGAATTTCGCTAATACACAACGGATATAATCTGTGCTAATACACAACAGATATAATCTGTTGTTTATTACAATAATCAACCGTTGTCGAATATGGTGTTGTAAAAAAAGCCCGCTCAATGACAACGGTTTTTTTACAACACTATCTTCGACAACGGTTGATTATTGTAATACACAACAGATTATATCCGTTGTAATTTTGGACCACGGCTGTTTTTGAATTATGAAATACAACAGATTTCCACAACGGATTAAATCCGTTGTGGTTTTGAAGTATCACAACAGCTCTACAAGACTTAATAATTTTTATAATTTTAGACCACGATTATTGCAGTATTTATTCGTTGTCTCCAATTTTTTCACCTAGCATTGGTAATAAAAAATTTGATTTCATGCATGCATAAAAAAAACACAATACAAGAATACAACATATAAATAATCAAACAAAACATGACATTAAAGTAATTGTATTTAGTACATGTCTCCAAAACACTATCAAATATTTAACAAAATGCCTAAGTGTTTAATAAAACGTCTAACAAATGTTCTTAAAGCTACACTGAATTCTTTCGTTGATGGACAGCTCCAAAGGACTCCAATATCTTGTCCACGTATATAATACAAGTTCACGCCTGCAAATAAGAAGTATACATAAATTTAGATTAAAGCTTTAAATTGTTAATTAATGTTGGACAATATATATCCAACCAGTGTAGCCAATCAAATTAGTTCATTCTTGAAGGAAAGAATATAAAGAAAGCAGTGATTTTTGAAGAATACAAAAGGGATCTTAAAAGCACCAAACATGTCTAGACACACGAAGAATTCAGTCACCAAGAATTCTAACACAAAAAAATTAATCAAACTCTTAGATAGTTCCACATAATCTATCAGAAGACAAAAACACTCCTCTAGATTCGGTCAATGACTATGAAACTTCATGATATCTTTCCAATTATCATTCCAGCTAGGCAAGAAAATAAATTGATTATTTTAATAGATATTGAAGTTATCCAGATCATGCCACTAATGAAAATATTCCCTAATTGAGTTTTTAAAGTTAATTGATCACCTGGGAAAGACCAACAATGTTGAATCCCTTTGGCAGTTCCTTCATTGCCGTTACCTGTATGATAAGTTTAACATTAAACAAGAATGCCATTTTTATTTTACAACAAAAAGACGAGGAAAAAACAACTAAAATTAAAGGAGGAGAAGGTTTCCCACTTTGTTACAAGCTTCCTCAACCTACATTGGAGGAGGAAATAAAAGAATCATTTTCAATGCATTTCCTGTAAAAAAATTATCTTACAAATTTAAAGTCAACATAAAACAAAAAGGGGAAATGATACAAATGCCCACCTATTTGTGATCGGTACCTGCAAAATACTCAGTTTTAACCAAATTTACCTAACAATACGCTGACCGGATTCTAATACCAAAATATACGCTCAAAGCCAACACATTCCCACATAATACGTTGCACATAAAAACAATAACCAAAACAGAATCACAGATCTAGAACGCAGCAGCCAGACACAAGTGCGCAAACACTGTGCGAAGGAGAAGAACAAGCAGTACGACTGTTCGAGCAAAGGAAGAAGAATCGAATTGCAAATCATTAAAACAAAGAAAAAAGCAGGACAAAAAACAAGGTACCAAAACACCAATCTCAAAAAACAATGGTCAGTTTATGTTGAAAAAATATTGTTTATATCACTGCGCATCTATTTCCACATGCAAAATCATAATGGAATATATATATATATAGGGATGGGATCTCATGTGGCAGCCTCTTACCGTGTGGCAGTGTGGATTGATCCCATCCAATCAATGGTCTTGATTCTTCTAAAAAATACACCATTTATCAATTAATTAATGTGTAAAAAGGGCAAATGAGTAACTAGCAAAATGGTGTAACAAAAATACCATATTTACACCCCTCAAATCAAGGGGATCATCAATATCACCTTTCCATAAAAGATCACGCCAAATCATATCACAAAAAAAAACGTCTTCACCATCTTCTCTCCTCCAAGACACAAAACATTAAGAAAAAAACAAACACTGCAGCAGAAAACAAATCCATCATATCTACAATTTATTGAACGAAGAATAAGGTGTGCCATGGGGGGGAGAGTATGCTCATTCACACCAACATGACATGTCAATTGACAATCTAGATGAAAACTGCGATTTTGAAGCAGTGGGTCCTGGTATGTGCAATTTTCTTACAAAAATAACAAATTTTTTTGGTGTATAATTTATAAAAAAAGATGAACATTTAGTCCAACTTTGAAAAACACGGCTATGATGAAAATTTACAGCGTAATTTTAACCATCTAGACAAAATGATGCACATATAGTTTTTGTCTGATGTATATATAATGCATACATAAAGCACAATTAGTGTAAATTTGTCATGTATACATGAATGTTGTTGTACTCTGAAACCTATGTGGTGTATACATATGTATACGTTGGTGCAAAGATAAGCTTACAATATTGCATGTTTTACTGTTTATTTGAGAGAGTAAGCTTTGATGCTTATTTAGGTATAAAAATATTGACAATATTGTACTTTGGAAGCATATTTTGGTGTATATATATGCATACGATGATGCAAAGATAAGCATATAATAGGGCATAGTTTGCTGTTTATTTGAGAGTAAGCCTTGATGCTTATTTTGGTATAAAAATATTGACAATATTGTACTCTGGAAGCATATTTTGGTGTATACATATGCATACGATGGTGCAAAGATAATCATACAATAGGGCATGGTTTGCTGTTTATTTGAGACTAAGCATTGATGCTTATTTTGGTATAAAAATATTGACAATATTGTACTCTGGAAGCATATTTTGGTGTATGCATATGCATACTTTGGTGCAAAGATAAACATAAAATAGGGCATGATTTGTTGTTTATTTGAGAGAGTAAGCCTCGATGCTTATTTTGGTATAACAATATTGACAATATGGTGCATATATAATGGAACACTGGTACATTTTTGAGGCTGTTGTTTGAAAAGGTATACAAATTTAATATGCCATGAAATAAACGTTGTAGTTTTGTGCTTATTTGTGCTTACACGTTGCATAATATTACAAAATTTGTGCAGATTTTAATGATGAAAATATTCAACACGTTGAAGTGCGAGAGCTCCTAGTAATATCCCCGGATCTACCAAGTATTGGATACTTGAAATAGAACAAGATAAAATACCGCGAATAAGCATGTAATTTGCCACACTGGAGAAAGGTGTAAAATTTTATAGGGACTACATCAAACGATGCAAAGACTCAGAACAAAAATTTGTCTTTTATTAATTGTATACCATTTATTGTCTAAGTTTATATCATTTCCTAGATAAATGTGCATCGTTTTTATGTCCGGAAGTAAATAAACAATAACTGGACAAAAACCATAAATGCTTTGACAAATAAATGATATATATATGTGTGCCAAGTTACTATTAAGTATTCACAACTTCATCATTAATTATGCACAAAAATAATTTGTCTTTAATTTTTTGGTATTTTTATAACATTCTCAGTTCATCACTATCTGTGTGCCAAATTACTATTAAATATTTACCACTTCGTCGTTAATTGTATACCCAAAATTAAATTATCTTGCAAATTTGTGTATTTTTAAACGATTCCGCATTGTATTCCAAAAACATGCATAATGTTAATACTAACAGTGCACATAATGCTTAAAAAATATGCACTAAAAAAACTCATTAACACCTGCAAATAAAACAAAAAGCTTGAGAATAACATATATACACCAAAACGTGCTAAATATATACCACAATGTTATTAACTGTGCACTATTTCATCACTAACTATACACCGGAAAATAAATAACATCTGAAAACATAAAAAAACATATTTGCATCAGTTCACTGGTAATAATTCACCAAAATGCTATTAAATTAGCATTGAAATATCATAGTCTAATGTAATATATTACGCTAAAAACGTACTTAGAACACCCCATCTAAAAAACCACACAAATGTCCCTGTCAATTCTACTTGTTATTGAATTTTTTTTTAGCCAAACCAAGAACCTTGCCTTTCTCTTGGTTCAGGTCATGCATTAGAATTGCATGGAGGTATAATGTCCTCAATCGTGCAAATTCCGCGGCATCCGCCTTGTCAAATCCACATTCCCATTTCTTCCATGCTCCCCCATGTAGGTCTCATGTGACCCATGGCATAGACCCCACATTCGACTTTGTTTTTGCATCCCTCCACGACATAACAAGTCTAGTTGGGGAATATTTTTCAACATTGTGCGCTGTCTGGTAACACACACGTGCTTGCAAATATCGAGAGAAAACACCCAATTGAAACACATGCAACAAAAGTGCCAAAAAAACCAGGCATGAACAACCTGGTATTAACAACATGAACAATGTTAAAGCAGAACTCAAGAATCAGGCATCAATAAAATACACGATTGAAAAACTAATCATGCACTGTATGAACCTTATTTGTATAATATACTAAAACTACTTAAACACCATGGGTGTTGATGCATTTCATGGACTACATATGCACATGACCAAACCTATCAATGCGCCAAAATACATATTCATTGCGCAATAACAATACTAAATATGCACCAATATATATCTTCATGGCTCATTCATTTTTTTTTAGTGCAGGGGTAAAAACAACACCACACTAGAGTTAACCATACATCAAAAAATAACTAAAAGATCATCATTCTTAAGTAAACTGTACACCCAAAACACAAGAAAGGAATCAAGAAAATAGAGGAAGGTATACTAACACATTTCACAAAATCAGGTTTCAAAAACATAAGAAAACACCAACCATTCTGCAAACAAACTACATACACGCACGTGACACTCATAACTTTCCCCCTAACATAAAACATTACACCATCCAATAACTAAAACTGCATCGTTTTTATCAAATTTTACACCAAAAAACCCCCCAACAAAGATGCCCTGGTTCGCACAGAAATATTCCCAAAAACAAATAAAGAACCCATAAAATTGCCTAGACAATCGAAAATTCAAACCCTAGTTACTCCAAAAAAAGAAAATAAGAAGAATGCCCAATCTCTTACTAAAATATACTTCAAATATCCTAAATCAACAGTTGAATGGTTAAAAAAATGCCAAAACATGTAAAGTAAAAACCCTTACTACAAAATTTTCGAACCAAAAATTGAAATAAAAGGCAACCAAACACTAACCTTAACCAACTATTTGAAGAATCAAAATCACCCTCTTTGCGGAATGTGTGTCTCTGTCGACGATTTGTGAAGAACTTTCGAAAGAAAATAAACAGAAATGGATGAGGAGATGCAGCCGGCGAAACAGAGAGAAAAGAAGGAGAGAAAAATAAAATTGGGAGTTTTTTTTTTTAGGAAACTGCTGAGAAGTTAAAAGTGGGAATCAATATAATTGAAATCCCAAAAAAAATGGTGTGATTGGGAGTTACCAAATGTAACTGATTTAATTTGTGTAAAAAATGACTTTTATGCTCTTAATTGGGCGAAATTAAATTTAAAAAAAAATTCGAAAAAAACTGGCCCTTTAGATTTGTCAAATTAATGGATTAGATTGATCCACACTGCCACACGGTAAGCCCCTTGCCACATTTGATCCTATACATACATACATATATATATATATATATATATATATATATATATATATCAGATAAAATTGAGATTGTACCGCGAATTTGCGAATGGAGAATTTGATCAAAATGAACATTTCAATATTATAAAATGCTTATTTTGTTCGAAACTTGATACAAAATCTTAAAAAATTTGATTGTCATGAAAATCTACACATCAAAATGTCTGGATCTCTAAAAATTGTATGCAATCATTTAGATAATTGTTTCAAAGTTGTTTCGTTGTTGTTGAAAATGTGTTTCTATTCTGCATGGGAAGCACATTGCTTCCCCTGTACAGGGGAATTGTTTCATATTTGTTTCAATGATGCTTCATCATGTTTCAAATAGGATAATTTCATTGAATTCTACAGTACCATGGATAAAATTCCAATAGTAGTATACCACAAGGGAGAATGGGCAGATAACAGGGATTATATCAACTTCGAGATAACGGGGATCCTGATTCGAATGGATTGCACTTTCAGCACCATGCATGAAATTTTAGAACAACAAATACATGTCAGCAAAGATGAGGAAAGAATGCAGATTAAGTACAAACTCAGAGAATCTCTACCACCATTAAAGATTGAAAATGACTTCAACCTGAAGTTCTATTTGGAAGTAAAAAGCAAAGAAGAAGATTGGATGAAGTTTCCTCTATGCATAGACCTACTAGTTAATTTAGAAAACCAATTACTCTTGAAATAAAAAGAGACAAGCTTGCAAGAAACAACACAACAAAATGCAATGCCTGGAACAAGCAACATAACAGTAGAGAGCTCAATAATGGAAAATATGGGCCAAAATCCCATTGACTACATCGATTATGCAAACCTAATCAGCAAAAATGTAGTCCAAGAAATAATGCAAATCCAAGAACCTATTAATTGTGAAGAACAAATCCAAATAGGAAATATCTACAACAAGAAGGAAGAATTGATAAAACACATCAGTTGTTTTGCATTGAAAAATCACTTCCAATATAAGGTTAATAAATCGTGCAACAAGTAATACCACATAAAGTGCTTGGATGAAAATTGCAATTGGCATTTGAAAGCATCATCAAGAACAAGGACAATAAAGTTCATAGTAAGAAAACACAACAACAACCATACTTGTCTGCTCGATAAGAGAATGAATGATAGTAGACAAGCTACTACAAAAATGGTTGGAGACATTATCAAATCAAAGTACTGTTCGCCAAAAAATATTTTGGTTCATACAACTGCAAGTGTACAGTGTAGTTTATAGAATAATGGCAAGCAAGGTCGTATTCCTCAGGGATTGAATCTCGAAACACTTAGGCTATAATAACATCGTATTCCAATTTTTGAAGCGACCAAAAATTTGAGTATTTTAATCTAATAAAAATCGAAATTAAAAGAAATAAAATAAAAATAAATTTGTGAACCCCACAAGTATTTTCACCATCTGTAGGAGCAACCTTAGGCACATAATCTCAACATGCTTCTTCAATATTAAATGCGAATAAAGTTTTAAAAACCAATTCATACAATTCTATGGGTTCAAATTCCTAATATCATTTACTCTCCTGGTCAGGTGGTGCGTAAACAGTTGATTAATAACAATTGTAGTCCTCTCGGATGGTTACGATTCTTATTAACTCCCAAAAGATTTGTGAATTAGATGACTCCCCACAAACACGCTTGTCACACATGTTTCATGTTTGAATTCGATTTTCATCTTCTAGAACTCACTTGGTCGGATTATGGACTAAAAGTATGACATGGAAATTATTGGCCAAATAAAAAGCAATTATAAATAAGCACTCGAATTCATAAAATAGAATGCATGAATTAATCAAGAAAATAAATAATCATATTTAATATAAATCCACAGTTTTGATTATGCCCCTAAGATCCGAAAAATATGCCAAACATTGATTACAAACTCATAGACAAATCTGAATCAATATTTAAACATCATATTAGCACAGACAAGAGTTCTTAGACATAGAAAGAAAACCCCTTCTTGTCAGGATGGATTCTCCCTCCAAGCCCTCGAAGCTCTTGTGCTCCCTAGATGCGAAAGCCTTGTGGTGTTCTTCGCGACTTAGTCTTTTGCTCTCAGAAGCTCTTTGATTCCTTCGTTCCTGTGTTATTTGATGTGTTTTCTATGTAGAGAGTGATGTTGGATGATGATTTTTCGTGCATAGCCTTGGGTCCCTTTTATAGATATTTGGAGAGATCACTTGCAGAGTTTGAGTAGGAAAAGAAGACCAATTCAGCCCCAGTTACATCGCATGACCGTGTCAACCCACACGGCCGGGTCGTGCAATCCGAATTTGATCTCGGGGTCTTCATGAACGTTGTATATCTTTCTCTTAGATTTCCATGGCCACTTGAATCACCTCAATATCAATTTTGTTGAGGAAGTTATGGCCAAAATACTGAACCCTACCAGTGCTGGAAACTGTTAGCGCGTTTTGACATTTTTGAAGGAAAATTCCTTTTGTTTGACCTTCCATGCTTCTCTCCTTCATATTTTTGCTCGTACATTAGCTCTTGACCTATACTTTAGAACGTGATATCTCTTTTTATCCAATTTAGCTCCATTTTCTGCAAAATTCACAAGAGTACGCAGTATCACGCCCAATAAGAGAAACCAAGCAAAACATATTGAATATGCGTGCAAATGCATCAAATATATATCATTTTAAGCCCTCAAATGCACATATATTTTACACTCATCAAGTACCTCAATAATATCAAAACAGTGTACATACCAACAGATATAATAAGAGACATGAAGGATGAGCATGGAATAAGTCTCGACTATAGAAAAGCTTGGAGATCGAAAGAGAAAGCACTCGAAATAATAAGGGGGAGGCCAGATGAATCTTATCAGAAACTACCAGATTATCTTTATATGTTGGAGAAAACAAATCTCGGATCGATTACTAAAATAGTAAAAAAAGAGGATAACACATTCCTCTCCTTGTTCATGGCTATAAATGCATCAATAAAGGGATGGAAACACTGTAGGCCAGTGGTTGTTGTTGATGCTACATTCTTGAAAGCAAGTTATGGGGGGACTTTCTTATCTGCATGCACGCAGGATGGGAATGGGAGTATTTTCCCATTGGCTTTTGCAATAGTGGATTCTGAAAATGATGGATCTTGGTTATGGTTTTTCACAAAGATCAGACAAACTTTTGGTCTAAGGGAAGTCATGTGCATAGTTTTAGACATACATATCAGCATAGAATCAACAATAAATGAGATACAAATTGTATAATATTTCCTGAGGTGATGTTTCATAGATGTTTCAAATATGTTTCTTTAATATTTCACGTATAGGTTTCAAAAACAATTTCAGTCACAAACATTGTAAAAAAAAATATTATTTTAATGATTAGGTGTATCCTAAAGTATCTCAATGGACTGTGCATGTATCATCACCTAAACAAGTTGAAGGCAAACTTCAAAAAAAACAACGAAATAAGGGAGTCATTCATAGTAGCACCAAAGGCCTACACAAATGACGAATTTGAAAAACAAATGTCTGCACTTGATAGAGTGAAAAACAAAATCATACCTTGCTTGTCCGCCATTGGATACGAGAAATGGACACGACTACGTTGTAGCAACAAAAGATACTTTCTCATGACATCCAACATTGCAGAGTCGTTGAATACAACAACTGTAGCAGGGAGACACATTCATGTAACAACATTGCTCGAGTACGTGAGATCGTTAGTTTAAGATTGTACATGCAGGCATCGAAACGAAGCAAGATCAACATATACAAGAATGACAAAAACAGCTAAAGAGTATATGGGGAAATACTACACCGTTTCTCTAAATTTAAGAGTAATTTACTACAAATCTAAGACAGTCTTCTTGTTTCACAATTGTTTCTTACATGTTTCATTTCTATTTTCAGGTGAAAAGATCAAATGATTTTCTATTTAAAGTCACATAATCAGAGAAAATATTTGTTGTGGACCTTGAGAAAAGGACTTGCACATGCAACAAGTTTCAAATGGATGAAATTCCTTGTCCACATGCTATAGCAGTACTAAAAGAATTGAATGAAGATCCGTACCAGTACTGCTCGGCATACTACATGAAGGAAACAATGGGAGCGACTTATTCAGAAACAGTGTATCCAATCCAACATGAAGATACTTGGATCCTGACACCTGGAATTGAAACAATGTGGACTCTTCCACCGGAAGGCAACGCCAAATTTTGAAGGCCAAAGAAAAGAAGACACACGGCAGCTTGGGAGAAAAGTTTCAAAAATAAATGTGGAAGATGTGGGCATCATGGACACAATAGACAGACATGCATGAATCAACCAAAAACAAGATGCATTTAATAACACTCTATTCCAATTGCTTACATACATGTCAAGCTAGACAGATTAATACAATGCAACACAACACAATTATTTCAATAAAAACTCATACATATTGCTTTATAGTTTCTTATATGTTTCTTATTTGTTTCTGATATTGTTGCATGGTTGCAACTCTTCTTGTAAAACACAAAAACTAAGCATACAAAAACTAGAAAACTAAAACCTTCCAAACACTCGTGAATGCCAAAAACAAAATCATATGTACTGTTCCACACAACCTCAGAGTGATTCAGATTCTGTCACATACATACGTCAAAATACTAAATAAACTAACTAAAAATATAGACATATACCAAGTAACCGTACTAACAAACTATTAAAATATAAGTAAAGCATATTGTTCCATGTGACCATAAACAAATCTCATACAGAATTCTTCTTTAACAACAATTTCCTTGCATCAATAGGAAATGGGGGATGATTTCAATATCACTGTCGTCTTCGTTTCTGTTCTGCTGCTTCAGCCTTACGTGATTGTATAGCAGGTGAGTATGCCTCATCTGTTCTCTTTCAATGTCGAAGTCTTCCTCGGATATTTTCTTCCCTGAGATAAAATACTCTGCATAGCAATCTACAAATACTCTGCAATCGCTTAAAAAAAGGAAGAGGTTAAAAACATAATATAAAAACACACAAAAAATAAAACACAAATAAAATAGGATACAAACAAGAATATTACTTTTTTAGTTGAACATGAATGTCCCTAACAACCACAATCTTGAATGGAGAATTAATGCCAGCAGAGTAACAGCCAAAACCAAGAGTAATGTCCCGGCGATCTTCATAGAATACTACCATGGAAAGAAAACGAGGCAACAACACGCTATAGGCTCCAATAGCTTTCCCAGCTATTTTTACAGAGTTTGGGGTCCACAGTGAATTGTACAGATAAATAATTATCTCTTGAATACTCAATCTTCCAAGGACCCAATGTTCCATGTCAATGCAATGAATGGGAAAGAAGATATGATCAACCTCAGACCACGACTTTCCACAGCCTATATCAAAATCCATAATATAGTCAACCACAGAAGAATTCAAGTTAATCATGGAAGTGTCAAAATTTTTCTTCTTCCTCTTGTTGACAAGGATTAACCGGCCATAGATACTTTGCATGCATTTATCAAAGATCAGGTCCGTGGTAGTAAATCTCATAGCACAATGCCCGTATACATACTTCTTGCATATGTAATAGAACAACACGTCCATATGCTGAAAAAGAAGCAAACAAAGAGTAAGAACAACAGAAACAAAAATAGGAAAACATCAACATAAAAAATAATAACTTACCGAAGAAAACAAGTACTCGTCAACATAGTACAAGCTATGAAACCATGATTTTTGCTTCACCTCGCATACACCCAGCTTTAACGATGGATCAATCTTGTCATCCTCTTCCGAATAACGTTTTGGCCTAAAATATAAATAAGTGAAAAATTACAATAACGTTTCATAATCGTTGGAAAACTAAATTAAAAATCTTACCCTTCCGAAAGCCACTCACTCAGATCATCATTAAATTCGTCCAAACCGTCATAACCTTCACCAAGGCTATCATCCAATGGACACCTTCCTTTAACCAACACTACTGGGGGCTGCCTAGCAGCATCCAAGGTCACATCTTTCTCCTGAGGAGTCGATTCCAAATCAATGTCCCCAACTGAAATCCTCCAACTACCTTCCCACTCACATCGCCAGATGATTCAAAGTGAGTGGTGAAAGGAGTTCTCACAGCAATACAGGGTTGTGAAACCCTCTTAGCAATATGGGATTGAGGAACATGTGATGCAGCAGACCCCTTGATACCATCCTGCAATAAAACAAGATACAAAAATGTTATAAACAAAATATAAATGACAAATTCAAATGCCAAAACAAACTAGAGGCAATATTAGGAACAAACTGTTGGGAAATTATTTTTTGATTTTGATGAATGCCATGTAAAACATAGAATAGAAAGTTGGCTCCCCATTTTTGTTGTAAATTGCATTGTAATAGATAGGGCTGGTCGAGCTGAGTCAAGTCAGCTATGCCTGAACATGCAAGAAGATAACTGGAGACTTGAAGGAAGACTCCGCTGCGAGGTAGCTGAGTGTGGCAAAGAAGAGAAGACATGAACTCGATCAAGGTGCGGTGAGATACAATCGAGTGAAGTATCAGTCAAGTCAACTCAAGACAACCATGTCTCAAGTTGAAGTGATGAGAAGAGTCATCCATGATTGGAAGTCGACTCAAGTCACCTCGGGGGAAGTTAAGAAAATGCGGTCAAGTCGAGATAATCGAAAGAGATCCGTTACGTAAGTCAATGAAATTACTTAAACAAGTAATACTTCCATCTCGCCTTTCTTAAAGTGCTCGACCCTAGAAGCGTGCAAAAGGAATAAACCAATGGGAAAGCATCGCACTGTGTCGAACCCCGAAAAAGTCAAGAATCATTCATACGATGAAATGTCAATTCCAAGGACTGCAACAAGACAAGCCAACGACCACAAGTGTCTTTTGAAAATAAGCCTATCTCTTCAACGGGCAGATTTTTGAAAGATCACTATAAAAGGCTGAGGAATCACTCTGAGAGAAGGTTACCTGAACCACGAACATTCAAGCTAACATTCGAAATGTAACCAAAAATTACTCTCAAGTCATTCAAATTCAATCCTCAAGCCTACATTACGAAGGAAATCAATCCAACACTCACCTGTGAAGGAAAGACGACTTCAATCAGTTGAAGAGGAAACATTTGAAGAATCAAGGGGTCTACATTCCACGGAGGATTGTAGGAAGGTTTAAGGTCGAACCAGTCTCAAGTTTTTGGAGGGCTTCGTGATCAAATCCAAGAAGCTTGAGCAAGTGGGCTGTAGTAGCAAAGCGCAAATGCCCCGTGAAGAAGTCGAGTCGCACGAGAAGCCATTTGTGTGACCAAGGCATCTCGATCGATTCCCAAAGGATCAAGTCGTTTGTGTGATCAAGACTTGCATCTGGACTGTTAACCACTTTGTATATTGATCAATACTTAGTGGATTCCTCCAGGAGTTGGAGAAGAGAGGAGTACAAGAATTATCCCATCTTCGAACCTCTATAAAAACTTATTGTGTCATTTACATTTTAGCACTTTAATTTCTGCATATTACTTTAATATCTGCTGATAAATTTGCTATCCAATTGATAATCAACAAAGTGCTAAAACCAAGTATTAAAACAAACTTAACCAAATTCAAGGGTGTTAAGTCTTCCAGCTGAAAAATATATCACAATCGAGTTAAGTCTTTAGTCAAAACAATTTGAGTTATTCTATCAATAGCTCGGTCGAGTGTTGAGTGACTAACTCTGTTGATTAACTAACTTAGCTTTCCATCAAGGACTCAGCTGTGAAATATTAACTCTGAACGTTTTAAAAGGACTAAATCGAAAAGTTGGTAAGGTTTATTCAACCCCCCCTTCTAAACCTTACACTCACACCCCTTGGGACCTACAAGTGGTATCAGAGCGGTTGGTTCATTGAGCCTTCCGCATTGGTCACTGAACTAGATCTCCAAATTTTTCAAAGCTTGCTTTAGCACTTGATCTTTCAAAACTCTTTTGTTCAGCAAAGTTATTATCATGGAAGCAAATTTGACACACATCCCTATGTTCACAATTGAAGAATTTGATGATTGGAAAATTCGTATGCAGGCTCATCTATCAGCATTACACGATGAAATGTGGATAGTAATAGAAGATGGGCCACTCCAAATCTTAAAAGTGAACACAGCTGCAAGGAGAGCTGCAGCTGAAGGAGAAGAGGATGCTGCTCCCAGACCAGCGATGGTTGAAAAACCAAGAGCTGAATGGACAAATGATGACAGGAAAAGATATAACTTAGACAATGTGGCCAAGGACATTCTTTACAAAACTTTGGACAAAGGCATGTTCAACAAAGTCAAATCATGCAAAATGGCAAAAGAAATCTGGGACAAGCTAACCTTGATTTGTGAAGGCTCAGAGCAAATCAAGGAAAATAAACTATATGTTGTTCTACAAAAATTTGAAAACTTTAAGATGTTTGCAGGAGAAACCTTGGATCAACTGGATGCTCGGTTCACAGAAATTACCAATGAGCTATCTGCACTTGGAAAAGAATATACACAGAAGGAAATGTGTATGAAGATTCTAAGAAGTCTCCCAACTGAGTGGGATATGAAAGTCATGGCCATGAGACATTCCATTGACCTGTCAAAGACATCCAACCATGAGCTATTCTCAGATCTCAAAGCCTACAAATATGAGCTGAGAAGAAAAGACCAAGAGGAAACAGTTGTGCCCAAAACAGCTGCTTTAATAGTTAAGGATGTCAAGAGAACTGAGGTCAAAGAAGTCATTGACCAAGAGAAGATAGCCCTGATGGTTAAAAGGTTTAAAAGTTCTTCAACAAGAATTACAAGAGAGGCAAAGGTGAATCCTCCAGAAGACACTCAGCTCCCTCCAAGTCAAGGGAAGATAGGCCAACCAAGAGAGCAGAGCATCAAAAAGTTGAATATCAAAGAGCTGACAATCCAAGGATGGAAAGAACTGATCAAAAAGTTGAAAATCTATGCTGGATTTGCAGGCAACCCGGTCACTCTGCCATTGATTGCCCATATCCTGTAGTTAACATATACAGGAATGAAGAGGAAAGAAAAGTATTCAGAGAAAGAAGACAAGAAAAGAGAAAGGCAATGTTGGCTGCAGAGACTGCTGAGACAATCAAGTCAAAAGACACAACAGACTCGGAGAGTAGTGAAGCTGACTACTCAAGTGACTCTGAAGAAGAAGCTTTGATCTGTCTAATGGCTAAAGAACAAAACCAACCTGACCAAGAAGATGAGATACACTCTAACTCATCACACTCAAATACTAGTGATAGTGATTGTGACACACACACTTCATCACCCACTGATCTTTATGATTCATTAGGCAAAATGATGAAAGATTTTGAATACATTAAATCCTCACACACACTACTAAATGAGGAAAAACGGCCTACTCGAAGAGCAAAACTCACGGTGACTAAGGAGCCGAGTACTCTAAGTCAAATAGTGATGAGAATAAAAGTCTAAAGTGAAAATGCTAAGTTAATAGCAGAGATAGCTGCTATAGAAAAGAGGGAGAATGACCTCAAAAATGTGATTGCCTCATTTACTAAGGCATCTAAATCCTTGGATGATCTTATTATGAGTCAAAGAGAATGCGGAGATAAGACAGGCTTAGGATTTAATTCCTCTGTACTATGTCAAGCTCCAAAAGTGATTTTGGAAAAAAGGATCTTCAAGTAATGAAGCATCTCTAAAATCCAAAACTCCAAATGGCGCACACACATTGATTCCAAAGCACAATCACAAGCAAACCGGCTTTGGTTATAAAGGAAAAGGAAAAAAACGGCTTGAGTTGAGTGTCTTTGAGAGGACGGTGAGAAGAAATCCCCGAGTTCCTCAAAGCAAACTCCAAATAGGAGATACTCTGTAAAGAAGAAACAGAGCTACCAAAAGCCCCAGAAGGTCTATAAAAGAAACACATATGATGGGAATAGTAGAAAGTACCCAAGCCAAGCTGATTGGAATAATGTGAACTATCAGCAAAGACCTATGGAATATAAGCCTAAGTGGCAAAGACCTAGAACTCAGCAAAGGCCATTCCAAAGGCATAAGAGCTATCATCAGCATATATATGCACCTAGGCACTACACTCAGAGATATCACAACTACCCATAGAAGGCAATTGCTGAAACACATGCACATGCATACAGACAAAAGAGACTGTTGTATGAACCTAGAACCCCCAAGCAATTTGGCAAAATTAATTATGATTATGGCACTGATAGATGGCAACCTCTTAGAGTCAAATCATGTGGCTATAGGTTGGTTGGATCATCCAACAATACTAACCCCTCAGGACCCAGGCAAGTATGGGTACCTAAAACCTAATTTCCTTGATTGCAGGTTCAAGGAGCAGCTGAGTGCCAAGGAACCTGGTACATGGATAGTGGTTGTTCCAGACACATGACAGGAAACAAGAAAAATCTATCAAAATTCAAGGATGTTAGAGGTGCAAAAGTCATATTTGGAGGTAATGAAGCTCCAGGAGAAATAAGAGGCATTGGATCCATCAAGAAAAATGGATTAGAAATTACAGATGTTGCATATGTTGAAGGCCTCAATTTCAACTTGCTAAGCATAAGTCAACTCTGTGACAAAGGCTACACTGTTGGATTCAATATGGGTGTATGCCAAATCAAGGACACTGAAACTAATGAAATAGTGTTGCAAGGATGCAGACAAAAGAACATGTATGTGGTAGATTGGTCAACTGCAACACCAAACACTTGTCTGCTAGCAAAGAGCACAGCTGAATCAAGTTGGATGTGGCACAAGAAGCTAAGTCACCTGAACTTCAAAACTATTAACAAACTTGCAAGAAGTAATCTTGTGGAAGGACTTCCAGACTCAGTATACAAGAAGGAGAGTATATGTGATGCATGCCAGATGGGAAAACAGATCAAATCATCATTCAAAGAAAAGACATGTCCATCTTCAACAAGAATATTGCACCTGCTACATATGGATCTATTTGGTCCAGTTGAACCAGCCAACATAAGTGGGAAGAAATACACCTTGGTGGTAGTAGATGACTACTCAAAATATACATGGACAATATTCATGTGTAAGAAGAAAGAAACTCTGCAGAAACTACCACAACTGATGAAGAGAATCCAAAATGAGAAGAGTCAAACCATTATCAAAATAAGATCTGGCAGAGGAACTGAGTTTGTCAATGGTATAATAACTCATTCAGATCGAAAATGGTATTGGTCATGAATTATCTCTGCAGCAAGGACTCCACAATGAGAATGGAGTTGCGAGAAAGAAGGAATAGAACTCTCAAAGAAGCGGCAAGGACCATGTTAGCAAGGTGGCGCGCTAAAGATTTTGGGTCAAGCAATAAACACAAACATGTTATACTCAAAATAGATGCATGATAAACAGACGGTGACAAAGACTCCTATGAGATTTGGACAGGGAGAAAGCCAAATGTTGCATATTTTAGAATATTTGGATGCAAATGCTTCATCCATAACAATGGCAAAGATAATTTAAAGGCTTTTCATGCTAAAGCTAATGAAGGTATCTTCTTAGGATACTCAGCTGAAAGCAAAGCCTATAGAGTGCTCAACAAGAGGACAATGGTTACAGAAGAATCCATCCATGTGGTGTTTGATGAACCCAACGTAAATGGAGAAGACATTGAAGAGTCAGTTGATAAGCTGAATCAACCAACCATGCAGAAGAGTCCCTATGTTGAAGTCAAGATGGAATTATAAGTCCGGATGAAGATGAGATAGTGAGTCTCAAAGATTTGGAAAATCTGCTGACTAAGTGATGATGAGAGAGCTGATCAAAATAACACAGTTGCAAGACGATCGAATCGGCTAACTTACTCCAACCTGATGTAAGATGGCTGAGAGACCATCCACCAGAACTAATCATTGGAGATGTAAGAGAAGGTGTGAAAACTAGATCCAGAACTCAACAAGAAGCAATGTTTACTTGCTTCATCTCACAAATAGAGCCAAAAGATGTGTCACAAGCATTGGATGACAAACATTAGATTCAAGCCATGCAAGAAGAGCTGAATCAGTTTGAAAGGAATAAAGTGTGGGAATTGGTTCAAAGACCTACCCATCAAAATGTTATTGGCACTAAATGGGTGTTCAGAAACAAGATGAATGAGGAAGGGCCTGTGGTGAGAAACAAAGCAAGATTGGTAGCCAAAGGGTATTGCCAAGAAGAATGAATAGATTTTGATGAAACTTTTGCTCCTGTGGCAAGATTGGAAGCCATAAAGATGTTTCTTGCCTATGCAACTCACAAGAACTTTATTGTACATCAAATGGATGTAAAGAGTGCATTCCTTAATGGGTTATTGGAAGAAGAAGTATATGTTGAACAACCTCCAGGAGTTGAGCAGAAGACTCTTGGAGATAAGGTATACAAACTCAAGAAAGCTTTATATGGATTGAAACAGGCACCCAGAGCATGGTATGATACATTATCACAATTCCTGACTGAGAACGGATTCACAAAAGGCAAAGTGGATAAAACACTCTTCAGAATTCAAGATAGGAAGAGTATATTACTTGTTCAAATATATGTGGATGACATCATCTTTAGATCCAAAAACAAAGAGCTGTGTGATAAATTCTCAAATCTTATGCAAAGCAAATATGAAATGAGCATGATGGGAGAGCTGACATTCTTCCTTGGACTCCAAGTGAAACGGTGATGGATGGAACCTTCATAAGTCGGACAAAATACACAGAGATTTAATGAAGAAATTTGGTATGGAAGAGAAGTCTTACGTGAAAATACCAATGAATACATCATCAAAATGGATATGGATGCGGATGGCAAGCTTCAGTAGATCAAACAAGATCTGAGCACTTATTGGATCATTGCTCTATCTCACAAAGAAGCCAGGCGGACATCACCTTTCTTTGTAGGTGTATGTGCAAGATTTCAATCTGCTCCAAAAGAAAGCCACATGACTGCAGCCAAGAGAATCTTGAGATATTTGAAAGGAAGCCAAGAAGTTGGCTTATGGTATCCAAAGGAAGGTGGATTCAAGCTAATTGGTTATTCAGACTCGACTAAGTTTGGATGTAGAGTTGACAGAGGAAAAGTACCTCAGGCACATGTCAAATGCTTGGAAATAGGCTAATTTCCTGGTTTAGCAAGAAGCAAAATTCAATAGCTACCTCCACAACTGAAGCAGAATACATAGTTGCGGGCAGCTGTTGTGCCCAAGTCTTATGGATGAGACAGCAGCTGAGAGACTATGAGGTTGAAGAAAAGGAAATTCCAATTATGTGTGATAACACAAGTGCAATTGCAATCACTCAAAATCCTGTGTTGCATTCAAGAACAAAGCACATTGATGTCAAATATCACTTCATATGAGATCATGTTGAAAAGAAGGACATCGCCCTGGAATATATCTCAACTGATAAGCAATTAGCTGACATATTCACAAAACCATTATGTGAATCAAGATTTGAAGAACTCAAACATGAATTGGGGTTAATTGAGCTGAGTTGACACTCAGAAAACTCAAAGAAAAGAGATGAAACACGAAAAGATGAAAAAGAGCTGAACTCTTAAATCAGCTAAGTGAATCACTAGTTTGAGAATCACGATCGAGTTAGGTGAAAATTTGAGTATTTATGTGCAAAGAGAGAAGATTTAAATCAGCTAAGGAATAAGCTGAGTCATTTATGAGCAAAGTGACAAAAACGCAGTCGTTTTTACTAAGCGAAAATATTTTTAAGAATGACATCAGCATAATTATGACGTATACTGATCAAAAAGCGCACACAAAGCTTATGATTGGATATAAATGCTGCCGCATTAAATACGAGAAATTAAGTGTAAATTGGCGTGCAAAATCTGAACTGTTGATCTTGATCAAATTTCAAAAACCACCCGCACGTCCTTTCATAACCCATACTTATACCATTTTGTCCGATTTTCTCTCACTTTACCAAAACTGTTCATCTCTCTCGAAGGCAAAGAAGAAATTTTCTCTCTAAACCCTAACAAATCCTTAAGTTCATTCTCAAAGTTTCGTTCGGTAAAACATCGAGAAATGGCATCTACTCATGACTTTGTCAAGTTGGGGAAGCAAATCCACACTGGGTCTACTTTGGATTTCGACGGCATGATCAAACAGGGGTCTGACGACACCCTTGTGAAGAAGATAGCACAGAAGTTGGAATAGTCTGGGCTGAAACCGTTTTTGACGATGGAGTTTCCGATGACCTACGTGGAAGAGGTCGCACAGTTCTACGTGAACGCTGAAGTTCACGATGAGGGCATCAAATCCTCTGTTCACGGAAAAGAGTTCACCATCACTGCCAAGGATCTGGCAGAACACTGTTTGTTGCCGGCGGAAGGAATGCCGGAGATTTATGAAGCTGATGTTAACCTGGGTGCTGCTTGGAAGGAAGTAGACAAGTCCGACTGTGCTGCGAAGGTGGTCTACACAGCTAACAAGAAGCTATTGAAAAAGGACTACCACAAATTGCTGGACATTGTTGCCAAATGTATAGACATCAAATTTGGAAGCTTTGACCAGCGATCATTGAAGAAAAGAAGGTGAACTGGGCTGAGTTTGTATACAGCAGACTCTGCCACAATATTGGGAATAAATCCTTCAAGGAGGATGGTACGTTTGGAAGTTCCCTGGGGTACGGCCTGGTAATTGGCCGGATGATGGAAGTAAAAGGAGTTCCTCTTCGACATGGAAAGATGTTCCATGTAAACAAAAAGATGTTCCGATCTAATCTTTCCGTAGCACAGAAGAGAGCATATGCAAAGAGAGCTGATTGTTAGCCTTATTTTTAGCTTCACCACAAGTGTACGGTGTAGTTTATAGAATAGGGTAAGCAAAGTCGTATCCACAGAGACTAATAAATTTATGTGCTAAGTATTGAACTAAGATAGTCTTATTTTTATTTAGACGATCGAAATTTGATAATTGTAGTAGAAGTAAAGACAAGATTAACCACAAAAACACAAGATACTAAGAATAATGGAATTATCAAGGGAATGAAATAGATTCCTGGGTTATGGTTTCAATTAATATTCCTCTTGTTGTCCGATTTAATCAAAGTCAAAGTTATTATCACTACACCTATAAGACGATCATAACGGTATTTTATCCTCCCTCTCGAGATGTATATAAATTGTAGATTGAAATATATATGCTAGCATCTCTACTCAACATAAGATACACAACTCCCAAATGCACAAAAGATCATATATCCTCACAAATATTCACAAACCTCTCGATTATGCAAATGTTCATGTCAAGTACTCAAGATCTAATATTGAAACTCATCTCTCGAATTATGAATCAATATATCAAACATGTTAATCATTGGCCAAATGATAAAACAAGAATAAGAACAAAGTACTCAAATAGGCTTCAGGACAATAACTTCAATTAAGATTAAAACATTCAACAAGAGTTCAATTAATCTACTTCCAAAACCCGGAAATCAAAAGAAGTTTAGCTACTCATTACAAATAAACAACCCATAGACAAATTGTTCATATTCATGACAAGCTAAAATGAAAGATTAAAGCACAAAGAATGAGAAAACTTAGGGAAATGGATAGACTCTCGATTGATCTTCAATCCTCAAGCTTCGATTCAACCCGATTCTTCCCTTGGTTCTTCCTTAATGAAGTTGATGTATTTCTTGTGTTCTTGGGTGTATTCCCAGTCTTTCCTTTTTATTCCTAGATCAAGCCTCCCATCTTCTATTTATAGCCCCTCAAAAGTTCAAGAAAAAGGTGGAGGAACATAGAAAATTCCGCCCAAGGGTGCTGCAGCGCCCGCCCAGTTTTAACGCCCAACACAGTCCGATTTTGATTTTGAGCCCTTCATCAAAGTTGTAGCTCTATCTCTTAGATTTCCATAGCTACTTGAATCATCTCAATATCAATTTTGTAGAGAGAGTTATGGCCAA
Source organism: Rehmannia glutinosa (assembly GCA_016081115.2). Taxonomy (NCBI): domain Eukaryota; kingdom Viridiplantae; phylum Streptophyta; class Magnoliopsida; order Lamiales; family Orobanchaceae; genus Rehmannia; species Rehmannia glutinosa. Next base: position 6,522,784 of record CM071933.1, on the reverse strand, counting down.
AATACCAAACGCTGCCAGTAATGGAAATTTCAGACACGTTTGGACGTTTCTTCAAATCAATCTCTTGTTGTTTGTGTAAGTCCAAGCGGCTACGATAATCTAGAGGGGGGGGGTGAATAGATTATCTCCATCTTTTCAATTTCGCCCTCTTTTAATAATCGAATGTTCAAACAAAATAATACGGTGCGGAATGTAAACAACACACGTCGATTTAAAGAGGTTCAACCCACCTAGGGCCTAATCCTCTACCACCCCAGTATATCCGGGATGGATTTCGAAAAGAAAAAGAATTTTATTAATTACCAAAATTAATACAAATTCAACTTACAACACCTTGAAGAGCACCACACTCTTCTTCAACACCACCTTTGGAGATTACCACAATCTCCCTTTGAAGATTACCACAATCTTCCTTCAACGGCACCTTGTGAAGATTACCACAATCTTCACCCTTGAAGAGCACCACACTCTTCAACACCTCAACAAGAAGATTACCACAATCTTCTCACACCTAACACCTAGTTCACCCAAGTGTGTTCTTACCACAAGAACACTCACAAGGATATCTTGTGTTTGAATGACGACCACAAATTCAAGATTACAACTCGATAATTGATAATACAATAGAGTGCAAGTGTAATCAAGAATAGCCTAGACCTCAAAGATGTGAAAGTGATAAGCTAGGCAATTTTACAACAAGAATAATGACAATGAAAGACCAAGTGTTTGCTTGAAGTGTATCTTGTTGTGTTGTATCTCAATTGTTGTCTTTGTTGCTCCAAAACTTCCTCTATTTATAGGAGATGATTGATCAAGCATAGGCTCCTCTTGGGGATTGAAAATCTACAAAAAAATACAATTAAAATCAAGAATATAGCTGTTAGAAATCAATCCCACAATTTAAGGAAATGTGTCTGCTGTCAAACGGTCATATTTTTGCTGTCAATACATAGGGCGACCGGTCGCACAGAAATAGACGTTGAAAAGAATACACAGCAAAATAACACAGGGCGACCGGTCGACGTCTACCTCGACCGGTCGACCATCACCCCAACCGGTCCCCCTCATGGATTTTGCAAGGATTAAACGTTCTGTTTCGAAACACACTTGCAGGTACCGGTCGACCGCTGGGCGACCGGTCGACCGGACCGGTCGACGCCCAGGGCGACCGGTCGACCTGCTCGTTTTTCTTTCCGTCTCATTTTCTGTTTCTAAAAACATCTTCAGGTATGGGTTGCCCTATAGGGCGACCGGTCGACCACGAGACAGAAATGTTGTCCAATTTTTGTCGAAAATAAAACTCAAGAAATACTCCGAAAATATAGTAAAAACATTTTAAACCGATCGGAAGTATTAGGACAACATTTAGAAACAACGTTTGAGAGTGAAAACCCAATAACGTAAAATCATTAAAAGCGTTGTCCAATATAGACGAAAATAAACTTTGAAAAAATACTCCGGAAAATATTTAAAATCATTTTAAATCATTTAGGAGTATTTGGACAACCTTTAAAAAAACATTGTTTTGGTGATAAAATAAAATCATCAAAATTAAGATAAAAACATGTATCAAACAATCTCCCCCTTTTTGATGATTACAAACCAAAACAATTTTTACCCAAACTAAGAGAGCAATTTTAGAAATGATTTTCTGGTAAAAACATTTGACCGTTTGGAAGCAACCAAAATTTCCAAAAATATTAAAGCAACCAAGTAGGGAGTAAATATTTTCAAAAATAAGCTCAAGCTCCCCCTATCCACAAGCACATCAAGAATAATGTAAGAGCAATAATCCATAAGCTAAAAGCTTTAGCTTTTACAATTTGTTCAAGAGCTTATAAGCTCCCCCTGTCACAAAACAACATTAAACAATAATATAAGTCCATCAAGCAACAATTGGACTAAGATTAAATCACAACTTATGGCTTTTATGAGCCATAGCTTATAGCTTTTATGACAAGCTTTTATTAGCTTCTTTGAGCTAATGAGCCAATATCCTGTTTCTCCCCCTTTGGAATCATCAAAAAGAATGTTAGGATGATAGAAACATCATAGAAGTATATCAAAGTGCGCCTAAAGAAATGGTTTATCAACCTTTGAGCAATTTAGGCTTAAAAACCAAGGAAAATGGGAGAAATGTATCATGAAAAGTTCATACGCTCGTTTTGTTTCCCAAAACATGATCTCAATGAGTATTGAAAACTTGTGGAAGCGAGAGAATCATGTAGAAGTTGAAATTTTCATAGCGACATTTTAACAAACACCTTGTGTGTGTGAAAAAAAAAGAAGAGGTTGTATATAACCTTTGTAAATGGTTCAAGCCAAAAATTTGCATATCATCAACCTCATTTCAAAGCTCAAAAAATCATATGCACCATATGCAATAATTTGTTCATCAATAAAGAAGCTCAAAGTAGATTCTCAAGGGTTCAACCCAATTGAGATAAGCTAAGAATGATCAGGGCATTACAAATGCCAAAAATTAGAGCAACCATCAAGTAATAAGTCATGCTTTCAACAATACATGTATCAAATGTCCCAACATATTCAACTAAGCATAACAAAGCAATAAAAGAAGCACTTTTACCATCAAGTACTTCATACCAATTATCAAACAATGCTTTAGAGTATTTTTACCATCAAATACTCCATCAAAACTCATGATCATCCACAAGTCATTATCAACTTGCAATATTAACCCTTTTAAGAAAAAAGCAAGCAAATATCATTAGTACAAATGAGTTTTACAAAAATTCATCAAAATACAAAACATCATTAATGAAAATGCTAGAAAATAAAGGAGGTGGGGTAACATCATTCCTCATCCGAGGAGAAGCAAGATCCGGGAATAAAGTCCTTGATGAATTTCTTTAACTTGCCGATAGACTTTTGCATTTTAGAGGTCTTTTGCTCCAAAGCCTCATACCTCGTCTCATGAAAAGCCCTCATCTCATCAAATTCGGCTTGAGTATACCTCCTAGGCGGTTGAGCACGGTATTACCCTCCCGGATTGCTCGGTTCGCCTTCTTCCACCAATCTTGCGGCCCGGCGTCATCAAAGATGTCATTAGGATCGGGAGACTCTTGACCTCTTCCTCTTGCCATTTTGGTTGGTCGGATGTCCATATTCTTGCGCATCGTGACTATTTGGGAGATATTGTCAATGTCGAAGTCATTTTGAAAAACTTCCGAGTTAAACTCCGACGAAGGAAGTCCCGATTGAATAAGAAGTTTACAAATCCAATTTCCCATAACCAACTTCTTATTACCTTGAGTAATGGACTCGATTAGACATTGAATAAGTATGGCACCAAAGTTAAGTGGTTCCTTCCTAGCAATCTTATAAGTCAAAAAATAATCCATATTGCTAGGCATCTTTCCCGACTTACCACAAATGCAATATGCGACAATGACCGATAAAATGCGATGCTCAAGTGTCATTGCCAACAAAGAATACTTAGGCCATACTCCCAAATACGTCTTGACTTCTTTCATCGATACCCCCAACATTTCATTATTCCAAGTCCCGCAAGAGAAATAATCCCAACCACCTTCTCTAACATGTAAAAGCCGGCAAATATCATTGGGAGTCCATCTAAAATGACGACCCTTTATAAGTGAATTAACGGCAATCGGCTTTCTATCATTATCATATTGCACCCACATATTAGCATAAAAATGTTGGATAATATCATCATCATACAACACATAAGCATGCTCCCATAAATACATCCAACCTTGCTCCTCAAAAAATCCTCTAATCGTAGGATACTCATTCGCAAAAGAGCTAAAACGACACATTTTAGTCCTCGCAATAGATTTACCTTTCATCCCCGTATCCTCATAGTACCATTCCGCATACTTATTGATGAAATTAATAGCATTGCGGGAATTAGAAAGCTTGAGTAACAAAAGATTTTTACCTTTCGCCCAACGGCAATTTTCGAGCGAAATTGTTCGCGGGAGCTCGGTGATTTGGGCCCGAGAGAGAATGGGATTTTGAACATCATCACCTTCTTGAGCCACATTTCTTTGAGCGGCTCGAATATCCCTTTGTTCGGCTTCTTCTTGCCGATTTCTTGACGAACCCTCTCCGTCCCTTCTACGCTTGGAGATGGGATTTCGACCGGTGGAATTTCTTGGAGGAGCCATATATGAAAGATTCTTGAGAAAATAAGAAGATTAGCAACAAGAATCGTGAAAAATGATGAAGAATTGAAGATTCTAGAGAAAAGGGGATGAAAGAATCGCTCTTAAGGGTTTGGGGATTTTGGTGCGTCTGTTTTGAGAAGAAGAACAGAACGATTTTAAGTTGAAAAATAACCCTGGGCGACCGGCCGAGGTAGGGGGACGGTCGAGGTGCGAGGCGACGGCCGCCCTCGCCGTGACCGCCCCAGGTGATTTTTCTTTCTCCCCAGTTTTCCAAAATTCGATTTTTCACCCCAAAAGTTTTTAAAACTTTGCAAAAATATAAGTTTGGACTATATCCAACAAATATGGGTTTTGGAAAACATATAAACGATAAAATCGAGACTAAACACGTAGTGCCTTTTAAGAGAAAATATTTGCAAGATCAATTAGGGGCACTTAAGGGGTCAAAATGAAATATCTTGAAAGATATGTGCATAATATCGAGTTTTAAAGAAAAATACGAGTAGACATACCTTGATGGTTTAAGAAACTTGATGACGTAAAAGCCAATGAGTATGAAATATGTATCCTACACAATTCTTAGACAACATTTTCATAGAAAATTCAAGTGTAGGCAAATAATATGAGATAACAAAAAGAGCTTATGCTATAAGATTTCATAAGAGATAATAAGCCACATAAGTCTAATGAAAAGCTCAAGAGTTTTTAGAAAAACATGCAAGGTCTCTTTTAAAAATATTGAAACTCATAAATATATAAGAGACCTATTTAAAAATAAATACTTGAAAAATCATTTTGCAATTAAGACACAATTAAAAACATGCATATGATTAGAAGAAATAAAATGCATATACAAATGGGGAGATACGGTTTACCAATTTCGCCGTTTTTCCATGGGTTGTGTCTTTCCCATTGTTGATGATGATATCTTCCCATTTGGAAGTCACTTTGTTGATGATGACTTCCTTGATTACTCCATTTCCAAGGTTTGTTACCTTCCCATGGTTGATGGTTTCTTCTTTGAAAATCATCTTGTTGATGATGTCTTTGCCATTTCAAGGATTGTGTTCTTCCCATTTTTGATTATACGCTCTTCTTGGAAATTGGCTTTGTTGAGAGTAGTTTCTCCCTTTTTGATCAAATGAAACGTTCATTTGATGTTTTCTTGGTGGCATGAAATTTCTCCGATTTTTGCTTTGTCGGGTACCTAATAGCACATTGTTTTGTGGTACCCTCATGTGTTTGGGTCCTTTAAGATTAGTCTTGAGACTTTTAGGTCTCCAACAATATTTAGAGCTATTTCTAGCCCGACAAGAATTAGCCGTATGACCCTTTTTGCCACAATAAAAACAAGTAGTAATTCTAGGAGCATAATGACCAATATGCATAGTGACTTGATCCTTTTTCATATGATTAACAACTTTAGGCTTATGATCAAGTCCTTTATCACAATTATGAATATCAACAATATTGGACATTTTATTGGTACTCGAGTTGGTTTTTAATAAATCCTTTTTCATGCAATCAATATTCTCAACAAGAGTACTATTTTCTATTTCAAGATTTCTAACCTTATCAAGAGTGGTGGTGTGAGCACATGATAGTGATTCATAGGAAGTAAATAAACTATCCTTATCATTTTTCAAAGTATTGAATTCCTTTTTCAAATTTTTATACTTAACAAGCAAGCTTTGGAATTCATCTTGAAGATCATCAAAATCATTTTGCAAATCACTATAATCATTTTGAATAACAATATCATAAGAAGTAGAGGGCTTAAGACATACCTCATTTTCTTCATTGATGCCCATAAAACAATATTCAACTTCTTCATAATTGGAAGTTGTAGGAGGCTTATTCCTTAGATTTGAGCTTGTATGATCTTGAGAAGTAGATGCTTTTGTTTGACTCCTTTCATTTGCAAATACTCCATAGATGGCTTCTAATTTTTGCCATACTCCATGTGCCGATCGAATACCTACAACATGATCAAATTCCAAGGTGGTAAGTGAACAATGTAAAATATTAAGAGCTTTACCATTTAAGGAGATGATTCTCTTCTCTTCATCATTGAGCTCTTTGAAGCCTTTAGAGGTGTGTGGTGTATTCTTTGTCGGAATGGATTCTCCATTGATGACGGTGTTCCAAATATCGAACCCGCAACTTTGTAAGTAGCATTCCATTCTTTCTTTCCAAAATATAAAATTTTTGGAATCAAACCGAGGTGGCTTGGTGGTGGAGGTGCCGGAAATTTGAGCTTCGTTCGTAGCCGTCGATCGTTTCTCTTCACTCGCGATGTGAAACGAGCTTGCCAAAGAGTTTGGCTCTGATACCACTTGTAAGTCCAAGCGGCTACGATAATCTAGAGGGGGGGTGAATAGATTATCTCCATCTTTTCAATTTCGCCCTCTTTTAATAATCGAATGTTCAAACAAAATAATACGGTGCGGAATGTAAACAACACACGTCGATTTAAAGAGGTTCAACCCACCTAGGGCCTAATCCTCTACCACCCCAAAGATATCAGGGATGGATTTGAAAAGAAAAAGAATTTTATTAATTACCAAAATTAATACAAATTCAACTTACAACACCTTGAAGAGCACCACACTCTTCTTCAACACCACCTTTGGAGATTACCACAATCTCCCTTTGAAGATTACCACAATCTTCCTTCAACGGCACCTTGTGAAGATTACCACAATCTTCACCCTTGAAGAGCACCACACTCTTCAACACCTCAACAAGAAGATTACCACAATCTTCTCACACCTAACACCTAGTTCACCCAAGTGTGTTCTTACCACAAGAACACTCACAAGGATATCTTGTGTTTGAATGACGACCACAAATTCAAGATTACAACTCGATAATTGATAATACAATAGAGTGCAAGTGTAATCAAGAATAGCCTAGACCTCAAAGATGTGAAAGTGATAAGCTAGGCAATTTTACAACAAGAATAATGACAATGAAAGACCAAGTGTTTGCTTGAAGTGTATCTTGTTGTGTTGTATCTCAATTGTTGTCTTTGTTGCTCCAAAACTTCCTCTATTTATAGGAGATGATTGATCAAGCATAGGCTCCTCTTGGGGATTGAAAATCTACAAAAAAATACAATTAAAATCAAGAATATAGTGTTAGAAATCAATCCCACAATTTAAGGAAATGTGTCCGCTGTCAAACGGTCATATTTTTTTCTTTGTCAATACATAGAGGGGCGACGGTCGCATTTAAATAGACGCGTTGAAAAGAATACAAAGAAAAAATACGTGGCGGGCGGCCGTCGCGTCTACCTCGACCGGTCGACCATCACCCCAACCGGTCCCCCTCATGGATTTTGCAAGGATTAAACGTTCGTTTCAAACACACTTGCGGTGTAGTGGCCGGTCATTGGCGGCCGGCCGGCCGATCGACCGTCGACGCCGAAGCGGCCGGTCGACGCTTTCGTTTTTTCTTTCCGTCTCATTTCTGTTTCTAAAAACATCTTCAGGTATGGGTTGCCCTATAGGGCGACCGGTCGACACGAGGTAAATGTTGTCCAATTTTTGTCGAAAATAAAACTCAAGAAATACTCCGAAAATATAGTAAAAACATTTTAAACCGATCGGAAGTATTAGGACAACATTTAGAAACAACGTTTGAGAGTGAAAACCCAATAACGTAAAATCATTAAAAGCGTTGTCCAATATAGACGAAAATAAACTTTGAAAAAATACTCCGGAAAATATTTAAAATCATTTTAAATCATTTAGGAGTATTTGGACAACCTTTAAAAAAACATTGTTTTGGTGATAAAATAAAATCATCAAAATTAAGATAAAAACATGTATCAAACAGTTTGCTCGTTTGTACTTCTTTTGATACACGATTCATTACTATGACTGTAAACTCAATATTATTGGCTCTCAACATGGCTTGGCTACTCAAATGACTCAAAATACTCAAAAATAACACAAAACTCAAGTCTAGGAAGCCCAAATTATTGGTATAAAACCAAGTGAACAAATACCCCCAAACTTAAACTGTTGGCCGTCCCGGTCAACACTTTTAAAAACAAGACAAAACATGACTGGGAGTAATGAAAAGTAGAACGCACAACAACTCCATAAAATTTTGTATTGTTTATCGTAGGTATCAAGCAACGAATTAACCAAGCCTCAAACATCTAACATAGAGCACATATTAAAGAAACCATGGTAAATGCTAAGAATTAAACCTCACAAAGATCAAGTGTATACTGTCATCTCGAATGAATATAGGATGTGTTTACGCTCAATTCAATTCAATATTGCAGAATTACCATAGGCTTGCAAATCGTCTCATATCTCCGCCACTAGGATGTATGCAAAATTGTGAATCAAAAAGGACTTTTTCCTTTGGTTGTAATGAAGGCTCTTTGGTTGGGGTAGGAAAATATGGATAGAGTGACTCAAACTCGAGCGTATAGACCGTTGAGGCTCCGCCACCGGACGGCCGCTGCAGCGCCCAACTTTAATTTTCGGGGGTGAAAACTCTGTAACGGGCGCTGCAGCGCCCGCCCGGTTTTAACGCCCAACACAGTCCGATTTTGATTTTGAGCCCTTCATAAAAGTTGTATCTCTATCTCTTAGCTTTCCATAGCCACTTGAATCATCTCAATAACAATTTTGTAGAGAGAGTTATGGCCAAAATACCAAACGCTGCCAGTAATGGAAATTTCAGACACGTTTGGACGTTTCTTCAAATCAATCTCTTGGTGTTTGCTCGTTTGTACTTCTTTTGATACACGATTCATTACTATGACTATAAACTCAATATTATTGGCTCTCAACATGGCTTGGCTACTCAAATGACTCAAAATACTCAAAAACAACACAAACCTCAAGTCTAGGAAGCCCAAATCATTGGTATAAAACCAAGTGAACAATGATACGAGTGAGGGGGAATCAGTTGGTCCTGAAGAAACAGTTGTCTCCTCCTCTCCCCAAAAGAAGGCTGCCCCTGCAGCTGCTAAGAAGACTGCTGCCCCTGCAGCAAAGAAGAAGAAAACAAAAGATGCTCCCCGCCCGCAGCCGAGTCACCGCCCCCGCAGCCGTGTCTCTGCCCCCTGCGCAGCCGGAGAAAAAACCTCAAATACCTTCTCCGGTTGTCAAGAAAAGGAGAACCGATAAGCCAAGACGGACAGCTCCTCAGAAGAAAATGACAAAGACTAGGCCCCCCCGCCGAGGACTCGGAAGAAACCATATCCGAGCCGAAATCCCTCGGTAAGGACTAAAAAGAAGAAGAATCTTCAAGCGTTCTTAGCTTGAGAAACCGGGCCGAGTCACCACTCACCAAAACAAATATCAAGATATTTGAAGAAGTAGAGTCTCCGAAATTATAGATGAAATGACCAAGTCTCATTGGCCGATCGCCAGAGGCAAATCAAGACACAATTGTAGTCCGAGCAATTTGAGACACAAAAGGCGGTGAGAAAGCAAACTCTCTTGTTGACATGGTTGTATCCCCTCCCCGCAATGCACGCCTGAGGAGGTGTGGAGCACCGAGTTTGCTACCCTCAATCCCCGAGCACGAGGGACGGCGGGAGAAGATGACAAGGATGATGATGTGATGATCCTATCCCCACCATATCCGGACATCCAAAATCGTCTGCGAGAATGGAGGAAATGGGAAGTCGAGTCGATCCAGGAACAATTCCAAAGACCGAATTCATTAAAGAAGAAGACAAACTGTTGAACTTTCTTGGATTGACCAATGTGGTCCAAGCACTGGATGAAGACAACTACATAGATATCTTGCAGATCTTCAAGGACAAGGAGAAGGGGAGAGCTGGCAGAGGAAGGCGAGGCTCGTGAAAAGGGCGATTTGTCCCTTTCTTTGGAACCATCGATCATACACATCCTCATCTCGACGTTCTCTCTGGGAGTGATGAGGATCTGGACCCTGCTGCTGCTACAGAAGAATTGGAGATGCAACAAGCCATGCGGGAATCCAGGGCCCTACATGAGCAACGATTGTTGGAAGGACCAGGGGAATCTTCCACATCACAGTTGGAGATTGATCCGATGGGAGTGGTGTACCATATTGCCACTGTTGTCGCTGCCACCACTTCCCTAGCTCACTCAGAAGAAGGTGATAAGGGAACTGGCGATGAAACTGGGATTGTGGAGACCCCAGTCGAGCCAACCCCTAATGAAGGTGTCTTACCACCAGCCCCAACGACTGAATACTCAAAGGGAACAACCGGAAGTCTGGAGACGAGTGACCCCATTCCAAGTCACTCAGCTGGTGTGCCAGCTGAAGGGGAAACTCCCTCCACTGCAGCAAGGTCGGAGGATGCTGCAGCTAACTTCACAACGAATCTCGGAGGTGAAGTGGAGAAGGAACAACAAAATACACAGCAAGTTGTCACTGACGAGGCTCAGGACGATTAAGACTATCTCGGTGAAGTGCTAACCGCTCTCCGAGCCAATGACGCCGATGAAGTCGAGGCATAGGAAGGAACCGCCCGGGAGTTAACACTGGGCAATGAAAGTGCAATCCATGGAGTTGAGACTCGGTGGATGCCACCTCGAGAAGACCCAAGACAGTGACACATCGTCGAAGGGACCGCCCAAGGCCTCGCTGCAGATTGAGAGGCTGCAGAGGTAATGCAAAGCCAACGGGAGGTTGAGACTTCTCGGGTAAAGAGACGGACGCACATAACATCCCTCCTACTATCATTGATCCATCTGAAAAGGAGATAAATGCTCTTCACGATTCCCAAGACAACCCCGATGTAACCTTTCTGGGATCTGAAGGTGAAGACGAAGCTGAGTCTTCCCCTATTGTCGATCCAAAAGACTCATCATCTGAGACCGACGAAGCTGGGTCAACTTCACAACAGACCACAGCTGAAACAGAGTCAACTGCGCAGGATCCCTAAGCTGCAGTAGGATCGACTCCACCGGGAACTTCAAGAGCACAAGTTGTCATTGAGCAGATTCCCGTTGCCCGTGATGATCCTTTTGTAGAATTATTTCCCTTCTCTCTGGAAGTACCTAACCTTCTTGAAGAATCAGCTAGAGATCAAGAACACTTCCACAAACCTGATCCTGTTATTCCAACAGACACCATCGTCCCAAAGAGACTTTTACTTTGATCTTTTTGGCCGCACCTTGGTGAGACAAGTGTGACAATTTGAGGTTCGGGAAGTTTTCAAGGCCATATTTGCGAGAGATAGAAAAGATGGAGAGGCACCAGGCCTCACTTTGGACATGAGGTGGATAACGAGACGCAAACCCATCGCCGTCTGGGGCATAATTGTCAGGATCCGAGAATGGTGGCAACAACAATAGACCATGCGCGTAGAACAAGCTCGATATTTCAGGATATTGTTCAATAAATTGCTAGTCTGGCGGGCTGAGATTGTTGATGCAAACACAAGAATGCAAGAGCACATCGAACGAATGCATGAATCTCACACCACAGAGATGCAGCTGCTGCGTGAATATAATAAGAAAGAGCTCCTGTGCGTAGATGAGAACATGGATCGGAAGTTTATCCTCGTCATGGCTGAAATGAAGTTGGTAACAGTTGAATCCAACGCCACCCGCTCTGAATTCCGTGCAGCATACTCCGCAGCAGATTCGAAGAATAACTCAACTATCAGCCGCTTAGACTTCATGATTGCTAGCTTGTTTCCAGGGGTTCCTCTCTCCTTTGATGATGCCAAAAAGGGGGAAGAGGAATACCTAAAGGCGTTGAAAGGATCGAAGGTTTGAAAAGGAGGACGCACTTGTTTGTGAAGGGAAAGACAGCTAAGGAAGAGAGAAGAGAGAAGAAAGGAAAATCTGTTGAGGGGGAAGGTTCGAAAGATATGACTTTGATGATTGCTAAAACCCCCCAACAAGGTCTTGTCACAGCTGATATCATCAGCAAACTCCCAGTGACTCTGCCACTCCAACACTCTGCAGTACCCATGGCTGAAAAGAGAAAGATAGTTGAAGCAGGGATGAAGGAAGTGGAAGGAAAGATGGATGCCCGAGTTATGGATATTCTCAAACAACATGGAGGCATTCCAATGACAGAGACACCTATGCCATTTCGGATGTCGGAACCGAACGAAGATCTGTTGATGAATTCAAGACGCTCACATCTGAAGGTTACTTCGCAAATATGTCCATGGCTCAAGCACGGGATTTATCTTGGGAAAAATGTCTCAAACTATGTGAAGAAGCGACAGCGACCAGACTCTCGCGATCCTCTGCTGGTCACTCGCTAGTCACTCGGTTTGGGAAAAAGAAGGCCCCCGAGACAAGACACGCCAGAGGAGGAAGAGGAAGAAGCAGTGGTGGAGGAAGAGGTTTCAGACCTAGACCTCTGCCCAAAAACATTGAGTACATAGATCCAGGCAAGAAAGAAGGGATCTATTGGGCTGGGTTCGACGAAGTAGCTAACCTACAAGTGGCTAAAAATAATGCTGAGTATGTGAAGAGGATTGAAGAAGAAAATAGAAGACAAACTCAGCTATGGGAGGAAAGACAAGAAATAAAAAGAAGAGATGAAGCTGCCAGAAAGGCTAATGAGAAAAAGAAGGCGGCTGAAGATGAGAGAAGAGAAGAAGGTCAGAAGATGACAGAGCTGAAGAAGAGGAAAGAAGAAGGCAGCGAAGGAGATGAAGTGTTGTTGTCCACCCCTTCATGTATTTTACTATGTAAATACATCTTTATGTAAGTCTTCTGTACATCGAATAAAAATTGTACAATTTTCATACTTGCGTAGAAATAGAACAGCATGATTACCTTAAGTTCTGTTTAAGCTTTGATACACTCTGTAAACATCTGTGTAAAGAACAAGGATGTTATGATCAAAAAAAGATTGATTCTACGCATACATTCTGTGATTCTACATTATCTGTACGTATCTTTGCTGTTTAATTATTGTATGAATGTTTTAAGTTTTGGCATCATCAAAAAGGGGGAAATTGTTGGCAAATTATTTTTAGATTTTGATGAATGCCATGTAAAAGTTAGAATAGAAAGTTGGCTCCCCATTTTTGTTGTAAATTGCATTGTAATAGATAGGGCTTTTTTAAAGTGCTCAGTCCCAGAAGCGTGCAAAAGGAATAAACCAATGGGAAGCACTGGACCTGTGTCAGAACTCTGAATAGCTAAAGAATCATTCATACGAGGAAATGTCAATTCCAAGGACTGCAACAAGACAAGCCAACGACCACAAGTGTCTTTTGAAAATAAGCCTATCTCTTCAACGTGCAGATTTTTGAAAGATCACTATAAAAGGCTGAGGAATCACTCTGAGAGAAGGTTACCTGAACCACGAACATTCAAGCTAACATTCGAACTGTAACCAAAAATTACTCTCAAGTCATTCAAATTCAATCCTCAAGCCTACATTACGAAGGAAATCAATCCAACACTCACCTGTGAAGGAAAGACGACTTCAATCAGTTGACGAGGAAACATTTGAAGAATCAAGGGGTCTACATTCCACGGAGGATTGTAGGAAGGTTCAAGGTCGATGTTCGTCTATTTTCTTAGCTTCACCGCAAGTGTACGGATCAGTTTATAGAATAGGGTTTGCAAGGTCGAATCCACAGGGATTAATAAATTAATGTACTAAGTATTGGATTATAATAGTCCTATTTTTATCTAAACTATCAAAATTTGAAGGTTTGGTTTTATTACTACTAAAGCAGAAATTAATCCTAAAATGACAAAGCAAAGAGCGATTAAAAGATCAAGTATGGATGGATGGATTCCTGGGTTATGGTTTCAATTAATATCCCACTTTTATGCTCAGGTTAAGCAAACCAAGGTTAAACATATTCTTCTCTATAGACCAATCACCAAAGTAATTTACCCCCTCTCTCGAGATGTATGTAAAAGCGTTGATCGGAATATCTATGTCAACATCTCTACTCAACATGAGATATCCAACTCCCAAAAGTTCAAAAGATTAAAAGATCTCACAAATATTCACAGACTTCTCAATCATGCAATCTATTCGTGTCAAGTACTCAAGATCTAGTATTGAAACTCATCGGTTAGAATTATGAATCAATACATCAAACAAGTTTAGATCAAAGGCATTTTGATAAAACAAGAATTAAAGCAAAGTACTTGAATAGAAGAAGAAAGCATTAACTTCAATTATCCTTAATCATCATATAAAAGTGTTTATTAATCTACTCCCAAACCCGGGAATCACAAGATGTTTAGCCAGACATCGAAGATAAATAATTCATAGACAAATTATTCATAATCAAAATCTAACTAATTGAAATACGATACGATGGAATGAGTGACTCGGGGATGACGACGATCTCTCGATCTATCTTCAATCCTCGAAGGTGTGGTTGCGGTCTTGATCAATCTCTCGAAGTATCCGGTGGGAAACTGCTCTTTTCTCTGGTTTCTAGGGTAAAAATCAGCGTTTCCTTGTTTGTGGCCGCCCCGGGTCTATTTTCTCCGTTCGGGTCGAAAACATAGTTGAAATTGGATAAGCTCTGTTTTTCCCGCAGCACGGCACGGCCGTGCCCTTTTGGCACGCCCAGCCCGTGCTGGGTGCCGAACAATTTGTAATTTTCCTTCAGAGGAGCACGGGCGTGCCCATATGGCACGGGCTGCCCGTGCCCTAGGCCGAACCTTGAGTCCTCATATTTGGGTTGAGCACGGCACGTGCTAGAGAGCACGCCCGCCCGTGCTCACCGGAACAATATGCACATAGACTATTTTCTTCCGTTTCTCGCCCGGTTCGTCCAACTTCTTCTCGATTCGACTCCAAACTTCGCCACTCATGTCAAGTATTGGCGGTTGCAATGCCCGAATTGTTGCCATTATGCTACAAATATAGATAAATTCCTACAAAACGAGCAAAGCGTAATCCAATTCCACAAAACAAGAATAATACCTAATTTACTCATATAACGCATGCATATCCACACATTCTAGCCAATATTAAGCCCAAAATACATGCAAAATACCAGTCAATCAGTCGAACCAGTCTCAAGTTTTTGGAGGGCTTCGTGATCAAATCCAAGAAGCTTGAGCAAGTGGGCTGTAGTAGCAAGGCAGCTGGCCTGTGAAGAAGTTGAGTCGCACGAGAAGCGGTTGTGTGACCAAGGCATCTCAGATCGAGTCCCAAAGGATCAAGTCAGCTGTATGATCAAGACTTGCATCTGGACTGTTAACCACTTTGTATATTGATCAATACTTAGTGGATTCCTCCAGGAGTTAGAGAAGAGAAGAGTAAAAGAATTACCCCATTTTCGAACCTCTATAAAAACTTATTGTGTCATTTACATTTCAGCACTTTAATTTTTGCATATTACTTTAATATCTGCTGATAAATTTGCTATCGAATTGATAATCAACAAAGTGCTAAAACCAAGTATTAAAACAAACTTAACCAAATTCAAGGGTGTTAAGTCTTCCGCTGAAAATATATCACAGTCGAGTTAAGTCTTTAGTCAAAATAGCTGAGTTATTCTATCAATGACTCGGTCGAGTGTTGAGTGTCGACTCATTTGATTAACTAACTTAGCTGTCCATCAAGGACTCAGCTGTGAAATATTAACTCTGAACGTTTTCAAATGACTAAATCGAAAAGTTGGTAAGGTTTATTCAACCCCCCCTTCTAAACCTTACACTCACACCCCTTGGGACCTACACAAACTATTCCCGCAACATCTTAAGTTGCAACATTCACAATAGAATCAAATTGAGATTGGGTGAGATTATCAAATTCTTGAGACCCAATGAAACCATGTTCAGCATGAACATTCAGGCCCTGAGATTCAACACCAGCCTCTTCTGAAACCTTACTTGAATCAAACAGAACATTCTCAACATTTTCTGCAAATTCTATCAGACCACTGACAGTAAGTCCCTCACCATTATTACCAACCCCTTTGTCTACTGACAAATCCACTACACCACCAACATGAATTTCCTCACCATCATTAACAATCCCTTCGACCACAGACTCAACCCCAACATCACCACCAATATTGCCACATTCAACAGTCTGATTTTTTTTTTCAAACTGTCCACCAGCCAGGGACTACCGGTTCGCTCAGTGCTTTCCAAACCAACAGGGTCAACTACCTCCTTAGAAAAGGGCATACCATGAGTTTTCAAATGTTTATCATCCACTCCCATTGACTCCTTCTCAGACTCTGAAGCGGACGCTGATGACATTTTATTATATTGATCACCAACAACCTTATCAGCTTTATCCAGCCCATCACCAGCCTAAAAAGCAAAAATGAAAACATTATAAATCCAAAGAAGCAAGCAACAAAGAAAAAAAAAATAATGAAACACAGAAGGGACAAAAAAATATAATGGTACACAAGTTTCCCTTAATGGCAGATAACTCGAGAAACGATTTTAAATCGCTCTTCTAAGATTTTGTTAACGGAATTCTTGAAAACCTTCAACTCCTTGGACAATTTATCCTGTTTCCGAATAACGTCATCCAACGTATAGTTCGATCCCAACTCAACATCCGACTCATTTCTCTTCAAATTACCAATGACAAAGTCCCCATCAACAAAATTAAATGAATACTTGGACTCATCAAAAAATGTTGCAATATCCAACTGCAACGTCTCTTCATCTGATGCCCACATATTCATCAACTTCAACTAAAACAAAAGGAAAACAAACAAAGAAAAAAAAGTTAGAAACAACATATAAACAATTATAAAACAAAAGCGAAACAAAGGAGAAACAAAAAAAGAAAAAAGTAATGTATTACCTATTCCGCGGAACGGTTGAAAATCATCATATCGAGATCATCAGACCTCAAATTCTTATCTCTATTAGATAATGGACAACCCCAATTCATAATACGAGGGATACTCTGCCCGATACGATTGCAAATTTTATTGTTCACCTCTGAACAACATTCATAGAATCATATCTGGAAGGCCAGAGGAAAGCCTTTAATTCTGTAAAATTTAGTGCGTTTAGCAGCAGGCTTCAAATCCTCATCCCGAGGCTGCTTCTTGTGGAGCACTTGTTCCTTCAGTTCTCTGATTGTCCGGTCAAACAAATTCCTTCCCCAAGGATATGTGTTAAAAGATTCACTATCGACTAAATCAAAAAAAGCCATATTCACAGAAGTCCCAGAAGAAGAAAAGAGAAAAAAATGCAAAAAATACAACAACGCCATCTTCACGGCATCATCATCATTATCCCTTCACACTTGTAATCTAAAACACTCATCGATTGACTGCCTAGTGAATTTCATTGTGCCAGAAATATACTTCTGGAAGAACTCAGAAGTAACACCATCCCCATGAACAGAGGGCCTATTCCCAACACACTACAGCCCCGTGACCAGGGCAAACTCCCCAACACCAAATCTCAAAATTTTCCCACAAACAGACACTAGTATCTCATCCTTCCGCGAATGAACAACCTGCCTCTTCAACAAGCACAAGTTGATTTTGGAAATCAACTTCATGCATGTCCAGAAAATAACCGAAACAAGTACGCGTAAATGCATCCAACTGCAGCTGGGATAACTTTTCCTTCAAATTTTTAATCACTTCAAAAGAAAAACCAGTGTTTATCTTAGAAGTATACCAGTCTTCCAGATCAATTATATACTTATAACCCTAGAAACAATAACGAAACAAAAAATAAACAACACATCTTATACAGGAAAATTTGAAAAGTAATAAAAACAACAGATCAACGGCATGGAAACAACACAGAAACAAAAAAAGAACAAAAACCATAGAACACTAAATAACAAAAATAGATCCAGTAATATAAAGGAGAAAACAATATACCTCAGCAACATCCACACCTCTAAAACCAACAGCCTTCTTTTTAGGTGATTTTGCCTTACCAACTTGTTTTCCAACATCATCGCCAGATTTCATCTTCCTCTTTTTAGATGATAAAGGAACTAGGGCTTCAAATTTCGAACCGTTTCTCAAAACTCTTAAACTAGCATCAACCTTCTTCTCCATTCTCAAAACTCTATGGTATAAATACGAATCCAAAAAGCACAAAAAAAACCGTTTCAAGCGTAGCAATTTCCACAGACGGTTTCTAGAGAGGATTACGGAGAAGTTAATGAAGAAGTTGCAAGAATTACACATCAAGCACAACAAAAATGGCGGACATGCAACGCGGGAAACTCAGACATCGAGATGAAGAGACAGAGAGAGAAAAATGACAGATTAGACACGAAAAATATTGTAGAGCGTATTTTAGGGGAAAAGTTAAAAAAGAACATTAAAAAGTAATGAAAAATGTATAAATGGGATGTGTTGGTATTTTGGGGATCCGATCAAAATTAAGGGTATTTTGTGTAATTTCTCCAAACAAAAACTAAATGTCAATTGTTTTGTTAGCAATTAACAAGCTTCATAGGCCCCAGGGAATATTGGTCCATGACAACATGAAACCAAAAAAACTTAAATGTGATTGTTTTGTTAGCAATTAACGAGTTATAAAGTCCAAGGAAATATTATGCTCTTAAACCATAAAATATTAAAAAAATAAAATTCTACTAGGTGCTATTAAGGAGAATCAAAACCAGGTGCTTGAAATTTGTAGGTTTTGATATAGTAAACAATAACCATTATGCTACACTTATTTTTTGTTCAATATCTAATTTATTTTGTATATATAATAAATATAAAAGGCATACAAAAAATTTGGGACCCTAAATTTTTTAGTTTTTTCGGGGCCCGAGTCGGGCGACTCCTTCGACTAATAGAAGGAGCGGCCCTGGTTCGATCGAAAGACATATCTCATTATTGTATATATGTTCGCCTCGCTCTTCAGATCCTAACGACCTTAATTACTACATAACTTAAGCATCAGAGGACCGTAACTTATGGTCCACCGGCTAGCCTAATGTTCGTTTTTTTACAGGTACCTCGAATAAAGTATCTAGGCTCGTGGCAAAGTGATGCAACCCGAAGAACATCTGATTTGTTCACCCAAATCAATTAAGTATTAAGATAATTGTAAAGTGTAGGTAAATTCGTTGTAGGTAAAACCACTGTAGGTAAATATTACCAAAAAAATCTAAAATTATTGATAAGTTTCTACAGTATTTCTGCCGGTGATTTGTCGGTATAATTTGGGGAAAAGATAATTTTTTTAATTTTATTTTGTAGTAACTGTAAAATTTAGTGACAATTATTTATATCGGTAAACTGTAATTTTCTTGTACTGGTACTCCTGCTCTATAACTTCACCCCTCCCATTTAGTTACATGACTAATTTTGCAATAATGCCCCAAAATTATATTTTAAGAAACTTTGACAAGAAAAATGGTAACCAATTTTTCGGTATTCAACAGCTTTACTTTAGGACATTTTTACGATTCCCCGTTTTTCTTGGACTTTTAGACAATTGCATGTTTTTTGCATAATTTTTGACATTGTTGTTTCAAGTTTGTTTCGAACATGTTTCAACTAATAAATTAATTTCGGTGAAATACAATTTTTGCCATTATTTTGAACAACAAAGAAATATATACATAAACAACACATATGGAAATAAAATACATTAAAAATAATATAGAAACAACACATGAATGGAAAAACACAATTTAAATTTTGATCCAATGCATATTGAAAACATGGAAACAACTAAGAACCCAAAAAAACAACATTAATAAAACTATATGAAAACAACCAGGAAATAACAACATTTATTCTGTTGTTGTTTCGGTATTGATATCGTTTGTTTATAAATGTGATGTCTATTAGAGCATTCTTCCGCTACTAGACATCGGTGTTTCCTAAACGATGTCTATTAGCGGAAAATGCGCTCATAGACATTGTTTTATCTAAATGTTATTCGAAACCGATGTGTATTGTTAATAAATTTTTATTTTAAAAAAAATGAGAAAGATAGCATATTCTTTTGCGCAAAATTTCAGACCCCATTTCCCCCCACCCTCTCGTCCCTTATTCCCTTGTCCGGCTCTTTTCCTCCAACTGTAGCAACCACCGGTAGCCGCCCTTTGCCACAAAAATATCGTGTTCCGCATCCCCGCGCGTAGTTGATGCACGAGATTCCATCGCCCGTTTGTCTCTCTCTGGTATTTTCTCCATCTCCCTAGTTTGTAACCTAAAATTTATATTTCAGTATATATACAGGGAGAATATGATCGATTTTCTGGTATCCACTGCACCCAAGCTGTCGCTCGAGGTTAAATTAGATATAATTGGGGGTTGGGGCTGCTAAAGGAATCTAAATGGAGCTTTTCTGGAAATGAGATGGGTACACACTAGTACAAAAAAGGCCATATAATCATCAATATATGCATCGATTTCCATGGAAAACCAATGCCTAAAGAGGGGTGGTGGCAATTTCGAAAATAAAATGAAATCTTTAAGTATCGGTTGTTGATTAATAAGCAATGCGTATAAAATCTTTTATTTTTTAAAATTAAATTAAAAATATTAGGTATCAGTTGTTAATGAAAAACAAATGCTTTTAACCCAACTTTAAGCATTGTTTCTGACCATTAGCCGATACCTTTAAATTTTCTCATTTTTTAAATTACACATTCAACCACTCAGCGTTCACGCAACCTCAGCATTCAGCCATTCACGCAGCTTTAGGCTGAATAGGAAGATTTTCCGGCCGATTAGGGTGAATAGGAAGAGGAGCTGCTCGGATGCAGGGAGAACTAAAGGTTTGATGGTGGTGATGTTCGATTTTAGGGCTTCGCCGGCGATTACCATCAGATCCTTCGAGAGATACTTTCCCCTGTGGATCTTTCTGCGATTTCCATCGCCGGCGATTTCCGGCTCGTAGACGCATTTGTAGGCTTTGTCGTCGGCGCCTTTGTGCGTGCGGATGACGTGGACGAGCTTGTACTTCGCGCGGCAGCTGCTGCGGCGCTTGTTGGAGAGGAGGACGGCGGCGCCGCCCATACGAAAGAGGCAATTAGGGAGGAGCATCACTCTTTCGGATCCTCTGTAATAATTGGGGGTAATAATTTCGGTGCTAATTACAAGTGCGTTCGAATTTGGTTGAACTTGGAGTAAATCCCTTGCTACCCCGTTCAAACTCGTACCCCGCCATTGCCGTGGCTACCATTGCCGGCACTGTTCAGAGGAGAATCCACCGCACTGCTCAGAAGCTGCGAGAATTTCGTGAAGCATTAATATTAAGCATTGAATTTGACTCTGTGGAATTTGACGTTGTTAAATTTCTGATCGTTCTATACTTTTATTAGATGATGTTACTTTAATGCCTTCTCCAGTTTCCTGCTTTAATGCATTCATATTGTTTCTAGTTACTTTGTTTTCATCATTTGTATTCTATCCATTTAAGGTTTGTCAACATGTTTTGATTTTGCCATCTCCTCAATATTTATGTTGTTAGCACATACATTGAATTTGATACAGTTATGTCATCTCCTTTGTTGACATAATATCTTCTTCTGTTTGGTGGAAAATTAAAAAGGGAGAATATGTGAAGCTTAATCTAAAAAGTAGACTGAACAAATTACAATTATTTAGTTTTCCGCTGAGTTTTATATGAACACTTTGATTCGCAATAGTGCAACCTAGAAGAATGTTTAGTCCTTGAGTTGGATACTTTTTGTAGTTTTGAAAATTTATCTTTTGTGTCTCCTTCTATAGAAACTGATCAAAGTTTCTATTGGAAGCTCGAAAAAGTAACATAGAGTATGTATAGTGTGGTTTTGCAATATGAACAAAATTCCTTTATTTGGAGATATCATATAAGTCCAGGGCAAGAGAAAGCCAAAATGGTTATCTTATGAACCTATTATGTTACTATACAATTGTTAATTTGTAAAGTTTGGACTTGGCATGTGGGGGAGTGCCATTTCTGGATTTTTGGATGGAGACTTGGGCCACATGTTTGCGTAATCACTATGCAGTCCCAGTTGATGGAAAAACTGATATTGATACCTGTGACCACAATATCTGACCAACTTGTGCAACCTTTTGGTAATAATTTTCGTTCTCCCATTACATATTGGTTTGTTGTCTATCAGATTCGGTTCGGCCAACTAAAAGCTTCATATATGAACCACTTATTTTTGTAGACAAGTTGCTATCTTGGAGAGCAGGAAAATCCTTGAAAGACAATGTTGTGGTAATGTAGCTGAAATCTGTAGTTCATGTTCTTTTCTTGTTTCTCAGTTTAGATTAAGAATAAAGATACTATAGTTAATTTGTTGATCTATATTACAACCTCTTTTAGTAGGTTCCTAGTTATAACATAAGACACCTCAAGGTTTAGGTTCTACATTGATGTAATGTGTCATATGTGACGGTTTAGAAACTAAGGCATAATAGGAGAATACTCATCTTTCTTTCGGGTTACTTGTGCTCAAACACCATTTGGTTTTTCATTGCTATTGAAGTCAATGAGATATTAATACTATACCGTGGTTTTACACATGGTACAAAAAAAGGGTGTAAAATGGACAATTTATTTCAAAAGATATAGTTTTATTAAATTCTCCCTTCTGAATGGGGTAAAAGTTGCCAGTGCATAGAGAGTAAAGTAATTATGGACCAGTTGATTGCTGCTCTCTCGGGTTTTACTAATGTGGTTACTGATGGTTCATCCTATGCCTCTGCAGGTTGGAATCATACCATGGTTGATAGTATCCACCAGGGTTAGCAAATATATCTGCAGGAAGGTATTGAATTAGATTGAAGCTTAACAGCAAAAGGAGACCGTTTAGATTAGCCTCTTAACACCAGGGTTATGCCTCAGGACCAGTAAAGTAATTATTTATTGATATAGAGAAGACCATTTCTGAGAGGCAGTCTGATTTTAGTCTAAGGTTTTGATGGACTATCCTATTTCATGTGTCAATTTTTGAACTTATTTGTTGTTTCTATCCCAGACGACAAGATTCTTCAATTGGTTTTGGAGCACCTGTCCGTACTAATATGAGACTTGGTGGATTAAATATTTCTGTAGCCTCGTTACTATAAGAACATGTGAGCAATGACTGTCATGTTTTAATTTCCTGTTTTAAGTTTCACATTGTCTAGTTATTTCTCCATATAACGTGAGGAATTGTCCTTGAGATTGCTTTTGGAATTGCAGGTATAGAGTGGTGATCTTACTGCATATGGTCTTATACCAGAATTTGTTGGGCGATTTCCTGTTGTCGCGAGCTTATCAGCTCTTGATGAAGACCAACTTGTTCAGGTGTGCTTACTGTTATACTTTCAGCTAAAATTAATTTTCGAAATTATTTGCAGAGCACTTCCATTCTGTTTGATTCTCTTTCATAGATAATTTGGAATATTTGACACGAACAACAAAAGGATGGGGGGTCTAACTCCTCTTGACTTATTTGAGTAGTAGAGTAATTTTTCTATCCAATTCATTTCTATTGTGATTTTACAAATGTATGTTTTTCTTATCTGTTGATGGTTATTGTCATAACTGAGCAGGATATATATATGCAGAACTTTGGAAGTACGGTTTGGTGGTCCGACATGAATATGAGAAGAAATAGCTTCTCCATTTCTACCCTGCAACCCCTTTTTTTTGTATTGACCATTGGCAGAATACTACTTCGTCTCAGTATATGGGAACTAGCAATCATTTTGATTTTTTGATTTTTGATGTTCACAGTTTGGGGAACAAAGGTCAGTTCTTTTGCAGGAGGTCGGAAATTGGAAAAAAAAAACGTGTTTAAAAAAATAACAATATGCATCGGTTGTTGTTATGAACTGATGCCCAAACTGACTTTATGCATCGTTTGTTTGTCGGAAACCGATGCTTTTGGTCAACATTATGCACCGGTGTTTGCTTAGAAACCAATGCCTATTGTTTACTTTAGGCATCAGTTGAAACCGATGCCTATGCATGTGATTATAAGCATCGCCTTCATAAGCATCGCCGTTGGAACCGATGCTTAAAGTCCGATGCAAATGGTCAATTTTGTACTAGTGACACCTAAGACATATACCTCAAGTAAGGTACATACTTGTCCAGGAAGTGGTGAACTACACATTTATTAGGGGTCTGCAGCTCATCTAAGTTGTAAGTCTTGATCACTTGATTTTGTTTCTAAATCAAGACCATGGTTTTATTCAATTTTGAGCAAATAAATGTATGACAGTCACATGAACTTGAGGCATACAAATTTAAATGACAAATTGAGGCAACGCAGTCAAAACGTAGTTGGATTTCCCCAAAAATCGTGATAAGGGACTGTTTGCTTATCTTATCTGAAGACGTACAATTTCCTTTACTAGCCGAGATTTGGATTTGTCCTTGGGAAGGCTATTTTACGTCTGTAAATCGGAAATTCCTTTCGAGCATTCTTAGAGGTAGAATAACATGATGGCTCCTTGTAAGAGTGCCTAGGCTTGAATCTTTTTCATAAATGTGTCAGAAGCTTTAGGACAAATATTATTTTTCTAATCTTCAATGATCTATGCCATATGCCATATATTTTGCTAATTGAAGCAAAAGAATTATATGCTTTTACTGAACAACATAATATTGTTGTTTCAATCAGATAAATACGTATCATTTTGTCACGTGCAGCCTTTTCCTATAAATGTTGGTGATAATAAGGAAATTATTATTTCTTTTACATATTACCCTTTCATGTGTTGTATGTTAGGTGCAGATATTCAAGTGTTTGGTGCAGTACCTTTACTAAAGTGAGTATTTTTGTCTAAAGTGGAAGCATTGTATTTCAGGTGGTGCCGTTAAGGTTCCTGGTATAGAACATGTTGTCAACACTGATAGTGCTGGTAATAAAATGGGTGAGTGGCATGGAGTTTCAGTGTCTAAAGTTGCATTTTTCACAATTGTGATTCCTGCAACGACTGGTTTAGGTGCCTTGCCATTCTCATTTGTGGAGCTTGATCTCAATGGGCTGGAATATGCAGTGGAATGGTTGCAGGGGTAATGTTGGGAGCCACATTTGACCTTATACAGGAAGGACATGGCAATGGAACTCATGTGATTTTCACTTTTCCTACTGTGTCTTATATTTTTTAGTATTCAGGTGGGAGGTACGTGGCTTAATTTCTTCTATTCTGGTTTGGTTTCTTTTCTATGCTTTAATAACATCTGATGGTTTTATCTTTTTTCTTATAGCAAAGTACATATTCAGAATCGTGCTATGATGCCCTTCAAATCCTAAACAATGAGTAAGTGTTTGTTGGGAACCTATTGTAATAGCAACTATTATAATTCGTGAGTAAACTCTCAAGCTCTATAAGGTTCTAATTAATATGTTTCTGTATGTTCAAGAAAAACCTTTTTAACCATCATCAGTCTGCCAGCCTATAATTGAAAACCATTAATTATGTACTATACCACACACACACACACACACACACAGACATATATATATATATTATCAAGTCTAGAAATTGTATGCTTGTGAAATCTTGTATTTTTAGCTTTGTTCTTTTTTTCTCTTTTTTCTTCTTGGCTTTACTTGTATTGAGGATTGTCTTTGTTTGTGAAGTATAATTTGAGTAGTTTAATCTTTATGTGGAGAACAAATAAATAATGATGTCACTGTATTGTAACAATGCTTGCAAGTATATGATATTCTTCTGTCTAATTTTCTACTTTTTCATTTTTTAAATGTCCTTTTAATTTTTATTTCCTGTTGAGATTACAAGAATTAATTAATGGATTATTTAACAAGTACTAATGTGTGTGTGTTTAAAGAACGCTTAACCTTCAGCAAAATATTGATATGTTGATTCTTTTCATTTTGGTTTTGGTTTTGGTTTTGGTTTCAGGTGATGCATGACTTGATCGGTTGATTTGGGAAGCTACAAATGGAATAAATCTCGACTACTAATTGGAACTTTTATGTACAAGAAGACATGTTTGAAAATAATTCTCTCAATTGCATAGTACTTCTAGTTTAATAGCTTATTAATGTTGCCAAAAACAAAATGTACGAGGCATTTTGTAGTTGTTGATATGCCTATGTTCCAAAGTTTATATTGGTATATTTACATGATATTATAATGATGGTAAAGTTAATCATTTAGATACATTAAATTGGTGTGGATAATTTTTAAATAGTAAACACATTAATCTAAACCAAATTCAAATAACACAAACAATAATTTAAATGACAACGGTTAATAACCGTTGTTGTTTATGAAAAGCCATCGGTCTTGAAATGATGTTGAAGAGCCCCCTCATTTGACAACAGAGGTATTAACATCAGTTTTGAACATTATGAGAAACAACATCGGTTATTAAACGATGTTGAAGGACCGCTTTTAACAACATGGGCATTAACATCGGTTCTTTTCCTAAAAATATCGGACAAAAACCGATGTCTTTTGACTTTTTTTCTTGTAGTTTTAATTGACTATTTGAGGCTGAGATGTTAAGTGAAATTTTAAGCTATTGTTTTTTTTTAGCTGGACACCTGGAAATAGTATTAAGTGGCTAATTCTGCCCTTTTATTAATGATGTCGAGGAGAACGTGCATGGTCGGCTTTTCTACACTGAATTCGAATCTTACAAGTTATATAGTAATTTTGTCTATTTCTTAATAAATGAGATCTATTTATACTAATACAATTAGTGGCCTAATAATCATTATATCTAAGATAATAATGGAACATTTGTCCTCTTCCTGATGTGCATGGGGCGCATGGTGGCCATGTGATGAGAGAAACTTGTTGACTTGTCCCGTTAATGTGTTGACAGGTGGCACCTTGGTCTGGCACTGGTGAATTGGATCCACTTAGTGGGAGAATGTTGAGTGGAGCACTCATTCGAATTGTGTTTGTCGTAGTGGGTCGTCCTTACGGGCTAAAGAGAATAATCAGGCTGGGTCGGGCCAAAATTTTACCATGCTGCATAAATTTAGCGACGCTCATCCTTAAAAACGTCTCGAATTCGACAAGGCTATTTCATTAAAAGTGTTTCTTATTTAGTGACACAATAATTGATTAGTGTTGGGAATATTATAACTCAAATATTGTAGGTCTATTGTAATCGTGATAGAAAATAGCATCACCAAATTAATGTTAATAACCCACTAAATAAATACGTCACGTTTTGAAATTTACCTACGCATAGGGCTTGTGTCACTAATATTTTCGTGACTTCAAATTTAACAACGCAACTAGTGACACTTTTACAAGCGTAGGTAATGTACTTCGTCACGTTAATAAGCGTCTCTAAATAGGAAAAAAAAGCGTCACTAAACACTGTTTTTTTGTAGTGAGTCCAACCTGGCCCATAGAATACACACAAAATGACCGAGCCAACCGAACCAGTCTAACTTTATGGGCCAAATGAGCCTGGTTTTTTATGGGCCTACGAAATTGCAGTCAGTCGGGTCTCTAGATTGGTTTTGACAGCTCTAACACTACCTTAGTCCTCTTGATCGATTATGTGAAGCTGAGATGTTAAGTGAAATCTTATGCTTTTTTTTCTTTTTCTTTTTCCTTTAAATCACTGTGGACTAGTAAAATGTGAATGCCATCTTTAAGAATCGTTGTTTGTAAAACTTTTACCTAGCAAGATGGGATCTTATTGTTAAAATTGTTGTGGGCAAGGACAAAAACGTCAAGCAACTGAACAAGGGGCCTGAATATATAATTTCAAATATCGTTAAATATTCTATCAGGCGTCTGAGTACTATTTAGGTTCGCAAATTTGTTTAACAGGCACGAGTTTAGCTCATTGTTTGTTCTTAATCATGATTAGTTAAATATGAAATTAAAATAATTAAATCCTTAGCGTTGCTTGGCTGTCAGTTTGAAAAATTCTACACTTATTAATATACGAAACGTCACATATGTTGGAAAGTCGCCCTCAGCCTTTTTCACATGTAAAAAAATGAACATTTTTGTTTTTTATTTTCTTATTATAATATGTAATGTTAATATATTGTTGAGATATGTGGCCCAAACTCTTTGTTCATATGGCCCAGTGATCAACAATAGGACCCAGCCCACTTGCAGGGGCCTGTAGTCCATTTGATGCCAGCCCACTTATGAGCCTACCCGGATGCTACTTGGGTCGGACTGTGGGACCCGTTTCTTATGTCCGCGGATCCTTTTAAGCCAATCTTATCCATCCAGTCTCCAGGTTATATCTGAGCCCTTTATTTCTCTTACATATTGGATTGTTCTAGAATCCCTTCATCACTTCTGGATCTTCATTTCTCTCTCTAAACTAGGGTTTCTCTCTCTGAAGCTCAGTTTTCTCTCTCTCTCTAAACTTCTCTATCTCTGTGGTTTCTTGGGTGATACACGAGGGTTTGTGAGTGATTTTGTGAGTGCTTTCTTCGTTCACGTTCTCTGTGCACGACTCGAAGTGTTTGTGGGAGATCTAGTTGGATCTTGGTTGTCTGGTTCGAGTTCTAAGTGGGCTTTGGTGACAGTTACTGGCTTAAGGCTAACTCTGTGTGGATCTTGTGCCTTTGTGACAGTTTGGGATATTGCTTGGGGAAAAATCAGCGCCTTGAGCCTCTTTTATTCCAGATCTTGAGATTAGGGTTTAAGCCCTAATTGGTGTTATATTTTACTTTCTGTTTTTTGTACTTTGATAGTTTTTATTTTCCAGTTGCTTTGTATCTTAATCTCTTGTGATTAACTGGTGTATTTATTCTACCTTTCGGCAGATATATACCCAAAAGTGGTATCAGAGCACCTATCTGCCGATTTGGTGGGTTAGTGCTTTGGTTCGGTTCGTTGGTTCTCAGTGTTCTCTGGTGATTAGTATTTTCGGAGGATTTATTCCCAGAACTTTTCTTCTGGTTGTGAGATTTTCTAAACCCTAACTTTGTGTGTGTTGGTTTTAGTTTATCTCTGTTATTTCCTTATTTTCTTAGTCTTGAGACCCTGAGCATACAAGCCTCTTGACCCTGCACTAAGAGTGTAGTGGAATCCTGAGGTGCAAGGGGAATCTTGAACAATATTTCTAGTGTACTTTCATTTTATGTTGTTGTTGTACTCTGATCTTGATATTTGCTTTGTGTTGATACTTCTGTGGCTCTATTTTGTGCTTCTGTTGTTCTATTGTGACTATCTTGACTGTGAGCTATTGTTACTTGACTTCTCTGTGTCTTGTTTTAAAATGGCTGGATATTTTGGATACCACATGGAACCTTTTAATGGAAAAACTACTTTTTCCATTTGACAACAAAAGATGAAAGGTATTCTTATTCAACAAAAAGTTTTCAAAGCTGTTGAAGGAAAATTTTCTGATAAGGATACTGAGGAAATCAAAACTGAACATGATGAATATGCCTATTCCTCTATTATCTTGAACCTATCTGATGCTGTCTTGAGGAAAGTTGGTAAACAATCTAGTGTTAATGCTTTGTGGGATAAACTAAAGGAATTGTACACTGAAACATCTTTGCCTTCTAAGTTGTTTCTACTTGAAAAATTCTTTAGATTTAAACTGGATTTGTCTAAGGACATGAATGAAAACCTGGATGTGTTTACCAAACTGATTCAAGATATTAAGCTTTCTGGTGACAAAAACATGGATGATTGTAACCCTATTGTGCTTTTAAATTCTATACATGACTCCTACAGTGATGTGAAATCTGCTATTAAGTATGGCAGGGATAATATTACTCTTGATACTGTGATTAATGGGATTAAGAGTAAAGAACTGGATTTAAAATCTGGAAGGGGAATACGAATAATAATGGTGAAGTCATGCATGTTAGATGTAGATCTCAAACAAGGAAAAATGGGAATAACTCTAACAAGGATAAGTCAGATAAGAAGGGGAAAATGGGTAGGTCTAAATCCAGAGCTAAACATAGGAAATGTTATAATTGTGGTGAACAAGTCCATTATGTCAAAGAGTGTCCTAATAAGAAAAATGGGAATCAAAACAATAACAAGAACCAATCCAATGATCATGTTAACTTAGCTACCAGTAATGAGCATATGGGTGATATCTTCATGGTATCTGATGTGTATGATTGTGTGAATTTTGTGCCTTCACAATCTTTCTGTGAATATGAATGGTTCATAGATTCTGCATGCACTTTCCATATGTCTCCTTTCAGAAATTTGTTTTCTAATTACTCTGAAGTTAAACATGGTATTGTTTCTATGGCAAATGATAAGAAATGCCAAGTGTTTGGAATTGGTGATGTGTGCTTAAAGTTTGACTCTGGTTATGTGATCACTCTTAAAGATGTAAGGCATGTTCCTGATCTTAGCAATAATTTGATGCATGTGCTGCACTTGAATCTGATGGTTTAGAGGGTAGGTGGGGCAAGGGAGTCATGAAAATTTTAAAGGGCTCTCTTGTTGTTATAAAAGCTGAAAAAAGGAGGAACTTGTATATTTGTTGTGCTGAATCTGTGTCTGGTGTAAATGGTCATGTGAATTATGTGAATTCTGTTAAAGAGGATAAAACTGAACTCTGCCATAGAAGGCTAGGTCACATAAGTTCTAAAGGACTTGAGATTTTACATAAGGATGGTTGTTTTGGAAATGATAAATTGTCATGTGTGCCATTTTGCGACTCTTGTGTGTTTGGTAAACAGCAAAAAGTTCAATTTCCCACCTCCTCCTACCCAAAACAGTCAACCTGTACTGATATTTTGGAATATTTACATGTTGATGTTTGGGGCCCTTCTAGTGTTCCCACCCATGGTGGAAACACATATTTTCTATCTGTGATTGATGATTTTTCCAGGAAAGTTTTTATTTTTCTTTTGAAAAACAAATCTGATGTTTTTGAAAGATTTAAAACTTGGAAAACTTTGATAGAAAATCAAACTGGTAAAAAGGTGAAATACCTTAGAACTGACAATGGTTTAGAATTTTGTAACCAAAATTTGGATAAACTTTGTGAAGAATCTGGTATTGTAAGACACAAAAATGTGCCTTACACCCCTCAGCAGAATGGTGTGGCTAAGAGGATGAACATGACTATTTTGGAAAGAGTAAGGAGTATGTTAAACTCCTCAGGTCTTTCCAAAAAGTTCTACGGTGAGGCAGCTAATACAGCTGTTTACCTAATTAATAGATCACCATATGTCCCTTTAAGGAGAAAATATACTGAGTCTGTGTGGTCTGGCAAGCAAGTTGATTTTTCAAACCTCAAAATTTTTGGATGTTCAGCCTTTGCACACCAAAAGACTGACAAGCTTGAGCCCAAATCACTAAAATGTGTTTTTTTGGGATACCCTGATGGAGTTAAAGGGTACAGATTGTGGTATAAGAGTGAAAATGGTTTCAAAGTTATAATTAATAGGGATGTGGTTTTCAATGAAAATGAAATGCCCTGTTTACAAAATTCTCCTACTACTTCTGAAAACCCCACCACTTCAAATGAGGTGGAGACTCAAAATGATACTCCTATAATTCCTATTCCTGTTTCTGATTCTGAAATTGTGCATGAATTACCTGAAAATGATAATTTACCTGCTGATTTTGAGAATGTGCCTGATATTCATGATCAACTTGATGTGCATGATGTTGTGAATGATGACTTGCATGATGTTGTGCATGATAATGAACATGATAATGAGTTGCATGATTATTGGCTAACAAGGGATAGAAATAGGAGAAACATTAGAGCTCCTACTAAATTTGTTGATTACCATATGGCCTCATATGTGTTTTCTGTGTATGATTCAATTGATAATACTGAGCCTAAAACCTACAATTAAGCTTTAAAGTCTGAGCATGCAAATTAATGGTTAACTGCTATAACTGATAAAATGAACTTTTTGCATGTCAATAACACATGGATTCTTGTTCCAAAACCTGATTACTGTTCTGCTGTGGATTGTAAGTGGTTGTTTAAAATCAAGAATGAAAATGATTCTGTCAGATATAAAGCTAGACTTGTTGCAAAAAGTTTTACTCAGAAAGAAGGTGTTGACTACACCAAAAATTTTGCACCTGTTGTTAAATTCACCACTGTTAGAATTATGTTTGCATTAGTTACTCAATTTGACTGGGAACTTAAACAACTTGATGTAAAAACTGCTTTCTTACATGGTGACTTAGAAGAAAAGATTTATATAAGGCAGCCTGAGGGCTTTGTGGATAAATCTAAGTCTGATTATGTGTGCTTGCTTAAAAAATCTTGGTATGGCTTAAAGCAATCTCCTAGGCAGTGGAATAAGAAGTTTGATGAATGTATGTTGTCTTTAAAATTTAAAAGAAGTCATTATGACCACTGTTTGTATTTTAAAGAAAATACTGATTCTCCTGTCATCTTAGTACTTTATGTGGATGATATGCTGCTTGCAAGTCCTTGTATCAAATCTGTGGATTATGTGAGATCTTGTTTGAGTGGTAAATTTGATATGAAGTACTTGGGTGATGCCAAAAGGATTTTGGACATGAATATTATTAGGGATAGAGAACAATCTATGATTTATTTGAATCAATCTTCTTATGTGGAAAAGATCTTGAAAAAGTTTTCTATTTCTAATGCTAAACCTGTGAATGTTCCTTTTCCTGCTCATTTTGCTTTAAGCAAGGAGCAATCCCCTAAAACTGCTGCTAATTTTCAAACTATGAAAAATGTGCCCTATGCTAATGTCATAGGATCTGTCATGTACCTTATGGTCAGTACCAGGCCAGATATAGCTTATGCTGTGAGTTGATTGAGTAGGTACATGGCAAATCATGGCATTATCCATTGGAATACTGTTAAGTGGTTGATGAGATACCTAGTTCATTCTGTTAACTATGGTTTAAAATTTTCAAAATGTAAAGATGGCATTGTTTTAAAGGGGTATGTTGACTCCAATTACGCCAATGATAAAGACAACATAAAATCTACTACTGCTTACATTTTTACTTTTTGGGGTTGTTCTATAAGTTGGAAATCACAACTGCAACATATTGTGGCTTTATCAACCAGTGAGTCAAAGTATGTTGCAGTCACTGAAGCCTTAAAAGAGGTCCTGTGGTTAAAGGGTCTGATTTCTGAAATTGGTTTTCTAAAGGGTAAAGTAGTAGTATTTTAAACGATCGATCGAGGTATTGATTATGCAAAAACCCTGTTTTTCATGATCGTACTAAACACATTGATGTAAGGTTTCATTATATAAGAGACATTGTTTTAAAAGGTTTAATAAATCTTGAAAAAATTGCATCTGAATACAATCCAGCAGATATGAGCACTAAGTGTCTGCCTGTATCTAAGTTTCAAACCTGTTTAAAAATTCTAAGTTTTGACACTTGTGACTAGGTTGTCACTGGTGATTACCCCTGGACTTACTTTGTGTTTGTTGGTTGGTCCAAACCTGTTGGATGGACACTTGCTTTGTGCTTGTGTTAGTCTAACAGTTTAAACCCAGCTTACTTTGTGTTTGCTGGTACTATAAGTTGCTATGTGCTTCTTATAGTGAAAGTCCTGCGCTATGTGCTATGTAGGCAATTGGCTGTGATGAAAGCTGTTTTTCTTTTAACTCTTTGTGCTCCATAATATCCCTTACTGTCTTTGGGCCAAGGTGGAGATTGTTGAGATATGTGGCCCAAACTCTTTTAACTCATGATATAAATATTTTAGTTATTTACCAATAATTTTAGATTAGCTAGAAAAGCACTTGTGTATGTTCCACAGGATTTGTGCTAAGCTATATATAAATAAATATATATATATATATTTGTATTTTACCATGTCAAAATAACGTAAATTAATTCTTAAATATATTGTTACAGTTGCTTTCACATTAATTTTCCAGTAATTAATTGTATATTGTAATGCTGGTAATTAATAATTTGGTGTTTAAAAAATCACTTAACTTATTGTGCTAATTTTATTAATTAAAATATCCAATAAATATATCTTTCATTTTTTTAGAGTTGTTTACTTTTTTAGATTATATAGATAAATTGTTTAGAGAATAGTTTTGATTTTTAGATTATTATTTACCTTTTAGATTATAATAAACTATATAGATAGAAATCTTTGATTTACGAAAAAAATAGATTGTGCAGATAGAATACATGATTTTTAAATTATTTGTTATTTTTTAAATTATATATGAATTATATATAATATAGAGTTGCCACATGTATAAATATGAAGCCACTATGTGGAATTGAGAGAATAAAGAGTCGATCCATGTCTCAAAATAATGATTTCATTTAGTATATAGGGTTGACTATGTAGGTAAATATTTATCTATAATTATTTTACATACATTACTTTACGGTTATGTTAATACTTACCTAAAGATTTTCTGTCAGTAAACTGATTTTTTTTTTGTAACGTTAGGAAATTGTTGTCATCAGTTATTGATATATTTAATTATATTGTATTCAATTATCTGTCCAATCATAAATACATCCATAAAAGTACAAAATTCAAATAACCACATGTATATAAACTAATATCAGGTTTAGACTTTTTAATAATGATCAATTTTACCGGTTAAATATGCTATAATTAAATTCAAAAGTACAGGAATTTCCATATATAAACCCCCCAGACCCTTCATTCATAGCCCTTATTGGGAAATAGCTAGTAGCGTATAATTATTTTTGTTTCCTAGCCTGTCACAAATAATATGAAAGATTTATGTCAGATTAGTTGGGATTGATTTATCAACCAAAGCGTGCAGATTTTGTCTAAAGATAAGGAAAATGACAGCAATTAGTTAAATATGTGCTAATGTATGTATATTTATATTCTGAATTGTATCATTATCTACATTATAGTACATCATATTGTTTTTCTTTGATTTTGACTAGATCCATGTGATACATGAGATGTTTAACGCTTTAAATAAGATTTAAATTAAAGTGCGAGAATTGAGGTTATTTAAAAAAAAAAAGGGGAAACAAGATGGGTTGTATCAATCACTACATTTAAAAATTACAGTCATACCCTCTTTATGTTCTTTGCTGAGTTATTTGTCCATTTTTTTTTTTTTTAGAACGAAATACTTTCATTAAAACAAATCAAGGAGAACATTAAATAATAAGAGATCATCAACGTTTCACAGAGGGAACGCGGACGGAAACCCTAGCAGCTAGGGTATTCGAAAATTCTCTCTCGACAATGACAATTTTCGAACATAATCATCTTCTTCAATCCAATTACTAGTCTGTTAATTATGGATTTCGATTCTTTACTATTTCCTGAGATCACCAAGGCAGGTATTGGGGATAAACAATCGATAAAATTGGCATCAAGACCCAACAACGCATCGCGCATACATCACGCAGCGGCTAACCCAGAATTTCACGATATCGCAGATCGTAAACTTCCGGATGAAACAGGTAATTACTCCTTGGCTTCAGGCATCCCAATCGATAATGGCGATCCAGTTTTAGGGTGCCCTAGTCGTACCCATGCGCCTAGGATGGAGGAAGATTTTGTTCAAAACCCTAGTTTAAACCCTAATCCCATATACACAAGTAACGTGCATGGGACTATCAATCAAACTTTCGCTCAAATGTTATCCCCAGGGGAGATTTCGAAACCTGTGAAAAAGGGGGAGTATTTTTCGGTCACTATGGATGAGGAAATTTACCAACAACGGGTGGCAGAATTACGGAACACATTGATTGGTAGATTAATGTTACCTAAAGGATCCCAACCTTTAGGTTTAGAGGATCTTAAACGAAGACTTTCGGAGGTCTGGCATATTGACGGTTCATGGCGCCTTATACCCCTGGGAAAGGGTTATTACAACATACAATTCTCGAACGTGAAAGACAGACACAAAGTATTTGGGAGGCCTATCTGGAATTTAAAACCGGGCTCAATTCGTCTCAGTAATTGGGTTCTGGACTTCAATCCATACCGCATAAATTCGTCAAAATCTCAGGTATGGGTTCGTATATACGAATTGAGTATGGAATATTGGCATCCTGCGTTAATTATGAAGCTCGCAAGTGTTATTGGCATGCCCATGCAGATAGACGGTCGTTCCCTTACGCGATAAGTGGGGCATTTCGTAAGAGTTCTTGTAGAATTGGATTTTAATTCTCCATTACAGGAATTTATTATGGTAGAACGAATAGGCCATTGTTCGTTCGTGTCGCTTAGTTACGAAAATTTGCCAGAGTTCTGCTCTCATTGTGGAATTGTTGGACATTCGAGCGCTAATTACAGGCAAGCGAACAATCAAGCGATGAAGCATAATGCAGAATCTAAAACTGTGGATGGTGCTAAACCATGCTATAGTCCCGTGCGTGGCCGAGCTCCAGTCCGAGACCATGCTACTACCACTAAGGGTAAAGTTGTGGATTCAGAACAGTGGGTGCAAGTCAAGAAGCGGACAGCCTGAGCAGGTCGTTCTCCGGAAGGGGGTATATCTAATTTGCATGTTCAAATTAATAATCCTTTTGAGATTATCAGGGACGAGGATGAACAAATTCCTCATGAAAAGATTATTTCGGAGCAAGTTCAAACTCGCGGGGAGGGGTCAAGTCATAACAAGAGTAATGGTGATTGCATGGGAGATACTAATCATGTAGGGGCAATAAATACTGATCGAAGGATGATTCTTCATAAACCATTGCAACAAAATTCAGTGGTAGCTTCGGATAATATGGTTATGGCTGCAAGTTTAGATGATAAAGGCAAATAGAGCTTGCAACGAGCTATGGACGCAGTCTCACGCAGTATGCCTATTAATGACTATGAGTTTAACACTGCTACTCCGTAGGAGAGTTTCCAAGAGACGGTGGCAGCCACACGAAAATGGTGGTCGGATATGACGGAAGAGGAGGAACAAGAAGACGAGGAACAAGAAGAAGCTTTAAAGACAAAGATAGGTGACCCCTCCACCACTCCGCTTGTCTTTCCCTCATCTCATTCTTTAGAAGCTCTGAAGTCTATGGCAATTGTGGCTCGTGGATCATGGGCCGATATTCCACAGGCCTCATTAGACCATCAAGAAAATACTCGAGCATGTGCTAAAAAAACAACTAACTTTGCCATTCGAAGATCTTCTAGAAATAGATGTCCTTCGTTTAAATTGCATTTTTAAGTTATTTTTGTTATTTCTGTTTTCTATATTTTAACATTTTCTTTCCTTTGCTACCTGATCGGTTTGTGATCAGGACTTTTTCCTTTCTTT
Source organism: Rehmannia glutinosa (assembly GCA_016081115.2). Taxonomy (NCBI): domain Eukaryota; kingdom Viridiplantae; phylum Streptophyta; class Magnoliopsida; order Lamiales; family Orobanchaceae; genus Rehmannia; species Rehmannia glutinosa. Next base: position 6,485,621 of record CM071933.1, on the reverse strand, counting down.
TATATATTTTATTTATTAAAAAATTAAAACAAATCAAGGAGGTGCTTCCTGAATCACCAAGTCTAAGATGTGATTAGGAAGAAAATCCGACACAGACTCATAAGGACCCAAAGAAAAAGCATGACGGGCTAGGTTGTGCGCTACACAATTCCCCGACCATCTGACCCAACTAAACGAAACTGAAACAAAACTACGAATAAGCAATCTAATATCAGCGATAACATTCCTCACATATGAGAAATCCGTCGATCCTTGGAAAAAAATGATGCGATACATTTCTCAGTACCCAAAATATTTCTCGGTGTCAAGAGATATTTCTTTATGCCACTGTTCTAAAAATCCGCCTAGGCGCTAGGCGAACATCAGGTACTCGGATTTTTGGCTAGTTAACCAGCCTAGCCGGTTCTAGGATTAGGTGGCGCCTAGATGTATTTTGTTTTCTTTTTTTTTCTAAAACCCTAATAAAAACTACACCGACTAGTGAAAGTAGCATCGACAACTCCAAAGTTCAGTGTGTAATATTACCTAATATATATAATTTTCTTTATAAAAAAGAAATAAAATTTTAGGTCTGAAAATCTTGTAGTTAATATTTTGACATTTTATGAATCAATGAAATATTTGTTAAAGTATTATATTTTAGATGATATATAAATTGTATTGGATTATTGTTGTTGAATTAATTTAAAGATTAAATATTAAATCTGCTCAGAAAAGGTATAATATCATTCATAGACTTTATAGTTATGTATTATATATGTAAAATATACACAAAATTGGATATATTTTTAAGGTCCCGCCTAGGCCTCCTAGGCGCGAGGCACCTTTAGGGATGGCAATGGGCGGGGACGGGGCTGGTATTGGACATACCATCCTTGTCCTAAATCTCATCCCAAATATCATCCCCATACTATTCCTCGCTATGGGTATGTGGTATGGGGATGGGGAATCCCCGTTCGGGGAACGGGATCCCCACTTTGAATTTATTAATAACTTTTTTTAAAAAAATTAAATTATTTAAAATAACCAATAATTAAAATAAATAAAATAACATAAATTCCTAATTTCTCAAATAAAAAATGAGAACAAATAAACTTATAAAGACTTAGGGTTTAGTTTTTATAATTAATAAAATAAAATCTTATAACTAGAAGTAATATTAATAATATATAAATATAATATATAAATTCGGGGAATGAGAATGAGGACGAGGATTCCCGTTTTATCTAAACGGGGTTGGAATGGGGACCGGGGATATAAATGTCATCCCCATCCCATCCCCACTTCTAGAGAATCGGGGAATCCCCATCCCCGTCCCATCCCCAAATTAACTGGTAATTTCCCGCCCCATTTTATTAAGTTACCAACGGGAATGGTTCCCCGCAGGGATTTTGCCATTCCTAGGCACCTTCTGCCGACTAGCGCCTAACGTTTTTTAAAACATTATTTTATACCGAGAAATGATTTTCGATCACGAGAAATGGAAAAAAAGGCATATTGGACAATTGAATTCAGAAATGCCTAAAAAATACTTTTATTTTAGATAAATTGTTAAAAAATCAAGCGGATTCATGTGTATCAATAACTAATCCATGCACATTGATATTTGCATAGATTACTTCTAATTACTATAAAACTTTTGAAAATTGTAAATGTACCTGACCCGTGACCACTATATATAGCACTAATTTGTGTACACATTGATCAGTGCAATAAAATTATTTTAAACCCGTCAAGAAATCAATCACTAATATGGGTTCTCACGCACAATCTACCCTCCCCGTAATAGAATTCAATGAACAAAACATGAATCCAGGCACAAGTTCCTGGAAATCGACATCGGACTCAGTCCGACAGGCCCTGGAAACGTACGGATGTTTCGTGTTGGCCTACGACAACATCAGTTCGGAGCTGTACGAGGAAACATTCCGCCTGACGGCGGAATTGTTTCGTCTCCCTATGGAAACTAAAAGGAGATACACTTCTGAAATGATAGGGTTTGGGTATGGTGAGAATCCGCCTTACATGCCTCTCTTTGAAAATTTCGGGATTGAAGATGGTGGAAATCTGGAAACTGCGGAAAAGTTCACCAGGCTCATGTGGCCTGACGGGCATCATAAATTCTGGTAATTAATTATATACATCTTAAGATTAATGTATTACGACGTATTATAAAATTTATAAGTTACTTTATTTTATTTTAAAATTGAAATTTAAGTATTTTTATTTTTATTTTTATTTTTAAACATGAGATTATCAAATGTGAAAGATAAGTTACAGGACGATAAATGCTTTTGTAGCAATATAATTTATGTATGTGCATGATTGGCGTAATTGCATTTATTGGTCCTCTAAATATAAGGAGATAATATTTTTAGTCCTGTAATTATTGTGTGTAGCAATTTTGGTTCAGTAGGTATAAATAATTGGCATATATAGTTGGTCCTCTAAGTATGCCATGTAGCAATGTATGTCCCATAAATTTTGATTTTTGTGCAAAATTTTGGTCCTATAAATTCTAAATTTGTGCAATTTCGTGAAAAGGTGAAATGTGACTTAGCCACGTGGCACCAAAATCGCACAAAAAATAAAGTTTAGGGAACCTAAATGCGCGCTACATATGATACTTACATGACCAAATATGCTACATTTTTGGATTTACAGTACCAAAATTACTACATAAAATGCTTACGGGACCAAATATGCCACCCTTAGGACCAAAATTACAACTAAGCCATGCATGATTTTGCAAGGTAACTAACACATTCTCTTTCTGCCCTGTTTTCCGCTTATAATAGTGAGACTATATACTCATACTGTAAGTTGTTATTGGAACTGGATCACACGGTGATGAAAATGGTTACTAGCAGCTACAATTTGGAAAAATACTACGACCCTTTAATTCAGTCGTCGTTTTACATGACAAGAGTGATGAAATACCACTCGCCAGGCGAAAACAAGAGCGATATTGGTATTCTACCTCATAAAGACAAGAATTTTATAGCTGTAATTGGTACAAATGAAGTGAAAGGTTTGCAGATTGAAACCCGTGATGGCGATTGGATCGATTTTGAGCCATCCCCTGGAAAATTCATAGTCATAGTAGGTGAAGCACTCATGGTAAGATGTTTCAATTCCTTTATAATTATAACTGGATTTTTTCACAATTAGATAAATCTTAAGATAGTTTTTATAATCAGCAGGTCTCTAATGAGACGGTGTGAGACCGTGATACTTTTAATGTAACAAGTGATACTTTTAATGTAAAAAGTGATACTTTATCTAAATGCACTAATTTAATTGTATTTCGACAAGTATTACGTTTTACACTAAAAGTATCAATTTTTACGTTAAAAGTAACCGTCTCACAGTCTCATGGACTTTCACCGTCTCACATAAGTTTTTGCGTTTTATAATTTATCCTAAAAATTGAATATTCGTGTACTTGGACTAAAGTGAAAATTGTTCAGGCATGGAGCAATGGGAGAATATATTGTCCACTCCACAAAGTCACCGCAATAGGAAGTAAAGAAAAGTATTCAATCGGCCTTTTCTCTTTCATTCGTGGGGTTTTGGAAGTGCCAGATGAGCTTGTTGATGATGAAAATCCATTGAAATTCAAACCTTTTAGTAATTTGGAGTTTCTTAAATACTGCGTGAATGGGGGCCCAACGGCAGGAGGAGCCATTCAAGCATACTGTGGAATTTGATCAGTGCTACATTAATATAATGTTCCTATATATCTTATGTTATTAATTTCGTGTGTATTAACTATTGTTCTATACTAAGTATATCATTTGGTGATTTCAAAAAAAAAAGTATATCATTTGGTGTTTTCAATATATGTAATTTGTGGATATTGTCATGTTGTTATTTGCTTCCTAAATAAAAATTGTGGGTGTTTCATTGTTTGTTTGCAATATCTGTGCTAGATCTTGATTTGGGAATGACCAATAATGTGGTTTTTAGGATATATGAACATTCTATAGTATTTTTATATTATATTAAACTATAACTTAATATAAATTAAAGATAAGTTTTTAATAATATCTGATTATATGAAATATTTAACCACAGTATTCGAAAGATTTGGCTTAAAAATAGTAAATTGTGAAATTTATTGAAAAATAAAAATTTATCTTACCGTCTATGCTTCCGTACTTTCCCGCAATGGAGCAACATGAGGTGAGCAGTGGTGGCTCGACGGACTACACTTTCTATACACCTCTATTAAGGAAATAAAAGGGTGAAAATGCAAAAGGCTAACTTTTTTGAAATCATACACTTTCATAGTGTATGAATGTGTTATGAATATAATTATGGTGAACATACACTACAAGAAAACAAGGGAATTCCAACGAAAAAAATCCGTTGGTATTTGGCCAATTTCCATTGGAATTATCGATTCCAACAAACATTCTAATGGAAAAGCACCATTGGTATAATGGCCGTTGGAATGACAAAATTCCAATGAAAATTCCAACGGAAAAAATATTCCAACAGTACAAAATAGTTTTGGTTATTGTTGGACTTTCTGTTGGAATTTTCCAATGGTATGCTGTAGCATTGGAATTTCCATTGGAATTTTGAAAATTCCAACAATTTTTTATTTCATTGGAATTATTTCGTTGGAATTTGATTATTTTCTTGAGTGATATCAACAATTTAAAAATACGGAAACTAATATATGGACTAGTAGATGTACGGGTAAACTACGAAAATAAAATAAATGTCAAGAAATATTTATATGACCTTTTTTAACGTTGATTTTATATTATTTTGTATTTTAAGTACTTCATATTATTTAATTTATAATTATAACAGAAAAAAATCTATATATTTTTATTTATTTAGGATATGTAAAAATTAAAACATAGTATTTTTATATTATATTAAACTATAACTTAACATAAATTAAAAATAGTTTTTTACTGGTATCGCATTTATGAAGTATTTAACCATATGGATATGGGCAATCCAATCCAATCCAATCCAATCCGTTAATATACTGCAACCCTTTAATTCAGTCGTTGATTTACATAACAAGACTGTTGAAATATTTGTCGACAGGCCAGAAAAAGAGGAATATTGGTATTCTACATCATAGAGATCGACAAGAGCAATATTGGTTAATATATACTACAAAACATATCATACTAATAACAAATTACTTCAAAACGAGCAAATCTGAGCCGATATCTCATGTTCCACATTTTTATTCCATTTCTCTATTCCATTTTATATATAAGGAGAAATCTCTCAAACAAGTAGCTTGAAATTTCCCCGCACATTTACAATTACTATAAAAAAGGTAATTACAATCTCTACAATAAAGAAATGATAGTTTTTGGTACTCAATTTTCATGGTGCCTTAATTAGAATTATACGTGCATTTAGGGACATAATTGAGTATATATTTGATACATTTTAGTGAATATTAAGTATGTTTTGGTTAATTCTCAAAAAAAAAAAGTATGTTTTGGTTAGTTTCCTTTATTGGGTGTGATACTGCGTATTCTTGTATATTTTTACAGGAAACAAAGCTTAATATGGAAAGATATTAGTAGGACGGTCGAGACAAGAATGTCGAATGCCAAGAGACGATCATATACGGGAATAAAATGACGAAGAATAAAGTACACGGTCTACCCGTGTCAAAATACACGGTCGGGTGAATTGATTTGTGCAAAAACAGAGACTAAAACGTAATACATGACTTGGCCATGTGAAAGTACACGGTCGTGTATTATGTCCGCGAGCTGAATTTGTTTCCAAATTTCACCGGGACTCTATCATGGATCTCTCAAAGCATCCATAAAAGGAAGACCAAGCCCTAAAGCTGGAGAGAACATAACACACGATTTTCAGGGAGAGAGAACACAAAATTGAGAAAACACACAACACAACAAAGAACAACGCAAGACCTCTTTCAACTACGAAGGCACAAGGGTTCAAGATTGTGAAGAATCCATCTATACAAGAAGGGTTCCATCATCATAGTATAGAACTTTTGTTCTGTACTTAAATTAATGCCAAACTATTTGTTTTCAGATTTGTCTACGAATTTGCAATTAAATATATTAGGCTAGATCTCTTGATCTAGGACATGATCGAAACTGTGGATTCATGTTAATTCTAATTTGATTATTTGTTCTTAATTGGTTTCTTGTGTTCTATTTATAGATTCGTGTGCTTATTTCTTGTAGATTATCTGGCCATTAATTTGCATGTCTTATTTGTTAGTTCAAAATTCTGGAGATGAGAACTAACTTTTGATAAATGAATTCATAACATAAACGGGTTTTGAGTCGAGAGACCTATAAACATTTGTGGGGATCTATGTCAATTCTAAATGCTTTTGGGAGTTGATATTAATTGTTGATTATGGATACCTGCAATTCTTATTAATCTACGGTTTGTTTGTACTCGGGAGAGGGAATAAACTACTTTAGGAATTGAACTCATAGATACACATAAAGTGGTTTTGATGAAACATTAATTGAAATTAATATTGATGAAGCATGTTAAAATTATGTTCCTATAATTGCATTTCGTTATTTTTTGAAATCTTGTGAAGTTTAGGTTTTTACAATAATTAGATATTTTTATTTGATAATTTTAGAATTAATTTACAAAACACTTTTTGTTTTCGATCGCTTCAATAAAACTAGAGTACATTATTTACTATACTTTATATGTTTCATATTCAATCCCTGAGAAATACGACATTGGTTGCCATTATCTACTAGCTACACCATACACTTGTCGTTTAATGAAAAGATTTTCACGATTAAGTTTTTGGCGCCGTTATCGGGGATTGAAAGATTCAACATAAATATACTAATAAGTAATTCAATCTTAATTGAAGAAGTATTTTTTTTGTTTGATTTTTAATATTGTTTTTGTTGAGTACTGCAAGGTAGTGCAGGATTACGCGTTCACCAGCAGTTGAGCCAAAACTCATCGATTTGGAGATAGAACGAACATCTAGATAGTTGTAAAAACAATCGTAAGAAATGGCAGACAAGATGAACCGTGGAAACAATGGGAACAATGCATGGGGAGTAGCCGTTGATACCACCGGATGAAAAGAAGCCATCTCTGGAAGAGAAATTAGTCTCATTCATTGATGAGACACGAGCAAGATTTAACAATGACGAGGCAAAGATAGATAAGATCGAAGAATAGGTTGCTCAGTTGAATAAAAATATAAACGCAAGGTCAAAATCTTTAGAGACACAAGTGGCTCAAATAGCAACAGCAGTGGGAAGCCAAAATCAAAGAGACAAATTTCTAAGCGATACTGAAATCAACCCAAAGGAATAATGCAATGCCATTCATCTAAGGAATGGTGTTGAATATGAGAGGCTAGAGATATCAACTGAGACAGTCCATAAAGAAAGAGATGAACAGCCTATAATTACTTTTATCCCCGAAGAGCCGAAATATATGCTCCGATGATCTACCTAAATGGGCCTCAAGGTATGTGTTTTGATGTTACTAACGACGATATACTTGAATATGTGGTTGCTCTAGATTCAGCGGAAGAACAGGTACCCAAGAAAGGAGCTCAGACAGAGGTACATGGCCGTGTGGTTTCACACAGACAGGACATGCGATTTGATTTTGAAGACAACACGGTGCACACATATGGGTGTGTGCATTCACACGACCTGGTCGTACAAAGTGCTTCCTCACATATGGATTTGAAGGATGAACTCACTGCTTCATCAGAACGTAAACCTCTTCCGGACCACTTTCGATATGTATTCCAGGGCACAAACAAGACCTATCCAAGGGCGGATGAACTATTGTTTCTCACTAAAGGTGCGAAATTGTATGAACACTTTGACAATTTTCGAGCGAAAGTATTGGAACTAATGAAAATAATGGAGCAATGGAAAAGTGGGCAAGGTCACTATCATTTGCCACAATAGATGATGTAAGTACTTATCGCGCTTTTCTCTTTCTTTTGATAACTTTCTTATGTTTTCGGGACAAAACATGATTTAAGTTTAGGGGAGGGTTGTCAAGAAGGCGCGATATTGTACTTTTGTATATTTGAATAACATATAGGTTTCATGTAGAATCATATAAAAATTGCATAAAATTTTTAATTTTTTAGTAGGCACATTTATTGCTTTTGTGTGAGTTAGATAGAGACATGGAATTAATATAGATTGCCTTTGTGTGTTTTACTATGAATATTTGATTCGATGAGAATAGATACTTGGTGAATATGTGATAAATTTGAGAAAAGATGTCTTTTGCTTATTTGATTGATTGAGAAAGTTGGGTATTTGAGCATATTGGGAAAAATAAGCCTGTGAGATTTTGTGCCTATAATTGGTTTTATCTTGTGCAGTCTTATTTTTGCTGAGTGTGTCATTCATGTTGTTTGAACTCTAGAACTTGCAATGGTATCTTTATCAAAACCACATATGTGTGAAATTTTTGAAGATGATTTAAGGCCATTTTTTATTTAAGCCTACCTAGCCTAAAAAGCCTACTTATGAACTCATGATTCCTACATACTTCGCGTATTCGCTCGACTCTTGCCGGTCCTAACTTGCAATGCTCCAAATTACCTTAAAAGTACTCCAGATATTGTTAATTCCTACAAAACGAGCAAAGCGTAATGTCTTTTCCACAATATGAGAACAAGACCCATTTTACTAAGTTAATGCATGTTTATCAACCTATTATATCTAAAATCATGCCCAAAATACAAGCAAAACTCATACTAAACAAAGGCACAAGGGTCCAAGTTTGTGAAGAATAATCCATCTACATAAGAAGGGTTCCATCATCATAGTTTGAAGCTTTTGTTCTGTACTTAATTTAATATCAAACTATTTGTTTTGAGGTTGTCTATGAGTTTATAATCAAATATGCTAGGCTAGATCTCTTGATCCCAGGGCATGATCGAAACTGTGGTTTCATGTTAATTCTAATTTGATTATTTCTTCTTAATTAGTTTCTTTTGTTCTATTTATGAATTCGTGTGCTTATTTATTGTAGATTATCTGGCCAATAATTTGCACGTCTTATTTGTTACTTCAAAATACGGGAGAGATCTAACTTTTGATTAACGAATTCTTAACATAAACGGGTATTGAGCAGGAAGACTAGTAAACGTTTGTGAGGGTTTACTTCAATTCTAAATGCTTTTGGGAGTTGATATTAATTGTTGAGTAGGGATATCTCATATCTATAATTCTTATTCACCTACAGTTTGTTTGCACTCTGGAGAGGGAATAAACTATTTTAAGAATTGAACTCATAGATACACAGAAACGTATTTTGATGAAATGTTAATTGGAATTAGTATTGTTGAAGCATTTTAAGATTATGTTCCTAGGATTATTTTTCGTAATTGTATAAAATCTTGTGAAGTTCGAGTTCTTACAATAATTAGATATTTTTAGTTGATAATTTTAGGATTAGTTTAGACAACACTTTTTGTTTTCGATCGCTTTAATAAAATTGGAGTACGATATTTTATTATGTGTTTCATATTCAATCCCTAATGAATACGACCTTGCTCGTCGTTATTTACTAGCTACACCGTACACTTGCGGTTTAGTGAAAAGATTTTCACGATAAAGTTTTTGTTAAGTGTATAGATTTTATTTGGGTGTATCCCATTTCTTCATAAAAATATAATTTATTTAAGTCGATTAATTTTAATTAAAAATACTTCTTTTAACTAAAGAAAATATCTCAAAATATGTATCAAAATATTATATATACATTACATATACACATACGAAGCATTATTTTAGTAATGTAAGAAAAATTAAATTAAATAAAATTATATTTATAATAGTTTTTTATATCTAGGAAATTAATTTTTATATTTATTAGCATATTTTTCATGTTTATAGAAAATATTTTTTATAGTTATCAACATATTTTTATATTTATTAGCATATCTAGGATCTAAACATGACCAAAATGTAATATCGATGAAGTTGCGCCTTGAGTGGTTTTATGAAAAAACTTCTAAAGATCGACCACAAATATATAGTCTTCAGCGCATTTGACGCCTATTAATTGTTTGATTCGATTTTAAAATTGTTACAATGGAGGGAGAAAAAAATTATAGAACTCTTTGGAAGATGCACATGTCACATTACGAAACGAAGACCTCATAACTATTCAGCGCGTGCATTGCACGGGGTCTCATCGAGTTAGATAAATGACACATGTACAGATAAATGACACATGTACAATTATGGCATCATTTTAACACATGACATTCATCCAATACAATGGACTAGAAAGTGGAATATGAATGTGAGACAATAAATCTCAAGATCAAAAGTGCGTGATTGTTGATATAAAAACCAACTCCTCATAAAACTCACAATTTATACCTAACTATAGGAAATAACTCAAATTTATAAATACGTAAATTAGAATAATTAATAAAATCATAAATTCAATGTTATAATATAAAATTATATATTGATTTTTACACAATTGCCAAAAGAAGGGCTCGCCCGTAGGCCCAACTCACCTAGCTGGGTTGGGCACCGAAAGATGCAAAATTATTTTCAAATTCAAAAGCTTTACCCCAGGAGAAGCCAATAATGTTGGGGAAAAAAAAAAGAACAAAAAATAAATATTTCGATCCGTCGTGTTATTCGATACTCCAAAAATTGCTATTCTATCATAAAATTATATTATCGTTTCATCATATAACTTGATTTTTAGTGTCATTGTGCATAAATCTTCTTCACCTCTATTAATTAAAGAAATATTTACATTTCTCATCATAACTTATAGTTGCAGGGCTGTATATTAGATGCTATCCATTGAGGTAGACCTCATAACTAGGAAAAGACATAATTACAATACTTACCCCTGAGGTTTAGGTTAGTTAAAAGAAATGAAAATACTTGAAAATCAGAAAAAAAAAGAAAAAAAAAAATTTTGAGGTTTGATTCTGTGTTATGTGTTAAATGTAAGAGAGTAGTTGCAATACTTTTACAAATGAAAGGAGGGTGCTTGAAATGTTTTGTTTATGAATGTGAAACTGTAATACATGATCGAATATCACAGAGTTTTTTGTAATTCTAAAAAACATGTGGTACCCAATCCTCAAGGGTATCCCTTATGGAAAAAAAATCATTTAGAGGCCTAAATAATTGAAGAAGCCAACATAGGTTAGTTCCGACTTATTAGCTCTTTTAATGTTAAAAACTGAAATGACGTCAAAAAATTAACAAGGGGCCTGAAATATAAATTAAAAAAAATCGTGAAATATATACTACAGTTGGCGTTTGAGTATTATTTAAGGCCACGAATTTGTTTTAGCAGGCACAAATCTAAATGATAGTGTATTTTAATAATGATTAGATACATGATTGGGTACAAGTGAAATTATAATAATCAAAATCTTTAACCATATATTGTTTGGTTGTCGGTTCGAATAATAAATGTTGGCCATTATATAATCAAAATTATAAATGTAAAGGACGACACATTTGTTCGTAAGTCGCCCTCAATCCTTTTTCATTTATGAAAACAAAAATGTCAAAAAATTTATTTTTAAATTTATGTTTTGCAATATATAAACCCACTCACCACGAACTTGTAGCTCAAGTGGTATCGTTTACCTTTTGTAAGGGTATTGATTGAAGTTCGAACCCAATATCTTTCAATTTATTTAAAATTTATTCCTTCCCCTCCAACTTATTAAAAAAATATGTAAACCCACTCCCCCATTTTATTATAAAAAAAATTAGTAATTTGCAAGGGTGTTGAATAATGTTCGAATTCTAAGTTTATCAGTTTTTTTGTGATAAATGGGTTTGGGTAGAATTCATCTCCAAAAGCCATATGACGGGGAGAGGGTACCCAACCCACATTTATACACGATAAAAAACCGAACAAATTGGTGATATGGTATACAAACACAAACTCTAACATCCGCTATCACGCCGAGCATGCTAATTCAAATGGGTCAGGATCTAATTCCCACCATCGCCTCCAATATAAACATGGTAACTCTGATACCATCATAAATGAGTTTCAGTAGAATTTATCCCCAAAACTAGCTAAAAGGGAGAGGGCGTCCAACCCACATATATACATGATAACAACCCAGCAAATTGGTGATAAGGGACACTTTGATCCATTTCTCAAACATATTTTAAAAAAAGAAAAGAGCAAATGGTGGGAACTACCCACTTAAGATAGGACAAAAACTTTTATGACATGTGAGATAAAAAACTAAGTTTTCTACCCACTTTTGTGGTTCTTTTACCCAAATACCCTTGATACTTTCTTTCTCACATATTTCTCTCTCACATTAATATACTTTCTTTATTTTCAGATTTTTAACAAAAGTTTTAGATTTTTTAAAACAAAATCAGATTTTTGTAAAATCGTTTATTATAAAAAAAATTAAAAATAATTTTGAGTTTTTATTATTTTATAATTTCAAGATACTTTAAAAAAATGTAAAATATTTTCGAAAAAATGGAAAATATTTTCGAAAAAGTGTGTAGTTTTTTTTTAAAAACCATTTTCATATTTTTGATTTTTTTTTTGTTTTTTAAACAAATTATCGTGTCACGCCCCAAACGGGACGCGACGGCGATCCACAACTTAAATACAATAACCAAACAGTCCAGACAAATATCAACGAGAACCCAATGAGACAGAGTCTAAATAGCAGCGGAAATAAATAACAAGTACGAATACATCTTACAGTCTACAATCCATCATCCAAATTACATACCCGAAGATCAACCAAATATAACAACCTAAAGTCAAAGGGTCCTACGCCCTTTAGTTACAAACCAGAATAGAAAGAAATACAATAGTCCAACAACAACACAAGATAAGAGTCCAATCAACAACATGAAGAAGTAACAAATCCAATAAGCGGAGTACAAGGTCTCAATCCAGAGCCGGTTCAACATCTTCAACGAAATCGTCATCTAAGGTTAGAAAATAGGTGGAGATGAGACATAAATCTCAGTGGATGGGGTGATCGTGTGCAAGTGTGGCGCAATATATAGTTAATGTGAGAAAACAATTATATGAAAACGTGTGAGTATGATGCATGGATTCACACACAGTTCGCAAGCGTCGTGATAAAATATTTAAATAATATACTTATACAGTTCAAGAAAATAGTTCATGGTCACACAGGCACTATGTGATTCAGTCAAGACAGGTAGGATTGCGTACGGAAATGTAACGCCAATCCCATGCAAGGCAAATAATGGTTGCGTACGGGAATATAACGCCAACCAATGCAAAACAAGTAGCGGTTGCGTACGGATTTGTAGCGCCAACCAAACGGGTCCGATAACTCCGGAATCGTGTGGATCAGACAGCGATTCCTTCGTTCTTCCTTGTAACTCCCCAGGCAGGATGGTCCAAGACCGACACCTTATCGCTCCATAGGCAAAGACAAAATCCACAGTGGTAGCAACCGAACTGCCCGGTTCCATCCCCGACGTATCCATTCCGACTGTGAGCTCGACACACCAAGTTGACTCAGGCAGGAAAGTAATTACAAGACAGCGATCAACCAGTGCAATGAGTATTATTGATTCAGGGAAACAGTTCAGGAAATTTTTTGAAATAACGCGAGGGAAATTTTGGCGTTGGTGGAGTTTTTAGATGAAGATGATTATCGGAAGGATAAGCAACCTTCGATATCTTGAAAGATTATGTGGAACATAAGCCCCGTTATAGATTCAAATCGCAAGGCGAGGAAGTCGCTCCGCGATCGGATATTAATCGGTCAAATTGGTCCGATAAGTCAAGGGTTTTTGGGAAAATAAAATACTTTAATTAAATCTCCAAGTCAGAGGGTCCAGGGCTATTTTAGTAAAAGAGAAAATAATTTGAGTTAGGTTCTTTATAAAAAGAAAATTGTAATTTAGCCCCGTTTTGTAAAAACCAACATTTTTGGGGTTAAAAATTGAATAATTAAATAACCCGACCTTGAACAATTATGAGGTCAGTTCCTAAATTCTCTAAATTGTTCAGAGATTTAGGTTTTTAAAGTTTTGAGGTCGGGTTTTTATAAAATTCTCACATTGGCCCCAAATTTGTAAAAATTGCCAATTCGGGCCTTAAGTTTAAAATAATCGGAACTCACAAACCGGAAGGGCTTTTAATGTGATTCCAGTTGGAAAATATCACTAAGGTTAGTAGGATATTGGAACAAAAGCAGTTTTTAAAAGAAATATGTGTAGGTCCTTTAACTTTTGAAAATATCGTTTTTGTCCCATTTTGAAATAATTGCCTTTAAGGCTTTTAGGGGTCCAATTGTTATGAAATTTGAACCTTGGGTCGAAAATATAATTAAGTTATAGTTAAGTTAGTAATTCCAGGTGCATGGGCTGCATAAGTCCTGGAAATTTCATTTGGGTCCTCAAGTTTAGTATTTTACACATTAGTCCCTCAATTTTAGTAAAATTGTTTTCCAAGCCCTAACCACTTGGATTTGTGGAACACTTTTAAAATATATAATTCCCAGTACATTAAGAGTAAAAATTTCAAAATTTTAAAGTTAAGGTCTGGTACAGTTTTAAAAATTGCAAAGTAGCTCTTAAGCTTTCAAAATTTTACAATCTAGTCCTTGGGCTTTTAAAGGTTGATTTTATTTATCTTAAAACTCTTAAAACTTTATTAAAATGTCCAAAAGTCATTTTTGAACCTGAGTACAGTCCCAAATTTCGAAATTTGCAGAGGGGTCCTTTAGCTTTCATTTTCTTGCAATTTAGTCCACCAACTTTCTATTTTTATATTTTTAAGTCCAAAATTGAAATTTAATCAATTATGCTCGACTTTTCCAGGTTATAAGTCATCCAAAACATAGATTTTAAAGATCATACACATGCATGTCCAATACATACAAAAATTCATCAATTAAAACATTAAATTGCACATGCATGCACCTAAAATTCAATAAATAGTAATTTTGAGCAACTCTTGAGAATTTTCATGACTTGATACATAAAATTGACATGCAATACATAGATTATATATATCTCAAGGCTCATGATCAAATTTTCTACATGCATTTAATCAAAACACCTAAAAGTTGGAAAATATTTTTCCACCCACCTTAAAATTGGAAATTGTGAAATAAAATGATAATTTCACAATTTTTGGATGAGGCTTCTTAGGTCAGCCCCTAATTCAAAAAAAATATCAAAATTTGGAGTTAGAAAAATGAGAGAAAAATTAAGGAGAAAAAGAAGGAAATAAGGAAATGAGAAGGACTACACTTTACCTTGTGTAGTAGGTGTTTGGAGACTAGTTGAAGCTTAAAATTTGGAAATTTTGGTTCAACTCCAAAATCACCTAAGGTCAGCCCCTATTTCTCAAAAATGAAAAATGGGTGTTAAAATTTGAAAAAAATAGAAAGAATAGGGAAGAAGGGGTCTAGTACTCAATTCTTACCTTGTAGTCTAATTTCCTCTACTAGTTCTTCTTCAAGCTTGAGGTCCTTCTTCAAAAATGTTGTCAAGCTCTAATCTTCAAAGTCTTCTAAATGTACCTCCAAACCAAATTCAAACTTAAGTTAAGAAGGTGGAAGAGATGAACAATGTGATATCAAAAATGGATTGAAGATAAAATTTCTTACCTTGTAGTATGGTTTGGTTCGATTTTTGGGAACAATAAGAAGAGAATTCTTGAAAAAATTTCTAAGTATGGAAGAAGAAAGTAAGAAGAAGAGTAGAGAGAAGTTGGGAGTTTTTAGAGAGAAGGAGGAGAAAGGCTTTGAGTGTTAGAATGTGTTGAAGAAAAATGAAATGAAATTTGGCACAAAATGGCCATTTTGGCCGTCCACCTAGTGAGGGAGGGGGAGATGAATTTTTTTCAAATTGTGTCTTGCATTTTGCCTCATGCATGGGAGACAATTTGAGGGTCAAAGGTATGGGCAAGACTTGGTTTGAATGGGATGTTGGAAGACTTCCAACATGTTGGCAAAAAAAATATTAAAGAAGTGATGTGAGAGATGATGTGTATAATGTTTGAATTAATGGTATAATTATACACAAGATGACTAATATAAGGTGTAGGTGTACAAGAGTTGGATGATATTTTTACTCTAAAATTCACCATGTTGGCCGTCCATTACAATGGCATTATGGTAATTCCATTTTTTTTGTCTCAAATTTGATGATAATAGATGAAATATATCAATCTCCAAAATAATTAGTGATTTCCTTGATCACTTAATCTAAATCAAAATCTTAATTCTATAAGATAAAAGTCTCTAAAATAAATAGTCTCTTAAAATTCTAAGGTGACTAATAAATACAAAAAATAGTAATAATGATCAATCAAGTGATCATAAATGAGGAATAGAATTAATAAAGATCATGATCACAAGTAATTAAATAAAATGAAATAAAATACAAAATATATATATTATTAATAATTACCCGTCAAAATGACGCGGTAAAATAGTTGATTAAAAGTATAAACGACAATAAGGATCAATTATAAGTTCGGAAAAATCGGGGCTTCACATCCTCCCCTCCTTAAAAGAATTTGGTCCCCAAATTCTCTTCAGAATAGTTCTGAATATTGATTCCTCATGTCTTCTTCCATCTCCCATTTTGCGTCTTCATCTCGGTTGTGGTTCTGCCACACCACTTTAACCATCGGGATTTCTCTCTTATGCAACTGTCGTATCTGTTGATCAATGATTCCGATTGGCCTCTCGGTGTAGGATAGATTTTCCATTATAGGAGGAGTATCTCGAGTGATGATATGCTCGGGATCTGGTTGATACTTCTTCAGTCTCGACACGTGGAATACATCGTGCATTCCCGCATATGGTGCTGGTAACTCGAGTCTGTAGGCTAACTTCCCGATCCTCTGTAAAATCTTGTAAGGTCCAACATATCTCGGACTCAACTTGCCTCCTTTCTTCGGATTGATCAATCATTTCCGTGGTGAGAGTCTGAGAAATACTTCATCACCGACTTCAAATTCCAAATCCTTTCTTCTCTTGTCCGCGTAACTCTTTTGGCGGCTCTGAGCTGTACGAATCCGCTCCTTGATCAGCTTGACCTTCTCTATGGCCTCCTGAACTAAGTCGACCTTTGGAATCGAGGGCGACTTTCGTTTCTCTTTCGGAGTCCATTGGTCATCAATCTTCCAGTGTAGTGGGGATCTACATTTTCGCCCATATAATGCCTCGTAGGGTGCCATCCCAATCGTGGCCGATAATCTGTTATTGTAGGCGAACTCGGCTAATGGTAAGTGCGAATCCCAACTTCCTTGAAAATCCAAGGTGCGGGCTCGCAAAGATATCTTCAAGGGTTTGAATTGTTCGCTCAGATCGTCCATCGGTTTGTGGATGTCTTCTTTGTCTTTGAAACTTAGTGAGGTACCCAATTCCTCGTGCAAGCACTTCCAAAACTGGAGACAAACCTCGGGTCTCTGTCGAATACTATATCGACCGGTACTCCATGCAATCGAATGATTTCTCGGATATAAGTCGTGCAAGTTTCGCAAGCTATCGTTTTTCTTGATGGGTAAAAAGTGTGCGATTTCGTGAGTCGGTCTACAACTACCCAAATAGCATCATGGCCTCCTCCTCGGTCCTTGGTAGATCCGTCACGAAGTCCATCGTTATGTGTTCCCATTTCCACTGGGAATTCTCAATGGTTGTAGTAAACCGGATGGTCGTTGGTGTTCTCGCTTTTACTCGTTGACAAGTCAAACATCTCGCAACGAATTACTCGCTACTTGGTTCTTCATGTTTATCCACCAATAACTTCGTTTCAAATCCTTATACATCTTGTTTCCTCCAGGATGTATAGTGTATTTTGAACGGTGTGCCTCTGCAGATTCTATTCCTAATCGCTTTCGTCATTCTAAGACACACACTCGATTCGGAACCCGATAACTCCATCTTGGTACCGAGAATTCGATCTTTCTCCTTTAAGTATCTTCTCCTTCAATTTTTGAAGATGTGCATCTTTCTCCTGTGCTTCTTTGATCTCTTTCAGCAGATTGAGTGTAACTGAAATGTTAGCACATGAAATCTGAGTATTGGTTCTCGTCAGATTCCAATTGCTCAGCTCTTTTAATGATTCCCACTCTCGAATCATAAGTCCGCTAAGCTCGCCTTTCGCTTAGAGCGCCTGCGCTACGACGTTAGCTTTCCGGGATGGTATTGAATATCAAAGTGATAGTCCTCTATCAACTCCATCCATCTCCGTTGCCTCAGATTGAGGTCTTTCTGGGAGAATAGATACTTCAAGCTCTTATGATCCCTGAAAACCGTGAATGTTGCTCCGTAGAGATAGTGTCTCCATTTCTTCAACGCAAACACTATTGCTGCCAATTCCAAGTCATGCGTTAGATAATTGGCCTCATACGGCTTGAGTTTTCGTGATGCATAAGCGATAACCTTTCCTTCCTGCATGAGCACTGCTCCTAGTCCTTCTTTTGATGCATCACTGTAGACAACAAAGTTTTCGGTTCCCTTTGGAAGGGCTAAGACTGGAGCTGTAGTAAGTCGTTTCTTCAGCTCTTGGAAACTCGCCTCGCACTTGTCATTCCACTCAAACTTGACTTGCTTCTAGGTTAGTCGAGTGAGTGGTCCGGCTATCTTGGAGAAATCCTGGATAAATCTTCGATAATATCCAACTAGTCCTAGAAACTCGATTTCGTTCTGACTCGGGTTGTTTCCATTCAACCACTTATCGTACCTTCGAGGAGGATGTCTTGCAATCACAAAGTGCCGGATACTATATGTCCCAAGAACGCGACTTCACTAAGCCAAAATTCGCACTTGCTGAATTTGGCATGCAGCTTATGTTCTCGTAGTGTCTCTAAAACGATTTTCAGATGACGTTCATGCTCTTCTCTAGACTTAGAGTATACGAGTATGTCATCAATGAATATCACTACGAATTGATCCAAATAAAGTTGAAAGACTCGATGCATCAGGTCCATAAATGTTGCTGGTGCGTTCGTCAGACCGAAAGGCATCACTACAAACTCGTAGTGTCCATATCGAGTTTGAAATGCAGTTTTGGAAATGTCTCCTTCGCGGATCTTCAGTTGATAATATCCTTGATGTAAGTCAAACTTCGAGTACACCGTTGCTCCTTGAAGTTGATCAAATAGTTCGTCTATCCTCGGGAGGGGATATTTGTTCTTGATGGTCACACTATTAAGACCACGATAATCTATACATAGTCTTAATGTGCCATCTTCTTTTTGATGAACAGCACCGGTGCTCCCCACGGAGACGTACTCGGTCGCATAAATCCCACATCCATCAGTTTTTGTAATTGCGTTTTCAACTCCTGTAACTCAAGAGGAGCCATCCTATACGGTGTTCTGGCGATCGAGGCAGTCCCTGGCAACACCTCGATGGTGAACTCGACTTCCCTATCCGGAGGGACAGTGGTGAGTTCTTGTGGAAATACATCCGTATATGCTGATACTATAGGTACTTGGTTGATTTGTGTCTCAACCTTGGGTTTGTTAATTACAAATGCCAAGTACCCCTGAGCCCCTCTAGTGATCGCACTCCTCGCTTTCATTGCTGAAATGATTGGGGCAATCTTAACTCATGCCCTTCCCGAAATTTCCACTTCGCGTTTTTCGGGTTCACATAGCTTAATGGACTTGTTATGGCAGTCCATTTGTGCATGGTGTGCAGATAACCAGTTTATCCCCAATATCACGTCGTATTCGGATATAGGTAATAAGATCAAATCGGCAGGAAAGTTTATCTCAGCAATCTTAACTTCGCATGCATTATAGATAATATATGTTATCTGACTTGCACCCATAGGAGTTGACACTTCTAAACATATAGGCATATGTTCCATGCATGCATGCAGTTTGTGTACAAAATGTGGTGCAACAAATGAACGCGCGTTGATCCAGGGTCGAACAATATTTTAGCGTAGTGGTTAGATACTAGAAGCGCACCTTCCACCACATCCGTTGCCTCCGGAGCCTCTGTCCGGCTAGTGCAAAAGCTCGGCAGGCATCCTGCCCGATTACCTGGCCATTTCCGCCTTCGCGCGTGATCTGCTTGTTGGTTCGGTCATCGTGCTTGGAGGCAATCTTGCGGTGGTGTTGATTACTACCACAACAAGCAAACACCTTCCTTGTTTACACCAACAATCATTGGCGGTATGTCCCGGTTTACGGCAATGTGCACACACTTGACCCGGCTTTCCTCAGACCTGGTCTTTTCCCTTGTCTATTTTTATTAATCGGTCCCTTCAAACTTAGCGGCGGTTTAGATGGTGTCCCACGCCTATCCTCTTAAGACGTTTCGATGGCCTATTCTCGCTGAATCATCCCAATACGGTTCGATCCCCGACTCAATGCGGAGAGCCGCTTTTACCGGCCGAGTAGGTTGTCGATTCAACAATCAACAGTTTGTTTCAAGTTCCGGTTTCAATCCTCGAGTGAACTTGTAAAGTTTATCCTCTTCAAGATCTTGATTGTCCCCATAGGATACTTGGACAATCGGTGAAATTCGGACTCATGACCGAGCTACATCGATTCCTTGCCTCAATCTGTGAAATTCATCTCGGCGCACTTCTTTCACAACCTATGGAATATACTGTTCATTGAACTCAGCCAAGAAATTTCCCCATGTTCTGACTACCCGGTCTGTTCCCATCTCCTTTCAATTTCCCTCCACCGAGTCTCTGATTCCGATTCATTTAAATACGGCAAGTGTGACTTTCTGCTCGTCTGAGTATTGGAGAGCATTGAAGATATTCTCCAATTTCTCTACCATTCTTCTGCCTTCAGATCGTCCGGTTCTCCTAAGAAGGCTGGTGGGTCGAACCGCAGGAATCGCTCCAACGTGCGATCGTTCGCCTCTCTGGCGGGTTCGGGAGCACGGGGTTGAGGCTCTGCCTATTGCCTCATAAAAACCAGTATTTGCTGTAAGGCTTATGCGGTCAGATTGTCTCCTGCAGCAGGTGGAGGAGGTGGTGGTAATTCAGGAGAGGGTACCCGATCCCTGGGTACATCATCATCTCCTCGTGGAACGCGACGAGGTCTCCCACGTCCTCGATGTTCGGCCATTATGTATCTTGAAGCGTTAGTTGTGATTCACGAGTAAATGAATACAATAATTATTCGCGTAAAGCAAGTAATATCGCAGGCAAAGTAACATCAAAACAAGACACTGAATAAATAGCAAAAGGCATATCCATTAATATAAAACTTGAATACACCCATAGTACAACAGCAAAAATACTAAGTCAGATACATCGGAACCAAAATACAACAGAATCTAGTACAATAAAGGTAAGGTACAACACTGGAATACACGACTACAACAACAGAAGTACAAACTGACAATCTGCTAGCTAATAAGTGAGATCGCCATCATCGTCGCTCGCAGCTATGTCCATAATCGGGGCTGGGTTGGGCTCAGGTGGCGCCTCAACCACGGGCCAATCCACGAAGTCCAACCACTGCTCGAATCCCTGAGCCTCATCGAGTGGAGCAGCCTCGAGTGCCTCCGGCTCTCCAATGTCGACTGGATCTTCCTCGGGATCCTCCTCGGCATCAGGTACGGGCTCCACCTCGGGCGGTGGCAATGGCTGAGCATTAGCTGCCAAAGCAGCCTCTAATACGACGTCTCTCTGATCTCGGGCCTGTGTAAGGTCCTCTATGACTGTCATCTTCTTGATGAGGGTCTCCTCCAAGCGCTCGACGGTGTCACGGGATAGGCGGGCGTCAATCTCCCATTTCTGGCAGCCGTCACTTGCCCTCTTCATCTTCTCCCGCATGTTATCCAGGCGCTCCTGGATACTCTGTATTTTGTCCTCCCGCGTTCTTATGGTGTTATCACGGTCCTTGATGACAGTGGTCAGCTCACTCTTCTCATCTTGGCTCATCGCCAAGCGCTGAGTCAGGTCCCTATTACGTTGGCGCTCCTGGGCTAGCTCTGTGGTCGCGCGATCACTCTCCTGGTGCCAGTGAATCATCAGTGCCCGGTAATATTCCCGCTCAGCACGTGCATGGAAAACATCCCACCATGAAGGCGGCGTCGGCTCCATCCTGATCAAACAAAACTAAGGCGGATCAGTCAAAGGTAGAGGAAAGATAAGGAGAGAATAAGGAAAGAATGAATAAGGAGAGAATGAATAAGGAAATCAGTCAAGAATCAACTAAGTCAAGACAAGTATGACTATGAAATCTCAAAATATGCGTTCTAACTTAGTTCAAATATCAATAAGACGGTTCTATGCCAATTTGAAATCGATTTCACACTTTGATGACGCCCGAGCCGAGCTGGAAGAAATTAATCCACGCCATCAGCCTAACACACATCCGAGTGGAGGGTCTATAGGTGACGTCAGTAACAGTGCGCGGTGACATGTCATAAGTTAGGCTCGCCCGCTACCGAGCCCAACCACAGCATGACTGCCGAGCCCCGACCCCCGAGCCCAAATTTCGGCGGGGAAATGCAATTCGCGACAGATTCATAAATATAACCATTTGCCCATACTCGCTCATGCTTAGAGCTTTATTGGTATCAGAAACTGCCACATGTCAGAAAGTTATGGAGAGGAGTCACCAAGTGTCAAGAGTTGGCTGACATGCACGATTAGAGAGGGACATGTGTCCTTTTTTAATTATTTTACTGATTAGTGATTGATTAGTGCAAAGATGACTGTTGAAAACCCACTTACTCGAGGGGTATAAAGATCCTCATTTTTAGAGAGAAAAAAGGATAGAAAAAGAAGACCTGTATACGCGACTGTAAGAAAGACCGACCCCAATAGTTTGGCTCAGCATTACGTAAAAAAGGCGGAATTAGCCATAAATAAATGCATATTACGCATACTTATATTTCCACGTGTCAAACTTCTTACAAAAAGGAGAAGAGCCAAGCATATACAAAAAGCTTAAAACACATACGCAGGTGAGAGAAAGAAAAGTTCATTTCTACATCATTGTAATCAACAATTAAGAGTTGTAGCAACATCAATATTGTAAAACACATACACAAAGGAATATTCTCAACAATTCAGAGTTGTAGCAACATCAATATTATGTACGGATTACAACTTAAGAGGGGGTGTTAAAATGTTAATTTGTAATCCACGTGAAGGCTTTGACAAAAGCAACCATCCAAGGATAATGGTGCAACCATTATTCCAAGTCAACAATGCACTACACATGGTTGAGAATTAAAGAGACCTAATCTTGTTGTATTAATAATTCAAGCAACACGGTTGATAAGCCTATAAATAGGCAAATGATGAACACATTTTAGAGCATCCCAAATTGGGATCAAAGACATCCCGAGAGGGATCAAAAGAAGGCAATCCCCAATAGGGATCAAGTGAACATCACAGTGTAAAGCAATCTGTGAGCTATCACATGAAAAGAATAAAGCCGATAATTCCTTCAATTTATTTCTCAATGTCTCTCACATTTTCACACTTACACCTGTATACCCAACAGCTCGATACTCCTTCGGATTATTTTCGATTCCAAAATCAGGTTACATAATTAAAGCCCCAGAAGAGATGGTAGATGAGGATCACCCATTACTCTTCAAGCCCTATGATCATCATAAGTTAATGGAATTTTACTACACTGAAGCCGGTCGGAGTTCGCCAAATACTCTGAAGACTTATTGTGGAGCCCAAATTTATACACGGATGTGTTTGTTTGTGTGTGTGTGTGATGCTATGTTGTTGATGATCCTGTTTCAAAGTATGCATTCATTTCAATTACTTTTATATATCAATTTTTATTTTGTCGAAATTAGAAACTACACTTACCAAATACATTGATATATTCCAGTTTTTACAGATTTTCATGTTAAAAACACCACATATAAATATATATAGTTAAATAGAAACAAAACTTATCCACATATTTCAATTTTACATGAAGATGATATAGAGAAATATATATTGTTAATTATTGGCAAAATCCACAATAACTAATTAAAACATTGTTGATTACAATGTGTTATAATGGGAAGCCTTCAACAATGGATCTTACAAAAAGAAAAAGAAGACATGCAACAATCTTACAAAAAGGAGAAGAGCCAAGCATATACAAAAAGCTTAAAACACATACGCAGGTGAGAGAAATAAAAGTTCATTTCTACTTCAAAATTATTTACACAGGGGGGGCCGGAGCCCATTACATCCCAAGGCACGAGGCCAAGTAATCTACCTACGAAATCACGAAAAAGTTTATGAATGAAGAAGGGGCAAACAACACCAAGACTAAGACGGAGGCAGAATTTCAACAGCACCACTGGAAGCAACTTCTTCTGCGTCCGGAGGAGGTGAGCCCTGAACATTGGGGGCCTCGGCAAAGTTCGGACGGAGAGCATCGAGATCAGCCTCCAAAAGGGCCAAATCTTTTTCAAGTTGAGCAACAGTCCGCCCGACCTTAACCAAATCAAGAATTTCTTTGAGGCTGGTCGCGTGGCCACAGGTCAACATAAATGCATACTCCTCAGAGTCCTTATAAGCTTCAACGGCATGTGTACGAGCTACCTCAACTTGCCGATGAGTAACCTCTTCGGCCTCTCTGCGCACATCGGCTAGACGCCTCTCCATTTCCTCAGCCCGGGCAGTGGCAGCACGTTCCAGCTCGGCAACCTTAGCCCTAAGCTCCTCTTCAGTCCTGCGGGCCTGATCTCGCTCGCCTCAGCCCTTCGCAGCAGCCTTCTTTCTCGAGTTGGTTGGCCCGTAGCTTCATCCGCTCGGGTCTTTAACGATTTTTGCACCCCTTGAAGGGTAGCATAGGCCTCTGCAGTCGCCATACCGCCTTTCCGGATCGGGCGTATTTTTCTCCAGCTCGCGAGTTCCCCCAATTGCATGCCATAGGAGCCCAATGATCCGCCCAGACTTTCCCATGGCGTACTGAATTTGTTACTCAAAGCCAGTTTCCGAGCAGAATTGCTCGATGCCTTTTGTCCAGGCACGAGCTGGGACACTCATTGCGGCCCGACCCGCCTCCGGTAAAACTCTCGACTGCTCCTCCGTCGGCGTGGCGCATCGGACAAACTCCACAAACCATTGAGGGCGTAGTCCAATCATTCCCTCGCAGTATTCGTCTCTCACCCGATTTGGAGGGATGAAGTGACCTTCTCGGCCGAGGTCATTCGAGAAAGTTCGCGGACCTCCCCCTTTTGGGGCCTGTTCAGGATACTCCGGTGCCGTCTGACCAACTCTTTCAGTCTGCCCGGGCTCTTCGATAACAATCCCTCATCTTCTCCTTTGAAGGGGAGGTTCCACTGCCTCAGGCACTCCATCGGCGGGACGTTTACCGGCCCGGATGTCTGCTCTCCGAGCCGTCTCCGCATCTGCGGGTTGGTCGGCAGCCGCCCGAGTCCGACACGCGACCGTGTTCCTCACGCTGCGAAGGCGTGCATGCAAATCCAAGCCACGCCCTACAAAAAGCAACCACCGTTAAAAGGTCAAAAGGAAACGAAGAGCATTTTAAAAGAAAGAGTGTAAAATACTAAGTACATTTACCTCGGACGGCAGCCGCGCTCGGCGGTTCCGGAGTCCGCGCTTGCCCAGCAGGCACAGACGATCTGCCCACAGGACTGGCCGCTACAGGAGACGACCCAGCTTGCCCTGTTTGCGCTAGCTGCTCCCTCGGAAGGTGGGGCTGTACTTCTTCAGTCCCCGGAGGACTCTGTTGAGGCTCTCTTCTAGCCTCCTCCTCCTGCTCTGCCGCCTCATGCCGAGTCGGCCCCTCAGCCTCGAGGCCGGCGGGCAGAGCAGACCTCAAGCCGGCTGCGGCTAAGTTGGCCTCAGTGGCCAACCTATCAATTCGCCTGTCCCTGATGCCCCTAGCCTAGATGTTTTCCAGCCTTCGAATAAAGGTGGCCGACAGAGGCCCCTTTGATGCCCGGTTCTCTATAAAGATAAAAAGACGAAAAAAGAAGCTAAGTCAATCACAAAAGGAAACAATAAACAGCAAAAGCAAAGCAAGGAGGAAAGATAGACTTACTGTAACCAAAAACAAAATTTGATGGAGGATGAAGAACAGTTTCCCTTGCTCCATCCTCCATGCGAGCTTGCCACTCGCCGCTCACCCAGAGCCACTTATCCTTCCACTCCTTCAAAGATGAAGGGAAACCTTCCATTAGGCCGTCCGGATACCCCAGTCGGGTCTGTACATAATACCACCCGGACGGCTGACCCCGAGATGACGGAGTCGCTCGCCAGATAAAGAGCTCGTTCATCTCTTTGAATTTAGGGCGAGGATATTTTTCTAGGTGGAACATCACCAGGAGGCCAATGATCCTACCCTAAGAAATAGGGTGCACCTGGGTCGGATGCATACCCCACTTGCAAAACCACCGCGTGAGGAAAGCCGGCAGTGGAAATCGCAACCCATATTGGAAGCTGGCGACAAATATGGCCAAACAACCCACTGGTGGGTACTGAGGAACCTATGTGCCATCCGGTACCCAAAAATTGATGCCACTTGGAATACGATACCTCCGCCGGAGCTCTTCCACCTCCCGGATCATCAGCATGCTAGGGATATCGTTTATATCACACGGCATCCACCGAGGCTCGACACGAAGACGAGGGCCCCCTCCTTGCCGGCCGTCGCCATTACGATGGCCCACGGGCACTTGAGGCCTCTCCGGCCTCGAATCTCCGGAGGGTTCGTCTACCCGCTCCACGTTATCACGCTCTGGCTCCGATGGGTCCATATTCTCTTCTTCCTGCTGATATTGTCTAAGATCAGCACTCGGGGATCCTTCGTCGGAACTCTCTCATGCCAGTCCGGGCTGATACACCGTTCCTTCTCTAAAAACGGTCACTGGCGCCGGATCAAAAATAGTATGCGTCCGCTCTAAAGACGTTCCACCTCGAGAAGAATCTGGAGAAGATATCTGAATGATGCTCGGGCTATAAGGCGGAGATGGCCGTGCTGGTGAGAAATAAACAGAAGGTTCAGAGGGGGGATCTTCGATTTCAACCTCTACGCTATAACTACGACTCCTACTATCCTCAAAAGAAGACATTTTATAGGTAAAAAGAGAATATTTCGAAAAAATACCTAAGTTTGAAGTCTCTGAACTTTGGAAGCCGACCCGAAATTTCTGCTCGGTTTCAATCAGTCTAGCTCAAAAGATAATGGATGCGAAAGTGAATAATGGAGGGGAAAAAGAGTATTTATAGATGGAGTTCCCTCGATAAACGAAATGTTTATTCGAAAAGACGCGCCTTTTCAACCTCAAAAGCCGTCGAAAATGTCAGAAGACGTCACGTCCCCACGACCGCTGACAGAACCGATATGCCTTTTCAATTCCTGCACAAGCGTGGTCCAACCACGAGATGCCACGTGTCTGTCATTATGGCACCATAATTAATGCGCCGCTACAGGCATTAATCGCTACGCGACAGATGTCATGAATGAACAAAACTTTTGAGAATTCCATTTCCCCATTAAATGTTTATCATTAGCATTAAAGTTTAACTACGACTTCAGAAATTCTTCTCTCGGACTTAAACTTGGGGGCCTTGGATGACGCCCGAGCCGAGCTGGAAGAAATTAATCCACGCCATCAGCCTAACACACATCCGAGTGGAGGGCCTACAGGTGACGTCAGTAACGGTGCGCGGTGACATGTCATGAGTTAGGCTCGCCCGCTACCGAGCCCAACCACAACATGACTGCCGAGCCCCGACCCCCGAGCCCAAATTTCGGCAGGAAACGCATGCGCGACAGATTCATAAAAATAACCATTTGCCCATACTCGCCCATGCTTAGAGCTTTATTGGTATCAGAAACTGCCACATGTCAGAAAGTTATTGAGAGGAGTCACCAAGTGGCAAGAGTTGGCTGACATGCACGATTAGAGAGGGACATGTGTCCTTTTTTAATTATTTTACTGATTAGTGCAAAGATGACTGTTGAAAACCCACTTACTCGAGGGGTATAAAGATCCTCATTTTTAGAGAGAAAAAAGGAGAGAAAAAGAAGACCTGTATACGCGACTGTAAGAAAGGCCGACCCCAATAGTTCGGCTCGGCATTACGTAAAAAAAGCAGAATTAGCCATAAATAAACGCGTATTACGCATACTTATATTTCCACGTGTCAAACTTCTTATATATTTTGTTTGTTGACCAAAACGCACGTCAACACACTTAATTAGTTAAGTCGCGGTAATACCCAAAACACAGACCGAGGGTCCTATCCTGGGTCAGCTCGATGTAAGTTTCCATCTTACTAGCCGAGCTCTGATACCACTCTAACTGTCACGCCCCAAACGGGACGCGACGACGATCCACAACTTAAATACAATAACTAAACAGTCCAGACAAATATCAACGAGAACCCAATGAGACAAAGTCTAAATAGCAGCGGAAATAAATAACAAGTACGAATACAACTTACAGTCTACAATCCATCATCCAAATTACATACCCGAAGATCAACCAAATATAACAACTTAAAGTCAAAGGGATCCTACGCCCTTCAGTTACAAACCAGAATAGAAAGAAATACAATAGTCCAACAACAACACAAGATAAGAGTCCAATCAACAACATGAAGAAGAAGTAACAAATCCAACAAGCGGAGTACAAGGTCTCAATCCGAGCGGTTCAAAGATCTTCAACGAAATCCTCATCTAAGGTTAGAAAATAGGTGGGGATGAGATAGAAATCTCAGTGGATGGGGTGATCGTGTGCAAGTGTGGCGCAATATATAGTTAATGTGAGAAATCAGTTATATGAAAACGCGTGAGTATGATGCATGGATTCACACACAGTTCGCAAGCGTCGTGATAAAATATTTAAATAATATACTTATACAGTTCAAGAAAACAGTTCATGGTCACACAGGCACTATGTGATTCAGTCAAGACAGGTAGGATTGCGTACGGAAATGTAACGCCAATCCCATGCAAGGCAAATAATGGTTGCGTACGGGAATGTAACGCCAACCAATGCAAAACAAGTAGTGGTTGCGTACAGATTTGTAGCGCCAACCAAACGGGTCCGATAACTCCGGAATCGTGTGGATCAGACAGCGATTCCTTCGTTCTTCCTTGTAACTCCCCAGGCAGGATGGTCCAAGACCGGCACCTTATCGCTTCATAGGCAAAGACAAAATCCACAGTGGAGCTTGCAAGGCTCGGATCTGTCATAATCATGATTATACCTCAAGTACTACGACCCGCTTCCCTTGGACAAACTCCGTCCCTCAGTTGCGGGATTAGGACGATGGGGCCGGAAGAGTGGAATAGCAGCCAAGCTGCCCGGTTCCATCCCCAATGTATCCATTCCGACTGTGAGCTCGACACACCAAGTTGACTCAGGCAGGAAAGTAATTACAAGTACAGCATCAACCAGCAAATGAGTATTATTGATTCAGGGAAGCAGTTCAGGAAATTTTTTGAAATAACGCGAGGGAAATTTTGGCGTTGGTGGAGTTTTTGGATGAAGATGATTATCGGAAGGATAAGCATCCTTCGATATCTTGAAAGATTAGGTAGAACATAAGTCCCGTTATAGATTCAAATCGCAAGGCGAGGAAGTCGCTTCGCGATCGGGTATTAATCGGTCAAATTGGTCCGATAAGTCAAAGGTTTTTGGGAAAATAAAATACTTTAATTAAATCTCCAAGTCAGAGGGTCCATGGCTATTTTAGTAAAAGAGAAAATAATTTGAGTTAGGTTCTTTATAAAAGGAAAATTGTAATTTAACCCCGTTTTGTAAAAACCAACATTTTTGGGGTTAAAAATTAAATAATTAAATATCCAGACCTTGAAAAATTATGAGGTCAGTTCCTAAATTCTCTAAATTGTTCAGAGATTCAGGTTTTTAAAGTTATGAGGTCGAGTTTTTATAAAATTCTCACATTGGCCCCAAATTTATAAAAATTGCCAATTCGGACCTTAAGTTTAAAATAATCGGAACTCACAAACCGGAAGGGCTTTTAATGTAATTCCAGTTGGAAAATGTCACTATGGTTAGTAGGATATTGGGACAAAAGCAGATTTTAAAAGAAATATGTGCAGGTCCTTTAACTATTGAAAATATCGTTTTGTCCCATTTTGGAATAATTGCCTTTAAGGCTTTTAGGGGTCCAATTGTTATGAAATTTGAACCTTGGGTCGAAAATATAATTAAGTTATAGTTAAGTTAGTAATTCCAGGTGCATGGGCTGCATAAGTCCTGAAAATTTCATTTGGGTCCTCAAGTTTAGTATTTTACACATTAGTCCCTCAATTTTAGTAAAATTGTTTTCCAAGCCCTAACCACTGGGATTTGTGGAACACTTTTAAAATATGTAATTCCCAGTACCTTAAGAGTTAAAATTTCAAAATTTTAAAGTTAAGGTCTGGTATAGTTTTAAAAATTGCAAAGTAGCCCTTAAACTTTCAAAATTTTACAATCTAGTCCTTGGGCTTTTAAAGGTTGATTTTATTTATCTTAAAACTCTTAAAACTTTATTAAAATGTCCAAAAGTCATTTTTGAACCTGAGTACAGTCCCAAATTTCGAAATTTGCAGAGGGGTCCTTTAGCTTTCATTTTCTTGCAATTTAGTCCACCAACTTTCCATTTTTACATTTTTAAGTCTAAAATTGAAATTTAATCAATTATGCTCGACTTATCCAGGTTATAAGTCATCCAAAACATAGATTTTAAAGATCATACACATGCATGTCCAATACATACAAAAATTCATCAATTAAAACATTAAATTGCACATGCATGCACCTAAAATTCAATAAATAGTAATTTTGAGCAACTCTTGAGAATTTTCATGACTTGAAACATAAAATTGACAGGCAATACATATATTATATATATTTCAAGGCTCATGATCAAATTTTCTACATGCATTTAATCAAAACACCTCAAAGTTGGAAAATATTTTTCCACCCACCTTAAAATTGGAAATTGTGAAATAAAATGATAATTTCACAATTTTTGGATGAGGCTTCTTAGGTCAGCCCCTAATTCAAAAAAAAATCAAAATTTGGAGTTAGAAAAATGAGAGAAAAATTAAGGAGAAAAAGAAGGAAATAAGGAAATGAGAAGGACTACACTTTACCTTGTGTAGTAGGTGTTTGGAGACTAGTTGAAGCTTAAAATTTGGAAATTTTGGTTCAACTCCAAAATCACCTAAGGTCAGCACCTATTTCTCAAAAATGAAAAAGGGGTGTTAAAATTTGAAAAAAATAGAAAGAATAGGGAAGAAGGGGTCTAGTACTCAATTCTTACCTTGTAGTCTAATTTCCTCTACTAGTTCTTCTTCAAGCTTGAGGTCCTTCTTCAAAAATGTTGTCAAGCTTTAATCTTCAAAGTCTTCTAAATGTACCTCCAAACCAAATTCACTTAAGTTAAGAAGGTGGAAGAGATGAACAATGTGATATCAAAAATGGATTGAAGATAAAATTTCTTACCTTGTAGTATGGTTTGGTTCGATTTTTGTGAAGAATAAGAAGAGAATTCTTGAAAAAATTTCTAAGTATGGAAGAAGAAACTAAGAAGAAGAGTAGAAAGAAGTTGGGAGTTTTTAGAGAGAATGAGGAGAAAGGTTTTGAGTGTTAGAATGTGTTGAAGAAAAATAAAATGAAATTTGGCACAAAATGGCCATTTTGGCCGTCCACCTAGTGAGGGAGGGGGAGAGGAATTTTTTCCAAATTGTGTCTTGCATTTTGCCTCATGCATGGGAGACAATTTGAGGGTCAAAGGTATGGGCAAGACTTCCAACATGTTGGCAAAAAAAAATATTAAAGAAGTAATGTGAGAGATGATGTGTATAATGTTTGAATTAATGGTATAATTATACACAAGATGACTAATATAAGGTGTAGGTGTACAAGAGTTGGATGATATTTTTACTCTAAAATTCACCATGTTGGCAGTCCATTACAATGGCATTATGGTAATTCCATATTTTGTTTTTGTCCCAAATTTGATGATAATAAATGAAATATATCAATCTCCAAAATAATTAGTGATTTCCTTGATCACTTGTAAGTCTCATGATCACTTAATCTAAATCAAAATCTTAATTCTATAAGATAAAAGTCTCTAAAATAAATAGTCTCTTAAAATTCTAAGGTGACAAATAAATACAAAAAATAGTAATAATGATCAATCAAGTGATCATAAATGAGGAATAGAATTAATAAAGATCATGATCACAAGTAATTAAATAAAATGAAATAAAATACAAAATGTATATATTATTAATAATTACCCGTCAAAATGACGCGGTAAAATAGTTGATCAAAAGTATAAACGACAATAAGGATCAATTATAAGTTCGGAAAAATCGGGGCTTCACATATCGTGTTTTTTTTATATTTTAATATTTAGAATTGAAATTTTCTGAATCTAAGATGCACTGTGCACGATATACCGTGCCTATGTTGGGCACGAGCACGATATCGTGCCTCAGTAAAAATTATCGTGCCTCAGTAAGAATTAGGCATGATATCGTGCCCTATATTGGGCACGATATGGTGCCTCATTAAAAATTAGGCACGATATATCGTGCCTCAGTTAAAATTAGGCACGATATCGTGCCCAATATTCGTGCCCAATTTTAAATAAGGCACGATATATCGTGCCTCAGTTAAAATTAGGGACGATATATCGTGCCTCAGTTAAAATTGGGCACGATATATCGTGCCTTTTTTATCTATATGTGCATGGGGTTGGCACGATATGGGTATACGATTTTATACATAGGTGTGTGTGTATTTGGGGGGAAATGTACACGATTTTCAAGGAAAGCATTAATGTGGTCCGAAGGCAATCCCACTTTCAGGTATTACATGCTTAAAATTCTTTCATTCGAGTGTTGGCAAATACTCAAAAAAAAAAAGTGATTGTCAGTTTTTGACATGAGGAAAAGAGTAATTTTAAGTGTTTTTATAAATATTTGTTTCAAATTCAGTATAATTTAAACAGAATCTAAAAACAGCGGGGCGGGAGGTGTTTTAAATTTCTGTTTCTACTTCTGATTTTTATTTTAAAATATATATAAAAAATAAATTTTCAACTTATTCATCAAACACCTTTCTTTTTTTTTTTAATAAGTTTGGGAGTAGTGGTTGCAGTGGGGAGGATAAATTTCAAATAAACTGAAAAATACAGGGTTCGAACCCTGGTCAACACCCTTATAAAGGGTTAGCGATACCACTTAAGCTACAAGC
The DNA here is from genome assembly GCA_016081115.2 of Rehmannia glutinosa. Lineage (NCBI taxonomy): Eukaryota > Viridiplantae > Streptophyta > Magnoliopsida > Lamiales > Orobanchaceae > Rehmannia > Rehmannia glutinosa. Next base: position 6,452,443 of record CM071933.1, on the reverse strand, counting down.
TCGTGGTTCATCAAACACCTTTCTATTAACTTAATCAACGTTTAAATTCTATTTGCAAACATCACCAATTTTTGATCGTGTACTGTATTTCACTTGTATTATAACAAATCATATATTTTAAAAATAGAAGTTTTCACACACACTCCCTCAATTTACCAGCAAGAGTGTAGAGTCCTTCTCCGAGCAATTGTCGGAATTGGACAAGATTGTGAGGAAGATGGTTTTGGAGATCCTTGGACTGCAAAAATACATGGATGAGCATATGAATTCGTCAAATTATCTTGTTAGAGTTGAGAAGTATGATGCGCCTAAAAGCCAAGAGACTAAGATTGGATTGACATCCCACACGGACAAGAACATTGTGACAATATTGTATGGTAATGAGGTCAAAGGATTGGAAGTGCTCACAAAAGGTGGAAATTGGATCAATGCTGAGCCCTCAATGAATTCTTTCATTGTCATGATTGGAGGTTTTTTCCACGTAAGTGCTTCAATTTGTTTTTATTTTACAAATTACACCCTCACTAGAGATATATTTGTCGTATAAATACAAACCTCAGGTGTTTGTAACATCTTAAGGGCATATATAACTGAGTTTTATAATTAGGCTCAGGGATAATTTTTGTAATTTATCATAATATCATGTCAAACTTTCTATTACACAGTGGTGTTTCATCTCCTATTAGGGATATATGTCAATAGGTTCGGTCTGGACAGGGTCCGCCCAGACCCGAGAACCAACCTACCCTGTCTCACCTTAGACCAATACTAGCCCAACCTATACCCGGTCTAGCGGGTAAGAGTACCCTTTAGACTCATGAGGCGGATCTAGTTTGCAAAGACATATTCTCATCCCTATCTCCTATATATTCCACCCGTACGCACGAGTGACACATATTTTCTTAACTTTTATCACGTGCCATGTTAATTTGCAGGCATGGACAAATGGACGGATGCATTCTGCCCATCACAGGGTAACGATGGCCAGAGATGAAGCTCGTGTTAAAATGTTAATTTGTAATCCATGTGAAGGCTTTGACAAAAGCAACCATCCAAGGATAATGGTGCAACCATTATTCCAAGTCAACAATGCACTACACATGGTTGAGAATTAAAGAGACCTAATCTTGTTGTATTAATAATTCAACCAACACGGTTGATAAGCCTATAAATAGGCAAATGATGAACATATTTTAGAGCATCCCAAATTGGGATCAAAGACATCCCGAGAGGGATCAAAAGAGGGCAATCCCCAATGGAGATCAAGTGAGCATCACAGTGTAAAGCAATCTGTGAGCTATCACATGAAAAGAATAAAGTCGATAATTCCTTCAATTTATTTCTCAATGTCTCTCACATTTTCACACTTACACCCGTATACCCAACAATTTTTGTATCAGAGTCATCCCTTGGCCTGATAACTACTCCAATTTAAAAAAAATGGCTTCAGCCAATAATAGTGAAATTGCATTCACATTTATCCAACAAAGTAATTCTATCTTTGTTAAAGAACGTTACTCAAATGAGAACGTTGTTCGTGTCCCATGAACTTTGGGATATCTTTGAAGAGAGGGTATAACACATATACTCCGAAGGAGGAAGAAGCGCTAAAAGAAGCAACTAAAAAAAACAGCATAAAGAGAACAAGACCAAAGATGCAAGAGTTTGGTCCTTTATGCACCAAGGGATTGTTCGATCTATACTTCCGCACATTACGGGTATAAAAATATCGAAAGATGCATTGAAGATTTGTTCTAAAAAATGGACGACAAGAAGACGACGTCGTGAAAGGAACCAATACTTCTAAACACAAAACAAGCTTAGTTGCAAAGGAATATTCTCAACAATTCAGAGTTGTAGCAACATCAATATTATGTACGGATTACAACTTAAGAGGGGGTGTTAAAATGTTAATTTGTAATCCATGTGAAGGCTTTGACAAAAGCAACCATCCAAGGATAATGGTGCAACCATTATTCCAAGTCAACAATGCACTACACATGGTTGAGAATTAAAGAGACCTAATCTTGTTGTATTAATAATTCAAGCAACACGGTTGATAAGCCTATAAATAGGCAAATGATGAACACATTTTAGAGCATCCCAAATTGGGATCAAAGACATCCCGAGAGGGATAAAGAGAAGGCAATCCCCAATGAGGATCAAGTGAGCATCACAGTGTAAAGCAATCTGTGAGCTATCACATGAAAAGAATAAAGCCGATAATTCCTTCAATTTATTTCTCAATGTCTCTCACATTTTCACACTTACACCTGTATACCCAACAGCTCGATACTCCTTCGGATTATTTTCGATTCCAAAATCAGGTTACATAATTAAAGCCCCAGAAGAGATGGTAGATGAGGATCACCCATTACTCTTCAAACCCTATGATCATCTTAAGTTAATGGAATTTTACTACACTGAAGCCGGTCGGAGTTCGCCAAATACTCTGAAGACTTATTGTGGAGCCTAAATTTATACATGGATGTGTTTGTTTGTGTGTGTGTGTGTGATGCTATGTTGTTGATGATCCTGTTTCAGAGTATGCATTCATTTCAATTACTTTTATATATCAATTTTTATTTTGTCGAAATTAGAAACTACACTTACCAAATACATTGATATATTCCAGTTTTTACAGATTTTCATGTTAAAAACACCACATATAAATATATATAGTTAAATAGAAACAAAACTTATCCACATATTTCAATTTTACATGAAGATGATATAGAGAAATATATATTGTTAATTATTGGCAGAATCCACAATAACTAATTAAAACATTGTTGATTACGATGTGTTATAATGGGAAGCCTTCAACAATGGCTTTTACAAATATAAAAGAAAATTACAAGAAAATGTAAAATAACTTTTCTTGGACAGAAGCCGAGTCGAGTAGAACTCTTTATGCAAGACAAATACGTTGTGGCTAGTGATCACGGTATGACGTAATGTCCCCAAAGATAAAACGGCTTAAATTCTTTGGTATACAGTAGCACCACTGACACAAAAGCACATTTCGAACTTGAAGGAGCGAGAACTGATTGGTGGATTTGAATGCAGAATGAAGTGTTCTTGGAAGTGTACTTCGAAATGTTACAACACTTTTGACGACGCCTTCGAAATATGTAGAGAGATATGCGATTTTTCTGTGTAAAATCTGCAATGGAAACCATGCTATATATAGGCAGCAAAATCCCACCTGCAGTGAATCAATTCTGGTAAGTTAGTGGACGTTAACCTAACATGTAACAGTCAGGTGTTACAACCACAATGATGACCACTTTCTGGGGAATTATAACCTCATCAATGCCACTATCTGAGGAGTTACATACCTCAACAGACACTTATGAATCTGGACACCTGCAATGTCCAGGTTCATCTGGCGGCCCAACAGTCACTTGAATCTAGGCCAAGCCCATTTTCGAGAGACAAAAGAGTAGTGGGCCTAGACTCGGGCCGGCGCAAGGCCCAAGGTCCAGGCAGGGCCGGGCGGGCGCGTACGCGCGTGTGGCCCACTTGTAATCATCTATTTAATTATGTTATAGTGTATCCAACTAATAACATCTTATAATATTTAAACTAGGATAAACAAAGCTTCATAATCTATATATGTGGGATGAAGAAAAAATCTTTCAGCTCCCTTTACATAATGCACATTCGTGTGGCCAATTTCGTGTATTAATTTCTTACTCACCAAAATTCTGTTTTGAGAAATAAAAAATACTACGAATATCTACTCAGAATGTGGATTAATAATTTATAATTTAATTTCTCCAAAATTAAATTTTTAGCCACCAAAAATTTGGTCAAAATCGGGTCGACGCCCACTTTCTCAAAATCCAAATTTCCAACAATCCCCACATGAGTGGAACTTAATGCATGCATGAATGTAGACACGCAAACCAGAACTCAAGAGACAATATTGCATCCGAAAAAGGTAGTTTGTGGCTTTGAACCTTCCGTAGTCAATACCATCGGGTACACTGGCGGCTTAGTAGACGCAATGCCTTGAACTATTCTTCCACGGTGTATACCGAGTCAACAGTATTAACACAATAAGGTCTCAACACCTTCTGTTCTCACGTTTTGTGTCTATGTCGGCCATGGACACCTATTTGGATTTATAAGTGTTACTTTGAAGTGGCCCGCACCTCACTTACATAGGTGATCTCCTATCCGAGTATTCTGTCATACTCAATCTCAACAAGGTGTAGGAATCATTAAAATTCAAATGACTTAGCCTCACCACAACTTTGCAGGTGTTCCAACACTTGGTATTGCTCTCTAGGGATGGGTTGAAACATTATTTTCAAGTCTTACAACATAATCTTCATAGCTTAGTTTTCCCATTGAACCAAGTTCTTGAGATCTCCAGTCATCATGGTTGGGTTCCCACTATGATGGTTATTTTACTTAGTGGACTTTAAGCCCATTCCCTCTAGAAATTTACTCAATTGATCTCGATGCAACCCTTTCATCAAAGGATCTGCCAAATTGTCTTTTGACTTTACATAGTCAATTAACATCACACCATTTGAGATCAACTGTCTAACAATATTGTGTCTTCGACGAATATGTCGAGACTTACCGTTATACGTATTGCTCTGTGCCCTTCCTATAGCCGCTTGACTATCACAATGAATCATCACAGAAAGCACATGTTTTCTCCAACATGGAATATTTTCCAAAAAATTTCGAAGCCACTCTGCTTCTTCACCAGCTTTATCCAAAGCTATAAACTCAAATTCCATGGTGGATCGAGCTATACACATTTGCTTCGTAGACTTCCATGATACCGCACCACCTCTAATGTTGAATATGTATCCACTAGTAGAATAAGAATCTTTCGAATCCAAAATCCAACTAGAATCACTATACCCTTCAAGTACAGGTGGATATCTCGAGTAGTATCATGATTAGTATGAGTTTTGCATGTAATTTAGGCTTAATTGTGGATAGAATAAGTTGATATGCATGCATTACTTGAGTAAAATGAGCTATATTCTTATAAAGTGGAAAAGGTACTATGTTTTGCTCATTTTGTAGGAATTAAACGATATTTATAGCATTTTGGTGATAAATCGGAGCATTGCGGTAAAGGACCGCCAATAATTGAGCGAATATATAATGTTTGGAGTTGAATCGAGAAGAAGTCAGACGAACTGGGCAAGAAACGGAAAGGAACGAAGTAGATACACCTTTAGCAGGGGCGCACGGGCAGGGCGTGCATCTATCGCACGGCCTGTGCGTCATTCCCAGGTGCAGCCAAGTCCTACGGCAGGACGCACGGCCCGTGCATCAACTCAGTGAAAGATATTGTCTACGGCCTGACACACGGGCTGGTCGTGCGTCAGCGCACGGCCTGTGAGTCTATGCGGGAAAGTCAGGTTTTGACGAATTCTAATCAGGTTTTGACCCAACGGGAGTATAAATAGAGACAAGGCGGCTCCAAACAGGGATACACTGATTTTTGCCCTAGAAAGCAGAGAAAAGAGCAACCTTCTACCAGAGTATTCAAGATATTGATCGAGGTCGCAACCACACGCTTGAGGATTGAAGATAGATCAAGAGATCATCGACATCCCTGAGTTTTCTCATTCCATAGTATCTTTTACTTTCGATTAGTTAGACATGAACATGAATAATTTGTCTATAAATTGTTTATTTCCCATGTCCGGCTAAACACCTTGTGATTCTGGGGTTTGAGATTAGGTTAATGGATACTTTTGTTTAATGTTTGATTGCAATTGAAGTTATTATTTTCAAACCTTATTTGAGTACTCTGTTTTATTTCTTGTTTTATCAAATGGCCATTGGTTTAACTTGTTTTGATGTATTGATTCATAATCCGAGAGATGAGTTTCAATACTAGATCTTGAGTACTTGACATTAATATTTGCATGATTGAGAAGTCTGTAAATATTTGTGAGGATTAGTAATCTTTTGTGCTTTTGGGAGTTGGATATCTTATGTTATGTAGAGATGCTAGCATAGATAATCCTATCAATGTTTTATATACATCTCGAGAGAGAGGATAAAATACTTTCGTGATTGTCTTATAGGGAAGAATAATAATAACTTTGGTTTTGATTAATCAGATAACAAGAGGGATATTAACTGAAACCATAACCCTGGAATCCATTCATCTCCTTGATCTTTCAATCAACTCTTACTTTGTCTTTTTATGATAAATTCTTATCTTAGTATTATAAACCAATCATCTAATTTCGATCGTCTAGATAAAAATAAGACTATTACAATCTCAATACTTGGTACACTAATTTATTAGTCTCTGTGGATTCGACCTTGCTTACCCTATTCTATAAACTATACCGTACACTTGCGGTGAAGCTAAAAATAAGGCGAACATATAACCCATAATCTAGGGTATACTTCAAGTATTTTAACACCCTGGTTAATGTTTTCCAATACTCATGGATTGGATTGCTCGTGAACCTACTCAACATATTTACAAGATAGGCTAAGTCTGGACGTGTACAGTTTGTGATGTACATCAGACTTCCTATTATATATGAGTATTCCATCTGAGCCAATGGTTATGCTTTATTAGCAACCAGATTTACACTTACATTAATGGGCGTCTTTGACGGTGAACTGTCAAATACATTGAATTTCTTGAGCACTTTCTCCATATAGTGAGATTGTGACAAGATAATTCCATCAGGAGTCCTGCATTTTTTTACCTAGGATCACATCAGTAGTTCCCATATCCTTCATGTCAAAGTTCCTCTTTAACATTCTTTTAGTGTCCATGATAGTATCATGACTACTGCCCATGATTAACAAATCGTCTACATACAGACAAACTATGACAAATGCTTCTGATGTCCCTTTGACATATACACATTTATCACACTCGTTGATTTTAAATCCAATTGACAACATCATATTGTCAAACTTAAGATGCCATTGTTTTGGAGCTTGTTTCAGTCCATACAAGGATCTTATTAACTTGCACACATTATTTTCTTGATCGGGTGCAACAAACCCTTCATGCTATTCCATGTATATTTCTACATCTATTTCTTCATTCAGAAACGTTGTCTTGACATCCATCTGATGAATCTCAAGATTGTGCAAAATAGCAATTGCGAGAAGCACCTGAATAGATGCAATCCTCGTTACTGGAGAATAGGTGTCAAAGAAATCATACCCTTCTTTTTGTTTATATCATTTGGCCACAGCCGAGCTGTATACTTATCAATAGTTCCTCTGCTTTATACTTCTTCTTTTGGATCCATTTACATCCTAAAGGATAAGGACCAGTAGTGAGATCAACCAACTCCCATATATGATTTTACAGAATGGAATCGATTTCACTATTGATAACTTCTTGCCAAAGCGGAGCATCTGGACTACTTAGAGCCTCTTTAATCGAGTATGACTCACCATCTAACATAAATGTTATGAAGTCAGGTCCAAAGGATTTATCCACCTTAGGCCTCTTACTTCGTCTTAGTTTTTTTACCATTAGGTGTTGAGCTAACTGTTCCGTCAAGTGTGACAGTAGGTGTTGTACCAAGTGATGTTCCAAATGTTATAACACCCGAAGCAACACCTTCAGTAACACCTCCAAAAACATCTGCAGTAACACTTGCAGTTATACCAGATGTTACAACACCTGAAGTAACACCTTCAGCAATATCTGAATACATCCGTTTCTTTAAACTTTCATCTATCATTTCTTTACAAGGATAAATATTCTCAAAGAATATAGCATTCCTTGATTCAATTATGGTACCAACTGTTATTTCCAGATTTTTTGATTTGTGTACTATAAAACGATATGCACTACTATTAAGTGCATAACCTAAAAAATACATAATCGACCATTTTAGGACCGATTTTAACTTGCTTTGGTTCAGGTATTGCAACCTTATCCAAACACCCCACACTTTAAGGTATTTATAAGAAGGCTTACGATTTTTCCATAATTCATAAGGAGTCTTATATTTTCCTTTAAGTGGGATTTTATTCAATATGTGGTTGGTTGTTAAAACAGCTTCCCCCCATATATTCTGAGATAATCCGGAACTAATCAATATGGCATTCATCATCTCTTTAAGAATCCAATTTTTGCATTCAGCAACACTGTTAGACTATGGTGAATATGGAGCAATTGTTTGATGAAATATTCCCGATTGGGTACATAATTCATTAAATGGTGCAACATATTCGCCACATCTATCACTCTGAATTATCTTAATCCGGCTGGCAAGTTAATTTTTCCAGAGCTTCATATTTGCTTCTTAACAAATATAAGTAGCAAAATCTTGTGCAATCATCAATGAACGTGATGAAGTACTTTTTACCACCTTTAGTTTGCATAAACTTCAGATCACACATATCAATGTGTATCAATTCTAAAGGTGAAGTGCTCCTTTCAATCGAATGAAACTATAACTTAGCCATTTTGGTTTCAACACAAACTTCACATTTTCTTTGTGAGTTTACTTCTGGTAAATTAATTAATTTTAAAGTTACCAATCTTTTTATAGTATTCAGATGTACATGTCTTAATCTAATATGCCATAAATTAGAGCACTCAAGAATGTAAACAGAAGAAGATGCATTCTTATTCATTTCATCATCGCCAAAATGGCGTACAATCATTACATTCATTTGAACAATCCCTTGTCTAGATAACCCCTACCAAAGAACTGTCAAAACTTGCTAAGTACAAACTTTTCAGATTCAAAAACTAGTCTAAACCCATGGTTAACCAGTAGTGAACCCGAAACCAGATTTTTACGGATGTCTGGGACATGCATCACATCCTTCAACTTCAACTCCTTGCTCGAAGTAAGCTTCAGTACAACCGTTCCAACGCCAGCAACATCAGAAGAGGCGTGAATCCCCATGTGGAGCTTCCTTCCAGTCAAGGGAATGTAGTAGGAAAATACAACCATATCAGAACAGACATGGCAAGTGGCACATGTATCCACAAACCATTCTTTTGGGTTATTCACCAAGTTGTCTTCAAACACCACCGTCGACAAGTTAACGACGGTCAGCTCCCTTTGTTCAACCACATTTACATTGGACTGTTGTTTGGTTTTCTTTTTCTTCGGCTGACGATAGTCCTTTGTCATATGGTTCAGTTTGCCACAATTATAGCAAGTCCCCTGAAACTTTCCAGCTTCCAGTTTCTTGCCTTTGTCGTTAGGCCTTTTCTTCGAATTACTTGACGAGTCGTACTCCATCAAGTCAGCTTTCGACTCCATTAGCTGAAGCCTTGACTTAGAGTCAATCCTCATATTGTCTTCCTCAATTCAGAGTTGACAATCAGATCCTCTAGTCCCATCTCCTTTCGCTTATGCTTGAGATAATTTTTGAAATCTCTCCAACTTGCAGGCAATTTCTCAATCAACGCGGCCACTTGGAATGTATTTGGCAAGGCCATTCCCTTGGCATAGATTTCATGTAGGATCAACTGGAACTTTTAAACTTGTTCCATCACTGTTTTAGAATCAACCATCACAAAATTCAAGAACTTACCGACAACGATTTCTTTGTGCCGACATCCTCAGTTTTGTGCTTCTTCTCCAAAGATTCCCACAATTCTTTGGAGCATTTCACCGCACAATACACGTTTTAAAGTGCATCACTAAGCCCGTTTAGGAAATAGTAATGACACAGGAAATCACCCTGGCCCCATGCATCAAACGCAGCGCGTTTTTCATCATTAGTTTCATTTTCAGTCACAACCGGAGCGTCCTCAGACAGATATTTCACGAAGCTCAGAGTGGTGAGGTAAAAAAACTTTTTTTTCTATCACCTCTTGAAGGTGAAACCCATGAACATCTCGTGTTTCTCAGCCTGAGTAGGAGGGATGATCGGGGTTCTGCTTGTGCTCGCCATCGAAAGATCAATATTTGTCTTGCGATTGTTGATTACAATGTGTTACTGTCACGCCCCAAACGGGACGCGACGACGATCCATAACTTAAATACAAATAACCAAACAATCTAGATGAATAACATCGAGAACCCAATGAAACAGAGTCAATAGCAGCGGAATAAAGAATAAGTACAAATTACAACTTACAGTCCACAATATCCATAATCCGAATTACATACCCGATATGATCTAAAGATAACAACTTAAAAGTCAAAGGGTCTTACGCCCTTAAATTACAGTCAAAGATAGAAAATAGTAGCAGGATAAACGGAAGCCCAACATCAGTAAAAGTACATGAAATAAGAACAATCATCAGTAAAAAGGTGCAAGATCGACAGGCAGGGCGATGGTCATCAATCTGTGGCCGGTTCGACATCTTCAATATAGTCCCCATCTAAATGTTTAGACAACAGGAGGGGATGAGACAGAAATCTCAGTGGATGGGGTGATCGTGTGTAAGTGTGGCGATATATAGTTAATGCGAGAAAACAGTTATATGAAAACGCGTGAGTATGATGCATGAATTCACACACAGTCCACAAGCGTCATGATAAATATATTTAAGAAATATACTTATAGAGTTTGAGAAAACAGTTCATGGTCACACAGGCACTATGTGATTTCAAACAAAGACAAGTAGATTGCGTGCGGAAATTTAAATGTAACGCCAATCCCATGCAAGGCAAATAATGGTTGCGTACGGAAATGTAGCGCCAACCAATGCAAAACAAGTAGCGGTTGCGTACGAATTTGTAGCGCCAACCAAACGGGTCGGATAACTCCGGAATCGTGTGGATCAGACAGCGATTCCTTTGTTCTTCCTTGTAACTCCCCAGGCAGGATGGTCGAAGACCGGTCACCTTATCGCTCCATAGGCAAAGACAAAATCTACAGTGGAGCTTGCAAGGCTCGGATCTGTCATAATCATGATTATACCTCAAGTACTACGACCCGCTTCCCTTAGACAAACTCCGTCCCTCAGTTGCGGGATTAGGACGATGGGGCTGGAAGAGTGGATTCAGCAGCTGAGCTGCCCGGTTCCATCCCCGACGTATTTATTCTGACCGTGAGCTCGACACACCAAGTTGACTCAGGCAGGAAAGTAAATACATGTACAGGCGATCAACCAGCAATGAGTATTATTGATTCAGGGAAGTAGTTCAGGAAATTTTTTGAAATAACGTGAGGGCAATTTTGGCGTTGGTGGAGTTTTTGGATGAAGATGATTATCGGAAGGATAAGCAACCTTCGATATCTTGAAAGATTAGGTGGAACATAAGTCCGTTATAGATTTAAATTGCAAGGCGAGGAAGTCGCTCCACGATCGGGTATTAATCGGTCAAATTGATCCGATAAGTCAAGGGTTTTTGGGAAAATAAAATACTTTAATTAAATCTCCAAATCAGAGGGTACAGGGCTATTTTAATAAAAGAGAAAATAATTTGAGTTAGGTCCTTTATAAAAGAAAAATTGTAATTTAGCCCTGTTTTGTAAAAACCAACACTTTTGGGGTTAAAAATTGAATAAATAAATATCCCTACCTTGTAAAATTATGAGGTCAGTTCCTAAATTCTCTAAATTATTCAGAGATTCAGTTTTTTAAAGTTTTGAGGTCGAGTTTTATAAAATTCTCACATTGGCCCCAAATTTGTAAAAATTGCCAATTCGGACCTTAAGTTTAAAATAATCGGAACTCACAAACCGGAAGGGCTTCTAATGTGATTCTAGTTGAAAAATGTCACTAAGGTTAGTGGGATATTGGGACAAAAGCAGTATTTAAAACAAATAAGTTTAGGTCCTTTAACTTTTGAAAATATCATTTTTGTCCCATTTTGAAATAATTGCCTTTAAGGCTTTTAGGGGTCCAATTGTCATTAAATTTGAACCTTGGGTCCAAGATGTAATTAGGTTATAGTTAAGTTAGTATTTCCATGTGAATGGGCTGCATAAGTCCCGAAAATTTCATTTGGGTCCTCAAGTTTAGTATTTTACACATTAGTCTCTCAATTTTAGTAAAATTACTTTCCAAGCCCTAAACACTTGGATTTTTGGAATACATTTAAAATATGTCATTTCCAGTACCTTAAGAGTAAAAATTTCAAATTTTAAAGTTAAGGCCTGGTACAGTTTTAAAATTTGCAAAGTAGCCCTTAAACTTTCAAAATTTTACAATCTAGTCTTTGGGCTTTTAAAGGTTGATTTTATTTATCTTAAAACTCTTAAAACTTTATTAAAATGTCCAAAAGTCATTTTTTAACCAGAGTACAGTCCCAAATTTCGAAATTTGCAGAGGGGTCCTTTAACTTTTATTTTCTTGCAATTTAGTCCACCAACTTTCCATTTTTACATTCTTAAGTCCAAAATTGAAATTTAATCAATTATGCTCGACTTTTCCAGGTTATAAGTCATCCAAAACATGGATTTTAAAGATCATACACATGCATATCCAATACATACAAGAATTCATCAATTAAAACATTAAATTGCACATGCAAGCACCTAAAATTCAATAAATAGCAATTTTGAGCAACTCTTGAGAATTTTCATGATTTGATACATAAAATTGACATGCAATACATAGATTATATATCTCAAGGGCTCATGATTAAAATTCTACATGCATTTTAATAAAACACCTAGAAGTTGGAAAGTATTTTTCCACCCACCTTAAAACTGGAAATTGTGAAATAAAAGGATAAATTTCACAATTTTTGGATGAGGCCTCTTAGGTCAGCCCCTAAGTCAAGAAATGTCAAAAATTTGAAGTTAGGAAAATGAGAGAAAAATTAAGAAGAAAAAAGAAGGAGATAAAAAAATGAGAAGGACTACACTTTACCTTGTGTAGTAGGTGATTGGAGACTAGTTGAAGCTTAAAAATTGGAAATTTTGGTTCAACTCCAAAATCACCTAAGGTCAGCCCCTATTTCTCAAAAATGAAAAAAGGGTGTTAAAATTTGAAAAAAAAAAAGAAAGAAGAGGAAAGAAGGGTTCTAGTGTCCAATCCTTACCTTGTAGTCCAAATTCTCTACTAGTTCTTCTTCAAGTCTTTAAGTTTCATCACCATGCATGCATGTCTCCAAGTGGTCTTCTAAGTACCTCAAAATCAAAAATATAAACTTAAGTTAAAAGAACAAGGTGATGAGTAGGAAGAATTTAAGTTGAATTGAGGAGTGAAATTTCTTACCTTGAGAAAGAGGGTGTTCGAATTTTTGAGTTTTAAGTGGTAAGATTGTTTGTTTTGGTTTAGATGTTTGAAGAAAGGAAGTATGTTTGATGTTAGGAAGAAGATGCTCTTGGAGTTATGAAGATGGGTTTGAAGATGTGAAGGACTTGTGTTTGAATATTTGAAGATATGAAGAAGTGGTACTTGAAGATATGAAGAACTTATGTTGAAGATTTGAAGATGTGAAGAGTTGGTGTTTGAAGGTTTGAAGATATGAATGAATTTTGTTTGAATATTTGAAGATGTGAATGAATTTTAGAGAGAGATTAGAGAGAAGGAGGAGAAAAGGCTTGAGAATAAAAATGTGTTTAATGAAATGAACAAAATTTGTTCATTTTCTTCTCAATGTGCCGTCCACATTAGGGGGGAGAGAGGGATTTTTTGATTAATTTGTGTCTTGTAATTTGTCTCTTGCATGGAGACAAAAGGTGAGTCAAGGTATGGGTCAAATTGGAATGTTGAGAGGAATAAGAAGAATGTTGGGAAGAATAGAATATGTTGGAGAATTTAATGATATAAAATTGAGGTATAAGATAATGTGTATAATGTTTGAATTAATGGTATAATTATACACAAGATGACTAATATAAGGTGTAGGTGTGCAAGAGTTGGATGATATTTCTACACCAAATTCATCACCAATGTCGTCCACTATAAGGGTATTATGGTAATTCCATATTTTTTTTTGTCCCAAATTTGATGATAATAGATGAAATATATCAATCTCCAAAATAATTAGTGATTTCCTTGATCACTTATAAGTTTCATGATCACTTAATCTAAATCAAAATCTTAATTTTATAAGGTAAAAGTCTCTAAAATAAATAGTCTCTTAAAATTCTAAGGTGACTAATAAATACAAAAATAGTAATAATGATCAATCAAGTGATCATAAATGTGAAATAGAATTAATAAAGATCATGATCACAAGTAATTAAATAAAATGAATAAAATACAAAATATATATATTAATGATAATTACCCGTCAAAGTGACGCGGTAAAATAGTCGGTCAAATACATAGACGTCAATAAGAATCAATTATATGTTCGGAAAAATCGGGGCTTCACATCCTCCCTTCCTTAAAAGAATTTGGTCCCCAAATTCTCTTCAGAATAGTTCTGGATATTGATTCCTCATGTCTTCTTTCATCTCCCACGTTGCGTCTTCGTCTCGGTTGTGGTTCTGCTACACCACTTTAACCATCGGAATTTCTCTCTTGCGCAACTGTCGTATCTGCTGATCAATGATCTGGATCGGCCTCTCGGTTTAGGATAGATTTTCCATTAAAGGCGGAGTATCTCGAGTGATGATATGTTCGGGATATGGTTGATACTTCTTCAGTCTCGACACGTGGAATACATCGTGCATTCCCGTGTATGGTGCTGGTAACTCGAGTCAGTAGGCTAGCTTCCTGATCCTTTGTAAAATCTTGTAAGGTCCAACATATCTCGGACTCAACTTGCCTCCTTTCTTCGGATTGATCAATCCTTTCCGTGGTGAGAGTCTGAGAAATACTTCATCTCCGTCTTCAAATTCCAAATCCTTTCTTCTCTTGTCCGCGTAACTCTTTTGGCGGCTCAGAGCTGTGCGAGTCCGCTCCTTGATCAGCTTGACCTTCTCCATGGCCTCCTAAACTAAGTCGACCTTTGGAATCGAGGGCGACTTTCGTTTCTCTTTCGGAGTCCATTGGTCATCAATCTCCCAGTGTAGTGGGGATCTACATTTTTGCCCATATAATGCCTCGTAGGGTGCCATCCCAACCGTGGCCTGATATCTGTTATTGTAGGCGAACTCAGCTAATGGTAAGTGCGAATCCCAACTTCCTTGGAAATCCAATGTGCAGGCTCGCAGCATATCTTCTAGAGTTTGAATTGTTCGCTCAGTCTGTCCATCAGTTTGTGGATGTGATGTTGTGCTGAAACTTAGCGAGGTACCCAATTCCTCAATATCAAAACTTAGGTGGCCTAGAGGCGCTTATATTCGATCCAATTTCTCGTCAGCCAATTTCCAATAATCATTCTGCAAAAATATCTCTTAATAACCTTAGTGGTACTCAAAATTTCTTGTCATCGCCTTGTAATAGACACTATTCATAGAACCCTATTCATGTGATCCGTAACATTGGCACCACTATTCGATTATCACTTAACCAATCATTTCTATTCCACATATCGTTCTAATGTACTATTCCCATAATTATTAGTTCAAAACATACCTCTTATAATTCAAATCCTGAATATATCATTGCTTGTCACAGCTAGTCAATACTTCATTTACCTAAGAAAGTGATACTCATTATAATAGAGTCGATTTAACTAAATAGTAGACAACTATTCATATCGTGGTATATTTCCTCGAACAATCAGTAGTAGATTTCATCGCTAAAAGTGCAAGATCAATCCATAATCTCCACCCATCAACATATAATAGTCGAGACCTCAGTAATCATTTAATAAGTTATTTCCAAAGTTGTAATCATATGAGTCGTTTCTTCTAAAATCTTCATAGCAATCTCAATTTCCCATAATCATAAGGTCATTGATTATTCCAGATAAATGTGCACATCTCATATACTTTATATAGAATATTATGTGAGTGCCTAGATCACCATAATATTCCGAATACTCACAGAAAATCATTATCCCAAATTTAATTCACAAATGAGATATCATAACTTAAAAAAAAATTAGTGAAAATATCCAGTTGAGACCCTATAATCGTCATATCCTTTACGTATCTTATCCACGATACCAAACAACAAGTCAAATTTGCTTATTTAAGCTCGTAGAAGTATTTAGAAAGAATAACAAAATTTGCATCATCGGTAAATCATACTTAGTAATTCCCACACAATCATTATCTAAAGTAATATCATTAGGAATCTAACTTCTATAATATATCATATGGCCCAATTATATATTGTCAAGTGATAACCTTATATCCTCCATGTCTCATCATAATGGGGCATTATAGCCTTCAAATCAAGAAATTTCTAAATCACCTACATCTAAAATGAGGTATATTCATTAATGCAAAATTTGAATACACCCATGAAGTACAACACTAGTAATACCGAGTCAAAGATACTTCTGAACCAAAATACAACTGAATCTAATACAACAGAAAGCAAGGTACATCACTGGAATAAACGTCTACAATAACGAAAGTACACCTGACAATCAAGCTAACTAATCAGTGAGATCGCCATCATCGTCACTCGCAGCTATGTCCATAATCGGGGCCGGGTCGGGCTGAGGTGGCGCCGACCTCGTGCCAATCAATGAAATCCAACCACCTTTGCTCGAATCCCGAGCCTCATCAAGTGGAGCAGCCTCAAGTGCCTCAAGGCTCTCCAATGTCGATGGGATCCTCCTCGGGATCCTCCTCAGATCCTCCTCGGCGTCAGGCATGGGCTCCACCTCGGGTGGTGGCAATGGCTGGGCATTAGCTGCCAAGCAGCCTCCAGTGCGGCGTCTCTCTGAGCTAGGGCTGTGTAAGGTCCTCTATAATCACAATCGCTTGATGAGGGTCTCTTCCAAGCGCTCAACGGTGTCGCGGGATAGGCGGGCGTCAATCTCCCATTTCTGGCAGCCGTTACTTGCCCTCTTCATTTTCTCTCGCACATTATCCAGGCGCTCCTGGATATTCTGTATTTGATCCTCCCGCGCTCGTATGGTGTTGTCGCGGTCTTTAATGATAGTGGTCAACTCGCTCTTTTCATCTTTGCTCCTTGCCAAGCGCTGTGTCAAGTCCCTGTTACGCTGGCACTCCTCGGATAGCTCTGAGGTCGCTCGAATACTCTCCTGGTGCCAGTGAATCGCGAGTGCCCGGTAGTACTCCCGCTCGGCACGGGCATGAAAAACGTCCCACCAAGAAGGTGGTGCCAGCTCCATCCCGATCAAACAAAACTAAGGCAGATTAGTCAAAGGTAGAGGAAAGATAAGGAGAGAATAAGGAAAGAATGAATAAAGGAAATCAAACAAGAATTAACTAAGTCAAGACAAGTATGACTATGGAATCTTCAAGTATATGTTCTATCTTAGTTTCAATTTCAATAATATGGTTCTACGCCAAATTGAAATCAATTTCCCACTTAATTAGTCAAGTCGCGGTAATACCCAAAACACAGACCGAGGGTCCTATCCTGGGTCAGCTCGGTGTAAGTTTCCATCTTACTAGCCGAGCTCTGATACCACTCTAACTGTCACGCCCTAAATGGGACGCAACGATGATCCATAACTTAAATACAAATAACCAAACAATCTAGACGAATAACATCGAGAACCCAATGAAACAGAGTCAATAGCAGCGGAATAAAGAATAAGTACAAATTACAACTTACAGTCCACAATATCCATAATCCGAATTACATACCCGATATGATCTAAAGATAACAACTTAAAAGTCAAAGGGTCCTACGCCCTTAAATTACAGTCAAAGAGAGAAGAGTAGCAGGATAAACGGAAGCCCAACATCAGTAAAAGTACATGAAATAAGAACAATCATCAGTAAAAAGGTGCAAGATCGACAGGCAGGGCGATGGTCATCAATCTATGGCCGGTTCGACATATTCAACATAGTCCCCATCTAAATGTTTAGAAAACAGGAGGGGATAAGACAGAAATCTCAGTAGATGGGGTGATCGTGTGTAAGTGTGGCGATATATAGTTAATGCGAGAAAACAGTTGTATGAAAACGCGTGAGTATGATGCATGAATTCACACACAGTCCACAAGCGTCGTGATAAATATATTTAAGTAATATACTTATACAGTTTGAGAAAACAGTTCATGGTCACACATGCACTATGTGATTCAGTCAAGACAGGTAGGATTGCGTACGGAAATGTAACGCCAATCCCATGCAAGGCAAATAATGGTTGTGTACGGAAATGTAGCGCCAACCAATGCAAAACAAGTAGCGGTTGCGTACGGATTTGTAGCGCCAACCAAACGGGTCCGATAACTCCGGAATCGTGTGGATCAGACAGCGATTCCTTCATTCTTCCTTGTAACTCCTCAGGCAGGATGGTCCAAGACCGGTCACCTTATCGTTCCATAGGCAAAGACAAAATCCACAATGGAGCTTGCAAGGCTCGGATCTGTCATAATCATGATTATACCTCAAGTACTACGACTCGCTTCCCTTGGACAAACTCCGTCCCTCAGTTCCGGGATTAGGACGATGGGGCCGGAAGAGTGGAATAGCAGCCGAGCTGTCCGGTTCCATCCCCGACGTATCCATTCCGACTATGAGCTCGACACACCAAGTTGACTCAGGCAGGAAAGTAAATACAAGTACAGGCAGTCAACCAGGCAGTCGAGTATTATTGATTCAGGGAAGCAGTTAAGGAAATTTTTTGAAATAACGCGAGGGCAATTTTGGCATTGGTGGAGTTTCTGGATGAAGATGATTATCGGAAGGATAAGCAACCTTCGATATCTTGAAAGATTAGGTGGAACATAAGTCCGTTATAGATTTAAATCGCAAGGCGAGGAAGTCGCTCCGCGATCGGGTATTAATCGGTCAAATTGATCCGATAAGTCAAGGATTTTTGGGAAAACAAAATACTTTAATTAAATCTCCAAGTCAGAGGGTCCAGGGCTATTTTAGGAAAAGAGAAAATAATATGAGTTAGGTCCTTTATAAAAGAAAATTTGTAATTTAACCCCGTTTTGTAAAAACCAACACTTTTGGGGTTAAAAATTAAATAAATAAATATCCCGACCTTGAAAAATAATGAGGTCAGTTCCTAAATTCTCTAAATTGTTTAGAGACTCAGGTTTTTAAAGTTTTGAGGTCGAGTGTTTATAAAATTCTCACATTGGCCCCAAATTTGTAAAAATTGCCAATTTGGACCTTAAGTTTAAAATAATCGAAACTCACAAACCGGAAGGGATTTTAATGTGATTCCAGTTGGAAAATGTCACTAAGGTTAGTGGGATATTGGGACAAAATCAGTTTTTAAAAGAAATAAGTGTAGGTCCTTTAACTTTTGAAAATATCATTTTTGTCCCATTTTGAAATAATTGCCTTTAAGGCTTTTAGGGGTCCAATTGTCATGAAATTTGAACCTTGGGTCCAAGATATAATTAGGTCATAGTTAAGTTAGTATTTCCAGGTGAATGGGCTGCATAAGTCCCGGAAATTTCATTTGGGTCCTCAAGTTTAGTATTTTACACATTAGTCCCTCAAGTTTAGTAAAATTACTTTCCAAGCCCTAAACACTTGGATTTTTGGAATACATTTAAAATATGTCATTTCCAGTACCTTAAGAGTAAAAATTTCAAATTTTAAAGTTAAGGACTGGTACAGTTTTAAAATTTGCAAAGTAGCCCTTAAACTTTCAAAATTTTACAATCTAGTCCTTGGGCTTTTAAAAGTTGATTTTATTTATCTTAAAACTCTTAAAACTTTATTAAAATGTCCAGAAGTCATTTTTTAACCTGAGTACAGTCCCAAATTTCTATATTTGCAGAGGGGTCCTTTAACTTTTATTTTCTTGCAATTTAGTCCACCAACTTTCCATTTTTACATTTTTAAGTCCAAAATTGAAATTTAATCAATTATGCTCGACTTGTCCAGGTTATAAGTCATCCAAAACATGGATTTTAAAGATCATACACATGCATATCCAATAGATACAAGAATTCATCAATTAAAACATTAAATTGCACATGCATGCACTTAAAATTCAATAAATAGCAATTTTGAGCAACTCTTGAGAATTTTCATGATTTGATACATAAAATTGACATGCAATACATAGATTATTCATGATTAAAATTCTACATGCATTTTAATAAAACACCTAGAAGTTGGAAAGTATTTTTCCACCCACCTTAAAATTGGAAATTGTGAAATAAAAGGATAAATTTCACAATTCTTGGATGAGGCCTCTTAGGTCAGCCCCTAAGTCAAGAAATATCAAAAATTTGAAGTTATGAAAATGAGAGAAAAATTAAGAAGAAAAAAGAAGGAGATAAGAAAATGAGAAGGACTACACTTTACCTTGTGTAGTAGGTGATTGGAGACTAGTTGAAGCTTAAAAATTGGAAATTTTGGTTCAACTCCAAAATCACCTAAGGTCAGCCCCTATTTCTCACAAATGAAAAAGGGGTGTTAAAATTTGAAAAAAAAAAAAGAAAGAAGAGGAAAGAAGGGTTCTAGTGTCCAATTCTTACCTTGTAGTCCAAATTCTCTACTAGTTCTTCTTCAAGGTTTGAAGATATGAATGAATTTTGTTTGAAGATTTGAAGATGTGAATGAATTTTAAAGAGAGGTTAGAGAGAAGGAGGAGAAAAGGCTTGAGAATAAAAATGTGTTTAATGAAATGAACAAAATTTGTTCATTTTCTTCTCAATGTGCCGTCCACATTAGGGGGGGGGAGAGGGATTTTTTGATTAATTTGTGTCTTGTAATTTGTCTCTTGCATGGAGACAAAAGGTGAGTCAAGGTATGGGTCAAATTGGAATGTGGAGAGGAATAAGAAGAATGTTGGGAAGAATAGAATATGTTGGGGAATTTAATGATATAAAATTGAGGTATAAGATAATGTGTATAATGTTTGAATTAATGGTATAATTATACACAAGATGACTAATATAAGGTGTAGGTGTGCAATAGTTGGATGATATTTCTACACCAAATTCATCACCAATGCCGTCCACTATAAGGGTATTATGGTAATTCCATATTTTTTTTGTCCCAAATTTGATGATAATAGATGAAATATATCAATCTCCAAAATAATTAGTGATTTCCTTGATCACTTATAAGTCTCATGATCACTTAATCTAAATCAAAATCTTAATTTTATAAGGTAAAAGTCTCTAAAATAAATAGTCTCTTAAAATTCTAAGGTGACTAATAAATACAAAAATAGTAATAATGATCAATCAAGTGATCATAAATGTGAAATAGAATTAATAAAGATCATGATCACAAGTAATTAAATAAAATGAATAAAATACAAAATATATATTTTAATGATAATTACCCGTCAAAGTGACGCGGTAAAATAGTCGGTCAAATACATAGACGTCAATAAGAATCAATTATATGTTCGGAAAAATCGGGGCTTCACAGTTACAATGGGAAGCCTTCAACAATGACTTTTACAAACAGAAAAAAAAATTACAAGAAAATGTAAAACAACTTATCTTGGACAGAAGCCGAGTCAAATAAAACTCTTTCCGCAAGATAAATGCGTCCAGGCTAGTGCTCACGGTACGAGTAATGTCCCCAAAGATAAAATGGCTTAACTTCTTTTATGTACAGTAGCACCACTGACACAAAAGCACCTTTCGAACTTGAAGGAGTGAGAACTGGTTGCTGGACTCGAATACAGAATGAAGTGTTCTTGGAAGTGTTCTTCGAAATGTTACACACTTTTAACGGCACCTTCGAAATATGCAGAGAGATATGCGATTTTTCTGTGTAAAATCTGCAATGGAAACCATGCTATATATAGGCAACAATGTTACATCGGAATATTTTTAGAATTACTTACTAAACTAATTTTTCTTTTCGCACTACAAGAAAAAAATTAAATTCCAGTAAAATAATTCCAACGAAATAGAAAACTGTTGGAATTTTTAAAATTTCAACAGAAATTCTAATACTACATTATACCGTTGGAAAATTCCAATGAAAATTCCAACGATAAACAAAACTGTTGGTATAACTGTTGGAATTCCCATTGGAATTTAAACTTTCAACGGAAATTCCAACACCACAACAAACCATTGGAAAATTCCAACAGTAATTCCAACAGTAATAAATTTGTTGGGATAAACCATTGGAAATACTATTTGAATTTTAAAAATTCCAACAGAAATTCCATCACTAAAACATACCATTGGAAAATTCCAACAAAATTCTAACGGTAAACAAAATGTTGGAATTAATCGTTGAAATTTCCGTTGGAGTTTTTAAAATTCCAACGAAAATTCCAATGGTACAATATGTTGTTGGAAAATTCCATTGGAAATTTCAATACCATTGGAAAATCTCAATAGGGGTTAAAAGATTTGTTAGTGTTATCCATACCAGTAAAATATATCTTCTCTTCTGCTATGAAGCACTGATACGGATACGGGACACATATATGATACGACACGGGTACAAGAATACGACATATTTTGAAATTTCATGGATACGGGTACAGTATATACATACATATAAAATTATATATTTTATATTATTGGAAATACATACGATCTAGTACAATTAAAAAGACAATGTTTCAAGCATAAAACACTAAAATTACATAAGTAATCAAATCCAAAATGTGATAACTCACATAGACACACACAAAAAATGCTGAGAAAATGAGCAATAGAATAAATTCGATCTATTTCCATGTGTAGATGTATTCATGGAGTATCCATGAAGTATCGGATAAAGTCTCGTATCGGATACATATCAGGTACGGGTACGGCATCCTCAAAGAAGTGTCCGTGTTTCCTAGCTCTTCTGGAGTCAACACTACTACAAAAATGCTGATAGACACCAATTTTAAACCGTTGTCTATTATTGAAACAACCGGTGTTAGAGCCACTGATGTTAAAAGTCTGAACGTTTTGACAGCGGTTTAAACCGGTGTCGTAGGGATAAAATATCTGCTTTCTAAGGCCCTGATGTTAAAAGTTTATGTATTTGACACCGGTTTAGAACCGCTGTCTTTAAAGGAATACACATCGTTTTTACACACCAGTTTTAAACCGGTGTCGTTTTATTTAAAGACACCAGCTCAAAACTGGTGTCTTTTGTATGAAATAAAATTTATAAGCTCTAGATGTAATACAAATTAAAGCTGCAAAAAATCCATATCAATAATCAATTCATCATGAAATCCAATTCCATCAACCATCGTAAATTCATTACCAATTAAATGAAATCTAATTCCACCAATCAACAAAAAATGCATTAATACTAAAGTCACGAATATTCACTATCCAACAAAAAGTTCTTGTAGCGAAATTTCCTTTCGATAAAGCAACTACAAATTCATAATCCAATTCTATCAACCAGCAGAAAGGTTATATACATTAAACTAAAGGCAACAAAATCCAGATGATCAACATTGCTCCTGTCATTCCAGCTCCTATCATTACAACAAGAATAAAAAACAATAATTATACCCTTTAGATCTTGTACTTGATTATAAATCCTACGATTTTCCTCAAGTATCTTTATGATATCCAGAAGCAGCATGGGCTAGTCCATGAACATGGAGACCTGTAGAGCCAGAGTAAACTCTGGTTAAAGAAAAATGAAATAGTCTTACCTACTATATTAGAAACATAAAAGAAAATGAAGAATGAAAATTTTGAAATTCCTACCAAGATTGTGAATTTCTTCATGGAATTTCACTTGCATGAACTGCATACCGACTTTTGTTGTCGAAAGAGTTTGCTTCAAAGACCAACCTTTGAACCTTGTTCTCCTCACAATATTTAGCGGCTTCACCTTGGGACATATCAACAAACTTTAATGTGCTCGAGAGGCGCAATGGCATAAGCGAAATTTACGTGAATTTCATCATTTAACTTAACTAGTAAGGTGAAGCGTCGTTGCACGTGAACCAAATAATTTTATTAATTTTATTCAAATTAAATCTATAAATTGGAATTATTTTTTATTATATTATTTGTATTTATAAGAAATACCATTCATGTATTTTGATCATAAAAGAAAGTTTGTGAATGACTAAATTTAAACTTATTTGTTGGTGAAATATGGTTAAGACATTTTGAACTAAAAAACATGATACTTAAATGATATTATCGCTTAACAAAGTACAATGGATATTAAAAAACTAATGAGCAATCTATGTATAAATTAAAGAAATATATTCCAAGAATTCATTTTACATTAATGCATCTCTAGTTTATTTTTTGAGTATCTACTTCTTCTTCATAATTAGCTTTGAGTTTTTTTTGCAATTTTTTTTAATGCACTTTCAACCCGAGCATAATTGGTTGACGTATAGATGCATTTTCTCTTTTACTCTATTTCTAATGGGTGTTGTCTTTTAAATCGGTTTGACTACAAAATTGATTTTTCATTCACCACATGTGCCTCTTTTGTTAAGAACGATGAAAAAGTAAAATTCCATTTTATATTTAGAAGTTTAGTTCCCGTAATATTTTGATTCATGTTCTCCATTTTTTATATAATTAAGTATATATGTTAGGAGGGGAGGGATGATGGGAATCAAATCCACACCTCTAGCTACGAAAAGAGTCTTAGCCACTTGACCATTATCCAGTTTTTCTCATGTTCTCCGTGATTAAATTATTTATTTATATAATAGAAATGAAGATAAAATAGACTAATCAATTGTAATTGAAAACGGTCAATAAATTGATTCAGTTTGAAAGAATAGTCACATTTATATATCAAGTAAACGACAGAACCACATCATAGAGAATAATAATAGTTATGCTCCATTCTATATATTATCATTAAGAGCATGCACGACATCATAAATTTATTATTTTCACATAATTTTTTTATTATTGAGAGTACTGGTGTGATTAACAATTATTTTAATTAATTCTTATATCAAAAATTAGTTATGTAATATAGTAATGACAATTTAATAACAGTAAAAATTATTAGTTAATACACTGAAATAAATAATATGAAGGACCTCAATTGCGTCTTTCATGTTGTTTTCTTTTGAAAAATCACTTTTACATTCTAAAAATCCATCCAACGGAGCATATCCAAAGGATAATCCATCATTCAAAGCTCTACAACAAAATTATAGAATATAGAATATAATAGTCTTGAAGTATGTCAAATAACCGTAAAATATAGGTTAAGCACATCATAGCATTTTTAAAAGAATGACATAACAAAAAAACTCCTCACGTTTTAGTTGTCGTGTTCTATGCATGTGACATTTTCAAGCAAAACACAGGTCTTAATTTATTATTTTTTTGTGACATCAGAAAGAAAAAACATCATATATAAATTAATAGACCTATCCTTTTATTGTCTTAAGCATAAAAAAAATTCATTTATTCATTTTAGCTTTGTCGGTGAACATCTCTCAATGTAGCATAAAATTTACAACACAATTTACAAAAGTATAATGCATTATAGTGCATGTATTTGAATGCTTAAAATTTTAAAATAAATATCTTCGTAAATTTAAATATTCGATCTAATATTAAATCAGATTTACCAGATTGTGAATTTGATATTGAAGAATGTCAATATATACATTTGAGTATTTGATTAATGGATTAATTGTTATCCATATATAGAATTTTATATATAATTGTTTAAAATTTTACTTTTAAACTCCAAATAAGGAAATCATATAACTTTTCCAATCTTGCTCAAATTATAGTTCTTTTTTGTCTCTTGATATTCCATCCCAACTTTTTATTTATTAATTATATGTATGTATATTGTTATTTATAGATAGAATTTTATTTAACAAAATAAAATATAATATTAATATAAGAAAAAAGGTTAAAAGTAAAGAGGATTGAAAATGATATATCTGTCATTATAAAATTTAGAAGAAAAACTTGAAAAATGTTGTTAAGATCTTTGTTAATTTAACATTTACAATAAAATTTGGTTTCACTTGAAAAATACACAGTATAAAAATTAAATTATTCAAGAGGGGGACATGTTTTAAAATGCATAACTATGAAAATAATGTTTGACCAAATTTTAAATTATTACTTTAACAATAAATATATTTGTACACTACAAAATGTTAGATCAAAATCATAATTATTTTTTTATATATAAAAATTAATATATAGTGCTTATATATTCAAAGAGACTCAAGATTTAAAGTTGACTAAAATCAGTTACTTTTGTTAATGAAATTAATATTAAATTACGATGAACAATTTATTTTCCAAAATCATGTCTATTTTTTAAATAACAAGAAAATATATTACTTTAATCCATTCATGATATGTAAAATAGAATAAGATTATTAAAGGTCATATTAATTCTTATTTATAATTTAAAAATTAAATACTTTGTTACAATAAAATAACTTAGTTTCTTTTTTTTTAATCCAAACTTGTTAGGCTTTTTATCTAATTAGTTAAAATTTTATTATGCCAAGAAAAATGTAATCAAAATTAAATTATTTTTTCCTGCTCTCTATACCTCCATATGAAAACATAATTTATAATTACATTTCGTTAAGTTTGAGAACACGTATTTATCCTTTTAAATATCTTTTATAGTTAATCTCATATTTTTATTATCATATTTAATGGGCTTATTTGACTAAAATAATATACAATAATATATTATTAAAATAAATAAGTGCATAAATAAATTTTAAAAAAAATTAGCTCTCTTACATTGTTTCTTCTTGGAACCAATTTTTCAATTTAGCATCAAGACTCTTAGTATTAATTGTTTTATATTGTTATTATAATTTTTGCTATAAAATCATTTCTCTTTTATTTTTTATTTATTGAATTTTACAATAGAAATATGTCATCCCTTAAAAAAGGTAAAGAAATTATAAGTATACAGTTATTAATAATTAAAATTAAAGAAATATTACTCATATCTCATACACTCATGACCTTGAAATTTAAAATCTCATTTCATTAATTTCAAACACATAACTCTTAACTAAATTTATTTTATTTTTAAATTTTAGAGTATATACTTATAATATGTTTGTTTTGCAAATTCAACTTTACATTGTCACAATGGTCGATTTTTTTTTTTTTTATCAAAAGTATACAGGAATAAAATAAACTGATAATTGAATCTAAATCATGTTAAACCGGATATCCGTTATTAGGGGAAACATATATACATAAAGATTAATGAATAAATCTTAGAAACAAAATAATAATTATTCAAAATTTTAGTAAAAATATTTATTTAAATTATCTTAAAAACTAATTATTTTTTATGGGAAAAACATAAGATTCCTTAAAAATTTTAATAGTCACAAATTCCCATATTCCCATACTAAAAAATGTATCACTTACTCCAACCAAAAAAAATATTATCTCACAATTTAGGGTGTGATTAGATGATAAATTTATTACTATATGCACTACAAGAAATTAATTTTCTACCGACGGAAATTACCGACGGAATAAATCAGTCGCCATTTACCAAGAGACTACCGACGGATTATCGACAGAAATTCATTTAAAATAATACCAATGGAACATTGACAGATTGCCGACGGAATTTAACGACAGACAATAGCCTCTCGCTAATCTGAAGCTAAATTTTCCGGAAAATTTTACCTCCAAATTTCCTGACGGAATGGAGATAGATTACCGACTAATCATTTACTGCAAGCGTAAATGTCTATCGTTATTTCTGCAAGCGGACTTGTTCTATCGGCAAAACCGAGGAATTTGCGACCGATTAGCGACAACATTTCTTCTAAAAGTTTACCGACGGATTTACCCGTCGTTATCAGTGACGGACCATTTCTGTTGGTATTTACCGACGGATGGGTGAGAGATTAACGACAGATTTTGATAAAAAAAAAAATAAAATATAATAAAAACCAATAGTAAGACCAAACTAAAAGGTATAGTTCACTTCTAAGTTCTAATGAATCGAGTATAATGAAACAAAATAATGTTCAAGTTTATTTGGATTAATTATATATGTGGACAAAATGAAAAATTAATTATAATTTCGGGTCCAAAATATTGAATATTTTCAATAACTTGTGAGCTATTAAATTAAACAATGAAACTAATTAAAGTCTTGTATAAAATGGAGAATAAGAATATTATTTATATGTTCTTTATTCCTTAATTTCAATTGGATCTAAGATGAACGATCCTCCCTATATATATAAGATTCTTATTTCTATGTTCTTGTTCTTATTATGAATGATCCTTAATATATAAGTATATTTATTACAAGACGTCATATTTTTGTTGGAGCTTTGTGAGAGAACCATGAATTCACAACTAGAAATATGTATGAATGTTATAACGTGTAGACTCATCTCGACTTTTTGTAAGTAGTCGTCCATAGTCGCAATTCTTTATAGACATTGTACGAATGTCTAGTATATAAAGTATTCTGAAAATATGTCCCACATCAATAGACATTGGTTTTTAGAACTGCCGGAAAAATTAGGGGTGATTATGCATATATTAAATTTTTATTTATATTTTGTTTAATAACTTACTGAATAAATTATTCTGAAAATTAAAATGTTAAACTAAAAACATAAATGCTTTAGTTGTAAAAATAACCTAAACTATTACTACGAGCCACTATATATATATATATATATATATATATGCTTTAGGGATGTGCACTGTTCAGTTAACCAACTGGACCGAACCAATACCAAATTTTTGGCTTGGAAATTAAAATAAAATTTATAATTAAAAATCACATTAAAAACTATATATTAAGTTTTATATAATCTAAGTATAAATATAATTCACTTAAAAACTCACTAACTATTATTAAATAATTATTTTCAATTTGTATTATAATTTAAAGTAAATTAATAACGTACCTAAAATTAATTTTAATATAATCTAAACATAAGTACGAATTACAATCTATATAAATATAATGTTAAAATAAGTCGTATTATTACTCCCGAATAATTATATTATATTCGTATTAAACCCGTACGTCTACGAATCCGTATATCAAATATTTCTGTAATTTTTGCCAATTTTTTCGCCATAACATTCAGAAAATCTTAATAATATACTCGTACGTACTAAATAAAGAACTTTTCACGCCCCGTATTTAACTAACAGATCATTGCCAATCAAAAAAAATTATATTTTAAATTATTTCTCCAAAATCTGCACAAAGTCCCACGAAATATAAACCAATTCAGCAATTTAAAAACCAATTATGTATATTCATATTGAACATGAGAATGCTGCTTTCCGCATATTTAATGGTCCATGGGTTCATCCTCACATAAAAGCACCTGTACCCCATGATTATTCTTTTTCTGCATTGATAGTTGCAGAAACTTCATTTTACATGGATTAAGTCAAGGGGTTGACAAACATTAAAAGGCTTGTTTAGAAAGCTATGAATAGCAATGCATAAACATTAAAAGGGTTGACAAACTTCATTTTACATGCAGAAACTTCATTTTACATGCTTCATGCAGAATTAGGTGTTTAAGGCATTATTTGTTTAGTAATTTTTTTGCTTCCAATTTTAGACATTTTGAAAGTGCCAACATTATGCAATCTTTGGGAGTGTTTGTGTGTGAATTGGAAATAATAGCATCCAATGGCAGCCCACAATGATTGGAAACATTCTCAGAGTGGATGATTTTTGTATAACTCAGAAAGCAGAACTACAATGTTGTCATTGTTCTTGTGGTGGTATGAATGGCGTTTGTGTGTATATCCAATGTATGTTTCTGATGGATATTGGTGTTTTCATTGCAGATATTGATAACTGTGTTATCTTCATTGGTGCACAAGAATATTTCCTTACGCCACGAGGTTACCGAATTACAGGTAATTGTGCAAGAAATGAAAACATTTTACTTTTTCAATTTCGCTCCGCATCAAATGAAATCTTGTACTATTTAGGGTGTTTCAAAAAAATTGATGCACTTCTCTGTAGAATGGAAAATTAAGATATTTCAAATTTAAGTAATTATCTAATAGTTTCATGTTCAAAATGGAGAATTGGAAATTGAAGGATATTAGTAAAAGACAATATACATGTCAATATCATGACAGTATGCATGAGAAGTTCGTGTTTTCAAATGAAGCAAAGATTTGCTGAAGAGGGTGGCACTTTTATTTGTGTTGCAACCCTTGCCTATCAACTATAAAGATTTTGATATTTTACCTATCAAACTCAAAATGAAGAAACCACTAATAATAGTCATAAAATGCAAGTATTAATGAAATATCTACATAAATAGTAATAAATTATGCATACTGAAATAGCTTTGAACTTGTTGACAATCCAAATTCTTATTATAATGTCTATTATATATTATTTCAATTTCTCAGGATATTGAAAAATGAGTGTAGAACGTGAGTGGATGTATAAAAATGTTTGAAAGTAGAGGGGTCCTATCTAGTGAGTTCTTAGAAGGACTAGAAAAATTTATTGACTTTGCCTGTAGTCAAGTAGAGTGGATGGATGTGGATAAAATCAGATGTCCATGTAATCATCGTAAGTGCTAGAATCGCCAGTATCTCCACCGTGATGAAGTTAAATACCATATTGTAAGATATGGATTTGTGCCAGAATATTATGTTTGGGGTAGACATGGAGAAACACATGTAGAAGCAAGCGACACCCAAAACGTACATTATAGTGAAGATGTGGAATTAACGATGGATTACCATACAATGGTGATGGATGCAGCGGGTCCCGAGTTTGATCCGAGTGAATTAGAGGAACCTCCGAATCCAGAATCACAGAAATTCTATGACATGCTCAATGCTGCAAATAAAGAGTTATGGGCTGGTTGTAGTAAACACTCACAATTATCATTTGTTGCCAGAGTGATGCACATGAAGGCTGAACATCACATGTCTGAAAGAAATTATACAGTTTATTATACAGTTAAATAAATATTTCTTTTTGTGTTTATTATCACAATGTATGTTTCTTATTTCAGGCTCAAAAATTGGGAAGAAATCCCAATAATTTTGAGGTTTACAAAGCCCTGCACTGGGATAAAAAAAATGGAAAATGGGTCGATGCTCGGTTAGAGAGAGTTGCTGTAAGTTCATATTATGTGAGATTAATTTTTTTTTTATGTGAATATGTGATCAGGTCAACAGAGTAACACTACAGTTCTTTTTATTTTTTATTTCTTTATTTTTCTTAAATTGAATAGCTTTCTTGCAAGAGGTTCAATACCACCTTATTTTTGCTGTGAAGGATGTAGAGAGTGTTGATGTGTAGTTGGACCATGGTCTATAGATTACTTTGGTCGCCTTTGGGTGATTAGGTGTGTGCATCATTTTAACTTACAGTTAACTGACTCAAATCAATTTTGGCTGATTGTAGTTCATGATAACTTTCAGATTATAGAGTGTACATTTGAAATATGAGGAAATTTTGTTCTGCTAAGGCCATCAGTTGCACTTTGCCGTGTTTTCTGTTGGTGAATATTATGTTTGCTCAATGTCCTGGTCTTTCTCACACGCATATAGTCTTTTCCATTTTTCATTTGGGCTTTTTCCTGCATCTGAGTTGAATGGGGGATAACATTTTATTCTTAAGGGAAATCAGAAATCATGCGCAACCTGATAGATGATAGCCTTCCTACATCCTGCTCCAGCCTTTTCTTCTATTCAAAATCAGCTTGCAAGAGGTGTAGGCAAGTGAGACACAATATTATTAATTAAATAGATTCTTTTGAGAAACTTGAAAGGGTTAGTTTTTATTTATTTATAATAATTATAGTTAGTCACATTATTAGTAAAGTCTAACTTGGATTAAATGGTCTAATTTTGTTACTTATTTTAGTAAATTAGAGACTAGTAGACTTGTTGTAATACTTGTCTGTCTTATTCTGAAATCTAAAGTGTGTTGGGAAATTAATGACTAAATTGTGGTTATTATTTTGTCTGTACATATATACTTAGTTTAGAGGTTGTCTGTACATTTGAATGAGTGGTTGTAGTGCCAGTTTTTAGTTAAAAATACTGAGATCACCAAACTTGCTTAGAAAATTTTGCATAGCTAAAAAGTTACTGCCATGGTAAACAACAGGAAGTTTGCCATGAACTATGACCCAGGTTTGATATTTCCAAAGCTTTAGCTAGAGTAGTTGGAGTTGGAGTTGTTCTAATATTTTTTTTCTAATATTAGCTTTAGCCATCTTGCCCATGTTCTAATATTTGTTTTTTCCTTTTTGGTAGTTGGAGTTGGAGTCTCTTATAGCAAATGATCAATCTTTGGCTGCCGACTCCAATTTAGACCAATCACAGCGTAATAAGAGGATTGATGATCACTATATTACAGCTGCCGGAGGAATTTCCAAAAAACAACGCATCTTTGGCATTGGTAATTATGGCGACTCACAGGTATTTTTCTACTTTACATATTATCGACTGTTACTATTTTCATTCATTATTTATGTTGACTATTTTAGGTATTATGATTGTTGTTACAGATAGCTTCTGAAGGAACCTTGATGTCTCAGGCAGCCGTAGAGCGCCTCAAAGAGGAGGCAAGAGCTGAGGGTCGAGCCGAGGTACAAAAGAAATTGGATGAGTATATTACTAGGACGAGCACCCTCGAGGAACGGGTGGAGTGGATGATGGCGAACATGAGCACCACTCAGACTTCACGTGCCCAAGACCTACCTCCCCATGGCCCACAAAGCGATCATGATGGTGATGCAAGTCTTAGTGATGATTAGACTATTACTTTTGGTTGTTGGATAAGGGTACATTATGGATATGATTTTATTTTTGGATGTCGTTTTGGTATTATATTTTTTATGTTGGGTTTTTGAATGTTGCTTTACTTTGTAGTTTATGTTGGAATTTTGGATGTTAGTTGTTGAATTTTCATGTTGGATGTTAAATTTCGGACGTTGGATTGTGTTGTTTTCGATTTTCATGTTTGAGTGGTATTATTTATTTTGTGAACTGCTATGGTTAAAATTGATTTTTATAAAGCAACAAATAGGAAATTAAAAAATTAAAATTGAAAAAATAATAATATACACAAATACCGACGGATTATCGACGGATTGTTGATAGAACAACAATTGCAAAATTCCGTCGGTATTCTGTCGACAACTATCCGTCGCCAATCTATTTGCAAATATGTCGGAAATTCGCCGGAACCATTCCGTCGGTGATCCGTTGGCAACTATCCGTCGCCAATCTATTGGCAAATATGTCGGAAATCCGTCGGTAATCCATCGGAACCATTCCGTCGGTGATCCGTCGGCAAAAAGGACGTCGGTAGTAAGTCGGTAATCCATCGTTAGTTGTTGGGTTTAATTAGCGACAGATATAAATTGCCGACCCAAAATCCGTCGGGGTCTTGTCGCCATTGTCTTATCGTCTTTTGTCGGCAATCCGT
This sequence comes from Rehmannia glutinosa, assembly GCA_016081115.2. Classification (NCBI taxonomy): domain Eukaryota; kingdom Viridiplantae; phylum Streptophyta; class Magnoliopsida; order Lamiales; family Orobanchaceae; genus Rehmannia; species Rehmannia glutinosa. Next base: position 6,419,242 of record CM071933.1, on the reverse strand, counting down.
CGGTATATTCACCGACGGATATTTTTATCTATCGCTAAGTCATTGCCGACAAGCGTTTTACCGACATAAATTTCCGTCAGCATTCCGTCGCCGATCCGTCGGTAAAGCTGTTTCCCGACGGATATTTCCGTCGGCAAAATTCCAATTTCTTGTAGTGATGGATATCTTCAATCAATAGTGAAGTTTAGAAAATGTATTTTGTCCTTCTATTTATTTTGAATAAAATTAAATTAATTATTTTATTTATTTATTTTTTCTATTCATTTTGTTGTAAATTCATCTCTTTTTTTCTTTTTTGATGTATTTATTTATTTAGAAAATTAAAGAAAGATATTATATGTGTAGAATTTGCATAACACTCAACTTTAACTAGCTAAAATTCTCTCATATGAAGTCTTTTATATATGCTTATGACATATGGTTGGAAAACTCTCAATATCTAGTATAATATAAAATAAATATTATCTTAAAATTTAAAATATTCTAAGAATTAAAATTAAAATAAATCATATAAGAAGGGTTTGGAATATAAAGAGACACTTGTCAATATTATTAAACAAATAAAAGCAAAGTCATTATAGAAAACTACTTATTTACCCTTGAAGCTAATTTTACCATAAGGACTTTTTTGGCAATTCAAAATTTTCAAGAAACCTTAAAACCTATTCACACTTTTATAATAAGTATAGATATAGATAGATATAGATATAGATATAGATGAAATTAGATTGCTGTCTGATACATGGATTCAAGTACTGTTGAAGAAAAACCATGTTTAAAAAATTCAGACTAAAGTATCTTAATAACCATGCTAGATAAAAAAAAATCAAAAGAAAATCGATAACATGTTTCTAAGACAATGAAATCTCACATAGTGAGTATCAAGTAATTACTCCAAATCAGATATGTAAGCATGATGATATCATTTTGCTATAATCTACACATAAGAAAGTACAGTAGAGTAACATTCTCCATACTTTCCAACCAACACCAAAGGACATAGAAAAAAGCATTTAACTTAAATTTCACTAATCTAATCAAGGTCTTGGATAATGAAATAGTTACTATTATCTTTACCAAGGGCAGGTTTTATACCCATAAAGAGAGTAACCCATTGCCATAAAAACCAGCCACCCTAATACAAATCAACACAAAGATGTAACCAGGTGGCTTAGCCCACCTGGCCACCACAAGCAATTGTGGGATGGAGGTCAGGGGTTCAAATCCCTGCTCCATCAAATTGTTTGTGGGGTGGAGGTCAGGGGTTCATATCCCTTCTCCATCAAATTGCTCCCGGGGCATATGCGGTAGTGAAGATTTGGTGGGAACTCATCTTGAATAGCATCCGTGTGGGTTCGATTCGGGAGAGATCGTTATTAGTAGATTGGGGGTCGAATATAATTGTTCTCTTTACAGGAGGATCTGGTTGTACGTCGTGACCCCGTCGAACATCGCCGCCAGTGCGTGCACATCCGCAGTTTACCTTGGCGGCGGCAATGAGGAGAGCGGAGTGTTGTCCTCGGCGCATAGTCGGGCGTAAGCGCAGGAAGGCTGAATTATCAAAAAAAAAAAAAAAAAAAAAAAAAAAAAAATCAACACAAAGATGTTCATTCAAAAAGCAAAAGGAAAAAAAAAGTTAAAGCTAAAGTAATAATTACAGCAACCACATTCCACCCAACAAGAACAAATGGAACTGATATTTGCCCCCCAAAGGAAAAAAAAAAAAGAGAATTGTACTGAGGTGGGGTAAAGAAGAAAAAAAGATGAGCTCTTAAATTCTACAAACAAGAATAGGCACAAATCAACAAACAAGTACAATCTGTTTAAAAATGCATCAAATTGTTGGTGATATTTCAATCTTAATTAAAATGCCAACAAGACCTTTTTTTAATCTGTTTCACTGACATGATCAGGCTGTTCTTGATATTCCCTCAAGCTCGAACTGCGGAGCTCTTCGATCCGCTTCGCGACTTCAGAAATCGATGCCACGGGCAGCTCCGAGGGCAATGCGGGAACGAATATCCCAATTTAACGGTGCTCGACCGGCTCCTTTGTTACCTGAGCAGGGGGAAGACAATAAGAACACCAATGAGATCACTAAAGTCGACCAATTTATTTTCAGGATAATTACAAAAGCCACCCCTGAGGTTTCGGTTAATTTCAAAAAGAACCACAAGTTTTAGAAAACTACAAAAAATGCCGTGAGGCTTGGTTCTCTATATTATACTTTACCACCTTCATAAGTAAAAACATTTCAAACACCCCCTTAAATTTGTAAAAATAATACAATTAACCCCTAACTTTTAATACAAAATCAAACCTCAAAGGGTTCTTGTAATTTTCAAACATCTATGAGTTTTTTTGTAATTTTGAATAATCTGACAAGTTCTTATTTACACTACAAATAAATATCAGAAGTTACCAGCAAGAGAACTTCACAGTTGTATTACTGGTGATGTACAAAAAAAATGGCAGCTCAAATTCAACGATCTTATTCAGACAAGAGAGAGTTCACCAACAGGAATAAATCTTTTCACAAGTTTAGCCCATGACTTGTTCGTTTCATTGATAACCTTAATAGCAAAATCCTGTAATTATAAAAACATTGTTGTATTTGTAACTTTTGGGGTAATTCCACTTTCCCCAATGTACTGTCTCCAATTAAGAAAGTGAAATCTCCAACATTGTTGTATTTGTAACTTACACTAGTGAGCAGTTGCAAATGAGATTCCACTTTATGTATGATGCTTTTATGACTGAAAAACAGGGAGTCATGCTTGCAATAAATGAGCCCAAGAAAAAAAACACAAGATACCAAATGTTACGAACACTAGTCACTCAAGTTATTACACAAAGTCATGCACAGGATAACCAAAAATTAAATTTGAAGCAAGAAACTCAGAAGTCTAAAGGATATATCCTACAATTAATGTACCTTCAAGTTGAGCATCAACCGGACATTTACGTGCAGAAGTTTTCACTACATACATATGAAGTCAAGAAATCAAGAAATCAAACATTCCTAAACTGAAGTCTTCATCGTCTCCGAAAATAGTTTGATCCCCCCCTCCTCTGCCGCCAGCTTTTCCGGCCGGTCCTTTTGGAAGGTTAGCTGTGTAATTTGTTTATTTTTTATTTTATAATTCACCAATTTGTGTATGTCTAATTATCTAACTCTTCATTGTTGTATTTGTAACTTACACTATTAAACAAACATTCATGTATAGTTTGAGGTGTAAATTTCTTGCGCTGTGGTACTCTGTGTGGAGTTGGTATTTGGACTGTGTGATCTTCTAAGTTTGAGTTTCATTTTGTTCATCTATATATTGTTGGAGAATGACATTTCCACTAGCTATATTTTATTTTGAGTGATTGAAATAATTGATCCACTTATTTAAGTGGTGTTTGCTTTTTTTTCTTTTTGTGAGTGGCTAAAAAAGTTGCCACTAAAATTTGTTTAAGAAAATGGCATGATTAGCACTATGAGTGTTGTACCTATATATATATGTGAGTAAGATTGCAATGTAAGTACCGAATGCTATAGTTTGCATAATTGAACATTTGGTTCATTTTTCTTATATCTATTTTTTTAGTTTCAAAACAAAAATCACAACATGGTATCAGAGCCTTTTGATCTTACGGGCTATGAGTGAATTTTTGAGAGAAAAACAGTAAGCCTTCCTTCTTTAAAAAAAAAAAAAAAACAACACACACACACATATTATGGCTTCAAACAATTTTTCTATTCCAACACCTCCCATTTTTACCGGAGAAAACTACCCAATTTGGGCAGTAAAAATGAAGACATACTTGAGAGCATTTGATTTGTGGGAAATAGTGGAAACTGGAAGGGAACCAACTCCCTTATCAGCAAATCCGACTGTTGCGCAAATCAAACAACATAATGAAGAAAATGCAAAAAAATTCAAAGTTGTGTCATGCATCCATTCTGCAGTTTCTGATGTGATTTTCACAAGATTTATGACTTGTGAAACAGCAAAAGAAGTACTTGGAACAAACTTAAGGAGGAGTTTCAAGGTAGTGAGAGAACTAAGCAAATTTATCTGCTAAATTGTAGAAGGGAGTTTGAAGTACTCAGGATGAAGGAAACAGTAAACTCACAAAGAATATCTTGTGACAGACTTGTGAAAGTCGTAAATCAAATTCGACTACTTGGAGAAGAATTGACAGAAAAAAGAATTGTTGAAAAAGTACTTGTAAGTCTAGGAGAGAGATTTGAAGCAAAAATTTCCTCTCTGGAGGACTCAAGAGATTTTTCAAAATTAACTTTGGCAGAGCTAATAAATGCTTTGCAAGCCTTAGAGCAAAGAAGAGCATTAAGGCTTGAAGACACCCCTGAGAGTGCCTTTCAAGCTAAGATCAATAGAAAAAAAACCAAATAATAGTGGAGGAAGGAAGCAGTTTGATGAAAGAAAAGAAACAGAAATTGAAGAATTTGATAACTACAACAGTGGAGGAAAAAATGAAAAGTATCCACCTTGTCCAAATTGCAAAAAAACAAATCATTCAGAAAATTTTTGTTGGTACAGACCCGACGTGAAGTGCAGAGCCTGCAATCAGCTTGGTCACATGGAGAAGGTTTGCAAGAACAAAGCTAATCAACAGGTGCAACAAGCACAGGTTGCTGAAAAACAAGAACAAAATGATGAAGAAACACTTTTTGTTGCTACATGTTATGGCAAAAATAATATTAAAGGAGCTTGGTTAATTGATAGTGGTTGCACAAATCATATGACTCATGAGGTTGGAATATTCAAAGAGTTGGACAAAACATACACTTCACATGTGAAAATAGGCAATGGTGATTATGTGGCTATCAAAGGAAAAGGTGTCGTTGGAATAAAAACACCGTCAGGTACGAAACTTATTTATGATGTCCTATTTGTGCCTGGAATTAACCAGAACCTCTTGAGTGTCGGACAAATGCTAGAAAAACATTATGCACTACATTTTCAAGATATGTCGTGCACTCTTTTTGATCCATCTGGTTATGAATTAATGACTATCGAGATGCAAGACAAAAGTTTTTTGTTGAAATCAACTACAAAACAAAGCAAAACTCCAGGAAACACTTCAGGAACTTTTGACAAATTACAACCAACATCTCCGACTGTGAAAGAAGATACAAAGATAGATGAAAAAATTCAAGTGACGAAAGCAATGGTCAACTAGTACAAATGTCAAGGAGGAGTGTTGGAGAATGACATTTCCACTAGCTATATTTTATTTTGAGTGATTGAAATAATTGATCCACTTATTTAAGTGGTGTTTGCTTTTTTTTCTTTTTGTGAGTGGCTAAAAAAGTTGCCACTAAAATTTGTTTAAGAAAATGGCATGATTAGCACTATGAGCGTTGTACCTATATATATGTGTGTAAGATTGCAATGTAAGTACCGAATGCTATAGTTTGCATAATTGAACATTTGGTTCATTTTTCTTATATCTATTTTTTTAGTTTCAAAACAAAAATCACAACATATATATATATATATATATATATATATATAGGCCACTGGATTTTCCATTATTGCAAATAACTCCCACAGTAACCCACAAACAAAAAATCAAGAAAACCAAAACCCTACTCGTGGACTTCATTTTCCAGTAAAACCCAATAACCATTGATTCAAGAAATAATACACCTGCTATAAACCATGAAAATGTGAAGCTGATCATATATTTGTAATTTAGCAAACATAACTGGAATTTTTCATAATTAAGCTAAACCTCAGGGAACGTTTTGTAATTATCCCTACTATGAAACTTGCAGCAAAGATCAGATCATACCTCATTTTTCAAACTCACATTCTCTGCATAAAGATTATCATAATCTGCCTTAAGCTTACCATAGCTTGCTTTCAATGAGTCATATATATATGTGCTAGAGACCTGGGCACAATCCTCCACACGTGACTATACACGCCTGCACATCATCGTGCTCGAAATAAACCTGAAAAAAAAGAACACACTCTTTCAAAATCACAGTTACATGAAGTCAATCACAGAAATAAACTAAAAACGTGTGCCCAAATGTTATAATCAAAGATAAAGACATTATTGGCTCAGGTAAAGGGTGAGAGTTCCCTATCTTTACATTCCTACATTTATGCTCAACAACAAGACTAATCCCAGGTCTCAAAACTCCATTCTGAAATGCCACAACAAGGGAAGTTCACAAAGAAATGGACAGAAAATGAAGCCAAGCCCATGGAAAAACATAAACATCGATTGCTACCTTCAATATGCAATTTAAAAAAAATATTGGAAAGAAAAAAGATCAACCTCGATTCCTGATTGAATATACCAATTTCCCGGAAATCACATTAACTAGGACCCTATCAATTTCACTGGGACAAGCCATATCTCGCTAGAATGGATAAATATTTAGTGAACCAAAATGAAACGTTGATCTCAAACCTAACCTAAGCTCGCATTCACATGCCAAACAGAGGGAATTATAACAATTGCCTAGCAAAAAATCCACAAACAAATGGACAGAAAATGAAGCCAAGCCCATGCTATAAACATAAACATCGATTGCTACCTTCAAGATTCAATTTATAGGGGAGGGGGGCAGCGGATATCAACCTAAATTCCTGGTTGTATAAATTAATTTCGCAAAAATCACATTAACTAGGAACCTATCAATTTCACGGGGACATCCCATATCTTTGCTAAAATGGATAAATATTTAGTGAACCAAAATGAAAAGTTGAACTCAAACTAAACCTAAGCTGATTCAGGTGCCCTGGGTGCGGCATAGGGACCTGCTCGGTTGGCGGAGCGGTTAGGCTGGCGGCGTGCTGGGCCTGGACCAGCGGCACAACCTCTGCCACGAGGAGCGGATTTTTTGTTGCTCTTGATCAGATCGTCAAGAGTCATGTCCAGCGCATCATCTGACATCATCTCTTCCGTAAGTGAATATCTAAGCAAACAAAGTGACAGATCTGAAGCAGCAGCAGATAATTAGGGTTTGAAACCGCAAAGATTTGGGGGGAGAGAAAAAGGTGGGCTGGGAAGAAAGAGAGTGACCAAGCCTTACAACTAATTTTACTATTCATCGACTAATAACCTAATTAGAGGGTCATAAGACACCGGTTCTACAACCGGTGTGTAAAGATCTAGTTAAAAAAAAAAGACACCGGTTCTTTAGACCGGTGTCAAAAGATCTGGTTTCTAAACTAATATAGACACCGGTTTTGGAACGATGTCAAAACAACTGGTGTCTAATCTAAAATAATTTATATAAATAGACACCGGTTCGAAATCCGATGCCAAAATCGGTGTCTATTTGGGAATTTTTTTACAATAGCACACCGGTTCTAGGAAACCGCTATTTTTTATCAAACGACAGCACTAATTAGACACCGATTTCTTACAAAACCGCTATTATATGGGAAAAGACACCAGTAAAGTCATAAAACCGGTGTCTTTTTGGTGGTGTCTATCAGCAGTTTTCTTGTAGTATTATGATTATGCCCTAGGATCAGAAAGACTAGCCCAACATATTTGATAACAAGTTCATAGACAAAGTTGAAATCAAATAGTTTGACATCATTTAAGTACAAACAAGAGATCTAAACTACGAAGGAAAATCCTTTTTTGTGAGGATGGATCCTCTTTCCAAGCATTCGAAATTCTTGTGCTTCCGTAGATGCAAAAGGTTTTGTGGTGCTCTTCGTAGATTAGCCCTCCTCTCTCAGAAGACCTTTGATTTGTGTAACCCTACGTATTTTGTAGTGAATTTTCAGATGTAATGACTTGTACTTCCGTGCCAGGCCTTGGTCCCTTTATATAGGTGCTTTGAGATATCACTTGTAGAGTTTTAACAGGAAAAAGGACAAAAAATCAGACAAAAACAGACCACATGGCCCGTGTGCAATTCACACATTCCAGCCGTGTAACTTGTTTGGGTCTCTGTTTTTCATTCAAACACTTCACACGGTCGTGTTATCTTCACACGGTCCAATCGTGTAACATGTCTCTGAAGATCAAGTCGCACGAACGTGTAAAAACCACACGGTTTCATATCACATGGTCATGTGAGCCTAACACGGTCTGACCGTGTGACTGGTTCCTATCCGTTTTCTTCGTTTCTTTGATTTTCTCTTTGGACTTTTCGTCTTGTCTGAGCCTTCCAACTGATATCTTTTCGTTTAAGCTTTGTTCCTCTAAAAAGTTACTAGAATATGTAGTATCATGCGCTTCTAAGAAAACTAAATAAAATACACTAAATATTCGTGCAAATGCATCAATTATATATCATTTTAAGCCCCTTAATGCACGTATATTTTACACATATCAACCACATGAGCATTGTTGTGCAGAGAGGTTGACTTTGAAGGTTCGCACACATCTAGAATCTAGTGTGACAGTAATGACATCTGCTGTTTGAGTTTGTTAATCGTACAGTTGCACATTATGATTTAATGTCATCCTTTGATGTTTTTGGTATTTCTTCAAGATGTCATCTGGCCATAACTAGTTCTTCTCCAATGTTGCAGTTGCATTTTTCATTCTATCATAGAAACTCTTGACAGTACGCGTGATAGTGAAATCACAAGGGCACAAATTGGCAATCTTCTTGCACCCTTTAGAACCGAGTTCATGCACTCAGAAATGTTTGTAGTCATCCTTCCACATCGTGTCCCCTCATCATGCGATAAAGTACATTTGCTCCTAACTTTAGCATCCAAGTAAGCGTGAGCACGTTCATTAAATTTTTTAATCTCCTCCATTGTCTTCTCAAACGCTCTAATTCTTAGTTCTGCCCCGGCTTGCAAACACAAATTCTTCAACCTCACATTCTTGAAACGACTATAGAAATTAGAGACAACATGCCTTAGACAATAATGACGATACCCATAAGAGGGTTGGAATTCTGGCATACGTTCAACTGACTTGTCCAGGATGACAATCTGAAATAAGGCACACACCTTCTCGTCCTCGAATAATATGTGTAGATATTAATTGCAAGAACCAATTCCAAGATGTGAAAGTCTTTTTATCCATGATCGCGTAAGCTAATGGCAACACTCGTTGGTTTGCATCTAATGTGACTGCAATAAGTAACTTGTGTGACGCCGCGAATTTTAGTAACGTGAGAAATGACGTTGTGTAGTGATTTATTTATTTGGTTAAGTAACACGAACCCATTATTAATGAAATGCGACCCGACTTTTACTTATTCTTCCAACGTCAATTATGTCTTTCTCATTTTCGAGTTTAACGATTTTGTATTCTCCTCTAGTATTAATACTTGATCGATTGACTACGACTTTAGAATTTTTGGACCCTCGATAATTTAGGAGTATATTCCGACCCTTATCCGAATATTTCATCTTATTCTATAATTCATCCCAACCAACTTCCAATTTATTTTTGGAGTACATATTTCTTATTTCACATTTTTATTTTAAGTTTCTAAATATTTAATTATGGATATTTATATATTTTATTTTCCTCAATTTTATAAAGAAAAAAAACCAAATATTTTTTTCCCCTAATTTTCAAATTTATCACATAAAATGAGGAAATAACTCATTTTTCTTTGCATTACTATTTTATTTTTTTTGTATCTTCCAACTAGATTATTATGGGACAAAAAAAATAATAAATAAAATTTTGATAATTTTATTTCTATTTTATTTTATGTCTTGCAAGCCTACAATTAAAAATTTTCTCTACAAATCTCACTACCCCATTAGTCAACTCAATAAATTTTAAATTTTCCCCTAAAAACTAGCTTTTGGCTTCATGTCCCTAGTAAAGGAAGCTAATTATTTTCTTAATTCCCTAATTATTCCCTACTAACCCATCTTTTAACATCAAAACTCTAAAATCCTCCCACATTTTATCTAAGCATATGTTCATCTTATTCTTCAAACCTTCAAACACTTAACCAAAAATTTCAAGAACTCCCTCTTCTACTTACACAAAAAAATTCGAACCCCCTACAACAAGGTAAGAAATTGTGTTCAAAAGAATCATCTTGTTATCTTCTAGCTCATCATCTTCACTTCTTAACCTAAGTTTGATTTTTGGATTGAGGTATACTTAGAAGACTTGGGAGACACTAAGAGCCTTACCATCATCTTGAAAAGGACTTAGACTATAAGGTAAGAAATGGGATTTTTAGTACATTTCCTTCTTCTCTTCTATTTTCCAAAATTTTGATACTCCATTTTCATTTTTGGACTTTTAGGGGCTGACCTTAAGAGTTGTTTTAAGAGTGAGTAAAGAGACCCATTTTGAGACCTCTACTAATCTCATTTCATCTACTACACATGGTAAGTGTAGTTTTACCAATATTCTTCACCTCCTTCTTCTTTCCTTAAATTTTTAACCTCATTTCCTAACTCCTACATTTTTTTTTTGGTATTCCTTGACCTAGAGGGGTGACCTAAGTCACTTCTCCTTCAGGAGTGATTTATTTCATCTTTCACCAACAAGTTCATTTTTAAGGTGGGTGAAAAAATCTTTCCAACTTCTAGGTGTTTTTACTTCAAATGCATGTAGTATTTTGATATTGAGCACTTGAGATATATATATATATGTGTGTGTGTTATGTATTGCATGTTAATTTCTTGTATCAAGTTAAAAATTTCTCAACTATGGCTCAAAATGCTATTTGTTGAAAAATAGGTGCATACATGTACACTTTATTGTGATATTTGATGAATTCTTGTGTGAAATGGACTTGTATATGTATGACCCTTGAAATCCATGTTTTGTATGATTTATAACCTGGACAAGTCAAGCATAATTGATTAAATTTCAATTTTTGGACTTAAAATGCGAAAATAGAAAGTTGGTGGACTTAATTGCAAGAAAATAAAACTTAAGGGACCCCTCTGTAATTTTCGAGTTTTGAGACTGTACTCAGGTTCAAAAATGATGTTTGGATATTTTAATAAAGTTTTAAGAGTTTTTAGATAAATAAAATCAACCCTTAAAAGCCCAATGACTAGATTGTAAAATTTTAGAAGTTTAAGGGCTATATTGCAATTTTTGAAACTGTACCAGACCCTATTTTTAAAATTTGAAATTTTAACTCTTAAGGGACTGGAAATAACATATTTTAAGTCTATTCCAAAAATCCAAGTGTTTAGAGCTTGGAAAGTAATTTTATAAAAATTGAGGGACCAAATTGTAAAAGATTAAACTTGAGGACCCAAATAAAATTTCCAGGAATTATACAGCCCATTTACCTGGAAATACTAATTTAACTATAAAATAATTATATTTTGGACTCAAGTTTCAAATTTCATAACAATTGGACCCCTAAAAGCCTTAAAGGCAATTATTTCAAAATGGGACAAAAATGAGATTTTCAAAGGTTAAGGGACCTATACTTATTTATTTTTAAAACTGTTTTTGTCCCAATATCCCACTAACCTTAGTGACATTTTCTAACTAGAATCACATTAAAATCCCTTCCGGTTGGTGAGTTCCGATTATTTTAAACTTAGGGCCCGAAATGACAATTTTAACAAATTTGGGGCCAATGTGAGAATTTTATAAACACTTGACATCAAAACTTTAAAAACCTGAATCTATGAACAATTTAGAGATTATAGGAACTGACCTCATAATTTTCAAGGTCGGGACATTTACTTATTCAATTTTTAACCCTAAAAGTATTGGTTTTTACAAAATGGGGCTAATTGTAAATTTTCTTTTTACAAGGACCTAACTCAAATTATTTATCTTTTAAAGAAACAGCCCTGGACCCTCTGACTTTTAATAATGATATAAAAGATTTTATTTTCTTAAAACACCTTGACTTATCGGATCGTCTTGACCGATCAATACGCGATCGCGGGGCGACTTTCTCGTCTTGCGATTTTAAATCTATAACGGGACTTATGTTCCACCTAATCTTCCAAGATATCGAAGATTGCTTATCCTCCCGATAATCATCTTCATCCAAATAACTCCACCAACGCCATAATCGCCACTCGCGATTTTGAAAAATTTTCTGAATCGCTTCCCTGAATCAATAATACTCATTGCTGGTTGACTACCGAACTTGTATTTACTTTCCTATCTCGAGTCAACTTGGTGTGTCGAGCTCACGCTTGGAATGGATACGTCGGGATGGAACCGGCTCGCTGCGCTATTCCACTCTTTCGGCCCCATCGTCCTAATCTCGCAACTGAGGGACGGAGTTTGTCCAAGGGAAGCGGGTCGTAGTACTTAAGGTATAATCATGATTATGACAAATCCGAGCCTAGCTAGCTCCACTGTGGATTTTGTCTTTGCCTATGGAGCGATAAGGTGACATGGTCTTGGACCATCTTGCTCGGGAGTTACAAGGAAGAACGAAGGAATCGCTGTCTAATCCACACGATTTTGGAGTTAATCGGACCCGTTTGGTAGGCGCTACAAATCCGTACGCAACCGCTACTTGTTTTGCATTGGTTGGCGCTACAAATCTGCACGCAACCGCTACTTGTTTTTCATTGGTTGGCGCTACAAATCCGTACGCAACCGCTACTTATCTTGCATAGGATTGGCGCTACAAATCCGTACGCAATCCTCCTGTCTTGCTTGAATCACATAGTGTCTGTGTGACCACGAACTGTTTTCTTAAAGCTGTATAAGTATATTACTTAAATATATTTCTCACGACGCTTGTGGGCTGTGTGTGAAATCACGTATCATATCTCACGCATTTTTCATACGACTGTTTTCTTACATCAAAATATATATCGCCACACTTGCACATGATCACCCATCCACTGAGATTTCTGTCTCATTCCCTCCTATTTTCTAACCTTTAGATGGGGACGATGTTGAGGATGTCGACCCGATCGCAGATTGTTGACCTTCGCCCCGCCTGTCGAACTTGTACCATTTTCTGGTGATTGTACTTATTTCATGTACTTCTGTGGATGTTGGACTCCCTTTTATCCTGCTACTCTTTTCTCTCTTCGACTGTAATTTGAGGGCGTAGGACCCTTGACATTTAAGATTTGGATATGGTGTTCTTTACACTTTAGTTTCGGCCTGTAAACTTATTCAGGTTATTATGTCGGATATATTTGGATCTTGCTAGGCTTTAAGTTGTAATTCGTACTTATGTTATTTTATTTCTGCTGCTTTAGACTTTGTTTCACTTGGGATTGTTGTATCATTTGTCTAGACTGTTGGGATCATTTCTGTTTAAGTGGTTGATCATCGTCGTGTCGCGTTTGGGGCATGACAACTTGTGCTTGTATTTAGTGTAGAGGTGTGTTCCGTCTACACTAATCACTGGACGATAGTGTACAAAACCATCGACACATGGCTTGAAAGCCCAAACTACATACAACAATGTCTTCACTTCACTCTCACTAGGTTCAACGTGCTGCCACTCAGCCACTGTACCAGGGTTATATTTCTGCAGTGCCTCCATATACTTTGGCAAATAACAACAGGAGGTCTCCTAAGTACCATACACATTTTCATGGGCACGTTTCATCAGATGCCATGCTTTTTCATATGAAATATTATAACCATAATTGTCTTTAATATTTTGTTGGACATACTTAATACCATAAGATGGATCACACTATACCATCCTCATTAGACCATCATCAATAAATTTTCTATCTAAATTGGCATGATCCACATAAACAACATTCATTAAACAACAATGAGGAGGTCCATATTTTGTTATCTTCTACATCGAAAGTTTTTTGTTGAAACTCGCTCTCAACCACCAGTTGCATTCTTGGGAAGACAAGCTGGATATTACAGAAGTTCCAGGGTTATGTTTGCATAGAACTTTCCACAAAGTTGGTGTGCTTTCAACAACCTTGAATTATCGTTTCACCCAACGCACATGGTAATCTTTCACTTTACTTTGCACATGTTTTTTATCTGTAAAAATCAGTTCATTACACAGCACACCAGTCTCAAAGTCATAAAATTTTTCATACGAAGGAATACCAACAGAGTCACCGTATACATCTGGGTAACTTGATTCGAAGAATGGAATTCCAAAACTAATCCCATAATTACCACTAGGATTGTTATGATTATATTTCATCAAACGAGTGGGTTGTTGAGCCTTATTTTGATTGTTATACACACCCCACGTAGCATCATCCGCTCCATCACTGTCAGTATCCTCATCAGATACACTTTCATCAGGTTCAGAATTTGGACGTTCATCTCCTCGAAAAATATCTCCTACATCAGCATTTTCATTACTAGGTCCACCAAAATCAGCATTTTCATTACTAGGTCCACCAACATCAGCATTTTCATTACTAGGTCTACCAACATCAATATTTTCATTAATAGGTCCACCAACAACAACATTTTCATTACTAGGTCCACCTTGTGTAACTGCAGATAGGTCAGGAACCCTACCTCCTCTAAGAAACTCAACATACTGATAATAATCATATTCTGAGGTATTTATGTCAACATTCTGAATTATGGGCTCTAACTCGACAAACAAATCGAAAAGCTCAATCTCAACCGATGGATCTATAAAAGACCATGAATTTCATCATTATTAATAGAAATAATTCCACACATATTGTTATACCAATATTTAGCTAAAACCTTCAACTTCCATTAACTTACATCAACCCCCGTCATCGAAATTAATATTTCAGTCAATTTGACAAAATTCGTTCTGCGAGAAATCCTCTTAGCACCAATTGTATTACAGTCATATCTCACATCGCTCCCAGTTTGCCCCCCAAAATATACGATTATGGTGATCATGCTTGACATTGCCTATATATATTGTAATGATAATACAGTTAAAAATTGAAATCATGTTTGGCATTGCCTATATATGAATATTATACATGGGTATTATTTATACAATTCAACAAGTATTATATGTATAAATAATACGGACATTAAAATTTATTTTAGCGATAGGAATTAATTTACATAAAAAAAATAAATTACAATGTCTAGAAAAATTAACACGTACTTAATAGTAACAATTATAACATATTATGATGAAATTAAAATACAACAGATTCTAACAAAAATTAACATACAATATATTATGAAATAAAAATTAATTTAAGACATATTTGAAAAATGCCGCCGTTTATTCCGCCACCCAAAACTGCTGCAAAACTGCCGCCACTCGAAATTATTGCAAAACTGCCGCCGAAAATCAGTGTCGCTGTCTCCGCCAATGTGTTCGTGTTTGTGTGTGTAACTGTCGTGTGTGTGTGTGTGTTTTGCTGGGGTTGGGGGGTTGGGTGAAGGGTGGATGTTTGTGGGGGGGTGGATGAGAGTTAGAGAGTAGCCGTTTGTGTGTATGTGAAAGGGTGTGTGTGTTTGTGATTTGGAGGAGGTATTTATAAGCTGGGGGGAGGGTTTTTCAGGTTTTGTTTTTATTTTTTTATTTTCATGGTTGGCGCACCTGCAAGGTGCGCCAGAGCATTCACCTTTTTGACTGCTTTTTCAGTCAGTCAACGCAAGTCCTCAGATTCAATGTTGGCGCACCTGCAAGGTGCGCTTGATATGTTTTTAATTCGAAGTTCAATTAAAAAAAATCTGGCACACATGTGTGATGCGCAATGATTTTCGGCGCACACACCATGTGCGCCATTGAGTAAAAACACAAAGCCCCCAATTTCACCATATTATCACAAGTTCATTCCAATTTTGCCATATTGAAGCAATTTGTCCAAGGAGATGGGATGTGAGGAGAGAGAGCGGATGGGCAGGGCCGGACCTGTGCTCCACATGGCCCTAGGCGGTGGTCTAAAAATGGGTCCTTTGACCACCATTCGCCGCCTTTGACCACTAGCTGCCGCTAAGGAGCGATCAAGTGAGGAAGATAAAAGTCACGACTCATGATGGGGAAGAGAAGAGGATTTGGTTAAAAGTTATAATTAAATTTAAGTCTCTCGTTTCATCGTGAGAATTATGCATTTGAATAGTCGTGAACTTTTTACTTTATAAAAAGTATATATATATAGGGGGAGGGTTATATAGGACCCCCCTATTATGTGAGTACGTAGGACCAGATCCAAGCCGTAGATAAATTGATGTACATGGCTGAGATTAATCCTTTCTATTTCTTTGGTAAATAATTCAAAATTGACCATATGGAGGGTACATTAGTCCATACCATAATAAATTATTGTAGCTAAATCTAGTAAATCCCACAAAAATAGGATTAGTTACAATCAAACTCCACCATATCATACTTAATTAAATCGTCCACTTCATTTCACCTTGTCCACCGTTCTTCTCTAACGCAGATAGTCTCCCAACTCACTGAAAATTCACCATTTGCAGCGCTGACACAAGGAAGGAGGGAATGGACGAAACATATGAAGAAAGCTTCAATACTAATGAAGAACAATGTAACACTTTTCCTTGACTACGAAATTGTATTGATTTTTCCTTTTGTTACTGATTCTCCTTAATATTTGATTCGTAATTTTTCCTAAAATCAATGATTCGATCAATCATTTTCATTTTTACTTGTAATTATTACCCAGAAATATGCTTATGCGGGCCTGCAATACCGCTTATTCCTTGAGAATAGTATGCTTACAAATGTGAACTTCTTAGTAGTCCATAAAAGGGCATATCTTCATGCAAGTTTTTTTGTGTGTGTATGTTTACCCATTGAGTTGCTTGTTCGTCATGATAAATTTGCTTTCAGTTGCCTATAAATGTGCTTATGATTACCACCATACTTCCGAACACCTAAAATTTAGTTCCCCGTCCACGTTCTTTTTCTTCATATTAACCAGATAATATGCTTATTAGTATCCATAATAATGCTTATATATTAATTCTAATATGCTTATAAGTATGAACATATATCTGAAGCATGAAATTTAATTATTCGTCCCCATTTTTTTCTTTAAAAAATGTATATGATATGATAGAAAACATGTTGCATAATAAACCATGTTGCACAATAACCGATCAGGTTAATTGATCATTATTTAGGTTGTATGAACTGAAATTATTTGATTACAACGCCGGTTGTTCTGGTCATGTTCTTTGCTTATATGTCGATGACAAAGACAACAACGAAAAACCAACATTCTATTCATAGTAAGCGGCATATACCGGATGTTAAAAAAATAACAGAAAAAAAAGCTCAAAAAATCTTACATCCCTGCCCACAATTTTAACAGGCTCTTGGGTAACACCCAGACTGAAACTTGGCAAATCTTCCGCACCCTTTTCATACTCTTCCCTACGACCAAGTGCAATCTCAACTTTTTCGACTGCAGCTATCGTCTCGGGATTATTCCAAAAAGCTTCATTCAATTTGCGTCTCGCTCATATCATCGGCATGGGGTCCGCGCGTCCAATGTATGCTTACTAGCTGAGCATATAAGCATCATCGCCGAATCTTGTAATTTGCAAAAGTTTGCGTCGCCTGTCATCTCTTTTGGAGCATTTTCAAGCAATGCGATTATGTCGACCACATATGTAGCAAGGCCTGACAACTTCTTCAGCAATCTCGATTTATACTCCTTTCCAAAAGTTATCAAACCAAAAATGTCAGTTACAGGAGAAATATTTAAATGACTACATACCATGATTTACACTTCATCATTATTTATAAGCATAATAAGCAACATATATAAGCATAATTTACAAATCCATAAGCAGTCCAAAAACATTAGACAAGAATACCAAAATAAAAAATAATTAATACTTCATTATTCTGTAAGCATTATTAGCAACACATATAAGCATAATTGGAAACTATCATAAGCAAACCAAAACATTAGACAAAAAAAAATAGAAAAGTGCAAATAATTAAATACTTCATCGTTATGTAAGCATTATATGCAACACATATAAGCAGAATTGGCAAAACTCATAAGCAAGACAAAAATATTAGACATCATTCTGTGAGCAATATTAGCACACCATATAAGATGTGAAGCAATATTAGACATCATTCTGTGAGCAATATTACACATTTTGTATATTTAAATATACAAAAAACATCATTCTGTGAGCAATATTAGCACACCATATAAGATGAACTGTCATATGTCATAAAAAATATTCCAGCACATTTGAGGGAACCAAAAATTACAATAACAATTTGTAAGCATTTGAGCAACATATATAAGCACATTTGGGAAACATAATATGCATTATTAACTATAAGAGAATGCAAGGATTACAACAATCAAATTCTCCATCATTTATCTAATATAAGCAAAATTAACTACATGTATAAGCATATGTTTTATCTACCACAAGCATTAATCAAAATGGATTCAACCAACCAAACCGAACTAAAAATTCTACCTCGTGGCTCTCAATCCCGGACGACGTGCGGACCCCACGACCGACTTCCTACCAGCCCAATGTCAGCTGCCCCTGACCCTTCATTCAAAACCGCAGTACGGAGCGGTTCCGCCAAATGACCCGCCCAAACCCACCTTCTTTCATCTCCTTGCGTACCATCTCTTTTTAGGATGATCTCGGAAGTCCAACCTCTAATCTCGGGAGAGTTCTAGTCACGTCCCTAGTATAGAAAACAACCCTATCCAAATAAAAAACCTACACAAACAACAAAAATTAGAAAAGTATGCAATGTAGTGATACAAAAAATGTAAAACAATAATAATTTACCGCTTACCGATAAAAACAAAAGGGGGCCATTGAACATTTTTTTTGCTTCCTTCTCCCCAACGTGCATGGTTTGTCACCGTATTAATCGTGTACTCGTACCAGCCCAAGGTTGCGAATATTCGAACATTCTCCAGGTTGTCCATCATGAGGGGGTTAACATAACCAATAGGGTTATTCCCGATAATCAAGCGATCCACCAGGGCAACAAAGTGCCTCTTGAAACCACCTCCGTCCTCAAATTTTAACATCTCCGTAGCTACGTGTTTTGCCGTGATGTGGTTGTTAGAAGCTTATTAAAAATCTCTAGCCATTCTTTATAAAGTTCACATCTCCCCGCTTTGTTCTTCCGTTCAATATTCACACTACCATTTGGGATTCCAAGAACCCGTTCCACATCTGTGGCGTCTACATGAATTGTTTTCCGCTTTGATATCACCAGTTCACAACTAACTGGGTTGAAAATTTTAACCAGCCAGTAAGTTAACTGTGCCGGTATTTCCACGATCTTCATGTGCTTGATCCACCGAACCCAATCTCGTTAACGGCACTGGCTCATGCAGGATTCAATTTCTTAATAACTTTGGCGAACCTCCTCAGCGTTGATCTCGTACACAGTCTGGGATATTTGGATTCTTCGTCACTCTGGCTACCGTCTATCACTTTTTTACCTTTGTCATTTCCCTTCTTTTTCTTACTCGGCTCTGCAGCAACATCAATATTTGCCGCCTTCCTCTTCTTGCTCCCTTTATCCAATGTACCCTTACTCTTCTTGCTCTCCTTAGCCATCTCCAAAAGAAACACTAAAAAAAATAAGGTAGCAAATAGTCATTCAACTGTCTCATAAAAAAGGGTAACAAATTTAAAGCATACTACATAATATAGGTAAGCATGATATAAAATGTGAGCAAGCATAATTGTCAACACCAAAAAGCAGTACACATTATCAACATGCAAACTTACCAGACTTGGAAAAAAAGGTGGGGAATACAGAGTTATCAGCAACAAAAATGTATGTAAAAATCACATAAGAGCTAACCCTAACAGACTTAAGCATTATATATAAGATAAGTAAGCATTATATAAAATGTGAGTAAGCATAGTTTTGAACACAAATAAGCTTAATACATAAGTAAGTAAGCATTATATATAATGTGAGTAAGCATAACTCTAAACACAAATAAGCATTACAAGTCACCAACCTTCAAAACTACCAGACTTGGAAAAAAAAGGTAGGAAATACATAGTTATCAACAACAAAAATGTATTTCAAAATCCCATAAGACCAACTCTACCAGACTTCAACTTTTCAAGATAATAAAGACAATTTAAACCAAAAACACAGCAAATGTCCTAACCATAAGCGATATTATTTTCTCATTAAAGCATACACTCAACAGTTGTAAAAAACAAAGATGGTTATTGACAAACAATAGGCAAATTTCGGCTATTGTTTGTCAACTGTCTCCCCATATTGATGACAAACTAGGAAAAATACTAATTTCCACCATTCCCCATTATAAGCATTATTCGTGAAAATCCTAAACATATTTACAGGGACAAAATATAGGCAATATTAAAATCAAATCCACCAATAAAATAGAATACTACATAAAAAATGCAAAAAAATAAAAAAAAATTACGAAATTAAAATGGGAAAAAAAGTTGCCCTAACCTACACAGTTGCGAGGACGCAATAGAAATTCACACAATTTATTTTGTTCTTCAGCGAAAACTAAGGGTTTCAATGGGCTTCTTTTGGAAAAAACAACAATATGTCTGATTTTGCCCTCGCCGGAGTTTGATTCTCGACTGGAGATTTGGTAATTTTTCGACTGAAGAGATGGTGTTTTTCGGGGAGGATTGAGTTGGGTATGGTTAGGCCTTGTGATTTTTGTTTCGCGAAGGAAGACGGTGGAAAACGGGTTCGGAATTGCAGGGAAATATGGTGGACGACGGTTGAAATTAGCGTGAGAAATCTTGTGTGGAAGACTCGTGAATGGTGGAAGACTCGTGAATGGTGGAAGACGGTGGATTGGATGAACTGACTTTCCAGTTACCAAATACTGTAAAGATATGCAAGATATTGGATTTACACGTCCATAATCGGCCCCTAAAATTTAGCCCACTACCAAAAATAAATTCCCTCCCAAAAAGCGATTTAAAATAAAATTACTAATAAGCCCTTTTTAAATTAAGTTATATATTAAATAATATTAAAACCGATTAATCTTAACCGTTTAAAAATTAAATCAATGACTCAGATTTAGTCTCGTGTACTCACCTAAGATATGTGGACTCACCTGATCTAAATCCTATATATATATATATATATATATATATATATATTGAGCAAAATTATGTACATATTTTATGTTAAAATTAATCTTTGCTCTATATACAATGGAAAAGAACTTAATAAATAAATAAAATTTGTTACATACCTGGTGTAATTTTTTTGGAAAAAAATTAGTGTTTCAAAAGTAATGCATTCCACAATAGGAACATTGGTATTTTGGTCTTCAAATAAATTATTAGAATATTTGACTAGAGTGATATGTAAAATACTGAATATTTAAGATGAAAACAATTGGGCCAAAGGTGTTTGGGCCTTTTTTTGAATTTGAGTGTTGTAGGGTGAAAGATGAAAAGAAAAATTGGGTTTTATGGGCTTAAGATGAAAAAAATTGGGTCCAAAAGTGTTTTTTTAATAGGAAGTAAAAGAAAATTTGGGCCCTAGGCTAGGGCCTAGCCTCAAGTCCGGCCCTGAGGAGGGAACCACATGAGTATATATATAGATAGATGAGTAGACTATATATATGTAGAGAGAGAGAGAGGAGGGGGCATGTATATATGGGATGAGATCTCCTATTCTTTTTTCCCTATTTCACTCCATATTCTATATATTGGATGAATGACACGTGTACAATTGTAATATCATCATGTACACATGTCATTCATCCAGTATTATATATGAGAGAGGATAGGAGAAAGGGAGGGGGACCGTATGTGTATAGAGACGAGAGAGGTGCGTGTGTGTTTTGGATT
The DNA here is from genome assembly GCA_016081115.2 of Rehmannia glutinosa. NCBI lineage: Eukaryota > Viridiplantae > Streptophyta > Magnoliopsida > Lamiales > Orobanchaceae > Rehmannia > Rehmannia glutinosa. The sequence continues at coordinate 6,397,585 of CM071933.1, read as the reverse complement.
TGGTAATGAGGCTTCGTCTCACGTATTTAGATTCATGAGACCTAAATTCGTGAAACGGTCAACCATGTTTTTGCCATTTAATTATAGAATCATAAATTAAATTAAATACATCTATAAAAGTACAAATTCCAAATAACCACATGCATATAACTAAAAATCAAGTTTAAACTTTTTAATGATGAAAATCAATTTTACCTGGTTTTTGACTGTTTTAACCAAGTTCCGGTTATTTATAAGTGATAATTGCGAAAACTACCCCATAAGTTTAGCCTAGTTATAAAACATTCTATTATATTTCATTAGAAAAGATTTGTATTTACCCCAATGTGGTATAATGTTTCAAATCAAAACAAATGTTAAGGATGTATTTACAATTTTAAAAAATAATAATTGTGTTTTTTTGTATTTAAGCTGAGTAGTTTATAGAATTGACCCTATTTATGATCAAACGGATCAAACTGATAACTGATTTTTGATTAAACCGGGATCCGGTCCAACTTGGAAAGCACAAATTGCACCAAAAATTGGGTAATCAGCCGCATGATTCCTTCAATTTTCATATTTTCTGTTTTTTTAAAGTGGATCGAGAATAATAGATACAGTCTGATCATTGATGACCAGAACATGCTATAATTAAATCAAAAGTCTAATTCGGCTAAATACTCAAGACTCCAGACCCTTCATTCGTAGCCCTTACTAGGAAATGGTAGGTGTATAATTATTGTTATTTGCTAGCCTGTTCATATATAATATAAAAGACTTTACCGATAAAAAAAAACAAAAATAAAAGACTTCTGTCAGATTGGTTGGGATTGATCTATCAAAATCATCGTGCAAATTTTGTCTAAAGATAAGGAAAACGATAGCAATTATTTAAATATATGTTGATGTATCTGTTTATGTTTTAATTGTTTCATTATCTAGATTATTGTACGTCATCATATTGTTTTCGTGATGACTAATTTTTTTTTTTTTTTTGACCAGAACCACGTGATACATGAGATATTTTAAATAAGATTTAAATTGAAGTACGAGAATTGAGGTTATTTAAAAAAAACAGGGAAAAATGCAAAAATGGTCCTACAATTTTACCTACTTGGCAATTTTAGTCCGGATTGATTTGAATTTTGTAAATCTAGTCCTATAACTTTAAAATGATCGCAATTTTGGTCCTCAATTGACCGGAATTACAAATTTCGGCCACAGAAGGTCACGTGATTGGCACATGACCCATTATGAGGCTGACTCGGACCCATTATGAGCAAAATTGGTCCTATAACTTAATTTTATTTTTAAAAAAATAAAAAATCAAAATCAATCAACCAAATTCGCACATTTGGTCTGCAACTATTTTTAGCTCATAAAGAAAATTAGAAAAAAAATAAAAAACAATAGACCAAATTGGCAAAATTGGTCCTATAACTTATTTGAACTCTTAAAAAAAAGTTTATTTTTGCTCAATTTAAAATTTATTCGTGTGAGTAAATTTATTTTAAAATCTAAAATAAAAATATACAAACTATAATAATTTGTTTAAAAAACTAAAAACAGTTAAAAAATCAAAATTACAATGAAAATTGTTAAAAAAAATAAATTTCAAAATTAAATAAACTTTCTCAAACATTTAAAATTTATATAAAATATTTTAAAATTCTAAATAAAAAAACTCAAAATTGTTTTCAGGAAGTTATTTTTAAAACTAAATGATGTTTTATAAATCTAAACTTTTTTTTAAATAACTAAAAGTTGTGTTAAAAATCTACCAATTACTTCAAATATTAAAAATAAATTCAATATAAAATAAAAAATCTGGTAAATTATTTGAAGTATGAAAATTTGTCTAAAAACTAAAAAAGGGATTAAAGCTGAAAACTATTGAAGACTTTTGATATGTTTTACCAAAAAATCCAGAAAAGGGTAAAAACATAGAATTTTTTACCAAACTAAAATTATTTAAAAAATCTTACAATTAAAGAAAATATTGAAATTCCTTTTTAAAATCCAAATTTTATAAAAATTATCAGAAAAAATAAAAATAGGAAAAACATCGAAATTATATTAAATCCAAAAATTATAAAAAAAGTATGGAAATTGTTGAAAAATCTATAAATCATCTTCTAAGAAATCGACATTAATTTAAAATATTTTAAAGTTTTGAAAATTATTTAAAAAATTCAGAAAAATTTCTAAAAATATTTAGATGTTAGTATCCCAATTTTAGAATAATTTTAAGACTTTTAAGCAAATATTGGATTTTTCAAAAAGGATTTTCAATATTTTCATTAATTTTTAGATTTTCTAAAATAATTTTAGTTTTGTAAAAAAAAATATTTTTACCCTTTCTAGATTTTATAAAAAACGCTAATTTTTTGATAAAAACGTCTTCAATAGTTTTCAACTTTAATCCATTTTTCAGATTTTTAGACAAATTTTCATACTTTAAACAATTATACAGATTTTTTATTTTATATTGAATTAATTTTTAATGTTTGAAGTAATTGGCATATTTTTAACATAACTTTTAGTTTTTAAACAAATTTCATATTTTGAAAACACCATTTAGTTTTAAAAACAACTTTTTGAAAGCAATTTTGAGTTTTTTTATTTAAAATTTAAATGTTTAAAAAAAGTGTATTTAATTCTGAAATTTAATTTTTGCAACAATTTTCATTGTAATTTTAATTTTTTAACTTTTTTTAATGTTTTAATAAATTATTATAGTTTCTATATTTAAATTTTTAGATTTTAAAATAAATTTAATCACATGAATAAATTTCAAATTGAGCAAAACAAAAACTCCTTTTTAAGAGTTAAAATAAGTTATAGGACCAATTTTGCCAATTTGGTCTATTTTTTTCTATTTTTTTCCTTTTCTTTAAGAGTTAAAAATAGTTACAGGATCAAATGTGCGAATTTGGTTGATTGTATTTGTTTTTTTATTTTTTTAAGAGTGAAATTAATTTATAGGACCAATTTTGCTCATAATGGGTCCAAGTCAGTCTTATAACGGGCCATGTGCCTATCACGTGACTTGTTGTGGCCAGAATTTGTAGCTCCGGTCATTTGGGGACCAAAATCGCGATAATTTAAAGTTATAGGACCATTTTTGCATTTTTTTCCTAAAAAACATGATCGGTTGTATGATTCAATACATTTAAATATGTGTAGGCCTTTTTAGCTATTCAGGTTTTCAAAAGATGAAAAGTAGTCATGTTTTCCAAAAACATGTTTTAAGCTTTTTCTGACAAAAAAATTATAGGCATACCGCCTTCTTCTATTATTTGCTCAGTTACTTGACCATTTTAAAAAAAATATTGACGTGGTACATTTCGGAGTACGCAATTTTTTTTTGGTGTCGAGAAATATTTATTTATACCGAGTAATATTTCTTTACACCAAGAAATGGTTCTCGATCACGAGAAAGAAAAGGCACAATGTAAAATTGAATTTAAAAATGGTTAAAAATCCAGCGGACTCATATGCATGGCTGCTCCTTTCATAAGGCTAACGAAGTCGATTGACTCGGGCCCGAAAAATATATGAAATTTAGGGGCTTAAATTTTTTGTGTACCTTTTGTATATAGTATGTATATAAAATAATTAAAATATTTCCAAAAGTAAATTTAGCCGAGTGGTTGAATGATTGTCACTCTTGAAACATTAAAAGTAATACAAGTTCAAATTTATTTGCCTAGGATATTTTTTGAACTTTTTAATGCAGATACTGAAATTAAAATTTCTTACTTTCATCTAGTAGTCGAGCTCTCCTACCAATGAAGGGCCTATATCGATTCCCTTTTATTTTTTTACTTTTTAATGTAGATAAGAAATTAAAAGTTCTCAATCACAACCTAGTGGTCCAGATCGATTCCCTTGAAAGTTCTCAATTTACCTAATGGTCGGGCACTCACACCAAGAATAAAAGGCCCATATCAATTGCTATTGCAGCCTTGCTAACAAAATTATCACACATAAGTTTAATTTTTATTTTTCCTCAAAGTTGAAACTCGTCAAAACTTTTCTCCAATCAACCATGTCGCAAGAAAGATCTGATGGGCTAGCTATGTTATCGATTAAGAAATTAAATGAACTATTGAACAATTTGATTATATGGGCTTAATTAACACTTTTACCGTCAAAACTGTAAGACGAGTTGTATTTAAATACTTATTTTGATTTTGAACATAAATGTCATATTATCATTAACTATACTAGAATTGTTTTATGTATTGTACATTATACCTTTTTTTTGTTATTTTAAGTTGCTCTTTTATATAGAAAAAAGGGGTTACAATCTTAAAGTTTGACTCACGCCAAAAAAATTAATAGGACCGGACCTGCTCATATATGTATCTATAGGACCATAACTAATACACGCACAATGATTGTTGCATAGATTACTTGTAACTATAAAACTTTTGAAAATTGTATATGTACCTAACCAGTGACCACTATATATAGCACTAATTTGTGTAGACAATGATCAGTGCAATAAAATTAATTACTTTAAACCCGTCAAAAATTCAATCACTAATATGGGTTCTCACGCACGATCTACCCTCCCCGTAATAGATTTCAATGAAAAAAACTTGACTCCAGGAACAAGTTCCTGGAAATCGACATCGGACTCAGTCCGACAGGCCCTGGAAACGTACGGATGTTTCGTGTTGGCCTACGACAACATGAGTTCGGAGCTGTATGAGGAAACATTCGGCCTGACGGCGGAATTGTTTCGTCTCCCCCTGGAAACTAAAAGGAGATACACTTCTGAAATGATAGGGTTTGGGTATAGTGAGTACCGGCCTTACATGCCTCTCTTTGAGAATTTTGGGATTGAAGATCTTGGAAATATGGATAATGCGGAAAAATTCACCAGGCTCATGTGGCCTGACGGGCACGATAAATTCTGGTAATTATATATATCTTAAGATTAATGTATTACGTACTATAAAATTTTGTTACTTTATTCTATTTTAAATTTTGAATTTTAACTATTTTTATTTTTAAACATGAAATTATCAAAATGTGAAAGATAAGTTACTGGACGATAAATGCATTTTTAGCAAGATAATAATTTATATATATGCATGATTAGCGTAATTGCATTTTTGGTTTTGTAAATATAAGGAGATGACATATTTAGTCCTGTAATTATTTTATGTAGCAATTTTAGTCCAGTAGGTAAACACAATTGGCATAGTTGGTCCTCTAATTATGCTATGTAGCAATGACGAGGTTTGTCCAATAAATTTTGATTTTTGAACAATTTTGGTCCTATAAGTATTAAATTTGTACAATTTTGTTCCTGAAAAGGTGAAATTTGGCTTAGCCACTTGCAGGGGACAGAACCAGGATTCGACACTGAGGAAGGCCAACATTTGGAAGATCAATTTTTTATTTTATATAATGGATAATTACAAAAACATCCTTGATGTTTGGGCTAATTACAAAAAATAGTAGAAAATTTCCAAAATTACAAAAAACCGCCCAAGATTGATTAAGTGTTAAATTGAAGGGGGTAATTGTAATATTTTTATAAATATAAAGGTTTCTTTAGATATATTTTTGTTTATAAAGAGAAAAATATAAAATCGAAACAAACCTAAATATCTTTTTTGTAATTTTTAAAAATCTTTTTTTTTTTTGGTAATTAGATCGAAGCTGAGAGATGCTTTTGTAATTATCCCTTTGTATAATAATAAAACTCAAAAATATATTTTGTATTTGCATCAAATACAATGCCAACACTCTTCATTAAATATCCCAAAATACATAATTACAACCCTAATATATTAGATTTTAGAACCTCTCTCTTGCATATCACACAAATCATCTATATGTGAATTAATGAGCTAAAGTAACTAAATTATCAGAATATCACCTAAACCAACGGTACTTACATGACCAAATATGCTGCCTCTTTAGATTTATAGGACCAAAATAGTTACATAAGATACTTACATGACCAAATATGTCACCCATTTATACTTACAGAACCAAAATTTCAATTAAGCCGTGATGATTTTGCAAGTTAACTAACACTCTCTTTCTGCCCTGTTTTGCCCTGTTTTCCACTTATAATAGTGAGACTATATACTCATACTGTAAGCTGTTACTGGAATTGGATAACACGGTGATGAAAATGGTTACTAGCAGCTACAATTTGGAAAAATACTACGACGCATTAATTCAGTCGTCGACTTACTTGACAAGAATGATGAAATACCACTCGCCAGGCGAAAACAAGAGCGATATTGGTATTCTACCTCATAAAGACAAGAATTTTATAGCTGTAATTGGTACAAATGAAGTGAAAGGTTTGCAGATTGAAACCCGTGATGGCGATTGGATCGATTATGAGCCATCCCCTGGAAAATTCGTAGTCATAGTAGGTGAAGCACTCATGGTAAGATGTTTCAATTCCTTTATAAAACAGCAGGTCTCTTGTGAGACGGTGTCAGACCGTGAGACGGTGATACTTTTAATGTAACATGTAAAACTTTTAATGTAAAAAATGATATTTTGTCTAAATACACTAATTTAAGTGTATTTCGACAAGCATCACTTTTTACGCTAAAAGTAACACAATCTCACCAACTTTCTTAGATAAGTTTTTGCGTTTTATAATCCATCCTAAAAATTGAATAATAATGTGCATGGACTAAAGTGAAAATTGTTCAGGCATGGAGCAATGGGAGAATATATTGTCCACTCCACAAAGTGACCGCAATAGGAAGTAAAGAAAAGTATTCAATCGGCCTTTTCTCTTTCATTCGTGGGGTTCTTCAAGTACCAGATGAGCTTGTTGATGATGAAAATCCATTGAAATTCAAACCTTTTAGTAATTTGGAGTTTCTTAAATACTGGGTGAATGGGGGCCCAAAGGCAGGAGGAGCCATTCAAGCGTACTGTGGAATTTGATCAGTACATTTATTGTTCTATATTAAGTATATCATTTGGTGTTTTCAATATGTGTAATTTGTGGAGATTCTCATGTGGTTAATTGCTTCCTAAATAAAAATTGTGGGTGCTTATGTTTGTTTGCAATCTATGTGCTAGTCTTGATTTGGGAAGGACCAATGTGGTTTTTAGGATATATAAATATTTTTTTTATTATATTAAACTATAACATAATATAAATTAAAGATAAGTTTTTAATAATATCTGATTATCTGAAATATTTAACCACATTATTCGAAAGATTTGGCTTAAAAATAGTTAATTGTTAAATCTAGTAAAAAAAATAAAATTTTATCTTATCATCTTTACTTCCTTACTTTCCCGCAATGGAGTAACATGCATTGAGCAGTGGTAGCTGGACAAACTATACTTTCTATACTCTTGTATTAAAGAAACAAAAGGGTAAAACTGCAAATGGCATAACTTTCTGAAAGTATACACTTTCAGAGTGTACGATTGTGTTATGAATATTTATTAAAATATATGGTGAACATATCCGTAATTTAAAAACACAAAAACTAATATATGAACTATTGTACGTATGAGTAAAGACGAAAATTAAATAAATGTCAACAAATATTAATATGACCTTTTTTAACGTTGATTTTATATGATTTGTATTTTAAGTACTTTATATTATTTAATTTATAATTATAACAAAAAAAATTTGTATATTTTTATTTATTTACGATATATAAAAATTAAAACATAGTATTTTTATATTATATTAAACTATAACTTAACATACATTAAAAATAGTTTTTTACTGATATCGCATTTATGAAGTGTTTAACCATATGAACATTCGATTTCGATAGTCGGGTTCCGGTCCGATCCAATCCAATCAGTTAATATATTGCGACCCTTTAATTCAGTCGTTGATTTACATGACAAGACTCTTGAAATAAATGTCGACAGGCAAGAACAAGAGCAATATTGGTATTCTACATCATGGAGACGAGCAATATTGATTAATACATACTACAAAACATATCAAACTAATAATAAATTACTTGAAAACGATTAGATCTGAGCCGATATCCCATGTTCCACATTTTTATTCAATTTTTCTATTCCATTTTATATATAAGGAGAAATCTCAAAATAGTAGCTTGAAATTTTCCCGCACATTTACAATTACTATAAAAAATTAATTACAATCTCCAGAATAAAGAAAAAAAATGATTATTAAAGAGATGATAGTTTTTGGTACTCAATTTTTAAGGTGCCTTAATTAGAATTATACGTCCATTTAGTGGCTTAATTGAGTATATATTTGATACATTTTTGTGAATATTAAGTGTTTTGGTTAGTTTTCTTTGTTGGGTGTGATACTACGTATTCTTGTATATTTTTACATGAAACGAAGCTTAATATGGAAAGTTATCAGTAGGACGGCCGAGACAAGAATGTAGAATGTCAACAGACGATCATATACGAGAAAAAAATGACTAAGAATAAAATACACGTCTACCTGTGTCAAAATAGACGGACGTGTGAATTGATTTGTGCAAAAACAGAGACTAAAACGTAATACACGACTTGGCCATGTGAAAGTACACGGTCGTGTATTATGTCTGCGGGCTGAATTTGTTTTCAAATTTCATCGGGACTCTATCAGGGATCTCTCAAAGGATCTATAAAAGGAAGACCAAGCCCTAAAGCCGGAGAGAACATAGCACACAATTTTTAGGGAAGGAGAACACAAAATTGAGGAAACAAACAACACTACGAAGAACAACGCAAGACCTCTTTTAACTACGAAGGCAGAGAGGTTCAAGATTATGAAGAAGGATCCATCTACACAAGAAGGGTTCCGTCATCATAGTATAGAACTTTTGTTCTGTACTTAATTTAATGCCAAACTATTTATTTTCAGATTTGTCTACGAATTTGCAATTAAATATGTTAGGCTAGATCTGTTAATCTAGGGCATGATCAAAACTATGGATTCATGTTAATTCTAATTTGATTGTTTGTTTTTAATTGGTTTCTTGTGTTCTATTTCTGGATTCGTGTGCTTATTTCTTGTAGATTATCTGGCCAATAATATACATGTCTTATTTGTTAGTTCAAAATTCTGGATATGAGATCTAACGTTTGATAAACGAATTCATAACATAAACGGGTATTGAGGCGGGAGACCTATAAACATTTGTGGGGCTCTACTTCAATTTTAAATGCTTTTGGGAGTTGATATTAATTATTGAGTATGGATACCTGTAATTCTTATTAATCTACGGTTTGTTTGCACTCGAAAGAGAGAATAAACTACTCTAGGAATTGAATCCATAGATACACAGAAAGTGATTTTGATGAAACATTAATAGAAATTAATATTGACGTAGCATGTTAAAATTATGTTCCTATGATTGCTTTTCCCAATGTTTTGAAATCTTGTGAAGTTCAGGTTTTTACAATAATTAGTTAGTTTTAGTTGACAATTTTAGGATTCGTTTACACAACACTTTTTGTTTTCGTTTGCTTCAATAAAACTGGAGTATGATGTTTACTATACATTATATGTTTCGTATTCAATCCCTGAGAAATACGACCTTGGTCGCCATTATCTACTAGCTACACCCTATATTTGCGGTTTAGTGAAAAAATTTTCACGATCAAGTTTTTGGTGCCGTTGTTGGGGATTGAAAGATTCAACATAAATGTAATGATAAATAATTCAATCTTAATTGAAGCAGTATTTTTATTTTATTTTTAACATTATTTTTGTTGAGTACTGCAAGGTAGTGCAGTATTACGCGTTCATCAGTAGTTGAGCTATAACTCTTCGATTTGGAGATAGAACGAACATCTAGACAGTTGTGAAAACAATTATAAGAAATGCCAGACAAGATGAACCGTGGAAACAATGGGAACAATGCATGAGAACCAGCCATTGATACCACCGGATGAAAAGAAGGCATCTCTGAAAGATATGTTAGCCTCCTTCATTGATGAGACACGAGCAAGATTTGACAATGACGAGGCAAAGATAGATAGGATCGAAGAACACGCTGCTCAATTGAATTGAAATATAAACGCAAGTGTTAGGAAATTCATTGTTTAGATTTTGATAAATGCCATGTAAAATTTAGACTAGAAAGTTGGCACCCCATTTTGTTTGTAATTTGCATTGTAATAGATAGGGTTGTTCGAGCTGAGTCAAGTCAGCTATGCCTGTATATGCAAGAAGTCAACTGGAGACTGGAATGAAGACTCATTGTGGCAAATTGAGTATGGCAAGGAAGAGAAGATAGAAACTCGACTGGAGAAGTATCAGCTGAGATGTAGCTGTGTGAAGTGTCAGTCAAGTCAACTCAAGATAGCCAAGTCTCAAGTTGAAGTGACAGATGAGTCATCCAATGATTGGGAGCTAACTCAAAGTCACCTGGGGAAGCTAAGGAATTGCAGTCAAGTCAAGACAACTGAAAAGAGTCCGTTGCACAGAAGTCAAGAAAGTTACTTAAATAAGTAATACTTTCATGCTGCAATATTCTAAATTGCTCAGTCCCAGAAGCGTGCAAAAGGAATAAACCAATGGGAAGCACTGCACCCGTGTCAGACTCTGAAAAGCTGAAGGTTCATTTAATACAAGGTAATGTCAATTTCAAGGACTGCAACAAAACAAGCCAACGACCAGTAGTGTCTTTTGAATATCAACATATCTCTTCAATGGGCAGATTTTTGAAAGAGCACTATAAAAGGCAGAGGAATCAATTTGAGAAAGAGATCTTGCATACCTGAACCACGAACTTTCAAGTTATTATTCGAAGTTGTAATCTGCAAGAACATTCTCAAGTTATTCAAACAAATCCTCAAGCCTAAACTTCGAAGAAAATCAATCCAACACTTACATGTGAAGGAAAGACGACTTCAATCAGTTGAAGAGGAAACATTTGAAGAATCAAAGGGGTCTACATTCCACAGAGGATTGTAGAAAGGTTCAAGGTCAAACCAGTCTTAAGTTCTTGGAGGGCTTCGTGATCAAATCCAAGAAGCTTGAGCAAGTGAGTCGAGTAGCAAAGCAATTTGCCCTGTGAAGAAGCTGAGTCGGACGAGAAGCCAACTGTGTGACCAAGGCATCTCTAGACTGAGTCCCAAAGGATCAAGTCAGCGGTGTGATCAAGACTTGTATTTGGACTGTTAACCACTTTGTACTCTGATAAATACTTAGTGGATTCCTCCAAGAGTTGGAGAAGAGAGGAGTAGAAGAATTACCCCATCTTCGAACCTCTATAAAATTTATTGTGTCATTTACATTTCAGTATTTTCATTTCTGCATATTACATTATATCTGCTGATAATTTGCATTTCAACTGATAATTAAAAAAGTGCTAAAATCAAGTGTTAAAACAAACTTAAACAAAATTCAAGGGTGTTAAGTCTTCCGCTGAAAATTTCATCACAGCCAAGTTAAGGTTTAGACTAAACAGCTGAGTTATTCTATCAACAGCTCAATCGAGTCTGTTGAGTGGTTAACTCTGCTGGTTAACTAACTTAGCTGTCCATCAAGGACTTAGCTGTGAAATTACCTATGAATATTTTTAAAAGGACTAAATCTCGAAAAGTTGGTAAGGTTTGTTCAACCCCCCACCTTCTAAACCTTACACTCACACCCCTTGGGACCTACAAGTGCTATCAGAGCGGTTGGTTCATTGAGCCTTCCGCACTGGTTACTGAACTAGATCTCCAATCTTTCAAAGAAGTTGTTAACACTTGTTCTTTCAAAAGTTTTTTTTTTGGCAAAGTTATTATCATGGAAGCAAATTTGACACGCATTCCTATGTTTACCATTGAAGAATTTGATGACTGGAAAATACGTATGCAGGCTCATCTATCAGCTTTACATGATGAGATGTGGATAGTTAGGGATGGCAATGGGGCGGGTCAAAACCCGCCCCCGCATGAAACCCGCCCCGACGGGACGGGTCTAGACCCGCATAAACGGGTCCCGGGGCGGGTCTCGGGTCCAAAATTACAAACCCGCCCGGGTCCGGGGCGGGTCCCGGGTCCTATAGGACCCGCCCCGCTATATGAATTTTTATTATATTTTTAAATATATATTGAGATATTGTTGCATTATTTACTTTTATATTTCAGTGTTTATTGATTTTAATTTGCTACTATAACATCTTGTAATATTCTACTTTGAACATTGATTTTTCGATTATTAGTTGAGTAATATTGCAACAACCAAAAAAATCTTAATAGTAGCTAAATTTAGTTAATTATATAATTAGCTGAATGGAAAAATGTAGTCAATTTCCACAAAATATTGGGATGATATTAGTCTTTGGATTATCCTAGCTTACAGAAAGGTTGTCCTACTTGAAATGTTGAATAACGATTACTTGGCTTCATCAAATGAATTCTTTCTTCTATGACATTATGAAGGATGCCATGTGAGAGAGGTGAAAGGTAGCGAGAAATGGTAACATATGTATAAAAGTGTGATTGAATTATGGCTCAATAAATTAGTAGCTAAATAGTTGTAAAAATCTTAATATTAGCTAATTAGTTGTAAAAAATAATTATAATAAGTTGCATAATTATATTTATTTAATTTTGACCTATTGACATTTGATTGATTTTGAAAATTTGACCACAAATACAAAAAAAACAAATTATTATAAATTAAAAAATATATTGGCGGGTCTAGCAGGTTTAGACCCGCCCCGGCGGGTTTTGGGGCGGGGCCGGGCGGGTTTTGAGGCGGGACGGGGCGGGTCCCGGATCTTAATTTTTCTTGGCGGGGCGGGTCCCGGGTTTGGCCAAACCCGCCCCAAACCCGCCCCGTTGCCATCCCTATGGATAGTGATAGAGGATGGGCCACTACAAATAATGAAGGTGAACACGGTTTGCAAAGGAGAGGCTGAAAGTGAAGAAGAAGAGGAGGTCGCTCCTCTTAGACCAAACTATGGTTGATAAACCAAGAGCTGAGTGGACAAATGATGACAGAAAAAGATACAATCTTGATAATGTGGCTAAGGATATACTTTACAAGACTTTGGACAAAGCCATGTTCAACAAAGTCAAATCTTGCAAGAGAGCCAAAGAAATCTGGGATAAACTAACCTTAATTTGTGAAGGATCTGAACAAATTAAGGAAAACAAATTATCTATTGTTGTTCAAAAATTTGAAAACTTCAAAATGCTTGCAGGTGAAACAATGGACCAGCTGGATGCTAGATTTACTGAAATCACAAACGAGCTCTCAGCACTTGGGAAAGAATACACACAGAAGAAGATGTGTATGAAGATACTAAGAAGCCTCCCAGCTGAGTGGGAGATGAAGACCATGGCGCTAAGGCACTCGATGGACCTATCAAAAACGTCCAATCATGAACTATTCTCAGACCTCAAAGCTTATGAGTTTGAGCTGAGAAGAAAGGATCAAGAGGAGATAGTTGTACCCAAAACAGCTGCACTCATAGTCAAGGAAGGAAAGAGAGCTGAGACCAAAGAAGTCATTGACCAGGAGGAAATTGCCCTGATGGTTAAAAGATTCAACAAGTTCTTCAACAAGAACTACAAAAGAAATAAAGGTGAATCCTCCATAAGGCACTCAGCTCCCTCCAAGTCAAGGGAAGATAGGCCACCAAAGAGAGCTGAGTATCAAAAGGTCGAATATCAAAGAGCCGACAACCCAAGAAATGAGAGAGAGTGATCAAAAGGTTGAAAACCTATATTGGAATGCGGAGACAACCAGGACATTTTGCCATTGATTTGTCCATATCCTGTAGTGAATAAATACAGAAATGAAGAAGAAAGAAAAGTCTTCAGAGAAAGAAGGCAAGAAAAGAAAAGAGCAATGTTGGCTGCTGACACCGCTGATACATCTAAGTCAAAAGAAGCATCAGACTCAGAAAGTAGTGAAGCTGACTACTCAAGTGACTCTGAAGAAGAAGCCTTAATCTGTCTAATGGCTAAAGAACAAGATCAACCTGACCAGGAAGATGAGGTACACTCTAACTCGTCTCATTCAGATTCTAGTGATAGTGATTGTGACACACACACTTCATCACCCACTGATCTTTATGATTCATTAGGCAAAATGATGAAAGATTTTGAGCACATTAAATCCTCACACTCACTATTAAATGAGGAAAACGGCCCATTTAAAAGCCAAAACTCACGGTGACTAAGGAGCTGAGTACTCTAAGTCACTTAGCTGATGAGAACAAAGAGTTGAAGGCTGAGAATGCTAAACTAATAGCAGAGATAGCTGCTACGGAAAAGAGAGAAAATGATCTCAAAAATGTGATTGCTTCATTCACAAAGGCATCTAAATCATTGTATGACCTTATCATGAGCCAAAAAGAATGTGGAGACAAGACAGGCATAGGATTCAATTCCTTTATGCATAGTCAAACTCGTAGAGTGATCTTGGAAAAATGATCTTCAAGTAATGAAGCATCTCAAAAATCCAAGACACCAAATGTTGCACACACAGTCATTCCAAGGCACAATCACAAACAAACTGGCCTAGGATATAAAGGAAAAGGAAAACAGCTAGTTGAGTATGCTGAGAGGACAACTGAGAAGAAATCCAACAGAGTTCCTCAGCAAACTCCAAATAGGAAGTACTCTGTGAAGAAGAAACAGAGCTACCAAAACACCCAGAAGTTCTATCAAAGGAACAAATATGATGGGAATGGTAGAAACTACCCAAGCCAAGCTGACTGGAATAATGTGAAATATTAGCAAAGACCTATGGAATACAAACCTAAATGGCAAAGGCCTAGAACTCAGCAAAGGTCATTCCAAAGGCCAAAGAAGGCAATTGCTAAAACACATACACAGGCATACAGACAAAAGAGACAGATGTATGAATCTAAAGCCCCCAAGCAATTTGCCAAAGTGAATTATGATTATGGCACAGATAGATGGCAACCTCTTAGAGTCAAGTCATTTGGCTATAGGTTGTTTGGATCATCTTACAAAGACTAACCCCTCGGGACCCGGCACAAGTATGGGTACCTAAAAACTAATTTCCTTGATTGCAGGTTCAAGGAACAGCTGAGTGCCAAGGAATCTGGTACATGGATAGTGGCTGTTCCAGACACATGACAGGAAACAAGAAAAATCTATCAAGATTCAAGGAAATTAGAGGTGCAAAAGTCATATTTGGAGGAAATGAAGCTCCAGGGGAAATAAGAGGCACTGGATCCATCATGAAAAATGGATTAGAAATCACAGATGTTGCATATGTTGAAGGCCTAAATTTCAACTTACTAAGCATCAGCCAACTCTGTGACAAGGGCTATAATGTTGGATGCTCAAGTTGGCTGTGGCACAAGAAGCTCAGTTACCTAAATTTCAAAACAATTAACAAGCTTGCAAGGAGTAATCTTGTAGAAGGACTCCCAGACTCAGTATACAAGAATGAAAGTGCTTGTGATGCATGCCAGATGGGAAAGCAGATCAAATCATCATTCAAAGAGAAGTCAAGCCCATCTTCAACAAGGATATTGCATCTACTGCATATGGATCTATTTGGTCCTGTTGAGCCAGCCAATATAAGTGGAAAGAAATACACTCTAGTAGTGGTGGATGATTATTCAAGATTTACATGGACAATTTTCATGTGTAAAAAGAAAGAAACTTTGCAGAAGTTACCACAACTGATGAAAAGAGTTCAAAATGAGAAGAGTCAAACCATTATAAAGATAAGATCTGATAGAGGGACTGAGTTTGTCAATGGAATAATAACTCAGTATTGTGTTGAAAATAGTATTGCTCATGAATTATCTGCTGCAAGGACTCCACAGCAGAATGGAGTTGCAGAAAGAAGGAATATAACTCTCAAGGAAGCAAAGAAGGACCATGTTAGTCAAGCAGGCTACCTAAAAGATTTTTGGGTGAAGCCATAAACACAAAGATGCTATACTCAAAATAGATGCTTGATAAAAAGAGCAGTGACAAAAGACTCCTATGAGATTTGGACAGGAGAAAGCCAAATGTTGCATATTTTAAAATCTTTGGTTGTAAATGCTTCATCCACAACAATGGGAAGAATAATCTAAAGGCATTTGATGCTAAAGTCGATGAAGGTATCTTCCTGGGATACTCACCGCAAGCAAAGCCTATAGAGTTGTGAACAAAAGGACTATGGTCACGAGAAGAGTCTATCCATGTGGTTTTTGATGAACCTAATGTAAATGGAGAAGACATTGAAGAGTTAGCGATAAGTGAATCAACCAACTATCTGAAGAGTCCGTATGTTGAAGCTGAAACTGGAGTAATTAATCAAGGTGAAGATGAGATAGCATAATCTCAAAGACAGCTGGAAAATCTGTAGCTAAGTGATGATGAGAGAGCTGCTCAAGATAACACAACTGCAAGACGACTAAACCCAACTGACTTACTACAACCTGATGTAAGATGGCTGAGAGACCATCCACCTGAGCTAATCATTGGAAATATAAGAGATGGTGTAAGAACCAGATCCAGAGCTCAACAAGAAGCCATGTTCACTTGTTTCATTTCCCAAATAGAGCCAAAAGATGTGTCCCAAGCATTGGATGATACACATTGGATTCAGGCCATGCAAGAAGAGCTGAATCAGTTTGAAAGAAACAAAGTATGGGAATTGGTTCAAAGACCAACTCATCAAAATGTTATTGGCACAAAATGGGTTTTCAGGAACAAAATGAATGAAGAAGGTTCTGTGGTAAGAAACAAAGTAAGATTGGTAGCCAAAGGGTATTGCCAAGAGGAAGGAATAGATTTTGATGAAACATTTGCTCCTGTTGCAAGATTGGAAGCAATAAAGATGTTTCTTGCCTATGCTGCACACAAGAATTCACTGTATATCAAATGGATGTAAAAAGTGCATTCTTAAATGGATTATTGGAAGAAGAAGTCTATGTTGAACAACCTCCAGGATTTGAGCAGAAGACTCTTGGAGATAAGGTGTACAAGCTCAAGAAAGCTCTTTATGGATTGAAACAGGCACCAAGAGCATGGTATGATACATTATCTCAATTCCTAACAGATAATGGATTCACCAAAGGCAAAGTGGATAGAACACTCTTCAGAATTCAAGATGGAGAGAGTATACTGCTTGTTCAAATATATGTGGATGACATTATTTTCGGATCCACAAACAAGGAGTTGTGTGATAAGTTCTCAAACCTCATGCAAGGCAAATTTGAGATGAGCATGATGGGAGAGCTGACATTCTTTCTAGGACTTCAAGTTAAACAGCTGAAGGATGGAACCTTCATTAGTCAAACAAAATACACCAAAGATTTAATGAAGAAATTTGGTATGGAAGAAAAGTCTTCTGTGAAAATACCAATGAATACATCAGTTAAGATGGATATGGATGCAGATGGCAAGCCTGTGGATCAAACAAGATACAGAGCACTTATTGGATCTTTGCTCTATTTAACAGCAAGCAGGCCAGACATCACCTTTGCAGTAGGTGTATGTGCAAGATTCCAATCTGCTCCAAAAGAAAGTCACATGACAAGCAGGCCTGAGTACATAGCTGCGGGCAACTGTTGTGCCCAAGTCTTATGGATGAGACAACAGCTGAGAGATTATGATGTTGAAGAAAAAGAAATTCCAATTATGTGTGATAACACAAGTGCTATTGTAATCACTCAGAATCCAGTGTTGCACTCAAGAACAAAACACATTGATGTCAGATATCATTTCATAAGAGATCATGTGGAGAAGAAAGACATCATCTTGGAATATATCTCAACTGATAAACAATTAGCTGACATATTCACAAAGCCATTATGTAAATCAAGATTTGAAGAACTCAGGCATGAGCTAGGGTTGATTGAGCTGAGTTAAAACTCAGAAAACTCAAGAAGAAGAGATGAAACAAGAAAAGATGAAAATGGAGTTAAGTTCATAAATCAACTAAGTCAATTAGCCGTATCGAAAAATCAGCTGCATCGAGTTAGCTGATAGCTGAGTACCTAAGTGAAAAGAGAGAAGAATTGAATCAGCTAAGGAGTAAGCTGAGTTATTTATGAGCTAAGTGACAAAAACACAGTCATTTTTACTAAGCGGGAATGTTTTTAAGGATGACGTCAGTGCAATAATGACAGATACAGTCAAAAGCCGCACGACCAAGCCTATGATTGGATATAAATGCTGCTGCATTAAATGCAAGAAATTAAATGCTAATCGGCGTGCTAAATCTGAGCCGTTGATCTCGATCAAATTTCAAAAACCGTATGCACGTCCTTTTATAACCCACATATATACCCTTTCGTCAGTTTCTCTCTCACTTTACACAAACTGTTCATCTCTCTCAAAAGCAAAGAAAGCAACTTTTCTCTCGAAACCCTACAAATTTTCAAAGCACATTTTCAAAGTTTCGTTCGGTAAACCTTCAAGAAATGGCATCTACTTACGATTTTGTTAAGTTAGGAAAACAAATCCACACTGGGTTTACCGTGGATTTTGAAGGAATGATCAAACTGGGGTTCGACGAAACCCATGTGAAGAAAATAGCTGAGAAGGTGGAGAAATCTAGGCTGAAACCGTTTCTCACAATGGAGTTTCAAATAACCTACGTGGAGGAGGTCGCACAGTTCTATGTGAACGCTGAAGTTCACGATGAGGGCATCAAGTCCTCTATTCACGGGAAAGAATTCACAATCACTGCCAAGGATTTGGCAGAACACTATTTGCTACCGGCGGAAGGAGTGCCGGAGATCTATGAAGCTGATGTAAACCTGGCTGCTGCAAGGAAGGAAGTGGCCAAACTCGATCTTTGCGAAGATTGTCTGGTGATAAGAAGCCTTTGAAAGAAGATTACCATAAGCTGTTGGACATTGTTGCCAAGTGTGTAGACATCAAATTTGGAAGCTTTAATCAGCTTTCCAAAACCAAGATGATCGTGATGGCTGCGATCATGGAGGAAAAGAAGGTAAACTGGGCTGAGTTTGTGTACAATAGACTCTGCCAAAATATTGGGATAAGTCCTTCAAGGAAGATGGATCGTTCGGAGGATCTTTGGGGTATGGCCTGGTGATTGGCCGGCTGATGGAGGTGAAATGTGTTTCTCTCCGACATGGAAAGACGTTCCATGTTAATAAAAAGATGTTCCAATCAAATCTCTCCGGAGCGCAGAAGCGAGCTTATGCCAAGAAGGCGGACACAAGTGAAGGGGAATTAGCTGACCCTGAAGAAACAATTGTCTCCTCCCCTCCCAAGAAGAAGGCTGCCTCTGCAGCTGCAAAGAAGACTGTTGCCCCCGCAGCAAAGAAAAAGAAAACCGCACCTACCCCTGTAGCCGAGTCACCTGCCCCTGCAGCCGTGTCTCTTGCCCTTGCAGCCGCAAAGGAGAAGGAACCATTAATCCCTTCTCCAGTGATTAATAAGAAGAGGACTGCCACAACAAGAAAGGCAGCTACCTCTAAGACAACTGCGAAGGCATTTACCTTCGACGAACCGGAGGAAGAGGAACTCTTCAGGTTCCTTGAAGTTGATCTGATCTTTGCAAGCCCTTGATGAGGATAATCGCATCAATATGTTGCAAATTCGAAAAAGAGAGAACGAAGCAGCTAGAAGCGGAAGAAAGGCTCGTGAGAAAGTTAGTATCTGTCCTCTAATCGAACCCATCGATCATACTCATCCACATCTTGACATGCTTTTTGAGAGAGCGATGAAGATCGGACCTGCTTGCCGTGGTGAAGAATTGAGAGCACGCAAGCCATGCGGGATTCAGGATCCTACATGAGCAACGGTGATGGAAGGCCCGGAGAGTCTTCCAAATCACGGTGGAGATTGATCCTATGGGAGTGGTGCGGCTGACTTGCAACTATTGTTGCTGCGACCACTTCCCCAGCTCACTCTGATGAAGGCATTAAGGGAACTGGCGATGAAACTGGGAACTTGGGGACCCAAGTCGAGCCAACCCATATTGAAGGTGCCTTACCACCTGCCCCAACGGCTGAACACTCAAAGGAAACAGCCGGGAGTTTGGAGGAAAGTGACCCCAATCCAAGTCACTCTGCTGGTGTGCCAACTGAGGAGGAAACTCCCTCCACTGGAGCTAGGTCGGAGGTTGCTACAGATGACTCCACAACGAATCTAGGAGGCGAAGTGGAGAAGGAAAAACAAAAAGATACACAGCAAGTTGTCACTGACGAAGCTCGGACAGTTGAGACTGTCTTAGTTGAAGTGCCAAGTGCTCTGCAGGCTGAGGACGCTACTGATGTAGCCGAGGCACAGGATGGATCTGCCCTGGGAGTTAACACTCTGGGCAATGAAAGTGCAATCCACGGTGTTGTGACTCCTGTGGATGCCACCGTCGAAGACCCTAAGATAACTGAGTCTATCGAAGGGAATGTCCAAGGCCTTGCTGCAGTTGAGATTGCAGGAGGTATTGAAGGCCTACGGGAGGTTGAGACTTCCCAAGTTAAAGAGGCAGAAGCACTGAACATCCCTCCAGTTATCATCGATGCATCTGAGAAGGAGATAAGTGCCCTTCATGTTTCCTAAGACAATCCTGATGTAACATTTCTGGGATCTGAAGGTGAAGATGAAGTTGAGTCATCCCCCATTGCAAATCCACAAGACTCAGCTGAGGATGTTCTCCCAAGCACGAGTAAGTCCGATCTTAAGGCTACTCGCCAAACTTTCAATTTTGATGATGAGCCACCCCTACAAGTCTCATCATCGTCCGATGATGCTACTAAAATGGCCGAGGACCAAACAACTCATATGGAAAAACCAGCTGAGACCGACGAAGGTGTTGAGACAGCTGAGGCTCAGCCAGCTGGGTCAATACCACAACAGACCCAAGCTGAATCACAGTCAACTGCGCAGGCTCCCAAAGCTGCATCAGAATCGACTCAACCAGGCACATCACGGCCACAAGTCACAGTTGAACAGATTCCCTATGTCCGTGATGATGCGTTTGAACAAACTTTCCCTTTCACATTAGAGCTGCCTGATCTTGATGAAGAATCAACTAGAGATCAACAACATTTCCATAGACCTGATCCAGTCATTCCAACAGATACCATCATTCCAGCGAACTTTGACCTTGACGCTGCTTGGCCGCCAGCTGAGATGGAGGAAACAACTGAGGTTCGAGAAGTCTTCAAGGCTATATTTGCGGAGATTGAAAAGATGGAAAGGCACCAGGCCTCATTGGATATGCGGCTGGATAATAGAGATGCTAATCTTATGGCCGATCTACGTGGAATCATAGTCAGGATCCGTGAATGGTGGCAACAACAGCAGACAATGTGCGTGGAACAAGTTCGATACTTCAAAGCATTGTATAATAAGATGCTAATCTGGAGCACTGATAATGCTGACATGAAGAAGAGGATGCAAGAAAACATTGATAGAAATACCTCTCATACCACAGAAATGGAACTGCTGCGCGAATTTCATCGTAAAGAACTTATGCGCGTCGAGGAGAACATGAATGAAAAATTCAGCATTCTTATGGCTGAAATGAAGTTGGTGACAGCTGAATCCAACGCCACTCGCTCAGAATTTCGAAAGCAAAGATACTCCGCATGAGAATCCAAGCAGTAACTCGGCCTATCGATCGCCTAGATTTCATGCTAGCTGGCATGTTTCCAGGGGTTCCTCTCTCCTTTGATGATGCCAAAAAGGGGGAAGAGGAATAACTAAAGACGTTGGAAGGATCCGCAGCTGAGAAGAAGGACGCAGCTGTGAAGGAGAAGACAGCTGAAAAGCAGAAGAAAGAAAAGGGAAAATTTGTTGAGGGGGAAGGTTCGAAAGACATGACTTTAATGGTTGCTAGAACCCCTCAACAAGGACTTGTCACAACTGACATAATCAGCAAACTTCCAGTGACTCTGCCGCTCCAACACTCTACTGTGCCCATGTCTGAGAAGAGAAATATAGTAGAAGCAGAGATGACAGAGATTGAAAGAAAAATGGATACCCGTGCGATGGACATACTGAAACAATACGGAGGCATTCCGGCAGGAAGAGACACTAATGCCATTTCAGACGTCGGAACCAAGCTGAGATCTGTTGATGAATTCAAGACGCTCACATCCGAGGGATACTTCGAGAACATGACCATGGCCCAAGCCTGGGACTTGTATTGGGAAAAAGGCCTCAAGCTGTGTGAAGAAGGCGACAGCAAACAAACTCCTAGATCGCTCTGCTGGTCACTCTCTTGGAAAGAAGAAGGCCCCAAAGACAATACACACCCGGAGGAAGAGGTAGAAGTTAGTGGAGGAAGAGGTTTCAAACCTAGACCTCTACCCAAAAACATCGAATATATAGATCCAGGGAAGAAATGAGGGATCTATTGGGCTGGGTTTGACGAAGTAGCCAACTTGCAAGTGGCCAAGAACAATGCCGAGTATGTAAAGAGAATCGAAGAAGAAAATAAAAGACAAACTCACTCATTTGTGGGAAGAAAAACAAGAAAGAAAAAAGAAGAGATGAAGCTGCCGAGGAAAAGCCTATGAGAAAAAAAAGCGGTGAAGAAGAAGAAGAAGAGAAAAAGGTCAGAAGACGACAGAGCTGATGAAGAAAGAAGGAGGCAGCGAAGGAGATGAAGTGTTGCTGTCCATCCCTTCATGTAGTTTACTATTGTAAATGCATAAGTATGTAAGTCTTCTGTACATTGAATAAGAAATCTGTAATTTCTTTTTTTTTTTTTTGCGTAGACTTAGATGTTTGCTCTGATACACTTTGTAAACAACTATGTAAAGGACAATAATGTTATGATCAATAAAAGATTGATTCTATGCATACATTCTCTGTTACTGCACTACCTGTATGTATCTTTGATGCTTACATTTTTGCATGTATGTTTAAGTTTTGGCATCATCAAAAAGGGGAAAATTGTTGGGAAATTCATTGTTTAGATTTTGATGAATGCCATGTAAAACTTAAACTAGAAAGTTGGCACCCCATTTTGTTTGTAATTTGCATTGTAATAGATAGGGTTGTTCGAGCTGAGTCAAGTCATCTATGCCTGTATATGTAAGAAGTCAACTGGAGACTGGAATGAAGACTCCGCTGTGAGGCAACTGAGTATGGCAAGGAAGAGAAGACAGGAACTCGACTGGAGAAGTATCAGCTGAGATGTAGCTGTGTGAAGTGTCAGTCAAGTCAACTCAAGATAGACAAGTCTCAAGTTGAAGTGACAGATGAGTCATCCAATGATTGGGAGCTGACTCAAAGTCACCTGGGGAAGCTAAGGAATTGCAGTCAAGTCAAGATTCCGTTGCACAGAAGTCAAGAAAGTTACTTAAATAAGTAATACTTCCATGCTGCAATATTCTAAATTGCTCAGTCCCAGAAGCGTGCAAAAGGAATAAACTAATGGGAAGATCGCACCGTGTCGACTACGAAAAAGTGAAGGTTCATTTAATACGAGGTAATGTCAATTTCAAGGACTGCAACAAGACAAGACAATGACCACTAGTGTCTTTTGAAAATCAGCCTATCCCTTCAACGGACAGATTTGTGAAAGAGCACTATAAAAGGCAGAGGAATCAATTTGAGAAAGAGATCTTGCATACCTGAACCACGAACTTTCAAGTTATTATTCGAAGCTGTAATCTGCAAGAACATTCTCAAGTTATTCAAGCAAATCCTCAAGCCTAAACTTCGAAGAAAATCAATCCAACACTTACCTGTGAAGGAAAGACGACTTCAATCAGTTGACTTCAATCAGTTGAAGAGGAAACATTTGAAGAATCAAAGGGGTCTACATTCCACAGAGGAATGTAGAAAGGTTCAAGGTCGAACCAGTCTTAAGTTCTTGGAGGGCTTCGTGATCAAATCCAAGAAGCTTGAGCAAGTGAGCTGTAGTAGCAAGGCAGCTGCCCTGTGAAGAAGCTTCGAGTTGGACGAGAAGCCGTTTGTGTGACCAAGGCATCTCGGATCGAGTCCCAAAGGATCAAAGTGTGTGATCAAGACTTGTATCTGGACTGTTGACCACTTTGTACTCTGATAAATACTTAGTGGATTCCTCCAGGAGTTGGAGAAGAGAGGAGTAGAAGAATTACCCCATCTTCGAACCTCTAAAAAATTTATTGTGTCATTTACATTTCAGTATTTTCATTTCTGCATATTACATTATATCTGCTGATAATTTGCATTTCAACTGATAATTAACAAAGTGCTAAAATCAAGTGTTAAAATAAACTTAAACCAAATTCAAAGGTGTTAAGTCTTCCGCTGAAAATCTCATCACAGTCAAGTTAAGGTTTAGACTAAACAACTGAGTTATTCTATCAACAGCTCAATCGAGTCTGTTGAGTGGCTAACTCTGCTGGTTAACTAACTTAGCTGTCCATCAAGGACTTAGCTGTGAAATTAACTCTGAATATTTTTAAAAGGACTAAATCTCGAAAAGTTGGTAAGGTTTATTCAACCCCCCTCCTTCTAAACTTTACACTCACACCCCTTGGGACCTACAACAAGGTTGAAATCTTTAGAGACACAAGTGGCTCAAATAGCAACAGCAGTAGGAAGCCAAACTCAAATAGACAAATTTTCAAGCGATACTGAAATCAACCCAAGGGAAGAATGCAATGCCATTCATCTAAGGAGTGGTGTTGAATATGAGAGGCCAAAGATATCAACCGAGACAATCCATAAAGAAAGAGATGAGTAGCCTACAATTACTTTTGTCCCCGAAGGGCAGAAAATATATGTTCCCATGAGCAACCTAAATGGGTCTCAAGGTATGTGTTTTGATGTTACTAATGACGATATACTTGAATATGTGGTTGCTCTAGATTCAGCGGTGATGAGGGTTAATATAGAGTGGGTTGAGCTGATGAGTTGTGCTCATTGGGCTGAGTTGGAAGGCCTTTATATTCAGTACTGAAGAACGTCCTTGTTGAGCCGAGCTGTTGAACTTTGTTCATTGGACTGAACTAAGTAGTTTTGCTCATTAAGCCGAGGTGATGAGCTTGACCTATTGGGCCGAACTGATGTGCCCTTGTATCGAGTCCTTATTGGGCTAAAATAATGTTTGGCTTATTGGACCGAACTGATGAGGTTTCTTACTATGAATAAATTGGTTTATGGATCCATTATGGATTTCTAAGTATTAATTGGGCTGGTCAAATTCCCTTTTATCCGACCTGAAGAGCTGGTAAGCCAGATCAGATTAGCTGAGACGCCTATAAGAGTTATCGAGAGTGGGATATAATAACCGAGCCTTTCACTATTTATTTGGCTAAAATAATTCATACATTACCTGCTACTCATATGCTACGTATATTGATATGACATTTCATGATTTATTTTCTTTTATATGGTGTTTTAGTTATTAGATTTTTGAAGCCCTCATTTCGTACTAGTTGTCGAATCCTTAGCTTTACATGGTTGATTTTAAGTTGAAATGAAAGGAGAATTAGGTGTCATTATACTAGCTTGAACTAAATGTATTATCCAGCTCCACTCTAAATAATATAATGAAGTTGTCAAATTAACATTCAATAAATTAAAGATCAAACTCAAGCACGCAATATATTAGTTGATTAAGTTAAATAAATTAAAGATCAAACTCAAGTACGCAATATATTAGTTGATTAAGTAAAATAATAAGAGATTAGTATAATACTTGAATGAATGTCGTATATTAAGGTCCAACATAAATTTATATATGATGAAGTCAACATACATAAATTCATGAATATTTAATATTTTTTTTTGTTATTGCTGCACAAGAATTTGAAGAAAAACTACAATTGGCCTATTTTTAATTACTTGATTTGATCTATTGTGGATAACCGTTGTTGAAACAGTTACAAATTACAACTTTTATTAAGCATTTTCGAAATGTTGTGGTTCTTCAAAATTACAACGGATTTAATCCGTTGGAAAACCCGTTGTTGTATTTCATAATTCAAAAATAGTTATCAACCGTTGTCCTAAGTCCTAATCGCTGTCTTTTAACATCTAATGACAACGGGTTCAAGCCCTTGCATGTCTTTCATATTAAACACAACGGATTAGAACTGTTGTGGATTAGCGGGGTCTTTTACAATGCTATCTTCGACAACAGTTGATTATTATCATAGACAATGGATTATATCCGTTATCATTCAACAAAATTTTTGTGATGCTATTTGAGGATAATACTTTTGTTGTAAGAAAATAGTAATAGTAGTCAAAATATTTAAAATAATATAGAAAAGTAGGATATAAATCATAATTAAGAAAAAAAAAGAAAAGAAAAAAACCTAGTTGTGACCATATTTTGTGAATCATATATTAACCGTATGTATATAACTATATATAACTTATATGAATATTATTAATCATTCTCACCAACTACATGTATATATATATCCTATATGTATATATTATATAATTATCCATGTGACTTATATTTGTATATAAAATATCAGAAGTACTCACTTATCTAAACATATTGACACATGAACATGTAATGACATGCAACCTTCTTATATATAAATATGACATGTGTGTTTATGACGTGTGTGTGTCTTGTGTATAATATAAACACGTTGCTTCATGTATCATATTACATGAACTGGCACACCACTTAAGCAAAGGAGTAAATATATATGCATATATATACATCTCTTATTTATATAAGCAATTTTATATTTTAATAATTAATAAAAGACCACTTACCACCGCCTCATGGAAAATAAGGGGTTTATATCACTAGATTTTCGGAGAAGTGCAAACATAAAATTGGCAATACACACACAGATATATGAGCAAAACCGAAGAGAGGTAACGCATGGCTTAGTTAAAAAAAACAAAAAAGATAAAAAGAAAAAAAAGAAGAAAATAACACATGGGAAAGGAAGAAAATAACACATACGTGGTCCTAGGAGATGGCCCTAACCGGTGTCAATTTGATTATGGCCATGTGAATATTGATATTGTGTTGAGCTCTTTCCGATGCATAGTAGGTGATTCAAGGGCCCAATGAAAATAAATTATTCTAAATAAAATATTTCAACTCATCTTGCGCACTTCTGGTAAAATATCTTGGAATGCATTGCATTTGTATTACATTGTTCTTTCAGCATGCATGATTTTCGCTTAATCGGCATTAGCTCACGTAGTTCATGCATTGTAGGTGAGTCTGATGATGCTGGACTTCATGGGCTTACTGGGCAGACTGCTGGAGCTCCTACAGGTTATTGAGGACAGTGTACATGGATGACGACCCGTTGGGCAATGTTGATGGGTTACCTTTCCCTTTTTGGTCTTGTATTATATTATGGTTTAGGGTTGTACCCTTATTTAAAAACTCTGATGTAAATATGTACATTTAAATAGCTGGGTGATGTGGCTTATGCGTTTGATCACGTGGATGTCGGTTGTGTTTAATAACATGGTTGGTTACCTCTTTTGTTTGTGGACATGGCTTGTCCTGATCTTTTAATTAAAATGATTTTTACTTGTTTATTGTTAAAATGTCACAAGGATAAAAAAAATTACACGTTTTAAATAGAGTTTGTGGCCGAGTTTTCAGTAGTCGTAATAGGGGTGGGCGTCACATGGGATGGCTTACCTGAAGGTCAGTAGGTTAGCTCGGGCCCGAGGTTCTCAGAAGGTAAATTAAGGTTTTGGAGATTCGATCTTATCTTAATCATGATTTTGTTACCAAATCGTAACAGAACCCGGATTTTACGAAAACCCTAATCAGGGCTAAGCTATAAAAACCCAAGTCTAGGTTCATTCTTGACATAATCACACTTTTCTCATATCTTTCATATTTTTGCCTCTTTCTTGTCCAACACTCTTCTGACTTAAGTGTCAGAGAGGGCATGCCGGGGCACACGGCCGTGTGGTTTCACACAGACAGGTCGTGCAATTTGATTCTGAAGACAACATGGGTTGTACAAAGTGCTTCCTCACATATGGATTTGAAGGATGAACTCCCTGCTTCATCGGAACGTAAACCTCTTCTGGACCACTTCGATATGCATTCCAGGGCACAAGCAAGACCTATCCAAGGGCGGATGAACTATTGTTTCTCACTGAAGGTGCGAAATTGTATGAATACTTTGACAATTTTCGAGCGAAAGTATTGGAACTAATGAAAATAATGGAGCAATGGCAAAGTGGGAAAGGTCACTATCATTTGCCACAATAGCCGATGTAAGTACTTATCGCGCTTTCCTCTCTCTTTTGATAACTTCCTTATTTTTTCAGGATGAAACATGATTTAAGTTTGGGGAGGGTTATCAAGAAGGCGTGATATTGTACTTTTGTATATTTGCATAGCATATAGGTTGCATGTAGAATCATATAAAAACTGCATAAAGTTTTTGTTTTTTTTAGTAGGCACGTTTATTGCTTTTGTGTGAGTTAGATAGAGACATGAAATTAGTATAGATTGCCTTTGTATGTTTTACTATGAATACTTGATTTCATGAGAAGAAATACTTGGTTAATATGTGATAAATTTGAGAAAAGATGTCTTTTGCTTATTTGATTGATTGAGAAAGTTGGGTATTTGAGCATGTTGGGAAAAATTTAGCATGTGAGCTTTTGTGCTTATAACTACTTTTATCTTGTGCGGTCTTATATTTGTTGAGTGTGTCATTCATGTTGTTTGAACTCTAGAACTTGCAATGGTATCTTTATCAAAACCACATATGTGTGCAATTTTTGAAGATGATTTAAGACTATTTTTTGTTTAAGCCTACTTAGTCTAAAAAGCTTACTTATGAACTCATGATTCCCTAGTTAGCCAATTTGAGCCTAAACTTTGTTTATTGTTAGCCACATTTTGAGCTTTAACTTAACATATCCTTATCTAGAAAACTTGAGCTTATAGAGATGTATAGTTTGAAGGGAGATGTGAGTTAACTTTGAAAAACGAATGTTAGTAAAAGGAGGGATGAATAGTGAATAGGTGAATGATGGGGCTCGAAAAAAAATTGAGTGAAAATGAAAACAAAAGAATTCGAGCAGTTAAGGAAAAAATTGAAAAAGAGAAACAATTGAAAGCTTAAAGCAAAAGAGGAACAACAATGACCAAAGTGCGAGAAAGAAGAAAAGGAGTGGAATAAGAAGTATGAGTTGAAAAATAAAATAAATAAGCAAATGCTTCTTTAGATGAAGTGGATTCGTGAGTTGAAAGTGTTTGTACTTAAATTCTATTTGCTCAAATTCGAGTCATTTAATCCATATTGTTCTTACCCTGACAAAAGAGCCTACATTACAACCAAAGAAAAAGTCCGTTTTAATTCTTGAATTGTACACATCTGAGTGGTGGAGATATTAGACGATTTGCAAGCATATAGTAGTTCCACTTCATTGAATTGATTTGAGAGTATACATTTCCTATTTACTTTGAGAGTTGAGTACACATCTGAGTGGTGGAGATATTAGACGATTTGTGAGTCGCGATGTCGAATAGGTGAACAAGTCTAGATTGTGCCTAAGTTTGCAATGGATGACTTTTTGAGAATGAATTACATGTTTGCTACAGTATGGATTTGATTGAGATTAGATATTTGTAGTGTTCTTGTGTTGTTTAATCTACCTCATTACATGTGCTTATTATTCTTTGTTGGACCTCAAGCGCTTTACTGGATTGACGACTGTCCCCACAAACCAACACGAGTCTTTTCAAGCACGCTTTGTCCTAACTCATGCGTTCCTTGGAAAACATCCTAGGAGGTTACCCATCCCTTGTCTACTCTAGGCTAAGCACGCTTAACCTCAGAGTTTTTATATAATGGCACCAGAAAAAAGATGTATCTATTGGTATATGTAGTCAATATCAAATTTTTTAAGCTCTCCTGTAACTGTACAATCCAGCGCTCACGAGTTCGAATCGCGGGTCGCGCCTCCCTTCTTTAAAAGCCCATTGCAGACAGTGATGCAGGACCAAACTCCAACAATCTCCCTCCCACCACTTGCCAGCATCTCAGCTCCAGTGCTTGGCAACCTCTGCTGCTCGCCAAACTTTCTATGTTATAACGCCAACTTCTTCAGTTCAAGCATCGTGTCACACCAACCTATCAGTTCCAGCCACCTAGCAACCTACACCTTCAGTTGCAGTCTGTTTACCTCAGTCCCAACCACCTGGCAACTTACCTTTAATTCTGGTCCGTTTACCTCCGCTGTGCCAACATCATAATTCCGGCCACCCAGCAACCCACACCTTCAATTCTAGTCCGTTTGGCCTCAGTTCTGGCCACCTAGAAACCTACCTTCAGTTCTAGTCCGTTTACCTCCGTTGCGCCAGCATCTCAGTTCCATCGCTCCTGGCAACCTCTACTGCAACGTGCTTTCAAGGGAATTCGACCCTGTGTCCTACTCTAATACCAGGTTTTGGACCTCAAATACTTTACTGGGTTGACGAATGTCCCCACAAACCAACACGAGTTATTTCTAGCACGATTTGTCCTCACTCACGCACTCGCTGGAAAATTTCCTAAGAGGTCACTCATCCCATGTCTACTCCAGGCCAAGCACGCTTAACCTCAGAGTTTCTATGTAATGGGCACCAAAAAATAAGATGCATCTGTTGGTATAGGTAGTCAATATGAAATCCTTTAATCTCTCCTTTAACTGAGCATCCAGCGCTCACGAGTTCAAATCATGGGCCGCGCCTATCGTCTCTTTTAAAGCCCATTGCAGGTAGGATGCTGGACCAAAGCCCAACATTCTTAGCTTGTTCGAGGACGAGCAATGGTTTAAGTTTGGGGGGATTTGATAAGTGTAAAATATACGTACATTTAGGAGCTTAATTGAGTATATATTTGATACATTTGCATGAATATTTAGTATGTTTTGGTTAGTTTCTTTTATTGGGTGTGATACTACGTATTCTCGTTTATTTTTACGGGAAAGAGAGCTTAATATGAAAAGATATCAATAGTACATCCCATACAAGAATGTCGAATGTCAAGAGACGATTAAATACATGAAGAAAACAACAAAGAACAAAGTACACGGTCTACCCGTTGTCAAAATACACAGCTGTGTGAGTAGATTTGTGCAAAAACAGAGACTGAAACGTAATACACAACCTGGTTGTGTGAAAGTACTCAGTCGTGTATTATGTATGTAGGCTGAATTTGTTTTCTATTTCGTCGGGACTCTACAAGGGATCTCTCAAAGCATCTATAAAAGGAAGACCAAGCCCTAAAGCTGGAGAGAACATAAACTCATGATTTTTAGGGAGAGAGAACATAAAATTCCGAGAAAACACACAATACAACGAAGAACAACGCAAGACCTCTTTCAACTACGAAGACACAAGGGTTCAAGATTGTGAAGAAGGATCCATCTATACAAGAAGGGTTCCATCATCATAGTTTAAAGCTTTTGTTCTGTACTAAACTTAATACAAACTATTTGTTTTTAGATTTGTCTATGAGTTTGCAATCAAATATTTTAAACTAGATCTCTTGATCCCAGGTCATGGTCGAAACTGTGGATTCATGTTAATTCTAATTTGATTGTTTCTTCTTAATTGGTTTCCTTTATTCTATTTATGAATTCGTGTGCTTATTTCTTGTAGATTATCTAGCCAATAATTTGCATGTCTTATTTGTTAGTTCAAAATACGGGAGAGAACTAACTTTTGATAAACGAATTCTTAACATAAACGGGTATTGAGCCGGAAGACCAATAAATGTTTGTGGGGGTTTACTTCAATTCTAAATGCTTTTGGGAGTTGATATTAATTGTTGAGTAGGGATATCTGCGATTATTAGTAACCTACGATTTGTTTGCACTCGGAGAGAGAATAAACTACTTTAAAAATTGAACCCATAGATACATAGAAACTTGTTTGGATGAAACGATAATTGGAATTAATATTGATGAAGTATTTTAAGATTATGTTCCTAGTATTGTTTTTCGTAATTGTTTAAAATCTTGTGAAGTTCGGGTTTTTACAATAATTATATATTTTTAGTTGATAATTTTTGGATTTGTTTAGACAACACTTTTTGCTTTCGATCGCTTCAATAAAATTAGAGTATGATATTTACTATACTTTATGTGTTTCATATTCAATCCCTGAGGAATACGATCTTGCTCGTTGTTATCTACTAGCTACACCGTACACTTGCAGTTTAGTGAAAAGATATTGACGATCAAGTTTTTGTTAGGTGTATAGATGTTATTTGGGTGTGGCCCATTTCTTCATCAAAATATAATTTATTTAAGTCGATTAATTTTAATTAAAATAACTTCTTTTAATTAAAGAAAATACCTCAAAATATGTACCAAAATAATATATATACATTACATATACACATAAGAATCATTATTTTAGTAATGTAAGAAAAATTAAATTAAATAAAATTATATTCATAATAGCTTTTTAGCATATTTTTCATGTTAGTAGAAAATAATTTTTATTGTTATCAACATATTTTGATATTTATTAGCATATCTGGGATCTAAACATGACCAAAAAGTAATATCGATAAAGTTGCGCCTTGAGCGGTTTTATGAAAAAATAACTTCCAAAGATCGACCACAAATATGTAGTTTCAGCGTATTTGTCGCCTATTAATTGTTTGATCGTTCGTTGTCTGGGGAGGTGGGACATATTGTTCGAGTGTTAGTTGAACTTGATTTGAATAAATCTCTTCATTAATTTATTATGGTTGAACGAGTGGGACATTGCTCTTTTATTTCGATCAGTTATGAGAATTTGCCAGATTTTTGCGTTAATTGTCAGATTGTTGGGCATCATATTACGAATTATCGCCATCAAGATGCGACAAAAAGAGCTGACATTGTTTAAACTCATAAGAGATCGGTTCGTGGATGATCTGTCATTAGAACGGGGAATCGTGGTAAGATTCCGGCTAACAAGGGTAAGTAAGTAGTTTCGGAAACTTGGGTTCAAGTTAAGCCCCAAAAAGCCCATTCTACAGAGAGGAGTACTGACCCTAAGGAGGGTGGACCATCTACTTCGGGTATTCAAACACGAAATTCTTTTAACGTGTTGGGTGATACATCAGAGGATTTGCATGGAGAGAATAAGCCCTCACATGTTCGTGCAGATGAGGGCCTCAAAGGTTTGAATGTCAATCCTGATAGGACTATGGTTCTTTATCAACCACCAGCACCAAATTTAGATGAAAAGAGTCAACTGGATCTCCACAGTGCAACGGATGTTGTATCTAGAAATCATCCGCTTAAGATTATGTCCTTAGCTCTAACGATCAGTCAGAGGAAGCAATGACTGTATCAACACGGAAGCGATGGTCTGATATGCTGGATGAAGAAGAACAAGACAATTCGGAAGCTTCAAAGACCAAGCTAGGCGACTCCTCAACTACTCCACTTGTTATTCACTCATTGCTCCCTCAGAAGCTATGAAGGCTCTAAAATTGCGGCTTGAAGATCCTGGGCCGATATTCCACAAGCTACATCAGACCATCAAAACGATACTCAAGCACGTACAAAATAAATAAATGATAATATCACTCGAAAATCCTTGAGACATAAACATCCTTCATTTAAATTGTGTCATTAAATTATTTTATTGTTTTTTTCCTGAAATTTTGCATTGTTTTTTTCCTTTGCTACCTGATCGGCTTGTGATCAGGACCTTTTCCTTTCTTTTTATATATTTCCATTTATTTAAAAAAAACAGACTTTCCAAGTTTCAAATATTTACTTGGTTTATTTAATGAATTCTACTGCAGTCAATTAAAAAAAACTATACAGCGCGTGCATTACATGGGTCTCATTGAGTTAGATATATGACACATGTACAGATAAATGACACATGTACAATCATGACATCATTTTAACACATGACATTCATCCAATATAATGGACTAGAAAATGGAATTAATTATATCTCAATATCAAAAGTGCATGATTGTTGATATAAAAACCAACTCGTCATAAAACTCACAATTTACACCTAACTATAGGAAATAACTCAAATTTACAACTACGTAAATTAGAATAATTAATAAAATTATAAATTCAATGTAATAATATAAAATTATATATTGATTTTTACACAATTGCCAAAAGAAGGGCTCGCCCGTAGGCCCAACTCACCTAGCTAGGTTGGGCACCGAAAGATGCAAAATTATTTTAATATTCAAAAGCTTTACTCCAGGAGAACCCAATAATGTTGGGAAGAAAGACAAAAGAACAAAAAAATAAATATTTCGATCCATCTTCGATACTCCAAAAATAGCTATTCTATCATAAACTTATTGATGACACCCGAGCCAAGTTGGGTCAAGTTACTCCACGTGGTCATCCAACGCACATACGAGTGGGGGCCTGCAGGTGACGTTAGCAACGGTGCCCGGCGACACGTCATGGGTCGGGCTCGCCCACTACCGAGCCCAACCACAGCGTGGCCGCCGAGCCCCGACCCCCGAGCCCAAATTTCGGCGGGAAACGCATGCGCGATAGATTCAGAAAAATAACCATTTGCCCATACTTGCCTATGCTTAGTGCTTTATTGGTATCAGAAACCGCCACGTGTCAAAAAGTGATTAAGATGAGTCACCAAGTGGCAAAACTTGGCTGACATGCACGCTTAGAAGGGGACATGTGTCCTTTTCTAAATTATTTTACTAATTAGTGTAAAGGTGACTATTGAAAACCCACTTATTAGAGGGGTATAAAAAGCCTCACTTAAGAGGAAAAAGACAAGAGAGAAAAAAGGAGAAAAAATCACTAGAAAACGTGTTATTATAAGAAAGACCGACCCCGATAATCCGGCTCGGCATTGTATCACAAAAGGCAGAATTAGCCATAAATAAACACGCGTTATGCACGCTTATATTTCCACGTGTTAAATTTCTTACATATTTTGCTTGTTGACCAAAACGCACGTCAACACATTGGCGCTAGAAGGAGGGCCCGTATTGGTCCAGTCAGAATTCCAGGCTAAAACAAGTTAAGCGAAAGCCAGGTAAAGTTCAACGTTTATCCTTTTCGTAATTGACAAAATGAGTCAACAATCGAGAAATGCTCGTTTGACTGAAGAGCAACACCTTAACAACCAAACTGGCCAGACCACTAATGGTCAACATAGGCCCCAGACAGAAGCAGGGAGCACCACTTTATTTCCTTTCGCTCAGCTAATTGTTAACCCAACTTTCGTACAACAAATGAACCAACTCATTTCACAAACACTCGCCACCACCAACTCCCAAGCACCTCATCCACCTCTTGTAAATACTAACCCACTCAATCCACAACTAAACGTTAATATCAATCCTCGAGTCCATGGGCTTCCTCATAATGAAGCCCAAGAGGCCAGTTCAGGTAATGAACAGCGTGGCCGTCTTGACAGAAGGCGGCCGCGAGAAGATGATGAAAGGCAAAGTCGTGTAGCGGAGTCACTACCGGAGCCAACATGGCATCGCCGTGCCCACTCAGTGTTTGTCGGACGACTGGGGGTTGATCCTCTACGCCCGGCTCAATCGATAAGCTCCCGACTCTGGTTTTCGGATGAGCGGGAGCTGGATAGGGTCAACCAGACTCAAGGCCCTAGCCTAGGGCAGGAACGAGATGTAGAAATCCAGCGCCTTCGCCGCCGTCTAATTGAACTGGAGGGCGGCCCAGAAGGCGAATGATATCGGAGGCCGCCCCAAGCAATGAACCAACCAGCTATTATGTTGCCGTTTTCCCCTGGTATCCTGGCAACCCCGTTACCGCCAAAGTTGAAAATTCCCCAGGTCGGTCTATACAATGGGGAGACCGACCCGACTACTCACGTACACAAGTACTTAGCATGGATGGAACTGTACAGCCCCAGTGATGCCATTCTCTGCAGGGCTTTCCCATTGACATTTGGCGACCGAGCCCACCGTTGGTTTAGGACCCTACCACAGGGGTCCATTCGGGCATGGGGGGATCTGGTCTCCGCCTTTACGACGCATTTCCTGACTTCCAAGGTCTGAGCCACACCAAAGGACTCCCTTGTGAACATCAAACAAGGGAATGACGAGCCCCTAAAAAGCTATATTTCTCGATTCAATAAGCAAGTTCGAGAGATGGAGCCAGTATCGGATGATGCCATTCTAATTGCGGCCATGGCCGGCCTTGCCCTCGAAACTTGGTTTAACTATTCTATCCACGAATCGGGGCGACCTCGCACCAAGAATTCCCCTGGTCCGCGCGAACGCCATATTTGCGCGGAAGAAGCCATGGCAAGTCACCGCCCGAGCACGGCCGGGGGCGCGAAAAAAGGACGGAAGGAAGGAAGGAATCGGATTGGGCGGGGTCGGGATTCGACCATTCTCAGAAAACCCGACCACCGGATTTAGGGCTCGCCAGGAAGCACGAGCCGAAGTTGCCGCGCTGAGGAGTACTTTGACCCACACTCCATCAGCCATATGGAATGAAGTACAGGTCTGAATTTGTTACCTCCAGCTCGGCCTTTGAATGTTGAGCCGGCCAAATTAGATTCACGTCGATATTGTGCCTATCATAAATCGATAGGTCACGATACTGATGAGTGCCGAGATCTAATTAGGGAAATTATGCGTATTGTTCGGCAGGGCGGTCTCAAAAGGTACGTTCATGAATTACCACCCCCACCGGCACTGGCTCAAGGTGTCAACCCAGAGCGCATAACAAATCCAGCTCTCCTGCCGCCGCCACCGGCCGAAAATCAGGGTAGGGAGATCCTCATGATGTTGAGCGTGAATCGAATCAACACTAACACAAC
Source organism: Rehmannia glutinosa (assembly GCA_016081115.2). NCBI lineage: Eukaryota > Viridiplantae > Streptophyta > Magnoliopsida > Lamiales > Orobanchaceae > Rehmannia > Rehmannia glutinosa. Next base: position 6,361,011 of record CM071933.1, on the reverse strand, counting down.
CGAAGATAGCCGCTCCAATAGGAAAAGAAAGGTTGATGTCAGACAAGCCGCCCATGCCGAAAGGCAAGTTCGGGTGGCGGAAATCAAGAAAGGCCAACCCACCGACCGCTTTGTGTTCTCGGACGTGGATGCCGACCAGGTGGTCCACCCTCATTCTGACCCCCTGGTCATTACCGCACCGATTTTGGGTATTCCAGTTCATAGAATTTTGATCGACTCTAGAAGCTACTCATCGGTCATTTATGTCCGAGCTTTTCGAAGATTGAACGTGGACGATAGCTATATCCGTCCATGCAACGACAAAGATTCTCGGGGGTTTGGAGGAGGAAGAATAATCCCGCTCGGGGAAGTTGACTTGCCCATCCAAATGGGACAGGGGTCGCATAAACGGACCGTTATGACAACATTTAAAATAATCAACGCCGATTCGGAGTACAATGCTATTATTGGAAGGTCGTTGCTTTATCATATAAAGCGGCTGTTTCAATATATCATTTTTGCATAAAATTCCCAACACATGATGGCGAGGCCATACATAAGGGGGATCAGAGGTAGTCACGAGAATGCTCTCTCAAACTCCGACCGGTGGAGATTAATGTGATGGAACGAGGAGAAACCAGTGGGACCGCGCAAGGCGATCCCCAGACAAAAGAGGAGCCCGAGCGGGAGGTGGTGATTGTTCGGGGGAATAATCCAGGTCGTCGACCTAGGAAGGAACCGATGATGGAAGAACAAGGAAGGAGGATTGAGCCGGGAGATGTACCGGCAACGAAAGGCGAGCCGGCAGCCAAGAATGAGCCGGCCACTGAAAATGAGTTGCCCCTGTAGAAAAAGGAAGGGCAGAGCAAGAAAAGAAAACGGGCGGAACCAGTGGAGTAGGTCGATATGATCGACATCAGAAGGCCGAGCGAGGGGCACCAATTACGTATTGGCCATGACCTCCCAGAACCATATCGAACCGAATTGATTGAGTTTTTGGGAAATAATCTCGACGTCTTCGTGTGGACTCATGCAGACATGCCCGGAATTGACCCCAAGCATGCATGCCACCGCCTTAATATTGATCTGACGTTCCGCCCAGTTATCCAAAAAAGGCGCAAAATCGGTCCCGACAGACAAGTTGCACTCGAGGCCGAGGTTAATAAGTTGCTAGATAATCAATTTATCCGGGAAGCCCTCTATCCCCGATGGGTTGCCAATCCTGTTCTAGTCAAGAAAAGCAATGGTCAATGGCGCCTGTGCGTGGATTTCACCGACTTAAATAAGGCGTGCCCCAAGGACAGTTATCCATTACCGAACATTGATTATATGGTAGATGCCACGGTGGGACACGAATTGATGAGCTTCATGGATGCATACTCGGGTTACAACCATATACGAATGCACCCAGATGATGAAGAAAATACATCATTCTTTTCTGCTCGTGGAATTTACTGTTACAAGATGATGCCCTCCGGGTTGAAGAACGCTGGTGCGACCTACCAAAGGTTAGTAAGTAAGATGTTTGAGAAAATGATAGGTCGTACTATGGAAGTCTATGTAGATGACATGTTGGTGAAATCATGGTATATATCTGATCATCTCAACGATCTTAATAAAATATTTGCTGTGTTGAGAGAGTACAAGATGATGTTAAACCCGAGTAAATGTATGTTTGGGGTCGGCTCGGGTAAATTCTTGGGGTATATGGTCAGCCAAAGAGGAATCGAAGCTAACCCAGACAAAATAAAAGCCATCATCAATCTTGAACCCCCGAACTCTGTAAAAAGGGTACAAAGCCTAACAGGCCGATTGGCCGCCCTTAACCGATTTGTTTCCCGGTCCACAGAAAAATGTAAACCTTTCTTTGAAATCATAAAAAAGAACAAAAATTTTGAGTGGACCGAGCAAGAGCAGGCTGCCTTTGAATCCCTCAAACAACATCTCTCTTCAATTCCTATATTACAAAAACCTACCCAAGGGGAGAACTTGTATTTGTATCTGGCGGTATCCGAATACGCCATCAGCTCGGTGTTAATCAGGCTAGATGGTTCTATTCAACATCCAATCTATTACACCAGTCAGGCGCTACATGACGCCGAACTCCGCTATCCGCCAATGGAAAAGTTGGCTTATTCATTAATCACTGCTGCACGAAAGCCCCGTCCATATTTTCTAGAGCACAAGATTTTAGTCTTGACGAATTACCCACTGAAGCAGGTATTACACCGACCCGACACTTCTGGTTGGATGATCAAGTGGGCCGTTGAGCTCAGTCAATTTGATATTCTATATGAACCGTGCACAGTAATAAAAGAACATGCTTTAGCCGATTTTGTGGCCGAATTCACACCTTCCATACAATTAGAAGTTATGGAAGACCAAGAATGGAAGTTGTTCATTGATGGCTCCTCCACCGCAGGCTGGGCAGGGGGCAGAATCGTGATAATCGATACAAATCAGAAATGCTACTGCTCGGCCGTGTGATTTTAGTTCCCCGCAATGAACAATGAAGCTGAATACGAGACACTTCTGGCGGGTTTAGATATGGCATCTTCTATGGGCCTAAAACGACTGCTGGTACACAGTGATTCTCAGCTGGTCGTTCACCAAATCAACGGTGAGTACGAAGCAAAAGAGCAAAAAATCGCACAGTATTTGGACTTAGTCAAGAAGAAATTGTTACACTTTGAGACAAAAGTCTTACATGTGCCCCGAGCCGAGAACATGCAAGCAGATGCCTTAGCTCGGCTCGGTTCAAGCCCAGGGATGGATGCTATTGCGGATGTCACTGTCACACAACTGTCCGCCCCGTCACTTGGCGCAAAGAAGATACATGCCACCGAAGCCACCGAGCAGACCTGGATGACTTCGATCATTCGGTATTTAGAAAAAGGAGTCCAACCTGAAAACAAAGCCGAGGCCAGAACACTACGAACCCAAGCGGCTCGTTTCACAATAGTAGACAGCGTCCTATACAAACGAGGACACTCCGTCCCACTCCTTCGGTGACTGTCCGAGATAGATACGGATTACGCACTTCTAGAGGTTCACGAGGTAATATGCGGAAACCATGCTGGGGGCCAGACATTAGCTTATAAATTAATACGGCAAGGATATTATTGGCCATCCCTAAAAAAGGATGCAACTGGCCTCGTCAAAAGATGTGAGAGGTGCCAAAGATTCGCACCACAGGTCAGGTATCATTCTGAGCAACTTACCTCCGTATTTAGTCCTTGGACGTTTGCCAAATGGTGAATCGACCTTATCGGACCACTCCCCACTGGAAAATGGGGCGTCAAGTATGCCATTGTGGTGGTGGATTATTTCACAAAATGGGCCGAGGCGGAGCCTCTGGCGAAAATAGATGAGGAAAAGATCGTTGGTTTTGTATGGAAGTCTATTATCTGCAGATTTGGGATACCGCATTCGATTGTTACGGACAATGGGAAACAATTCGATAACCGGAGGTTTCAAAATTTTTGTGAAGGTTTCCACATCAAAAACCATTTCTCGACTCCATACCATCCTCAGTCAAATGGACAGGTTGAGACCGTTAATAAAATACTCAAGTATACCTTGAAGGCGAGATTGGAGGAGTCCAAAGGTAATTGGCCTGAAGAACTCCCTGGGGCACTGTGGTTATACAGAACGATGCATCGAACGGCCACGGGAGAAACACCTTTTTCTTTGACTTATGGAACTAAGGCGGCCATTCCTGTGGAGATTGGAGCCCCTACCTTCAAAATTGTAAATTTTTCTGAAGATGGCAATGAGGCTGCGCTCCGAGCCGAGCTGGATCTGCTCGAAGAAAAAAGATGTAATGCCGAGATAAAAAACGCTGTGTATAAACAAAGGAGTGAGAGGTACCACAATTCAAAGGTAAAAGAAAGGAGATTCTGGGTCGGTGACCTTGTGTTGAAAAGGATAACGGGTGCTGAGCCCAACCCATTGAAGCCAACCTGGGAGGGCCCATTTCGGGTCAGCAACATCTTATCTGGTGGGGCATACGAGCTAGAATATTTGAGTGGAGAAAAATTTACACATCCATGGAATGTAGCATACTAGAAAAGGTACTATCAATAAATATCTCAGTTTACGATCCAGATAAGATTACAGGGAATTATCCTTTCATCTGATATTCTGTGAGCTCTCTAAAGGGGGACGAAATTTTTACTCGCCTCGGCTACGTGCCGAGCACGGCAAAAATCGCCTCGGCTAAAGAAGCTGAGCATCAACAAATCATCGCGGGTACGTCCCTCGTATGCTGATAAAGGGCGACTCGCCCACGAGGTGGGTCTACCCTAAAAACAGACTTGGTTTACACACCGAGCATGAAACAAAGACTTGGGTTACACACCTAGCATAAAACAAGACTTGGTTTATACACCGAGCACAAAACAAAGACTTGGTTTACACACCGAGCACAAAACAAAGCTTGGTTTATACACCGAGCACAAAACAAAGACTTGGTTTACACACCGAGCACGAAACAAAGACTTGGCTTACACACCAAGCATAAAACAAAGACTTGGTCACGCACCAAGCACAAAACAAAGACTCGGTGTACACACCGAGCATACAATGAAGACTTGGTTTATACACCAAGCACAAAATAAAGACCAGGTTCATATACCGAGCACGAGAGCAATTAAAGCTAAACTCCTTTATTCATGAGCATTGGGAACCGAGCCCCATACTTAGGAGTATAAAAAGAAAAAAGAGGACATGCAACAATCTTACAAAAGGAAGAAGAGCCAAGCATATACAAAAAGCTTAAAACACATAGACATGGGACAGAAAGAAAAATTCATTTCTACTTCAATAGTATTTACACAGGGGGGGCCGGAGCCCATTACATCCCAAGGCACGAAGCCAAGTAATCTACCTACGAATACATATAAAAGCTTATAAAAGAAAAGGGAGAACAGCACCAAGACTAAGACGGGGGCGGAATCTCAACAGCACCACTGGAGGCAACTTCTTCTGCATCCGGAGGAGGTGAGCCCTGAACATCGGGAGCCTCGGCAAAGTTCGGGCGGAGAGCATCAATATCAGCCTCCAAGAGGGCCAGATCCTCCTCAAGCTGAGCAACAGTCCGCCCGGCCTTAACCGATTCGAGGATTTCTTTGAGGCTGGTCGCATGGCCGCAGGTTAACATAAATGCATATTCCTCAGAAACCTTATAAGCTTCGACGGCCTGTACACGGGTTTCCCCAACCTGCCGATGGGTAGCCTCTTCAGCCTCTCTGCGCACATCGGCTAGGCGCCTCTCCATTTCCTCAGCCCAGGCAATGGCGGCACGTTCCAGCTCGGCAACCTTAGCCCAAAATTCCTCCTCAGCCTTGTGGGCCTGATCTCGCTCTGCCTCGGCCCTCGCAGCGATTTCTTTCTCAAAGTTGGCCCGAGCCGTGGCTTCATCTGCCTGGGTCTTCAGCGATTCTTGTACCCCTTGAAGAGTAGCGTAGGCCTCTTGCAGGTCACCATGCCGCCTTTCCAGATCGGCATATTTCCTCTGCAGCTCGCGAGTTCCCCCAATCGCATGCCACAGGAGCCCAATGATCCGCCCGGACATTCCCATAAAGATATCATGAATCGCTCATCCGGCTAGTCTCTGAACAGAATTGCTCAATGCTTTTTGTCCAGGCACGAGCTGGGACATTCATTGCGGCCCGACCCACTTCCAAGCAAAACCTCGATTTGCTCCTCCGCGTCGGTGTAACACACCGGATAAACTCCACAAACCATTGGCGGGCGTCATTCCATTCCTCGCAGTACTCATCTCTCATTCGACTTGGAGGGATAAAGTGACCCTCCCGGTCGAGGTCATCCGAGAAAGTCCGCGGGACTCCCCCTTCAGGGGCCCGGCCCGAGATGCACGGCTTATTGTCGACCCGCCTCTTGATCGCCCCGGGCTCTTCGATCTCAATTCCCTCTCTTCTCCTTTGGAGGGGGGGTTCTACCGCTTCAGGCACCCCATCCGAAGGACGTTTACCGGCCTGGATATCTGCTCTCCGAGCCGCTTCCACATCTGCGGGTTGGGCTACAGCCGCCTGAGTCCGACGCGCGGCCGTGTTCCTCACGCTGCGAAGGCGCGCACGCAAGTCCAAGCCACGCCCTACAAAAAGCGACCACAGTTAAAAGATGAAAATAAAAAGTGCAAAAAAATAATAAGTGTATTTACCTCGGCCGGCAGCCGCACTCGGCGGTTCCCGAGTCGCGTTGCCCAGCAGTACATGATAATCGCCCACGGATCGCCGCGAGAGGCCGCCCAGCTCGCTCTGTTCGCGCCGGCTGCTCTCCCGGAATGTGGAGCCTTACTTCTTCAGCCCTCGGAGGGCTCTGTTGAGGTTCTCTCCTAGCCTCTTCTTCCTGCTCTGCCACCTCCTCCCGAGCCGTCCCCTCGGCCTCGGGGTCAGCGGGCAGAGCAGACCTCAAAACGGCCGCGGCCAAGTTGACCTCAGTAGTCAACCTCTCAATCCGCCTATCCCTAGCACCTCTGGCCTGAACATTTTCTAGCCTGTGGATGAAGGTGGCCGACAGAGGCCCTTTTGATGATTGGTTCGCAATAAAAGGAAAAGGATGAAAAAAGAAGCAAAGTCAGCCACGAAAAGAAAAAATAACAACAAAAAACAGAGAAAGGAGAAGGGCTATACTTACTGTAACCAAAAACAAAATTCGAAGGGGGGTAAAGGACGGTCTCCTCCGCTCCTTCCCCCACGCGAGCTTGCCACTCGCCACTCACCCAGAGCCATTTGTCTTTCCATTCGTTTAAAGATGAAGGAAGGCCTTCCACTAGGCTGTCCGGGTACCCCAGTCGGGTCTGCACGTAATACCACACGGACGACTGATCCCGTGATGAAGGAGTCGCTCGGCAGATAAAGAGCTCGTTGATCTCTTTGAACTTGGGGCGGGGGTACTTCTTTAAGTGGAACATCACCAAGAGACCGATGATCCTACCACAAGAAATGGGATGCACTTGGGTAAGATGAATGCCCCATTTGCAAAACCACCGCGTGAGGAAAACCGGCAATGGAAATCGCAGCCCATATAGAAGGCTGGCGATATGTATGGCCACGCACCCCGCTGGTGGGTACTGGGAACCTCCGTGCCATCCGGTACCCAGAAATTGATACCACTCGGAATACGGTACCTCCGCTGGAGCTCTCCCATCTCCGGGACCATCAGCATGCTAGGGATGTCATTTATATCACACGGCGTCCACTGAGGCTCTACACGGCGCGGGCCTCCCCGCCGGCCGTCACCATTACGATGACCCATGGGCACTTGAGGCCTCTCCGGCCTCGAGTCTCCGGAGGGTTCGTCCACCCGCTCCGCGTTATCACGCTCCGGCTCCGATGGGTTCATATCTTCTTCTTCCAGTTGATAGTGTCGAGGGTCGGTACTTGGAAATCCCTCGCTGGAACTCTCTCGCGCCAGTCCGGGTCGATATATCACACCCTCTCGGAAAACAGTCACTGGCACCGGATTGAATATCGTGTGCGTCTGCTCCAAAGGTGTTCCGCCTCGAGGAGAATGGTCTGAAGAAGAAATTTGAACGATGCTTGGGCTATGAGGCGGAGATTGCCGTACTGGGGAGAAAGAAACAGAAGGTTCAGAGGGGGGTCCTCAATTTCGACCTCTATGCTATAGCTACGACTTCTACTGTCCTCAAAGGAAGACATTTTATAGGAAAAGAGAGAATATTTTGAAAAAATACCTAATTTCGAAATCTCTAAACTTTGAAAGCCGACCCGAAATTTCTGCTCGGTCTCAATCAGTTTTGCTCAAAGAGTAGAGGATGCGAAAGTAGATAATTGAGGAAAAATGGGGTATTTATAAATGAAGTTCCCTCGAGAAACGAAACGTTTATTTGAAAAGACGCGCCTTTTCAACCTCAAAAGTCGTCGAAAATGTTAGAAAACGTCACGTCCCCACGCCCGCTGACAGAACTGATGTGCCTTTTCAATTCCTGCGCAAGATTGGTCCAACCATAAGAGGCCACGTGTCCGTCATTATGGCACCACAATTAATGCGCCGCTACAGGCATTAACCACTACACGACAGATGTCAGGTATGAACAAACCTTTGAGGATTCCTTTTCCCCATTAAATGCTTATCATTTGCATTAAAGTTTAACTCCGACTTCAGACATTCTTCTCTCGGAATTAAACTTGGGGGCCTTTGATGACACCCGAGCCAAGCTGGGTCAAGTTACTCCACGTAGTCATCCAGCGCACATCCGAGTGGGGGCCCGCAGGTGACGTTAGCAACGGTGCCCGGCGACACGTCATGGGTCGGGCTCGCCCACTTCCGAGCCCAACCACAGCGTGGCCGCCGAGCCCCGACCCCCGAGCCGAAATTTCGGCGGGAAACGCATGCGCGGTAGATTCAGAAAAATAACCATTTGCCCATACTTGCCCATGCTTAGTGCTTTATTGGTATCAGAAACCGCCACGTGTCAAAAGGTGATTAAAATGAGTCACCAAGTGGCAAAACTTGACTGACATGCACGCTTAGAAGGGGACATGTGTCCTTTTCTAAATTATTTTACTAATTAGTGTAAAGGTGACTATTGAAAACCCACTTATTAGAGGGGTATAAAAAGCCTCACTTAAGAGGAAAAAGACAAGAGAGAAAAAAAGGAGAAAAAAGCACTAAAAAACGTGTTATTATAAGAAAGACCGACCCCGATAATCCGGCTCGACATTGTATCACAAAAGACAGAATTAGCCATAAATAAACACGTGTTATGCACGCTTATATTTCCACGTGTTAAATTTCTTACATATTTTGCTTGTTGACCAAAACGCAAGTCAACACTTATATTATCGTATCATCATATAACTTGATTTTTAGTGACATTGTGCATAAATCTTCTTCACCTCAATTAATTAAAGAAATATCTACATTTCTCATCATAACTTATAGTTGCAGTGCTGTATATTAGATGCTATCCATTGAGGTAGACCTCATAATTAGGAAAAGACATAATTACAAAACTTACCCCTGAGGTTTAGGTTAGTTAAAAAAAAAATGTAAATATTTGAAAATTAGTAGAAAAAAAGAAAAACAAACTAAACTTGTGTTATGTGTTAAATATAAGAGAGTAGTTGCAATATTTTTACAAATGGAAGGAGCTAGGGTGCTTGAGATGTTTTGTTTATGAAGGAGAAACTGTAATACAAATCGAATATCACAGAGTTTTTTGTAATTTTAAAAAACATGTGGTACCCAATCCTCAAGGGTATCCCTTATGAAAAAAAATTCATTTGGAGGCCTAAATAATTGAGGAAGCCAACATAGGTTAGTTTCGACTTATTAGCTCTTTTAATGTTAAAAAATGAAATGACGTCAAAAAATTAACAAGGGGCCTGAAATATAAATTAAAAAAAATCGTGTAATATATACTACAGTTGGCGTTTGTGTATTATTTAAGGCCACGAATTTGTTTTAGCAGGCAATACATGATTGGGTACAAGTGAAATTATAATAATCAAAATTATAAATGTAAAAGACGACACATTTGTTCGTAAGTCGCCCTCAATCCTTTTTCATTTATGAAAACAAAAATGTCAAAATTTTATTTTTTAAATTTCTGTTTTGTAATATGTAAACTCACTCACTAGCTTGTATCTTAAGTGATATCGCTCACTTTTTGTAAGAGTGTTGACCGGAATTCGAACTCAATATCTTTCAGTTTATTTAAAATTTATTTCTTCCCCTCCAACTTATTAAAAAATATGTAAACTCAGTCCCCCAATTTATTAAAAAAAATTAGTGATTTGCACGGGTGTTGAATAAAGTTCGAATTCTAAGTTATTCAGTTTCTTTGTGATAAATGAGTTTAGGTAGAACTCATCTCCAGCCAGCTGAAGGGGCCAGGGTACACAACCCATATTTATACACGATAACAACCAAGCAAATTGGCGATGTGGTACACAAACAGAAACTCTAATATCCGCCCAAACGCCGAGCGTACCAATTCAAATGGGTCGGGGTCTAATTCCCATCATCGCCTCCAATACAAACATGGTAACTCTTATACCATCATAAATGAGTTTGGGTAGAATTTATTACCAAAAATAGCTAAAGGGGAGAGGGTGTCCAACCCACATATATACATGCATGATAACATCCTAGCAAATTGGCGATAAGGGACACTTTGATCCATTTCTCAAATATATTTTAAAAAAAGAAAAACCCAGTAATTTAATTGATTTTATGATCGATTTTTGTTCGTGTGATCAAATATAGTCAGGATTCACGTTTCATGATTCACGTTTCATCTGATGTTTCAACACATTAGACAAATGCTACGTATACAATTATGACACTATACTGCACTCATTTGATAGGTAAGAACTAATTTGGTAAAATATTAACAAGGCCACGTAGAGCACTACCAAAAAGAAATTGTACCTATAAATACCTCAAAGCGTTTTGAAAATTCAAACCAAGAAACAAAAGGCCATCACAACATTCTTCCTTTTCTAACAACTGCAAAAACTTGAACAAAAAATGGGTTCTGAAACCATGAATAAGCTCCCTATCATAGATTTCTCCAACTTGAAACCACAAACTCCAACGTGGGAATCCGTGAAAATCCAAGTCATGAAAGCCCTGGAAGAATATGGTTGTTTTGAGGCCATATTCGATGAAATACCTCTTAATCTCCGGAAATCAATAATTGATAGATCGCAACTTCTTTTTGATCTCCCTTTGCAGAACAAATTACGTAACAGGTCCGATAAGCCCTACCAAGGCTACATCGGACAGTATCCGATGGTTCCACTCTACGAAAGCTTGGGAATCGAGGATGCCCTTTTCCCTGGAAAAATTGAAAGCTTCACGAATCAAATGTGGTCCGAAGGCAATCCCATTTTCAGGTATTACATGCGTAAAATCCTATTCATCAAACACCTTTCTATTAACTTAATCAACGTTTAAATTCTATTTGCAAACATCACCAATTTTTGATCGTGTACTGTATTTCACTTCTACTACAACAAATCATATATTTTAAAAATAGAAGTTTTCACACACACTCCCTCAATTTACCAGCAAGAGTGTAGAGTCCTTTTCCGAGCAATTGTCGAAATTGGACAAGATTGTGAGGAAGATGGTTTTGGAGAGCCTTGGACTGGAAAAATATATGGATGAGCATATGAATTCGTCAAATTACCTTGTTAGAGTTCAAAAGTATGATGCGCCTAAAAGCCAAGAGACTAAGATTGGATTGGCATCCCACACGGACAAGGACATTGTGACAATATTGTATGGTAATGAGGTGAAAGGATTGGAAGTGCTCACAAAAGATAGTAATTGGATCAATGCTGAGCCCTCAATGAATTCTTTCATTGTCATGATTGGAGACTTTTTCCACGTAAGTGCTACAATTTGTTTTTATTTTACAAATTACACTCTCACTGTGGAAATGTATTTGTCGTGTGAATACAAACCTCAAGCAGGTGTTTGTAACATCTGAAGGGCATATATAAGTATATAACTGAGTTTTATAATTAGGCTCAGGGATAATTTTTGTAATTTATCATAATATAATGTAAAACTTTCTATTACATAGTGGTGTTTCATCTCCTATTAAGGATATGTGTCAATAGGTTCGATCTGGATCGGGTCTGCCCCGACTCGAGAACCAACCTACCCTGCCTCACCTTAGACCCATACCAGCCCCGACCTATACCCGGTCTAGCGGGTAAGAGTACCCTTTAGACTCATGAGGCGGATCTTGTTTACGTGGACATATCTCCTGTATATTCCACCCGTACGCATGAGTGACACATATTTTCTTAACTTTTATCACGTGCCATATTAATTTGCAGGCATGGACAAATGGACGGATGCATTCTGCCCATCACAGGGTAACGATGGCCGGAGATGAAGCTCGATACTCCTTCGGATTATTTTCGATTCCAAAATCAGCTTACATAATTAAAGCCCCAGAAGAGATGGTAGATGAGGATCACCCATTACTCTTCAAGCCCTATGATCATCTTAAGTTAATGGAATTTTACTACACTGAAGCCGGTCGGAGTTCGCCAAATACTCTGAAGACTTATTGTGGAGCCTAAATTTATAAATGGATGTGTGTGTTTGTGTGTGTGTGTGATGCTATGTTGTGTATCTCAAGATTGATGATCCTGTTTCAAAGTATGCATTCATTTCAATTATTTTTATATATCAATTTCTATTTTGTTGAAATTAGAAACTACACTTACCAAATACATTGATATATTCCAGTTTTTACAGATTTTCATGTTAAAAACACCACATATAAATATATATAGTTAAATAGAAACAAAACTTATCCACATATTTCAATTTTACATGAAGATGATATAGAGAAATATATATTGTTAATTATTGGCAGAATCCACAATAACTAATTAAAACATTGTTGATTACAATGTGTTATAATGGGAAGCCTCAACAATGGCTTTTACAAATATAAAAGACAATTACAAGAAAATTTAAAACAACTTGTCTTGGACAGAAGCCGAGTCGAGTAGAACTCTTTCCGCAAGACATACGTTGCCGCTAGTGATCACGGTACGACGTAATGTCCCCAAAGATAAAACGGCTTAACCTCTTTGGTATACAGTAGCACCATTGACACAAAAGCACATTTCGAACTTGAAGGAGCGAGATCTGATTGCTGGATTTGAATGCAGAATGAAGTATTCTTGGAAGTGTACTTCGAAATGTTACAACACTTTTAACGACACATTCGAAATATGCAGAGAGATATGCGATTTTTCTGTGTAAAATCTGCAATGGAAACCATGTTATATATAGGCAGCAAACTGCAGGGAATTAATTCTGGTAAGTTAGTGGACATTAACCTAACATGTAACAGTCAGGTGTTACAACCACAATGATGACCACTGTCTGGGGAGTTACATACTCCAACAGACACTTATGAATCTGGACACCTGCAATGTCCAGGTTCATCCGGCGGCCCAACAATCACTTGAATATAGGCCAAGCCCATTTTCGAGAGACAAAAGAGTAGTGGGCCAGGACTCGGGCTGGCCCAAGGTGCAAGGTCCAGGCCGGGCCGGGCGGGCGCGTACGCGCGTGTGGGCTACTTGTAATCATCCACTTAATTATGTTATAGTGTATCCAACTAATAACATCTTATAGTATTTAAACTAGGACAAACAAAGCTTCATAATCTATGTGGGATGAAGAAAAAACTTTTCAACTCCCTTTACATAATGCACATTCGTGTGGCCAATTTCGTGTATTAATTTCTTACTCACCGAAATTCGGTTTTGAGGAATAAAGAATACTACGAACATCTACTCAGAACGTAGATTAAAAATTTACAATTTAATTTCTGCAAAATTAATTTTTTAGCCACCGAAAATTTGGTCAAAATCGAGTCGACGACCACTTTCTCAAAATCCAAATTTCCAACAATCACTACATGAGTGAAAATTAATGCATGCATGAATGCAGACACGCAAACCAGTCCTCAAGAGATAATATTGCATCCAGAAAAGGTAGCTTGTGGCTTTGAACCCTCCGTAGTCGATACCATCGGGTACATTGGCGGCTTAGTAGACGCAATACCTTGAACTATTCTTCCACGGTGTATACCGAGTCAATAATATTAACACAATAAGGTCTCAACACCTTCTGTTCTCATGTTTTGTGTCTGTGTCGGCCATGGACACCTATTTGGATTTATAAGTGTTACTTTGAAGTGGCCCGCACCTCACTTACATAAGTGATCTCTGTTTTCTCTGTTTTCTAGGGCAAATATCAGTCTCTTTATTTGGGGCCGCCTGGTCTCTATTTATATTCCCATTGAGTCAAAACCTAAGTTACAAATCGTCAAAACCTGACTTTACCGCACAGACGCACGGGCCGTGCGCTTCACGCACGACCAGGTCGTGCGTCAGGCCATAGGACTGCTTGACTCTCGAAATGACGCACGACCAGGTCGTGCGTAGACGCACGGGCCATGTGCCATACACACTTCCGAATTGGCTTATTGGGTCTTCATAATAGTTGTAGCCCTATCTCTTAGCTTTCCGTAGCAACTTGAATCAGCTCAATATCAATTTTGTAGAGAGAGTTATGGCTAAAATACTAATCCCAGCCAGTGCTGGAAATTCCAAATGCGTTCGGACGTTTCTTGAGATGAATCCCCTTGTTGTTTGTTCATCCATGCTTCTTTTGACATACGACTCATTACTATGACTCTAGACTCAATATATTTGGCCCACAATATGGCTTTCACCACTCAAAGAACTCAAAAACAACATAAAACTCTATTGTAGAAAGCCCAAATCAATGGTATAAAACCAACTGAACATCTGACTTCTTCTCGATTTGGCTTCCAATTCGGTGTACGCTATCAATTCTTGGTGGTTCTACATCGCAATGCTTATATTTGCCACAGAAATACTCAAAATATCGTCAAATTCTTGCAAAATGAGCAAAACGTAACATCTTTTCCACATATTGAGAATACGACCCATATTACTAAGGTAATGCATGTTTATCAACTCATCATAGCCAAAATCACGCCCAAAATACATGCAAAACTCACACTAAACAAACCCCTAAAGTTAAACTGCTGACAGTCTCGGTCAACGCTTTATACACAAGACAAAACACAAATGGGAGGAATGAAAAGCAATCAAGAATAACTCATTAAAATTCATGTTGTTTATCCATAGGCGTCAAGCAATAAATCAACCAAGCCTCGAACATCTAACATAGAACACATGTCAATTGAAACCATGGCAAATGCTTCGAATCACGACTCCCACTAATCAAGTGTATGCTCTCCTCTCAAGTGTATAAGGGACGTGTATTCGCTCAAATCATATCAATGTTGAAGAATTACTATAAGCTTGCAAATCGTCTCACATCTCCGCCACTAGAATGTATACAATTCATAAATCAAAAAGGACTTTTTCTTTTGGTTGTAATGAAGACTCTTGGTTAGGCTAGGGAAATATGGATAAAGTGACTCAAACTGGAGCGTATAGACTGGTAAGCACATCTTTTATGTAAGTCCAAATGGCTACGATAATCTAGAGGGGGGTGAATAGATTATCTCCATCTTTTCGATTTCGCCCTCTTTTTCGAACCGAATGCTCAAAGACAATAATAAAGGTGCGGAATGTAAAAAAGATGCGTCGATTTATAGTAGTTCAACCCACCTAGGGCCTAATCTACTACCACCCCAGTATATCCGGGATGGATTTCAAAAAGAAAAAGAATTTTGTTAATTACCAAAATTAATACAAACTCAACTTACAACACCTTGAAGAGCACCACACTCTTCTTCAACACCATCTTTGGAGATTACCACAATCTCCCTTTGAAGATTACCACAATCTTCCTTCAACGGCACCTTGTGAAGATTACCACAATCTTCAACCTTGAAGAATAACAAATTCTTCAACACCTCAATAAGAAGATCACCACAATCTTCTTGCACCTATCACCTAGATCATCCAAGTGTGTTCTTACCACAAGAACACTCACAAGGATATCTTGTGTTGAATGATAACCAAAAAATCAAGATTACAACTCAATAATGAATATTACAATTTGAGTGCAAAGTGTAATCAAGAATAGCCTAGACCTCAAGGATGTGAAAGTGATAAGCTAGGCAAAGTTACAACAAGAATAATAACAATGAAGAACAAATATTTGTTTGAAGTGTATCTTGTTGTGTTGTATCTCAATTATTGTTTAGTTGCTCCAAAACTTCCACTATTTATAAGAGATGATTTATCAAGCATAGGCTCCTCTTGGGGATTGAAAATCTACAGAAAAATACAATTAAAATCAAGAATATAGATGTTAGAAATCATTCCCACATTTTAAGGAAATATGTCTGCTGTCAAACGGTCACATTTTTGCTGTCAAAAGATAGGGCGACTGGTCGCACAGAAATAGAAGTTTGAAATGAAACTCAGCAAATTTACACAGGGCGACCGGTCGACGTAGGGTTCGACCGGTCGTCCCTACGGTCAACCGGTCCACGCCTTGAGAAAATGAAGATCAAAGTTTCTATTTCAAGAACACTTTGCAGTACCGCGTCGACCCCTCGGGCGACGGCCGATCGGACGGCCGGTCGACGCCGGAGCGACGGTCGACCCGCTTGATTTTTTTCTTCCGTCTCATTTTCTGTTTCAAAAATTATCTTCAGGTACGGGTTGCCCTATAGGGCGATCAGTCGACCAAGTGACAGAAATGTTGTCCAATGTTTGTCGAAAATAAAACTCAAGAAATACTCCGAAAATTTAGTAAAAACATTTTAAACCAATCGGGAGTATTTAGACAACATTTAGGAACCTTGTTTTGAAGTAAAAACTTATAAACATAAAATCATTAAAAGTGTTGTCCAATTTTATCTAAAGTAAAACTTGAAGAAATACTCCGGAAATATTAAAACCATTTAAAATCATTTAGGAGTATTTGGACAGCAATTAAAAACATTGTTTTGGTGTAAAATTAAAATCATCAAAATTAAGATAAAAACATGTATCAAACAATCTCCCCCTTTTTGATGATTACAAATCAAAACAATTTTTAGAAATATTAGAGGGACAATTTTAAAAATAATTTTCCGGTAAAAACATTTAACCGTTTGGAAGCAACCAAAATTTTCGAAATACATAAGCAACCAAGAAAGAGAGTAATTATATTCAATAATAGGCATAATAAGCACAAGCTCCCCCTATCAACAAGCACATCAAGAATAATGTAAAAGCAATTATTCATAAGCTAAAAGCTTAGCTTTTACAAATTGTTCAAGAGCTTATAAGCTCCCCCTGTCAATAAAACATCATTAGACAAGTATATAAGTCCATCAAGCAACAATTGGACTAAATATAATTCACAACTAATGGCTTTAAAGATCAATAGCTTATAACTTTTATAACGAGCTTTTATTGGCTTCTTTGAGCTAATGAGCCAATTTCCTGTGAGCTAATGAGCCAATTTCCTGTTTCTCCCCCTTTGGAATCTTCAAAAAGAATGTTAGGATGATAAAAACAGCATACAATTATATCAAAGTGCGCAAAAGAGTCGGTTTATCACCCGTTGAGTAATTTAAGCTTAAAAATCAAAGAAGAAAGGGAGAAAAGTATCATGAAGAGTTCATACGCTCGGTATATGTGCCAAAACATGATCTCAATAAGTATTGAAGACCTTTGGAAGCAAGAGACTCATGTAGAAGTAGAAAATTTCATTGTGACATTTCATCGAACACATTGTGGGCGTGAAAATTAAAAAAAGTTGTATATAGCCCTTGTAAAAGATTCAAGCCAAAAATTTTCATTACCAAAACACATCATACAATACAACAATATATCTAAGCCCATCAAGATCATATGCAAAAATATAGCAAGAGATATACAAGAAAGTCATAAACTCAAGAGTTCAACCCAATTGAGATAATATTGGCCAAAAAAATCAAGGCATTACAAATGCCATCAAGCAAAAATTAAACATCCATCAAGTAATATATGTCAAGCATCAAACAATGCATATTAGACATTACAAATGTCCCAAATAATCCATCTAAACAAAATGATCAAGACATGTCAAATGCATTTTAAAAAATTAAAAGAAGCACTTTTACCATCAAGTACTTCATACCAACAATCCAACAATGCCAACCTAGAGTATTTTTACCATCAAATACTCCATCAATATCATGATCATCCACAAGTCATTTCCAACTTGCTATTTTAACCCTTTCAAGAAAACAAGCAAATCTCATTAGTACGAAAGAGTTTTACAAGGAAGTCAAAGGAAATACAAGACAACATGAACAAGAAAGAAAATGCTAGAATAGTAAAGGGGTGGGGACATCAATCCTCGTCCGAAGAGAAGCAAGTTCCGGGAATAAAATCTTTGATGAATTTCTTCAACTGGCCGATTGATTTTTGCATTTTCGAGGTCTTTTGCTCCAAAGCCTCATACCTAGCTTCGTGAAAAGATCTTAAATCATCAAATTCGGCTTGGGTGTACCTCCTAGAAGGTTGAGCACCGGTATTACCCTCCGGATTGCTCTGTTCGCCTTCCTTTGCCAATCTCGTGGCCTCGGCATCATCAAAGAAGTCGTTTGGATCTAGGGAATCTTGGCCTCATCCTCTAGCCATCTTAGTTGGTCGGATGTCCATATTTTTGCGCATAGTGACCATTTGGGAGATATTATCAATGTCAAAGTCATTTTGAAATACCTCTGAATTACATTCCGACGAAGGTAGCCCCGACTGTATAAGAAGTTTACAAATCCAATTGCCCATAACAAACTTCTTATTTCCTTGAGTGATAGACTAAATTAGACATTGAATAAGAATGGCTCCAAAGTTAAGCGGTTCCCTTCTAGCAATCTTATAAGTCAAAAATAGTCCATGTTGGTAGGCATTTTACCCGCTTTTCCACAAATACAGTAGGCGACAATAACAGATAAAATTCGGTGCTCAAGTGTCATCGCCAACAATGAATACTTTGGCCATACGCCCAAATAAGTCTTAACTTCTCTCATAGACACCCCCAACATATCATCATTCCAAATAGAACAAGAAAAAAAGTCCCAACCACCTTCTCTAACATGTAGAAGCCAACAAATTTCATTAGGTGTCCACCTAAAGTGACGACCTTTAACAAACAAATTTACCGCAATAGGCTTTCTATCATCAACATCATATTGCACCCACATATTTGCATAAAAATGTTGGATAATGTCATCATCATACAAAACATATGCATGCTCCCATAAAAACATCCAACCTTGCTCCTCAAAGAATCCTCTAATAGTAGGATATGTATTAGCAAATGAATTAAAACGACAAATTTTAGTCCGAGCAATCGACTTTCCACCCATTCCCAAATCTTCATAGTACCACTCTGCATATTTATTGATGAAATTAAGAACATTATTAGAATTGGGAGCTTGAGTAATGAAAGATTTCTTACTTTTTGCCCAACGGCAATTTTTGAGCGAAATTGTTCCGCGGAGCTCGGCAATTTGGGCCCTAGAGAGTATGGGATTTTGAATGTCGTCACGTTCTTGAGCCACGTTCCTTTGTGCAGCTCGAATATCCCTTTGTTCGGCTTCGTCTCGCCGATTTCTCGAAGAACCCTCTCCGCCTTTTCTTCTCTTAGAAGAGGGATTTTAATCGGTGGAATTTCTTGGAGGAGCCATATATGAAAGATTATTGCAAAAATAGGTGGATTAGCAACAAGAATCGTAAAGATTGATAAAGAATTGAAGATTTAGAGAAAATGGGGTGATTTGCGCTGATAAGGGTTTGGGAGAGTTTTGAGTTATGTTTCAAAAACTGAGAGCAGACCCGTTTATGTCTTGAAAAATTGCCCTGGGCGACCGGTCGAGGTGGGGTGCGACCGGTCGACGTGCAGGGTGACCGGTCGCCCCTGCCTTGACCGTCCCAGTGCAATTTTTCATTCTCCAGGTTTTTCAAAAATTCGATTTTTCACCCCAAAAGTTTTTAAAACTTTGCAAAAAGATAATTTTGGACCAAGTCCAACAAATACGGGTTTCGTGAAAACATATATTCGAGAAAATCGAGACTTAACGAGTAGTGCCCTTTTAAGAAAAATTTGCAAAATCATATAGGGGCACTTAAGGGGTTGAAATGAAATATCTTGAAAGATATGTGCATAAGCATAATATCGAGTTCTAAGAGAAATACGAGTGAACATACCTCGATAGTTTAAGAAACTTGATGACGAAATAGCCAATGAATATGAGATATATGCCCTACACAATTCTTAAACAAAATTTGCACAAAAGCACAATTGTAGGCAAGTAATAGGAGATATCAAGAAAAATGTTTATGCTATAAAAATACATAAGAGATAATAAACTACATAAGTCTAATTAAATGCACAAGAGTTTTAGAGACATCATGCAAGGTCTTCTTTAAAATCACAAATATATATTGAAGACCTTAATTGAAAAAAATATTTGAAAACTCGTTTTGTAATTAAGACACAAATAAAAGCATGCATAATAACAAAATAAAATACATATTTAACTAGGGAGATACGGGTTACCAATTACGCCATTTCAATGGGTTGTGTCGTTCCCATTGTTGATGATATTTTCCCCTTTGAGAAACATCTTGTTGATGATGGCTTCTCCAATTGCTCCATTTCCAAGCATTGTGGCTTTCCCATTTTTGAAAGTGTTTTTCTCTTGGAAAATCATCTTGTTGATGTTGTCTTTGCCATTTCCAAGGATTGTGTTCTTCCCATTTTTTATTATTTCCTCTTCTTGGAAATTGACTTTGTTGAAAATATTTTCTCCTTTGATCAAATGAATTGATCATTTGATGTCTTCTTGGCGGTATGATTTTTCTCCGATTATTATTTCGCCGGATACCTAATGAAACATTATTTTGTGGTACCGTCAAGTGCTTGGGTCCTTTAGGATTAGTTTTGAGACTTTTAGGTCTCCAACAATAATTAGAGCTATTTCTAGTCCGACAAGTATTTACCGTATGATCCTTTTTACCACAATAAAAGCAAGTAATAATTCTAGGAGCATAATATCCAACATGCTTAGAGACTTGATTCTTTTTCATATGATTGACAACATTAAACTTATGATCAAGTTCTAGTTTCGAATTATCACAACAATCAACAATTTCATCGGTACTCAAGTTGGATTTAGATAAATCCTTTTTCATGCAATTAATATCCTCAACAAGAGTGCTATTTTGTTTTTCAAGGTTTCTAACCTTGTCAAGTGTGGTGGTGTGAGCACATGATAGTGATTCATAGGAAGTAAATAAATTATCCTTTTCATTTTTCAAAACATTGAATTCCTTTTTCAATTTTTTGTACTTAACAAGTAAATTTTGGAATTCATTTTGAAGATCATCAAAATCATTTTGCAAATCACTATAATCATTTTGAATAACAATATCATAGGAAGTAGAGGGTTTAAGACATACCTCGTTTTCTTCTTCGATGCCCATAAAATAATATTCAACTTCTTCATAGTTGGGAGTTGTAAGAGGCTTGTTCCTTAGATTTGAGCTTGTATCCCTTTGAGAAGTAGATGCTTTTGTTTGACTCCTTTCATTTGCAAATACTCCATAGATGGCTTCTAATTTTTTCCATACTTCATGTGCCGATCGAATTCCTACAATATGTTCATATTCCGAATTAGTAAATGAACAATACAAAATATTGAGAGCTTTACCGTTTAAGGAGATGATTTTCTTCTCTTCATCATTGAGCTTTTTGAATCCTTTGGAGGTGTGAGGTGTGTTCGTCATTGGAATGATTTCTCCATTTATGACGACGTTCCAAATATCGAACCCGCAACCGTGTAAATAACATTCCATTATTTTTTTCCAAAATATATAATTTTTGGAATCAAATAGAGGTGGCTTGGTGGTGGAGGTGCCGGATAGATGAGCTTCGTTCGTAGCCGACGATCGTTTCTCTTCACTCGCGATGTGAAACGAGCTTGCCAAAGAGTTTGGCTTTGATACCACTTGTAAGTCCAAGCGGCTGCGATAATCTAGAGGGGGGGTGAATAGATTATCTCCATCTTTTCGATTTCGCCCTCTTTTTCGAACCTAATACTCAAAGACAATAATAAAGGTGCGGAAATGTAAACAACACGCGTCGATTTATAGTAGTTCAACCCACCTAGGGCCTAATCTACTACCACCCCAGTATATCCGGGATGGATTTCAAAAAGAAAAAGAATTTTATTAATTACCAAAATTAATACAAACTCAACTTACAACACCTTGAAGAGCACCACACTCTTCTTCAACACCACCTCTGGAGATTACCACAATCTCCCTTTGAAGATTACCACAATCTTCCTTCAACGGCACCTTGTGAAGATTACCACAATCTTCAACCTTGAAGAATAACAAATTCTTCAACACCTCAATAAGAAGATCACCACAATCTTCTTGCACCTATCACCTAGATCATCCAAGTGTGTTCTTACCACAAGAACACTCACAAGGATATCTTGTGTTGAATGATAACCAAAAAATCAAGATTACAACTCAATAATGAATATTACAATTTGAGTGCAAAGTGTAATCAAGAATAGCCTAGACCTCAAGGATGTGAAAGTGATAAGCTAGGCAAAGTTACAACAAGAATAATAACAATGAAGAACAAATATTTGCTTGAAGTGTATCTTGTTGTGTTGTATCTCAATTATTGTTTAGTTGCTCCAAAACTTCCTCTATTTATAGGAGATGATTGATCAAGCATAGGCTCCTCTTGGGGATTGAAAATCTACAGAAAAATACAATTAAAATCAAGAATATAGCTGTTAGAAATCAATCCCACATTTTAAGGAAATATGTCTGCTGTCAAACGGTCACATTTTTGCTGTCAAAAGATAGGGCGACTAGTCGCACAGAAAGAGAAGTTTGAAATGAAACTCAACAAATTTACAAAGGGCGACCGGTCGACGTAGGGTTCGACCGGTCGTCCCTATGTTCAATCGGTCCACGCCTTGAGAAAATAAAGATCAAAGTTTCTGTTTCAGCAAACACTTGCAGTGCGAGTCGACCCCTGGGCGTCGGTCGGCCGACGATCGATGCCGGGGCGATGCCGGTCGACCTGCTTGATTTTTTTCTTCCGTCTCATTTTCTGTTTCAAAAATCATCTTCAGGTACGGGTTGCCCTATAGGGCGATCGGTCGACCAAGAGACAGAAATGTTGTCCAATTTTTGTCGAAAATAAAACTCAAGAAATACTCCGAAAATTTAGTAAAAATATTTTAAACCAATCGGGAGTATTTAGACAACATTTAGGAACCTTGTTTTGAAGTAAAAACTTATAAACATAAAATCATTAAAAGTGTTGTCCAATTTTATCTAAAGTAAAACTTGAAGAAATACTCCGGAAAATATTAAAACCATTTTAAATCATTTAGGAGTATTTGGACAGCAATTAAAAACATTGTTTTGGTGTAAAAATAAAATCATCAAAATTAAGATAAAAATATGTATCAAACATTTTATTCAATTATTCTCATGTAGACCCAATATGCTACCCCAATCTCCTCTCGTTCTTATCAACTTTTCGTATTTTCTTTCTCCCCCTTTTTTTTCCTTCTTTCGCCTCACATCTCAAATCCCAGCCTACAAGTTCATTCAAAGCAAACTCATCAATTTCTTTTTCACTTTCTTTTCCTCATTTTCTTTCTTCTTTTATTCCCATCAACCAACACTATCACAATTATCTAAATTCTTTACATCATCCCATTCAACCTTATTCAATCCCCTTACTCAATGATATACGCTCAAGTCTAGGGTAATAGATATATCAAGTTAAGGCTTGAAATGTGGCTATCAAAAATTAGGTAACAGGCTCAAATTGGCTAACTAGGGAAATTCTATGTCATTAGGTAGGCAAAAGGCTTGAAAACTTAACAAAAATGGCCTTAAATCATTTTCATAAATCGCATACAACATGTGGCTTTTACAGAGATACCAGAGCAAGTTCTAGAATTCAAATCAACTTGAATGACACACACAATCAACAAACACGACTGTATAATATGAAAGCAGTAAAGGCTCAAAGTTCACATGCTTGCAAAGTAATAACTCAAAGCATAACATCCATGTTCTCAATATCCACATGCTCCATATCATCTATTCTCATCATGATCAATTCACACTCAACACCCAATTCAAAACAACACAAAAATTTTCAAATAAACTCCCAATGCGCAACGCACACCACAAAAACAGTTTACTCACTCCCTAAAAAAAACTACTAAAGCAATAAACGTGATAAAACTGTAAATGTGCTTCTAACGCAATGCAACCTAAATGCTCTACATGCAACTATATGAATGCAACTATATCAAAATGAACTTCTCTCCCCCCAAACTTGAATGGAATTATATCACACGTAAGAGAAGATAGAATTTCAATGCAAAAAGAAGTGTGGAGATAACCTGACTTAATGGGAAGATAGTGGTGGGTAGTGACTCCAACGTCTACTCGACGTTGTGGTCGCCTGATGAGTGATCTCTATAGCATCCTCCTGTACTTCTCCCCGACATATCAACTCGCATAAACTCGTACCCCCTTTAAATGCATATATTAACTGCTTTAGGTCTTGGTCAAGAACCGTATTGGCATTGTTTGCATCTAGTAATGCATACTTGGGGTTTCGAAGCAAGGATTTGAGTCCTGGTGTCGGGATATACTGATCCTGGTCACGCACAGCCTGACCATGCGCGTACGCATGACCCGTGCTCGTCTCGTTCTTGAACAACTTTAATTTTTCACGGCATCACGCACGAGTTGCCCGTGCATACACGCACGGCTCGTGCGTGTATCGCCCTATTTTTTCTCTTCTACGGCACCACGCACGGGCTGATCGTGCATAGATGCACGGTCTGTGCATGGTTCCGAACTTGCTTGCTTTTCCAGAATCTTTGGCCCCTCGTACTGTGTACCACTCCTCAGATGAATGGCATTACATTGTTTCTTCGAGTTGACTTCAGTGTTGCTCGAAACTGGCCCTTTTGATGTTGTCCACCAACGATCATGGCTAATTGGCTAATCTGGGTCCCAAGATTTTTCATTTGTGTGCCCAGAGTGTTAGCCAATTGTGCGACATGTGCCTCAATTTTGTCCAATTTAGCCTCATGTTTGTTGAACTGGTTCCTTGTTTCATTCAAAAATACGATGAGGACGTCCTCCATAGATGGCTTTGCCTCCGGATAATAGCACGTAGGAGTAAGATTATTCCAATAATTATAGAAATTCCAGTTATTGAAATAATTGGCTTTCTCCATCAGAGCAGGTGTTCGTGCACTACCTGAACCAACTCAAAGAAACAAATCAAATAATGTAGGAGTGGAATTAAATAAAATGAAAAGAAAGGAAAAAAATGTCTAAATTAAAATTAATTCTATTTATCGCAATATTAGTAATATAAATTTAATTAGTCCCCGGCAACGGCGCCAAAAACTTCTTCGCCTTATTTTTACCTTCACCGCAAGTGTACGGTGTAGTTTATAGAATAGGGTTAGCAAGGTCGAATCCACAAAGACTAATAAATTATTGTACTAAGTATTGATATTATAATAGTCTTATTTTTATCTAGACGATCGAAATTGAGTGATTGGTTTTGTAAAAGCAAGACAATAATTTATCCTAAAAAGACAAAGTAAAAGTTGATTGAAAGATCAAGAAGATGAATGGATTCCAGGATTATGGTTTCAGTTAGTATCCCCTTTTGTTATCAGATTAATCATAGCAAAAGTTATTATTATTGTTCCCTATAAAACAATCACGAAAGTATTTTACCCTCTCTCTCGGGATGTGTGTAAAAGCGTTGATTGGATTATCTATGCTAGCATCTCTACTCAACAAAAGATATCCAACTCCCAAAAGCACAAAAGATTATAAATTCTCACAAATATTCAAAGACTTCTCAATCTTGCAAATATTCATGTCAAGTACTCAAAGAGCTAGTATTGAAACTCATCTCTCGATTTATGAATCAATACATCAAAACAAGTTAAACCAAAGGCCTTTTGATAAAACCAGAAATAAAACAAAGTACTCGAATAGGTTTTGAAAATAATAACTTCAATTGCAATTAACCATCAAACAAAAGTATCCATTAACCTAATCCCAAACCCGGGAATCACAAAATGTTTAGCCAGACATGGGAAATAAACAATTCATAGACAAATTATTCATGTTCATATCTAACTAATCGAAAATAAATGATACTACGGAATCAGAAAACTCAGGGATGTCAATGATCTCTCGATCTATCTACAATCCTCAAGCGTGTGGTTGCGACCTCGATCAATCTCTTGAATCCTCCGGTAGAAGGTCGCTCTTTTCTCTGTTTTCTAGGGCAAATATCAGTCTCTTTGTTTGGGGCCGTCTCGTCTCTATTTTTACTCCCATTGAGTCAAAACCTAAGTTAAAAATCGTCAAAACCTGACTTTCCCGCACATACGCACGGGCCGTGCGCTTCACGCATGACCAGGTCGTGCGTCAGGCCGTATGACTGCTTGACTCTCGAAATAATGCACGACCAGGTCGTGCGTAGACGCACGGGCCGTGCGTCATACAAACTTCTGAATTTGCTTATGAGGTCTTCATAAGAGTTGTAGCCCTATCTCTTCGCTTTCCGTAGCAACTTGAATCATCTCAATATCAATTTTGTAGAGAGAGTTATGGTCAAAATACTAAACCCCACCAGTGGTGGAAATTCCAAACGCGTTTGGACGTTTCTTGAGATGAATCCCCTTGTTGTTTGATCATCCATGCTTCTTTTGACATACGACTCATTACTATGACTCTAGACTGAATATAGTTGGCCCATAATATGGCTTTGACCACTCAAAGAACTCAAAAACAACATA
This sequence comes from Rehmannia glutinosa, assembly GCA_016081115.2. Classification (NCBI taxonomy): domain Eukaryota; kingdom Viridiplantae; phylum Streptophyta; class Magnoliopsida; order Lamiales; family Orobanchaceae; genus Rehmannia; species Rehmannia glutinosa. The sequence goes on along the minus strand of CM071933.1, from coordinate 6,334,619 downwards.
AAACTATAGTCTAGAAAGCCCAAATCAATGGTATAAAACCAACAGAACATCTGACTTCTTCTCGATTTGGCTTCCAATTCGGTGTATGCTATCAATTCTTGGTGATACTACACCGCAATGCTCATATTTGCCACAGAAGTACTCAAAATATCGTCAAATTCCTGCAAAATGAGCAAAACGTAACATCTTTTCCACATATTGAGAATACGACCCATATTACTAAGGTAATGCATATTTATCAACTCATTATAGCCAAAATCACGCCCAAAATACATGTAAAACTCACACTAAAAACACATCTACATTGCATTTCAACCACCCAACTTCTGGTAATTCCCATTTGACTACCCCATCTTTTGCATACATTTTCTAGTCACCAATTTCAGACTCTTGGACACATTCCCATTGAAACAAAATTGCACCTGCTATATTTAATATCTGAGGAGCTTTCTTGCTTCTTTGATTCCATACTGTGTCATTTCTATTTTTCCAAATGATCCAAATCACCATAGGAAACAATCCCAAATGCTCAGCAGGTATCGAACTCCAAGCTGCACTTAGCCACTCTCCAAACGAAACAGCAGTGTCCATCCTTATACCCGCTGGGAATAAATCCCAGCAAGATCGAGCCAGTAAATAAGATGTAAGCACATGCATACCTCGATTCATTTTCCAAATTACAAATGGGACAAATAGGAGAAACAACCACCCTTCTTGAAATTAATTTTTCCTTGGTTGGTAAACAATCATTAACAGCACGCCAAACCAAAATTTTAACTTTGGATGGAATCTTGATAGACCACAACATCTCCCATGCAAAATTTTGTGAAAAATTCTGATAGGAAATAGTTATGGAGGTAGAACACAAAATCTCCCATGTTAATATCCCTTTTTATCACCCAACCACATCCATCTGTCTTCCAATATACTCTCACTTAGAGGAATACTTAAAATCAGATTCCTATCTCTGTCATTAATCAAATCTGAAACGATATCTTCCTCTCATTTTCGTTCGCCACTTTTCATCAAACCACTAACAGGGATATTAACATACTCAACAGGTAGATTAGAAGTCACAAAACCATTGGATTCATCTGGAAGCCAAGGATCAGTTAGCACTTTTGTTGATGTACCATCTCCCTTTGTTTTTATATAGTACCCAAACACCACATCCTTTGCTGCAAATACACTACGCCAAACAAAGCTAGTATTATGTCCCAATTGAGAATCGAAAAAATTAGAATCCGAAAAATACCAAGCTTTAAACATACGAGTCACCAACGAATTTGGCTCAGAAATGAGTTTCCACACGTGCTTACCCAAGAGAGCTAAGTTGAACTCATGTAGGCCCACCCTATTTTTTGGAAACACACAACTTCTGCCATGATAACTAATGGATACCTTTAACTTCGGCCCCATTTTACCCCACCAGAAGGAATTCATTAACACTTTCAATTCATTGCAGAAGTTGATGGATGGGTAGTAAAAAGATGCTCATAGCATAAATAGGGACTGCATGTGCGACTGTCTTCAGTAAGATTTCTTTCCTCACTTTCGATAAAATTTTAGCTTTCCAACCTTGCAGTCGAGCCGATACCTTTTCCTTAATAAAAAAGAAAATTTTCTTCTTGTTTCTTCCAACCAAAGATGGTAACCCCAGGTAATGAGCGTGATTCAAAGTTTAGCACACGTGAAGTAGAGCAGAAATATCATTCCGGCACTCCTCAATGGTATTCAAACTGAATGATATTAATGACTTCTGAAAGATAATTAACTGCCCTGATGCTTTAGAGTAGATATCCAACCCACTAATCAGATTATTACACTCTTCCACCTCTGCTCTAAAATATAGGAAGCTATCATCTGCAAAAAATAGATACGAAATACTTGGGGCTCCTCGAACAATCTTACGTCCATGAATTAGTCCCCTCCGTTCGAAGTTATCTACAAGATCAGAAAGTCCCTCGGCACATAAAATGAACAAATACAGTGATAGGGGATGCCCCTTTCTTAGCCCATGACTTGGAATAATATAGTCCGACTCAAAAACTTCATGTGTAACCTTGTATCTAACCGTAGATACACATAACATCATCATATTCACCCATTTTTAAAGGAATCCTAATTTAATCATCATACGTTTCAAGAAGTCCCACTCAATACGGTCGTACGCTTTACTCGTGTCAATTTTAAGAGTTGGTGTACCATACTTTCCTTGCCGTTTCCTCTTCAGGTAATGATTTATCACAAATGCTACCATGATATTACCTGAAATCAGTCTACGAGGAACAAAAACACTGCGAATCTAAAATAATATGTGGTAAAAGAACTTTCAAGCGATTAGCCAACATCTTGGAAATCACATTATAAATGACATTACAAAGAGCAATAGGCCGCAAATCAGAGATTATTTCCGGACTATTTTTCTTTGGATTCAAAACTAATTATTTGTGTCATTCAACCCAGCTAGAAAAGAACAGGAATCAAGAAATTGAACACAGGACTCTACGACCGCTGGACTCGTTATATCCCAAAACTTCTGGAAAAATCCCGGATACATTCCGTCGGGGCATGGAGACTTGTTTGGGAATATACAGAAAAGAGCCTCCTTAACCTCAGCTGCAGAAAAAGGCTCCAATAAAGTTCTATTATGTGCATCCGAAACTTTTGGGGCCACACAATCAAAAATGAAATCCCCTTGACAACCTTCAGTTGATTACAAACTTGTAAAATATTGAACAATATGGTTGCCCAATCCCGTAGTCCAATCTAACCATGTATTATTTGAGTTACGTAATCTGGAGATAGGATTGGACCTCTTCCGCGTAGAAGCCACTTGATGGAAATATTTTGTATTCGCGTCTCTCCCTTTTAGCCAAAACAACTTAGCACGTTGTTTTCAGTAATCCTCTTGCTGCGCCAATATTGAATTATACTGACACTGAGCTTTTCGATATTCTCTTTGACACCATGAATCTCGACTTCCCCTAAACAATCTCAATATCCTTTTAGCATCAACAATTTGTGCACTGAACCTTTTCCTCAATTCAGAGCCCCACTTTGATAGTTGAATCCCAAAAGCTTTAACTCTATTTGTAACACAAACATTCGAATTTTCAAACCACCCGCTTTGAATCACCTCTTTACATTCCTTTTCTCTAATCCAAGCATTTTCAAATCTGAATCTTTTGACTTGCTTCACACTAAGTTGCAATCCCAACTCTGTAAAAATAGTGGAACGATCAGACATAGTTGCATCCAAATTCCAAATTTTGACATTAGGAAACAGAGACAACCAATCTTGGGAAGCTAAAGCTCGATCAAATCTTTCCTCGACCCAAATAAACACTACCTCTCCCTCTCTCCGAAGTGAAAGGATACCCACAAATTCCCAAATCTCTAAGATAAAAGTCATCAACAACTTTTGAAAATCCCTCCATGGGGATGTTCGACTGACCCTCTCTTTCCAGAAGAAGAGAGAAGATCATTAAAATCCTCAATAAATACCCATGGCAAAAAAAACCGAGCATGTAACTCTCTGAGAAAATCCCAATATTGTCTTCTCCTATGGCATTTCGGATAACGATAGAAACCCGTTAGTCTCCAAACCTCCGTATCTTTCAAATGAACATTCGCATCAATATGATTGTAAGAGTAACTGGGGCCTTGTTTGTTTATGTTTCCAACAACCTATTTCCAATTTTCAACTATTCATAAAACTGGAATTATGTTTGTTTATAAATTTTCCAATGGAAACCATCATTTTCATATTCTATTTTTCACATAAAACTACATCTCAAACCTATAATTTCAATTCCCAACTCTATACATTATCTCATCAATCACTACTATCATCTTTTCATCCAATTATACATATGAGACCCATCATTACCAACTCTATCCACTTAAAATATTATTATTTTTTAATTATTTATACCTAATGGGACCTACCACCCTACAATCTTATAAATATAATATTATATATCCAATTAAAATATTCAATCACTATCAAATTTTCAGATTATTATATACATAAAATAATACTTGAAAACTATTCAACCAAACACAATCTCATTTCCAAACCTACATAAAACTCATTTTCATTCACTCGTGTTTTTTTGAACCAACAACACTTAAAGTATTCAAAATAATTGAAGCATTGGGCTCCAGGCCCAACTGACCTGATAAGGAATGGGTTTCCACACGGTGCCATTTGAGATCCACTCATTTTTTGCTATTAAATTTTGCCACGTCATCAGCATGCACTTCTTTCCTCAACTCATCGTTTGTAACAACTGCCCCATGCATGCACATAGCCTTTTCCTGCGAACCACTTCCAACTTCTACACTCACCCCACTATCTCCATATTTTCCACCTTTTCCTCTTAACCCCTCCAAATTCCTAGGCCCACGTTCACCGACTAACCCATCTCGACCATCGTCACTTTTCTCCGATTCCGGCGACTTTGCAGTACGACGAATATCGCAGCCAATGGGAATCGATATTGGACACCTGCTTGCGATGGGGAGCTTTCAACCATGTACCATAAGCCCTCACCGACGATACCAATGGAGAACTAAATAGACGTTCACAAAGTTTGTCAGAATGACCCAACAAACCACAGTAGAAGCAAAAAGTTGGTAGCCGTTCGTACTTAAAGTTTACCCAAACCCACTCGCCTCCAGATTTCTTTAATTTCATACGACATTTAAGAGGACTTCGCACGTCAAAAGCAACCCAAATACGCATATATTGCTACCATACACCATCAAAATTGTGCTAACTAGAATCCAAATAAGTACCAATATAATTGCCAATATCTCTTCCAATACGTTGCGACGTAAAACCAAGAGGCATATCATATATTTGTACCCATAATTCTATATTAAAAAGATCCACTTTTGTTGGTTGCTCCCCAACATTAAGTCTTTTTGTAATCAATAGAAGATTATCAAAAGTCCATGGACCGCTTGCTTGAACTCTTGAGACGTCCAGTTCATAAAAGAATTGGAACAAGAATAAGTTAGGGCTCAATAATCTTTAAAAAATACCCCTTTCACAGGCCTCAAAATAGATGCAAGAGTATTTTTCATAGATTGAAAGTTAACATGATGATTCGCAAGAAATCGTCCGACAAGGCACCACCGTAAGTCTTGTGCCTGTGGTTCAACCTCGCTATCTTCAACCACTATGCCTCCTTCTTCATCTTCTTCTATTTGTAGGTTACCACATAGTTCCTTAATGGATTGTGTGTGCTCAACCATGGAAAAATGAGAAAATCGAACAGTATGAAAATGAGGAGACAGATGAACGTAAATGATTATGGAATTTACAAGAGAATTGTAATATGATGACGCAACAAACTGACCCTACTTATCACCAGATAAGACAAAAACAACCCTTGTCTCCAGATAAGACATTGTAATAAAGAAACACTTATAATCACAAGAAAAAAAAACATGTCTCTACCTTAGTTTAGTTCTCTTGTTGGATTAAAAAACTAATTATATGGTTTAACATGTTTTTACCTAAAGCATATAACTTAACAACAACACAAGAAGGTAAAAATTAGTATAACCTTAATATTGTGGTTTTCTAAGAAAATTCAGGGATAATTAAAATATTTATTTTACTTGAACTTTTCCTCATATGTTATAATATAAAATTATATATTGATTTTTACACAATTGCGAAAAGAATGGCTCGCCCATAGGCCCAACTCACCTAGCTAGATCGGTCCATTAGAAGTGGGCTAGTGAGCCAAGATAGGCATATAGTTTGAAATAAATATTCAGCCCTGTCCGGGCCATTTCAGAGGGCAAATTGTCTATATAATGTAAAATTGAAATCAAATTCTCAAAATAGGGTGGAAATAAGGGGGGTTGTTATTTTACTCATTGGCGCAGCAGGTAAGTGCGCCTGAATATTCGGTTTGAATGGTTGGCGCATTCCACTACTGCGCCAACCACATTAGTGGAATGCGCAAAACCCAATTTTTTAATTTTTTTTGTTTTAAATATGATGGCGCACACGTGGAGTGCGCCATCCTTATAAAAAAATAACAAACACCAGCCGAATTTGTCAGTTGCGCCTGGCCCAAAATTCGAAAACGCAAACCAGAAATTGATGGGGTTGTCTGGAAAAGGGGGCTGGTGCACTCCTTATATGCGCCAGCAGTACAAAATTCACAAAATTCAAAAAAAAAACGTGACTCCAACCACCCACATTATTGTACCCTTCCCCTCTCTATAAAAACCCTCCTCCAGCACACAAACACACACACAAACACATACGTCTCTGTCCAAAAAGAACCCCCCATCCCCATATTTACACCAGCACACAAACACACACACACAACTGCAAGCAACAAGGGGCGGCCGACGCGAAAATTCGACGGAGTTCCGGTGGCGGCAGCAATTCCGGGTGACGGCGGCAATAGCAATTTCCCGTGACAACAGAATTTTTCAAGTATATTTTAAATATTTTATGTTAATTTTTATTTCATAATATGTTTTATGTTAATCTCATCATAATATGTTGTGCGTTAAGTTTTTTACAGAACATGTTATAATTATTACTTTTTTGTATGTGTTAATGTTTTGTAGACATTGTACTTCAATTTTTTTATGTAAATTACTTCGTATTTTAGAAATAAATATTGATATTTGTATTATTTATTCGTATAATACTTATTGGATTGTATAAATAATACTCGTATATAATATAAGTCCATAAATAAGATATTAATTATACATATGTAATATACTAATTATTATTAAATATATACATGTCAATTGTATAATATTAATTGTATGTATAATATTAATATATATATGTATAAATAACCGCATGAAAAATATTTATATTAATATATAATATTAATTGTATATTAATCGTATATATAACATTAATATTATATATATAATAACCGTATGTATATGTATAACCGTTTATATATTAATATATATAATCAATATTAATTTTATATATATAATATTAATAATATTATATATAAAATAAACGTATATATATAACCAATTGGTGCTAGGAGGATTTCTCGTAGAACGAATTTCGTGAAATTAACTAAAATATTAATTTCGATGATGGGGGTTGATATAAATCAATGGAAGTTGAAGGCTTCGGCTAAATATTGTTATAACAATATGCGTGGAATTGTTTCTATTTCAAATGATGAAGATTTATGGTCTTTTTTAGATCCATCGGTTGTGATTGAGTTTTTTTTATTTTTTTCTCGAGTTAGAGCCCGTAATTTAGAATATTGACATAGATACCTCAGTAGAACAGGACTATTATCAGTATGTTGAGTTCCTTAGAGGAGATAGGGTTCCTGACCTATCTGCAGTTCCACAATGTATCGAAACCATTTCGCCGGAAGAAATGCATACAGATATTGGTGGACCTAGTAATGAAAATGCTGATGTAGGAGATATTCTTTGAGAAGACGAACATCCAAATTCTGAACTTAATAAAAGTGTATCTGATGAGGATACTGATAGTGATGGACGGATGTCGCTGCGTGGGGTGTGTATAACAATCAAAATGAGGCTCAATAACCCACTCGTTTGATGACAAATAATCGTAACATTACTGGTGGTAACTATGGGATTCATTCTAGAATTCCATTTTTTGAATCAAGCTTCCAAGATGTATGCGGTGACTCTATTAGTATTTCTTTGTCTGTACAAGTCTATGACTTTGAGACTGGTGTGCTGTGTAAAGGAATGGTTTTTAAAGATAAAAAACATAAGCAAAATGCAGTTAAAGATTACCATGTGCGTTGGGTGATTCAAGGTTGTTGAAAACACACAAACTTTGTGAAAAGTTGTATGCAAACATAACCCCGGAACTTCTGTAATGTCCATCTTATCTTCCCAGCAGTGCAACTGGTGGTTGAGAGCGAGTTTCAACAAAAAACTTTCTATGTGGAAGATCACCAAATATGGACCTCTTCATTGTTGTTTAATAAATATTGTTTCTGTGGATCATCCCAATTTAGATGGAAATTTTATCGCTCTCGGTCTAACGAGGATAGTATAGTGTGATCCATCTTATGGTATTATGTATATCCAACAAAATATTAAAGACAAATATGATTATAATATTTCATATGATAAAACATGATATTTGATGAAACGTGCCCGTGAAAATATGTATGGTACTTCAGAGACCTCCTGTTATTATTTGCCAAAGTATATGGAGGCACTGCGGAAATATAACCCTGGTCCAGTGGTTGAGTGGCAGCACGTTGAACCTAGCGAGAGTGAAGTGAAGACAATGTTGTTTGTATTTTGGGCTTTCAAGCCATGTGTCGATGGTTTTGTACATTGTCGTCCAGTGATTAGTGTAGGCGGAACACACCTCTACACTAAATACAAGCACAAGTTATTTATTTTTATCACATTGGACGGAAACCAATGAGTTTTCCATTAGCTTATGTGATCGTGGATGAAGAGACATTCACATCTTGCGATTGGTTCTTGCTATTAATATCCAAACATATTGTACGAGGACGAGAGGGTGTATGTCTTATTTCAGACAGTCATTCTGGAATAATAGGGTCAGTTGAACGCATGCCAGAATTCCAACCCCCTTATGTGTATCATTGTTATTGTCTAAGTCATTTGTCTATAATTTCGATAGTCATTTCAAGAATGTGAGGTTGAAGGATTTGTGTTGGCAAGCCAGGGCAGAACTGAAAATTAGAGAGTTTGAGAAGACAATGGAGGATATTAAAAAAATTTAATGAACGTGTTCCCGCTTACTTGGATGCTATAGACATGAGCAAATGGACTTTATCGCATGATGAGAGGACACATTGTGGAATGACGACTATAAATATTTTAGAGTGCATGAACTCGATTCTAAAGGGTGGTGCAAAACGATTGCCAATTTGTGCCCTTTTGCGTTTCACTTTTACGCGTAATGTAAATAGTTTATACGATAGAATGAATGATGCAACTGCAACATTGGAGAAGAACCAGTTGTGGCCAGATGACATCTTGCAGAAATACCAAAAACAGCAAAGGTTGGCATTAAATCATATTGTACAGATGTACTCATATCAAACTCAAACTGCAGATGTCAGCACTGTAACACTAGGATCTAGACGTGTCAAAACCTTTAAAGTCAACCTTTCTGCACAATAATGCTCATGTGGTCAATGGAGGAATGATGGAATCTCGTGTTCCCAATGCAATGAAGACATGTAAATATGATAAGATTGATTTGGGCACATTCATGAGATCATATTACAACACATGTACATATATACAGGTACATACTCCGGTCAATTTAATTCACTCCCTACTGATGATGAATAGGACGATGCATCTTTTCAATTGCAACAATCCACCTAGACGATTTCATGGGAATCGTGGTCGATGCAGAACTACAAGAATCCACAATACGATGGATTGGGCATAGGAAAGTGAGCGACAACAATACCAAGCTAGTTATCAAAGAGATACAGACGCGTGCATATTCTTCACGAAACCATAGATGTATCATTTTGAATTGTATTATGTACTACGTAGGATATGCTAGAGTTTGTAATGTAATATGGGGTATTTAGCACAATTAATTATATATTGTAATGTAGACTTTGTAGTATCATGTCAGACTTTATCTTGTAATATGTAGTATCATGCACTTTGTCTTGTAATGTCAGACTTTGTATTGAAAATGTGTATTGTTACTTGTTTAGTTACTTTGAATTATTACTTTCTCTGTATTTTCATCATACTTATTTATTAATTATAATATTTTCTCTACAGGATGGATGAGCACCAGATATATGGACTACGGGATCCTTCAGTACTTACAGCTCAGGCTACATACTGTTCGACAGATGTATGTCGCGGGGATGTCGACACGATTCTTACTATTAGACATGAGGCTGGTCCTTTTTGGTCTTTCGATGGGAAGTGGTTCAGTTTCATCCACGTGTTGTACATAAACTATATCAGATGGGATTTTATGGTATTGCACGTTGTGGTCAGATTGACAATACTTACCATCTCATCACAACATTAGTTGAGCATTGGCGCCCTGAGACTCACACATTTCACTTACCAGTTGGGGAGGCCACAATGTCTTTACAGGATGTTGCCATTATCTGTGGGGCTTCCTGTGAAGGGACAATCGGTTATAGCTAGATATTTAGATAGGACTAAGGATAATTGGGTATTACATTGTCAAGAGTTGTTAGGTTTTACTCCAACCTTGGCCATGTTTCAAGGAACATCACGAATTAAGTTGATCGCTTTGAGATCTTATTTCAAGAAGATCATGATTACAGATTACACACCACAGTTAGAGGTAGAGAAGTACACTCATACTCATTGGTTGTTTGTTGGTGCCATACTCATTTGGCAACAGCGTGTCTTTGTTTTACTTGGAGCAGCTGCAGGATGCTGGGAGGTATAGTTGGGGTAGTGCTATTTTAGCAGTACTACATATAGAGTTATGCAGTTCAACAGAGTTTGGCAAGCATGTCATCGGTGGGGCCATGCTACAATTACATGTAAATTTAACTTTAGCATCATATGTCTTTACACTTGCACATCACATAAATAAAAGTAGATACTCATTGGCCATTTGTTTACCTATTATGTTAGATTTGGGCTTGGGCCAGGATTACTGTGATTGTTCCTCGTGCCATACGTTCTCAAGTTCTCACAAGTCACTTATATGTGGATGAGGCCAATGTAGATGAGCTCCCTATTCCACCGTACAATGCCATGTACTAACATTGCATATATTCGGTATTAAACTTCTTACAAAAAAATATGTATTTAATATGTACTATTTTCACATTTAGGTGGATGCGTTAATATAGATACACACATACTGCTAGCCATTCTATACATATCATTATGGACATGCTGGACAAATTGGCAGATAGACACATAAGGATTTATATTCATACTAGGTAATTTTAACTACATATTCAAATATATTAATTCATAATTGCATTTATCTCAATGGATTTGGGAGTCATATGACCTGAACTCAACAGATATAACGGTGTTGGGACCATGATGTATTTCCGAGTTGTGGAGGTCTTAGTGCCCTTTAATAAATTACGTTATCATGGAGTTTCACCATCCACAGTGAGTGTTGAGACAGTTTGGCTTTAGACAACATATTCCCGATGGCTTTAGACAACATATTCCCGATGTGCCCTCAGATATAACGGTGTTGGGACCATAATGTATTTCCGAGTTGTGGAGGTCTTAGTGCCCTTTAATAAAGGTCACTGGGCATGTATCTGTCATACATCGAAACATTTAGTAGAGCTTTATCAAGCATCTATTCGCAGGAAAATAAAAATGTTGAGGCAAATTTCGCTTCTGATCATCCTGAAGATGGTAATTTTGATGACCTGAATGTGGATATTACACATCTGGATGTTGCTGATTTCTTTGAGCATCCAGAAGGAAGGATTGATCACTTGATTGGGGACGAAAATATTTAAGCTATGGTACCTATGTTTTAAATTAATTTCTAAGTATTTCATGCAAATTTGTTGGTGTTGTAAGAGTGAGAATATTTCGATTGTGTTTGTATGTATTTTCCCGGGAAGATATATTTCTGGGTTGAAGCTTTTATATGAATAATAATTGTTATCACAAATATTTGTGTTTATCACAAAATTTCATTATAATTCCACTAAATCATTCACAAATTTCTCATTCAAAAATTTTCTCCTCTCCAACGGTAATGTAACGGCTATGAACAATAATTTTTATCTATAAATGTACCAATATTTCATTCAACAATTCTCACATATTTTCAATACTTGAATCTCATTTCTTCATTCAAAGATGTTTAACCCAACTATGATATTTATTATCTTGCTAGTCATAATATATATCATTTTAATTTTTGTTGGAGAATATCCGGTTATTTTTTACTTATGATTGAGATTCTTGTTGTCATCAGTTATCCGTTGTTGGCCGTAGCAATTTATTTAGGATGATGTAATAATTTGATGATTATATATGTCTATGTATCGAATAAAATCTTTTATAGTTGTGTTATGCCCCTATGATATTATTTAGCTGTTTCATATTGATTGAATTTTTGACATATAAAATCATAAAGATAATCGCATAATTTAATTCAATAATATTATATCAGGTGTTATGGGAAATACCGAGAAGAAAGACTATTGTCTACTTGACAGTGCAACAACGCACTCAATATTAACGAATAAAGTATATTTCTCGAGTGTAAAACTGTGCAAAGAACAAGTTACAACTATATCTGGTCCCGTTGAGATTATTGATGGCTTCGAGAATGCAACATTAATATTGCCTAATGGTACAATCCTGCAGATTGAAAATACATTATTATCTAGTAGATCAAAAAGAAATCTACTAAGTTTTAAGGATGTGCGTGATAATGGCTATCATTTGGAGATACTAAATGACCATGACAAAGAGTGTCTATGTATCACATCCTATAAAATGGGCAAGAAGAATGTCCATGAGAAATTTGAAGCGACAATTTCTGGATTATATTATGTCCCAATTAAAGCTTTTGAATCCTACGCCATCATGCCCTGGAAGCTGGTGAATCCTGATATATTTGGGTTATGGCATGATCGCCTAGGACACCCGGGAACTATACGATGCGTAGGATTGTTGAACATACTAATGGACATCCATTGAAACGTACAAAAATGTTGCTTTTGAAAGATTATTTTTGTGAATCATGTTCACAAGGAAAATTCATTACTAGACCTTCAATGGAAAATGTTGGTTATGAATCACCATCATTTTTACAACGTATTCATGGTGATATTTGTGGACCAATACATCCAACAAGTGGACTATTTAGATATTTCATGGTCTTAATAGATGCATCTTATAGATGGTCTCATGTATGTCTATTATCTACTAGAAATGTTTCATTTGCTCGATTACTAGCACAAATTATTAAGCTCCAAGCACATTTCCCTGATTATCCTATTAAAAATATAAGAATGGATAATACCGGGAAATTTACATAAAAAGGTTTTGATGAATATTGCGCAGCCTTGGGAATTTATTTTGAGCACCCAGTAACACATGTTCATACTCAGAATGGGTTAGCGGAATCCCGTGATTAAACGAATCCAGGTCATTGCTCGTACATTATTAATGAGATCAAAGCTCACTAGTGAAGCATGGGGCCATGCATTATTGCATGCATCAACACTTATCAGATTACGCCACACTGTTTATCATATGCAATCCCTAATGCAATTAACACTCGGATTTGAGCCAAATATTTCGCACCTACGTAATTTTGTGTGTGCTGTCCAACTGTCGATTCCACCTCACAGGAGAACAAAAATGGGTCCACAACGTAGACTTGGTATATACGTTGGATTTGATTCTCCGTCAATTATTCGATATTTGAAACCAATTACAGGAGTTTTATTTACCGCTCGATTTGCGGATTGCCATTTTGATGAAACAATATTTCCATCAATGGGAATGAATAAAGATGTGTTACAAAATGATAAACAAAAGTGTTTAGTGTGAGTTTTACATGTATTTTAGGGCATATTTATGGCTATAATTGTTTATAAACATGCAATAACTCATATAAAACGAAATATATTCGCTCTTTGTAGAAAAGGTATTACGCTTTGCTCGTTTTGTAGGAATTTAACGATATTTGGAGTGATTTTGTGACAAATACGAGCATTGTGACCTAGAATCATCAAAATAATCAAGCAATTACACCCAATTGGAAGACAATTATATTGAGTCTAGAGTCATAGTAATGAGTCGTGTGTCAAAAGAAACATGGATGATCAAACAACAAGGGGATTTATCTCAAGGAACGCCCAAACGCGTCTGGAATTTCCAGCACTGGCAAGGTTTAGTATTTTGACCATAACTCTCTCTACAAAATTGTTATTGAGCTTATTCACGTGGCTACGGAAAGCTAAGACAAAGGGCTACAACTCTTATGAAGACCCGATAAGCAAATTCGGACGTTTGGGTGATGCACGGGCTGCTCGTGCATGATGCGCACGACACGTGCCCTTCAGCAAAAGACAATTTCCTGTGGCACCTAGCACGGGCTGAGCGTGCGCTAGGCGCACGGCCCGTGCGTCTGTGCGGGAAAACAGAGTTTGACAGATTCTCAACTAGGTTTTGACCCAAACGGAGTACAAATAGAGACGAGGCGGCCACAAACGAAAGGAACACTGATTTTTGCCCTAGAACACAGAGAAAAGAGCAGTTTTCCACCTAAGAATTGGAGAGATCGATCAAGACCGCAACCACACCTTCGAGGATTGAAGATAGATCGAGAGATCATCAACATCCCCGAGTTCACTCATTCCACAGTATCATTTACTTTCGATTAGTTAGATATGAATTTGAATAATTTGTCTATGGATTATTTATTTTCGATGTCTGGCTAAACATCTTGTGATTGCCGGGTTTGGGAGTAGGTTAATGAATACTTTTATTTGAGGATTAATTGCAATTGTAGTTATTGTTTTTCAACCCTATTCGAGTACTTGGTTTTAATTCTTGTTTTATCAAAAGGTCTTTGGTTTATCTTGTTTGATGTATTGATTCATAATTCGAAAATATGAGTTTCAATACTAGATCTGTGAGTACTTGACATGAATATTTGCAAGATTCAGAAGTCTGTGAATATTTATGAGGATATTTAATCTTTTGTGCTTTTGGGAGTTGGATATCTCATGTTGAGTAGAGATGCTAGCATAGATATTCCAATCAACGCTTTTACTTGCATCTCGAGGGAGAGGGTAAATTACTTATGTGATTGTTCTATAAGGAAGAATATGTATAACTTTGGTTTGATTAATATGATAATAAAAGGGGATATTAACTGAAACCATAACCCAGGAATCCATTCATATACTTGATCTTTTAATCAACTTTTTGCTTTGTTTCTTTTAGGATAAATTTCTTGTCATAGTATTAATAAAACCAATCCATCAACTTTCGATCGTCTAGATAAATATAAGGTTATTACAATCCAGTACTTAGTATAATAATTTATTAGTCCTTCTGGATTCGACCTTGCTAACCCTATTCTATAAACTGCATCGTACACTTGCGGTGAAGCTAAAAATAAGGCGAACAAGTTTTTGGCGCCGTTGCCGGGGACTAATCAAATTTTTAGTACTAATATTGCGATAAATAGAATTATTTTTAATTTAGACATTTTTTTCTTTCTTTTTATTATTTGTTGTTTTAATTCCACTCCTACATTATTTGATTTGTTTCTTTGAGTTGGTTCAGGTAGTGTACGAACACCCGCTCTGATGGAGAAAGACAATTATTTCAATAACTGGAATATCTATAATTACTGGAATAATCCTACTCCTACGTACTATTATCCGGAGGCAAATCCATCTATGGAGGACGTCCTCACCGCATTTATGAATGAAACAAGGAACCTGTTCAACAAACATGAGGCTAAGCTGGACAAAATTGAGGTACATGTCGCACAATTGGCTAACACTCTGGGCACACAATTGGAAAATCTTGGAACCCAGATTAGCCAATTAGCCACGATCGTTGGTGGACAACATCAAAAGGGCCAGTTTCCGAGCAACACTGAAGTCAACTCGAAGGAACAATGTAGTGCCATTCATCTAAGGAGTGGTACCAAACACGAGGAGTCGAAGATCCTGGAAAATAAAGAAAATTTGGGACCAAACATGGACTGTGTGTCTATGCACTTTCAACCTGTGTGTGGTACTGAAAAGGAGCAAAAACAGGACAAGGAACACACGAACCGTACGTGTACACCCGGGCAGCGCGTGCAAGATGCCATAAGAAAACTATTCCAGAATGAGACGAGCACAGACTATACGTACGCGCATGGACAACATGCGCGTAACGCAAATCAAAAAGTTCCAACACCAGGACTACAATCCTTACTTGGAAATCCCAAGTATGCGATATTAGGTGCAAACAATGCAAATTTGGCACTTGACCATGACCCAAAGCAGCTAATATATGCATTCAAAAAGGCACAAATTTATGCTGGATTAACAGGCGTCAAGCTATATACGTTAAATTTAGCATTTGTTGGGAGGCAACCCAATGATTTGTTGTTTAATTTTCATTTTTCCCATTATTAGTTAGGAGTTATTTGCTTTTCTTTAAGAAAAAAAAACTGAAAAAGGGCCTTTGCAGGGACGCACGGGCATCCCGTGCGCATAGGCATGGCCCGTGCGTCAGTTCGCTGAAGCATTATTAGGTCACGAATTCAGGTATGCATTCCTAATCCACACTTTTCTTTATTGAAATTCTATCTTTTCTTGTATGCGATGTAATTTCATTCAAGTTTGGGGGGAGAGAGAGTTATTTTGATTTGAAGGGTGTGGCGAAAAAAAAATATATATTTGCATTTAGAGCATATAGGTTGCATTGCATTAGATGCTTGTTTTCGATTTTAGCACGTTTATTGCTTTAGCACGTTTATTGATTTATTAGGGTTTTTGGGAGTGAGTTGACCGCTATTGTGTGCTTGTTGTGATCTTGAGAGCATTTGTTGAACAGTTTATGTTGTTTTGAATTGGGTGTTAAGTGTGAGTTGACCGGGTTGAGAATAGATGATATGGAGCATGTGAATATTGAAATCATGGTTGATATGCTTTGAGTTACGCAATTGCAAGCCTGTGAGCTTTTTGAGCCTTTACTGCTTTCATTATATATAGTCTTATTGTTGATTGAGTGTGTCATTCATGTTGATATGAATTCTAGAACTCGCTTTGGTATCTCTGTCAGTATGAAAATGATTTAAGGCCATTTTTGTTAAGTCTTTCAAGCCTTTTGCCTAACTAGCACGGACTGGGCGTGCGCTAGGCGCACGACCCATTTGTCTGTGCGGGAAAATAGAGTTTGACAGATTCTCAACTAGGTTTTGACCCAAACGGAGTACAAATAGAGACGAGGCGGCCACAAACGAAAGGAACACTGATTTTTGCCCTAGAACACAGAGAAAAGAGCAGTTTTCCACTGGATAATTGGAGAGATCGATCAAGACCGCAACCACACCTTCGAGGATTGAAGATAGATCGAGAGATCATCAACATCCCCGAGTTCACTCATTCCATAGTATCATTTACTTTCGATTAGTTAGATATGAATTTGAATAATTTGTCTATGGATTATTTATTTTCGATGTCTAGCTAAACATCTTGTGATTCCCGGATTTGTGAGTAGGTTAATGAATACTTTTGTTTGAGGATTAATTGCAATTGAAGTTATTGTTTTTCAACCCTATTCGAGTACTTGGTTTTAATTCTTGTTTTATGAAAAGGCCTTTGGTTTAACTTGTTTGATGTATTGATTCATAATTCGAAAAGATGAGTTTCAATATTAGATTTGTGATTACTTGACATGAATATTTGCAAGATTGAGAAGTCTGTGAATATTTGTGAGGATATTTAATCTTTTGTGCTTTTAGGTGTTGGATATCTCATGTTGAGTTGAGATGCTATCACAGATATTCCAATCAACGCTTTTACATGCGTCTCGAGTGAGAGGGTAAATTACTTATGTGATTGTTCTATAGGGAATAATGCCTATAACTTTGGTTTGAATAATCTGATAATAATTAAAAGGGGATATTAACTGAAACCATAACCCAGGAATCCATTCATATACTTGATCTTTTAATCAACTCTTTGCTTTGTTTCTTTTAGGATAAATTTCTTGTCATAGTATTAATAAAACCAATCCATCAACTTTCCTGGAATGAACAAAGTTTATCATATTTGGACCCGCATACTCCTAAATGTGAAAGTGAGGTGAGTAGAATCATTCATTTATAGAATATTGCCAATAGACTTCCTGATGCATTTAATGATGCTAGCAAAGTCACAATGTCTCATATTCCGACTGCGAATGTTCCAGCTAGGATTATTGTTCCGGAAGAGCATAACAAAATGAATGATAATGTTCCACGACAAAAATGTGGTAGGCCTATTGGCTCAAAAGATACTGTTTCTCGAAAAAGAAATGGGAAAATTTATGCTAGTAAGCATGCTCCAGATGAATCCGTAGAGCCTAATATCTCAGAAAATATTCAAATAAAAAATTCTGATAGCACCGAGAATCCTTTGAGCTATTGTAATGAGATATGGGATCGAAATGAAATAATTATATGATAATTTTGCATTATCGGTTGCTCAAGAAATCATTGTTGTTGATTATTATAGTGAACCACATTCTATAATAGAATGTCGTCAGAGGCCTGACTGGCATGTATGGGAGGAAGCGATAAAATCTGAATTAGCTTCCTTAGAGAAACGAAATGTATTTGGAAAAATTACTCGAACTCCAGACAATGTAAAATCCATTGGGTACAAGTGGGTATTTGTTCGGAAGAGAAATAAGAAAAATGATGTTGTGAGATATAAAGCTCGACTCATGGCTTAAGGATTCTCCCAAAGACCTGGGATTGACTATGATGAAACATATTCACCTGTGATGGATACTATCGCATTTCGTTTTCTCATTAGTATGGTTGTCCAAGAGAATCTGGATATGCGCTTAATGGACGTGGTAACGACATATCTATACGGTTCACTTGATTCAGATATTTATATGAAAATCCATGTGGATATAAAATACCAAAATCAGACACTCCCCGTGAACTTTACTCGATCAAACTGCAAAGATCATTGTATGGATTAAAGCAATCTGGTCGTATGTGGTACCATACGTTGAATGAATACCTTTTTAGGGAAGGTTATAAAAACGATCATATTTGTCCATGCATTTTTATTAAAAGATCAGTTACCGGATTTGCTATCATTGTTGTATATGTCGATGACATGAATTTAATTGGCACCCCTGAAGAATTATCTAATGCTGATGAATATCTGAAGAAGGAGTTTGGGGTTAAAGATCTTGGAAAAACCAAACTCTGCCTTGGTCTTGACCTATATCATAAAGATAATGGAATAATTATCCACCAATCTGCTTATACCAAAAGATTGCTCAAGCGGTTCAATATGGATAATACTCATTCTTTGAGTACCCCTATGGTCGTATGAAACTTAGATCCCAATAAAGATCCATTTCGACCAAAAGAGTCCGATGAAGAGATTTTAGGTCCCGAAGTACCTTATCTCAATGTTATTGGAGCATTAATGTATTTAGCACAATACACTAGACCAGATATCGCATTTGCTTTCAATCTACTTACGCGATACAGCTTTGAGCCAACTCGAAGACACTGGAATGGTATTAAACATATTTTTCGATACCTCAGTGGTACTATAGATTTGGGGTTATTCTACTCCAAAGAATCTAATAAATCTGGATTAGTTGGTTATGCTGATGCAGGATATAGATCTGATCCGTACAAAGCTCGACCTCAATCTGGTTACGTATTTTTTTATAATGGTACAACTATATCATGGCGATCTACCAAACAAACATTAGTGGCTACTTCTTCTAATCACTCTGAGATAATTGCGCTTCATGAAGCTGGCAAAGAATGTTTTTGGTTAAGATATGTTATATCTAATATTCGAAATAGTTGTCAATTGAAGCCGGTTACAGATATCGCTACAATTATTTATGAGGATAATGCAGCAGTATAACTCAAGTAAAGGGGGTTATATAAAAGGTGATAGAACCAAGCATATTTCACAAAAGTTTTTCCGTGCACATGAACTCCAGAAAAATGGAGAAGTAGATGTTCAACAGATTCGCTCCTATCACAATCTTGCTGATTTACAGACAAAATCATTGCCTACGTCTACATTGGAGAAACTGGTTTACGACATCGGAATGAGAAGAGTCAATATGAAGCAAGATTAATAGATCAAGTTATACAACTAATATCCTACATTTCAGGGGGAGCGAATATATTGTGCGCTGTACTTTTTTTCCCTTTTGTCTCATTTTTTATCCCATTAGGTTTTTTCCAGCTTAAGGTTTTTAACGAGGCAGCTGATATACAAAGTCTGGATTTGAGAATGTATTTTTTTTCCCATATCTCCGATTTTTTCCCAACAGAGTTTTTCCGGCTTGAGGTTTTTAACGAGGCATACTCATCCGACGGTGAGACATCTAAGGGGGAGTGTTACAATATGTCATGTAATATGTCATAATATTTAGTGGCTGTCTAACCACTCCACTCTAACAAATAATTTACCTTTATTACCTAAGTTATTTGTAGTATTATATGGGGTTATGTCTATAAATAGGCTACGAGTTTTGTTTGTAAGATACACACAAGATTAAGAGAAATAAAAGATTACTTTCTCTCTAAATTATTCTCTTCTTATTATTTATGCTTTGATAGTTCTAGTTCTTTTGTGCTCTTG
The DNA here is from genome assembly GCA_016081115.2 of Rehmannia glutinosa. NCBI lineage: Eukaryota > Viridiplantae > Streptophyta > Magnoliopsida > Lamiales > Orobanchaceae > Rehmannia > Rehmannia glutinosa. The sequence continues at coordinate 6,314,265 of CM071933.1, read as the reverse complement.
AATTAGTTCATTCTATAACAAAAAAGTAAATCTTTTGACCCGTCGTGTTATTTGATACTCCAAATATTGCTATTCGGTCAAAAATTTATATTATCTTTTTTTTATCATATAACTTGATTTTTAGTGTCATTGTGCATAAATCTTCTTCGCGTTAGTAAATTAAAGAAATTGTTGATGCTCTTTTTCGATCAACAAGAAAAGAAATTCAAAATATATGGCTTGGAAATGAAAATTGAACACTTGAAAATAGTATTAAGTGGCTAATTTTATTGATGATGTCGAGCAGAATATTTCTGGTCGGCGTTTTACACTTAATTCGAATTTTACAAGTTATATAATGACTTTTCTCTCTTGTTTTTTTCCTAATAAATGAGATCTATTTATATTAGTAAAATTAGTGGCTAAGTAATCATTACATCTAAAATAATAATGGGACACTTGTCTGCTTCCTGATGTGCATGAGGCGCATGGTTGCCATGTGTTGATAGAAACTTGTTGACTTGTCCCATCGACGTGTTGGTGGCACGCCCCGCTTTGGTGGATTGGATCGATCCACTTAGTGGGAGAATGTTGAGTGGAGCACTCACACAAATTGTTTTTGTTGTAGTGGATTGAGCTCGGCTCGGTCCACGTCACCTGGTCGGTCCACGCCACCTGGTCGGTCCACGTCATCTTGGAAGACCTACGTCATCTTCACTTGAATGGCCACGTGGATGTATTTTTTTCCAGCTCGGCTCGGGTATCATCAGAAATATCTACATTTCTCATCATAACTTATAATTTCAGAGCTGTATATTAGGAAAAGACATAATTACAAAATTGACCCCTGAGGTTTAGGTTAATTACAAAAAAACAAAAATATTTTAAAATTAGAAAAAAAAAAACCTTGAGGTATGATTCTGTGTTAAATCTAAGAGAGTAGTTGCAATACTTTTACAAATGGAAGGGGATGCTTGAGATGGTTTTGTTTATGATGGGGAAACTATAATACATAACCGAATATCACGAAGTTTTTTGTAATTTAAAAAAAAAAACATGTGCTACCCAATCCTCAAGGGTAGATTTTGTAAATATCCCTTATGAAAAACATTTTCATTCAGAGGACTAAATCATTGAGGAAGCCCACATAGGCTAGTTTCGACTTATTAGCTCTTTTAATGTTAAAAAATGACGATAACGTCAAAAAGTTAGCAAGGGGCCTGAATTATAAATTCAAAAAAATCGTGAAATATATATTCTAGTTGGCGTTTAGGTATTATTTAAGTTCACGAATTTGTTTTAGCAGGCACGAATTTAAATGATAGTGTATTTTACTAATGATTAGATACATGATTGAGTACAAGTAAAATTATAATAATCAAATTCTTTAACCATTGTTTGGTTGTCAGTTAGAAAAATAAATGTTCGCCATTATATGATCAAAATTATAAATTAATGTAAAAGACGACATGTACATTTGTTCGCAAGTCGCCCTCAATCATTTTTCAATTATGGAAAAAAAATGTCAAAAAAATTATTTTTAAATTTCTGTTTTGTAATATGTAAACCCACTCCCCCAATTTATTAAAAAAAATAGTAATTTGCAAGTATGTTGAATAAAATTCGAACTCCAAGTTTTTCAGTTTCTTTGTGATAAATGAATTTAGGTATAACTTATCTCCAAAAGCCAGCTCAAGGGGAAAGAGTCTCTGACTCACATTTATACACGATAACAGCCGAGCAAATTGGTGATGTAGGACATAAAAACAAACTTTAACATCCGCCCTCATGCTGAGCATGCCAAATGGGTCAGGGTCCAATTCCCATCATCGCCTCGAATACAAACATGGGTACTCTAATACCATCATAAATGAGTTTGGGTAGAACTCATCCCCAAAAGCTAGCTCAATATGAGAGAATGACTACCCATATTTATACACGATAACAACCCAACAAATTGACGATGTGGGACACTTTGATCCCTTCCTCAAATATATTTTTAAAAAAAACCAGTATTTTAATTGATTTTATGATCGATTCTCGTTCATGTGATTAAATGCTGTCAGGATCTTCTATTCCATTCACGTTTCATCTAATGTTCAAATACATTAGACAAATGTTATTATACGTATACAATTATGACATCATATTGTACTCGTCTAATAGGGAAATAGCAGTGTTTACGAACTAATTCAATGAAATATTAACAATGCCTCGTAGAGCACTACCAAACAAATTGTACCTATAAATACCTCAAAGCTTTTTGAAAATTGAAACCAAAAAACAAAAGGCCATCGATCACAGCATTCTTTCTTTTCTAACAACTACAAAAACTTGAACAAAAAATGGATTGTGAAACCATGAATAAGCTCCCTGTTATAGATTTCTCCAACCTCAAACAACAAACTCCAACGTGGGAATCCGTGAAAATCCAAGTCCTGAAAGCCCTGAAGAATATGGTTGTTTTGAGGCCATATTCGATGAAATCCCAATTAATCTCCGGAGATCAATGATCGATGGATTACAACTTCTTTTTGATCTCCCTTTGCAGAACAAGATACGAAACAGTTCCAACAACCCCTACCAAGGCTACATTGGACAATCCCCGGCGATTCCACTCTACGAAAGCTTGGGGATCGAGGATGCTCTTTCCCCTGGAAAGATCGAAAGCTTCACCAATCTCATGTGGTCCGAAGGCAATCCATCTTTCAGGTATTACGTGCGTCAAATATCGAGTGTTTGCAGGCACTAAAAAAAGTGATTCTCAACTTTTAGACCGAAAAAATCAATTTCAAGTGTTTGCAAATAATGTCAGTTTCTACTTCTGATGAACTACGTGTTGCTTCCACGCCAATAAGTCACTTCCTACAAAAACAAAAGTGTTTGCAAACGTTAATTGGTTATCGGCTTTTGACTATTTTTATTTTAATTTTTCTCAAATGTCAGCTTTTGCTTCTAATTCTATACATTTTAACATCAAAAAGGGAGATGTGTTCCAGATTTTGTGTTCTGCTTCTCGTTTAATTTTGAAATGTGTAAAGCACTTTTAGAACTTATTGACCAAACACTCTCTATTAATTTAATAAACTTTCAATTTTTATTTGCAAACACCACTAACTTGTAGCTCAAGTGTTATCACTCGCCCTTTGTAAAGGTGTTGGTCAGGGTTCGAACTTGGTATCTTTTAGTTCTTTTGAAATTTATCCCCTCCCCTCCAACCAGTACTCCCAACTTATAAGAAAAATGAAAAAAAATTCTATTTGCAAATACTGCCAAAATTGTTCACTATTTTTCACTATTGTTACAATAAATCACTTATTTTAAAATCAGAAATAAGTTTTTACATACACTCCTCCAATCTCGTGGATCATTTTCAAATATACCATTTTTGTTTATAATAATCTTGTTACCAGCAAGAGTTTGGAGACCTTCTCTGGTCAATGTTCGGAATTGGACAAGATAGTGAGGAGGATGATTTTGGAGAGCCTTGGATTGGAAAAGTACATGGATGAGCATATTGATTCAGCACATTACCTTGTTAGGGTTCAGAAATATGATGGGCCTAAAAGTAATGAAACTAAGATTGGAATGATATCCCACACAGACAAAAATATTGTCTCCATATTATATGGTAATGAGGTGAAAGGATTGGAAGTGCTCACAAAAGATGGAAAATATTGGATCGATGCTGAGCCCTCTAGGAATTCTTTCGTTGTCATGATTGGAGACTTTTTCCATGTACGTGCTTCAATTTTTACTCTCCACTTAAGCTTAATTTATTTTAATTTTTTTACTTTTTGTTAGAATTAATAGAAATAATTCATACCCATAATGATCATGTGAATTATCAGGAAACAAATAGAAAACTGAATCTAAATCGAAAGTGTACCTTAAATCCATAGACACAAATTCATACATTTGATTCGTGTTGACGCGTGTGAATCCTTATTTGGGTTAGGTCTCTCACAGCTAAATCCTTTACGTACTCACTTATTTCTCTCTCTAAGATGGGGAAGAGGAGATGAGTAAACGACTGATTTGACTTGGGGATCATAACTAATCTAAAGAGAGTTCCTTATATATTAGGTTAATTAAGAGCCCATTTATATCTAGAGACTTATTAGATGAGACCACTTAATTGACTCAATTAAATTAGATATACATATATATATATATATATATAATTGCAATTACATATGTAAGTCCACAAGGGTGAAAGGATCAGTTTCTAATATGATTTTATTGTTGTATTCAGACAGTCGTCCTTAAAAAAAAATCCAATCTTATAGTTGCCTCCTTCCCATCTGATCATCAATAAAATCCCACTGTTTTTATATAAAATAATGGGTCAATTATAAAACAATACCGTTAGGGTTTATTATGATATCTTTCAAAATTATAAATACTTCTGTAACATTTGTTTTTATCTTACAAATTACACCCTCACTGAAGAGATTATTTGCCATATAAATGCAAACCTCAAGCGGATGTTTGTAACATCTTAAGGACATATTTATAGATTTGAAAGATAGTACTGGAGTTTTATAATTAGGATAAATCTCAGGGATGGTTTTTATAATTTATCCTAAAATCATGTCAAACCTTCTATCAATAGTGGTGTTTCATCTTCTATTAGGGATGTCCTCTGCCCAGACCCAAAAACCGACCCATCCTGCCTCACCTTAGACTTGTACCGTGCACATGAGTGACACGTATATATTTTCTTCACTTTTATCACGTGTCATATTAATTTGCAGGCATGGACAAATGGACGGCTAAATGCTGCCCATCACAGAGTAACGAGGGTCGGAGATGAAGATCGATACTCCTTCGGAATATTTTCAATTCCAGATTCCGGTTACATAATTAAAGCCCCAGAAGAGATGATAGATGAGAATCACCCCTTACTCTTCAAGCCCTATGATCATCTTAAGTTTATGGAATTTCACTACACTGACGGCGGTTGGAGTTTTCCAGATACTCTGACGGCTTTTTGTGGAGCCTAAATTCTATAGATTGTTACAATATGTTAGCCATGCGTGAATTAATAATAAGCATTCATTTATACATGGATGTGTGTGTGTGATGCTATGTTATGTATCTCAAGATTGATGATCCTGTTTTATGTATGCATTCGTTTCAATTATTTTTACTTTTCAGTTTTTATTTTGTCGAAATTAGAAATTACACTTACCAAATGCATTGATATATTCCAGTTTTTACAACTTTAATTTTTATGTGAAAAAAACCACATATAAATATACGCTTGGGTGATAATTACCCTAACGCCGCCGACCTAGAAAGATGCTCTCATCTTTTCTCCCTTCCAACCCTAATGCCGCCGATCATCATGATTGGGCCTGAATTTCACCACCTTCTCCGGCATAACGATGGATCCATCCGTCCCTTTCTATGTGTTATCTTCTGCTCCTCTTTGCACACCATTGGTTTTATCCCCCAAGAATGATTTTCACAAGAAATCTATCGCCCAAATCGCGGCTATCCACGCGATGGAGACTTCACAGTTGTTGTTTATATCTTCACAACGGTCTCCCGCTGCTCAGGCTCCCATTTTCGGAGATCTGCACTTCGCACCGACGTCATGTTCTCCAATTGCTCAGGTTTCATGTCTTCCTGCTGCACATAAAAACATTTCTGGTCCAAGCCATCATCTATTGGCCATCGTCAAAACTGCACAACCCAAAATCATTGAAAATCAGACACCTACAGATCGCCATGAATTCCCTGTAACGTCTCAAGTGGAGGTTTCTCAGGACAGCGGGCATGGAGTTTTTTAGGTTCAGACTTTGATGAAGTTCCATAGCGCTGATGTTCATCTGTTGCAGTCCACGACTTTGAATCCAGTTCGATCTTTTGTGGCTGCTGTCACTAGTAATTCTCATATTGCTTCTGAACCCGTTAAAAAGGGTGACTATTTTTTTATTTCCATTGATAAAAACTTGTATCAACAAAGGATTACGGAGTTCTCTTTTTCCCTTATTGGACGGGTGATGCTTGGTAAATGAACTAAGCCTTGGCCGCTGTTGTCTTTACATACTTGTCTCACTGAACTATGGCAAATTAAATCTGATTGGAAATTAATTCCCTTGGGGAATGGGTATTTTTGTATTGAATTTTCCAATGCTTTGGACCAAATGCGGGCTTCATCGTGTACTTCTTGGCAAATTAATCTGGGTTCTATCCGTTTATCTCCATGGGTTCCTGATTTTAATCCCTACAAGGTTAATTCCTCCACGACTAGTGTGTGGGTGCGTATTTTTGAATTAAGCTAGCATTGAACATTGGCATCTTAGTATCATCATGGGTATTGCAAAAGCTATTGGAACTCCTATACAGATTGATGATAAATCTTTAAATGGATCTGTTGGCCATTTTGTCCGAGTTTTGGTAGATATTGACCTTGCAAAGCGTCTTCAGGATCATATTATAGTTGAACGTGTGGGTCATTGTTCATTTTTTTCTTTGAGTTATGAGAAATTACCAGAATTTTGCTCAAATTGTTGCATTACAGTTCATAATACTGTTGCATGTCGTCATATTTTACCTTCTGTTCCTAAAGAGTCTCATGGTCATGACCTTTCATCTAAGAGGGATAAACCACGTGTTCGTAAGGCTTATAGACATGTTCATTTATCTAAGGATAAGAGTAAGGTCGTGGATAACTCAGTGGAAGAAACAATCTCTGCATTGCATGTTGGTTCACCCTCTCGGGTTACTGCCAATAAACGATGGGCGGACTATGCCGAGGACGACGACCCTAGTGCTAAGGATCAACCTCCTACGGGGAAATCTTTTGTAGTTAAGATGGATAATGATGGGTTTGTGGCCGTCATCAAAAAAATAGCTAGTAATGGTAAAAAATACAAGCCTTTCACGCCCTCAAATCTCTACTTTGCAATCCGTTTGATACTCTACAGGAAACATATTGCAGTCTGGGTCTCATTTCAGAGAAGTATGATGAAATGATTACAAATGATCACACCGAACCAATGACGCAAGATAATTCGTTACCTATTGTGGTTTATTCCAATGTTGTTGAATCAAGTTCAAATCCAACAGAGAGTGATGAAACAGCTTTGACTTCAGAAGACACATTGGAAGCTTTAACAACCATGGTAGGCGATTTCTCAACTACCCCGTTTGTCATTCACTCATGTGTTTCCTTAGAAGCTATGAAGGCTATCACAATTGCGGCTCGAGGATCATGGGCCGACATTCCACAGGTTACATCAGACCATCAAGACGATATTCGAGCACGTGCAAACAAACCAAAGGACGTCATTCGAAAATCTTCTAGAAATAGACGTCTTTCATTTAAATTGCGTCATTAGGTTATTCTTGTTGTTTCTTTTTCCTGATGTTTTTGTATTGTTTTTCCATCGCTACCTGATCGGCTTGTGATCAGGACCTTTTTCTTTCTTCTTATATATTTCCATTTATCTAAAAAAAAATATATGCTTGGGTGAAACTAAGTGGAGGTCCGAACTGAAAGTTAAATAGAAACAAAACTTATCTACATATTTCATTTTTACACGGATCCAGAGAAATATATCTTGTTAATTATTGGCAGAATCCACAGTACTTAAAACATTATTCAAACTAATTAACCAGTCTTAGACTCTTAGTCCTCTTAATTATGTGAAGCTGAGATGCTAAGTGAATTAAATCTTCAGCCATTATATTTTTTTTTTCTCTGTAGAGTATTAATATGAAAATGTCATCGTCATGAAAAAACGTATAAGTTATCTATAAAAATTTTAGCTAGCAGGATGGGATCTTATTGTTAGAATGTTTGTGGAAAAGGAAAATAGCTAGCGTCAATAAATGAACAAGCTAGGGGCCTGAATATGAATTAAAAAAATCGTCAATTATATATCCTATTTGATTTGGCGTTTCAGTACTATTTAAGTTCTCGGTTTTGTTTCAGCAGGCACAAATTTAGGTGGTAGTATATTCTTAATTATGATTAGGTACAAATGAAATTAAAATAATCAAAATTCCTTAAGCGTTGTTTGGTTGTCAGTTTTTGAATAATAAATGTTTGCCATTTAATATAATCAATTACGAAAGTAAAACTGTAAAAGACGACATATTTGTTCGGAAGTCGCCCTCAATCCTTTTCAATTATTGAAAGAAAAATATTTCAATAAAATGTCAATAAATTAATTTTTATATTTCTATTTTGTAATGGCAAAAACTTATACAAGACCATCTTAAGGGTCTAAATTCGTAAGACGGATACTACTTACCCGACCAGCTCCTTGCCCATTTTTACTGTCATTTTTTTTTGGGTTTTTTTCCCTTTTCTTTTTCTTTTCAGTTTTTAATTAGGTTTTTTTTTCTTCTTTCTTCCTTTTTTTTTCTCTCTCTCTCTCTTTTCCCACTTTTGTTCTTCTTCTTGCTTCTTCTCTCCAACACCAAGCTCTTCATAATTCCCATCGATTTATATTGCTATTTTCTTGTTCGCTATGGTTCTCTCTCCCTTTTTGTGTTTGTCGCCTTTTTTTTCTCGTTCTCTATACCTCTCACCATCGTTGCTGAAGTGTGTGCCATTTGTCGGCGTTGCTTTCCACCATTGAAATCTTCTAATCCGTACTTAGAAATCATGCTACTCCAATAATTTTCAAACTTATTTTCACCCATACTGTGAAAATGAAACAATAAAATGATAGAGTTAAAGTAACAACTTTATACTAAAAGTATTTGTTTTGTGAGATAAAGTATCATATTTTTTATTACAGTTACAGATTAGAAATTCATTACAGTGAAGGAGAAATAAACATGACGGAGCTAAAATAACACTTTTATGAATAAAAGTATCTCCTTTGTGAGATAAAGTCACAGGTTATGAATTCATTATAGTAAAGAAGGAAAGATAATATAAAAGAGTTAAAGTAACACTTATATGAATTAAAGTATTTGTTTTGGGAGATCAAGTATCATACTTAGTTTTTTAATACAGTCACAAAATAGGAATTTATTCCATTGAAGAAGTAAAAATAAATATGACAGAGTTAAGTAATACTTTTAAGAGTAAAAGTATCATTTTTTGAGATAAAGTATCATGTTTTTTTTAATACAGTCACATATTATGAATTTAATACAGTGACGAAGGAAAATAAATATGACGGAATTAAAGAGCCACTTTTATGAATAAAAATATCCATTTTTTTGATAAAGTATCATGATTTTAATGCAGCCACATATGGGAATTCAGTATAATTAAGAAGAAACAATAAATATGTCAGAGTTAAGTAAAACTTTTATGAGTAAAACTATCTATTTTCTGAGATAAAGTATCATATTTTTTTAATACAGCCACAAATTAGGAATTCAGTACAGTGAAGAAAGAAAAATAAATATGACAGAGTTAGAGTAAACACTTTTATGAGTAAAACTATCCATTTTTTTGAGATAAAGTATCATCGTTTTTTTTAATAAAGTCACAAATTAGGAATTCATTATAGTGAAGAAAGAAAAATAAATATAAAATAGTTAAAATATCTATTTTTTGAAATTAAATATCATATTTTTTTGCTGAATATGATTGTAGGTAATGTTTTTCTACAATTTTGTATTAATATAGAATCTAAAATCCATAAATCCATGGCCGAATCAAAAAATGTAGAGATCTGTGCTACAACAACAATCTGAAAAATTAGGGGATGGAGGAAAGAGGAAAATAAGGTAGGAGTTTGAGAGAGAGCAAGAGAAAAGAGAAAAAAGAGGAGAGATAGAGAGAGAGAGAGAGAGGGAGAGAGATACAGTGTATGTGTGGATGAGGAAGAGGAAAAGGATGAGAGATAAAGAGCATGACGGAGGAAGAGGAAAAGAAAAAGGAGAGAGGTACCAGATCCAAATCGTGGATCGATCTTGTTGATGAGGATCAGTAAAACGGTCCTATTGAAGCACCTACTCTTTTGTAATTGTATATAAAATCTATTACAATATAATCAACTAAGATTCAGCAACTTACCTTGTTAGAGTTACACTTTCAGTTTATTTGAAATTTATCCCCTCCTCTCCAACAAGTACTCCCAACTTATTAAACTAAATAAATAAATAAATAAAATTTGTATTTACAAACACTGTCAAGATTGTACACTGTTTTTCACTTTTGTTACAATAAATGATTTATTTTAAAATCAGAAATAAGTTTTTACACGCACTCCTCAAATCTCGTGGATAGTTTTTCAAATTTACCAATTTTGTTTATCATTGCCTTCTGAGTTTGGAGACCTTCTCTGGTCAATGTTAGAAAAATGAACAATATAAAAGTAGAAGACAATTCTAGAAGGAAGAGAAATTTTATCAACTCGATGTCTTGCAAAATTCTAAGCACAAATGGGTATTTATAGATGCATAGAAGACCCTTCAAACTAACTAATTTAATGTAGTAAACTAATTGACTCATCAATTTACATGCACATCAACCAATCTAGAACATTCACCATTTTTCTACATTAACTCTAGATTCATGAACTTAAAAATAGCAGTCAACTAATAGACGTGCCGGCGCCTTATGCAAAGACATAATCTGGAAATTCCAAATTACTACTAACAAAATCCTCCCTTAATTTAAAATTTCCTTCTTCACTCCAAGTCTTGCCCTTAATCTTCGAAAATCTTCAAACTTCAGCGGCTTTGTGAAAATATCTGCTACTTGATCTTGAGTTGGTAATGCATTCTCTAATAAAATGATACCTCATAACGATATGCTTGCTTCGATCATGGAACAACGGGTTCTTGGCAAGTGCTTGTGCTGACTTGTTATCAATGCAAATTTCTATAGTTTCTTCTTGAGATAAGTGAAGCTCCTTCAACAATTTCCTTAGTTATATAGCGTGAAAAGTACACGAAGTTGCATCCACATATTCTGACTCACAAGTTGACAATGTCACAATAGGTTATTTTTTCATACACCAAGAAATAGCACAATCACCCATGAAAAATACAAAACTAGACGTGCTTTTTCTATGGTCAATATCTCCAGCAAAATCACTATCGTAGAATCCTTTAAGTGTAAAATCATCAAATGAAGTATAAAACATCCCAAAATAAAGCGTGCCTTTTAGGTAGAGAAGAATCCGCTTAGCAATTTTCATGTGGGTAGAAGTAGGAGTTTCCATGAAATGATTTACTACCCCAACTGCATAAAGTATATACGGCCTTGTACATGTCAAATATCTCAAACTTCCCACAAGACTTTTAAACAAAGTCGGATTTTTTTTTTCTTCATCCCCAAACTTGGATAGCTTCATACCAGTCTCCATAGGTGTGTTCATAGGATTGCAATCAATCATATTGAACTTCTTAAATATTTCTTTTGCATACCCAGTTTGTGAAAGAAATATACCTTCCTCCATTTGTTTCACCTCTAGGCCCAAGTAATATGACATGAGGCCTAAATCAGTCATCTCAAATTCAAAAAAACATCACTTTTTTGAACTCATCAAATAAGCTCGGATTACTACCGATAAAAATTAGATCATCAATATAAAGACAAATGAGCAAAACATCGTCATTATGATAACCTTTGACGTAAAGAGTATATTCATTAGGACAATGAACAACCCCGTTCTCTTGGAAATATTTGTCGATGCGGCTATTCCACGCTCGTAGGGCTTGCTTTAAACCATATAAAGCTTTTTTCAATCTCAAGACTTTGTCTTCATATCCATTTATGACATACTCCAAAGGCTGCTCAACATAAACCTCTTCCTCAAGATAGACATTTAAGAAAGCTGATTCAACGTCGAGTTGATAGATTTTCCATTTCATTTGAGCCGCCAAAGAGATTATTAAACGAATAGTTACCATGCGGGCAACCGGTGCAAAAACTTCATCATAGTCAACTCCATGTTTTTGCTTGTAGCCCTTAACTACAAATCTCGCTTTGTATTTCTCTACTTCCCCTTTAGCATTCCTTTTCACCTTGTACATCCATTTAACGCAAATAGCTTCATGACCCTTGGAAAGAGTGGTTAATTTCGAAGTATGGTTTTTCTCAATCCAATTAATCTCCTCATCCATGGATTTTCTCCATCGTTTGTCATGTCTTGCTTCATCAAAGGTTAGAGGCTCACTATCTACAAAAAGCCAATACAATTCATTGTTGTCAAGAGAAACGTCATGAGATCTTTCATATATGTCATCAAGACCTCTCATTTTTGGTGGCCTTTCACTTGAACTTTCTCCATGAGTAGGGGATGGAATTGGAGAAGGTAGTGGTGTAGAATTCTGTTCCAGCTCCAAATCATTTTGTTCTCCAAAATGAAGAAGAAAATCATAAGACTTTTCTTCTTGGGCTTCCCAATTCCACATGGCTTTTTCATCGAACTCAACATCACGACTTATCACGACTTGCAAATGTTCAGATTGAACAACCGGTAACCTTTTGAATGATAATCATACCCGACAAACACGTGTTTGGCACTCCGACCATCAAGTTTGGATCTCTCTTGGTGGGGGAATTGAACATAAGCAATGCTTCCAAATACTCGCAAATGAATGACGTTCGGTTTCTTTCCGTTCCATGCTTCTTGAGGTGTTTGATTTTTGACATTCACTGTTGGTGAACGATTTGATAAATATACCGCACAAGATACAACTTCAGCCCACAAATCCTTCACATACTTTTGGTTTTGAGCATACATTTGGCAGTATTAAGAATGGTTGTATTCTTTCTCTCGGTGACATCGTTATGTTGTGGCGATCTAGGAACTATCATAGAATTCCATGAGTTGCACAAAACTCATTAAATTCCCTTGAAGTAAATTCGTCTCCTCTATCGGATCTCAAAGCTTTGATTTCATAGCCACTTTCTTTTTCAACAAGTGTCTTGAAATTTTTGAAAGTAGCAAAGGTTTTCGATTTTTGCTTTGGAATGTAAACCCAAGTCTTTTGACTAAAATCATCAATAAAGAGGATAAAATATTTACTCTTACCAAGTGATTGTGAATTAATTGATCCATACACATCCGTATGCATAAGTTCAAGCGGTTTGGTGGTTCTCCATGTTGCTTCTTTTAGAAAACTCTTTCTTGTATATTTGCCGACAAGACATGCTTCACACAAATGATTGGGATGATTAATTGAAGACATCCCCTCTCACCATATTATTTTCTCTCATCGCATTAAGAGCTCCAAAATTCAAATGTCCATCTCATATGCCATTGTCATGCTACATTTTGCACATTAGCCTTCAAGCACTTTGCATCAATTGATTTCATGTTCAATTTGAACATACTGTTCTTTGACATAACCACTTTAGCAAGAAAATTAGCATTCTGATCTCGTAGCTAAAGACAATTATCTTTATGGGAATTTCATACCCATTTTCAAGAAATTGGCCCAAACTCAAAACATTACTTTTCAATTTAGGCACATAACACAGATCAATTTATGGCTTCCATCTTTGTTAGAAATGAGAATTGTACTTTTCCCTTCAATATGGATATTTGAGGAGTCTCCGAAAAACACATTACCTCTCACCTTCTCATTTAACTCTACAAATTTTTCTCTATATCTGCACATGTGGTTGCTAGCACCATTATCCAAGTACCACAAACTGTTGTTGTCATTCTCGTTATCTTTGATTGTTAACAACAACGTCGACTCTTCCGCTTCTTGCTTATCGTCAACAAGATTGATATTTTCTTTAGCATCGTAATTATTATTGCGGCACTCCTAGGCAAAATGGCAAAGTCTATGACAACTGTAACATTCAATTTTAGACTTGTCGTACCTCCACACGTTTGATCTTGGATAATAGTCTCGTCCTCTTCCTCTTGTTCTTCCACGGCCTCTTTGTGATGGTTGGCTTCTTTTTTCATTGTTGGAGTTGTCTCCACTGTTCTTCCAGACCTATTTTGGTTAATTGCACGACCTCTTCCTCGTTCATATCCTCGTCCACGTCCACATCCTTTGAAATTATTTTTCTTTTCTGCATCGTTTCTTAAACTAACTTTAACTTTGAGAACTTTATCTAATTTTGAGGCCCCAATTTTTTCAACATATTCTACGATGATGTATAGTGACAAAATCTTGGCTAAGTGTCACATATTTATTATAGATGAGATATGATAATCAATTATTTATTTCTTCCAACGATGGTTACTCTTTACCTATTTCGAGCATACCCGTTATATTCTTCCTCAAGTATTAATTTGTGATCGACTATAGACGACTTTAGAAATATTAGACCCTCGATAATTTAGGGTACATTTCAATCCTTATTTCAAATATTTCACCTCATTCTATAATTAATTCCCAACCAACTTCCAATTTTTTTTTTAAATACTCCTTTGTTATTTCACATCCTTAATTTTAAACTTCTAAATAATTATTTATGAATACCTATACATTTTATTTTCCTCAAATTTTATAAAAGAAAAGAAAATAAAAATTTTACCATCCTATGTCTTATTTCAAAAAATGGGGAAATTAACTCAACTTTTCTATTATTATTATTTTATTATTATTATTTTGTATCTTCCAACAAGGTTAAATTTTGGACAAAAAGAAAAAATAAAAATTTGACATTCCCTTCCCCAAAAATCGGCCACAAGTGGAAGATTGGGGAAAGTTGTTCCAATTTTTTTTTGCCTACAACATTTTAAAAATACCCTACGAAACCCACTACTTCACTAATTATCAGTCAAGAAAAAAAAATTATTCCTCCTTTAACAAAAAGAAAAAAAAATATTTTTCCATCCTACACCCCATGTATATTCGGCCATAGGGGACAAATTAGGGGGAGAATCACGTTTTTTTCCCAACAACTATTAAGAAAACAAAATAACCAAAACAAAATTAATAATAATAAAGTCCTCCTACAAAGACAACCTTTCCCCCACTAAGGAGTAGGGGGAATCAATCCAATTTTTTTTTTGTCCCTACTACAACTCCTTTGATTCCCCATCACATCAAAACAAATGACAAGACAACAAAAAATAGTTTTCCTACTCCCCCAATTTCGGTCATAGCTTGTTTATTAAGGGGGAAATCAATTTTATTTTTAATCTCTCAACAAGCTTAAACCCATTATTAAAAAAAAAAAATTAGAAAATGCCTACAATTTTCGGCCATATGGTATGGTAGGGAATCAAAATTTCATTTCATCTTAACATCTATTCAAACTATCCCAACCCTCCTCATTTCTAACACTTAAACACCAAACACACAAATCTTCTCCCATTTCATCCAATAGGGCCGAAAAACATCAAGCAAGAGGTGAGAAAATTTTCTTCCTTCAATTTTATCTTCCAAAAATTTCAAAACTTACACCTCCATTTTTCTAACTTGTTGAGATACTCTTAGAGGATTATTTCTTGAAGAATTAAGGAGACCTAGACTTGACTCCAAGCGTGAAGAAGAAATTCAAGACTACACACATTTAAGGTGAGAAAATTGTGGTTTAGTATTTTTCCTCTTGACAACATGAAGAATTAATTTTTGACTCAAGGACATGAATATATGGAGCTTAGGGGTTGACCTACACCATCTCAAGTGAATTTAGAAGCTTGAAGGAAAAATTCCATTTTTAGAGACTACTTAAAGACATTAAGGTAAGTAGTAGTCATTTAATCCTATTAAATCCCTTTAAAATTGGAGACTTTAATTTTAACACCAAAATATGGTTTGGATACCATATAGAGGCCGACCTTAAAAAGTTTGAGTCAATAAGTTTATACCAAAGAAGAAGACTCCATTTTAGATCAACTCGGAAAAAAACTACCACGAGGTGGGTGAAAAATCTTTCGAAAATAGGCAAATAATTTTGATAAAATGCATGTAGTACATGAAAATGTTTGAAATTACTATATATGTATTACATGTATTTTTTTGATATTTGTCAAGTTCAAGAAGTTTCACAAAAATGAGCTCATTTTGATTTCTTGCACAAGAGGGACATATTTGCATATATATCTTAATTTCTTATTCAACACTTGATTAATGTGTAAATGAATGTGTTATATGCTCAAAATCATATTATATACTTGATATATATTCTGAAAAATATGGCCTTGTACTCGAATTTGAACAAACATGTCATTTATGCAATTTTTGCAAAGATGAGGACTAAACCGTAATTTCGAAAACTATCTAAGGACCAATCTGTAAATTTCAAAATTTTGGACTGTATTAATTGTAAAATTTAATATTTTAAGTTAATAATAATAGTTTAAAGATTTTGAGATAAGAAAACCCATCCTTGGAATTTTAGGGACTCAAATGTGAAAACTTGAAAGTTTAAGGGCCAAAAACTGAATTTTTAAAAAATGTTCAGGGACCCCTCTGAAAATTTTGAAATTTGGACTTACTCAAACTGAAAAAATTTTATTTTGAGAAATTTTAAAAGGTTAATGTGGTTTGGGTTGAGAAAACCGACTTTTGAAACTTTAAGTACTAAAGTGTACAAATTTCAATCTCTAAGAACTAAAATGAAATTTTCAGAAACTAAACGTCCTTGATACCTGGAAAATTTCATAATCTAAATTTTATAATATTTTGAACTCATGGTTCGAGTTTCATAACAAACGAACACCAAATAAACCCTTAAGGGCAAAAAACTGAATTTTGGATTAGAAATAAAATTTGTAAAAATTAAGGGACCTAAACCAACCCTATTTTAAAACTGTTTTCGTCCCAATATATTACTGTTATACATGATATTTTAAAATTACAATCACATCAAAATCCCTCCCGGTTTGTGAGATCCAAAAACTTAAAGTTCGGGCCCATAAATGATAATTTTGACAAAAGAAGGGACCAAACTGAAATTTTCTTAAAACTTGACTCAAACCCTTTGAAAATCAGAATCTTTGAATAATTTGGAGAATTTAAAAACTGACCTTACATGTTTTTGAGGGCGAGACCATGACTTATTCAATTTCAACCTCGATAAGTACCATTTTTCCCAAAATGGGTCTCCTTATAATTTTTTTTCCTTTTATCAAAGATCCCAAAATAAATTATATTTTTCTTCTATAGTCCTAAAATCGATGTAGTTATATTTAAATTGTACTTCAAAAATTTCCTGAAAATCTCGAACCATACGCAGTACGCGTGGCAACTTCCTTGCCGTAAGACAAATTAAACTTAACGTGTTGATATCTTGTGCTACTTTTATATGTACCGCCATGTCTTTTTTCGAATGCCTTGTTGACATGATATGAACTTCGTGAATCTAATTGCGTTTGAGTCAACTTGGTGCGTCGAGCTCACAGTTGAAGTGGACTAGTCGTGTTTTGGAACCGAGCAACACGGCTGCGATTCCTTACCGGCCCCGGCCCATCATCCTAATCCCACAATTGCGGACGAAGTGTCCATGGAAAGTGGGTCGTAGTATGGGTAAAATCATGATTATGACACTCTGGGCCTTGCTAGCCATAATCGTTGGAGTTGTCTCGCCCGGGTAGTAATAAGGTAAATATGGCTATATGCCAAACGTGCTTGGGGAGTCATAAGGTACAACAGAGGAATCGTTGTCTGATCCACACGATTCCAATATTACGTGCTTGGGTTGGCATCACACTCCGTGCGCAACCATTACTTGCTTAGGTTGGCGTCACACTTTATGCGCAACCATTACTTGCTTGGGTTGGCGTTACACTCCGTACGCAACCATTATTTACTTGGGTTGGTGTTACACTCCGTATACAACCACTACTTGAACTACTTGCAACGCATTTATAGTGTTTGAATGATCATGAACTATTTTCATCAAATTATATAAAACTATATTATTTTTAATACCATGTTGCTTGTGAGTCTCATGTGACACACGCATCACGAACCATGCATTCTTCATATAACTATTTTCCTGCATCTATATAAGCCACACTTACACACGATCACCCATCCACTGTGATTATTTGTCTCACCCCTACCTTTTTCAATGTCCAGTTGTTGATCCACTATATTATGTAGACGTCAACGGAGAAGACCAAACGACGGAGTAATTCTTAGACTTAGTCCATCGATCTAGCCTAAAAATTCGTTTATGCTCTGTTAATGGATAATTTATTTCGTTTGATGTAATAGAGGGGCGTAGGACCCCTTCGCATGGACGATTGGTTTGTATTAGTATTTCCACTATGACAATTAATTCTGTTTCAAGAAGTTATGATGAACAATGTCCACTTTTGGGGCGTGACAGTTATGGTATCAGAGCTCGGTTTGTAAGGACAAAACTTGCACCGAGCTGACCCATGATATCTTCCTCTGCTTTGGATTGGGTACCACTACTAGACGATCTAAGTTGAATCTTGGATGACTATTTGAACTCTTTTGGATTTTCATAGTGTTAGAATATCCGGATATTCCTCGGTTTGGATGTTAGATGATTTAGAAAATCCGTGATTTGAAGATTATAATACCTGATATGATGAGACTTGAAGGATATGAGGTTATCTCTTTATAAGTATATTATTTGGATGTGATATTTTATGGGATCTAGTTACCTAATGATATTACTTTGGGAAAATGATAGTAAGGGAATCACTAAGTATAATCATTGGTGGTAGTACCCTTGTGTTATTCATTCCCAAATACTTGTACAAGCTTAAGTATGAAAATTGACTTGTGGTTTAGGTATCAAGGATAAGATACGTTAAGGATGTGACTATTATAGGATATCGACTAGATGTTACCACTAAGTATTCTCTAAGTTATGATGGTTATTTTTCACTAAGATCGGATAATGACTTTCTAAGATTATTCACACTACTATTGTGATTTAGATTCTCATCCAATATTTGAATTAGTTGTTGGTTGATTTGGTCGACTATGACTTAATTTCAGTCACTAAGTATAGATTAATTATAAGGAGGAGACACTGAGACTGTGTATTGACTAATGTGGTCTTAACAGCGTGACCATCACAAATGATTTTCCCTCCCGACGATCGATGAACAATTCGACCAACTCCAGGGAGTCATAGTGTACTTAAAATTCGATCTACAACAAAGATACTATCAGTAGAAGATTAAAAGAGAACGCATACCTAAGACAACCTCCCAAGCTAGGTATGGACACTCCGAGTTGGTAGTGATGCCATTCAGATTGACAAATACCCCACAACATTCGTGTACCTGATGCACCGAGACTTTTGACCTTACTGGGATTAATTCATAGTGATTTCCAATTATGACATACTCGTGTACTACAAGTCGAGGGAGGATCACGAACATCGTTTGAGAATCTTGATTGGAAGCACTACGAGAACACAAGTTATATGTCAAGTTTAACAAGTGCAAATTATAGCTTAAGGAAGTCACATTTCTGGGACATATAGTGCCTGGTGATGGGATCGCAGTAGACCCGTCAAAGGTACAAACTGTTGTTGAGTGAAAACGACTAGAAATAGTGACCAATATCAGAAGTTTTGGGATTGGTAGGATATCACCGAATATTTATCAAAGATTTCTCCAAAATTGATGGACCACTCTCGAACGATTGACTTAGAAGAAAGTCAAGTTCGAATGAAAGGATGAGTATGAGACTAGTTTTCAAGAACTAAAAAAACGACTCATGACCGTTTCCGCCTTGCCCCTCACAAGCGGAACAGAAAGGGTTTGTCGTTTATAGTGATGCATCAAAAGAGGGGTTGGGTGCAGTACTTATGCAAAAGGGAAAGTAATTGTTTATGCCTCATGGAAGCTCAAACCCTACGAGGCCACTGCCTGGCGCACGATCTGGGATTGGCAGCAATAGTTTTCGCATTGAAGAGTGGCGACACTACTTTTACAAATCAATGTTCACGATTTTCACAGATCATAAGAATTTGATATAATTTTCTCCCAGAAGGATCTCAATGTGAGACAAAGAAGGTGGATGGAGCTAATCAAAGACTATCATTTTGATATCCAGTACCACCCTAGGAGGGCAAATGTAGTGTCAAACGCCTTAAGAAGAAAGCCCAGCATCGCCAGACTGATGATTAAGGAATGAAAATCCCTAGAAGAGTTGAGTGTATGGGATCCGATGAGAACGAACACTCAATATTTGGGCTGATATCAGTGAGACCTGAGTTGCTGTGCGAGACTTAAGCAGCACAGGAGGGAGGAATGCTGAGCCCGAGATACATTCGGTCGTATAAGATACTTAAGAGAGTCGAGAAGCTAGCTATCAGATTAGAACTTCCGCTTGTTATAGCTGGTATGCATGACGTGTTCCATGTCTTCTAATTAAGGAAATACCAGCCCGACCTGGAGCACATTATCACAGAACAAATTCCACCTATAATGGAAAATTTGTCCTACACCGAGAAACCGATACGGATCATCGATAGACAAGTACGCCAATTGAGAAGAATATAGATCCTAATGGTCAAGGTAGTGTGGCAAGAACATGATCGAGATGAAGATGCCACGTGGAAAATGGA
Organism: Rehmannia glutinosa; assembly: GCA_016081115.2. NCBI lineage: Eukaryota > Viridiplantae > Streptophyta > Magnoliopsida > Lamiales > Orobanchaceae > Rehmannia > Rehmannia glutinosa. The sequence continues at coordinate 6,293,876 of CM071933.1, read as the reverse complement.
AGACGATATGCGAAGACAATACCCAGAACTATTTTAATAGGAATTTGGGGACCAAATTCTTATAAGGAGGGGAGAATGTGAGGCCACGATTTTTTCAACATATTCTACGATGATGTATAGTGACAAAATCTTGGCTAAGTGTCACAATATCTATTATAGATGACATATGATACTCAATTATTTATTTCTTCCAACGACGGTTACTCTTTCCCTATTTCGAGCATACCGGTTATATTCTTCCTCAAGTATTAATTCCTGATCAACTATAGGCGACTTTATAAATATTAGACCCTCGATAATTTAGGGGTACATTCCAATCCTTATCCAAATATTTCACCTTATACTATAATTCATTCCCAACCAACTTCTAATTTATTTTTTTTGAAATACATCTTTGCTATTTCACATCTTAATTTTAAACTCATAAATAATTATGTATGAATACCTATACATTTGATTTTCCTCAAATTTTATAAAAGAAAAGATAACAAAAATTTTATCATCCTATGTCTTATTTCAAAAAATGGGGAAATTAACTCAACTTTTCTATTATTATTATTATTACTATTATTATTATTATTTTATTATTTTGTATCTTCCAACAAGGTTAAATTAGGGATAAAAAAAAGTTAAAAATTTGACATTCCCTTCCCCAAAAATTGGCCACAAGTGGAAGAGTGGGGAAAGTTATTTCAAAATTATTTTTTTGCCTACAATATTTTAAAAATACCCTACAAAACCCACTACTTCACTAGTTATCAATCAAGACAAAAAAAAGTTATTCCTCCTTTAACAAAAAGAAAAGAAAAACAAAAAAAAAAAATTCCATCCTACACCCCATACATTCGGCCATATGGGACAAATTAGGGGAGGAATCACTTTTTTTTCCCAACAACTATTAAGAAAACAAAACAACAAAAATAATAATAATAAAGTTCTCTTACAAAGACAACATTTCGCCCACTAAGGAGTAGGGGGAATCAATCCAAATTTTTTTTTGTCCCTACAACAACTCATATGATTCCCCCATCACCTTAATAAAATGCCAAGACAACAAAAAATAGTTTTCCTACTCCCCCAATTTCGGTCGTAGCTTGTTTATTAGGGGGGAATCAATTTTATTTTTAATCTCCCAACAAACTTAAGCCCATTATTAAAAAAAAGTTGAAAAATGCCTACAATTTTCAGCCATATGGTAAGGTAGGGAATCAAAATTTTATTTTATCTTAACATCTATTCAAACTATCCCAACACTCCTCATTTCTAACATTTAAACAGCAAACACACAAAATCTTCTCCCATTTTCTCCAATAGGGCCGAAAAACATCAAGCAAGAGGTGAGAAAATTTTCTTCCTTCAATTTTATCTTCGAATAATTTCAAAACTTACACCTCTATTTTTCTAACTTGATGAATCCTTCTTGTTGAGATACTCCTAGAGGATTATTTCTTGAATAATTAAGGAGACCTAGACTTGACTCCAAGTTTGAAGAAGAAATTCAAGAATACACACATTTAAGGTGAAAAATTGCGGTTGAGTATTTTTCCTCCTGGCAACATGAAAAATTAATTTTTGACTCAATGATATGAATTTATGGAGCTTAGGGGCTGACTTACACCATCTCAAGTGAAGTTAGAAGCTTGAAGGAAAAATTCTATTTTTAGGGACCACTTGAAGACATTAAAAGATAAGTTTTAGCCATTTAATCCTTTTAAATCCCTTTAAAATTTGAGACTATAATTTTAACACCAAAATATGGTTTAGATACCATATAGGGGCTGACCGTAAAGATTTTGAGTCAAAAATTTGATACCAAGAAGAAGACTCCATTTTAGATCAACCCGAAAAAAACTACTACGAGGTGGGTGAAAAATCTTTTGAAAATAGGCAAATAATTTTGATAAAATGTATGTAGTACATGAAATATATTTAAAATTACTATATATATTACATGTATTTTTTTTATTTGTATCAAGTTCAAGAAGTTTCACAAAAATGAACATGATTTTGGTTTCTTGCACAATAGGGACATATTTGCATATATATATATATATATATATTAATTTCTTCTTCAACTCTTGGTTAATGTGTAAATGAATGTGTTATATGCTCAAAATCATATTCTATACTTTATATACATTCTGAAAAATATGACCTTGTACTCTAATTTGAACAAATATGCATTTATGCAATTTTTGCAAAGTTGAGGACTAAACCGTAATCTCGAAAACTATCCAAGGACCAATCTGTAAATTTCAAAATTTTGGACTGTATTAATTGTAAAACAAATTAATATTTTAAGTTAATAAAAATAGTCTGAAGGTTTTGAGATAAGAAAACCCATCCTTGGAATTTTAGGGACTTAAATGTGAAAACTTGAAAGTTTAAGGGCCAAAAATTGAATTTTTAAAAACTGTTCAGGGACTCCTCTAAAATTTCGAAATTTTGACTTACTCAAACTGAAAAGTTTATATTTTGATAAAATTTAAAAGGTTAAAGTGGTATGAGTTGAGAAAACCGACTTTTGAAACTTTAAATACTAAAGTATAAAAATTCCAATCTCTAAGGACTAAAATGAAATTTTCAGAAAATAAATGTCTCAGATACCTGAAAAATTTCATAACCTAAATTTATTAATATTTTGAACTCATGGTTAGAGTTTCATAATAAACGAATACCAAATAAACCCTTAAGGGCAAAAAACCGAATTTTGTACTAAAAATAGAATTTGTGAAAATTAAGGGACCTAAACCAACCCTATTTTAAAGCTATTTTTGTTCCAACATATTACTTTTATACAATATATTTTAAAATTAGAATCACATCAAAATCCATACCGGTTTATGAGATCCAAAAATTTTAAGTTTGGGTCCGAAAATAAAAATTTTGATAAAAGAAGGGACCTAACTGAAATTTTCTTAAAACTCGACCCAAAACCTTTGAAAAACTGCATCTTTGAATAATTTGGAGAATTCAGAAACTAACCTTACATTTTTTTGAGGGCAAGACCATGACTTATTCAATTTCAAACTCGATAAGTACCATTTTTCCCAAAACGGGTCTACTTATAAATTTTTTTCTTTATAAAGGACCCCAAAATAAATTATATTTTTATTCTACAGTCCTAAAATTGATGAAGTTATATTTAAATTGTACTTCAAAATTTTTCTTCAAAATACCGAAACATACACACTACGCGTGGCGACTTCCTCGCCTTAAGACAGATTACACTTAACGTGTTGATATCTTGTCCTACTTTTATATGTATCGCCATGTCTTTATTTGACTGTCTTGTTGACATGATATGAACTCCGTGAATCTAATTACGCTTGAGTCAACTTGGTGCGTCGAGCTCATAGTCGGAGTGGACTAGTCGTATTTTGGAACCGAGCAGTGCGACTGCGATTCCTTAGCGGCCCCACTGTCCTAATCCCACCACTGGGGACTGGGTGACCAAGGGAAGTGGATCGTAGTATGGGTATAATTATGAATATGACACTCTGGGCCTTGCTAGCCATAATCGTTGGAGTTGTATCGCCCGGGTAATAATAAGGTAGATATGCCTATGTGCCAAACGTGCTTGGGGAGTCATAAGGTAGAACAGAGGAATTGTTATCTGATCCACACGGTTCCAATGTTACGTGGTTGGGTTGGCGTCACACTCCGTGAACAACAATTACTTGCTTGGGTTGGCGTCACAATCCGTGCGCAACCATTATTTGCTTGGGTTGGCGTTACACTCCGTACGCAACTATTATTTGCTTGGGTTGGTGTTACACTCTGTACATAACCACTACTTTAACTACTTGCAACGAATTCATAGTGTCTGAATGATCATGTACTATTTTCATCAAATTATATAAAACTATATTATTTTTAATACCATGTTGCTTGTGAGTCGCATGTGACGCACGGATCACGAACCATGCATTTTTCATATATATGTTTTCCTACATCTATATAAGCCACACTTACACAAGATCACCCATCCACTGAGAATTTTTGTCTCACCTCCACCTTTTTCAATGGTCAGTTGTTGATCCACCATATTATAAAGATGTCAACAAAGAAGACAAAGCGACAGAGTAATTCCTAGACTTAGTCCATCGATCTAGCCTTAAAATTCGTTTATGCCCTGTTAACGGACAATTTATTTCGTTGTAATAGAGGGGCGTATGACCCATTTGCATGGACGATTGGTTTGTATTAGTATATCCGCTGCAACAATTAATTCTATTTCAAGAAGTTATGATGAACAATGTCCATTTGGGAATTTATATTGCTCAAATACTTGGTGGCTTATATTTTTAGAATAGAGAACTGACGTAAGTTAACCGTTGTGTCGCGACTCCACTTTTGGGGCGTGACACTAATGGCTCCTCGTGTCTCCTTTTGTTCTTTTCTTCATGAGCTTGTAGAGAACCCTCTTATTCTTCAATGCTCATAGAATCTTGATCTTTTGTCTCCTCAATGACATACACAATATAATTAAACTTTAGAGTCAAGGAACGGAGAATTTTCTCCACTACGCGTACATCTTCGATATTATCTCCATACCCCTTTAATTGATTCATAACAGCTTTCTCCCTTGAACAATATTCCAAAATCGCTTCGCATTCATTCATCTTCAAAGCTTCAAAATCACCCATTAGTGATTGAACTCTCGCCTTCTTTACTTTATCAACACCTTGTAGAGATTTTGCCAAAATCTCCAAAGCTTCCTTTGATGTAGTAGCGTCGGCTACCTTCTCGAACATCGAATCATCCAAACATTGATGGATGAGGGTGAGGGCTTGTTGATCCATCTTCTTTATCTTTGACAAAGTATCCTTCTCGGTTGGAGATAATGTAGCTTCATATTGAGGCTTTTCATATCCCTTCTCTACGACCTCCCATACATCTTGCGAGCAAGTAAGGATTTCTTACGTAGACACCATTTTTCATAGTTTTCTTTAGTGAGATAAGGGAATTGGAATGAAGCTACTCCATTATTTGTCATCTCAAAAGATTATATGGCTCTGGATAGCACCTTATTAGAATAATGAACAATATAAAAATAGAAGACAATTCTGGAAGGAAGAGAAATTTTATTAACTTGATCTATTGCAAAATTCTAAGTACAAATGGGTATTTATAGATACACATAAGACCCTTCAAACTAACTAATTTAATGTAGTAAACCAATTGACTCATCCATCTAGATACATGCACCTCAACCAATCTAGAACATGCACCATTCTTCTACATTAACTCTAGATTCATGAACTTGAAAGTAGCAGTCAATTAATATGACGTGCCCACGCCTTATGCAAAGATATAATCTGGAAATTCCAAATTACTACTAACAATCAATTTAGTGAAGATTGATTGATTGATATTAAAATCATGATTAGGACTTGCTAATATATTTTAATTAATTATTATCACATAGTTGAGATTGAATCTTATTATATTTAAATAATCTATTTAATTATTTGCTACATCATTTTTCTCCATAAGATTTGAATTTATTTATTTAATAAATTACTTAGCATATAATTTAGTGGACTTGGCCTTTTAGAACTAGAATCAATTTTAGTCTTTTTGCCTATTAGTTAATGGACTTTAATCCAAGCCCAACATTTGTGCTCCAACATTAATTTCAATATTTTTAAAACTTAAAGACTAAGCCCATAACCTAAGTCCATAACCCAAGTCCACCCAATTGACCCCCTTTAAATACCTCAAACCCTAACCCTAATGTTCATTTTCAGATTTTTACACACACTCACACACCCCTTTAGGTGTAGCCCTCTTCCTCTCTCCCCACTCTTCAGCGTGCGCCACCACCGCCGCCCACCGCAGACCACTGCCGTGTTTTTATTTTTTATTTCGTGTTTTTTTTTTGCTTTCTTCTTCTTTTCTCATTTTATTTCTCTTTTTCTCCTCCCTCTCCCCCCTCCCCTCGCTCGCCGGCCGCCACACCGCCGACCACCGTCCACCGGAAAAACAACCATATTATATTTTTTTTTCTTTTTTCTTTTCTTTTTCTTCCTTTCTTGTTTTCTTTCTATTTATCCTCCTCCCTCTTTCTTCCCATCACTGCTGGCCACAATAAACTTGATTAATAAGATGCGATGATTGTGGAGTAATGATGTCGGATCTATGCCGAGATTCATAAGATACAATTTGGTAAGTAATGTGCTCGGAGCTAGGCCGAGATTAATAAGATGCGAAGAGCTTGGAGCTAGGCCTAGATTAATAAGATGCGATGAGCACGGAGCTAGGCCTAGATTAACGATGCGATGAGCTCGGATCATCGCAAGGCCAAGATTAACAAGATGCGATGAGCTTAGAGCTAGGCCGAGATTAATAAGATGCGATGATTATGGAGTAATAAGCTCGGAGCTAGGTCGAGATTCATAATATACAATTTGGTAAGCAGGGACGAAGCTACACTAGGGTCATGGGGCATGGGGGTCACTGAGCCTCCCTGAAATATTGAAAAAATCAGGGGTATTTTGGTAATTAATTTTATAACCTTAAAAAAATAAAAAATTACAGAAAATAAGAAAGAAATATGTTCTTAAATATCTTACAGTATAAAACAAAGCTTTCAATTTCTTCATTTGCATTCTTTCTTTCCTTTTTCCATTCGTGAACCTTGAAATTTTTTTGAGTCTTGAACTCTTGAAAAGGTTTTTTGACTTTCTCAAAATTTTGTACATCATCTTTTGCTTCACTATAAACTTGAACTCGAATTTTGGTCTCTTGTGTCTCTATTTGTCTCTTTTGGGATTTAAGGTTCATCGTCAAGGTGTAGAATCGAAAGGATGACTAATATTCATCACTATCGATTTGAGCTATTTTATTATATGATTGTATAATTTCATCATTATCAAAATTAGTAATTATCTAAACATTTATTTATAGAATCGAAAGGATGACTTATATTTTGTATTTATATTAATGTTAATTGGGCCCCACCACGAGTCTTGTCGCTCAAGTGGTATGGTTTACCATTTACAAAGGTGTTGATAAGGGTTTGAATCCTGAGCGTTCAGTTTCTTTGATTCCCTTCCCTTCACTCATCTTAACTTAATAAAATAATATTAGTTGGGCCCCCCTACATAAAACTTTTGGCTTTGTCACTGTTGGTAAGTAATGTGCTAGGAGCTAGGTCGAGATTAATAAGACAGTTTGTTAAGTAATGTTCTCGGAGCTAGACCGAGATTATCAAACATCTTGTTCACTAACCTCTGGTAGTACGATTTGCACAACATTCACAGGTGGAGGAGGGCAGGTACTTGGATTTGGGGCTTGGGAGCTCCTAATGCTTGTCTCACCGATTGGGCCATCCTTTGAACGAGCTCTGGATTGGTGAAAAGTTGTTGAATGGGTAGCAATGTCGCGCCCACAATTTTGGTAGAGGGTGGATTCTGACCATCCTAGCTGGAACTTCCTTCAAAAATGTAACCGTACCAAACAAGCTCTCCTTCTAGCGCCAATTTGTTGATGCTTAGATTCGCTCAACAATAAACTTAACACAAAATATTGACCGAAAAATATAAAAAATGGCTATAAAATGCCTTTTTATTGAATAACCGAGCTGAGGTGCTCAGGTCGGTCTTTGACATTGATGATACCAGAACCGAGTAGAACACCAAAGCCGACCAGACCACCAGAACTGAGCAGAACACCAAAGACGACCATACCACCAGAACCGAGCAGAACATCAAAGCCGACCAGAGCCCAACCAAAGGAATTTCAAAGGGTGAAAAACCCCCCATGGAATCTGATAGGTGTGAGTTTTGCATGTATTTTGGATCATATTTTGACTAAAATTTTGTTTAGACATGCAATAACTCATATAAAATGGTTTATATTCACCCTTTGTGAGAAATATATTACGCTTTGCTCGTTTTGTAGGAATTTAATGATATTTGAAACAATTTGGTGAGAAATACGAGCATCGTGAAGTAGAAATACCAAGAATCGAGTGAACATACTAGATTAGAAGCCAAAAACCAGAAGAAGTCGGACAAAATAGGCAAAAAAAGGGCACGCACGGGCAGGGCGTGTGTGGACGCATGACCCGTACGCACCTGAAGGATTTGAAAATGCCATACGGCATCGAGCATGGGTAACCCGTGCGTGGACGCACGACCCGTGTGTGGTTGGTAAAAAGCAGGGAAAATGCCTATGGGATGGCGCACGGGTAACCTATACGTGAGGCGCACGACCCGTGCGTCTGTGCTGGAATGTCACAAACTGACAACACTTTGCCCTATACTTTTGAAAAGGTATAAAAGGACTTTTGGGGGCGCACACCAGGTAGAAAAGGTATAAAAGGACTTTTGGGAGCTTAGTATGACACTGAACAATTTTTTTATGAGTTGTTTGAACATCATGTATAGCTAATCTTCTTGTGATTTCCGGGTTTTGTAAGTAGATTAATTGAACTCTTGTTGGATGTTTTAATCTTAGTTGAAGTTATTGTCTTGAAGCATATTTGAGTACTTTATGCTTATTATTGTTTTATCACTTGGCCAATGATTTAACATGTTTGGTATATTAATTCATAATTCTAGAGATGAGTTTCAATATTAGATCTTGGGTACTTGACATAAATATTTGCATAATCGAGAGGTTTGTGACTATTTGTGAGGACATTTGATCTTTGTGCTTTTGGGAGTTGTGTATCTATTGTTGAGTAGAGATGCTAGCATAGATATTTCAATCTAGACTTTATATACATCTCGAGAGGGAAGATAAAATACATTTGTGATCGTCTTATAGGAATGTTGATAATAACTTCGGCTTTTATTAAAATCGGACAACAAGAGAGATATTAATCGAAACCATAACTCGGAAATCTATTTTATTCCATTGATACTTCCATTATTATTATTATTTTCATCTTGTGTTTTTGTAGTATATCTTGTGTTAATCTCAAAACAATCATCCAATTTTGATCGTCTAAATAAAAATAAGGCTATTTTGGTTCAATACTTAGTGCATTAATTTATTTGTCTCCGTGGATACGACCTTGCTTACCCTATTTCTATAAACTACACCGTACACTTGCGGTGAAGCTAAAAATAAGACGAACAAGTTTTTGGCACCGTTGCCGGGGACTAATACAATTTTTGGTGCTAATATTGCGATAGATAGAATAATTTTTAATTTAGACATTTTTGTTTCTTTCTTTATATTTTGTTTGATTTTACTCCTACATTATTTGACTTGTTTCTTTTAGTTTGGTCCAGGTAGTGCATGAACACTCACTCTAGGCGAGGAGAATTAATACCGCTCATACCGAAAGTTGAGGCTTTCGCAAGGAGAATCAGTGCAACTACTAGACGGGCTGAAAGATAACAAAATCCGATTATGGGGGATTTGGAAGAAGAAAACAGGGGTAACAATGGGATCAACGGGATCAACGAGTTACCAATACCGGTCCAACAGCAAGCCATCTGTGATTACTTTCGACCACAAACGAATCGTAATTATGGTGGTATTGCTCATATTCCGATAAATGCCAACAACTTTGAGCTTAAGCTGGCATTGATAAACTTGGTGCAACAAAATCAGTTTGGGGGTTTCACAACCGAGGATCCCAATTCTCACCTTGCACATTTTTATCCAAATTTGCAACACAATAAAAATGAATGGAGTCTCGGATAACGCCACAAGATTGCGCCTATTCCATTTCTCTTTGAGGGATAAGGCAAGGAGTTGGTTGGGTACTTTGACGCAAGGGAGTGTGAGCATATGGGACGAGTTGAGCCAAAAGTTTTTGTTTAAATTCTTTCCACCGAGCAAAACATTGCAGCTCAAAAGTGAAATTACATAATTCCAATAGTTTGACTCCGAGCCTTTGTACGAGGCTTGTGAACGATTCCGGGATTTGCTAAGAAGATGTCCACAACACAGTTTTCCGGAGGATCAACAACTGTGTTTCTTTTACAATGGTTTGATGGGGCAAACAATGTCTTTTGTTGATGCCACAGCGGGGGAGCATTATTAGCGAGGTTTCCGCAAGACGCCCTTAATCTTCTTGAAGAAATGGCCATGAACAGTTATCAATGGCCATCCGAGAGGTCCAATGTACAACGAGTAGCTAAAATTTCAGATTCAGACCCAATTAAGGCGTTGACGGCTCAGATGGCGGTATTGACAAATCATTTAAGTGTTCTTACGAAAGGGGTCGAAGCAAGCACAAGCACGAGTAGAGAAGTTCTTCTATATTCGATGGAGGAGGTCAATTATGTGAATAAGTGGAATTTCAACAATTTTCGAAACAATTCAACTCCAACACACTACCACCCGGGCTTGAGAAACCATGAAAAAATTTCATATGCTAATACCAAGAATGTGATGCAACCACCACCAGGATTTAATGCATTGAATGGGGGTACTAATGCGGAAGGCAAATCATCTTTGGAAGATGCCCTCACCTCGTTCATAAATCAATCAAGTTCATTCATGAGTGAAACAAGGAACCGCTTTACAAGGCACGACTCAAGGATGGACAAGATGGGACTACGAGTGACAAAATTGGCCAATACGATGAGCTCACAAATGAAAAACCTTGAGACTCAAATGGGCCAATTAGCTACTATTGTTGGTCGGCAACATCAAAAGGATCAATTTTCGAGTAACACTGAAGTTAATCCGAAAGAGCAGCGTAAAGCCATTCGTCTAAGGAGTAGTACAGAATATGAGGGGCCAAAAGAAAGGGAAAACTCTGAAAATTCGGAAACATGCATGACCCGTGCGTTGGCGCACGACCAGGTCATGCGTGATCCCAAAAGTGGAACATCTCAGTCAAGAGACGCTGAATCGATGATGAATGATAATGTTGAGATCGAGGGGGAAACCGAGAAACAAAAAGATGAACGAACAGGGGCTGAGAAGCTTAAATCTTCTTCTAACTCTAATATGTCTAAACTGCCTATCTCTCTTCCTTTCCCTCAAATATTTCAAAAGAAAAAGCTTGATGATCAATTTGCAAAATTCCTTGATATATTTAAGAAATTGCACATTAACATACCTTTTGCAGATGCATTAGAGCAAATGTCAAATTATGCGAAATTTCTTAAGGATGTTATGTCAAAGAAGAGGAAGATGACAAGCTTTGAAACCGTGAATTTGACGGAAGGATGTAGCGCGATAATCCAAAGAAAACTACAACAAAAACTAAAAGATCCGGGGAGTTGCACTATCCCTTGTGCAATTGGTGGTAACTTCTTTAAAAAAGCATTGTGTGATCTAGGAGAAACTATTAACTTGATGCCTTTGTCCATTTTCAGGAAACTTGGACTAGAAGAAGTGAAGCCAACCACAGTTATTTTACAGCTTGCAGATCGATCACTCACATATCCTAAGGGAATTATAGAAGACGTGCTGGTAAAAGTTGACAAATTCATATTTCCTGTGGATTTCTTAGTTCTAGACATGGAAGAAGATCGTGACGTCCCTCTGATACTTGGACATCCATTCCTTGCTACCGGGAAAGCCTTAATTGACGTACAAAAAGGAGAGCTCACATTACGGGTTAATAAAGAGCATGTTTTATTTTCTATTTATAAGGCTATGCAATTTCATGATAATGTGGAGAATTGTAATTTCTTAGACATAGTTAGTTCATGCATTGAGGATTATGTTGATCATACATTGTCGATGGATGATTTAGAGTTTGGTTTAACCCTTTCATGTTTGACGTCGAGTGTAATACTTGATTTCGATAATCAGACCTGTACGACAATGTTTGTGCTTTAGATAATATACAGGAACTACCGAAAAGCACGAGAAGCGAAAACGCGAAGACAGATTTAAGGGAACCAAGTCTGCAGCCACGCACGGGCAGCCCGTGCGTGGTGCCGAAGAGGACTCTAAAAACAGGGGAGCATGCACGACCCGTGCGCTGGAGCACGACCAGACCGTGCATGACACTGAGACAACAAATTCAACTCAAGAACTCAAGCCACTACCCGAGCACCTCAAATACGAATTCCTTGGGGCGAATAACGCGAATCCGGTAATCGTATCATCTCTTCTAACTTCAACTCAACTTGATAAATTGCTTAGGGTGTTGAGAAAACATAAGTCTTCAATAGGATGGTCCATAACTGATTTAAAAGGCATAAGTCCATCAATTGTCATGCATAAAATTTGGATGGAAGATGTTTATAAACTTTCAGTGCAAAATTAAAGGCGATTAAACCCTATTATGCAAGAAGTTGTTAAGAAAGAATTTTTGAAATGGTTAGATATTGGGATCATATATGTTATATCTGATAGTTCTTGGGTAAGTCCGGTACAAGTGGTACCAAAGAAAGGGGGGGTAACCATTGTGAAAAATGAGAATGAAGAATTGATTGCTACTAGGATTGTTACTGGGTGGCGTATTTGTATTGATTATAGAAAGCTTAATGGTGCCACTCGTAAAGATCATTTTCCCCTCTCCTTTATTGATATGATGTTATATCGTTTGGCGGGATTTGAGTATTATTGTTTTCTGGATGGTTATTTCGGGTACAACCAAATCATGATTGCACCGGAAGACCAAGAAAAAATGACATTTACATGTCCTTACGACACATTTGCATTTCGCCGAATGTTGTTGGACTATGTAATGCACCCGCAACTTTTCAACGATGTATGATGGCTATTTTTCATGATCTTATCGAGAAAGTTATGGAGGTGTTTATGGATGATTTCTCTGTATTTGGTGATTCTTTTGATCATTGCCTTCACAATCTTTCTTTAGTGTTACAGAGATGCAAAGAGACCAATCTTGTTCTAAATTGGGAAAAGTGCCATTTTATGGTACGTGATGGTATTGTACTGGGTCACCGAGTTTCTTCCGTAGGTTTAGAAGTGGATAGAGCAAAGATTGTGGCTATTGAGAAACTACCACCTCCTACAAATGAAAAAGCCATCAGGAGTTTCTTGGGGGCATGCTGGATTCTATAGAAGGTTTATTCGTAACTTTTCAAAAATCACTAAACCTTTGAGTCAATTGCTAGAAAAAGATATTGCTTTCAATTTTTCCGATAATTGTTTGCAGGCATTTGAAATCTTGAAGAAAGCATTGGTGACTACACCTATTCTTGTAGCTCCGGATTGGAGTCAGCCGTTCGAATTGATGTGTGATGCAAGTGATTTTGCGGTAGGGGCTATTATCGGTCAGAAAAGGGAAAAGCTATTTAGATCCATCTACTACCAAGTAGAACATCGGATAGTGCTCAACAGAATTATACCACCACCGAGAAAGAGATGTTGGCAATTGTTTTCGCATTTGATAAATTTTGATCCTACTTGATTGGAACGAAAACGATAGTCCACACCGACCATGTGGCTATCAAATATCTTTTTGATAAGAAAGATCCGAAACCAAGACTGATAAGGTGGATTCTCCTATTGCAAGAGTTCGATGATGAAATCAGACACCGAAAGGGATGTAAGAATGTGGTGGCAGACCACTTATCTAGAATTGAACATCAAGAGGAGGAGAAAAGAGGTACAAAATTGATCAAGGGGGAATTTCCAGATGAACGGTTACTAATGGCAGAGGCAAAGTTCCCGTGGTATGCAGATTTTGTTAACTATTTGGCCGCGGGAGTTTTGCCTCCAAATTTATCATCATATAAGAAAAAGAAGTTCCTCCACGATGTCAAGTTCTATATGTAGGACGACCCCCTACTCTTTAAGAGGTGCGCAGTTAAAATCATCAGACGATGTGTGCCTCAAGAAGAGTGGGAGGGAGTTCTACAACAATGTCATTCCTCACCTTCTGGGGGACATTTTGGTCTAAATCGCACGGCGGCAAAGGTATTACAAAGTGGGTTATACTGGCCTACTTTATATAATGATTGCTATTTGTATGTGCAACAATGTGACAAATGTCAGCAGATGGGGAACATTTCTAGGCGACATGAGATGCCGATGACCAATGTAATAGAAGTCAAATTGTTTGATGTGTGGGGGATTGACTTCATGGGCCCATTTTCATCATCTTCGGGCTATCAATATATTCTACTCGCAATATAGTATGTATCCCATTGGGTAGAAGCGATTCCTTCACAAACAAATGACGCCCAGGTAGTGATGCGGTTCTTAAAAAAATATATTTACTCGATTCGGAACTCCAAGAGCTTTAATTATTGATGGAGAGTCGCATTTTGTAAATAAATTGATGAGCAACTTATTGGCAAAATATGGGGTTAAACATAAAGTTGCATTGGCATATCATCCGCAAGCCAATGGGCAAGCCGAAGTAGCCAACCACGAGATAAAATAGATTCTTGAAAAGACAGTGAACATAAATCGAAAGGATTGGGCGTTGAAATTGGATGATGCTCTATGGGCATACCGGACAACATATAAGACACCGTTGGGCACATCCCCATATCAGCTCATCTTCGGGAAATTGTGTCACTTGCCGGTGGAATTAGAGCATAAGGCGTTTTAGGCGGTAAAGAAACTGAATTTGGACTTCAAAAAGGCAGGTGAAGAGATTTTGCTTCATTTAAATGAGATGGAAGAATTTTGGGATGAAGCCTACGAAAATTCCCAAATCTACAAAGAATACACCAAAAGATGGCATGACAAGATGATCAAGAAAAGGGAGTTTTTACCGGGAGAACAAGTGATCCTATACAACTCACGTCTTAAGCTTTTCCCGAGAAATCTCAAATCTAAGTGGTCGGGACCGTTCGTGATAAAGAAAGTGTTGAATCCCCTGGGAATAGTAGAATTGCTAACCCAAGATGGTGAGACATTCATGATGAACGGTCACATAATTAAGCATCATTTCCGTCGAGGTAACAAAGAGGAGGTGGAATCTCTCACATTGCGAGATTCATAATCAAAACGAACAGGCGTCGAGCTAAAGACGTTAAATAAAGTGCTTGTTGGGAGGCAACTCAACTGTTTGTGGTGTGATTTTTATTTTTGTGTGTGTTTCTTTTATTTTTATTAAAAAAAGGGAAAATAAAAAAAACCTGATTTTTGCTGAACAGGTACGCGCGGGCAGTCCGTGCGGATTCCGCATGACCCGTGCGTACCTAGAGGTGGAGTTGCAATTGCTACGGCATCACGCACGGGTAACCCGTGCGCCTGACGCACGACCCGTGCGTGCCTAAAGAAACATTTGAACTTACTACGGCATTGCGCATGGGTTGACCATGCGCCTGGCGCACGACCCTGTTTCTTCACAAACAAAAAAAACCCCCCAAAACATGAAAATCGCCCCTCTATTCACACATTGCTCAAAGTTCTAATTTTTCATCAATATTATCTCGTATAATTCATCCTCCTATCATCTTACACGTATAATTTGCATTAATTTGGAGTTTGGATTGAAGAATTTGTTGAGATAGCACCTACGGGTCAAACTTTCATCATTTGCTCATTTCGGGACTTTCGATAAGAATTTCATGTTTTCTTTTGAATTTCTTGTAATGTATAATTGAAGGATCATATTGGGTGCATGTTGTGATAGTTTGCCAGACTTTAAGTTGAATTTTTCTTTGAGGCAATTTATCGAACTTATTGTGAGCATATTGAATTGGGGCAATATTGAGTTGAATTGATAATGAATTTCGCATGTGCTATTATGGTTAGGGTATTAAGACTATGATCCTTTACAATTATGTGAATGTTTGATATTTTGGAGCTAGATTGTTGCTTAAATTGATAAAGGTGAGTCAGTATACCCTATTTGTCTAGTTTGGCTTAAATTCATCATTTTGTGATTGTAATTGGACTTGTTTGGGATACTAATATATGTTATTCCAGGTACAAACTTATACTATGGCTGAAAGAATAAATCCTCAAGGGGGAAGAAGACGTCCTCGAGCGGCGGCACATCAAGAGGAGGCACCGCAGGAGATGGACCCCAATAGCCCCGCGGCTTATGGGGTTGTGTTGACGGAAGCAATTGACCTTGAGCAGTGGAATCGATTAGTTACCCGTCCGATGACTCCTTCACGATATGTGATCGCGAAATTCTTACCACAAGCGTACGATGTCAAATTTTATTATAGGTTTTGAAAGTAGGGTTATCGTCTCCGCAGGGATTGTTATCGAATTTTATACTAAGTACTATAATTAAAATAGCTTAATTATATCTAGAAATCGAAAAGAGATGGAGATTTATTAAACTAAAAATACAACTAAAAATAAGCAAATAATTGGTTCAGACAATTACTCAAACACTTAGAATATGAATTCTAGAGGGTTAATTTCACCTAGTTATCCCATATGTATTCAATCCAGTTTATTAATCACAAGTTATCAATCTATAAGCCAATATTCATACCGTTTATCACTTCCTCTCTCGAGTGCCAAGTGATTCTAGGTTCCAATTTCTGTTTTCAATATCTCTATAAAAATCATAAATTAAACCCTAATACGCTCAATGAATATTCTATCACATGCTTCAAAAGATTCATAAACCTCTCGGTTCTATGAAAACCCTAGGTTGTGCGATTCTATGGCCAGACGCTCAATTACCTCTCTCGAGCATCAAATCAAACACGCCAAACAATCTAAATTATTAATCAGATAATCCAGATGCAATCAAATCAAATAACACAAATAAATTAAATAAATATGCGAATTTCATAAACTGGAAATCAAAACATAGGTTCAAACGTAAGTTACATCAATCCCCTAGAAAAATAGGTTTAGCTCATAGTGGATGTACAAAAACTAATGAAGAAATAATTATACATCTCAAGAAATCGACAAAGAAAAACAAAGAAAGAATTGAGAAGAAAAGAGAAGGAATTCTCTCTGTGTCCAGACGAGAAGTGCCTCCAATTGCCGTCCCGAACCCTCGCTCTGTGTCTCTTGCCTTGCGTTGTGCTCAAAATAATGTCCGACCCCCGTCCCGTACACCTCTGTGGTGTATTTATAAGTAGAGCCCTCGAAAACGCATCAAAAGCCCAAGAAATAAGGTCAGCCCAATTTTTCGCCGTGTCGCGCGTTGCGGCGCAATCGTCACGCGCTGATGCGCGCTTGGGGATCGCCAATTGCTGCCCGCTGCTGATCGCAGGCGCGCTGCAGCCCTGCTCCTGGGCATTACAGCGCGAGCTCCTTCTTCACGCTAAACGTCGTCTGGCGATCTCGATCTCGCGGCACCAGCCATCATCATCTTGGTGCCGCGGCACACTGAGGTCATCCCCTTTGTTACTGTCCTTCATCGTGTTGCAGTACGCTCTCGGAGTGGCGCTGCAATGCGACCAGCTCTGTTCCATTCCCTGCTGCTATAGTTGGGGCATTGCAGCCTCTGTTCCACCACTCTTCATCCCCTGTACCAATTTCAGCCCCCGCGCTGCGGAACTCCATCTGGCTCGATATTTTTCCATTTTTCTGCTTCTAAAATGCGGTCTTCACCTCCCAAACACGTTTTTCATCGTTTTTGATCAATTTCGGCATCCAAGACTGTCCCAACTCTCAAACGACAACTAATTCCATGAATTCGACTCAAGCGACACCAAAAATACAGGAAAACAACGCAAAATCCTAATCTAGAATACTCAATACGTTGATACAAAACCAACTTAACAAATACCCGCAAACTTAGACGTTGGCTTGTCCTCAAGCAATTGCAAACTCTAAAAATCAACAAACATGAAGGAAACAAAAATTTCAGACGACTGACTCAACAAACTAATTGCACAACTTCACAACCGAACTCATTCGTCAAATTTCGTTTCACTATCAATCAAGCATGTATTTTCACAATGTGATCATGAAGGTGTAATGTTCATGCCAACTTCGTTTTCATTATCCAGATAGATTCACGCAATCAAGTATTAAAATGATCCACTTTTTTAATATAGAGATGAGATGCTTACCGGACTCCATAGGCTTGCCTTTCACACCAATCTCCACTAATGTAGGCTAATGTAACACAAGGATCAGTAGGACTTTTGATGCTTGTAATGTGGGCTTAGGGTGAGGTAGGAAAATATGGGATTAAGTGGCTCAAATCACCCAAACACACAATTATCACTTTTAATCAACAATCAATACTATCCTTCACTTTTTGACATCCCCAATGTTTATGAACCTTCAATCCACTGATATTTCTCATTTTTTTCGGAACCCCCAAACTTATTCTTTTGCATACATGGGGTTTTTCTTTTCTCGGGCAACTTCATTCAATTAAATACATACCCTTCTCATCATACCCTCCTCAACCTCCAACTTTTTTCTATACTTTGTGTGTATGAGTGATGGGCAATTAGGATTTTCACATTTAGGCTCTGGGTACTTGATTGGTTGCCAAAGAAACGGGTTTATAAAGCTCAAAGGGGGACACTAGGGAAAATATAATACAAAGGTAGGCATTTTAGGCTCTGGTTTATTCAGAGATGGCCTAAATCACTTCCTTAATGTTGCTTCACCTAGGATTTCGCCTCGACTAGTGATCAGACAAGTTTTAGAATCTGGTGGGATCATAAAAGAAACACTCAACCGCATAAATCATCCCCAAATAAATCAACAGAGTTAAGCACATAGATGGAATTAATGGAAAGAAAATTAAATCACAGTTCAAACACATGCTCTTTTGACCGTTCAACTCATATTCAACAAATTCACTTAGTCATGCAGTTTTACAGCCCTACAGATGACCCAGCTCGACTCAGGACTATTTATTCATTTTTTTTTTACTCAAAACTCGACTCGAAGAATAAAAACAGACTGCACCCCCCAAACTTAAAACGACATTGTCCCCAATGGAGAGGTGGGAAAAAGGACTTTCCTGGTAGCCGAGGAGCGAAGACTCTTTAAGTCATGTGGTACTACTACGTGTATGAGGTGTCTCGTATAAGCTCACAATGCATCCTGGTGCACAAGCTCGTGGGTGTTATATGCCTCCGAGGTGTGGTCTTGTTCTTCCCATTTGCCTTAGCCCGGTCCCTCTTTGGTTTCGCATTTTTGCAACCTAGCAAAGTATACAAGAAACAAAACTCGTGGAGCCATTAAATTCGGTTATGGGTGAGAAATTGAAAATCAAAGCACATACAAAATGCCCCCAAGTAGAAAATATAGTGCCATGTCAAAAAGATAAGCATAGATATGCAAGATAGCACTAAACAATGTGAAATTGTCATTGGGACATTTTATCAAACACCTCATATGCATGAATTTGGGCAAAGATAGTGAATGCAATGGATAACTCAATTCAATCCCAAAATTCAATACCAAGCCTAAGTCTAACATGATCAACCAATCCACAATCGACAAATCAACAACAATTATCCTAGCACTACTACAATCCAATCACACCAAAAAGCACAAGATGGGGAAAATGGGGTGGGGTTTGGAAGTTGCAAACTTACCAAAAAAATGAGTGCATGAGATGAAGATGGTGTGTGTGGTGTTAGAGTGCTCCTTTGTGAAGATGGAGTGGGATATGTGGGATTTGCACAAAAAAGAGGGGAGGGGTGTGATGCAACTTACAGTCTTCAGCCAGACTATGTCAGATTATCCTCAAGTTGGGGCTCCAATAGGCATGTTATCCACGTTTTCCTTAGAAACTTCTCAACCTCCAATGTCTTCAGCTATATTCCCAACCATCTGCTTACCATCATTTAATTCAAATTTTAGCCTGTTGGTTGGATGGATGGTGAATACAACTTTCTCCTGATTTGCCCGCAATGTTAGCTCCCCCATTTCTACATCGATCAATGCCCGTGCTGTAGCTAAAAACAGTCGCCCAAAGATGAGAGGTATTTTTTTCTCCTTGTTCGCGTCCAACACTACAAAATCCACAGGAAAACAAATTTATTAATTCTTACCAATACATCTTCAATGATTCCCCACGGATAGGCGATGGATCGATCAGTGAACTGCAAAGTGATATTGGATGGCTTCACCTCCCCGAGCCCAAACTTCGTCACATTAGAAAGAGATATAATATTCACACTGGACCCAAGATCACAAAGTGGTTTCTCAAAGAAAACTCCTCCAATAGTACAAGGAATAGTGAAACTCCCTGGATCCTTCATTTTCTGAGGTAGTTTACTTTACACTATTGCACTACACTCCTCTGTCAGATAGACAGTTTCAAAATCTTCCAACTTCATTTTCTTGGATTCCACTGGTTTCGCATAAATAGGTGATTCTTTGAGGCCAGGCTGAATTTTTGCTTCCTTTTCACGTAAACTGCATTACAGTGCTCTCTCGGATTAACCTCTGTATCACTTGGGAACTTTCCGCCGCAATGAATTTACGATTTGTAGCCAGCCAATCGACCCATTTGTGTCTCGATTGACCTAATATGCGTCTCCATTGTGCTCATCTTAGTATTCAGACCATCAATCTACGCCTCACTCCTATTCATTCGATTCCTAGTCTCTCCGATGAATGAGCCGAGCATCTCCTCTAGCGACTGCTTCTTTTCACCTCCGGGTGCATTAGAACTGGATGGGTTTGGATAACCCGGAGGTGGATTCAATACATTCCTGTTGTTGCTATAAGAAATATTCTCATGATTGCGAAGTCCCGGGTGGTTGTGAGTTGGTAATGAATTACCTCTGTTATTAAAATCCCAGTTATTCACATAATTGTCTTGCTCGGCCTCGTGAGTGGCGGCTGCATGAATGGCTGCGGGTGGGAGTGCGGCTTGCTGTGGTGTGCCACCGGTATTCATGATTGCTAATTGCTTTGTCAGACTCGAAATTTGAGCTGCCAAAGCTGACATTGTATCAAGCTCAAGAAAACTGGCAACTGGCTTCGGCGCTGATCTCTTGGAGGGCCATTGATAACTGTTTGTGGCCATTTCTTCAAGTAGAAGTAATGCCTCAGTCTGTGTTTTAGCCTCAATGTACCTCCTGATGTCGCATCTAGTATCGTCCTCGTATGCCCATTCAGCCCATTGTAAAAATCGAACTCTCTCTGCGCCACCGCATAATCATGTGGGCATCTCCTCAACAGATCTTTAAATCGCTCCCAAGCTTCGTATAACGGCTCAAAATCAATCTGTTGGAACTGGGCTATCTCGCTCTTTAGTTGGAGTGTCTTGCTGGGAGAGAAGAACTTTGCTAAAAACTTTTGAGTCAGATCATCCTGTACTCGTAATACTTCCCGGGGGCGAACGTCGAACCATGCCTGGCCTTATCCCGGAGTGAAAACGGGAAAAGCCTCAATCGAATGGCCTCATCAGTCACACCAATCATCTTGATGGTGTCGCAAATTTCCAAGAATGTGGCCGGATGTGTATTCGGATCATCCACTGGACTCCCCCCAAACTGATTCTGCTGAACCATGCTTATGAGGCCCGGTTTCAATTCGAAATTATTCGCATTTATGGGCTGGCACACAATTCCGGAGTAATTCTGGTTCACGATCGGCAGAAAGTAATCCCAGATTGCCCTTTCTGGTGCCTCAGGCTGTGGTGGCACATTCACGACCTGATTTTCATTATTCTCATTGTCTCCGTCATCTGCCATTGATCGATTCTATGCTCGCTTTGCTACTCTGATTGCTCGAAGTGTCCTTTCAATCTCTGGATCAAAAGGAAGCAAATTAGTATTTTCAAAATCTCGCATAAACAAATAAATCAATGAGAAATACGAAATTATAATTCCTAAACTAGTCTCGATTAGTATTAAGACTACTTGGTAATAGTATTAGTTTAAAATAGGATAAAACAATTCCCGACAACGGCGCCAAAAATTTGATCGCAAAATTCTTACCGCAAGCGTACGGTGTCAAGTTTTAGTATAGATTTTGAAAGTAGGCTTATCGTCTCCACAGGGATTGTTATCGAATTTTAAAATAAGTACTATAATTAAAATAGCTTAATTCTATCTAGAAATCGAAAAGAGAGGAAGATTTATTAAACTAAAAATACAACTAAAAATAAGCAAATAATTGGTTCAGACAATAACTCAAACACTTAGAATATGAATTCTAGAGGGTTGATTTCACCTAGTTATCCCCTATGTTTTCAATCCAGTTTATTAACCACAAGTTATCAATCTATAATCCAATATTCCTACCATTTATCACTTCCTCTCTCGAGTGCCAAGTGATTCTAGGTTATCATAAATTAAACCCTAATACGCTCAATGAATATTCTATCACAGACTTCAACAGATTCATAAACCTCTCGGTTCTATGAAACCCTAGGTTGTGCTATTCTACGGCCAGGCGTTCAATTACCTCTCTCGATCATCAAATTAAACACGCCAAACTATCTAACTTATTGATCAGATAATCCAGATGCAATCAAATCAAATAGCACAAATAAATAAATAAATATGCGAATTTCATAAACTGGAAATCAAAACATAGGTTTAAACTTACGTTACATCAATCCCCTAGAAAAATAGGTTTAGCTCATATTGGATGTACAAAAACTCATGAAGAAATAATTATACATCTCAAGAAATCGACAAAAAAACAACGAAAGAATTGAGAAGAAAAGAGAAGGAATTCTCTCTGTGTTTAGACGAGAAGTACCTCCAATTGCCGTCCCGAACCCTCGCTCGGTGTCTCTTGCCTTGCGTTGTGCTCAAAATAATGTCTGACCCCCATCCTGTACGCCTCCGTGGTGTATTTATAAGTCGAGCCCTCGAAAATGCATCAAAAGCCCAAGAAATAAGGTCAGCCCAATTTTTCGAGTGATGTCGCTTGTGCGACGACAAGACATCGTCGCGGCACAAGGGCAAGACATCGTCATGTATTCTGCTTTGCTGGGGATCGCCAATTGTTGCCCGTTGCTGATCGCAGGTGCGTTGCAGCCCTGCTTCTGGGCGCTGAAGTAGGGCTGCAGCGCGCGCTCCTTCTTCACGCTAAACGTCGTCTGCTGATCTCGGTGCGCTGCAGCCTTATCATCTTCGCGCGCAAAGACACTCAGCCTGCATTCGCACCCAACTCTGTTCCATTCCCTGCTGCTACAGTTGGGGCGTTGCAGCCATTGGTTCTGGGCACTGCAGCGCCCACCACTCTTCACCAATTTCAGACATTTTTGCCCGCGGCGCTGGGGCTTTGGGCGCAGTGTTGTTCCGTCTTGCTCGATATTTTTCCATTTTTCTGCTTCTAAAATGTGGTCTTCACCTCCCAAACATGTTTTTGATCAATTTCGGCATCCAAGACTGTTCCGACTCTCAAACGACAACTAATTCCATGAATTCGACTCAAACGACACTAAAAATACCCAAAAACAACGCAAAATCCTAGTCTAGAATACTCCATACGTTGGTATAAAACCAACTTAACAATATGCCGACGACGAATGTACCCAAAGTCTTGGGATACATGAGATGTTTGGCGTCTATTCGCAAAAGTTGAGTGGACCAATTTTATGGGCAGAATGTGGCTTACATACAACCGATTCACACTGGAATTTCTAAGCACCTTGGAAGTCAACAAGAAAGGTAGAGCCTATGAACCCTATGAAATACATTTTCAGTTGGGTAATGTACGTAGACGCCTGTCTATTGCCCAACTGAACACAATTTTTGAGGTTCCCACCAACGCACGCTTCAAACCGCTGGACCGATACAACCAGTATGACTTCTGGCGATTGCTCGTACAAACGTCGGAGACGTGACCTATGCTATACACGACAAGAACTGCCAAATCTTCCTGGGTCTAGAATCCAGTCTTCTGGTATATACAGAGAGTCACTTCATCACGAGAAAATATTGGGGGGATGACCGCCAGGGAGTTATATTTACTGTGGTGTATGCTGACAAGTACACCTTATAATACAGCCGCCTACTTTGCTGAACAAGTTGAACATCTAGCCAAGCGAGAAGGTGGTGCTATCTCTATAGGGGTTTGATTAGCCCAATTGCCCGACACTTTAATATTGATTTTAGAGGCTTGGAGCAAATACGAGGCAGCACAAGGGTTAACATAGCATCTTTGCGCCACATGAAGTTTATTGCAGATGAAGATGGCATGTTATTTTTCCAACAAAGGCGAGGAGATGCATTTCCATTGTCGAACCCTAGATACACCACCGTGGATACTCTTGATGACACAACTAATTTCTTGCTTAACTCTGAAGCACATATCAGAGTTATTGAGGCTATAAATGCAAGAAATGGGCGAAGAATTGAAGGGTTCATTGATGAAGAGGATGTGGTGGCTGAAGAAGAGGAGTTCATCAGGCAAGAAAAGGATTTGAGCCTCAACCTCCTCAATTACAGTATGACATTCCCGGACCCTCACATGGAGGCGAGCAACAACGAGGGCATAATTTTCATGACATGTTATATGCCTTCGGGGAAGACCTCCAGCAGCATAGGGGTGATTTTCGTGCATTCAGGGCGAAATATGATCAGAGGACTTTGGAGCAGGAGCAAAGGCACCTGGAGATGATGCAGATGGTGCATTAGATACACGAGTGGCACATCTCTCAGGGCCACTTTCCACCGCCATCTCCACAGTAAATCGGGTATATGCACACATTTCCGTATTGAAATTCTATCTTTCCTCCCGTGCGATATAATTCCATTCAAGTTTGGGGGAGAGGTAGTATTTTAATATGAAATGTGTGTGTGAAAAAAATGTGCATTTTGTGTATGTCATGTAGTTGCATGTAGAGCATTTTAGGTTGCATTTGCATTAGTAGCACGTTTACAGTTTTAGCACGTTTACTATTTTCATAGATTTTAGGGAGTGAGTTGACCGGGTGCGATGCGACTTGATGCTTATATTTTGTTTTTTGAAAAATTTGTATTGTTTGGATTGGGTGTTGAGCATGAGTTTGATTGAGCAATGAATTAATAACATTGAGCAGGTTGATATGGAAAATTTGGTTTGATGCTTTGAATTACATATTTACAAGCCTGTGAGCTTTTGAGTCGTTACTGCTTTCATTATATGCAGTCTTGTTGTTGATTTGAGTGTATCATTCATGTTGTTAGAATTCTAGAACTTGCTCTGGTATCTCTGTCAAGGTCACATGTTGTATGCGAACTGTGAAAATGATCAAATGCCATTTTTGTTAACCCTTCAAGCCTTTTGCTTACCCAATGATGATATTGAAATCCCTAGTTAGCCAATTTGAGCCTATTGCCTAATTTTTTATAGCCACAACTCAAGCTTTAACTTGATATATCTTTTACCCAACACTTGAGCATATATCATTGAGTAAAGGGATTGAATAAGGGTGAATGGGTGAAATCAAAATTTTAGAAGGTGGTGTTAGAGTTGGTTGATGGGAACAAAAGAGAAAGAAAAGAAGGAGAAATGAATTGTTGAAAACTCATATAATAGTCGGGAAAAAATCGGCTTTATAAATGAGTTTTATATAAATGAACTTGGGGGCTAAGGATTGTAATTTGAAGTAATCCTCAAAAGAAAGAAAGGAGATGGAGATAAGTAAAGTTGATGATAATATGGGATGATTGGAGTAGCATATGGGATTTTAATGTAGATGATTGATATGCTCACCGGTCTATATGCCCGAGTTTGAGTCACTTTATCCAAAATTTCCTACCCTAACCAAAGAGACTTCATTACAACCAAAGAAAAAGTCCTTTTTTGATTCACAAATTGCATACATTTTTAGTGGTGGAGATATGAGACGATTTGCAAACCTATGATAATTTTGCGACATTGAATTGATTTGAGCGTAAACACGTCCCATAATTCATTCGAGATGATAGTATACACTTGATCTTTGAGAGAAGTGATTCAAAGCATTTACCATGATTTATTTGATGTGTGCTCTGTGTTGGATATTTGATGCTTGGTTGATTTGTTGGTTGACACCTATGATGAACAATACGAATTTTATGGAGTTATTGTGCGTTCTACTTTTCATTACTCCCAGTTGTGTTTTATCTTGTTTTCAAAAGCGTTGACCGGGATGACCAACAGTTTAAGTTTGGGGGTTTTGATAGGTGTGAGTTTTGCATGTATTTTGGGGCATATTTATGACTAAAATTGTGTTTAGACATGCAATAACTCATATAAAATGGTTTATATTCACTATTTGTGGGAAAGATATTACGCTTTGCTCGTTTTGTAGAAATTTAAAGATATTTGAAGCAATTTGGTGACAAATACGAGCATCGCGAAGTAGAAATACCAAGAATCGAGTGAACATATTGGATTAGAAGCCAAAAACCAGAAGAAGTCGGAAAAAATAGGCAAAAACAGGGCACACACGGGCAGGGCGTGCGTGGAAGCACGACCCGTGCATACCTGGGCAAGTAGAATGGGCATACGGCAAAGTGCACGGGTAACCCGTGCGTGGACGCACGACCCATGCGCACCTGAAGGATTTGAAAATGCCATACGGCATCAAGCACGGGTAACCCGTGCGTGGACGCATGACTCGGGCGTGGTTGGTAAAAAGGAGGGAAAATTCCTATGGGATGGCGCACGGATAACCCGTGCTTGAGGCGCACAACCCGTGCGTCTGTGCTGGAATGTCACAAACTGACAACACTTTGCCCTAGAATTTTGAAAAGGTATAAAAGGACTTTTGGGGGCACACACCAGGGGATATTCTGACATTCTTGGACCTAGAACACAAGACAAAACTCTACACTTGCAAGGAGGAATCAAGAAAAGAATCGATTCGCATCGGAGCTTGAGAATTGAAGATATATCGGGAGATTATCGACTATCCTAAGTTTTTCTTGCTTCTTTTGTATCTTAATCTTTCATTTGAGCTTAGTATGACATTGAACAATTTGTCTATGAGTTGCTTGAAGATCATGTGTAGCTAATCTTCTTGTGATTTCCGGGTTTTGGAAGTAGATTAATTGAACTCTTGTTGGATGTTTTAATCTTAGTTGAAGTTATTGTCTAAAAGCCTATTTGAGTACTTTATGCTTATTCTTGTTTTATCACTTGGCCAATGATTTAGCATGTTTGATATATTGATTCATAATTCGAGAGATGAGTTTCAATATTATATCTTGGGTACTCGACATAAATATTTGCATAATCGAGAGGTTTGTGACTATTTGTGAGGACATTTGATCTTTTGAGCTTTGGGAGTTATGTATCTATTGTTGAGTAGAGATTCTAGCATAGATATTTCAATCTAGACTTTATATACATCTCGAGAGGGGGGATAAAATACCTTTGTGATCGTCTTATAGGAATGTTGATAATAACTTCGGCTTTTATTAAATCGGACAACAAGAGAGATATTAATCGAAACCATAACTCGGAAATCCATTTTATTCCATTGATACTTCCATTATTATTATTATTTTCATCTTGTGTTTTTGTAGTCTATCTTGTCTTAATCTCAAAACAATCACCAAATTTTGATTGTCTAAATAAAAATAAGGCTATTTTGGTTCAATACTTAGTACATTAATTTATTAGTCTCCATGGATACAACCTTGCTTACCCTATTTTTATAAACTACACCATACACTTGCGGTGAAGCTAAAAATAAGGCGAACAAAATCAACGACAACCGAGCTGGAATTCCAGTGGCAAACCAAACTACCACTTGGAAAAACAACAATGGGACAAGTCAACAAGCATTTTCCACCACATGGCGGTCATGCAACTCATGCACGACAAGAGGGAGACAAGTGCCCACTAATTTTATAGATGTAATGATTGTTAGGCTATTAAAAGTAATAGTATAAATAGTACTCATTTATGAGGAAAATGATAAGAGAAAATTCTTATATAAACTTGTAAGTTCAAACTCTTCCAAGCCAGAGACCGACCTGAGCACCTCAGCTCGATTATTCAATAAAAAGGCACTTTATAGTCATTTCTTACATTTTCCAGTTAGTATTTTAGTGTTAAGTTTATTGTTGAGCGAATCCAGACATAAACAAATTGGCGTTCCGAGCAGAACATCAAAGCCGACCAGACCACCACAACCCAGCAGAACATAACCGACTAGAGCCCAACCAGAGACATTTCAAAGGGCGAAAAGCCCTCTATGAAGTCAAAGACAACCAAGCTGGAATTCCAGTAGTAGATCAAGCTGCCACCTGGCATAACATCAATGGGACAAGTCAACAAGCACTTTCCACCACATAGCAGTCATACAACTCATGGACAACAAGAGGGAGACAAGTGTCCCACTAATATTATAGATGTAATGATTGTTAGGCTATTAAATGTAGGGAAAATTAGAATTTTGGTCCTGTAACATGTCTTGTTCAGACTTTTAATCCTCTATCGTGTCCAAGTTTGGTTTTGGTCCGGTATCTTTACATTTTTCAGACATTTGGTCCGATTTTGCTGGAAAATTTTAATTTATGCCTGAACTTGCTGACTAGGCGTCAGTTTTTGCTGACTTGGCAGTAAAATTTGGGGATTTCATAATTTTGACCGCAAACTTGCCATTTGGGCTATTTTTGACCAAAATAAAAATAAAAATAAAAATCTGAGAGCATCTAAAATTGGAGGGAACTTACCTCTCATTTCACTAATAAAGAGAACCTAAAGCCACATCCATTCCCAAAAATCTGAAGAACAAAAAAACCCTACCATCTATACTGCTGAAATATCCGGAAGGCCAAGAAGATTTCACAATCTCACAATGAAAGTTCGACTACCAGAAAACATCAATGACCCGCCACCTCAATATTGTATGTGTGTAAGTTTGAAAATGATGTGTTGCACTTTTAGCCATGATACATTGTTCTACATGGACATTGTTTTCAATGTTTATAGTGTTTTAAGATGGATGTCATCAATAGTAAATACTTATTTTATGTTTAATTGTAGATCCGAGTAGTGGATTGTTCACACTTTGTCTTCATTTTGGGGGTAAGTTTAAGCTTGGACATGTTTCTTCTTATATGGGTGGTCATGCTTTGTAGTAAGATAATACACACTTTGTAGTTGAGGAATTTAGTGATTTTATTTCTATTGAAACTGATTCATCTAAGAAACCACAATGTCATGAAGAGGAATGGAATGAGGAGAACGAAAATTCTGAAGATGGGTCTGATGACTTGGATGATAGTGAAGAACCAGATGAACCAGAAGAGAAGAAGGGATCTTTAATGCTTATTTTCATGAATCTTCGAGACATGTTGATGAGTTTGGCATATTAAACTAATCCAATTTGTGGCAGTACATGGGTTTTACTTTTTAGGTAGACAAAAAGGTAAGTTCCTTCCAATTTTAGATGCTCTCAAATTTTTATTTTGGTCAAAAATAGTCCAAATGGCAAGTTTGTGGTCAAAATTATGAAATCCCCAAATTTTATGAAATTCCAAAATTTTACTGCCAAGTCAGCAAAAACTAGCGCCTAGTCAATAATTTCAGGTATAAACTAAAATTTTCCAGCAAATTAATTGGACCAAATGTCTAAAAACTGTAAAGATACCGGACCAAAACCAAACTTGGACAAGATAGAGGACTAAAATTCTGAACAAGACAAGATACAGGACCAAAATTCCAATTTTTCCTTAAATGTAATATTATAATTAGTACTCATTTATGAGAAAAATGACAAGAGAAGACTCTTATATAAACTTGTAAGTTCAAACTCTGCCAAACCAAAGACCAACCTGAGCACCTCAGCTCGGTTATTCAATAAAAAGGCACTTTATAGCCATTTCTTACATTTTCCAGTCAATATTTTAGTGTTAAGTTTATTGTTGAGCAAATCTAGGCATCAACAAATAATATGTTGAATTCATTTGAAATTCTTGAAATTGAAATTGGGTAAAATTTCTGTTAACATGTAAATCTCTAAGAAAACCTAGAAATTAGACTATTACATTGCATGAGTGTATGATTTACAATTATGAACTCGATTTACATTTTGTCAAAAGTAGCAATTAGGTTGCATATGAAATCTAGTTACGAATTTTTTTTATGGCATATATATTTGTGAGGTTTAATCTTATTTATTGGAGATTGGGGTTGTTGGGTGATGAATTTGATTGTATATTAAGACATGATAATTTTAAAAGAGTGGAATAATGACTGGAAATATAATTTCACCAAAGTCCCAAGTTTATTATATATTTACCAGCCATAAGCGTAAATTCATAACTGCTTTTTAATTGGCTACTTAAATAATAATAACTATGATTAACAAAATATGTTGCTAATAAATGTAATTGATGAACCAAAAAGAACAAACGTATATTAATTCTATTAACTAATTTAGTATAAGTTCCAAAGAAATCAAATCCATAAGCTTACGGAGTATAATGTTATGAACATATTGGTTGAAATTTTAGACGTAATGTTAGTTAGATTAATTGAAAAAGATAGCTTGTATGGGAATCAATGTAATTGTCGAATTTGATATTAATCTTGTCCTTATTTTATAATAACTAGTGATGTACTTGCCGTTGAGATAGGTTGTCTAATTAAAAGATGATGGAACATTGATGCTATAATAATTTGCATAAAATTTACTAGATAAACTAAATAACGATTTTACGTAGCTTGGCTAAGGACACATTTCCCAAATATTATGAATTTTACTGGTGAATTTTATTGGAAATCAGTTAGACTTGTAAATTATCAAAATTGATAAATGTGTTATTAAAGAACCTTCACATATTATTTAATCAAATTAGACGGTTTAGACTTATGGGATAATGTGTTAACTTTTATGAAATTTTCACTATAATAAATAGTGACTGCAATTTTGTCAATATAGATTAAGATTCCATAATAGATTCACATTATTAATGACTTGAAAATATTGTGTTTCCCTTGAAATCAAGAATTTATCCTAGTGGAGACGAAAATGAATTACCCAAGTAGCATCTGTTTGATAAATGGTTTTATCATGATTTTGATGATTTTGTTTTTACACCAAAACAATGCTTTTAAAGGTTGTCCAAATACTCCTAAATGTTTTACAATGGTTTTAATATTTTCCGGAGTATTTCTTCAAGTTTATTTTCGACAAAATTCGACAACACATTTAATGATTTTGTGTCATTGATTTTTACATTCAAACTATGTTTCAAAATGTTGTCCTAATACTCCCGATCGGTCTAAAATGTTTTTACTATTTTTCGGAGTATTTCTTGGAGTTTATTTTCGATAAAATATTGGACAACACTTTTATTTTGAGGCCAACCGGTCGCCCTATAGGGCAACCCGACCTGAAGAGTACGTTGAAAAAGAAATTGAGCCAGGAGTGAAAAATAGCAGGTCGGCCGGTGCATCGCAGGCGTCGGCCGTGCGGTCGGCCGACCGGTCGCCAGTGCGATCGGTGACCTGCAAGTTTTGTTCTCAAACAGAAACTTTGGTCTTCAAATTCTTAAAGGCTTGAACCAGTTGAGACATGGGGTGATCGGTCGAACCCCACGTCGACCGGTCACCCTGTGTAAATTTGTGATACGTTTATTTCAAACTCTATTTCTGTGCGACCGGTCGCCCTATGGTTTGACAAACAAAAAATCGACCGTTTGACAAACATGAGACAACTTTCCCTTAATTTGTGGGATGGATTTCTAACAGCTCTTTTCTTCATTTGTCTTGCAATTTTTTACAGAATTCATGTCCCCGAGAGGAGCCTATCATGTACAAGACATCTTCTATAAATAGAGGAAGAATTGAAGCAACACTATATGAGAGAAAACTACAACACAACAAGATACACTCAAGAATACACTTGTTCTTACATTGTCTTATTTCTTGTTGTAATTTGCCTAGCTATTCACTTTCACATTCTTGAGGTCTAAGCTATTCTTGATTACACTGGCACTCTATTGTATTATTCATTATCGAGTTGTAATCTTGAATTTGTGGTTGTCATTCAACACAAGATATCCTTGTGAGTGTTCTTGTGGTAAGAACACACTTGGGTGATCTAGGTGTTAGGTGCAAGAAGATTGTGGTAATCTTCTTGTTGAGGTGTTGAAGAATTTGGTATTCTTCAAGGTTGAAGATTGTGGTAATCTTCACAAGGTGCCGTTGGAGATTATGGTAATCTTCAAGTGAGATTGTGGTAATCTCAAAGGTGGTGTTCAAGAAGAGTGTGGTGCTCTTAAAGGTGTTGTTGTAAGTTGGTGTTGTATTAATTTGTGGTAAATTAATAAAACCTTTATTAATTTCCGGACTCAAAGTTTCAAAAACATTAAGAAGATTCGTGATTTTGATAGGTGTGAGTTTTGCATGTCTTTTAAGGTTTAATATTGACAAAAAAGGTGATTAAACATGCATAAACTCATATGAAATGGTTCGTATTCACTCTTTGTGGGAAAGATGTTATGCTTTGATCATTTTGAAGGAATTTAATGATATCTGAAGTAATTTGTAGACAAATACGAGCATAGCGAAGAAGAAATACCACAAATGAGGAGAAATAGAGGACGCACGGGTAGGGCGCGCACCTGAGCGCGACCCGTGCGCCCCTGGGAATGGATTATTGAGGGTACGACAATGCGCACAGGTAACCCGTGCGTACACGCACCACCCGAGCACCACTGAAGACTTGGAAGTTGCCTACGACAATGCGCACGGGTAACCCGTGCGTCGACGCACGACCCGTGCGCTGGTTGGTGACAAGCAGGTTTGGCCTACGGCATGATGCATGGGTAACCCTTGCGTCCACGCACGGCCCGTGCGTCCCTGCTGTATTGTAGTACCATGACAGCAATGTGCCCTAAAACTTTCTAAAAGGTATATAAGCACTTTTTGGGGCGCACACCAAGGAACATTCTGACATTTTTGGCTATAGCACACAAGACAAAGGTCTATTCTTGGAAGAAGATATCAAGGAGACAATCGGGTTGCATCGGAGCTCAAGGAACGGAGATACATCGAGAGATTGTCGACTTTCCTAAGTTTTTCTTGCTTCTCTTGTAGTTTTAATCTTTCATTTCAGTTTGTCATGACTTTGAACAATTTGGTTATGAGTTGTTTAGACATCATGTGTAGCTAAACTCTTTAGATTTTCGGGCTTTGGAAGTAGATTAATGAACTCTTGTGGAATGTTTTAATCTTAGTTGAATTTATTATCTTGAAGCTTATTTGAGTATTTTGAGCTTATCTTGTTTTATCACTTGATCAATGATTTAACTTGTTTGATATATTGATTCATAATTCGAGAGATGAGTTTGAATATTAGATCTTGAGTACTCGACACAAATATTTGCATGAATCAAGAGGTTTGTAAATATTTGTGAGGACATTTGATCTTTTAAACTTTTGGGAGTTGAATACTTCATGTTGAGTAGAGATGCTAGCATAGGTATTTCAATCTACGTTTTATATGCATCTCGAGAGGGAGGATAAAATATTTTTGTGATCGTCTTATAGGAATATTGATAATAACTTGACTTTGATTAAATTGGACAACAAGAAGGATATTAATCGAAACCTTAACCCGGGAATCCATTTCATCATCTTGATACTTCAATTATTTGCATTGTCTTAATCTTGTGTTTTTAGTAGTCCTAATTGTCTTAATCTCACAACAACCACCATTTTACGACCGTCTAAATAAAAATAAGACTATCTTAGTTCAATACTTAGCACATTAATTTATTAGTCGCCGTGGATACGACCTTGCTACCCTTTTCTATAACGTACACTGTACACTTGCAGTGAGCTAAAAATAAAGGCGAACAGATTTCAACCGAACAAAAGATCCAATTTATAATTTACACAATTAACACGAACCTTATCGAACAAATCTCCGATAGAATCAGCAGTTTGAGCAGTTCTTTCAGCCATATCTTCAATAGCATCCAAAAAAGATTTTAAGTTTTCCTTGAAGAATATTATCGGTTATATCCTCCACCACTTTGTCTACCTGCTCCGCCACCTTCTCCATCGCATTCACGATCAGCTCCGCCACTTTTCTCACGGTAGGGTTTATTTGGGCGGACAGTTTGCAGAGAGATTTCTGGTGTTTGGAAGGAGAAGAACTCTTATGACTCTTTGTTTACCAAGTTGGAGAAGATATGCAAGATTTTGGATATAACGCACGCCTAAAACCGTTCCTAAATTATAGCCCACTCCCAGAAATAACTTCCCTCCCAAAAAACTGATTCTAATTAAAATTACCAAATAACCCTTTTTTATTTTAAGTTATATAGTAAAAAATGGTAAAATCTGTTTAATCTCAATCGTTTAAAAATTAAATCAAGGCCTCAGATTTGGTCTCGTGTACTCATATAAGTTATGTGGACTCATCGGATCCAAATCATATATATATATATATATATATATATATATATCCATTTATGGGTGAATGTGTGTGTCTGTGTTTGTGCATGTGATGCTACGTTATGTATCTCAAGATTGATGATCCTGTTTTAATTACAAATTAAGGAGTGCTATAATTATCGTGCTAAAATTTTTGGGCCAGCTCGGGCTGACCTGGATTTGGTCGGGCCATGTAAAAGTATGGCCCAACCCAGACCGTTTATAAAATTCATTTACAAATTAATATTGTCGGGTAGGTCCAAAATATCGGGACGAGTCAAATAGGCCCACTGTTTTTGGGCCTAGAAAACTATGGCCCAGCTCGACCAAAACCACGGGTCGAACTGGATTTTGCCAACTCTATGCGCATTGGAAGGTATATTATTCATTTCAATTATTTTTATTTTGTCGAAATCAGAAATGAATATATATCACTTACGGCTTACCAAATACATTTATATATTCCAGTACTTTTTACTGCTTTTCATGTGAAACACCATACACATATGTACTTAAATAGAAACAAAACTTATCCACATATTTCATTTTTACACGGAAATGATTTTAGAGAAATATATATTGGTAATTATAGGCAAAATCCACAATAATTTAAAATATTTTTTTAATAAGTTGGGACTACTGGTTGGAGGGGAGGGAACAAATTTCAAATAAACTAAAAGATACCGGGTTCGAACCTCGGTCAATACCCTTACAAAGAGTGAGCGATACCACTTGAGCTACAAGCTAGTGGTACAATAATTTAAAACATTATTCAAAACATTATTCAAATAAAAAAAGATAAAAAAACATTATTCAAATTAAAAGTGTGCATAGTATCGTACGGTTCAAAGATTCAAACAATCTCCAGAACCATTCCAAATTTCGGATATTTTAAATATTGATATTTGAAACCGTACAGCAGATAAAAAATATCCATACCGTCCCAAATTTTTGGATGGTTCGGTAAGGACATTCGGTTTTAATGGACTGTTTTAGTCCGGAACAAAGAATCGGAGATTATTCATTTATGAAAAAGAGACAAAAAGATAATTAACATGAAATTAATTAAATTCTACTTTAATTATATAATTCATCACACAAAAATATGCATCACAATATGAATTGCCAAAACATCTCTAGCAATATTGGTCAAGTTTTGATATGTAATGGTATCGACTTTCCACCAACCCATTACAGTAAAAATCACTAGTATATTTTTCAGAAAATTACTCAAGATACCTTTTCCAATTCCCCTTTATTGACAGCCAATTCTGCATGTTTTCCTTCTCGAAAAAAATTCTTTATATATGAAACAAATATTTATATACGTTTACAGTCACTACAAGAAAACAATCAAATTCCAACGGAATAATTCCAACGAAATAAAAAACTGTTGGAATTTTAGAAATTCCAACAAAAATTCCAATACCACAACAAATTATTGGAAAATTCCAACAGTAATTCCAACGGTATACAAAACCATTGGAATAAACTATTGGAATGTCCATTGGAATTAAAATTCCAACGAAAATTCCAACCCCAAAATAAACTGTTGGAAAATTCCAATAGAAATTCCAATGGTAAACAAAATAGTTGGAATAAATCATTGGAAATATTATTGGAATTTTTACAATTTTAATAGAAATTCCAACGCTGCAGCATACTATTGGAAAAATTCCAACATAAATTCCAACAATAGATAAGACTATTGGAATAAACGATTGGAATTTTCGTTGGAATATTAAATTCCAATTTCACAATAAATCGTTGGAAAATTTGCAACACTAATTCCAATGATAAACAAAAATCGTTAGAATAAACCATTGGAAATACTAAAAATTCCAATAGAAATTCTAATATTCCAATTCCAATGAAAATATAATTTCCAAAAGTTCCTAAAATGAAAAATGGCCCATTTCTTTTGTCGAAGACGTTTCTCAGGCCAAATTCCCTAAATTCCTTCGCCGCCCATTGCCGCCCGTGACTCCGCCGTATCAGCTCGAGATTTATGTCGCCCCCGCTCGCACCAGCTCGAGATTCCTCGGTCTTCTGCCTCCCTCCATTATATTCTCGGTTAGATTTGTTTTTCATTCTAGGTTACTCTCTATAAGTTGTTTGGCTCTTCGATGATTACTCAAATTGGCCGTGGATTTATGTAATGGCTTATTAACATCACGACTACTTTTACAAGAAATACCCTAGGGGTTATGATTCTCGCCCCAATTTACAAACTGTTGCAGCTCTTCTCTGGCCAAAGTGTTGATCGCCCAAGCAACTAACAACAATCCAATCAAAATCACATAGAAATGGGAGTGTTTAAGTTCGTGTGCAAGGGATCCGGCAGCGAGTGGTCCGCAGAGCAGCTCAACGACGACGTCGAGGCTTCAGCCGACTGCATTTTCAATCATCATTCCCCTCCTCCAACCACCCTCGCCTCTGTATTTTCAATCAATATCTGTATTCGACTTTCTCTCATCTCATTGCTTTGACGCCTTTCCTAATTCTTACCTGATTTTAATTATTATTTTTTTTAGCAGGACCAAAGGAATGGCCGAAAGAACAGAAGAAAAAATCCGCCAAATTTCTCTTCGTTCTGGTTGATGCCTTGCGCAATATCCTTCAATCAGCCTACCTCCTACTAAGTAACTTCTTGATTTTATCTTTTCGATAATGCTTAGTATGTTTAACTTTTCATTCCTACCTAATTTTGTGAGCATAATACTATCTATTTGTGTAATGTAGTGAAAACTGAAGCAGAATTTGGTGAAAATGACATGGAAGAAGTTCAAAAATTATTATTGTCTGCTGCTAGAGATTGTGTTCCTCAGGACAGGAATTCTTTCGTTGAGTTCCAAGCCAACATTAGAGTCGAGGTATCCATCACAAATTCTAGTACTTGAAGTTTTAACTTATCCCATTTAGTTTGAAATTTGAATGAGAGAATCAGATTGCCTAAATTTTGTGCCGCTGGTGGTGGGCGGAGACATGGACTTGGTGCCGGTGCAGGAATTTAGCAGGACATTGTTCAATATGCGACCCGACATAGCGTTGAGCATTGGTCACCCGAAAACAACGAATTCACAACACATTGATGTGAATGAGAGAATAGTTAGCCTTGAGAGGCTGAATCAGACTCCACGACCAATGACGTAAGGTGTTTATTTTGTCAAAACGTCAATATGGACTAGCTTCTCGATGAGGTGTTCATTTTGTGTTTTCAGCTATTCAGGTCTCCATTTCTGGAGGGTCGGTGGAATTTCGAGTGGTTTAGATCAGGAAGCTCTGGACTCTACGCTGCTCAGTTTTTGTTCGAGTAATTTCGTTTTAGTGTCAATTGCGTTTTGCAGTTAATATAACAAGATGCATGCACCAAAACTTGTTGTTTCCATTTTTTGTAAATTTTCCATCGCAAATGGTTCTCAGTATACATGTGAAGTCAAAGAAATCTAAAGCCTCGAAATTCAGTTTCGCTGATAGGTAGCAATAATGTTGATGCAAATAACTATGTTTTGCAGGAGGTTCCTCCAGCATTGGCAAATTTATCGAAATTGGATGTGGTGATCAAGGATGGATATACAAATATTTCTGCAAGTGTGAAATTATGAAATTCGGTAACGGACTTGAACCTCTTTGGATGAAGGGATATATGAGGCCTTTAAATTTTTTATCACTCATTGAAATCTTGGCTCAACTGAACTGTATGAAGGACTTGAAATTTTGATGTTCATAAATCTTGTTTGTTTCTAGGACACTAAGAAGAAAAATAGTGAATTGAAGCTATTATTACTAATAAAGGGATGTAATTTCTTGGGAAAATACAGCAAGTAGAACATGTTTTCAAGAATTTAAGCTAATTAAAACTTGAGCACTAGTCTATTGTAAAGTAGAGCACATGTATTCTTAATCAATAGCAGATCTCTATTTTTTCATTTTTTCAAGAATTGTTTGAGAGTAGTTATTTCATTCTTGCTATCTCATATATCATTGTAGTATAAGTTCCAGTCTAAAAACTGCACCCATTTTTGTGATATGTTGAGGTCGGGAGCGTGTAATGCATCTGATTCCAAATCTTACAAGGAGAAATTGCGTAGGGATAGGCTGAATGACAGGCAAGTTTTTTTATTTTTCTTGTTTATTTGTAGTATGTTGCTCTTCTTTGCTAATGTTGTCATTCAAGAGCTTCGCTTGTCACGACAAACGCGGTGACCATATGTGGCTATTCCCTTTTATAGGGGTTATAAACATTTTGATGCAGTAATTGTAATCTCTGCAATTATACATGTGTTCCATATAGAATAGTTTGGGGATATTCCCTTCTTGTATTTATCTGGATATGGCAAATTTGACCATCTCATTCGGACACTGCATTGTATAATTGATCAAGTGAAATGATAATTTGAATGTTGGATCTGTTGGCCACTCTATTAGAGTAAGTTGGACACTTAAACAAAATATGTTCATGATTTATCTGTGATTTCTTTTAAGAAGAATTTCCTAGCAATGGTCCTCAAAATCTTGTCATTGCTTATTTTCTTTTCTTTGATTTGTGTTTTATGTTCAGGTATGGAGCCTGGAAACTTTGCAGTATATACAAACGTTACGAGGCCATAAAGATATTGTGATGTTTGTTTTGTGTTGGGATCATTTTCTTTTGTCAGCTTCATTGGACAAAATCTGTAAAGGTTATGGATGATGATATAAGTGAACGATGATGATTATGAAGAATGTTGATTTGTTTGTGTTGACTTTATCTTTTGTTGAAGGATTTGGGGTCGTTTATGATATTATTACTTTTAGGATTGTTGTTTTATTTCTTTTGTGTTGGACAAATTCTATCGTACATTTGGAAATATTTGATATCGACTTTTTATGATATTATATTTGTACGTTGTCGCTAATAGATTAACTATTTTAGAGAGTCAAAAGTATTTATAGAAACATTCCAACAGTTGGAATATTTTTAATTCCAACGGAAAAAAACCGTTGGAACTGTTGTTGGAATGTTTTCCAACAAAAAAGCATTGGAATTTTTTCTTAACTTCCAATGGAAATATACTGTTGGAATTATCATTGGAATTAATTCCAACAATATAATATCGTTGGACATACCGTTGGAGTTCATTCCAACAATTACATATTCCAACAGATTAATACCATTGGAATCATCGTTGGACTAAATTCCAACGGTATAATTCCATTGGAATTAATGTTGGAATATTCGTTGGATTATTTTCCAACAATTGGATATTCCAACGGATAAATACCGTTGGAACTACCATTGGAATATTTTTCTATTGGAATTTTCATTGGACTTTTGGCATTCCAACGGCCATTTTACCAACGGTTCAATTTTCGTTGGAATTTCCGTTGGAATCGATAATTCCAACAGGAATTTGTCAAATTCCAACGGATTTTTTCCGTTGGGATTTCAATGTTTTCTTGTAGTGAGTCTCAATGTTTTGATTAGAAGATTACTTTGGTAATTTAGGTGTCATTTGCTAATCATTTAACTAATGTTAGTATCAATTTTTTTTATCAAATGATGGGTGTAGTTATAATAGTTAATAAGTCAATTATCATCAAACTAAAATATTTTTTTACAAATCACATATGATATTCAATTTAACTTATTGAATACATTTAAATAAATTAATATGATAGCAACTATTTTTTGTTAAATAATTAATATAGTGTAATTAGTGAATTAAATTCCTATTCAATTATTAATTTTATATATTGATAATTATGTTAATTTTTAATTTTTTATTTTTTATTATTATATTTTATAGTGTTTAATTTCAAATAATATGTAATTAATTCACTATCAAAATATAATTAAGATAAAAATATTATACATGTATAGACAAAAAAAAATCTTTAAAATCAGTTTTAGTTTTGAATCTTCGGTTTGGTACAGTTTGGTATGGTTCCGTATGGTTCTCGGTATGGATATCTGCAAAACCGTACCAATAAAAATTTTAGGATGGTCCGTTTCGGGAAGAGTAAAAAAATCAACGAATATTGTTATGTTGGGATATCGGTTCGATTTCGATAATCCCAAATCTTGTGCACACCCCTAATTCAAACTAATTATACCAGTCTTAGACTCTTTTTTTTTTTTTTTTTTTTTTACCAGTCTTAGACTCTTAATTAGTCCTAATTACGTGAAGCTGAGCCTGAGATGCTACGTGAACTAAATCTTCAGCTATTATATTTTTTTTCCCTGTAGATTATTAAAATGAAAATGTCATCGTCATGAAAAAACGTAGTTATCTATCAAAATTGTAGCTAGCAGGATGGGATCTTATTGTCAGAATTGTTTTGGGAAAGGACAATGGCGTCAATAAATGAACAAGGGGCCTGAATAAGAATTTAAAAATCGTCAATTATATATTCTATGTTGCCGTATGAGTACTATTTAAGTTATCGATTTTGTTTTAGCAGGCACAAATTTAGAAGTTAGTATATTCTTAATTATATTTAGGTACAAATGAAATTAAAATAATCAAATTCCTTAAGCGTTGTTTGGTTGTCAGTTTGGAAAATAAATGTTTGCGCGCCATATGATCAATTATAAATGTAAAAGACGACACATTTGTTCGGAGGTCACCGTCAATCCTTTTTCAGTTATTGAAAGAAAAATGTCAAAAAATTATTTTCATATTTCTATTTTGTAACTGTATGTAATATATATTACAATAAAATCACAACCTAATATCTTGTCGATATTATGGACAAAATCAACATCAAAAGATAATTGTCATAATCCGCACTCAAAATTTCGACCACCAACATTAAGGGATTGGATAATTAAAATAACACTACTGAGGTTTGGGCTAATTACAAAAAATCCTAGAGATGTTACAACACTAAAAATAACTCATCAGGTTTGATTATATCTTAAACTTAAGGAAAATTGTATAACTTAAGGACAATTGTATGGATTTCTAATTTTTTTATCTCATAAATTAAAAAATATAAGACGAAATCAAACTTTAAGAGTTTTTTTTTTTTTTTGCAGTTTTCAAAATTTTCTAGGTTTTTTTGTAATTATCCACCAACATTAATTTTGAGTGGAACTTTTTGCACTAGTAATTTATTTATCAAATCAGTAATTTAATTGATTTTATGACCGATTCTTGTTCATATGATCAAATTTAGTTCGGATCTTCTATTCTATTTTCCGTTTCATTAGTATTTCAACACACTAAACAAATATTACATATACAATTAGGACATCATATTATACACATGTAGCACTAAAATATTAATAGTGCTCATAGAAAACTTATAACCCAAAAAAAAAAAAAAACAAATTGTACCTATAAATACCTCATAACATTCAAAGCATTACATGTCCACCTGCTTCATTTCCCAACAACTACACTACAACAAAATATGGGTTCTGAAACCATGAAGCTCCCAATCATAAATTTCTCCAACCTGAAACAACAAACTCCAACGTGGGAATCCGTGAAAATCCAAGTCCTGAAAGCCCTGGAAGAATATGGTTGTTTTGAGGCCATATTCGATGAAATACCTCTTAATCTCCGGAATCAATAATTGATGGATTACAACAACTTTTTGATCTCCCTTTGCAGAACAAATTACGAAACAGATCCAATAAGCCCTACCATGGCTACGTTGGACAGTATCCGATGGTTCCACTCTACGAAAGCTTGGGGATCGGGGACGCCCTTTCCCCTGGAAAAATTGAAAGCTTCACAAATCTCATGTGGTCCGAAGGCAATCCCACTTTCAGGTATGTATTATATGCGTAAAATTCTTTCGTTTGAGTGTTTGCAAACACTTAAAAAAAGTGATTGTTAGCTTTTGACAAGAAGAAAAAGAGTAATTTTTAGTGTTTTTATCAACTTTTGTATCAAATTCAGTATAATTTTAATCAGAACTTAAAACTTGGGGAATGTGTCTTAGATTTCTGGTTCTATTTTGGTTTTATTTTGAAATTTTGAAAAGTATTTTAATAACTTATTCATCAAACACCTTTGGGTTTAATTCCAATTATGATCATGTACGTACAACGCTAATTAGTCCTGTAAGTATATTCCATGTGACAATTTTGATATCGCAACTATAAAGGGGTCTAATATTAATTTGGTACTATACGCATATCTTATGTAGCAATTTTTGACCTCTGTGCAATTTTGGCTCTATAAGTTATAACTTTGTACAATTTTTGTCTCGAAAGGGTGAATATTGAAGTATCTATTTTGGACAAAAATTGCACAAAATTAGAACTTATAGAACCAAAATTGCACAAAAATCAAAATTTGTGAGACGGAAATTGCTAGATATGATACTTGCAAGACAAAATATGTCGCACCTTTAGATTATAAGATCAAAATGCAGAAAAACCAAAACTTATGGGACCAAATATACCACCCTTTATACTTACAGGACCAAAATTGCTATTAAACCAACACCTTTCCATTAACTGTTTTTACTTCTACTACAACAACATAAGTTTTTACACACTCACGAATTCTAGCGGGTAGTTTTTTTTTTTTTTTTTAAATTTGCCATTTTTTTCTTATATTCTCTTCTTACCAGCAAGAGTGTATCGTCCTTCTCCGAGCAATTGTCGGAATTGGACAAGATTGTTAGGACAATGGTCGTGGAGAGCCTTGGACTGGAAAAATACATGGACGAGCATATGAATTCCACAAATTACCTTGTAAGAGTTCAAAAGTATGATGGGCCTAAAAGCCAAGATACTAAGCTTGGATTGACATCCCACACGGACAAGAACATTGTGACAATATTGTATGGTAATGAGGTGAAAGGATTGGACGTGCTGACAAAGGATGGAAATTGGATCAATGCTGAGCCCTCAACGAATTCTTTCATTGTCATGATTGGAGACTCTTTGCTTGTAAGTGCTTCAACTTTCTCCCCTCAAAAGAAAAAAAAAGGTGCTTCAACTTTCACTATACTCTCAAGTTTAATTTATGGATAATTACAAAAAGACCCCTGAGTTTCGGGCTAATTACAAAAAAATCCAGAGATTTTTTAAAATTACAAAAAACCCCTTTAGCTTTAATTCAACTTACATTTTTCCTTTCATAAACAAAAAATATTTCAAAAACCCCCCTTGACATTTATAAAAATATTACAACTACCCCCTTAAATTTTAGACAAAATCAAACTTGATGTTTTTTTTTATGTAGTTAGCCAAAACTTTAGGGATGTTTATGTAATTATCCCTTAATTTAATTTTACATTGATCGGATAAAATTCTAATATGATTTTATAGTTGGGTGAAGGTAGTCGTCCCACTTTCGAGTCTATAACATAGACTTTATGTTCAAATTTATTATAAACTCCTGCATGTTTCAAGATCTTTTGAGTGCTTATAATATGTTAGATTTTATTTCAAAGCTAATTTATTAAAGTGTTTATATGAAATAAGATTACAATAGTTTTATAATTAAAATGGTCAAAATCAAAGGAGATTGTTTGAATAAGATCTTATTTTGAAAATAAGTTGGGTCCCCCCTTTTTTCAAAACAGGTTATAAGCTCATGATATTATTTTCGGAGCTTATGATATCTTCATTAAGAAAAAATATCAAATCACTTTTAAAGAACTAAGTTCTGTCAAATACCCTGTAATATTTCATGATATATACTTAAGACAACTATTATTAATTTGCAGGCATGGACAAATGGACGGTTGCATTCTCCTTATCACAGGGTAATGAGGACTGGAGATGAAGCTAGATACTCGATAGGATTATTTTCAGTTCCTAAATCAGGATACATAATTAAGGCCCCTGAAGAGATGGTAGATGAAGATCACCCTTTACTCTTCAAGCCCTATGATCATATTAAATTTCTTGATTTTTACTATTCTGAAATCGGTCAGAGAACCCCAGAAGCTCTAAAGGCTTATTGTGGAGCCTAAACATTTGTATATATAAAAAGGCCCAAATTGTAGGTTTGTGTGAATAAGCATCCATTTATGGTGGATGTGTGTGTGGGTGTGGGTGTGATGCTATATATGTTGTTTTTTTTTTTTTTTTGGAAGAAGTGATGCTATATATGTATG
Organism: Rehmannia glutinosa; assembly: GCA_016081115.2. Classification (NCBI taxonomy): domain Eukaryota; kingdom Viridiplantae; phylum Streptophyta; class Magnoliopsida; order Lamiales; family Orobanchaceae; genus Rehmannia; species Rehmannia glutinosa. Next base: position 6,249,719 of record CM071933.1, on the reverse strand, counting down.
TTATGTGTCTCAAGATTGATGATCCTGTTTTACTACAATTTGTATGTTAAATCATGTTTTACTTTATATTACATAAGTGAAACTTACTACCAAGTATATACCGTCACTTACATACACATAAGTTATCATTTTCAATTTAAAATTTTAAAGTGGACTCTACCACTATCAAATCCATCAAATTATATATTGTCACTTTTTAAAAATCATCATTTAAATGTGTACTTGCATATCAGGCATTGTCATGCTTTTCAATGAGAAAATTTCAAAAGCACTACAAGAAAACAATCAAATTTCAACAAAATAATTCCAACGAAATAGAAAACTATTGGAATTTTAAACGAAATAGAAAACTATTGGAATTTTTAAAATTCCAATAGAAATTACAATGCTACATTATACAATTGGAAATTCCAATAAAAATTCCAACGATATATAAAACCGTTGGTATAAAATATTGGAATTTTTGTTGGATTTAAAATTTCAACGGAAATTCCAACACCACAACAAACCGTTGGAAAATTCCAACAGTGATTCCAACAGTAATAATAAACTATTGAAAATGCTATTGGGATTTTAAAAATCCCAACAGAAATTCCATCGCTGAAATATACCATTGGAAAATTCCAACAAAAATTCCAACGGTAAACTAAATGTTGGAATTAATCGTTGAAATTTCTGTTGGAGTTTTTAAAATTCCAACGGAAATTCCAATGGTACAACATGTTGTTGGAAAATTCCATTGGAAATTCCAATACCATTGAAAAATTATTAATAGGGGTTAAAAAATTTGATATTATTATCCATATCAATAAAATATATCTTATCTTCTGGAGTCAATCATATTAAAACTACATAGTTAAATATGCTTGACTTGGGACAAAATTGATGATGGGTGACCTACTGGGAAGTTAAAGATATAAGATAATGAGATAAAATTATTGAATATTCCAATAAATATATACCATTGGAATTACCATTGGACTAAATTACAATAGTATAACTCCGTTGGAATAACGGTTGGAGTTTTTTCCAACGATTATATATATTCCAACGGTATAACTCTGTTGGAATTAGTGTTGGAAAAAAATGTTGGAGTTTTTTTCCAACGGGTGTATATTCCAATGAATAAATAACGTTGCAAATACTGTTGGAATATTTTTCGTTGGAATTTCTATTGGAATTTTGTCATTCCAACGACCAATTTACCAACGATACATTTTATGTTGGAATTTCCGTTGGAATCGATAATTTCAATGGTAATTGGCCAAATTCCAACAGATTTTTAATTTTCGTTGGAATCTCCTTGTTTTCTTGTAGTGAAGGTTGTATTAAAATTAAACCAAACATATTCTGTAGTTATACCCTTAAAAAAATTCATTAAAACTTTTATAACCAAATATTATATTTTCAGTTCTACACATAATTCCAATAAAAATTGGAAATCCATGTCAATTGGATGAAAAATGAAATTCCTCGATAGATGAAACCTCTACGGCAGAGTTATGTCCATAAGAAGTTGAATGCATGTACTTTTCTAATTTAATTTTTTGGAATTGTAGTGTTGGAATTAGAAATGCCAAATGTAAATGTGCTTATGAACTTTAAGGTTAAAGACTGAAGCACGAAACAGAACCATTATGTTAAATTAGTATAACATCCTTGGCAAATTTAATCTTGAGGACAGTTTATTCTTACATCAAAATTACTCAATTAATTATCATCTCCAAACAAAGAAAACAAAATTTATTTTCCTTGTTGGGCCGGGGTCCACCCCATGTGATTGGCAAGTGGTTTGTAGGGTTGGCAATAGGCGGGTCGGGTTGGGCACATGAAGATCCTGGCCCGCTCCGTGCCTAGAATGGAGCGAGTGGACCCATTCTGACCCAGTATAAATAAGAATAAATCTAAAAAAATTGAAAAAAAGAAAATTTATATATATTTATAAAATATTCTTTACAAAAGTTATCATTACCAATTTAAAAATGTTAGATGGTGATATTTTGTAAGGTCAAAAGATGAAAAACCCTAGCGGAAAAAAACTCTCCTCTCTCATCATGTTTGACCTAGTGTTAACGTCTTCATGCGTCCGGATAATTTTTCCGGCCATCCACCGGTCGGGTATGTCAATTCTTCCATGCCGATCTGCTCTCCGGTAGAATTTTCTTCTCACGTGTGTGCTCAAGATCCATCCATGTCGGAGGTTGCTGCCATCCAAGCCCTTGACGCATCGAAACTTTTATTGTTTATTACCCATCAGTCCTCTTCTTCGATCATCTTGGTGAAGAACTCTAGTCTTGACGGTTATAATGGTCCCCACCAATGATGCGATCTTCCCCAACGCCAAGGTGGTCCCTCAGGGTCATCCGTTCGGTCCCCCATTGAGGAAGGTACGCGATCTTCATTCCTTGAAGGCAGGTGGTCCCTCTACCATCATGCCTTGGTCCAAGTTAGTTATACGGTCTCTTGATCCATGGCGTCTCCTAGCATGGTTGACGTGGTCCCCTTCTCAACAACTAACTTGGCGTCCACATCCCCTTCTCGGATGCCAATTGCTGAAGATCCATCTCTCTTGCTCTACAAGAATGCTATTATAGATTCTTCTTTTCCCATGGATTCGTTTGTTATCCCCAAGTAACTGGTAATTCTAAATCCTATTCTAATGTGGTTTCTGGTAAAATCAATCAAATCTCTCGAAACTTTGTTAAAAGGGGATTATTATTTCGTCTCTATTGATGAACATATTTATCAACAATGGGTTACGGAGTTCTCTTATTCCCTGATTGGTCGTATGATGTTGGCTATGGGTAGCAATTCTTGGTCTTTGATGCCATTGCACAAACGACTCTCTGAATTATGGAACATTAACAATGACTGGAAATTAATCCCACTCGGTATGGGGTACTTATGTGTTAAATTCCAATCACGGGCTTCTTAGAGTGTTAATCTGGGTTCTATCAAATTATCTCCGTGGGTCCCTGATTTCAATCCTTATAAAGTTAATACGTCCATTGCAAGTATCTGGGTTCATACTTTTGAACTTAGCATTGAATATCGACATCCCAACATTATTATGGGAATTGCTAAGGCCATAGGGACCTCAATTCAGATTGATGAATGGTCTTTGAATGGCTCTCTTGGGTACTTTGTTTGTGTTCTAGTTGAACTAATTTGTTCAAGCCTCTTCAAGACTATGTTATGGTCGAGCGTGTGGGACATTGTTCGCTTGTCTCCCTAAGTTATGAGAAGTTGCCGGCATTTTGTGCTCATTGTTACATTAGGGGCCATTCTTCTGCCTCCTGCCATAGTGCTGTGAATTTTACCAGGCCTACCGACCCTCCAGCTCATGTTGATTCCACTCGTGGTCGATCCAGGGTTCGTAAGGTGTATCGTCCAGTGAATGTTCCTAAGGATAAGGGAAAGGTCGTTGTTAACTCAATTGAAGAAACATTTTCTTCTATGCAGGTTGGTTCACCATCCAGGGCTATGAACATCAAGACGATACTCGAGCATGTGCAAAAAAACAAAACAAATGACAATGTCACTCGAAAATCCTCAAGAAATAGACGCCCTTCATTTAAACTGCGTCTTTAAGTTATTTTTGGTGAAAAGTATGTAATATACACTAGAGCTAAGAGAGAGGGCTACAACTCTTATGAAGATCCCATAAGCAAATTCGGACGTTTGGAGGACGCACGGGCTGGTCGTGCGTGATGCGCACGGCCCATGCGCCCTTCAGCAAAAGACAATTTCCTGCGGCACCTAGCACGGGCTGGGCGTGCGCTAGACGCACAACCCGTGCATTAGGCGCACTACCCGTGGGAGTATAAATAGAGACGGGGGCGGCCACAAACGAAAAAACAATGATTTTTGCCCTAGAAAGCAGAGAAAAGAGCAACTTTCCACGGGAGAATTGGAGAGATCGATCAAGACCGCAACCACACCTTCGAGGATTGAAGATAGATCGAGAGATCGTCATCATCCCCGAGTTCACTCATTCCATATTATCGTTATTTTCAATTAGTTAGACATGAACATTAATAATTTGTCTATGGATTATTTCTTTTTTATGTCTGGCTAAACACTTTGTGATTCCCGGGTTTGGGAGTAGGTTAATGGATATTTTTATTTGATGATTTATGACAATTGAAGTTAATGTTTTCCAACTCTATTCAAGTACTTTGCTTTAATTCTTGTTTTATCAAAACGCGTTTGGTTTAACTTGTTTAATGTATTGATTCATAATTCTAACCGATGAGTTTCAATACTAGATCCATGAGTACTTGACATGAATATCTCGCATGATTGAGAAGTCTGTGAATATTTGTGAGGCTTTATAATCTTTTGAACTTTTGGGAGCTGGATATCTCATGTTGAGTAGAGATGCTAGCATAGATATTCCAATCAACGCTTTTACATGCATCTCGAGAGAGAGGGTAAATTACTTTTGTGATCGGTCTATAGGGAAGAATATGTTTAACTTTGGTTTGATTAATCTGATAATAAAAGGGGATATTAACTGAAACCATAACCCAGGAATCCATTCATCTTCTTGATCTTTCAATCACTCTTTGCTTTGTTTCTTTTAGGATAAATTTCTGCTTTAGTTATAAAATCAACTCACTCACTTTCGATCATCTAGATAAAAATAAGGCTATTATAATCCAGTACTTAGTACATTAATTTATTAGTCCCTGTGGATTCGACCTTGCTAACCCTGTTCTATAAACTGCACCGTACACTTGCAGTGAAGCTAAAAAAATAAGGTGAACATTGACGTGGTCCCCTCCTCAACAACTAACTTGGCGTCCACATCCCCTTCTTGGATGCCAATTGCTGAAGATCCATCTCTCTTGCTCTACAAGAATGCTATTATAGATTCTTCTCTCCCCATGGATTCGCCTGTTATCCCCAAGTAACTGGTAATCCTAAATCCTTTTCTAATGTGGTTTCGGGTAAAATCAATCATATCTCTGAACCTGTTAAAAAGGTGATTATTATTGTGTCTATTGATGAACATATTTATCAACAACGGGTTATGGAGTTCTCTTATTCCCTGATTGGTCGTATGATGTTGGGTATGGGTAGCAATTCTTGGTCTTTTATGCCATTGCACAAACGACTCTCTGAATTATGGAACATTAACTGGAAATTAATCCCATTGGGTAAGGGGTACTTATGTGTTAAATTTCTGAATGCTATGGATCGCAATAGGGCCCAATCACGGGCTTCTTAGAGTGTTAATCTGGGTTCTATCAAATTATCTCCGTGGGTCCCTGATTTCAATCCTCATAAAGTTACTATGTCAATTGCAAGTATTTGGGTTCATACTTTTCAACTTAGCAATGAATATTGGCATCACAACATTATTATGGGAATTTCTAAGGCTATAAGGACCTCAATTCAGATTGATGAACGGTCTTTAAATGGCTCTCTTGGGCACTTTGTTCGTGTTCTAGTTGATATTGATTTGTTCAAGCCTCTTCAAGACTATGTTATGGTCGAGCGTGTGGGACATTGTTCGCTTGTCTCCTAGTTATGAGAAGTTGTCGGCATTTTGTGCTCATTGTTACATTACGGGCCATTCTTCTGCTTTCTGCCATAGTGCTGTGAATTCTACCAGGCCTACCGACCCTCCAGCTCATGTTGATTCCACTCGTGGTCGATCCAGGGTTCATAAGGTGTATCGTCCAGTGAATGTTCCTAAGGATAAGGGAAAGGTCGTTGTTAACTCAATTGAAGAAACATTTTCTTCTATGCAGGTTGGTTCACCATCCAGGGCTATGAACATCAAGACGATATTTAAACGCCCTTCATTTAAACTGCGTCTTTAAGTTATTTTTGGTGATTCTTTTTTCCCTTATTCCTTTGGGTTTTCCATGTTAAACTTGGTGTCTTGGCTTATCATTTTTTTTCTTGGTCTTCATTTTATTTGAGATAATTATTTGTGTGTGCGATTATTATTTTTGATCAGGGCCCATCCACGTTTTCCAACACGTGGTATCAGAGCCTAGGGTAAAATTGGGGTATCTGTGCCTGTTCGTAATGGATTCGAGAGAGAACAACGGGACCATATTTAAATTGACGGTAAATAATTACATGGTGTGGAAGCCAAGAATGGATGATATCTATTGCAAGGATCTTTATGATCCAATAGAGAATGGCAGATGATGAAGATGAGAAAGAATGGAACTGGTTAAACCAAAAAACTATTGGAATGATTCGACATTTCATTGATCAAAGCGTGTTTCACAACTTTACTCAAGAGACGGATGCCCATAGCCTGTGGACAAAATTGGAACCATGTACGAGAGGAAGCACACTCAAAACAAAACTTACTTAATCAGACAACTTGTAAACTTAAAGTATAACGAGGGAAATTCTATTGCCGAATACTTGAGTACTTTTCAAAGCATCATAAATCAACTAACAACCGTGGGCTAAATATTTGATGACGAGATGCAGAGGTTATTTTTATTGGAATTTTTGCCATACAGTTTTGAGATATTAGTTGTCTCATTTAGCAATTGTGATCCTGATGGCATTTTGACTATAGATATGGTCAAAAATATCTTGTTCAATGAGGAAACAAGGCGAATGGGACAAGGTGCAGAAATTTCTCAGGCTCTCACTGTTGAGTCATGGGGGAGACATAAAGGCAATGATCGAGATAGAGAAAAAGGACAGTCGAAATCCCGTGATCCAAGAAAGTGTTATTATTACAACAAACCTTGACACGTCATAAAAGATTACTATAAGAGAAAACAAGATGAAGGAGATTAGAAATATACAAACTAGAAAAAGCTAGATAGTGAAAATGAGGAAGACACGACTGCCACTATTTTTACTTATGGTGATGTTATTGCGCTCTCTTCTGAGAAGCACAATTGTCTGCATATAGCAAGTTCAGATGTTGATTGGGTCATTGATTCAGGATCCTCTTTTCATGCAACACCCAACAAGAGATTTTTCAGTACCTACAAAATGGGAGATTTTGGTACTGTCAAGCTCAGAATAAAAATAAAGCAAGTATTGTTGGTGTTGGTGATGTGCGTATCCAAATAAATACTGGTTGCACGTTGATTTTAAAAGATGTTCGACATGTGCTAATTCTACCTATGAATCTGAATTCTGGAGTGAACTTGGACCATCGAGGTTATGTTAGTGTATTCGGCAATGAAATATGGAAGCTTAAAATAGGATCGATGGTGGTTGCGAAGGGAGATATATTGGGTAATTTGTAGAAGACTCGTGCAAAAGTGTGCTCTGTTGGACTAACTACAGCTAAGGACGATTCTTCATCAAATCGGTGGCAAGTGAGAACTCTTAGTGAGGATGAGAGATTTTGTCAAGGAAGACCCTCATTTCTTTTGCCAAAGGTATGCAATTGATTTTTTGTAATTGTTGTTCTGATAAGTAGATAGTAGGAGAGTTTCATTTTCGCTTATTATTTTAAAAAAATTAAGTGTCATGTGCAATGTGTTTGTACATAGGAGTCGCGAATAGAATTTGATTGAGATGTCGTTACATGTATTTTGTGTGAATTTGAGTAATGTAAAAGTTATGGGAGATGTAGTGTATCAGAAGATACAGAGATGCCAGAATGTTGGAGATTGCACATCCATGACTTAGTGTTAGATCTTGCTTCATGTTCTTCTTTGTTAGAGGTGTGTGCGGTCAAACAAGATTGTTTGGATGATGTTCTCGATGCTTACAGCACCAGTGATATGCCAATCACTTGGAGTGTTGAGCCGAGAGTGAGTTATATCTTTCACCAAATGGCACCAGAGTTTGGTTGATCGATCAAGGAACATCACATTCTTCGTTGAGGGAGAGCAAGAGATATTTGAGAGTGTCAAACAGCATGCGAAGGCTATGCAATAATAATTGGTTTGCTAATGGCGAGACTAGATCTTCGACAATAGTTAATTATGGCTTCACACATGGTAGCAGACTAGTGCCATGTGTTCGCAATCTCGCAGAGATGTTTTTCCCGAGTTGTGTATGCTATGTGCATATTGAATTTATTCTACCATGCAAGTAGAATGTGTTTTCCACACATGTGGTAGAGAGGGGGATTGTTGGGTCGGGGTCCACCTATATGGTTCACAAATGGTTCACAAAGAGAAAATGGAGTCATAAATTGCGGCTTGAACATAAAGCTCTAGAAATTGCAACCATGAAGAAAATTTACACCGGCCAATAAATGTTGCACCTACATATTGGAAATTATGCCATTCATTTGGCCGATAATTTGGCTATTCGGATGAAGCAGAAAAAAATTTAAAAGCAAGCCAACAAGAGAGCATTTGACTGAGAGCTTTATGGAGTGAGAGAGTTTTCTCCAATTGAGGGAGAGTATTTGCTCCAAAATCGTGATATAGAGATCAATATAAATATTTGACTGTGTGTCAGAAAATAGTGGGGTTGAGTTTCTCTATATTCTGTGAGCTTTGGGAAAATTTGTGGGTTTTTATTTGGTATATTTTATAGCGTTGAGATATACACCAAAAGAGAGTATATTTTCCCATTGTTGTAATTAACACAAGCTTTGGGTAAAAAAGTTTATGCTACTTTATAATCTATTTGTTAGTGGATCTTTTGGTCTAAATTGCAATTTTGGTCCCCTAACTATATGGGGGTGGCAAAATTGGTCCCCTAATTATAGGGGTGGCAATTTACGGGCATATATTGAAAAAATCATGCAATTTGAGGACCTCCGATGACGGAATTGAGTAAATTCTAAATTTTGTTGACTAGACATGCCGAAAATCACTTAAACTTATGAGTAGGCATTAGTCATCCAACCTCACATATATTGGAGGGAAAAATTTGCAGATCCACTTCATCTTATAAATCCCCTAATTAAAGACATGAAAATACCATAGTTTTCTCCCCATTAATGAATCTTTCCTATTCTTCTCTAATCCCAGAAATCGTTCACTATATCATAGACCAGTGGTTTCGTGGACTATTATTGTGGAATAAGGGCGGTGTTGCGGACTTCATGGACCGAAGACGACAACCCAGGGAGGCGTTTCCATGAATGTGTTTCTGTATGATGTATGTTTTGTTTTTTTAAATCATGCAATTTGAGGATCTTGGTGATGGAATTGACTAAATTGTAAATTTGTTGACTAGACATGCCGAAAATCACTTAAACTTATGACTAGACATTAGTCATCCAACCTCGCATATATTGGAGGGAAAAGTTCTGCAAATCCACTTCATCTTATAAATCCCCTAATTAAAGAAAGGAAAAATGCCATAGTTTTCTCCCCATTAATGAATCCTCTCTATTCTTCTCTAATCTCAGAAATCATTCACTATGTCATAGACCACTGGTTTTGTGGACTATTATTGTGAAACAAGGGCAGTGTTGCAGACTTTATGGACCGAAGAGGACAACCCAGAGAGGCGTTTCCATGAATGTTTTCTGTATGATGTATGTTTGTTTTTTTTAAATATGAGCATAAACATGCCGCAAAAACCCCAAGATTTATGTTCAGATTTCAAAAGGCCTGTGAAGCCCAGATTACTCTAATAGGCCACCACGGCCTACTGTCACAAGTATAAATTGTCTCTCATTACTTAATTTTTCCTTAAGTGCAATTTTACTGCTGATTAGTTCTAGTACTCTAGATTTTTCTCCTATGAGTTACTGACTTAAACACCGGAGAGACTTCCCTAGATCAATCTCTTTGCTTGTTGCAAATCGGTTTCCTCCTCGTGGATTAATTATTAGACTGGAGTCAGATACGTTAGCTCGTCGTATTTTGACTTCGAGTAATGGTTCGTAATTTAGCAGCATCATTGTCCATATATAGTGCAAAAGACTTCTGTCCGATTGGTTAGGATTGGTTTATCAACAAAAGCGTACAAATTTTATGTACCAAAAAAAAATAAAACGTTCAAATTTTCTCTAAAATTAAGGAAAAGGACAGCAATTAGTTAAATATATTCATGATGTATGTATAATTATACTCTAATTATATGATTGTCTAGATTATAGTACGCCATCATATCATGTTGTTTTCTTGATGATTGGACAGGGATTTTTTTATAATAAGGCTTAAATTAAGGGCGAGAATTGAGGTTATTTAAAAATAAAAAGGCAGGTCGATTGTAACATTCATTACATTTAAATATCAATAACTAATCCATGCACACTGATTTTCGCACAAAATAACTTGCCTACCGCCTAATAATGCAAAATAAAATATCCTGAAGATGCCCTCGCCACCAAATAATGCAACTGCATTGAAAAGTATGTAATATTCATACACTAGAGCTAGCGTTTGGTTGCATTTGTGTGATTCCCACAATATATTTTGGTCTTATCCAATGATACCATAACATTAAATAACTTGTTTATTTAATATTGGTCTGAGTTGTGGGATATGTGTAGATTTATTAACGATGTGTTTAGTTGAAGATGGATCATAGTAGACTTACTTTTGTGCCTTTTATTTAGAATGGAGTTTCCAATTTTTGAGTTATTTGGGGGTATTTAGGTAAATTCCAATCATATGAAAATATGATGGATTGTGGATATCACCTTGAAGGTGAGATATGTACATTATCATTTTGTAGGCTTGATAAGAAATCTGAGTCTTGACCTTATCAAGTTATCATGGGTCGTGCTTGAAGCAAACAAAATAATAGAAAGGAAATAGTGTGATCACTCCTATAACTGGAAACAAAACATAGCCTAGAGAGTATGGTATACTTTGATTATAAATGACAAACAAACATCTCATTTTTGACATCATCATCGATAATAATGCTTGAGATAATTATTTTTAACCACCCCAACTTTACTCCTTTTTACACTTCACAACATAGACTTTGATTCGTAACACTTTGCATCCCGGACTATGAAAATAATTACACTTTGTACACTATGGACAATTTTACCCCTAGAATTTTATTCTTTAATATCAATAGTTCTAGTTATCCCTCTAAACTCCAATTTGTGGCAAATTACTACATAATAATAAATTTATTGCATTATTCAATAAACATAAAAATTTTACTCCATAATCAATTTGTTTTTCGGATTTTTCGAGAAATAAGAACACTTATTTTATGTAACTTGTTTTGTTCGTGACATTGTTACACGTACTTAGATCCAGTCTCTATTCAGAGGTTTTAAATGGATCATGTCAGGTTTCCAGCCTATAAACTCAACAAGACATACTTCTATCAAGATCTCATTTCAAGTAATTATCCGTATACAAATTGAGTCTTTAGACTGAAAATGAAAATAGTCCATTACGACCATATCAGGCCCAACATGCTTCCGTAAAATTAATAAATCCCTTAAAATTCATACCTTCTTTGACCGAAACCGCACCGGGTGAGATGGCTTGCAACACCACCAGTCAGAAAATTACTGCCCCCAGACCGTTTGACAAACAACTCCTCACTGTTCAACCTCACCCTCAGGGAAGATGATCTGCAAGTTATCCGACTCTTTCAAAGAATCTCAAAGACGACCTTGGTTCGTTTCCTACTCCAGGCATATAAGTAATTCTTCAAAGGGATAGATCAATAGTACACTATGAACACATGTTGAACAAAAACCTTTATTTTATTAAGAACTTAAAGAAAAACTTATTACATTAGTAATCTCCTTTTGGGAGGAGAAAACTTGTTTAGCCTCTCATAAGGCTATCACACTCTTGTACATAAAATTAAAAACTAAAATTTTAAAACAGAAAACACTCTGGAAATTCTAAACACTCTACTAATTTTACAAAGGAAATTTATTGTTTAGAAGACTAAGGGAGATGTTCGATGCCTTTAGCCTTCTGAAAACTCTTGTTTATATAGAGGTAAGTGATGCCTCTATTTCTTGGATTCTCACATCCACTTGCTGAAAATACTGGATTCTTTCCTATCTTCAAATGGCTTGAGACCCTCCTTATCTGGTATCCAAGGCAATCTGATAAGGCTCCAAAGTCTGATTACTTTTCTTTTTTCGTCTTTTAGTTAGATGGAATCTTATGACGTCATTGCTTACGTCATTTGCTTGAATTATCAGCATCTTGATTAGTTGGATGCCAATTAATAGATTTGACCCACGTTTTGTCTCTTTGCTGAGTGGGTTGTCCTTGAGTCACATGCCTTCTCTAACTTTGTCGGGGAATCTACTTTTTTGGTGGTCCCCGAAACTTTGGATACTTCTGTGACTTGCCTTCTCCGTCGCTGGGTCTTCTCCGATCGACTTTTGGTTGGAATCCTTTGCCAAATTCCGGTTTCTTCTGGTTTTGACATTCGGGACAGACTCGAAGTTCCCAATGGCCGATGTGAGCCATATTACAATATTTTGGCGAGTTTCTTTACTCTCCGGCAGCTTGTTTTCCCACAGAAGATTTCTTTTCTTTTCGAACAGGTCTTCTGCAAATCTTGTAGATTTTCATGTCATAGTATTCAACAGGAATGATCCGTTCACTGAATTTTGATAAAACTTGAATGGAAACTTGACTTTGTCCATCTCAGTGAGACAGACCCACAATCCCCATGCCCTTCTTGTTGTAATCTGATCTTTGGTGAAGGTCATGGCCAATTGTACTTCTTCAGAATTTGCCTTCTTGATATTTTTGAAGCCTCTTTCTTCTGGTCGGTGAAGCCTGATGTAATGAAAGGCTTCATGACTTCCTTTTTCGACGGGCTCTGGAGCTGCACTTATGAGATACAGTTCCAAGGTATCTCTCGTTTCAAGCTGTCATTATTTGTCCAGCACTCGTAAACTACTTCCTGGATCTATTTTGGCAATTGCTTGATCTCCGGGAAGGCAGGTGAAGTAGTATAGTCCGAGGCCAAAGCCCCAAACTCATACCACCTCTTTACTTCTTGTGGGCTGGAATTTGGAAGCATCCAAACCCTTGGGTATTTTCCAGAAATATCGATCTTTGTTTTTTCTGAAGATATCCATTGCCTGGTGATCAGCTTCTCCCAATTCGCCTGGTATTTCTGCCAAGAAGAGTAAACTTTAATCTTGTTAGTATCAACCATAGAATTGCCCATCATAGGCCTAAGATTGATCTCTTCGTCCTTTACCCCGGACATGCTAGGTTGATGTGATAACTCGGGATTTGACTCCGGAGTATCAGTTTTTCCTTGGGCTAACATTTCTGTTAGCTTAGGACTTGTGCTAGAGGTACTTGAATCCTCTGCTACATGTTGTGGAGCCCTGCGCTCTAAACGCTCCGTTTGCTTATTAGCGGCCCGGAGGAGTGGCCCTTGAAATGTCGTTCTCAACTGAGAGTGAGACCGGACACATGCTCATATACGATTAGTTACTTTGTCCCGATCATTCCTGTAATTCCAAGCGGCTACGATAATCTAGGGGGGTGAATAGATTATCTCTATTTTCTCGATTATGCCCTCTTTTTCGAATCAAACAAGCCAAGACAAGAATAAATGTGCGGGAAGTAAATAACAGAAGTCGATTTATAGAGATTCAACCCACCTAGGGCCTAATCCTCTACCACCCCAGTATCTCTGGGATGGATTTCAAAAAGAAAATAGATTTTATTAATTACCACAATTAATACAACATCAACTTATAACATCACCTTGAAGAGTACCACACTCTTCTTCAACACCACCTCGGAGATTACCACAATCTCCCTTGAAGATTACCACAATCTTCAACGGCACCTTGTGAAGATTACCACAATCTTCAACCTTGAAGAACACCAAATTCTTCAACACCTCAAAGAGCACCAAACTCTTCAACAAGAAGATTACCACAATCTTCTTGCACGTAACACCTAGATCACCCAAGTGTGTTCTTACCACAAGAACACTCATAAGGATATCTTGTGTTGAATGATGACCATAAAAATTCAAGATTACAACTCTATAATGAACAATACAATTTTGAGTGCAAGTGTAATCAAGAATTAAGCCTAGATCTCAAGATGTGAAAGTGTAAGACCTTAGGCTATTACAACAAGAATATAGAAAATGTAAGAGCAAAGTGTATGCTTGAATGTTTCTTGTTGTGTTGTAGTATTCTCTCTTGTTGTGTTGCTTCAATTCTTCATCTATATATAGAAGATGATTGATCAAGGATAAGCTCCTCTTGGGGACAGGTTTCTACAAAAAAAAAAACAATTAAAATCAAGAATATAGCTGTTAGAAATCAATCCCACAAATTAAGGAAGAACTGTCTGCTGTCAACGGCTAGGGCGACCGGTTGCGTAGAAATAGACGTTTGAAAAGAAAACCACATTTTAACACAGGGCGACCGGTCGACCCTGTGTTGGACCGGTTGGACAAGTTAGAAATCAATACAGGGAGTTCAAATTCTTCCTAGGCACCGGCCGACCTCATTTATTTTGCTTTAGTCCCGTTTTCTATTTTCAACACACATCTTCAAGTATAGGGCGACCGGTCCAACACGAGACAGAAGTGTTGTCCAATATTTGTCGAAAATAAACTTTAAGAAATACTCCGAAAAATTAGTAAAAACATTTTAAATCATTTATGAGTATTTGGACAACATTTTAAAACATTGTTTTGGTGTAAAAACAAAATCATCAAAATCATGATAAAAACATTTATCTAACAAACTCCCCATATTTGATGATTACAAACCAAAACAATTTAAAGAGGTCGATTTTGAAAACAAAATAATTTTCCGGTTTAAAAATAAATATCCGTTGAGAGCGACAACATTCCATGCACAATAATCACAAGGATGGGAGTAAAGATTTTCAAAAGTATTTTGCAAAAGCTCCCCCTATCAACATGCACAACAAGAGTAGTATAGAAGCTTTCAACCAAGAGCTAAAAGCTCAACTTTTACATATTGAACTTAAGTATCAAGAGCTTATAAGCTCCCCCTGTCAACAAAACATCATTAGTCATGTAAATAAGTCCATAACACATCCAATGGACTAAGTATGATCCACAACTTTTGGCTTTTAATAGCCACAACTTATAGCTTCTTTCGTGAGCTTATTTTAGCTTCTTTGAGCTAACGAGCCAATTTCCTGTTTCTCTCCCTTTGGAATCATCAAAAATAATGTTAGCACGATAAAAACCTCATATATCCATATCAAAAGTGCGCAATTTAACCGATTTATCGAGCTATTGATCATTAAGCTTAAAATTCCAAAAACTAAGGGAAAAAGTCTATCATATGACTTGGAAAAGCTCGTAAAGATTATTTGTAGGTCCCAAGGGGTGTAAGTAAGGTTTAGAAGGTGGGTTGAATAAACCTTACCAACTTTTCGATTTTAGTCCTTTTAAAATTATTACAGAGTTAATACGCAGCTAAGTCTTTGAGGGACAGCTAAGTTAGTTAATCAGCAGAGTTAGCCACTCAACAGACTCAATAGAGCTGTTGATAGAATAACTCAGCTGTTTAGTCTAAACCTTAACTTGGCTGTGATGAGTTTTTCAGCGGAAGACTTAACACCCTTGAATTTGATTTAACTTCGTTTTAACACTTGATTTTAGCACTTAGCAAATTATCAGCAGATATGAAATGAGTATGCAGAAATATAAATATGCTGAAATGTAAATGACACAAGTAATTTTTATAGAGGTTCGAAGATGGGGTAATTCTTCTAATCCTCTCTTCTCCAACTCCTGGAGGAATCCACTAAGTAATGATCAATTCACAAAGTGGTTATCAGTCTAGCGACAAGTCTTGATCACGCAGCCGACTTGCTCCTTGAACTCAGTCTGGAGATGCCTTGGTCACACAGCTAGCTTCTCGTCCGACTCAGCTTCTTCTTCACAGGCATTTGCGCTTGCTACTCTCACTTCACTTTCTCAAGCTTCTTGGATTTGATCATGAAGCCCTCCAATAACTTGAGATTGGTTCGACCTTGAACCTTCCTACAATCCTCCTTGGAAAGTAGACCCCTTTTGATTCTTTAAAAGTTTCCTCTTCAATAGATTGAAGTTGTCTTTCCTTCACAGCTTTGTGTTGGATCGATTTCCTTCGAGATTTAGGCTTGAGGAATTTGCTTGAATATCTTGAGAATATTTTGCAGGTTATAGATTTAATAATGCTTGTTCGTTCGTGGTTCAGGTAATCAAGGTAACCTTTTCTCAATGAAATTCCTCAGCCATTGATAGTGAACTTTCAAAAATCTGCCGGTTGAAGAGATAGGTTGATTTTCAAAAGTCACTTGTGTTCGTTGGCTTGTCTTTTCTTGGTCTTCAGTATTGAGATGTAGATCTTTCCTCGTATTAAATGAATGTCCAGCTTTTCAGGTTCTGACACGAGGTGCAGTGCTTTCCATTAGTTTATTCCTTTTGCACGCTTCTGGGACTGAACACTTTAAGACATGGCAGCATGGAAGTATTACTTATTTAAGTAAAGTTCTTGAATTTTGTGCAACGGATTCTTTTCAGTTAACTCCTATTTGCAGCTGCTTTTTCCCCAGGTGACTTGAGTCTGCTTCAATCATTGAAAGACTCATCTGTCACTTCAACTTGTGACATGGCTTCTTTGAGTTGACTTAACTGAATCTTCACATAGCTGTCCCTCAGCTGTTACATCTTCAGTCGAGTCCTTGGTCCTCTTTCTTGGCCATACTCAGCTGTTCCACAGCGTAGTCTTCACTTCACTCCTCCAGTTGACTTCTTGTATTTCTAGGCATAGCTGACTTCACTCAGCTCATACAGCCCTATCTATTACAGTAAGAATTACAAGGAAAATAGGGTGCCTACATTCTAATCTAAGTTTTACATGGCATTCATCAAAATCTACAAAATAATTTCCCAACAATTTCCCTCTTTTTGATGATGCCAAAACTTGAAAATATTAAACAAAATGTAAACAACACAAATACATACAGACATTGCAGTAACAAAGAATGTATGCGTAGAATCAATCATTTTATTGATCATAGCATTCTTGTCCTTTACACAGCTGTTTACAAGGTGTATCAGAACATAATCATATCCAAGCAAACTTCAAGCATCTATGCTAAGATACAACAATAGAGAGAAAATACAGCAATACTTTATTGAATGTACAGATGACTTACACACGTATGTATTTACAAAAGTAAAATAGACGAAGGGGTTAGCAGCAACACTTCATCGCCTTCGCTGCCTCCTTCTTTCCTCTTCAGCTCTGTCATCATCAGCTCTCTTTTTTTTCTTTTCATCTTCAGCTGCTTTCTTCTTTTCATTGGCTCTCTTCACAACATCGTCTTTTCTTTTCCTTTCTTGCCTTTCTTGCCACAGCTGATCTTGTCTTTTATTTTCCTCCTCTATTCTCTCCACGTATTCAGCATTCTTCCTTTCTACTTCCCGATTAGCTACTTCATTATACTCAGCCCAGTAGATCCTTCCCTTCTTGCCTGGATCTACATATTCAATGTTTTTGGGTAGAGGTCTAGGTTGAAAACCTCTTCCTCCACCACTTCTTCCTCCTCATCTGGGTGTATATTGTACGGGAGTCTTCTTCTTACAAATTTGAATGGTCTGCTTTGGTAGTCTACTTTGCCTATCGCCCTTCTTCGCATGACTTTAGACCCTTCTCCCAGTACAAATCCCAGGCTTGGGCTATAGACATGTTTTTGAAGTAACCTTCGAATTCGAGCGTTTTAAATTCTTCAACTGATCTTGGCTCGTCTCCATCATCTAGAATGGCATCTGTGTCCTTCCCTGCCAAAATGCCATCGAACTGTTTCATCACTGCTTCAACGCGGGCATCCGTCCTTTTATCGAACTCTAATTGATCTGCTATTACAATCTTTCTTTTCTCCAACATAGGCTGTGAGTATTCGATCGGCAGATTCTTGGAAGTTTCTTTGAGTATCGATGTTGTGACATGACCTTGCTGAGGGGTTTTAGCAAGCATTAAAGTCACATCCTTTGACCTTCCCCCCTCAATAGCTTTTCCTTTTTCCTTCTTGCTCTCAACAGCTGTTTGCTCCTTCTCCTTCTTTTTCTCAACAACTGTTTCTTCCTTCAACTTCCTCAGGTATTCCTCTTCCCCCTTTTTGGCATCATCGAAAGAGAGAGGAACCCCTGGAAATATCAATGAGCATGAAATCCAAATCGGTGAGAGATGAGTTACGCTCGAGTCTGCTGCGGCATGTGCTGTTCGAAATTCTGAGCGAGTGGCTTTCGATTCAGCTGCTACCAGTTTCATTTTAGCCATGAGAAGGCTGAACTTCGTATTCACGTTCTCTTGAACACGCAAAATTTCTTTTCGATGAAATTCACGCACCAGCTCCATTTCAGTTGTGTGAGAGGCATGCATTCTATGAATATTGGCCTGCATCCTCTGCTTCATATCAGCATTGTCAGCACCCAAACCAGCATCTTGTTGTACAATACCTTGAAATATCGGACTTGTTCGTATCGCATTGTACTCTGTTGCTGACACCATTCCCTAATCCATACCACAATCCCTCGTAAGTCTGCTGTGAGGGTGGAATCTCTATTGTCCAGACGCATATCTAGTGAGGCCTGGTGTCGTTCGATTTTCTCAATCTTTCCACAGATTTTCTTGAAGACTTCATGGATCTCAGCTGTCACTTCGTATTCAGCTGGCGGCCATGCAGCATCAAAATCAAAATCTTTTGGAACAATAGAGTCGGTGGGAATTACTGGATCTGCTCGGATGTTGGAGCAGCGTTGCTCTTGAGATGTCTCTTCTTCAAGGTCGGGCAACTCAATTGAGAAAGGGAATGTTTCCTCAAATGCATCATCTCAAACATATGGGATCGATTGTACAGTTGTTCGTGCCTTTGATGATCCAGGTTGAGTCGATCATGCTGCAGCTTTGGGAGCCTGCGCAGATGACTCAGTCTCAGCTGGGCCTGGTTGATTGGATTGGCCAATCGATCGAGCCTCGGTATGTCTCTTGCCTTCTTCGGCCTAAGTAGATTCTGCTAAATGAATTTCCTTGTCCTCAGCTGCACCATCAGCTTCATCGGAGGATGATGAAGACTGGGGGCTTGGTTCATCATCAAACTTGAACTTTTGACGAGCAGCTTTAAAAGTTGCCTGACTCGTCTGTGGAAGAACATCCTCAGCTAAGTCCTTTTGATGAGCAACAGGAGTGGACTCAGCTTCGTCTTCAGATCCCAGAAAAGATATATCAGGGTTGTCCTGGGAATCATGAAGAGAGGTCTCAAGGTGAGAGTGAGCGTGTTCTAGAGTTCCAGTAAAATGACAGATATTTGCCTTCTCCAGTGCACGGGCTTGCTCTTCAGCTTTGTCCTTCTCATCCGCCTTTATGATACGGAGGAGATCCATACAGTGCCCTTCGTCAAGAGCCGTTTGGACATTGGTAACTCCAAGGAATTGCAGTAATTCCTCTTCCTCCTCGATAAATTCAGGGCGTTTGAACTGCACCCTGGAATGACTTAGCTTCCATGCCCTCCATTCACGTAGACGACGCTGGATGTCAGGATATACAGGAGAAACCACAATTACATCATCATCTTCATCCTCTTCCTGTCCTTCCGTTTCAGGGATGGAAGGTAGCATACTCTGCTGTTCTTCGCCTTCAGCAGCATCTGTGGCAGGTGGAGAGACAACCTTTTCAACAGGAGACTTGGCGGTTTCATCGATTATTTCAGGAGACTGCACTTCCTCAGCAGTCTTAGAGGTTTTCTCCAGCTGAGTGGCAGACTCAGCTGTCTTTTCAAGCTCTAAAAGCTTGGAGATTCTTCTTCTTCTCTTGGTTCTCACTAGAGGAATTTCTGGTTTGGATTCCTCTTCTTCAGGTTCCTTGGCAGCAGGGCTGGAGCATTTTTCTTAGATGGAGCTTCCTTTCTAGGCTTAGCAGTCCTCTTCTTTCTTATGGCTGGAGAGGGTGTTTGGGCTTCCTTCTCCGCCTCGGCTGCGGAGGCAGGAGACACGGAGCTCGGGCAGGTGACTCGGCTGCAGGGGTAGGAGCATCCGTTTTCTTTGCTGCAGGGGCAGCTTTCTTCTTAGCAGCTGCAGGGGCAGCTCTCTTCTTTGGAGGGGAGGAGACAGTTGTGTCCTCGGGTTCAGCTGATTCCCCCTCACTAATATCCGCCCTTTTCGCATGGGCTCTTTTCTGGGCTCCTAAAAGATTAGCCCTGAACATCTTCTAGTTTACATGGAAGGGCTTTCCATGTTGAAGGGGAATGCCCTTCACTTTCATCAGATGGCCAAGGACTAGGCCATATTCGAGGGATCCTCCAAAGGATCCATCTTCCTTGTACGATTTGTTTCGACGCGTTCGGGCGAGTCGATGTACACAAACTCAAATTTGATTGACTTTCTTGCCCTGCATGATCGCAGCCATTATGATCAGCTTTGTCTTTAACAGTTGATTGAAACTGCCAAACTTCATATCTACACATTTTGCAACGACGTCCATCAACTTGTGATATTTGTCCTTCAGCAGCTTCTTCTCAGCTGTGTAGATAACTTTCACAGCACACTCCGGTTTGGCTACTTCTTGTTTGATAAATGGTTTTATCATGATTTTGATGATTTTGTTTTTATACCAAAACAATGGTTTTAAAGATTGTCCAAATACTCCTAAATGATTTAAAATGGTTTTAATATTTTCCGGAGTATTTCCTCCAGTTTATTTTCGATAATATTGGACAAACGCTTTTAATGATTTTATGTCAATGGTTTCTTTCATTGAAACTTTGTTTCTAAATGTTGTCCTAATACTCCTGATTGGTCTAAAATGTTTTTACGAATTTTTCGGAGTATTTATTGGAATTTATATCGGACAACACTTTTTGTATTAATGTGTTATCTCATCAAAACTATATTTCTAATGTTGTCCTAAATACTCCCGATCGGTTTAAAATGTTTTTACGAATTTTTCGGAGTATTTCTTGAGGTTTATTTTCGACAAAAATCGGACAACATGTCTTTTAGGAGGTCGACCGGTCGACCTAGAAGCGAGTACACAGGAATGAATTTCAGAGAACAGAACTCACGGAACTCCCAAAATGGGTCAGGGGGACCGGTCACCATGGTGGGCGACCGGTCGCACCCTAAGGCGACCGGTCGACCACCCCCTGGACCAGTCTCCCCGTTGTAATTTTGCTGCGTTCTTTTCAAATCTTATTTACGCGACGTCGCCTTAAGTTTGACAAAAAAATTCTAACCGTTGTGCAAACAGATGACTTTTCCTTAAATTGTGGAATTGATTTCTAACAGCTATAATCTTGATTTTAATTGCAATTTTTTGTTGAAATTAGATTCCAAGAAGAGCCTATCAAGTATCAATCATCTCCTATAAATAGAGGAAGATTTGAAGCACAACTACAAGAGAGAACAACACAACACAACAAGATATACTCAAGCAAACACTTGGTCTTTCATTGTTATTATTCTTGTTGTAATTTGCCTAGCTTATCACTTTCACTTCCTTGAGGTCTAGGCTATTCTTGATTACACTTGCACTCAATTGTATAATTCATTATCGAGTTGTAATCTTGGATTTTTGGGTAATCATTCAACACAAGATATCCTTGTGAGTGTTCTTGTGGTAAGAACACACTTGGGTGATCTAGGTGTCAGGTGTGAGAAGATTGTGGTAATCTTTTTGTTGAGGTATTGAAGAATTTGGTATTCTTCAAGGTTGAAGATTGTGGTAATCTTCACAAGGTGCCGTTGGATATTGTGGTAATCTTCAAGAGAGATTGTGGTAATCTCAAAGGTGGTGTTGAAGAAGAGTGTAGTGCTCTTCAAGGTGTTGTTGTAAGTTGGTGTTGTATTAATTTGTGGTAAATTAATAAAATCTTTTTTCTTTTTGAAATCCATCCGGATATCTTTGGGGTGGTAGAGGATTAGTCCTAGGTGGGTTGAACCTCTTTAAATCGCGTGTGTTGTTTACATTCCGCACCTTTATTATTGTCTTTGAGCATTCGGTTCGAAAAAGAGGGCAAAATCGAAAAGATGGAGATAATCTATTCACCCCCCCTCCAGATTATCGTAGCCGCTTGGACTTACAAGTGGTATCAGAGCCAAACTCTTTGGCAAGCTCGTTTCACATTGCGAGTGAAGAGGAACGATCGTCGGCTACGAATGAAGCTCATCTTTCCGGCACCTCCACCACCAAGCCACCTCGGTTTGATTCCAAAAATTTTATATTTTGGAAAGAAAGAATGGAATGCTATTTAGAAGGTTGCGGGTTTGATATTTGGAACACCGTCATCAATGGAGAATCCATTCCGACGAAGAATACACCACACACCTCTAAAGGCTTCAAAGAGCTCAATGATGAAGAGAAGAGAATCATCTCCTTAAATGGTAAAGCTCTTAGTATTTTGTATTGTTCACTTACTACTTTGGAATTTGATCATGTTGTAGGTATTCGATCGGCACATGAAGTATGGCAAAAATTAGAAGCCATCTATGAAGTGTATGCAAATGAAAGGAGCAACTCAAAAGCATCTATTTCACAAATGGATACAACATCAAATCCAACAACATGGGATGAGCCTTCTACAACCTCCCATGATGAAGAAGTTGAACAATGCCTCATAGGCATCGAAGAAGAAAACGAGGTAAGTTCTAAACCCTCTATTTCCTATGATAATGATTATAGTGATTTGCGAAATGATTTTGATGAACTACAAGATGAATTCCAAAACTTACTTGTTAAATACAAATATTTGAAAAAGGAATTCGTTGTTTTAAAGAATGATAAGGATAGTTTATTTACTTCCTATGAATCACTATCATGTGCTCACACCACCACTCTTGACAAGGTTAGAAACCTTGAGAAAGAAAATAGTACTCTTGTTGAGGATATAAATTGCTTGAAAAATGATTTATCTAAATCCAACTTGAGTACCGATAGAATGACCAATATTGTTGATTGTTGTGATAATTAGAAACTAGAACTTGATCATAAGCCTAAGGGTGTCAATCACATGAAAAAGAATCAAGTCTCTAAGCAAGTTGGTCATTATGCTCCTAGAATTATTACATGTTTTTATTGAGGTAAAAAGGGTCATACGGTAAATACTTGTCGGGTTAGAAATAGCTCTAATTATTGTTGGAGACCTAAAAGTCTCAAGACTAATCCCAAAGGACCCAAACACATGAGGGTACCACAAAACAATGTCATATTAGGTACCCGGCGAAATAATGATCGAAGTAAATTCATACCGCCAAGAAGGCATCAAATGACCGTTTCATTTGATCAAAGAAGGAGAAACTATTTTCGACAAAGCCAATTTCCAAGAAGAGGATATAATCAAAAATGGGAAGAACACAATCCTTGGAAATGGCAAAGACATCATCAACAAGATGATTTTCAAAGAAGAAGAAACTATCAACAATGGGAAGGCAACAAACCTTGGAAATGGAGTAATCAAAGAAGTCATCATCAACAAAGTGACTTCTTAAGTGGAAGATATCATAAAAAATGGGAACGGCACAACCCATGAAAATGGCATAATTGGTAACCCGTATCTCCCTATTTAAAATATGCATTTTATTTTGTTATGCATGTTTTTATTTGTGTCCTTATTGCAAAATGAGTTTTCATGTATTTATTTTTAAGGTCTTCAATATATATTTGTGCTTTTAAAATGTTTTGAAAAAGAAGACCTTATATGATGTTTTTAAAACTCTTGTGCATTTTTGTAGACTATAGTGTGTTATCATCTCACATGGATTTTTATGGCATGAGCTTACTTGTGATATCTCTTAGCCTACACTTTTATCATTATGATTTGTGCTAGATTTGTTTTAAGAATTGTGTAGGAATTACATATTTTCACAAATGGCCATCTACATCATTATTTGTCAATAAAGGCATAAATTATCGAGGTACGTTTACTTGTGTTATTCTTACTCTTATAGACTCGATATATGTATTGCCATTTGCCTATGTGCTTGTTTTTCATAGTATTTCATACAAGTGCCATTAAGAGGATTTTTAGATTTTTTTGAAAGGCACTATTCGATATTTGATTGCAAATATTTGCTTTGTCAACTCTTGTTCAAATACTTCTTTTAAATGAGGTCTCAACTATATGCTATCGGATTTTCTAATTTTAAAAGAGACCTTTTATAGCTTTCTTAAGCTTATTTGAACTTGCATGATTTATTAGACTCTTGATGATATTCTAAATGCATAGTATGTGTTTCTTGCTTCATGGTGTTGGGAAATTTATTGTTTAGATTTTGATGAATGCCATGTAAAACTTAAACTAGGAAGTTGGCACCCCATTTTTTGTTGTAAACTGCATTGTAACAAATAGGGCTGGTCAAGCTGAGTTAAGTCGACTATGCCTAAACATGCAAGAAGACAACCGGAGACTAGAAGGAAGACTCATTGCAAGACAGTGAGTATGGAAAAGAAGAGAAGACGGGAACTCGACTGAAGGTGCAGCTGAGTAAAGTATCAGTCAAATCAACTCAAGATAGCCAAGTCTCAAGTTGAAGTGACAGAAGAGTCATCCAATGATTGAAAGTCGACTCTAAGTCACCTGGGAAAAGCAAGGAAATGCAAATCAAGTCGAGATAATCGAAAGAGATCCGTTGTACTGAGTAAATCAAGAGAATTACTTAAACAAGTAATACGTCCATGCTACCTTTCTCGAAGTGCTCGGCCCCGAGGAAGCGTGCAAGGGGAATGAACCAATGGGAAGCACTACACCGTGTCAGAGCTCTGAAAAGCTGAAGAACAATTCATACGAGGAAGTGGCAATTCCAAGGACTGCAACAACACAAGCCAACGACCACAAGTGACTTCCAAAAATAAGCCTATCTCTTCAACGGGCAGATTTTTGAAAGATCACTATAAAAGGCTGAGAAATGACTCTGAGAAATGAGGACCTTGATTACCTGAACCACGAACATTCAAGCTAACACTTGAACTGTAATCGAAATATTCTCAAAGATCATTCAAGATTAATTCTCAAGCCTACACTACGAAGGAAATCAATCCAACACTCACTGTGAAGGAAAGATAACTTCAATCGGTTGAAGAGGAAACTTTTGAAGAAAAGGGTCTACATTCCGCGGAGGATTGTAGGAAGGTTCAAGGTCAAACCGGTCTCGAGTTTTTGGAGGGCTTCGTGATCAAATCCAAAAGCTTGAGCAAGTGAGTTGTAGTAGCAAAGCGGTTGCCCTGTGAAGAAAGCCGAGTCGCACGAGAAGCCGGTGCGTGACCAAGGCATCTCGCATCGAGTCCCAAAGGATCAAGTCGGCTTCGTGATCAAGACTTGTATCCGGACTGTTACCACTTTGTATCTTGATCAATACTTAGTGGATTCCTCCAGGAGTTGGAAGAGAGGAGTAGAAGAATTACCCCATCTTGAACCTCTATAAAATCTTATCGTGTCATTTACATTTCAAAGACTTTAATTTCTCGCATCTTATTTGTTTAACTCTTTGATAAATTTGCTATCCACTTGATAATCCCTAAGTACTAAAACCAAGTATTAAATCTTTACTAAATCAATTTGAAGGGTGTAAAGTCTTCCTTTGAAAACAAATGCAGTTGAGCTAATTTGATCTTAACGGTGAGTTATTCTATCAACGGCTCGGTCAGTGCGTTGAGTGACTAACTCTACTGATTAACTAAATTGGCTATCCACCAAGGACTCAGCTGTGTAGTATCAACTCTGAACTTTAAAAAGGACTAAATCGAAAAGTTGGTAAGGTTTATTCAACCCCCCTTCTAAACCTTACACTCACACCCCTTGGGACCTACAAGTGGTATCAGAGCGGTTGGTTCATTGAGCCTTCCGCACTGGTTGCTGAACTAGATCTCCAAATTTTTCAAAGTTTGTTTTAGTACTTAAGTTTTCAAAACTCTTTTTATTATCAAAAGTTATTATCATGGAAGCAAATTTGACATGTATCCCTATGTTCACAATTGAAGAATTTGATGATTGGAAAATTCGTATGCAGGCTCATCTATCAGCATTACATGATGAGATGTGGATAGTGATAGAGGATGGGCCACTACAAATTTTAAAAGTGAACACAACTGTAAGAAGAGCTGCAGCTGAAGGTGAAGAGGATGTCGCTCCTAGACCAGCTATGGTTGAAAAACCAAGAGCTGAATGGACAAATGATGACAGAAAAAGATACAACCTGGACAATGTGGCCAAGGATATTCTTTACAAAACCTTGGACAAAGCCATGTTCAATAAAGTCAAATCATGCAAAACGGATAAAGAAATCTGGGACAAGCTAACACTGATTTGTGAAGGCTCAGAACAAATCAAGGAAAATAAATTATCAGTGGCTATACAGAAATTTGAGAATTTCAAAATGATCGCAGGAGAGAACCTGGATCAACTGGATGCTCGGTTCACAGAAATTACCAATGAGCTATCTGCTCTTGGAAAAGAATATACACAGAAGGAAATGTTTATGAAGATCCTAAAAAGTCTCCCAGCTGAATGGGAAATGAAGGTCATGGCACTAAGACATTCCATGGACCTATCAAAGACATCCAACCATGAGCTATTCTCAGATCTCAAAGCCTACGAATTTGAGCTGAGAAGAAAAGACCAGGAAGAGACGACTTTACCCAAAACAATTTGCTCTAATTGTTAAGGATGGCAAGAAAGTCAAGTCAAAAAGTCATTGACCCGGAGGAAATAGCACGATGGTTAAAAGGTTCAACAAGTTCTTCAATAAGAACTACAAGAGAGGCAAAGGCGAATCCTCCGGAAGACACTCAACTCCCTCCAAGTCAAGGGAAGATAGGCCAACCAAGAGAAGGATCATCAAAAAGCTGAATATCAAAGGGTGACAATCCAAGAATGGAAAGAGTGAGATCAAAAGGTTGAATATCTATCTTTGGAACTGTAGGCAACCGGGTCACTATGCCATTGATTGCCCGTATCCTGCGATCAACAAAAACAGGAATGAAGAAGAAAGAAAAGTCTTGAGAGAAAGAAGACAAAAAAAAAAGGCAATGTTGGCTGCAGAGAGCTCACGAGATAGCCAAGTCAAGAGACATAACCCGACTCGAGAAAGTAGTGAAGCGACTACTCAAGTGACTCTAAAGAAGAAGCCTTGATCTGTCGATGGCCAAGGAACAATACCAACCTGACCAAGAAGATGAGGTACACTCGACTCATCACACTCATTCTAGTGATAGTGAGTGTGACACACACACTTCATCACCCACTCGATCTTTATGATTCATTAGGCAAAATGATGAAAGATTTTGAACACATTAAATCCTCACACACACTACTAAATGAGGAAAACACCTACTCAAGAGCCAAAACTCACGGTGATCGAGGAGCCGAGTACTCTAAGTCAAATAGTGATGAGAATAAAAGTTTAAAAATTTGAAAATGCCAAGCTAATAAGCAGAAATAGCTGCCATAGAAAAGAGGGAGAATTACCTCAAAAATGTGATTGCCTCATTCACTAAGGCATCTAAGTCATTGGATGATCTTATCATGAGCCAAAGAGAATGTGGAGACAAGACAGGCTTAGGATTTAATTCATCTGTGCTATGTCAAGCTCCAAAAGTGATTTTGGAAAAAGGATCCTCAAGCAATGAAGTATCTCAAAAATCCAAAACTCCAAATGGTGCACACACATTTATTCCAAAGCACAATTACAAGCAAACTGGCATTGGTTATAAACGAAAAGGAAAACAACCAGTTGAGTGTGCTGAGAGGACAACTGAGAAGAAATTCAGTCGAGTTCCTCAGCAAACTCCAAACAGGAAATACTCTGTAAAGAAGAAACAGAGCTACCAAAAACCCCAGAAGTTCTATAAAGGAAACACATTTGATGGGAATGGTAGAAAATATCCAAGCCAAGTTGATTGGAATGATGTAAACTATCAGCAAAGACCTATGGAATATAAGCCCAAATGGCAAAGGCCTAGAACTCAGCAAAGGCCATTCCAAAGGTATAAGAGCTTTCATCAGCACACATATGCACCTAGGCACTACACTCGGAGACATCACAACTACCCAAAGAAGGCAATTGCTAAAACACATATACAGGCATACAGACAAAAGAGACAGCTATATGAACCTAGAATCCCCAAGCAATTTGCCAAAATTAATTATGATTTCGCAGCGATAGATGGCAACCCCTTAGAGCCAAATCATCGGCTATAGGTTGGTTGGATCATCTTACAATACTAACCCCTCGGGACCGGACAAGTATGGGTACCTAAAACTTAATTTCCTTGTTTGCGAGTTCAAGGAGCAGTGAGTGCCAAGGAACCTGGTACATGGATAGTGGTCATTCCGGACATATGACAGAAACAAGAAAAATCTGTCAAAATTCAAGGAAGTTAAAGGAGCAAAAGTCATATTTGGAGGAAATGAAGCTCCAGGAGAAATAAGAGGCATTGGATCCATCAAGAAAAATGGATTAGAAATCACGGATGTTGCATATGTTGAAGGGCTCAATTTCAATCAGCTAAGTATCAACCAACTCGTGACAAGGGCTATAATGTTGGATTTAACATGGGTATATGCCAAATCAAGGATACTGAGAATCAAATGAAGTTGTGTTGCAAGGATGCGCATAACAAAAGAACATGTATATCGTGGATTGGTCAACAAAGACAACACCAAGCACTGTCATAGCAAAGAGCACAATCAATCAAAGTTGGTACGTGGCACAAGAAGTCGAGTCACCTGAATTTCAAAACAATTAACAAGCTTGCGAAGCAATCTTGTGAAAGGACTTCCGCACTCGAGTATACAAAAAGGAGAGTATATGTGACGCATGTCGAAGGGAAAACAAATCAAATCATCATTCAAAGAAAAAACATGTCTATCTTCAACAAGGATATTGCATCCGCTACATATGGATCTATTTGGTCCAGTTGAACCAGCTAGCATAAGTGGGAAGAAATATACCTTGGTGGTAGTAGATGACTACTCAAGATATACATGGACAATATTCATGTGTAAGAAGAAAGAAACTCTCTACGAAACTACACCACGGTGATGAAGAGGATTCAAAATGAGAAGAGCAAACCATTATCAAAATAAGATAAGAGAGGAAAGAACCGAGTTTGTCAATGGTATAATAACTCGAGTATTGTATTGAAAATGGCATTGGTCATGAATTATCTGCAAGGACTCCACAATGAGAATGGAGTGCTGAAAAGAAGGAATATAACTCTCAAAGAAGAAGCAAGGACCATGTTAGCGAAGCGGGGCTACCTAAAAGATTTTGGGTCAAGCAATAAACACAAACATGCTACACTCAAAATAGATGCATGATAAACAGACGGTGACAAAGACTCCTATGAGATTTGGACGGGGAGAAAACCAAATGTTGCATATTTTAAAATATTTGGATGTAAATGCTTCATCCATAACAATGGCAAAGATAATCTAAAGGCTTTTGATGTTAAAGCGATGAAGGTATCTTCTTGGGATACTCGGTGAAAGCAAAGCCTATAGAGTCTTGAACAAAAGGACTATGGTCACGAAGAGTCTATCCATGTGGTATTCGATGAGCCAAATGTAAATGGAGAAGACATTGAAGAGTCGGTGATAAGTGAATCATCCGACCATGCGAGAAAAGTCCCTATCTTTGAAGTTGAAGTGGAATTATAATTGGATGAAGATGAGATAGCCGAGTCTCAAAAAAAAAGTGGAAAATCTGCGGCTAAGTGATTCGAGAGAGAGTGATCAAAGCAAACACAGTGCTGCTAGACGATCAATCCGGCTAACTTACTTCAACCTCGATGTAAGATGGTGAGAGACCACTCACGAGAACTTGTCATTGGAGATATAAGATAAGGTGTCAAAACAAGATCGAACTCAACAAGAAGCCATGTTCACATGCTTTATCTCACAAATAGAGCCTAAAGATGTGTCACAAGCATTGGATGACACACATTGGATTCAAGCTATGCAAGAAGAGTGAATCGGTTTGAAAGAAATAAAGTATGGGAGTTAGTTCAAAGACCCACCCATCAAAATGTTATTGGCACTAAATGGGTGTTCAGGAATAAGATGAACGAGGAAGGTTCTGTGGTAAGAAACAAAGCAAGATTAGTAGCCAAAGGATATTGCCAAGAAGAAGGGATAGATTTTGATGAAACATTTGCTCCTGTAGCAAGATTGGAAGCTATTAGGATGTTTCTTGCCTATGCAGACTCACAAGAATTTTATTGTATATCAGATGGATGTAAAAAGTGCATTCCTAAATGGTTTATTGGAAGAAGAAGTGTATGTTGAACAACCTCCAGGATTTGAGCAGAAGACTCTTGGGAGAAAAGGTATACAAACTCAAGAAAGCTCTGTATGGATTGAAACAGGCACCTAGAGCATGGTATGATACCTTTTCACAATTCCTAACTGAGAATGGATTCACAAAAGGAAAAGTAGATAGAACAATGTTCAGAATTCAAGACAAGAAGAGCATACTGCTTGTTCAAATATATGTGAATGACATCATTTTTTGATCCACAAACAAAGAACTGTGTGAAAATTTTTCAAACCTCATGCAAAGCAAATTCGAAATGAGCATGATGGGAGAGCTAACATTCTTCCTTGGACTCCAAGTGAAACAGCTGAAGGATGGAACCTTCATAAGTCAAATAAAATACACCAGAGATTTAATGAAGAAATTTGGTATGGAAGAGAAGTCTTCTGT
Organism: Rehmannia glutinosa; assembly: GCA_016081115.2. Classification (NCBI taxonomy): domain Eukaryota; kingdom Viridiplantae; phylum Streptophyta; class Magnoliopsida; order Lamiales; family Orobanchaceae; genus Rehmannia; species Rehmannia glutinosa. Next base: position 6,219,164 of record CM071933.1, on the reverse strand, counting down.
GAAAATACCAATGAATACATCAGTCAAAATGGACATGGATGCAGATGGCAAGCCTGTAGATCAAACAAGATCTGAGCACTTATTGGATCATTGCTTTATCTCACAAAGCGGGCCGGACATCACCTTTCTTTGTAGAGTGTGTATGTGCAAGATTTCAATCTGCTCCAAAAGAGAGCCATATGATGCAGCTAAGAGGATCTTGAGATATTTGATAGGAAGCCAAGAAGTTGGCTTATGTTATCCAAAGGAAGGTGGATTCAAGTTAATTGGCTATTCAGACTCGACTATATCTTTGGATGTAGAGTTGATGAAGAAGAGCACCTCAGTACATGTCAAATGCTTGGAAACAGACTAATTTCTGGTTTAGCAAAAAGCAAAATTCAATAGCCACCTCTACAAACAAGCGAGAATACATAGTCTGCGGGCGGTGTTGTGCCCAAATCCTATGGATGAGGCAGTGAGAGACTATGAAATTGAAGAAAATGAAATTCCAATCATGTGTGATAACACAAGTGCAATTGCAATCACTCAAAATCCTGTGTTGCACTCAAGAACAAAACATATCGATGTCAGACATCACTTCATAAGAGATCATGTTGAAAAGAAAGACATCACCTTGAATATATTTCAACCGATAAACATGATTAGCGACTTATTCACAAAACCATTATGTGAGTCAAGATTTGAAGAACTCAAGCATGAGTTAGGGTTAATTGAGCTGAGCTGACACTCATAAGACTCAAAGAAAGGCAATGAAACACAAAAAGGGAAAAAGGGCTGAATTCTCAAAATCACTAAATGAATCGATCGATCGGAAAGACAGCTATACCGAATTAGCTGACAGCTGAGTCACTATGAGAACTATGACAAGAAGAGTTAAATCAGCTAAGGGATAAGCTGAGTCATTTATGAACAAAGTGACAAAAACGCAGTCGTTTTTACTAAGCGGGAATGTTTTTAAGAATGACGTCAGCATAATGATGATGTGTACAGGCAAAAGCTGCACACCAAGCTTATGATTGGATATAAATGCTGCCGCATTAAATTCGAGACATTAAATGTTAATCGGCGTGCAAAATCTAAGCCGTTGATTTCGATCACATTTCAAAAACCACCCGCACGTCCTTTCAGAAACCATACTTAAACCATTTTCGTCCATTTCTCTCACATATTACCAAAACTGTTCATTTCTCTCTCAGAAGCAAAGACAAAACTCTCTCAAAACCCTATCAATCTTCAAATCAACTTCTAAGTTTCTTTTCGTGAAATCTTTGAAAAATGGCATCAACTTATGATTTCGTCAAGCTAGGGAAGCAAATCCACACGGGTCTCTTGTGGATTTCGAGGGTATGGTCAAACAGGGTCCGATGACGCCCTCATAAAGAAGATTCTTTGAAAAGCTCGAAAAGTTCGGGCTAAAACCATTTATGACGATGGAGCTCCCGATGACCTATGTGGAAGAGGTCGCTCAGTTCTACGTGAACGCTGAAATTCACGATGAGGGGATCAGATCCTCTATTCACGGGAAGGATTTCATCATCTCTGCCAAAGATTTGGCAGAACACTGCTCATTACCGGCGGAAGGAGCACCATAAATCAATGAAGCTGATGTAGACTTGGCTGCTGCTTGGAAGGAAGTAGCCAAAACCGACTATGCTGATAAGATAGTCTACACAGCCAACAAGAGGTTGCTGAAGGAGGACTACCACAAACTGTTGGACATAGTTGCCAAATTCATAGACATCAAATTTGGCAGCTTGGACCAACTATCCAAAGCAAAATTGATCGTCATGGCTGCGATCATTGAAGAAAAGCAAGTAAACTGGGCTGAGTTTGTCTATATAGACTGCCCGAGAATGTAGGGAACAAATCCTTCAAGGAGAATGGAGCATTTGGAGGATCCCTGGGATACGGCCTGGAAGTGAGGGGGAATCAGCTGATACAAGTGAGGGGGAATGGAAAGGCGTTCCATGTAAACAAGAGAATGTTCAGATCAAACCTCTCTGGCGCACTGAAGAGAGCCTACGCCAAGAGAGCGATACAAGTGAGGGGGAATCAGGTGACCCGAAGATACGATTGTTTCCTCTCCACCAAAGAAGAAAGTTGCCCCTGCAGCCTACTAAGAGAATGCTTTGCCCCGCAAAGCAAAGAAAACCAAATCGCTCTCCCCCTTGCACTGAAGTCACCGCCCGCAGCTCGTGTCTCCCGCCAAAGAAGAAATGGGCCGAGAAGGAATCTCAAATACCTTCTCCAACCGTCAAAAAGAGGAGAACGATAAGCCAAGACGGACGGCTCCTCGTAAGAAAACAACAACATCGGCCTCCGCCGCCCAAGACTTAGAAGAAACTCTCTCCGAACGTAAATCCCTCCGGTATAAACTAGGAGAAGAAGAAGAATCTTCAAGCGTTCGAACTTGAGAAACCGGTGAGTCACCACACTCAAAACAGACATCTGAGACTCATTTGGAGAAGTAGAGTCTCGAAATTATTGATGAAACAAACCAAGTCTGAAGGCGTCAGCAGAGGCAAATCAAGACCCACTGTAGTTCGAACAATCGAGACACAAGAAGTAATCGAGAAATCTAACTCGCATGTTGACAGGATCGTATCCCCTCCGCAATGACGCGGTGTAGAATGGACCACCAAAGCTTGCTTCCTTCTATCCCCGAGAATGAGAGGGACAAGAAGAAGAAGCGATAGAGATGATGATGTGATGATCCTATCCCCACCTTATCCGGACATCCAAAATCGTCTGCGAGAGTGGAGGAAGTGGAAGTTAAGTCGATCCAGGAACAGTTCCAATGGCCCCGAGTTTATCGAAGAAGAAAGAGGAGCCGATGAATTTTCTTGGAGTGACCACTTTGTGGTCCAAGCATGGATGAAGAAAATCGCACGGATATCTTGCAGATCTTCAAGGACAAGGAGAAGGAGAGATAGGTAGAGGAAGGCGAGGCACGTGAGAAGGCCAAAGATCTCGCCCTATCACCGGCACCACAGAACATACACATCCTCTCCTTGACGTCCTATCAGAGAGCGATGAGGATCTGGACCCTGTTGCTACCACAGAAGAGTTGCAAATGCAGCAAGCAATGCACGAATCCAGAGTCCTTCATGAACAAAGAATGATGGAGGGACCAGGAGAGTCCTCCAAAACACAGCTGGAGATAGACCCAATGGGAGTGGTGCGAAAGATTGCCACTGTTGTTGCTGCCACCACTTCCCCAGCTCACTCGGAAGAAGGAACTAAGGGAAATGGCGATGAAACTGGGTTAATAGGGACCCCAATCGAGCCAACCCCAAATGAAGGTGTCTTACCACCTGCCCCAACGGCTGAAAACTCAGTAGAAATAGCCGGGAGTTTGGAGACGAGTGACCCCATTCCAAGTCACTCGGTGGTGCGCCACCGAGGGAGAAAACTCCTCCACCGCAAAGCAAAGTCGGAGGATGCTGCAGATGATTCCACAACGAATCTAGGAGGCGAAGTGGAGAAGGAACAAACACAAAGTACACAGCGAGTTCTCATCAACGAAGCTCAAACAGTTGAAACTGTCTCAGCTGAGGTGCCAACCGCTCTGAAGGCTAATGACGCTGCGATGCGTCGAGGCACTGAGGAAGGAACAACCGGGAGTTAACACTGGCGATGAAAGTGCAATCCATGGGGTTGAGACTCCAATGGATGCCACGCAGAAGGCCCTAAGACAGTGACACTGTCGAAAGGGATGTCCAGGCCTGCGCGATTGAGACTGCGCAGGAGGTAATGAAGGCCAATGGGAGGTTGAGACTTCCGGGGTAAAAAGCCGAGTACAGAACATCCCTCCCGCTATCATTGATCCATCCGAAAAGGAGATAAGCGCGCTTCACGATTCCCAGGACAATCCTGATGTAACCTTTCTGGGACTGATCCAAAAGACTCAGCTAAGGATGTTCCAACCACGAGCAAGTCTGACCTCAAGACTACTCGTCAAACTTTCAATTTTGATGATGAGCCACCCATGGAAATCTCATCATCGTCCGATGACGCTTCTGATAAGGCCGAGGACCAGTCAACTCAATTGGAAAAACCAGCTGAGACCGACGAAGCTGTTGAGACAGCTGAGGCTCAGCAAGTGATAAGTGTGAATTTTGCATGTGTTTCGATGTGTATTTCGAGCTATAATGATAAGTAAACATGCATATACTCGCGTTAAATGTTACATATTCACTCCTTGTGGAAAAGATATTACACTTTGCTTATTTTGTAGGAATTTCATGATATTTGAAGCTAATTGAATAAGAATACGAGGAAAGCAAAGTGGAAACACGGAGAATTGAGTGGATATACGAGAAGTGAAGCCTAAAAGAGCGAAAGCGAGCGTTCACGGAAGAAACAGGGGCACACGGGTTGGGCGTGCCTCAAGACACCACCCGTGCACCCCGTATAAGGTTGATTGAAGCTGCAAAGATGGCGCACGGGTAGCCCATGCATGGCGCACCACCCGTGCGCCCTAGAGAGTCGAGGATATCTCACAGGAGTGGCGCACGGGTAGGCCGTGCTCGACGCACCACCCGTGCGCCCTACAGAGAGAGTTGGGGTATTCAAAGGGTGGCGCACGGTAACCCGTGCGTGGGCGCACCACCCCCGTCGTCTGCTACTGAATCCCATAATCTGGCTTTGCATTAAGCCCTAAACATGATGGGGAGTATAAAAAGGCTTTTGGGGGCGCACACAAGAGGAATCGAGACATATTTTGGGATCTACAACACAAGACAAGGGTCTATTCTTGGAAGAAGACATCAAGGAGACAATCGGGTTGCATCGGAGCTTAAGAAAAACGGAGATATATCGAGAGATCGTCGACTTTCCTAAGTTTTTCTTGCTTCTCTTTTAGTTTCAATCTTTCATTTTAGTTGTAATGGCCTTGAACAATTTGTTTATGAGTTGTTTAGAAATCATGTGTAGCTAAACTCTTGAGATTTCGGTTTTGGAAGTAGATTAATGAACTCTTGTTGGATGTTTTAATCTTAGTTGAAGTTATTATCTTAAAGCCTATTTGAGTATTTTGAGCTTATTCTTGTTTTATCACTTGATCAATGATTTAACTTGTTTGATATATTGATTCATAATTCGAGAGATGAGTTTCAATATTAGATCTTGAATACTCGACACAAATATTTGCATGAATCGAGAGGTTTGTAAATATTTGTGAGGATATTTGATCTTTTAAACTTTTGGGAGTTGAATGCTTCATGTTGAGTAGAGATGCTAGCATAAGTATTTCAATCTACATTTTATATGCATCTCGAGAGAGAGGATAAAATAGTTTTGTGATCGTCTTATAGAAATATTGATAATAACCTTGGCTTTGATTTAATCGGACAACAAGAGGATTATTAATCGAAACCTTAACTCGGAAATCCATTTCATTATCTTGATACTTCTATCACTTGTATTATCTCAATCTTGTGTTTTAGTGATTTAAATTGTCTTAATCTCAATACAACAATCATCAAATTTCGATCGTCTAAATAAAAATAAGACTATCTTGGTTCAATACTTAGCATATTAATTTATTAGTCTCCGTGGATACGACCTTGCTACCCTATTCTATAAACTACACCGTACACTTGCGGTGAAGCTAAAAATAAGGCGAAACAGCAAAGTCAAGTGGGTCAACTTCACAATGACCCGGTGAAACAAAGTCCATGCGCGCAGGCTCCCAAGTCTGCAAGAGTTCGACTCCACAAGGAACTTCACGCGCACCACTCATCATTGAACAAATCCCAGTGGCCCGTGATGATTCCTTCGTAGAATCATTTCCTTTCTCTCTGGAGGTACCCGATCTCTCTGAAGAGTCAGAAAGAGATCTCGCGCGCTTCCACAGACCAGATCCTGTCATTCCATCAGATACCATTGTTCCAGTTGACTATGATTTTGACGCTGCTTGGCCATCAGCTGCCACAGAGGGAACAACTAAAGTTCGGGAGGTGTTCAAAGCATTATTTGCTGAAATTGAACGGATGGAGAGGCACCAGGCCTCGATGGACATGAGAATGGATAACAGAGATGACAACCTTACTGCTGACTTAAGAGGTATAATAGTCAGAATCAGGGAGTGGTGGCAACAGAACAAACAATGCGTGTGGAACAAGCTAGATATTTGAACATTGTTCAACAAGTCGTTGGTGATGCAGAAATGAGAATGCCGATGCAAAGACAAAGCTAAGAGAACACATAGAGCACATGCATGAATCTCACACTACTGAGATAAAGCTGATGCGTGAGCAAAATAAGAATGAGCTCCTGCGTATGGAAGAAAACATGGATCGAAAATCCGGCCTTCTCATGGCCGAGATGAAGTTGCTTAAAAAGTCAATCCAACGCTACTCATTCTCGAGTTTCGTGCAAAGATACTCCGCAGCAGACTCAGCGAGTAACTCGGCTATCGATGGAGACTCAACTTCCGCTTGCTAGTATGTGTCGGGGTTCCTCTCTCCTTTGATGATGCCAAAAAGGGGAAGAGGAATACCTAAAAGCATCAAGAAACTGAAACGAGAGAAAGAGGAAGCGGTTTGTAAAGGGAAAGACAGTGAGGAGGTCTCAAGAGCAAAGAAAAGAAAGTGCAGTGGGGGAAGGATCGGGAGATGTCACCCTAATGATTGCACAAACCCCCAACAAGGTCTTGTCACGGTGATATTATCGAACAAACTCCCAATGACTCGCCACTCCAACACTCTGCTTTGTATCTATGGCCGAAAAAGAAAAGACGATTGAAGTAGGGATGGAGGAAGTGGAGGGAAGGATGAATGCCCGAGTTATGAATATCTTGAAACAACATGGAGGCATTCCAAAGAGACAGAGACATTTATGCCATCTCGATGCGGAATCGAGCCAAGATCAGTTGATGAATTTAAAACGCTCGCATCTCGAAGGATATTTAGCAAACATGTCCATGGCTCAAGCCTGGGACTTATCTTGGGAAAAGGGTCTCACGTTATGTGAAGAAGCCGACAGCGGCAGACTACCTAGCGATCACTCTGCTGGTCACTCCGCTAGTCACTCAATTTGGGAAGAAGAAGACCCCAAAGACAATACACGCCGAGGAAGAAAGAGGTAGAGAAAGAAGCGTGGTGTGGAGGAAGAGGTTTCGGACCCAGGCCTCTCGCCCAAAAACATTGAGTACATAGATCCGGCAAGAAAGGAGGGATCTCTTGGGCTGGTCTTGACCAAGTAGCCAATCTGCAAGTGGCTAAAAACAATCTTTGAGTACGTGAAAAGAATCGAAGAAGAAAATAAAAGACAAACTCAGCTTTGGGAGGAGAGACAAGAGAGACTAAGAAGAGATGAAGTCGCCGGAAGGCATATAAAAAAAAAAGAAGAAGGCGGTGAAGATGAGAAAAAGAGAAGAAGACAGAAGATGACAGAATCAAGAAGATGAAAAAGAATGAGGCGTGAAGGAAATGAAGTGTTCTTTGTCCACCCCTTCATGTATTTTACTATGTAAATACATACTATGTAAGTCTTACGTAATAAATCAGTAAATTCTCTATTTTTGCGTAGATATTGATATTTGCTCGATACACCTTGTTGATTGTGTAAAGGACAAGAATGCTATGATCAATAAAAAGATTGATTCTACGCATACATTCTCTGTAAATACACTATATCGTATGTATCTATGCTATTTACATTTTGAATGTTTTAAGTTTTGGCATCATCAAAAAGGGGGAAATTGTTGGGAAATTTATTGTTTAGATTTTGATGAATGCCATGTAAAACTTAAACTAGGAAGTTGGCACCCCATTTTTTGTTGTAAATCGCATTGTGACAAATAGGGAAAGGTGGTCAAGTGAGTGAGTTAAGTCGGCTATGCCTAAACATGCAAGAAGACAATGGAGACTAGAAGGAAGACTCATTTGCAAAGACAGTGAGTATGGCAAAGAAGAGAAGACGGAACTCGATTTGAAGGTGCGGTGAGATGCGGTGAGTAAAGTATCGATCAAATCAACTCAAGATAGCCAAGTCTCAAGTTGAAGTGAGGAGGAAGAGTCATCCAATGATTGAAAGTTGACTCTAAGTCACCTGGGGAAAGCAAGGAAATGCAGTCAAGTCGAGATAATTGAAAGAGATCCGTTGCACAGAAATCAAGGGAATTACTTAAACAAGTAATACCTCCATGCTACCTTTCTCGAAGTGCTCAGTCCCAGAAGCGTGCAAGGGGAATGAACCAATGGGAACACTACACCGTGTCGAACTCAAAAGTCAAGAACAATTCATAAGAGGAAGTGGCAATTCCAAGGACTGCAACAAGACAAGCCAACGACCACAAGTGACTTTCAAAAATAAGCCTATCTCTTCAACGGGCAGATTTTTGAAAGATCACTACAAAAGGCTGAGGAATGACTCTGAGAAATGAGGACCTTGATTACCTGAACCACGAACATTCAAGCTAACACTTGAACTGTAATCGAAATATTCTCAAAGATCATTCAAGATTAATTCTCAAGCCTACACTACGAAGGAAATCAATCCAACACTCACCTGTGAAGGAAAGATAACTTCAATCAGTTGAAGAGGAAACTTTTGAAGAAAATGGGTCTACATTCCGCGGAGGATTGTAGAAAGGTTCAAGGTCAAACCAGTCTCGAGTTTTTGGAGGGCTTCGTGATCAAATCCAAAAAGCTTGAGCAAGTGAGTTGTAGTAGCAAGGCAGCTGCCCTGTGAAGAAGCCGAGTCGCACGAGAAGCCATTTGTGTGACCAAGGCATCTCCGGATCGAGTCCCAAAGGATCAAGTCGGTTGCGTGATCAAGACTTGTATCCGGGTATTACCACTTTGTATCGATCAATACTTATTGGATTCCTCCAGGAGTTGGAGAAGAGAGGAGTAGAAGAATTACCCCATCTTCGAACCTCTATAAAATCTTATCGTGTCATTTACATTTCAAAGACTTTAATTCCTCGCATCTTATTTGTTTAACTCTCTTTGATAAATTTGTTATCCACTTGATAATCCCTAAGTACTAAAACCAAGTATTAAATCTTTACTAAATCAATTTGAAGGGTGTAAAGTCTTCCATTTGAAAACAAATCGTAGTTGAGCTAATTCGGTCTTACTTGGTGAGTTATTCTATCAACGGCTCGATCGAGTCGTTGAGTGACTAACTCTCTTGATTAACTAAATTGGCTATCCACCAAGGACTGTTTGTGTAGTATCAACTCGAACTTTAAAAAGGACTAAATCGAAAAGTTGGTAAGGTTTATTCAACCCCCCCTTCTAAACCTTACACTCACAACCCTTGGGACCTACACATGGTCTATATATATAGTGTCTATTTCTACTATGCTCTTATGCAAGATATTTTGTGATTGATGATTGAGGCATATTTTTACACTTGGGCTATTTTTTCTTGATTATATAAGCGATACCGGTAATGAGTTTGTTTAGTTGTGTAGATGAGAAACGAAGTACTCCAAATATTGTTACCTCAAAATATTTGGATGTAAATGTTCTATTATGAACACCTTAGATCAATTGGATGCCCTATGATGATAGTAATGAAGAAGACAAAAAGGGTATTCCGGAACAAACTCGATGACCAAGGTAACATTGGTCGAACTAAGGCAAGGTTAGTAGCTCGAAGGTATTTTCAAGAAGAAGGTAATGATTTTGATGTAATATTTGCACTCATAGCTCTTTTAGAAGTTATTTGCATTTTACTTGCCCATTCTTTTTTTAAGAAAATTTCAAGCTTTACCAAATGGATGTTAAATCCAATTTTCTAAATGGTTTTATTCAAATAGAAGTCTATCGGAGTTTAAAATTTTAGGCCAAATGATTTTTATAAAAAGGCTTTGTACGGTCGATTCAAGTACCCCGTATATAGTTTGATAGACTTAGCTATCTTTGCAAAATTATTTTACAAAAAGTAAAGTTGATACTACACTTCTTGTTTTGAAAAAGGGCAATATTGTTTACTTGTGCAAATTTATGTTGATGATATTATATTTGGTGCTACTAATGAATATTTGTGCAAGATGTCTTTCTAAGTTGATACTAAGTAAGCTTGAGATGAGCATAATGGGGAAGTTCAATTTCTTGCTTAGACTACTAATTATTCAATGCCAAGAAGATGGTTATATTTCAAAAGAATTCTTGAAGGAGTTAACCATTGAAGAAAGAAGAACTATCTTAACCTCTATGGCTAAATATTGACAAAGGTTGAGAAAGGCATATCGGGCGACAAACAAATTTGAGGTATGTTTTCTTGTATTATTTCTCTAGACTCGACATTCCATATGCCTTATGTCTATATGCTCGACTTCAAACACTATCCCAACGAATCTCATTAAAGTGCTGTTAAAAGAAATTTTCAAATATTTGAAAGGCACTTCTTCTTATGACTTGTTAATCCAAAGTTTTAAGACGTTATTATTTTTGGGATAACAAGTCCGGTGAAAATTATTCAAAATAAAGTTTGTCATCATCGAACTAAATATATTGAAATTCGATGTTTTTTTAAAAGGGATTGAATTTTTAACAAAAACTTGAGATGTATTTAATTCCGTCTCAAGGATAACTCGCGGACTTTTTAATCGCCCACCGCCGAGTATTTTTGCATTTTGCACGTTTTTAAAACTTAGGGGCGAAAAATCGGATTTTTGGATCAAACTTAGGAATTTTGCAAAACAGAAAGAAGCAGTGGGCTGAAGGGGATGAGGTCGACTGGTCGCCCTAGCCTCCGACCGGTCGCCCCTGCTGAGTTGTCAGATATATTGCTTTTTGTTTCCAGAATTTGGCATTTTGGCATTTTTCTTCTCTATTTCGTCCCCTTTGCAATTTTCACACACATTTCACTTCAGATGAGTTTTGATGCATGAATTATATATTTTGGGGACTACATAGCTTGATTATCATCATTGTTGCTCGTCTTTACCAATCGAATGGTAAGAATTCTACTTCTTTAGCTCAATTGGGTTGAACCCTTGAGTTTGTGGCTTTTATGTATTTCTCTTGATGAAATTCATATATTTTTGTGATGAGTTTACTGATTGTAGATGTATGATATTTGTTAAAATTGCATTTGGTGATGAAAAACTTGGCTTGATTACATTTACAAGGGCTATATATATCTTCTTCAATTTTTGACGCCCGCCAAGTGTTCGATAAAACGTTTCAATGAAAAATTCATCACCTACATGATTCTCTCGATTTCAAAAGTCCTATATATTTATAGAGATCATGTTTTGCTTATCAAATGAGTTTTCATAAGCTTCTACAAGTCGTATGATTCGACTTTTCCCTTCTATTTGGTTTAATAAGCCTCAATGTTCAAATAGCTCGATACATTGGTTTAATTGCGCACTTTGATATGATTATATGATATATTTATCGTGCTAACATTCTTTTTGATGATTCCAAAAGGGGAGAAACAGGTGGAGAAATAGCTTATAAGCTCTTTAGCTCAAAGAAGCTAAGATAAGCTCAAATGAAAAGAAGCTATAAGCTATGGCTTCCTAAAGCCATAAGTTGTGTATGACTCTTGGTCCATTGGTTGTAGTATGGACTTATATATGTTTCTAATGATGTCTCTTTGACAGGGGGAGCTTTTAAGTTATTGATACTTAAGCTCAATATCGAATAGCTAAGAGTTTAGCTTATGTTTTAGTATGGACTTATATATGTTTCTAATGATGTCTCTTTGACAGGGGGAGCTTTTAAGTTATTGATACTTAAGCTCAATATCGAATAGCTAAGAGTTTAGCTTATGTTTTAGTTGCTTCTATATTACAATTGATGTGCATGTTGATAGGGGGAGCATTTGCTATATGTGTTTGAATATCTCTACTCCCATCCTTGTGTTTGTATTGCATGGGATGTTGTCGCTCACAACGGATAGTTCTCTTTAACCGGTAAAATTGTTTTGTTTTCAAAATCGACCTCATTAAAATTGTTTTGGTTTGTAATCATCAAAAAGGGGGAGATTGTTTGATAAATGGTTTTATCATGATTTTGATGATTTTGTTTTTATACCAAAACAATGGTTTTAAAGATTGTCCAAATACTCCTAAATTATTTAAAATGGTTTTAATATTTTCCGGAGTATTTCCTCCAGTTTATTTTCGATAATATTGGACAAACACTTTTAATGATTTTATGTCAATGGTTTCTTTCATTGAAACTTTGTTTCTAAATGTTGTCCTAATACTCCCGATTGGTCTAAAATGTTTTTACGAATTTTTCGGAGTATTTATTGGAATTTATATCGGACAACAATTTTTGTATTAATGTGTTATCTCATCAAAACTATATTTCTAATGTTGTCCTAAATACTCCCGATCGGTTTAAAATGTTTTTACGAATTTTTCGGAGTATTTCTTGAGGTTTATTTTCGACAAAAATCGGAAAACATGTCATTTAGGAGGTCGACCGGTCGACCAAGAAGGCGACCGGTACCTGGGAATGAATTTCAGAGAACAGAACTCATGGAACTCCCAAAATGGGTCAGGGGGACCGGTCACCATGGTGGGCGACCGGTCGCACCCTAAGGCGACCGGTCGACCACCCCCTGGACCGGTCTCCCCGTTGTAATTTTGCTGCGTTCTTTTCAAATCTTATTTCTGCGCGACCGGTCGCCCTTAAGTTTGACAGCAAAATTCTAACCGTTGTGCAGCAGACAGCTTTTCCTTAAATTGTGGAATTGATTTTTTACAGCTATAATCTTGATTTTAATTGCAATTTTTTGTTGAAATCAGATTCCAAGAAGAGCCTATCAAGTATCAATCATCTCCTATAAATAGAGGAAGATTTGAAGCACAACTACAAGAGAGAACAACACAACACAACAAGATATACTCAAGCAAACACTTGGTCTTTCATTGTTATTATTCTTGTTGTAATTTGCCTAGCTTATCACTTTCACATCCTTGAGGTCTAAGCTATTCTTGATTACACTTGCACTCAATTGTATAATTCATTATCGAGTTGTAATCTTGGATTTTTGGGTAATCATTCAACACAAGATATCCTTGTGAGTGTTCTTGTGGTAAGAACACACTTGGGTGATCTAGGTGTTAGGTGTGAGAAGATTGTGGTAATCTTCTTGTTGAGGTATTGAAGAATTTGGTATTCTTAAAGGTTGAAGATTGTGGTAATCTTCACAAGGTGCCGTTGGAGATTGTGGTAATCTTCAAGAGAGATTGTGGTAATCTCAAAGGTGGTGTTAAAGAAGAGTGTGGTGCTCTTCAAGGTGTTGTTGTAAGTTGGTGTTGTATTAATTTGTGGTAAATTAATAAAATCTTTTTTCTTTTTGAAATCCATCCCGGATATACTGGGGTGGTAGAGGATTAGGCCCTAGGTGGGTTGAACCTCTATAAATCGACGTGTGTTGTTTACATTCCGCACCTTTATTAATGTCTTTGAGCATTCGGTTCGAAAAAAAGGGCAAAATCGAAAAGATGGAGATAATCTATTCACCCCCCTCTAGATTATCGTAGCCGCTTGGACTTACACTTCTTTTCATGCAGCAGCCAAGCCGACATCAGCTTCAGCTATCTCTGTCATGCCCTCCGACGGCATTGTGCAGCAGACAGCTTCTTCTCGATGAAATTCCTTAGCCTTTTATAGTGAACTTTCAAAAATCTGCCCGTTGAAGAGATAGGCTGATTTTCAAAAGTCACTTGTGTTCGTTGGCTTGTCTTTTCTTGGTCTTCAGTCTTGAGATGTAGACCTTTACTCGTATTAAATGAATGTCCAGCTTTTCAGGTTCAGACACGAGGTGCAGTGCTTCCCATTGGTTTATTCCTTTTGCACGCTTATGGGACTGAGCACTTTAAGACATGGCAACATGGAAGTATTACTTATTTAAGTAAAGTTCTTGACTTCTGTGCAACGGATTCTTTTCAGTTAACTCCTTTTTGCAAAAGCTGCCTTTTCCCCAGGTGACTTGAGTCTGCTTCAATCATTGAAAGACTCATCTGTCACTTCAACTTGTGACATGGCTTCTTTGAGTTGACTTAACTGACTCTTCACATAGCTGTCCCTCAGCTGTTACATCTTCAGTCGAGTCCTTGGTCCTCTGTCTTGGCCATACTCAGCTGTTCCACAGCGTAGTCTTCACTTCACTCCTTCAGTTGACTTCTTGTATTTCCAGGCATAGATGACTTGACTCAGCTCATACAACCCTATCTATTACAATAAGAATTACAAGGAAAATGGGGTGCCAACATTCTAATCTAAGTTTTACATGGCATTCATTCAAATCTACAAAATAATTTCCCAACATTATTTGATTTGCAAAACATGATCTCTATAAATATCTAAGACTTTAGAAATCGAGAGAATCATGTAGGTGATTAATTTTTTCATTGAAACATATTATCGAACACTTGGCGGGCGTCAAATAATAAAGAAGATATAGATAGCCCGTGTAAAAATAACCAAGCCAAATTTTTCATCACCAAATACAATTATACATATCATCCATCAACAATCATCATGCCCAACACAAACATATGAGAATTCCAACAAAACATTCTCAATGGTTCAACCCAATTGAGATAAAGAAAAAGAATTCTTACCAAGTAATCGGAGATGTTGGGTATCATGGATGATATACACATACTATAAACCCAAAAATATATAATATACAAGAAAGAAATCATTTTGGGTGAGTTGTGTGTGAATTGAGCGAAGGGGTGTAAAAAGGATGAAATAGAACAAATACGTCGAATGAAGAACAGAAACATTATAACACTGAAATTTGGCACAGACGATCGGTCGACTAAGTGTTCGAACGGTCGACATCATGGTCGACCGGTCGACCTTCTTGGTCGATTGGAGCCTGTGCATTTGATCAGTTTCTGTTTGATTTGATTTCAAAATGCGATTTTTCACCCCTAAGTTTTAAAAACACAAAATGCAATAATAGACCTCATTCAATATACATTATGTCTTAATAAGCTCTAATGAGGTAAGAGACTCGGCAGTTGATGATTAAATAAACAAATGTCCGCGAGTCATCCTTGAGACGGAATTAAAAACATCTCAATTTTTCATTTTTAGAAACACAATCCCTTAGAACGAGTTATCGAATCTCAATTTATTTAGTTCGGTTATAACGAACCATATTTTGAAAAATTATTATCACCGGACTTGTTATCCCGAAAAATGTAAACGTTTTAAAACTTTGGATAAACAAGCCATAAGAAAAAGTGCCTTTCAAATATTTGAAAATTTCTTTTAACGGTACTTTAATGAGATTCGTTGGGATAGTTTAGATGTCGAGCATATAGACATAAGGCATAAAAAATGTCGAGTCTAAAGGAGTAATAAACGTAGATAAACATACCTCGAATATGCTTGTTAACCAATATGCCCTTCTCAAACTTAATCAATCATGATGTAGGTTTCCATAGGAGTAGAGACGGTTCTTCCTTATTCAATGCCAAACTTCTTCAAAAGTTCTTTTGTATACTTTGATTGAAATATAACCACCTTCTTGGCATTGTTTAACTTGAAGTTCAAGGAAGAAGTTGAGCTCCTCCATCATACTCATTTCAAATTCTCCTTGCATCAACATAGAAAATTTCTTGCACAAGGATTCATTAGTAGCACCAAAAATAATATCATCAACATAAATTTGCACAAGTAAACAATCTTGCCCTTTTTCAAACACAAAGAGAGTAGTATCAACTTTACCTCTTGTAAAACCATTTTGCAAAAGAAAAGAGCTAAGTCTATCATACCATGCACGGGGTGCTTGTTTTAAACCATACAAGGCCTTTTTAAGTTTATAAACATCATCAGGCCTAGAAAAATTTTCAAACCCCGGATGTTGTTTTACATAGACTTCTTCTTGAATAAAACCATTTAAAAATGCGGATTTAACATCCATTTGGTAAAGCTTGAAATTTTAAAACAAGAATAGGCAAGTAAAATGCGAATAGCTTCAAAAACATGCTACGAGTGCAAATGTTTCAACATAATCAATACCTTCTACTAGACAATACCATTGAGCTACTAACCTTGCCTTGGCCATCAAGCTTGTTCCGAAATACCAAAAATTTCTGCAAAATCTTAACAAGATATCTTGCACAAGAGCATAGTAATATCGAATAATATATACACTATAAAAACAAATCATCAAGAGTTTCATAAAACATGTAAGTTCAAATATGCTTATAGAAAGCTATATAAGGTGTCTTTTGAAATTTGAAAATCCGAAAGCATATAGTTGAGACCTCATTTATAAGAAGTATTTGAAAAAAAGCTTTGACAAAGCATCCAAGAATGAAGACATGAATATGTACAATAAAATGCATAACTTAAGAGGAGGATAAAAATCAAATGTTTTATCAAAACGAGCTTTATCGAATAGTGCCTTTCAAAAATCAAAAAATCCTCTTAATGGCACTTGTGTGAGATACTTTGAAATATCTTGAAAAGCAAGCACATAGGCATATAGCAAAAATTATATCGAGTCTATGAGATTAATAACAATGGTGAGCGTACCTCGATAGTTTATGTCTCTCTTGACATATTTTGACGTAGATGGTCATTTATGAAGGTATATATCCTACACAATTCTTAAACAATTCTTGCACAAAATATAATGGTAAAAGTGTAGGCTAAAGCAATAATAGATGTCACAAGTATGCTTATGCTATAAAAATCCATAAGAGATAATAAAACACATTAGTCTTAGTAAATGCACAAGATTTTTAAAAACATCATGCAATGTCTCCTTTTCAAAAGATTTTAAAAACACAAATATTTATTGAAGACCTTAATTTAAAAATAAATATTTGAAAACTCATTTTGACAATTAAGGCACAAATAAAAACATGCATAATATCAAAATAAAATGCATATTTAAATAGGGAGATACGGTATACCAATTACGTCATTTCCATGGGTTGTCTTTCCTATTGTTGATGATATTTTCCTCTTTGAAAATCATCTTGTTGATGATAGCTTCTCCAATTGCTCCATTTCCAAGGATTGTGGCTTTCCCATTGTTGATGATGCCTTCCTCTTGGAAATTCATTGTGATGTTGTCTTCTCCTTTGATCAAATGATATGGGCATTTGATGTCTTCTTGGAGGTTTGACTTTTCTTCGATTATTATTCTACCGAGTACCTAATATGACATTGTTTTGTGGTACAATCAAGTGTTTGGGTCCTTAGGGATTAGCTTTGAGACTTTTAGGTCTCCAAAAATAATTAGAGCTATTTCTAGCCCGACAAGAATTAGCTGTATGACCCTTTTTACCACAATAAAAGCAATTAATAATTTAGGAGCATAATGACCGACATGCTTAATGACTTGATTTTTTTTCATATGATTAACGACATTAGGCTTATGATCAAGACCTAGTTTCAAATTATCACAACTATGAACATCAACAATTTTGGTCATTTTATCGGTACTCAAGTTGAATTTTGATAAATCATTTTTCATGCAATTAATATCCTCAACAAGAGTACTATTTTCCTTTCCAAAGATTCTAACCTTATTAAGTGTGGTGGTGTGAGCACATTATAGTGATTCATAGGAGGTAAATAACCTATCCTTATCATTTTTCAAAACATTGAATTCCTTTTTCAAATTTTTGTATTTAACAAGCAAGCTTTGGAATTCATTTTAAAGCTCATCAAAATCTTTTTGCAAATCACTATAATCATTGTAATACATTATCATAAGAAGTAGAGGGTTTAGAGCGTACCTCATTTTCTTCTTCGATGCCCATAAGACATTGTTCGACTTCTTCATTATTGGAAGTTGTAAGAGGCTCATCCCATGTTGGATTTGATGTTGTATCCAATTGAGAAGTAGATGT
This sequence comes from Rehmannia glutinosa, assembly GCA_016081115.2. NCBI lineage: Eukaryota > Viridiplantae > Streptophyta > Magnoliopsida > Lamiales > Orobanchaceae > Rehmannia > Rehmannia glutinosa. The sequence continues at coordinate 6,201,349 of CM071933.1, read as the reverse complement.
TTTAGAGTTGCTCCTTTCATTTGCATGTACTTCATAGATAGCTTCTAATTTTCCCATGCTTCATGTGCCGATCGTATTCCTCGGATATGACCGTATTCCGAAAATGTAAGTGAACAATGAAGAATATTTAGAGCTTTACCATTTAAGGAGATAATTTCCTTTTCTTCATCATTAGGCTCCTTGAGGACTTTGGAGGTGAGTAGTCCGTCTTTCATCGGGATGGATTCTCCATTTATGACCGTGTTCCAAATATCGAACCCGCAACTTTGTAAATAGCATTCCATTCTTTCTTTCCAAAAAGCATAATTTTTGGAATCAAATAGTGGTGGCTTGTTGGTGGAGGTGCCGGTAAGGTAGACTTCATTCGTAGCCATTGATCGTTCCTCTTTACTCGCGATGTGGAACGAGCTTGACAAAGAGTTTGGCTCTGATACCACTTGTAAGTCCAATCGGCTTCGATAATCTAGAGGGGGTGAATAGATTATCTCCATTTTCTCGATTATGCCTTCTTTTTCGAATAAAACAAGCCAAGACAAGAATAAGGTGCAGAAAGTAAATAACACGCGTCGATTTATAGATGTTCAACCCACCTAGGGCCAAATCCTCTACCACCCCAGTATCTCCGGGATGGATTTGAAAAAGAAAAAAAAATTATTAATTACCATAATTAATATAATATCACCTTGAAGAGCACCACACTCTTCTTCAACACCACCTTGGAGATTACCACAATCTCCCTTGAATACTACCACAATCTTCAACGGCACCTTATGAAGATTACCACAATCCTCAACCTTGAATAACACCAAATTCTTCAACACCTCAAAGAGCACCAAACTCTTGAACAAGAAGTTTACCACAATCTTCTTGCACCTAACACCTAGACCACCCAAGTGTGTTCTTACCACAAGAACACTCACAAGGATATCTTGTGTTGAATGATGACCACAAAAATTCAAGATTACAACTCTATAATGAACAATACAATTTTGAGTGCAAGTGTAATCAAGAATTAAGCCTAGATCTCAAGATGTGAAAGTGTAAGACCTTAGGCTATTACAACAAGAATATAGAAATTGTAAGAGCAAAGTGTATGATTGAATGTTTCTTGTTGTGTTGTAGTATTCTCTTTTGTTGTGTTGCTTCAATTCTTCATCTATTTATAGAAGATGATTGATCAAGGATAGGCTCCTCTTGGGGACAGGTTTCTACAAAAAAAAAATAATTAAAATCAAGAATATAGTTGTTAGAAATCAACCCCACAAATTAAGAAATAATTATCTGATGTCAACGGCTAGAATTTTGCTGTCAAAATGGTAGGACGACCGGTCGCATAGAAATAGATGTTTGGAAAGAAAACCACATTTTAACACAGGGTGACCGGTCGACTAGGGGTCCGACCGGTCGACCATGTGTTGGACCGGTTAGACAAGTTAGAAATCAATACAGGGAGTTCAAACTCTTTCCAAGCACCGGTCGACCTCTGGTCGACCGGTCAACCACACTGGTCGACGTCCAGGTCGACCGGTTGACCTCATTTATTTTGCTTCAGTCCCATTTTCTGTTTTCAACACACATCTTCAGGTACGGGTTGCCCTATAGGGCGACCGGTCTAACACGAGACAGAAGTGTTGTCTAATTTTTATCGAAAATAAACTTCAAGAAATACTCCGAAAAAATAGTAAAAGCATTTTTGACTGATCGAGAGTATTTGGACAACATTTAGAAACATTGTTTTGGTGTAAAAACACATTAACACAAAATCATCAAAAGTGTTGTCCAATATTTGTCGAAAATAAACTTTAAGAAATACTCCGAAAAATTAGTAAAAATATTTTAAATCATTTAGAAGTATTTGGACAACATTTAAAAATATTGTTTTGGTGTAAAAACAAAATCATCAAAATCCTGATAAAAATATTTATCTAACAATTCCTTTGTAATTTCCCGGCCAACTCAGCATTGATGACCAGGGTATCAATTTCTCAGAGTAGCATTTTAAGCTAGTCTCCGAGATATCTTGAGGCTGTGAGGATGGAATCAGCTTCAATTCCCTCCATCTCTTGTTAAAAAATCTGCAAGAACATTTTCATGAGATTTTATAATGACAATATCATAATCATAATATTGACATTCAGCTTGCCATCTAAGTATTCTAGATTTTTCGGGTTTTGATTCAATTTTGTTTTTCAGAAAAGCTTTAACACTTGAATTATCAATTTTTAAGATAAACTTTTTAGCCAATAAAAATAAAGGCCATTGTTTTGAAAGCCTTTCTGACTGCAAAGAATTCTTTCTCATTGATATGCCACCGAGTTGCTTCACTGTTTGTAAATAGACCGCTGCAATATCTACATGACACTTCTCCGTTTGGTGTGGCTTTTGTAAGAACAACTGCCCACCAATGATCACTGGCATCTGTGTAGAGAACCAATTCATCTTCATCCTGTGGAATTGCAAGTTTTGGAAGCTTTTTGCAAACGTCTTTAAGCTGCTTAATTCCTTCTTGATGTTCATCCTCCTATTTGAATACTGCATCCTTTTTAAGTTATGGGCTAAACACCTTCCTGTAATGTGCTAGATTATTTATGAACATCCCAGCAAAATTAACAACTCCAAGGAACTTTGAAGCTGCTTCTTGTCTTTCAACGTATCTTTTCTACAATATGACTTTGTAGGATGATTCCAGATTCATCGATTTCAATTCCGAGGAATTCAATCTGTCTTGTTGCAATCACTGCTTTCTTCTCCGAAAGCACTAATCATTCCTTGTGACAAACATCTGAAAATGTTTCCAAATGTTTGAGATGCTCCTTCATGTTCTTTGATGCGATCAGAATGTCATTGATATATACAAACATGAAGCTGAAATAATCTTTGAAAAGATTATCCATCTTCCTTTGATATATCTGGGGTGCGTTAGCCAATCTCATATGCATCACTTTCCAAATATAATGTCCTTGTGGTGTGGAGAAAGTTGTGAACTTCTTGCTTTCTTCATCCATCTTAATCTGGTAAAATCCAGATTCGCAATCGAACTTTGAGAATATCTTGGCACCTTTGATGCAGTTAACCAGATGTTCTCTGCTTGGGATATAGTATCCACCGAACTCCAAAATGTTATTAATCCCCTTGTAATTAATAACAAGTCTTGGCTTTCCTCTTTTGATTTCTCCATGGTTTCTGACTAAGAATCCTGGACTGTGGTATGGAGAAACTCCTGGTGAAATTAACTTAAAGTCCAGATGTTGCTTATGTATCTTCTGCATATCCTTACGATCCTCCTGATTCATAAAGATTGGTTTGAATCTCCCGAACTCGTACTCCTTTCCTGGTTTAACTTTTAAGGAAGATTTGAGTTCGTTCTTATCCCACAATGCCAAATGATCTTCATTATAATTCCTTTGGATCTTCTTTTTGATATCCTCAAGTGATATTTGTTCTTCTATTGTAACATCACTTTGCGGATTCTTCATTAGGCTCATCATCAATTTGGCAATTGCCTCTGGAGGTACTCATTCTTCTCCTTGTATTCTGAATGAATACAAGTTATTATCCCATATTTTCTTATCCTTTTGGTTCGAACCAAATTGTCTATAGGATAATAATGCTTCACAAAATTTTCTTCGATCCGCCATCTTTGGATTCCGAAGTTTGGCTTCATCACCACCCTTGCTGCAAAAATTAATAGGCATTTTTCTGTAAAATGCCTCCCGCATTCTCTGGACAATGATCTTATGATCACATAATGTTGTGAAAATAAGTCTTCTTGTCTCATTTTCCTGTGTAAATCGCTTGAATGTTTGTAGAAAATTGTTTCCTAGCAACACATCTGCTCCCGTATCATGGAAATAGATTGGTGGCATCTTCACTTTGTACCATGGGGTACCGTCTGCGCCTCCGATCATGATTTCTGCTTGTTTAATTCCTCTATTAAGAATAAGAATTCTTTTAGAGAAATCTCTTCCTGCAATAGCTGGTAAATCTTCTCCAATTTCTTTAGGAAAAACATCCGTCTTTGCAGTACATATTCCAGCACCTGAATCAATATAGGCGGCGAAATACTTGGCATTGTATTCAGCATATAACATTCCAATAGAAATGCATATGGAGAATGGACTAGTGGTCATTTGATTCTGTATCTTTTATCAGCCACTGTGAACTACATTCCTTCTTGTAATCTTTCCCAAGGTTTATGATTCTTGAGAAATTCAATTCCCAGTATTAATTGCTCTGGGATTTTTCCTGCAACTCCTGTGATAGTATTCTCAATTTCATCTATCTTCAGGCTTTTTTGATACCTTCCAACTATTGGTTGTTGGAGATAATATAGAACATCACAAGGAAAAATATTATCCTTTTGAGTGATGTCGAATATTACTTCAACCTCTCGCCATCCTCTCGGATATTTCGGCTCTCTGTTGTTTTGAAAACATCCGGGATGCATTTGAATCGTATTTTGGTATCTTTTCTTCCCAACGGCTACTGCTTATCATTCTGTCTTGTTGGAAAGACATCCTTCTTGGCTCAACTCTAAGACTTTGACTTTTGTTGGAGACTGGTTGATCTTGTATTTTCATATCAATCTACTTGATAGTTGGAGACTCAATGATTTCTGGTAAGACCACCCGGGCAATGTCCTAAAAGATTCTTGGGACTTCAATAAATTCCTTTCTTAAGAATACCTCTGAATGATGTGTATTCGAGAGAGCATAGGATATCTTGTATGTGAACGAGTAGGGTCTGTTCCCTTCTTTCATCAAATCATCTCTTTTGAAATCTTGATGAAGGGTTAGGACTCTGTTAAAATCTCGATCTCCCAAATTGTATGCAATTCTAGGATAGACATTAAATGCCAATTTTCCTGCATACAAATTTCCTGTAACTGCTCCAAGGCATGAATCCTTGAGGTTTGAGATTCGCCTGTCAAAGATAGCTAGATTGAGTGGCGAATATATTCCTTCTTTGAATGTTGCTTTAATAATAACTCTTATGGCTCCATCAGGAATCATTATTCTGATGGGCATTCTGATGGGCATTCTCATGGACTGCTTCTTGATGATTCATCAGATCGACATATAATATTTGGTTTACTATAAAGAAACCCATATAATATGCCACTTGTCTCTCGCAGTGTCTCAAGGTTTCCCTATCAGCTCCTGCGCGTTCTTTTTCCTCATATTGGTGGTTCCAATATGCTATCTTGTCTTGGTGATCTTGTGCATACATCGTCAAAATTTGACGATAAGTCCTGTAAGGTGTACATCTTGGACAATTGTCCAGATCCATGTTCTCGGAGTAATTTCTCCTCACCAATTGTTAATTATATAAATATAATAAATTTAACTAAAAGTTCTTAATAAACCTAGGCTCTGATACCATTTTCGAGGATCGCAAGACCTTGGGGAGTAAATGTAGAAAATGCAACAAATTTATCACTTAGGTTGCAAAGTGCAACAACTTTAAAGTTTAGATGGTAAACTGCAAACCAGCTTTCTTGAAACCAGGGGTAAATCTGGAAATTTATGCAAAGTGCAAAATTTTGTAAAGTTGAGGTTGCAAACTGTAACTTTTCCAAGTTCAGATGGCAAAGTGTAAAAACCTTAATAGTTTGGGGTGTTAACAATCTTTATCCCATAATGATTCAAACCCCCACGTAGTATATTTTGTTTCGGGCTAATTGGGCCTAATAAACATGATCCCTTTAAGGCCTTCGAAATTTATGACTCAGTCTGACTTTATCGTCGGGTCGGACCTAAATTGTCAGCTCTATCCATGCGTTGTTGCCCTAATGGTGAGGAAGAAGCCCCAGCTCTACCAATCCGTAAGTTGTTTGCTTTTAGTGGCGTGGAGGTTTGAATTCCACTGGAAACTTGCAGCTTATTGGGAAGGCTAAAAGGAGAAAATATGGCATTAGACCTCTTGTGCATAGAAACATACATGTCTTATTGGGTCCTAAGCCTAGTTAAGCGACATCTTGCGATATACAACTGTCAGGATTCTAGAGATAGGGTTTAAATGCCCATGATTAATCCGGCGAACCCAGGAACCTAAGACATGAGATAAAAAAAGAAAGGATAGTTGGTTTTGAAGTTAGACGTTTAGGTCTAACAGTTGAATGCGACTTTGAGTACCAAGACAGAGGTTAAGAATAACTAAGCAAGCATCATTTATTTTTATTTTTGAGAGAAGTAAGCATTATTTTTTAAATGTTAATCCTTGGAAAATGGATTCAGATACTCATCATTATTAATAGGAATGTCAATGTGGCGGGTCGGCCAGGACCAGGGCCCGCCCCGTGGCTAGAACGGGCCGTGGTGGGTTGACCCGCCACGGGTCGCGGTGGCAAGCTGGATCGACCCGTTTTGTCCTGTTTTAAATTTAAAAAAATGAAAAAATAAAATATATATATGTATTTATAAAATATTATTTACAAAATTTATTATTATCAATTTATAAATACTAGATATAATATAAGAATACATAAAAATTATATTATAATATATATTATATATGCAAAATATATATTTAAATATATTTTAAAAATAAAAATTCTAGGCGGGGCGGGGCAGGGCGAAAGTGATACCCAGACCCGCCCTACCCCGGTTCACAGAGCGGGGAGCAGCGGATACCCGCGGGTCGGGTCGAAATTGTCATCCCTAATTATTAATGTAATTTCTAGTTTAATGGATAAAATTGATTTTTCAGCAATAAACGGGGAGAGAAGAAAAATCCTATCTTTTATAGGAAAAATTAATACTTTTGAAGAGAACTACTAAATACCTTTTAGGAGAAAAACAAATACTTTTCAGGGAACTATTAATATTTTTCAGGGAATTACTAATAAGTTTTATTGGAAAAACTAATACTTTTTAATACTTTTTAGGGGAAAAACTTATATTTTCAAGGATATACTACATTACTTTCACGGTGATTTTAGGAAAAAAAAAAATATTTTTCGAGAGAACTACTAAATACCTTTCAGGGAAAACTAAATATATTTTAGGGGAACTACTAATGCATTTCAGGAGTCTAATAATACTTTTCAGGGGCACTCTAAATACTTTTTAGGGAACTGATGGGCACTACTAATACATTTCAGAGAGGCACTACTAAATATTTTTCGGGGACTTAATTGCTGGGAACTGCTAATAATATATTTCAGGGGAAAACTCATATTTTTCAAGGGAACTACAAACCTCCCTCCACTCCATCCAAGAAAAATCCACTTTCTCAAATTAAATTAAATGTTTAGATGATACTTTCCCCAAATAATTCTCCAAAGGGGAGCGCTATCAACACCCCCAATTCCTATTAATACACCTCTCTGCTTAATACACCACCACTCTTTCTTTTTAAAAGATTTTATTTACTTAATACACCCCTAATATTTCCCAATCTACCCTTCCCCCAATTAAACCTAAATCTATCCCCAAACATAAACGCATATAACATATACACTTATACACACACGGTGCCGTGAGGGAAAAAGAGAAAAACTGATGAACTACTAAGTTCTGCATCATCTATTTGAAGGCCACATTCTTGAGTAAGGCTGATTTTCACTTTATTACAGAGAAAATGGTCCCTCACAATATAGTTCAGACAACATGGGATTAGATGCTTCAAGCAGAGAAAAAATGTCCGGCTAGAAAACACGACCATTTCTTATTTCTCTGTAGGGTTAAAAAATGTGGATGGTAAAGGCATTTTAGACTTTTTAGTTGATGGCATTTTTATAATTAAAGATTAGGGGTGTATTGATAGGTTTGGGGGTATTAATAGCGCTCCCCTTATCCAAAACGTACTATAATCAAATTCGAAATTATAGTTATTCCCAAATAAACCCCCGAACTATTCATCCATAGCCCTTTGACACGGAAACAAATAGTAGTTCAAAAGAACCAATTGGTGAAATGTTACCACAGCTCAAAAACAACTACAACAAAGAACAAAAGGCCATCACATCATTCTTTCTTCCTTTTCTAACAACTACAAAAACTTGAACAGAAAATGGGTTCTGAAACCATGAAACTCCCTGTTATAGATTTCTCCAACCTCAAACAACAAACTCCAACGTGGGAATCCGTTAAAATCCAAGTCCGTCAAGCCCTGGAAGAATACGGTTGTTTTGAAGCCATATTCGATCAAGTACCTCTTAATCTCCGGAAATCAACAATTGATGGATCACAACAACTTTTTGATCTCCCTTTGCAGAACAAATTACGTAACAGGTACCACAAGCCCTATCATGGATATATTGGACAAGTTCCGACGATTCCACTCTACGAAAGCTTGGGGATCGAGGACGTCCTTTCCACTGGAAAAATCGAAAGCTTCACCAATCTCATGTGGTCCGAAGGCAATCCTACTTTCAGGTATAATAAATCAAATGTCGAGAATTTCTCTGCTTCTGCATAATTTAATTAGAATTCAAATGCAGCACGGAGATTGTTGTTTCAAATTTCTGATTCTACATATGATTTCATTCTGAAATATGTGAAACAACTCATTCACGTATCAAACACTCTCTATTAACTTAATAAACTTTCAGTTTCTATGTACAAACACTAGCTTCTCACTTATCACTTCTTTTATAATATTTTTACCAGCCAGAGTGTAGAGTCCTTTTGTGAGCAATTGTCGGTATTGGACAAGATTGTGAGGAGAATAGTTGTGGAGAGCCTTGGACTGGGAAAGTACATGGATGAGCATATGAATTCCACAAATTACCTTGTTAGATTTCACAAATATGATGCGCCTAAAAGCCAAGACACTAAGATTGGACTGAAATCCCACACGGACAAGAATATTTTGACCATATTGTATGGTAATGAGGTGAAAGGATTGGAAGTGCTTACAAAAGATGGAAAGTGGATCAATGCTAATCATTCACTTAATTCTTTTATTGTCTTGAGTGGAGACTCTTTTCATGTAAGTGCTTCAACTTTAATTTACTCTCCACTTAAGTTTTATTTTTATTTTCAATTTGTTTTCGTACTTAAAATAGTAGATAAAGGATCAATTTCCAATATGATATTGTAGTGTTTTAAAGTAGTCACGGTGTATTAAAAAAGCGTTAGGCGCTAGACAGACAGTAGATTGGAGCCTAGCATTTAGAAGGAGTTTGGACGGGGTTAAGCGGAATTTGGGTAGGTGTAGTTGGAATCTAATTGGAAGAATAACATATATTCAGACAAAGAGACTCTAACACCTAGGCAAATACTAATTGGACTAGGTAGGATTTTTAGAATAGTGATCAGTCGTCCTACTTTCAAGTCTATAAAAACATATAAATCTTATGTACAAACGTATTGAAAGTAACGAAATTATTCTTTATATAGCTGAAAGCAGTGTTTTAAATACCGTACCGGTGATCAAATCGGCTAAGCCACCGGTATGCGGTTCAACCGGTCGGACCGGTTCAACCGCCGATTTTACCGGTTTTAATAAAATATATTTATTTGAAATTATATTATATAAAATATGAATATGATTTATTAATATAGAAGGGAAAATTGTATATGTTTAGTTAAAACGAAAAAATGTATATATTTAGCTCAAAAATGACATAAATATATTAAATATTAAGTTTATAAATTCTATTTTTATAAAAATAAAGTGAAAAAAATACAAAAACTAAAAAAAAAAGCAAATTCCGGTTCAACCGGTTTTAGGCCGGCATGGCCGGTATGGCCGGTTTGGCCGGTATTGACCGGTATTGACCGGTTTAACCGTTAAAACGGTTATTAGGACCTTACCATACCGGTCCGACCACCGGTATCCGGTATAACCGATTGAACCGGCCGGTACGGTACGGTATTTTGAACAGTGGCTGAAAGCATCTCTTTGCTCATTGTCCTAAAAAGATATAATAATATGATAAAATAAAATAAAACTCAATCTTATCACCCGAGTTTAAAATTTGCCTCCCTCCCCGGGTGGGACGGGTTTGGGTCATTTGGCCAAACTCCGGACCTGCCCGGCCAAAAAAACAAAAAAAAAGAGACCCGGAACCTGCCCACCACGCTTCAAGATCTGCCCCGCCCCCTGCCCCGCATTAAACCCGTGGCCCAGCGTGTTCAACTCGTTAGACCCGCCATACGTGTGGAACTTCTATAATATGACTGAATTATTGGCTGCTGGTTTATTTCCTATCTTTATCCTTAGATCTTGAATGGAGAAATTGTAGATAAAATTATGAAAACATGAACCATTAAAACAAGCAGGCCCTATCAAAAATTATTCTTTTAATTCTTCTACCGCACTTTGTCTTCTTCACCTATCCATTATGTTTTCTCCCAGCAATGCCAAGAGAAAGGAGGCATGCATGAAAAAAGGAAGAGAAAACTTAAATTTAAATTTAAAGCACCCATCTCAACATTTAAAAAAACTCCATAAATCTGCTAATCCAAACTCCACCAGTCATACTGCAAATATATGGGGCGGGTCTAGCCGGACCCATTACCTGCACGGACCTGATCGGATTTGGAAAAAGGTAAACCCATTACCCGCTCGGAATCTGACGAGGCGGTTTTTTTTACGGGTCTAGACAAGAAGGGTTCGTCACGGGTCCAAGTTTGAACCCGCCCAATTGTCATCCCTAATCCCAATCAATAGAATCCCACTGCTTTTCATATAAAATCATGGGTTAATTACAAAAGTACCATTGAGGTTAGTCTAATTATAAAAAGGCCATTTATCTTTCAAAAACTACAAACACTTCCGTGTCTTTTGTTTTTATTTTTCAAATTGCATCCTTAAGAAGGATGTATTATTATGTAAATACAAATCTGAATGGGTGTTTTAATATCATAAGAGAGATTTGTAATTTTGCTAACTTTTGTTGATTCGATCTGTTTCATTTAATTAGAATCTTAAAGCTAGGAGATGAGTGCTTTAAATTTGTGATTCTGCGTCTGGTTTTGACTTTTACAAAAATAAGTATTTTTACAATTTTTAAGCATAACATTATTCTCAATTCTTTATTTTCAACTTCTAATTTGCAGGCATGGACAAATGGACGACTCCATTCTCCCCATCACAGGGTAATGGTGACCGGAGATGAAGTTAGATACTCGATCGCATTATTTTCGGTTACGAATACAGGGTACATGATAAAGGCCCCGAAAGAGATGGTTGATGAAGATCATCCATTACTCTTCAAGCCATTTGATCGTATTAATTTCCTTAATTATTTCTATTCTGAAATCGGTCAGAAATCCCCAGACCCTCTAAAGGATTATTGTGGAGTCTAATTAAACTCTATAAATAGTCACAATATTTTAGCCATGTGTGAATAAGCTTCCATTTATACATGGATGTGTGTGTGTGTGTGAGAGATGCTACGTTATTATTTAACTCCGGTTGATGATCTTGTTTTACTTCAAGTTGCATGTATTAACATTAATATTTGCATTAGAGATTTGGAGTATACTTAACTTCATGTAGTTTGTTGATGGGATTGGATAAACATACGAAAGGACTCATTTATTTTTTTTGATGGGATTGGATAAATATTATGATTGGGATAGTATTGCACTGTTCATGGATTGTAGAATACCATTTAATATTTTGTTTGAGATAATAATTTTAAAATAAAAAAAAATCAAAAAATACGTTTGGCAATATTGATTGGCTGATTGCCTTTGATAACAATGTAAAATGTGTGTATTATCCTCCACTTTAAATCCTACATGGCAATTCAATGGTAAAAAAGAGGTTTTACATGTTGGGATAGGTTGAGATAATTTAATACCACCACTTCTCGTAAGATAAACAATCTATTGGAATTGGAATACCAATCCGGGCCGGAATCTTTATCGTGGGCTTTGGTCCATACTCCCAAACATGGATTTACCAATGATTACTAGGCTTATCAAGGCCAGTGCCTATTGTGAAACGTGTCCTTTATGATTACATAGAATTATGTTGCTCAATTAGGACTCGGTTGCGATTGAAAAATAATTTGGATAAGTTATGACTGAATAATATAATTGAGTTTACAAACATGTTTGGAAAGTATGATTGTGATTATGATTATTTTAGTAGGATTGCACCTCCATGGCCTGCTAGCTTGGACAGTCAACCAAGAACAGGACAAAAAAGCAGGTCGGGATTAGTATCATGGGCCGTAGTCAAAGATATTGTTGAAATTTGGTTTGAAAAATTGGGAGTTGACCCGATTTTGACCAAATATTTAATTGGTTTCCATTTGTGAAAAATAAAATAAAATTATATGTTAAAATTCTACTAAGTGAATAGATGAGATTGACATTTGGAATTTCTCAAAACCAATTCCGGGTGAATGAGAAATTAATGCTAAAAATTAGCCATTTAAAACTAGAAATTGGTATGGAAAATAGAAAATATGGAGAAGGAGAAATGCTTCATCCCACATAGAAAGAACAGCCAAAGATCGCTCTATATTTAAATCCCAAGTTGGACAATAAATGAGTTTGGACCGTTGGGGCACCAAAGTTTTTAAAGGGGCCGGTGAGGACCTACATGCTTGTTAGTATGGTTCAAAATACAAGCGCGCCGTCGGCTGGACTGGCCCGAGTCCGAGTCGTGGGCTTGGGCTTCAAGGACCATATATTTTTTGTATTAATTGATTTTTTTAATATGTTAATATATATAAGTATTAGATGGGGTGGCAGACAACCCCCATTTTTTTGCCACCACCCCATTTCTTTTCCCATCTCTACTTTATGCCATCATCCCCACTTTTAAACACTACTTCATGTTTAAAGCTACTACTACTAATAATAGCAATACCCTTAAACTCCTACTGCATACAAGAAAAAGAATGAACTTCTACAATTTGTATCTCCCGTGCAATTTATAGAGTCTCTGCAAAAAAATTCTCTCACACCCAATAATTTGAGGTGACGAAGAACCATACAATTAAGGCTTATACTTTCGGGCAATTTGTGCATCTATTTTTATTTGCTGATTGAGGTAGGGATTCTTATCACATTTTATGTGTATATTTCATTGTCCTTGTTAAATGCTTAAACTGTTCAATTATGTGAATTACACATTTTAAATAGTTAAACGATATCCATAATTATGTGAATTATATGATTTCTATGTATTACATGATATGCATAATTATGTGAATTATATGCTTTTGATTTATTACATGATATGCATAATCATGTGAATTATATGTTTTTAATGTGCTATATGATATGATTAATTTTTATTAATTACATGTTTTCATTATAATTTATGCTATGAAATGGGAAAGTAAAAATATGGCATTAATGCCACGGAAAAGGAAAATTTTTGGCCTCGTGCCACGGGAAAGGAAAATATGGCATTCGTGCCTATGGGAAAATAAACCTTTTGGCCTCGTGTCATGGGAAAGGAAAATATGGCATTCGTGGCACGGGAAAGGAAAATTTTTGGCCTCGTGCCACGAGAAAGGAAAATATGGCATTCGTGCCTACGGGAAAGGAAACTTTTTGGCCTCGTGCCACGGGAAAGGAAAATATGTCATGCGTGCCACGAGAAAGGAAAATTTTTGGCCTCGTGCCACGGGAAAGGAAAATATGGCATTCGTGCCTACGTAAAAGGTTATGTGATATTCGGCTTATGCCATCGGGAAAGGTTATGTGTTAATTTATGTAATTGTGCACTTTTCGTATTTAGCTTGGACAATCTTTATCCCTACTGAGTATGTGTTTACTTACCCCTAAATTCAAATCTTTTCAGATCATACGGATGGATGCGTTGCAGATGTGGGGGAATAGCCGATGATTTTACTTTTAATTATTTCAATTTCAAGAACTATGAACTCGTTTTAAATTTTGAACAATTGTGGTGTACTATTTTCTTTTAATTTATTTCAAAGTGTTTGGAGTGAATTTTTATTTTTGGCAAATAACCTATAATTATTTCTTAGGACTTTAAGTATTCTCATTATTGCTTCCGCTAAACTTTTCATTTATCTATTTATTAAAAAAAATATGCATTTTCTTAAAATTTTAGTAACCCTACAAATGCATTTCAAAAAATAGGGTGTTACAGTATGGTATCAGAGCAGGTCTACTTTCCTGTAGACTTGCAATGTTTTTTTTATTTTTTTTTTAAAAAAAATGGCTATCCCTCTCCATCGCGCTCCGTCCAACCAGGTAAGTATTTATTTAAATTTTCATATCATTACAAATTGGGAAAGTATGATAGGCTATGTGAATTATGAAAGTTTATATGAACTTTTATGTGACTTGTTAGAACTTAAATGTGCTCTGTGATTCGTTACATGATTTAAAATTTCTTGCATGTCATGATAGACGTAAAGAACAACGTAAAATAATGATTCATAATGAGCCATAGAAGCACAACGTATATTTCTCTTATAAGATAATATAGAGTTGAACGACTTATATGATTAATTTATGACTACAAATTGGCCCGTAAAAAAAATGCTAGAAAGTGACACATGTAGTATCATACTGCGAAAGAGTTTAAAACTTAGATATTTTATTTTTACTGTAGATAATGCCACAGCGTAGAGACAATTCTAACTCGTCACTTAACTCAAACCAAGGTCAGGGGGATGCCGGTAATGCCTTATTGGCTAATCTCATAAACCTGTTGCAAAAGTTACCCCAACAGAACACCCCACCACCTACACCAGGCCACCAAGTTGGTGGAAGTGAGAACGCCCATATTCTGAAACAATTTTGGAGGTTTCGTCCACAGACTTTCAATGGGCATGATGGGCCTTTTGCGGTCGAAGAGTGGTTACGTGCGATGGAGAGAATGTTCGCTCGTCTACCTAGCACAGATGCACAACAAATTTCATGTGCCACTTTCCAATTCACAGAGGATGCTGATCACTGGTGGGAGGCATTTTGCCGTTCACGGACACAGGAACAACTCAATGACATGACCTGGACCGATTTCAAACGGGAAGTCATGCAACAATATTTTCCTCAATCGTACAGAGACCGAAAGGAGACTGAATTTTTGGAATTGAAGCAAGGTGGCATGAAATATGAACGTAAATTTAACCAGCTAGTGAGGTTCGCCACACACTTGGTGGATACAGATGAAAAGAGGGCAATAAGGTTCCGCAGAGGACTTCGACCTGAGATTGGCAGTGTATTGGCTTGTCTGGGGACAATGACTTATGAAGGACTCCTCTCACGAGCTCAAGAAGTGGCTTCTTGTCTGAAATTGGATAGTCCGACTCTGAAGACTGGCGATGTTTTAGGGAAAAGAAAATGGAATGGGCCGACTCAAGGAACAGGGGCCGGTAATCAGGGTAAACAGATCAGAACTGGGGCAAATGATATTCCGGTGGCTCTAAAAGAGAAACCAACATGTGCATCATGCGGAAAGAATCATTTTGGGGAGTGCCTTTTAGGGAAAGGAGTGTGTTTTCGGTGCCATCAACCAGGTCACAATGCTACATTTTGCTCCACCTACACGGACAAAAAGGGGAAGGCACCCGCTGGACAGGCACGCGTCTATGCTATGACGCAACAGGAAGCTCAACAGAGCCCGGGAACTCTAACAGGTATGTTACAGGTTTCCGAGACACCTGCTCTTGTGCTATTTGATACTGGAGCTACACATTCCTTTATTTCTATTGATTTCCATGCTAAAACTCCACTCAAGAGCTACACTATTAGTGACATGCTAGAAATAAGCCTCCCATCCGGAAAAACAATAAGCACTAATTTAGTGATTAACAATGTAGAATTGGATTTTGACGGGAAGGGTTTAGAAGCGAATTTGCATGTGATTGGGATGAAGGATTTTGACATTATTTTAGGGATGGACTGGTTGAATAAGTATAAGGCTAACATAAAATGTCACGAGAGAGAAATAATTTTGCGACCCTTAAACGGAGATGAATTCAAATTTTTCGGAGGGAGAGTAAATGGTATGCCCCGAATGATATCAGCAATGAAGACAATCAAGATGTTGAAGAAAGGAAATTGTCAGGGTTATCTGGTGAATGTGATGGCCATTCCGGTTGTCGAGAAAACTCTCATGGAAGTCCCAGTTGTACGTGAATATGCTAGCATCTTTCCATAAGATTTACCGGGAGTACCTCCAAATCGACCAGTAGAGTTTACAATTGATTTGATTCCGGGAGCTGCCCCTGTATCGAAAGCACCAAGGAGCTTCAGGAACTAAAAGTTCAGCTACAAGAACTTCTGGATATGGGCTTCATCCGACCTAGCGTGTCACCTTGGGGAGCGCCAGTTTTATTTGTAAAGAAGAAAGACGGAACAATGAGAATGTGTATAGACTACAGGGAGTTGAATAAGCTCACCATAAAGAACAAATATCTTTTGCCAAGGATTGAGGATTTTTTTTATCAATTGAATGGGGCAAGTGTATTTTCTAAGATTGATCTGAGGTTTAGATATCATCAACTAAAGGTTAAGGAAGAAGATATACACAAGACGACTTTTAGGACCCGATATGGGCACTATGAATTCACAGTGATACCCTTTGGACTTAGTAATGCTCCAACAGTATTTATGGATTTTGTTGGGAAATTTATTGTTTAGATTTTGATGAATGCCATGTAAAACTTAGAATAGGAAGTTGGCACCCAATTTTTTGTTGTAGACTGTATTGTAATAAATAGGGCTGGTCAAGCTAAGTTAAGTCAGCTATGACTAAACATGCAAAAAGACAACTGAAGACTAGAAGGAAGACTCCGGTGCAAGACAACTGAGTATGGCAAAGAAGAGAAAATAGGGACTCGACTGAAGGAACAACTGAGATGCAGCTGAGTGGAGTATTAGTTAAGTCAGCTAAACATAGCCAAGTCTTAAGTCGAAGTGACAGGAGAGTCATCCAATGATTGGAAGCTGACTCTAAGTCACCTAGGGAAAGCAAGGAAATGCAGTCAAGTCGAGATAACTGAAAGAGATCCGTTGCACAGAAATCAAGAGAATTACTTAAACAAGTAATATCTCCATGCTACCTTTCTCGAAGTGCTCAGTCCCAGAAGAGTGCAAAAGGAATAAACCAATGGGAAGCACTACACCGTATCAGAACTCTGAAAAGCTGAAGAACATTTTATACGAGGAAGTGGCAAATTCAAGGACTGCAACAAGACAAGCCAACGTCCACAAGTGACTTTCAAAAAATAAGCCTATCTCTTCAACGGGCAGATTTTTGAAAAATCACTATAAAAGGCTGACGAATGACTCTGAGAGAAGGTTACCTGAACCACAAACATTCAAGAAATTATTTGAACTGTAACCAAAAATATTCTCAAATCATTCAAGATTAATCCTCAAGCCTACATTACGAAGCTCATCAATCCAACACTCACCTGTGAAGGAAAGAAAACTTCAATCAGTTGAAGAGGAAATTATTGAAGAATGAAGGGGTCTACATTCCACGTAGGATTGTAGGAAGGTTCAAGATCGAACCAGTCTCGAGTTTTTGGAGGGCTTCGTGATCAAATCCAAAGAGCTTGAGCAAGTGAGTGTAGTAGCAAGGCACCGCCCCTGTGAAGAAGAAGCCGAGTCACACGAGAACCGTGAGTGATCAAGGCATCTCGACTCGATCCCAAAGGATCAAGTCATGTGTGTGATCAAGACTTGTATCTAGACTGTTACCACTTTGTATCTCGATCAATACCTAGTGGATTCCTCCAGGAGATTGGAGAAGAGAGGAGTAGAAGAATTACCCCATCTTCGAACCTCTATAAAAATCTTATCGTGTCATTTACATTTCAGCACTTTAATTCCTGCATCTTATTTGTTTAACTCTGCTGATAAATTTTCTATCCACTTGATAATTTCTACGTACTAAACCAAGCTTTAAATCCTTGCTTAACCATAATTAAGGGTGTTAAGTCTTCCGATGAAAACAAACTACCATTGAGCTAATTCAGTCTCAACAGCTGAGTTATTCCATCAACAGCTCAGTTGAGTCTGTTGAGTGACTAACTCTATTGATTAACTAAATTGGCTGTCCACCAAGGACACAACTGTGTAGTATCAACTCTGAATTTTAAAAAGGACTAAATCAAAAAGTTGGTAAGGTTTATTCAACCCCCCCTTCTAAACCTTACACTCACACCCCTTGGGACCTACAAGTGGTATCATAGTGGTTGGTTCATTGAGCCTTCCGCACTGGTTACTAAACTAGATCTCCAAATTCTTCAAAGTCTATTTTAGTACTTAAGTTTTCAAGACTCCTTTTATCATTAAAAGGTTATCATCATGGAAGCAAATTTGACACGCATCCCTATGTTCACAATTGAAGAATTTGATGATTGGAAAATTCGTATGCAGGCTCATTTATCAGCATTACATGATGAGATGTGGATAGTGATAGAGGATGGGCCACTGCAATCTTAAAAGTGAACACAGCTGTAAGAAGAGCTGCAGCTGAATGTGAAGATGATGTAGCTGCCTGTTAGGAATTTTATTGTTTAGATTTTGATGAATGCCATGTAAAACTTAGAATAGAAAGTTGGCACCCCAATTCTTGTTGTAAAATGCATTGTAATAAATAGAGCTGGCCAAGCTGAGTCAAGTCGCCCACGCCCTAACATGCAAGAAGACAATCAAGACTAGAAGGAAGACTCATTTGTGAGACAGTGAGTATGGCAAAGAAGAGTAGACGGAACTCTATGAAGAAGCGGTGAGATGCGGTGAGTGGAGTATCAATCAAGTCAACTCAAGAAAAGCCAAGTCTCAAGTTGAAGTGACAGAAGATTCGTCCAATGATTGGAAGCTGACTTTCAAAAATAAGCCTATCTCTTCAACGGGCAAATTTTTGAAAGATCACTATAAAAGGCTGAGGAGTTTTTTTGAGAAGGAGGGGATGACACACAAGAGAAAAACCTGAACTAAAAACGTTCAAGCAATTATTAGAAAATCTGAAACATTCTCAATCCTCAAGCCTACATTACGAAGTACATCAATCCAACACTCACCTGTGAAGGAAAGATAACTTCAAACAGTTGAAGAGGAAAATACTGAAAACAAGGGGTCTACACTCCACGAAAGATTGTAGGAAGGTTCAAGGTCGAACCAAGTCTTAAGCTTTTGGAGGGCTTCGTGATCAAATCCAAAGAGCTTGAGCAAGTGAGTCAGAGTAGCAAGGCAACCGCCCGTGAAGAAGCCGAGTCGCAAGAGAAGCCCGCTCGAGTGATCAAGGCGTCTCAGATCGAGTCCCAAAGGATCAAGTCATTTGTGTGATCAAGACTTGTATCCGGACTGTTACCACTTTGTAAACCGATCATTACCTAGTGGATTCCTCCAGGAGTTGGAGAAGAGAGGTGTAGAAGAATTACCCCATCTTCGAACCTCTATAAAAATTTCATTGTGTCATTTATATTTCAAAGACTTTAATTCCTCGCATTTTTAATCGCTTATATCTCACGATAAATTTGCTATCCAATTGATAATTTATAAGTACTAAACCAAGCACTAAACTCTTGCTTAATCAAACTTAAGGGTGTTAAGTCTTCCGTGTAAACAAAACCACAGTTGAGTTAATTTATAGCCAACAATTTGAGTTATTCCATCAGCTCGGTTGAGTCTGTTGAGAGATTAACTCTACTTGAGTAACTAGATTGATTGTCCATCAAGGACACATTGTGTAGTATCAACTCGTATATTTAAAAGGACTAAATCGAAAATTTGGTAAGGTTTATTCAACCCCCTTCTAAACCTTACACTTACACCCCTTGGGACCTACAAGTGGTATCGGAGCGGTTGGTTCATTGAACCCTCCAAACTTTTCAAAGTCGCTTTAGTACTTAAACTCTCAAAACTCTTTTTATCATTAAAAGTTATTATCGTGGAAGCAAATTTGACACGCATCCCTATGTTCACTATTGAAGAATTTGATGATTGGAAAATTCGTATGCAGTGCTCATCTATCAAAGATTATATTATGAGATGTGGATAGTGATAGAAGATGGGCCTCTGCAAATCTTAAAGGTGAACACAATTTGTCACGAAGAGTTGCGGTGAAGGAGAAGAAGATGTTGCTCCCGGACGGTCATGGTTGAAAAACCAAGAACCGAGTGGACAAATGATGATGAGAAAAATATACAACCTGGATAATGTATCCAAGGACATCCTTTACAAAACCTTGACAAAGCCATGTTCAATAAAGTAAAATCATGCAAAACGGCTAAAGAAATGGGACAAGTGACATTGATTTGTGAAGGCTCGAGCAAATCAAAGAAAACAAATTATCGGTGGTCAGACAGAAATTTGAGAACTTCAAAATGATCTCGGAGAAAACCTGGATCAACTGGATGCTCGGTTCACGAAATCACAAATGAGTCAGTTCGCACTTGGAAAGGAATATACACGAAGGAAATGTGTATGAAGATCCTAAAAAGTCTTCCAACTGAATGGGAAATGAAGGTCATGGCATCGAGACATTCCATGGACCTATCAAAGACATCCAACCATGAGTTATTCTCGGACCTCAAAGCCTACGAGTTTGAGCCGAGAAGAAAAGACCAGACGAGACAATTGTACCCAAAACAATTTGCTCTAATTGTTAAAGATGGGAAGAGAGCGAGGTCAAAGAAGTCATTGACCCGGAAGAAATAGCCCCGATGGTTAAAAGATTCAACAAGTTCTTTAATAAGAACTACAAGAGAGGAAAGGGTGAATCTTCCAGAAGACACTCGGCTCCCTCCAAATCAAGGGAAGATAGGCCAACCAAGAGAACATATCATCAAAAAGTTGAGTATCAAAGGGCCGACAATCCAAGAATGGAAAGAGTGATCAAAAGGTTGAATATTTATCTGAATCAGACAACCAGGTCACTATGCCATTGATTGTCCATATCCTGTAGTCAACAAATACAGGGGATGAAGAAGAAAGGAAGGTGTTCGAGAGAAAGAAGACAAGAAAAGAAAAAGGCAATGATGGTCTGCAGAGATCATTTGAAACAACCAAGTCAAGAGAGACAGTGATTGAGAGAGCGGTGAAGCGACTACTCAAGTGACTCGAAGAAGAAGCCCCGATCGCTTGATGGTCGGGGGAACAAGATCAACCTCGACCAAGAAGATGAGGTACACTCTAACTCATCAAACTTAGACACTAGTGATAGTGATTTGTGACACACACACTTCATCACCCACTCGATCTTTATGATTCATTAGGCAAAATGATGAAAGATTTTGAACACATTAAATCCTCACACACACTATTGAATGAGGAAAAAAAGCCTACTCAAAAGTCAAAACTCAAAGTGACTAAGGAGCCGAGTACTCTAAGTCAAATAGTGATGAGAATGAAAGTCTAAAATTTGAAAATGCTAAATTAATAGCAGAAATTCTTTGCTATAGAAAAGAGGTAGAATGACCTCAAGAATGTTATTGCCTCATTGACTAAGGCATCTAAATCATTGGATGATCTTATTATGAGTCAAAGAGAATGTGGAGACAAGACAGCTTAGGATTTAATTCCTCGTGCTATGTCAAACCTCAAAAGTAATTTTGGAAAAAGGATCTTCAAGCCATGAAGAGTCGAAAAATCCAAAACTCTAAATGTTGCACACACATTCACTCCAAAGCACAATAACAAGCAAACGGCCTTGGTTATAAGGGAAAAGGAAAACATCCGAGTTGAGTGCGGCTGAAAGGGACGGTGAGAAGAGATTCAAACCGAGTCCCGGCAAACTCCAAACAGAAAATACTCAGTAAAGAAGAAGCAGAGCTACCAAAAACCAGGAAGAAAATCCATAAAAGAAATACATATGATGGGAATGGTAGAAAATATCCAAGCCAAGCTGATTGGAACAATGTGAACCATCAAAGATAGACTTATGGAATATAAGCCCAAATGGCAAAGGCCAGAACTCAAAGAAAGGCCATTCCAAAAGTATAAGAGCTTTCATCAAAGACACATATGCACCTAGGCACTACACTCAAAGACACCACAATTACCCAAGGAAGGCAATTGCTAAAACATATATGCAGGCATACGAGACAAAAGAGACAGTTGTATGAACCTAGAATCCCCAAGCAATTTGCCAGGATTAATTATGATTATGGCATCGATAGATGGCAACCCCTTAGAGTCAAATCATTTGGCTATAGGTTGGTTGGATCATCTTATAATTTAACCCCTCAGACCGGACAAGTATGGGTACCTAAAACTTAATTTCCTTGATTGCGGTGTTCAAGGAGTGAGTGCCAAGGAACCTGGTACATGGATAGTGGGTCATTCCGGACATATGACAGAAATAAGAAAAATCTGTCAAAATTCAAGGAAGTTAAAGGAGCAAAAGTCATATTTGGAGGAAATGAAGCTCCTGGTGAAATAAGAGGCATTGGATCCATCAAAAGGAATGGATTAGAAATCACAGATGTTGCATATGTTGAAGGACTCAACTTCAACTTGCCGAGCATCGATCAACTCGTGACAAGGGCTACAATGTTGGATTCAACATGGGTATATGCCAAATCAAAGATATTGAATCAAATGAAGTTGTCTTTGCAAGGATGTAGACAGAAAAATATGTATGTAGTGGATTGGTCAACCGCAACACCCGACTGCAATCTACTAGCAAAGAGCACAAAATTGAATCAAGTTGGTCGTGTGGCACAAAAAAGCCGAGTCACCCGAACTTCAAAACGATTAACAAGCTTGCGAAGTAATCTTGTGGAAGGACTTCGGACTCGATATACAAGAAGGAGAGTGTATGTGACGATGTCGAAGGGAAAACAAATCAAGTCATCATTCAAAGAAAAGACATGCCAATCTTCAACAAGAATATTGTATATCGCTTCATATGGATCTATTTGGCCCAAAGTGGAACCAGCCAAAGATAAGTGGAAAGAAATACACCTTGGTGGTAGTAGATGACTACTCAAGATATACATGGACAATATTCATGTGTAAGAAGAAAGAAACCCTACAAAAACTACCACAATCGATGAAGAGAATTCAAAATGAGAAGAGTCAATCCATTATCAAAATAAGATCGATGAGGAACCGAGTTTGTCAATGGAATAATAACTCGATTGTATTGAGAATGGTATTGGTCATGAACTATCGGCAACAAGGACTCCACAAATGAGAATGGAGTTGCGAAAGGAGGAATAGAACCTTCAAAGAAGAAGCAAGGACCATGTTAGTGAAGCAGAGTTACCAAAAAGATTTTGGTCAAGCAATCAAAGACTGACTTGCTACACTCAAAACGGATGTATGATAAACAGACAGACGGTGACAAAGACTCCTATGAGATCTGGGTGGAAGAAAACCAAATGTTGCATATTTGAGAATATTTGGATGCAAATGCTTCATCCACAACAATGGCAAAGACAATCTAAATGCTTTTGATGCTAAAGTGATGAAGGTATCTTCTTAGGATACTCATTTGAAAGAAAAGCCTCTGAGAATACTCAACAAAAGAACTATGGTTGCGAGAAGAATCCATTCATGTGGTATTTGATGAGCCAAATATAAATGTAGAAGACATTGAAGAGTCGGTGATAAGTGAATCATCCAACTATACGAAGAGTCCCTATCAAGTCAAGCTGGAATTATCAATTCGGAAGAAGATGAGATAGTGAATCTCAAAACAATTTGGAAAATTTGCGGCTAAGTGATTACGAGAGAGCTGACCACAACAACACAGCTGCAAGTCGATTGAATCCAGCTAACTTACTCCAACCTGATGTAAGATGGCTGAGAGACCATCCACCAGAGCTTGTCATTGGAGATATAAGAGAAGGTGTCAAAATAAGATCCAGAACTCAACAAGAAGCCATGTTCACATGCTTCATCTCGCAAATAGAGCCCAAAGATGTGTCACAAGCATTGGACGACACACATTGGATTCAAGCTATGCAAGAAGAGTTGAATCAATTTGAAAGAAATAAAGTATGGGAATTAGTGCAAAGACCCATGCATCAAAATGTTATTGGCACCAAATGGGTGTTCTGAAATAAGATGAACGAGGAAGGTTCTGTGGTAAGAAACAAAGCAAGACTAGTAGCCAAAGGATATTGCCAAGAAGAAGGGATAGATTTTGATGAAACATTTGCCCATGTAGCAAGATTGGAAGCTATAAGGATGTTTCTTGCCTATGCAGCTCACAAGAATTTCATTGTATATGAGATGGATGTAAAAAGTGCATTCCTAAATGGTTTATTGGAGGAAGAAGTGTATGTTGAACAACCTCCAGGATTTGAGCAGAAGACTCTTGGAGATAAGGTATACAAACTCAAGAAAGCTCTATACGGATTGAAACAGGCACCCAGAGCATGGTATGACACCTTGTCACAATTCCTAACCAAAAATGGATTCACAAAAGGAAAAGTAGATAGAACACTTTTTAGAATTCAAAACAAAAAGAGTATACTGCTTGTTCAAATATATGTGGATGACATCATTTTTGGATCCACAAACAAAGAGCTGTGTGAAAAGTTTTCAAACCTCATGCAAAGTAAATTTGAAATGAGCATGATGGGAGAGCGACATTCTTCCTTGGACTCCAAGTGAAACAAAGTGAAGGATGGAACCTTCATAAGTCAAACAAAATACACCGGAGATTTAATGAAGAAGTTTGGTATGGAGGAGAAGTCTTCTCTAAAAATACCAATGAACACATCATCAAAATGGACATGGATGCGGATGGCAAGCTCGTAGATCAAACAAGATACGAGCACTTATTGGATCATTGCTCTATCTCATGCCAGGCCCGACATCACCTTTTTTGTAGGTGTATGCGCAAGATTTCAATCTGCTCCAAAAGAGAGCCATATATGAGCGGCTAAGAGAATATTGAGATACTTGAAAGGAAGCCAAGAAGTAGGCCTATGGTATTCAAAGGAAGGTGGATTCAAGCTAATTGGCTATTGGATTCGACTATATTTGGATGCAGAGTGGACAGGGAAGAGCACTTGAGGCACATGTCAAATGCTAGGAAACAGTGATTTCTGGTTTAGCAAGAAGCAAAACTCAATAGCCACCTCTCACAAATTGACGAGAATACATAGGCTGCGGGCATTTACACAGCCCAAGTCCTATGGATGAGACAAAGTGAAAGACTATGAAGTTGAGGAAAAAGAAATTCCAATCATGTGTGATAACACAAGTGCAATAGCAATCACTCAAAATCTGTGTTGCACTCAAGAACAAAGCATATTGATGTCGATATCATTTCATAAGAGATCATGTTGAAAAGAAGGACATCATCCTGGAATATATCTCAACCGATAAACAACTAGCCGACATCTTCACAAAACCATTATGTGAGTCAAGATTTGAAGAACTCAAGCATGAGTTGGGGTTAATTGAATGAGTTAACATTGAGAAGACTCAAAGAAAAGAAATGGAACACAAAAAAAAAAAAAGTGAAAAAAGAGTGAACACACAAAATCGCCAAGAATCACCAGATCGGAAAAAAGACTACACCGAGTCGGTGATAGTGAGTCACTAAGAGAGTCGTGAGAAGTAGAGTTAAATCGGCTAAGGGATAAGTGAGTAACTTATGAGCAAAGTGACAAAAACGCGATCATTTTGACTAAGCGGGAATGTTTTAAGGAATACGTCAAAGATAATGATGATGTGTCTGGACATAAAGCCGCACACACAAGCTTATGATTGGATATAAATGTTGCCGCATTAAATACGAGACATTAAATGCTAAATAGGCGTGCAAAATCTACGCCGTTGATTTCGATCACATTTCAAAAACCACCCGCACGTCCTTTCATAAACCATATTTAAACCATTTTCGTCCGTTTCTCTCTCACACTTCTAAAACTGTTCATCTCTTTCTCTCAAAAGCAAAGGCAAAAATACTCTCGAAGCCCTATCTATCTCAAAATCAATCTCCAAGTTTTTCTTTGATAAAATCCTGAAAAATGGCTCCAACCTACGACTTTGTCAAATTAGGGAAGCAAATCCACACCGGGTCTACTGTGGATTTCGACGGAATGGTGAAACAGGGGTCCGACGACACCCTAATGAAGAAAATCGCTGAGAAGTTGGAAACGTCCGGGCTGAAACCGTTTCTGACGTTAGAATATCCGATGACCTATGTGGAGGAGGTCGCACAATTCTATGTGAATGCCGAGATTCACGATGAAGGAATCAAGTCATCATTCACGGAAAGCGGTGACTATCTCGCAAGGATTTGGTGAACATTGCTCACTACCCAGGAAGGAGCATCGAGATTAAAGAAGCGATGTAAACTTGGCCGATGCTTGGAAAGAAATAGCCAGGCGGACTATCTTTGATAAAATAGTTTACACACAGAAACAAGAGGCTTTTTGAAGGAGGATTATCACAAGTTGTTGGACATAGTTGCCAAAAGTATTGACATAAAATTTGGCGGCTTTGACCAACATCAAAAGCAAAGCGATTGTAATGGCTGCAATTATCGCGAGAAAAGAAGATAAATCGGGTTGAGTTTGTCTACAGCAGACTCTGCCGAGCGTGGGGAACAAATCCTTCAATGAAGATGGCACATTTGGAGGATCCCTAGGATATGGCCTAGTGATTGGCCGGTGATGGAGGTGAAAGGAGTCCCTCTTAGACATGGGAAGGCATTCCATGTTAACAAGAGGATGTTGAGCAAACCCTCTCTGGCGCGCAGAAGAGAGCCTACGCCAAGAGAAGGCGACACGAGTGAGGGGAATCGGTGACCACCTGAAGAGATCTGTTGCTTTCCTCTCCACCCAAGAAGAAAGTTGCCTCTGCAGTAATTTGCTAAGAAGACGTTGCCCCGCCGCAAAGAAAGCCAAACATGCTCCCGCCCTGCAGAGTCAGTCACCCCCTGCGGCCGTGTCTCGCCCAAAGAAGAGCGGTCGAGAAGGACTCTCAAATACCTTCTCCGATCGTCAAAAGGAGGAGAAGCGATAAGCTAGACGGCCAGCTCCTCAAAAGAAGACACTAAAGCACCGGCCCCGCCGCACAAGACTCGAGAGGCCACCATCTCTCGAACGAGAAATTCCCTCGGTACAAACCAGGAGACAAAAAGAAGAATCATCAAGCACTCGAGCTTGAGAAACCGGGCTGAGTCACCACTCGGCTAGAGCAGAGCAGATCGGAGAGGAGGCTGGAGAAGTAGAGTCTCGGATGTAATTGATGAAAACAACCAAGTCTCTGAAAGGCGATCAGCAGAGGCAACTCAAGACACGGTTGTAGTTCACACAATCGAAACACAAGAAGAAAGTGCTAGAGCGGATAGTGATGTAATGATCCTATCTCCACCTTACGGACATCCAAAATCGTGCGTGAGTGGGAAATGGAAGTTGAGTAAGTCAAGGAAAGCAGTTCCAACGGCCGAATTTATAGAAGAAGAAGAGGAATCTGTTGAATTTCCTTGGACTAACCATGTGTGCTCAAAGATGGATGAAGACAAGCGCACAGACATCCTGCGAGATCCTCAAGGATAAGGAGAAGGAAAGACAAGCGGAAGCCGAGGCACATGAGAAGGCAAGCATCCGCCCTATCTCGGCACCCACAGAACACACACATCCTCTCCTTGATGTCTTCTCGGCGTGATGATGAGGATCGGAGAATCTTTCACGCCCCGAGAAGAGTTGCAAATGCAGCAAGCATTGCACGAATCGAGAATCCTTCACGAGCAAAGATTGATGGAGGGACCAGGAGAGTCCTCGAACACACGGTGAAATCGATCCAATGGGAGTGGTTCAACAAATCGCCACTATTGTTGCTGCCACCACTTCCCCACTCACTCGGAAGAAGGCAATAAGGGACTTGGCGATGAAAGCGGGACAATGGGGACCCCGGTCGAGCCAACCCCTATTGAAGGTGTTTTACCACTGCCCCGGCTGAACATTCAATCGAAAAAGTACCGGGAGTTTGGAGACGAGTGACCCCATTCAAGTCACTCGGTGGTGCGCCGGTGGGGAAGCTCCCTCCAGCTGCGGCAAGGTCGGAGGATCTGCGGTGACTCCACAATGTATCAAGGAGGCGAAGGAGAGAAACTACAAACACTAGAAGAACAACAAGTTGCCATCAACGAAGCTTAGAGGCGATTGAGACTGTCTCATCCGAGGTGCCAACCGCTCGAACGCTAATGACGCCGCTGGCGATGCGATCGAGGCACAAGAAGGAACAGCCACGGGAGTTAACACTCACGGGTGATGAAAGTGCAATCCATGGGGTTGAGACTCCAATGGATGCCACCACGAAAGACCCTAAGGCAGTGACACTTGTCGAAAGGGAGGACAAGGCCTCATTGCAGAGAGACCGCCGGAGGTAATGAAGGCCCACGGGAGGTTGAGACTTCCGGGGTAAAGAAGTGAAGTAGAGAACATCCCTCCGCTATCATCGACCCATCGAGAAGGAGATAAGCGCATTTCATGATTCCCAGGTTAATCGATGTAACCTTTCTCGGGATCGGGAGGCGATGAAGAAGCCGAGTCATCCCCGTGCCAAATCCAAAAGACTCGATTTGCGGATGTTTCCACGCACGAGCAAGTCGATCCCAAGACTACTCGTCAAACCTTTAACTTTGATGATGAGCCACCGATGGAAATCTCATCATCGTCCGATGACGCTTCCGATAAGGCCGAGGACCAGTCTACTCAAATGGAAAAATCATTTGAGACCAACGGTTTGTTGAGACAGTTGAGGCTCGGCAAGCGGGTCCACTTCACAACAAAACCCGGTGAACAAGAGACCAGCTGCGCAGGCTCCTCAAGCTGCAGCAGCAGGTCGATTCCTAAAAAAAAAGAACTTCACGCGCACCGCTCATCATCGAACAAATCCCGGTGGGCGGTGATGAATCTTTTATAGAATCTTTTCCTTTTTCCCTGGAGGTACCCGACCTCCATGAAGAGTCGAGAAGAATGAACGCGCACGCTATCACAGACCAGCTCCGTTTTCTCATCAGGTACCATTGTTCCAGTATTTTTATGACTTTGATGTTTGTATGGCCATCACCGCAACGGAAGAATCAGCTGAAGTTCGAGAAGTGTTCAAGGCACTATTTGCTGAGGTTGAACGGATGGAGAGGCATCAGGCCTCTTTGGACATGCGACTGGACAACAGAGATGCCAACCTTACAGCCGACTTGAGAGGCATAACAGTCAGAATAAGGGAATGGTGGCAACAGCAGCAAACAATGCGTGTGGAACAAGTTAGATTCTTCAGGACATTGTTCAACAAGCTGCTGGTATGGAGAGCTGAAAATGCTGATGCAAAAACGAAGCTGAGAGAACATATTGAGCACATGCATGAAGCTCACACTGCCGAGATAAAGCTGCTGCGTGAGCAAAATACGAATGATCTACAGCGTTTGGAAGAACACATGACTAGAAAATTCAGCCTTCTCATGGCTGAGATGAAGCTGATTTCAGCAGAGTCCAACGCTACTCGATCCGAATTCCGTGCTGCTTACAACGCAGCAGACTTGAAGCAGAACTCGACTATCAGCAGGCTCGACTTCCTGCTTGCCAGCATGTTCCCTGGGGTTCCTCTATCCTTTGATGATGCCAAAAAGGGGGAAGAGGAATACCTTAAAGCGCTAAAATCTGAAGCTGAAAAGAAAGGAGCAGCTGAGAAGGGAAAATCAGCTGAGGAAGTTTTGAAACAAAAGAAAGGAAAGCTTGTTGAGGGGGAAGGTCGACAGATGTGACCTTGATGATTGCACAAACCCCCCAACAAGGTCCTGTCACAGCTGACATTATAAGCAGCAAACTCCCTGTGACTCTGCCACTCCAACACTCTGCTATATCCATGGCTGATAAGAGAAAAACAATTGAAGCAGGGATGAAGGAAGTGGAAGGAAGAATGGATGCCCGAATTATGAACATCTTGAAAGAACACGGAGGCATTCCAGTAGACAGAGACACTTATGCCATCTCAGATGTCGGGACAGAGCCACGATCAGTTGATGAATTTAAAACGCTCGAATCTGAGGGATACTTTGCAAATATGTCTATGGCTCAAGCTTGGGACTTGTACTGGGAAAAGGGTCTCACGTTATGTGAAGAAGCTGACAGGCAGCAGACTACCGGCAGTCACTCTGCTGGTCACTCCGCTGGTCACTCAGCTGGAAAGAAGAAGACCCCAGTACAGTATACGCCCAGAGGTAGAGGAAGAAGCAGTAGTGGAGGAAGAAGCTTCAGACCTAGGCCTCTGCCCAAAAACATTGAATATGTGGATCCAGGAAAGAAAGGAGGGATCTACTGGGCTGGGCTTGACCAAGTAGCAAATTTGCAAGTGGCTAAAACTAACGCTGAGTATGTAAAAAGACTAGAAGAAGAAAACAAGAGACAAACTCAGCTATGGGAGGAGAGACAGGAAAGAATAAGAAGAGATGAAGCTGCCAGGAAGGCATATGAAAAGAAAAAGAAGGCAGCTGACGACGAGAAAAAGAGAAGAAGAGAAGAAGATGCTGAACAAGATGAAAGAAGGAGACAGCGAAGGAGATGAAGTGTTGCTGTCCAACCCTTCGTGTATTTTATTATGTAAATACATACAATGTAAGTCTTCTGTAATAAAGCTATAAATTCTTTATTTTCTGTGTAGACAAATATGTGCTCTGATACACCTTGTAAACAGTTGTGTAAAAGAACAAGAATGATATGATCAATAAAAGAATTGATTCTGCGCATACATTCTATGTCAATACACTATCTGTATGTATCTTTGTTGTTTGCATTTTTGAATGGTTTAAGTTTTGGCATCATCAAAAAGGGGGAAATTGTTAGGAATTTTATTGTTTAGATTTTGATGAATGCCATGTAAAACTTAGAATAGAAAGTTGGCACCCCAATTCTTGTTGTAAAATGCATTGTAATAAATAGAGCTGGCCAAGCTGAGTTAAGTCAGCTACGCCCTAACATGCAAGAAGACAACTGAAGACTAGAAGGAAGACTCTGCTGGGAGACAGCTGAGTATGGCAAAGAAGAGTAGATGGGAACTCTACTGAAGAAGCAGCTGAGATGCAGCTGAGTGGAGTATCAGTCAAGTCAACTCAAGAAAAGCCAAGTCTCAAGTTGAAGTGACAGAAGAGTCATCCAATGATTGGAAGCTGACTCTAAGTCACCTGGGGAAAGCAAGGAAATGCAGTCAAGTCGAGATAACTGTAAAAGATCCGTTGCACAGAAATCAAGAGATTTACTTAAACAAGTAATATCTCCATACCACCTTTCTCGGAGTGCTCAGTCCCAGAAGCGTGCAAAAGGAATGAACCAATGGGAAGCACTACACCGTGTCAGAACTCTGAAAAGGTGAAAGAACAATTCATACGAGGAAATGGCAATTCCAAGGACTGCAACAAGACAAGCCAACGACTACAAGTGACTTTCAAAAATAAGCCTATCTCTCCAACGGGCAAATTTTTGAAAGATCACTATAAAAGGCTGAGGAGTTTATTTGAGAAGGAGGGGATGACACACAAGAGAAAAACCTGAACTAAAAACGTTCAAGCAATTATTAGAAAATCTGAAACATTCTCAATCCTCAAGCCTACATTACGAAGTACATCAATCCAACACTCACCTGTGAAGGAAAGATAACTTTAAATAGTTGAAGAGGAAAATACTGAAAACAAGGGGTCTACACTCCACGAAGGATTGTAGGAAGGTTCAAGGTCGAACCAAGTCTTAAGCTTTTGGAGGGATTCGTGATCAAATCCAAAGAGCTTGAGCAAGTGAGCTGTAGTAGCAAGGCAGCTGCCCTGTGAAGAAGCTGAGTCGCAAGAGAAGCCAGGTGAGTGATCAAGGCGTCTCAGATCGAGTCCCAAAGGATCAAGTCATTTGTGTGATCAAGACTTGTATCGGGACTGTTACCACTTTGTAAACCGATCATTACCTAGTGGATTCCTCCGGGAGTTGGAGAAGAGAGGAGTAGAATAATTACCCCATCTTCGAACCTCTATAAAAATTTCATTGTGTCATTTACATTTCAAAGACTTTAATTCCCGCATTTTTAATCGCTTATATCTGTGATAAATTTGCTATCCAATTGATAATTTATAAGTACTAAACCAAGCACTAAACTCTTGCTTAATCAAACTTAAGGGTGTTAAGTCTTCCATGTAAACAAAACCACGATTGAGTTAATTTATAGCCAACAAAGTGAGTTATTCCATCAACGGCTCGATTGAGTCTGTTGAGAGATTAACTCTCTACTTGAGTAACTAGATTGATTTGTCCATAAAGGACACAATGTGTGTAGTATCAACTCGTATATTTAAAAGGACTAAATCGAAAATTTGGTAAGGTTTATTCAACCCCCTTCTAAACCTTACACTTACACCCTTGGGACCTACATCGCCACACCGGCCTATGATCGAAAACCAAGAGCTGAATGGACAAATGATGACAGAAAAAGATATAACTTGGACAATGTGGCCAAGGACATTCTTTACAAAACCTTGGACAAAGCCATGTTCAACAAAGTCAAATCATGCAAAACGGCTAACGAAATCAGGGACAAGCTAACATTGATTTGTGAAGGCTAAGAGCAAATCAAAGAAAACAAATTATCGGTGGTCTGAGTAAATTTGAGAATTTCAAAATGATCTCGGGGAGAGAACCTGGATCAACTGGATGCTCGATTCACGTAAATCACCAACGAGCTATCAAAGACTTGGAAAAGAATATACACGAAGAAATGTGTATGAAGATCCTAAAAAGTCTTCCAGCTGAATGGGAAATAAAGGTCATGGCACTAATACATTCCATGGACCTATCGAAGACATCCAACCATGAACTATTCTCAGACCTCAAGCTGAGAAGAAAAGACCAGGAAGAGACAGTTGTACCCAAAACATCTTCTCTAATTGTTAAAGACGGGAAGAGAGCTGAGGTCAAAAAAGTCATTGACCCAGAAGAAATAGCCCTCTTGGTAAAAGGTTCAACAAGTTCTTCAATAAGAACTACAAGAGAGGCAAGGGCGAATCCTCCGAAGACACTCGGCTCCTCCAAGTCAAGAGAAGATAGGCTAACCAAGAGAACAGATCATCAAAAAGTGAATATCAAAGGGTGACAATCCAATAATGGAAAGAGTCGATCAAAAGGTTGAATATCTATCCGAACTGAAAGGCAACCAGGTCACTATGCCATTGATCGCCCATATCCTGTAGTCAACAAATACGGGGAATGAAGAATAAAGAAAGGTCTTGAGAGAAAGAAGACAAGAAAAGACAAAGGCAATGTTGATCGCAGAGATCGGCCGAGACAGCCCAAGTCAAAAGACATACCGAGTCCGAGAGTAGTGAAGTCGACTACTCAAGTGACTTTGAAGAAGAAGCCCTAACTGTTTGATGGCCAAGGAACAAGATCAACCCGACCAAGAAGATGAGGTACACTCTAACTCATCAAAGTCGATTCTAGTGATAGTGATCGTGACACACACACTTCATCACCCACTGATCTTTATGATTCATTAGGCAAAATGATGAAAGATTTTGAACACATTAAATCCTCACACACACTACTAAATGAGGAAAACAGTCTACTCAAGAGCCAAAACTTACAGCTGACTAAGGAGTTGAGTACTCTAAGTCAAATAGCTGATGAAAATGAAAGTTTAAAGACTGAAAATGCAAAGTTATTAGCAGAAATAGCTGCTATATAAAAGAGGGAAAATGACCTCAAAAATGTGATGGCCTCATTTACTAAGGCATCTAAATCATTGGATGATCTTATTATGAGTCAAAGAGAATGTGGAGACAAGACAGGCTTAGGATTTAATTCCACTATGCTATGTCAGGCTCCAAGAGTGATTTTGGAAAAGGGATCTTCAAGCAATGAAGTATCTCAAAAATCCAAAACTCCAAATGGTGAACACACATTTAATCCAAAGCACAATTACAAGCAAACTGGCCTTGGTTATAAAGGAAAAGGAAAAACGGCCGAGTTGAGTGCTTATTTGAAAAGACAAATTTGAGAAGAAATTCAGCCGAGTTCCTCAACAAACTCCAAACAGAAAATACTCTGTAAAGAAGAAACAGAGCTACCAAAAACCCCAGAAAATCTATAAAAGAAATACATATGATGGGAATGGTAGAAAATATCCAAGTCAAGCTGATTGGAATGATTTGAACTATCAGCAAAAACCTATGGAATATAAGCCCAAATGGCAAAGGCCTAGAACTCAGCAGAGGCCATTCCAAAGGTATAAGAGCTTTCATCAAAGACACACATATGCACATAGGCACTACACTCGAAACATCACAACTACCCAAAGAAGGCAAAGTTGCTAGAACACATATACAGCATACAAACAAAAGAGACAAATTTGTATGAACCTAGATCCCAAGCAATTTGCCAAGATTAATTATGATTATGGCATCGATAGATGGCAACCCCTTAGAGTCAAATCATTTGGCTATAAGTTGGTTGGATCATCTTACAATTCTAACCCCTCGGGATCCGGACAAGTATGGGTACCTAAAACTTAAATTCCTTGATTGCGGGTTCAAGGAGCAGTGAGTGCCAAGGAACTCGATACATGGATAGTGGTCGCATTCCCACACATGACAGAAATAAGAAAAATCTGTCAAAATTCAAGGAAGTCAAAGGAGCAAAAGTCATATTTGGAGGAAATGAAGCTCGGGGAGAAATAAGAGGCATTGGATCCATCAAGAAAAATGGATTAGAAATCACAAATGTTGCATATGTTGAAGGACTCAACTTCAACTTGCTAAGCATCAGCCAACTCTGTGACAAGGGTTATAATGTTGGATTTAACATGGGTATATGCCAAATCAAGGATGCTGAATCGAATGAAGTTGTGTTGCAAGGATGCAGACAAAAGAACATATATGTCGTGGATTGGTCACCTGCAACACCCAGCACCTGTCTATTAGCAAAAAGCACAAATTGAATCAAGTTGGTCGTGGGCACAAAAAGTCGAGTCACCCGAATTTCAAAACGATTAACAAGCTTGCCAGAAGTAATCTTGTGGAAGGACTTCCAGACTTAGTATACAAGAGGGAGAGTATATGTGACGCATGTCAGAAGGGAAAACAAATCAAATCATCATTCAAAGAAAAGACCTGCCCATCTTCAACAAGAATATTACATCTGCTACATATGGATCTATTTGGCCCAGTGGAACCAGCTATCATAAGTGGAAAGAAATACACCTTGGTGGTAGTAGATGACTACTCAAGATATACATGGACTATATTCATGTGTAAGAAGAAAGAAACTCTACAGAAATTACCACAGTTGATGAAGAGAATTCAAAATGAGAAGAACCAAACCATTATCAAAATAAGATCAGACAGAGGAACTGAGTTTGTCAATGGAATAATAACTCAGTATTGTATTGAAAATGGCATTGGTCATGAACTATCATGACAAGGACTCCACGTGAGAATGGAGTTGCGAAAGAAGGAATAGAACTCTCAAAGAATCGAAGGACCATGTTAGTCAAGACGGGGTTACCAAAAAGATTTTGGGTCAAGCAATAAACACAAAGATGCTACACTCAAAATAGATGCATGATAAACAGACAGCTGACAAAGACTCCTTATGAGATTTGGACAGGGAGAAAACCTAATGTTGCATATTTTAGAATATTTGGATGTAAATGCTTCATCCATAACAATGGCAAAGATAATCTAAAGGTGTTTGATGCTAAAGCTGATGAAGGTTACAGAGTACTCAACAAGAGGACTATGGTTACGAGAGAATCCATTCATGTGGTGTTCGATGAACCAAATGTTAATGGAGAAGACATTGAAGAATCAATCGATAAGCTAAATCAACCAACCATGCGAAGAATCCTATCTTTCAAGCCGAAATCGGAATTGTAAACTCGAAGAAGATGAGATAGTGAATCTCAAAAAAAACAGTGGAAAATTTGCGGCTAAGTGATTACGAGAGAGCGATCAAAGCAACACAAAACCGCAAGACGACTGAATCCAGCTAACTTACTCCAACCTGATGTAAGATGGCTGAGAGACCATCCACCAGAACTTGTCATTGGAGATATAAGAGAAGGTGTCAAAACAAGATCCAGAACTCAACAAGAAGCTATGTTCACATGCTTCATCTCACAAATAGAGCCCAAAGATGTGTCACAAGCATTAGATGACACACATTGGATTCAAGCTATGCAAGAAGAACTGAATCAGTTTGAAAGAAATAAAGTATGGGAATTAGTTCAAAGACCCACCCATCAAAATGTTATTGGCACTAAATGGGTGTTCAGAAATAAGATGAACGAGGAAGGTTTTGTGGTAAGAAACAAAGCAAGATTAGTAGCCAAAGGATATTGCCAAGAAGAAGGGATAGATTTTGATGAAACATTTGCCCCTGTAGCAAGATTGGAAGCTATAAAGATGTTTCTTGCCTATGCGACTCACAAGAGTTTCTCATCAGATATCGATGGATGTAAAAAGCGCATTCCTAAATGGTTTATTGGAAGAAGAAGTGTATGTTGAACAACCTCTAGGATTTGAGCAGAAGACTCTTGGAGATAAGGTATATAAACTCAAGAAAGCTCTATACGGATTGAAACAGGCACCCAGAGCATGGTATGACACCTTGTCACAATTCCTAACCAAAAATGGATTCACAAAAGGAAAAGTAGATAGAACACTTTTTAGAATTCAAAACAAAAAGAGTATACTGCTTGTTCAAATATATGTGGATGACATCATTTTTGGATCCACAAACAAAGAGCTGTGTGAAAAGTTTTCAAACCTCATGCAAAGTAAATTTGAAATGAGCATGATGGGAGAGTGACATTCTTCCTGGACTCCAAGTGAAACAAATTTGAAGGATGGAACCTTCATAAGTCAAACAAAATACACCAGAGATTTAATGAAAAAATTTGGTATGGAAGAGAAGTCTTCTGTGAAAATACCAATGAATACATCAATCAAAATAGACGTGGATGCAGATGGCAAGTCTGTAGATCAAACAAGATACAGAACACTTATTGGATCATTGCTCTATCTCACAAAGCAAGCGGGCCGGACATCACCTTTGTTGTAGGTGTATGTGCAAGATTTCAATATGCTCCAAAAAGAGAGCCATATGACAAAGAAAGCCTAAGAGAATCTTGAGATACTTGAAAGGAAGCCAAGAAGTTGGCTTATGGTATCAAAGGAAGGTGGATTCAAGCTAATTGGCTATTCGACTACGACTATCTTTGGATGCGAGTTGACAGAAAAGCACCTCAGGCACATGTCAAATGCTTGGAAACAGGCTGATTTCCTGGTTTAGCAAGAAGCAAAATTCAATAGTCACCTCTACAGCTGAAGCAAAATACATAGATGCGGGCAGCTGTTGTGCCCAAGTCCTATGGATGAGACAACAGCTGAGAGACTATGAAGTTGTGGAAAAGGAAATTCCAATCATGTGTGATAACACAAGTGCAATTGCAATCACTCAAAATCCTGTGTTGCACTCAAGAACAAAGCATATCGATGTTAGATATCACTTCATAAGAGATCATGTTGAAAAGAAGGACATTACCTTGGAGTATATTTCAACTGATAAACAACAGCCGACATATTCACAAAACCATTATGTGAGTCAAGATTTGAAGAACCCAAGCATGAGTTAGGATTAATTGGTGGTGACACTCGACACTTAAAAATCAAAGAAAAGAAATGAAACAGCTCTCTCCGAACCAGTAAATCCCCCTCCGTACGAACTAAGAGACGACGAAGAATCATCAAGCGCTCCGAGCTTGAGAAACCGGCCGAGTGAGTCGACCACCCGAGTGGAGCAGACACGAGAGAAGCTATTGGAGAAGTAGAGTCTCATTATTATTGATGAAACAACTAAGTCTCTTTCAAGGCGATCAGCAGAGGCAAATCAAGACACTGTATGTAGTTCGCCTGGTGAGACACAAGAAGAAGCGATAGAGATGATAGTGATGTGATGATCCTATCCCCACCTTATCCGACATCCAAAATCGTCTACGAGAGTGGAGGAAGTGGAAGTTGAGTCGATCCAGGAACAGTTCCAAAGGCCCGAATTTATCGAAGAAGAAGAGGAATCGATGAACTTTCTTGGACTAACGATCGTGGTCCAAGCAATCGGATGGAGAAAATCGCACGGATATCTTGCGAGATCTTCAAGGACAAGGAGAAGGAGAGACAGCAGAGAAAGTTGAGGCATGTGAGAAGGCCAAAGATCTACCCTATCACCGGCACCACGTAACACACACATCATCTCCTTGATGTCTTATCGATGCTGATGAGGATCCGGACCCTAACGCCGCCACGTAATAAAATGCAAAATGCAAAGCAGGCATTGCTTGAATCCGTAATCCTTCACAAGCAAAAATTGATGGAGGGACCAGGAGAGTCCTCCAAAACACATCCGGAAATCGATCCAATGGGAGTGGTGCAAAGCAAATCGCCACCGTTGTTCTTGCCACCACTTCCCACTCACTCGGAAGAAGGAAATAAGGAAATGGCGATGAAACCGGGATAGTGGGGACCCCGGTCGAGCCAACCCCTATTGAAGGTGTCTTACCACCCGCCCCAACGGTGAACACTCAAAAGAGAAACAAAGCAGGGAGTTTGGAGACGAGTGACCCCATTCCAAGTCACTCGGTGGTGCGCCACCGAGGGGAAACTCCTCCCTGCAGCAAGGTCGGAGAATGTGCAGATGACTTCACAACGAATCTAGGAGGCGAAGTGGAGAAGGAAAAAACACAAAGTACACATCAAGTTGTCATCAACGAAGCTCAGGCATTGAGATTGTCTCGGTGAGGTGCCCCAACCGCTCGAAGGCGAATGACGCCGCCGATGCGGTCGAGGCACGAGGAAGGAAGGAATGCCACGGGAGTTAACACTGGCGATGAAAGTGCAATCCATGTGGTTGAGACTCCAATGGATGCCACCGCAGAAGACCCTCAGCACAGCCTAACACTCGTCGAAAGGGATGTCCAGTGCCTTCTGCATTGAGACTGCAGGAGGTAATGAAGGCCAACGGGATGTTGAGACCTCCGGGTAAAGAAGTCGACGAGAGAACATCCCTCCCGCTATCATTGATCCATTAGAAAAGGAGATAAGTGAACTTCATGATTCCCGGATAATCCTGATGTAACTTTTCCGGGATCGGAAGGCGACGAAGAAGTTTCGAGTCATCCCCGTGATGATCCAAAAGATTCGGTGAGGATGTTCCAAGCATGAGCAAGTCGATCTCAAGACTACTCGTCAAACTTTCAATTTTGATGATGAGCCACCAATGGAAATCTCATCATCGTCCGATGATGCTTCGATAAGGACGAGGACCATCCACTCAATTAGAGAAACCACCTGAGACCGACGAAGCTGTTGAGACAACTGAGGCTCAAAGAACCTGGGTCCACTTTACAAAAGACCCCGGTGAAACAAAGTCCATCGCGCAGCTCCCCAAGCCGCAGCAGTTCGACTCCAAAAGGAACTTCACGCGTACCTTTAATCATTGAACAAATCCCGATTGGCCGTGATGATTCCTTTGTAGAATCATTTCTTCTTCTCTCGGAGGTACCCGACCTCCCTGAAGAGTCGAGAGAGATCTCGCGTGCTTCCACAGCACTGCACCGTCATTCCATCAGACACCATTGTTCCGGTGACTATGACTTTGACGCACAGGCCGTCACCGCAAGCGGAAGAAACAACTAAAGTTCGGGAGGTGTTCAAAGCATTATTTTTGAAATTGAACGGATAGAGAGGCACCAGGCCTCTATGGACATGAGATCGACAACAGAGATGCCAACTATCTGGCGACTTGAGAGGCATAACAAAATCGAGAATCAGGGAATGGTGGCAACAAAGAAACAATGCGTGTGGAACAAGCTAGATACGTCAGACATTGTTCAACAAGTCGTTGGTATGGCGAAATGATAATGCCGATGCAAAGACGAAATTGAGAGAACACATTGAGCACATGCATGAAGCTCACACTGCTGAGATAAAGTTGTTGCGTGAGCAAAATAAGAGTGACCTCCTGCGTCTGTAAGAAAACATGGATAGAAAATTCAGCCTTCTCATGGCCGAGATGAAGCTAATTTCAAAGAGAGTCCAACGCTACTCGCTCTGAATTTCGCGCCGCATACTCCGCAGCAGATTCAAGGCAGAACTCGGCTATCAGCAGGCTCGACTTCCTGATTGTCAGTATGTTTCCAGGGGTTCCTCTCTCCTTTGATGATGCCAAAAAGGGGTAAGAGGAATACCTAAAAGCGCTCAAGAGTTCTGATGTTGAGAAAGAGGAGCAATCAGTAAAGGGAAAGACAGCTGAGGAAGCGTCAAAACAAAAGAAAGAAAAGTCTGTTGAGGGGGAAGGATCGAAAGATGTGACCTTGATGATTGCACAAACCCCCCAACAAGGTCTTGTCACAGCTGATATTATCAGCAGCATACTCCCCGTGACTCTGCCACTCCAACACTCTGCTATATCTATGGCTGAAAAGAGAAAGACAATTGAAGTAGGGATGGAGGAAGTGGAAGGAAGGATGGATGCACGAGTTATGAATATCTTGAAACAACATGGAGGCATTCCAAAGAGACAGAGACACTTATGCCATCTCGGATGCGGAATCGAGCCAAGATCGGTTGATGAATTTAAAACGCCGCATCTCGAAGGATACTTTGCAAACATGTCCATGGCTCAAGCTTGGGACTTGTCTTGGGAAAAGGGTCTCACGCTATGTGAAGAAGGCGACAGCGCGAGACCACCGACGATCACTCACTGGTCACTCCGCTAGTCACCTGGGAAGAAGAAGACCCCAAGACAATACACGCCCGCAGGGAAAGGCGAGAGAAAGAAGCGAAGAGTGAAGGAAGAGGCTTGGACCTAGACCTCGCCCAAAAACATTGAGTACATAGATCCAGGCAAGAAAGGAGGGATCTACTGGGCTGGTCTTGACCAAGTAGCCAATCTGCAAGTGGCTAAAAACAATGCTGAGTATGTGAAAATAATCGAAGAAGAAAATAAAAGACAAACTCAGCTTTGGGAGGAGAGACAAGAGAGACTAAGAATAGATGAAGCTGCCTGGAAGGCATATGAAAAGAAGAAGAAGGTGGCTGGAGATGAGAAAAAGAGAAGAAGAGTAGAAGATGCTGAAGAAGAAGAAGAAAGAAGGAGGCAACGAAGGAGATGAAGTGTTGTTGTCCACCCCTTCATGTATTTTACCATGTAAATACACTTTATGTAAGTCTTCTGTCATAAACATTTGTAAATTCTCTAGTTTTGCGTAGACAAATGTTTGCTCTGATACACCTTGTAAACAGTTGTGTAAAAGAACAAGAATGTTATGATCAATAAAAGGATTGATTCTACGCATACATTCTATGTGAATGCACTATCTGTATGTATCTTTGCTATTTACATTTTGAATGTTTTAAGTTTTGGCATCATCAAAAAGGGGGAAATTGTTGGGAAATTTATTGTTTAGATTTTGATGAATGCCATGTAAAACTTAGAATAGGAAGTTGGCACCCCATTTTTTGTTGTAGACTGTATTGTAATAAATAGGCCTGGTCAAGCTAAGTTAAGTCAACTATGACTAAACATGCAAAAAGACAACTGAAGACTAGAAGGAAGACTCCGCTGCAAGATAGCTGAGTATGGCAAAGAAGAGAAAACAGGGACTCGACTGAAGGAACAACTGAGATGCAGCTGAGTGGAGTGTCAGTCAAGTCAGCTAAACATAGCCAAGTCTCAAGTCGAAGTGACAGGAGAGTCATCCAATGATTGGAAGCTGACTCTAAGTCACCTGGGGAAAGCAAGGAAATGCAGTCAAGTCGAGATAACTGAAAGAGATCCGTTGCACAGAAATCAAGAGAATTACTTAAACAAGTAATATCTCCATGCTACCTTTCTCGAAGTGCTCAGTCCCAGAAGCATGCAAAAGGAATAAACCAATGGGAATCACTACACCGTGTCAGAACTCTGAAAAGCTGAAGAACATTTTATACGAGGAAGTGGCAAATTCAAGGACTGCAACAAGACAAGCCAACGTCCACAAGTGACTTTCAAAAAATAAGCCTATCTCTTCAACGGGCAAATTTTTGAAAAATCACTATAAAAGGCTGAGGAATGACTCTGAGAGAAGGTTACCTGAACCACAAACATTGAAGAAATTATTTGAACTGTAACCGAAATATTCTCAAATTATTCAAGATTAATCCTCAAGCCTACAATACGAAGCTCATCAATCCAACACTCACCTGTGAAGGAAAGAAAACTTCAATCAGTTGAAGAGGAAATTATTGAAGAATCAAGGGGTCTACATTCCACGTAGGATTGTATGAAGGTTTAAGGTCGAACCAGTCTCGAGTTTTTGGAGGGCTTCGTGATCAAATCCAAAGAGCTTGAGCAAGTGAGCTGTAGTAGCAAGGCAGCTGCCCTGTGAAGAAGCTGAGTCGCACGAGAAGCCACGGTGAGTGATCAAGGCATCTCGACTCGATCCCAAAGGATCAAGTCAGCTGTGTGATCAAGACTTGTATCTGGACTGTTACCACTTTGTATACTGATCAATACCTAGTGGATTCCTCCAGGAGATTGGAGAAGAGAGGAGTAGAAGAATTACCCCATTTTCGAACCTCTATAAAAATCTTATCGTGTCATTTACATTTCAGCACTTTAATTCCTGCATCTTATTTGTTTAACTCTGCTGATAAATTTGCTATCCACTTGATAATTTCTAAGTACTAAACCAAGCTTTAAATCTTTGCTTAACCATAATTAAGGGTGTTAAGTCTTCCGCTGAAAACAAACTATCATTGAGCTAATATAGTCTTAACAGCTGAGTTATTCCATCAACAGCTAAGTTGAGTCTGTTGAGTGACTAACTCTACTGATTAACTAAATTGATTGTCCACCAAGGACACAGCTGTGTAGTATCAACTCTGAATTTTAAAAAGGACTAAATCGAAAAGTTGGTAAGGTTTATTCAAGCCCCCCTTCTAAACCTTACACTCACACCTCTTGGGACCTACAGATTTG
Source organism: Rehmannia glutinosa (assembly GCA_016081115.2). Lineage (NCBI taxonomy): Eukaryota > Viridiplantae > Streptophyta > Magnoliopsida > Lamiales > Orobanchaceae > Rehmannia > Rehmannia glutinosa. Next base: position 6,158,481 of record CM071933.1, on the reverse strand, counting down.
ATGAATCGGGTTTTTCATCCGTACTTGGATCAGTTTGTGATTGTATTCATAGATGACATATTGGTGTACTCAAGGGATAAAGAACAACATGAGAAGATCCTTGGCATAGTGTTGGAGACTCTTCGTCAAGAGAAATTATACGCAAAATTTAAGAAGTACGAGTTTTGTCTCGATCGAGTAGTCTTTTTGGGACATGTAGTTACAACGGAAGGTATTGAAGTTGACCCATTAAAAGTTGAAGCTGTAGAAAAATGGTTGGCTCCTACAAATGCCAATGAAGTACGTAGTTTCTTGGGCCTTGTAGGATATTACAAAAGGTTTATTAAAGGATTTTCGAAAATAGCAGGACCGATGACTCGACTCACAAGGAAAAGTGAGAAGTTTTTTTGGACTAAAAAGTGCGAACAAAGCTTTCAAGAACTCAAACGATGTCTAATCTCAGCGCCAGTTTTGACAATTCCAAATACTACAGATGGTTTTGTAATCTACAGTGATGCCTCAAAACAAGGGTTAGGTTGCGTTTTGATGCAGAATGGTAAAGTGGTTGCTTATGCTTCAAGGCAATTAAAACGTCATGAGCTTAATTACCCTACGCATGACTTAGAGTTGGCAGCAGTCGTGCACGCCTTAAAGATATGGCGTCATTATTTATACGAGGGAAAATGCGAAATTTATACGGATCACCAGAGTTTGAAGTATTTCTTCACGCAAAAAGAGTTGAACATGAGACAGACGAGGTGGTTAGAACTTGTGAAAGATTACAATTGTACGATCCATTATCATCCGGGTAAAGCTAACGTCGTAGCAGACGCACTTAGTCGGATGAACATAGGAACAATTGCAAGTTTGTTCACAGAACAAGAGGAACTTATTAAGGAATTTGCCAAAATGAAAATAGAAATTATAACTCCACCAGAAAGGACTGAGGCGATACTAGCAGTATTGGTGGTCCAACCAATGTTACGGTGTGACATCAAGGAAGCACAAATGAAGGATGAATTTTTGTGCAAAATGAGGAAGAAAACTTTAGTCGGGGAAGTTAAAGGTTTTGAAATAGCAGACGATGGTGCACTGGTGTATGAAGGGAGAATATGTGTACCTAAGGACGACGAATTAAGAAGAAAAATATTGGTAGAGGCACATTGTACACCTTACACAGCACACCCGGGTAGGACAAAGATGTATAAAGATCTCAAAGGAGTTTTCTGGATTATTAAGATCACTTCAGATTCCAGAATGGAAATGGGAACACGTGAACATGGACTTTGTAGTAGGTTTACCAAGATCAAATCGTGAAAATCAAGCTATTTGGGTCGTAGTAGATCGATTAACCAAGTCAGCGCACTTTTTGCCAATCAAGATGACACACAGTCTGGAACAATTGGCACATCTTTATATCAAGGAAATTGTAAGATTACATGGGGTACCAGTTTCTATAGTTTCGGATAGGGATCCGAGATTTACATCAAAATTTTGGGGTGGTTTACAAAAAGTGATGGGGACGAAACTCAATTTCAGCACAGCTTTTCACTCTCAGACAGACGGACAATCTGAAAGAACCATTCAAATCTTAGAAGATTTACTGAGGGGTTGTATTTTGGATTTCGATGATAATTGGGAGAAATACTTGCCTCTTGTGGAATTCTCTTACAACAATAGCTACCATGCGACTATCGGAATGGCCCCTTATGAAGCTTTATACGGCAGAAAGTGTAGATCCCCTATCTATTGGGACAAAGTTGGCGAGAAGAAGTGTCAGGTCCCGAGCTAGTCGAGCAGATGGTCAAGGTTATTGATAAAGTCAGAGATAGAATAAAAATAGCCTAAGACCGGCAGAAATCTTATGCAGATCAGAGAAGAAAAGACTTACAATTAGAAACAGGAGAAAAAGTTTTCTTAAAGGTTGCACCAACTAAAGGAATAGTAAGATTTGGCAGGAAGGGAAAACTAAGATCTAGGTTCATTTGACCATTTGAAATATTGGAGCGAGTCGGGGATGTAGCTTACAGATTGGCGTTACCGCCATAACTAGCAGCAGTTCATAACGTATTTCATGTGTCTATGTTGAGGAAGTATGTTCACGATCCAAGCCACGTAGTTAATAATGAAGCACTGGAAGTCAACCGAGATATGACTTACGAAGAAAAACCAGTGGCTATCCTTGACAGGAAGATACACAAGTTGAGAAATAGAGACATCACCCTGGTCAAGATTCAATGGACTAGACATGGTCAAAAGGAAGCGACGTGGGAGCATGAAGCTGAGATTCGAGCCAAGTATCCTGAGTTATTTCATCAAACGGGTAAGTTTGAAATTTTCGAGGACGAAAATTTTTGTAAGAGGGGTAGGATGTAACACCCGTTTTTTTTATAAATTCTTTTTCTAAATTACCTTTTGTATTAATTGATTTTTTTAATATGTTAATATATATAAGTATTAGATGGGGTGGCAGACAACCCCCATTTTTTTGCCACCACCCCATTTCTTTTCCCATCCCTACTTTATGCCATCATCCCCACTTTTAAACATTACTTCATGTTTAAAGCTACTACTACTAATAATAGAAATACCCTTAAACTCCTACTGCATACAAGAAAAAGAATGAACTTCTACAATTTGTATCTCCCGTGCAATTTATAGAGTCTCTGCAAAAAATTTCTCTCACACCCAATAATTTGAGGTGACGAAGAACCAACAATTAAGGTTTATACACTTTTGTACACTTTTAACACCCTATTTTGCTGAAACATGTCTCCATGTCCCCTCCCTCATCACTTGAATACAAGAATTCACCAACCAACAAAGAAAATGGAGGCAATTGTTTAACAAAAGAGAGTACTATCAATGTATTGGTTGCCTATAAAATCCAAGGGTTGAAGTTGGGAGAGGCATTCATGAGATACTCAGGAAATATTCATTGTATTCATTTCATTAAGTAGAATTGGGATCAAGGAGTCTTGGAGGAGAAAGCTTGGGGCAATATTGGAGAAGAAGGCTTGGAGCAACATCATCAATCAAGAAAGAAGTCAATTGAGATTTTGAGAAAGATAAGTACACCATGTCTACAATACTTAAATCTTCTTGTGTAATTTATTCTTTGGTCAAAATCATGTGTAGCTAAACTCCTAGTGTTTGAATGTAATGAACTCTAGAATGGATTTGTGATTAAGGTGTGTATGTTTTTAATAAAATCTTCATATTTTGTGTGATTCACCTATATTATGCTTCGTTCATTCGAATTGATATATGCGCAATATTGATTTGAAGTTTATTTTTCATCCGGGAAATCGAGAGATTCATGGTGAAATAGAACCTATATAAGTGAAAAGAGTTGCATGCAATCCTAGATATATAGACGACATAAATCTTCCGGATTAGGGTCAAACCTAATATGGGAATTCACAAATCGTTATAATGATGTCTTAGGGGTTTTAACTAGAAAGAGATTTCAGTTAATCAACTTGAGATTAGAAGTTTTTCGCCTTGAGAAAGGGTTTAACTTAAATTGGGAATTTCTACGGTCCACAAGACATGAGATTTTATTAAAAGATGTTGGTTTTTGCTTAAGGGCTTACGGTTGTATTTTTAACTTGTCAAATTACAAAAACATTCTAGAGGGATTTACATTCAAACACATTTCTATCTCTTGATTTCTTATTTTACAAATCTTCCTTTATTTTTACAATTTATAATTTGTTTTCCTTTTTCATCAAACAAAAACTCTGAAAATTGTTAGATTAAATAACAAAAAGACGGTAATTATTAGTACTTACAATCCTCGTGGGAATGACACTCGGTACTCAATAATCTATACTATAAAACGATAGGTGCACTTGCCTACGGTTTTAAAGGTAGCTTTTGAGCCATCAAGTTTTTGGCGCCGTTGCCGGGGATTGTAATATTAAGAACGCTTATTTTTTGTTAATTTAATCATTTTTTTTATTTTTTATTTTTTTTACCATTATCTTTCTTTTTATCTATCTTTGTAAGTCTTGGTTTATACTTATCCTCTTTGTTTACCGCAGTGTATGCCTACTCGTCGCCGAATTTGGAAGCGCAACACCGTCGGTAGCAACACAGAGGAAAATACTAACACAGACCACGAAGAGGATACTAACGAAAGTAAAGATTTCGTCATTGAGGATGAACAAAGAACTATGTATGACTATGCCAAACCATCCATGGACGGCACGTCATCTAGCATCGTAAGGCCCGCTGTTGCCGCCAATAATTTTGAAATCAAACCGAATGTCATTCAAATGGTGCAACAATTCGTTCAATTCGACGGCCTACCATTTAAGATCCGAATAATCATATCGCAAATTTTTCGAAATTTGCGATACATTCAAAATCAATGGGGTCTCTGATGATGCCATCCGTTTACGCCTATTCCCATTTACTCTTCGGGGACGGGCTAAACAATGGCTAAATACTTTACCAAAGGGAACGACGATTACAACGTGGAACATCATGGCGAAAAGTTCCTTTTGAAATATTTTCCACCGGCCAAAACTGCACGATTGAGGAATGAAATCTCTTCATTCACTCAAGAAGATGACGAGACCTTGTACGACACTTGGGAGAGATTCAAAGAATTGTTGCGGAAATGCCCACACCATGGCCTACCTATTTGGATGCAAGTCCAAACATTTTATAATGGGCTACTTTCGCAACAAGACAAATGATCAATGCAGCGGCCGGGGGAACTCTTAATAACAAAACGCCGGAAGCCGCTCAGGATTTGATCGAGGGAATGGCCATGAACGGCTACCAATGGCAATCCATACGAGGTAAAACTAACAGGTCAGTTGGTGTGTATAATGCAGAGATGCGGTAGTTATGCTCGTCGCACACAGTCGAAGCATTGACCCAAAAGATCGACGATCTAGCGGCTCCTAAACCACCACCACCGCATGTTTTATCTTGTGAAACTTGCGGAGGATCGCATAATCATCGGGATCGCCCACACACATACCTCAAGTCAAAGCAGGCTAATTACATTGGGAATCGGCGTAAATTACCCAAGTAATCCTTACAAAGAACACATATAATCTTTGGGTGGTGACAACATCCTAATTTTGGTTGGGAAATCAAGGCCAACCACGACCTAATCCCAACTCCCGATCTACACACGTCTCCGGATTTCACCCAAATCAAGGTAAACCTAACTTGGAAGATCTTATAACAAAGTTTGTGCAATCACAGATATACCCGATTCAGTGGAAACATCCTTGAGAAATCAAGAGGCATCTATCCATAACTGGAAAACCAAATAGGCGATTGCGAAGATGATTTCGAAAGGCCACAAGGAAGTTTGCAGGGTAACACCGAGCCAAACCCAAGGGGAGCACGTAAAGGCAATCACCATCGAGTTTTCCATATGAGCATGATTATGCCAACGCCACCATGCAGAAATATGTGGAGGACGACAAACACGAAGAAAAGCCCATGAAAAAGGTGGTCGCGAATACAAGCCCAAGATCCCTTAGGAGTTTAAGCTGAAGAAGATAGAAAGGAGGACAAATTTCGTAAGTACCTTGAGTCATTCAAGCAATTACATACTAATATTCCATTTGTTGACCCTCCTTCAAAGCATGTTAGGGATCTTAATGACATCATTCCTAGTGAAAATAAGCTTAACAAATTATCAAATGTGCAATTGAATGATAAATGTCCTTCCAATGAACTACCACAAAAATTTAATGCTCCAGGAAGCTTTATTATTCCTTGCACAATTGATGGTTTACCTGTTGATAGGGCACTAGCCGACTTGGGAGCTAGTATCAATGTGATGTCTTATGAAACATTTAAGCATGCAGGATTAGGTGAACTTAAACCTATTAGGATGGACATTCAATTAGCCGATAAATCGATTAAACATCCTAGAGGTATTATTCATGATGTGTTAGTCAAGATTGACAAATTCGTGTTTCCAGTCGATTTCGTTATTCTTGACATGCAAGATAATTTAGAAGTTCCCTTAATTCTAGGGCGTCCCTTCTTGGCTACGGCGAAATCTATCATTGATGTGCATGAGGGAAAATTAACTTTGAGAGTAGGGGATGAACAAGTAATTTTTAAAATTCATGTTCATATTGAAAATGATACTACTTGTTCTTTTGTCGATTCAATTCCTTTGCATGATGAGAAACTCTTGGAGAAAAGTGTTGTTCAAAGTCCATGTTGGAAGCTTATGCCCAAAAAGGGGACCGAGAAGGTCGAAATGCACAATTTGAAGCTTGAGGTTGGGGGTAGTTCTCCTAAACACCAAAGGGATTTTCATAAGTTTGAAGCTCCGCCCGACTAATCTTCACATTTAGGTGAGTTAGTCCAGCTATACGACTTTAAAGAAGCGCTAACCGGGAGGCAACCCGATGTTTGTGTGCAATTGTTTTCATTTTTTTTTATTTTTTTATTTTCTTTCAAAATAATCACAAGTCCTTAGAGTCATCTTCAAATCATAAAAAAAAAAAAAAAAACTCTTGAGCTTCTTCTTGCTTGTCCTAATTGGGAATATTTGAGATTTCACGGTATTCGAGTTGTGTGTTGCTTAACTTTGATTAGGTATGAAGATGCCGTTGAAGGTCCCGTACCAAAACAACCCAATGGTCGCTCAACACCGATTCCACTATTGTAGTAAGGTCATATTTTTCTTTTTTCCACCTCTTTTATATCATTCTAATTTCTTTTTTTTTTTTTTGAGTGTTTTGTGTGTGTTTGTCCATTTCTTTCTTTCACATTGAGGACAATGTGAATCTTAAAGTTGGAGGTGGGTACAATAACATTTTCGGAATGCTTGTGTGTTTGTTTTCAAGAGATGTGATTTTTTTTTAACAAATTGAGTATTTGCTAGTCAATAACTTGGCCCAATTATACCTATATTAACTTGTTAATCTGAGTTTTCAATGTGAAGCAATTGATTGTCTAGGATAGATTGACGTGGATGCAGGCAAAATTTTGATGAGATTTCTAACACCATAAATACTTGATGTGTTAATGCATATACGACGATACCTAGCGCTATGAACGCCGAGAACTCATGATTTAGTAGTGGTTAACTAGTTGTTAAACCGAGCTTAAAAAAAAAAAAAAAAAAAAGAGAAAGCGAAAAATGAAAAAAAAAAGAAAAAGAAAAAAAAAATGGACCAATCGAGGTTATACTCCTCTATTTGTTGTTGCTTAGTAACTAGGAGCATTCATGAGCCCCATGTTTGCCTTTTACGTAAAACGGCGACACAAATATGAGTATGGGAAACCACCCTAGGACGGTTTGAACAGAAATTCAAAATTTAAACCTAGTGGAAGCATGCTTCGAAAGGTCCTAAAAAAAAAAAAAAAAAAAAAAAAAAGGAGGAGAATGAATACTCCTTGACTTCTCATTCCAATAAAGTTCAAGAAGCTTGGTTATATGACTAGTAAGCTAACTACAATGATCTATTGAATTCTTGTATTTTCATGGCGTTATTGAATTGAAGTTGTTCATAACTATAAGTATTTGTGGAGTGATGATTTCAAGTCTGAATAATGCCTGTCGATATTACAGTCTTTCTTGACAGTCGATCGTGTTACAAAACTATGTTTTTACTTAATGGTTAATTCGGGTTGAGAAGGCCAAGAACTTGAATACTTATGTTCAATATGTTGAAAAAAAAATCATCTTTGTATGTTGTGATTTATTGAATCCCTCTTTTTGATATAATGTTTTGCTTGAGGACAAGCAAAGTTCAAAGTTGGACATTTTATGTGTATATTTCATTGTCCTTGTTCAATGCTTAAACTGTTCAATTATGTGAATTATGCATTTTAAATGGTTATCATTTAAAATGATATGCATATTTATGTGAATTATATGCTTTCGATGTATTACATGATATACATAATTATGTGAATTATATGCTTTCGATGTATTACATGATATGAATAATCATGTGAATTATATGTTTTTAATGTGCTATATGATATGATTAATTTTTATAAATTACATGTTTTCATTATAATTTATGCTATGAAATGGGAAAGGAAAAATATGGCATTCATGCCACGGGAAAGGAAAATTTTTGGCCTCGTGCCACGGAAAAGGAAAATATGGCATTCGTGCCTACGGGAAAGGAAATATTTTTAGCCTCGTGCCACGGGAAAGGAAAATATGGCATTTGTGCCACGGGAAAGGAAAATTTTTGGCCTCGTGCCACGGGAAAGGAAAATATGGCATTCGTGCCACGGCAAAGAAAAACTTTTGGCCTCGTGCCACGGGAAAGGAAAATATGGCATTCGTGCCTACGGGAAAGGTTATGTGTTATTCGGCTTATGCCAACGGGAAAGGTTATGTGTTAATTTATGTAATTGTGCACTTTTCGTATTTAGCTTGGACAATCTTTATCCCTACTGAGTATGTGTTTACTCACCCATGAATTCAAATCTTTTCAGATCATACAGATGGATGCGTTGCAGATGTGGGGGAATAGCCGATGATTTTACTTTTAATTATTTCAATTTCAAGAACTATGAACTCGTTTTAAATTTCGAACAATTGTGGTGTACTATTTTCTTTTAATTTATTTCAAAGTGTTTGGAGTGAATTTTTATTTTTGGCAAATAACCTATAATTATTTCTTAAGACTTTAAGTATTCTCATTATTGCATCCGCTAAACTTTTCATTTATCTATTTATTAAAAAAAAATTTACGCATTTTCTTAAAATTTTAGTAACGCTACAAATGCATTTAAAAAAATAGGGCGTTACAGATATCATCATTACAAAAGCTTGAAAGCCTCAAGCACTTTAAGTTCCTGTGACTTTTGCAAGTGCTGCTAAGTTTAAACAGTAAAAGTCTTTGTATCTTATGGACGATTGCCAGAACCGTAAGCACTTTGTATATGGGGCAATTTCGTCTTGCAGAGACAGTATTCAATACTGGCCTCGACTTAAAATCATGTCCATTTTTTGTCCAAACACTTTAGTCATTCTCTTGTAAACAGTAAACCACCCAAACAACATATATCGAACAATAAATAAACTTGGACTAAATTAACAATTGAGAAAATTAGAAAATTGGTCCTCTAAGTTGGTCTGTTCAGACTTTTGGTCCTCTAAGTTGGCTTGTTTGAAAATTAGTCCTCTAAGTTATAAAATTTCAGACTTTTGGTCCTCTAAGTTGGCCTGTTTGAAAATTAGTCCTATAAGTTATGAAATTTCAGAAATTTCGTCCGATTTTCACCGGAAATTTTTCAATCCACCGAAATTGTTGACTAGGATCTAAAACGACGTCGGACGAGCACAATTCTCTTTCAAGAGTATGCAAAACATCACCTTCCACGCCTTGCAACCATAAAATCTTCTTCCCGGATTATCAATCGTCCAAGAAGTCCGCATTTTGCGCTTCGTTTTCCACACGCAAGAAATGCGACTTTTGGGACGATTGATAATCCGGGAAGAAGATTTTATGGTTGCCAGGCGTGGAAGGTGATGTTTTGCATACTCTTGAAAGAGAATTGTGCTCGTCCGACATCGTTTTAGATCATAGTCAGCAATTTCCGGTGGATTGAAAAATTTCCGGTGAAAATCGAACGAAATTTCTGAAATTTCATAACTTAGATGACTAATTTTCAAACAGGCCAACTTAGAGGATTAAAAATCTGAACAGGCCAACTTATATGACCAATTTTCTAATTTTCCCATTAGCGATTTGTCCTGACCAATTAAATTTCCCAAACAAGTCATTATTATATAATGTTGTGTAATATTATGCATGAGGTTTGGGATTAAATTATTTGTTTTTGAAATGTGTATATAGTTTTGTGTTTGACATTATGGATTAGGTGTGATAATAAGACTAAGTGACAGAATTGCCCTTACCCTATTTTCTGCTAAAAGGAACGAGTTCGATTTGCTCTAGCAGCGCACAAGGGGAAAGATTCGAAATTTCACCTAAAATTTGAAACGAAAACAAGGGTCAAAGTTAATAAACAACTCGCGAGCTTTAATACAATAAGAATTTAAAGTTTAGTTTCAATATGTTTTATTTTTGTCAATCTCAACTTCAACTTAATACATATATAGTAATGATTTTTTCTTTTTTGTTACTATTTATTTCATTATAAAAGTAAATGATTTGGAAAATATTCCAGACTAATCAAAAAACAAGCGACGGCGATACTGTTGATATTGGGGTCTGAAAAATTTATTTTGGGGTCTACGATTAAGAAATATGATTACTTACTTGTGAGTACCAAATTAGATAAAATGTTATTTGTCAGTTTAGTTAGGCCTCGTTGATCTATCAACAAAAGCGTGCAAATTTTGTCCAAATACCAGGAAAATGACAACATTTAGTTAAATGTATTCTTAATATATGTATTATGTATATTTATGCTCTAATTATATCATTATCTAGATTATAGTACGTCATTATATCATATTGTTTTCTTGATGATTGAAAAGGGGTTATTTAAATAAGGCTTAAATTAAAGGGCGACAACCGAGGTTATGAAAAAAAAAACAAATCTATTGTATCATTCACTACATTTAAATATCAATAACTATTCCATGCACAAACTAACATGCCCTACCTCCTAATCATGCAAATTAAAAAAATCCCGAATATGCCCTGCCACCTTATAATAATGCAACTGCATCAAAGTATGTATAATAAGGTTTGTAATAAAGGACAAATGTCTCGTTTTATAAAAACAAAAAATAAGATACTTGAATTAATATATAATTTAATTATATACCAACTATATGTATGCATGCATACAGTCATAATATATACTATGATCGTAAAAATGTTTGTTTAGCACTAGCTCAATTAGTCCCTGAATTGGGATGAATCTTCTTCTTCAAAGCAGTGATAGAAGCTTGTATTATCAAAGTGATTGACCAAAATTTGATCACATTTGAGTGTGTACGTTCGCGTTACTTACCCCCAAGTATACTAAAAAAATAAAGAAATTAGTCCTTTTTGCCCTTGATATTGACTTATTCATTTAATATACAATATATCATAAATTAGTTAATTATTTTATTGTCGAACAAAAGTTATGATTAAGGAAGAAAATCAGTGCATCTGACCTCAGGCCGTGGGCTAGCGAGTTAAAATACTTTATTCAAAAGAAAGAAACACGAAACACAAGTTAGGCTAGCCAAGGTAGCCCTCAGTAAGACCCTAGCTAGAATAGATAAAGAGGTATTTAGAATGTAGAGAGCAAGGTAATTTAAGAATAATTGCCATTTGCAAGTAACCTTTTACACGAATCTATGTGCCATATTTATAGATTATTCACCGTAAAATATGGATTTTCGTACACGTACAATCATCTGGGTATCAGCTCGCCTCATCTATGGTGGAGAGTTCATGGGCAACCCAAATAGGACTCTTAAGTCGGATTGGAAACCATACAAAAAGTCGCGGATCTGAGGGTATTTTAGAGATTCCAGACGAGATGATGTCAAAATGGTAATTTCAACCTAAATGAGGTCAAGATGGTAATTTGACTATCAGGTTAGCAGTTATTTAGTAACAAAATTGCTAAGAATTAATTAATAAATTAAATTGTTAAAATATTCAAAGGCAAAAATTCAAAGGAGCTGATATTATACGGTGAAATTTTGTCTAGACAATTTTGTTACTTTATTATAAGAAGATTTTGTAATAGAAATTAACGTAACTACGTAAGCTGAAAGGTTTATAATATTAAAACTGTTTAAAGGCTAAAAAGTTAGATAATAATCAACAAAAATTTATACAAATATTATCAATTTGACAGTTTCATGATTTCTTATGGCCGGCTAGTGGTTCTCAGATCAAGTTTAGTCATTGCTAGGCCCATTTATCGTGTAATTCGATTCGGTGCTTGTGCCCTTTTGTCGTGTAACCCGATTCCGTGTTTAACCCATTTACCGTGGGAAATTACATGAAATACGCTGATTTTTGTACAAGGTAAAATTACATAATTAATCCTGTAACTAAAAGGCGGTCGCAAAAAGGTCCTTTAAAATTTTCAAATGACAAAATAGTCTTGTAACTATGTGTGGTTTTGTAAAATAGTCCTGCAAAATATATGGTTTGCAAAATAGTTCTGTAACTGGTACTTGAATATCAATTTGGTTTTAATTTCACCAGAAATTGGGAGTTACATGTGTCACTCACGTGATCGAAATCCAGTGAAATTTCAAATTTGCCACTAAAATTGACACTCAAGTATAAGTTACATGACTATTTTGCAAACTGTGCAATTTGCTGGATTATTTTGTAAAATCGTACATAGTTACAGGACTATTTTGCAATTTGAGCATTTTCTGAGGACCTTTTAAATAACCGCCTTTAAGTTGCAGGACTAATTTTGTAATTTTGCCTTTTGTACAATTACCACACAATACGCTTCAATTACTCTTGTGCCTATTTTTTTACTTTTGCACCTATTTTTTTTTACGCTCCTTGCTATTTTTTGATTTATTTTTTTTTTTTCGTTGTTTTGTTCTTGCATTGTTTTATATGTTATATAAGTTATTTCGATGTTGTTTAAATTTGTTTTTTTTGTTGTTTCTATGTTGTTTCTTTGTTGTTTTGATGTTTCAGAACAATTTTAACCTATTTTTTATGCTTTTTCTAATTCATATATTATTTTGTACATTGTTTCTATTGTTTCGGTGTTGTTCTATAATATTTTTAATGTTGTTCTAATAATGTTTTTTTGTTGTTTTCATGTAGTATTCAATGTGTAAATACAATTTTTACCTATTTTTAAGCTCTTTTTATTCATGTTGTGTTTTAAATATTTTTTACGTTGTTTATAGGTTGTTTCCATACCCTTTTTAATGTTGTTCTGATATTTCTTTGTTGTTTCAATGAAGTTTTCGATGTTTAAATACAATTTTTTTACCTATTTTTTTATTAAAAGAAACATGTTAAACAATGTTGAAACACATAAACATGTTTGAAATATGTTTGAAACAATGTTGAAACAAAGCGTAAAATTCCTGGAATTTTTGTTGGAGCGTATTATTGTGTAAAAAAATAGCGGAAAGCGTAAATTTAGGTAAAATTGCACCGGGAAGCGTAAATTTAGGTAAAATTGTATCGGGAAGCGTAAAAGACTGACATTAACTTAAAAAATGTGGGTGTTTCTGTCATAAGCCCTGTTATAAATTTGGCAATTTATGATTTATTGTGGCCGATTAGAGGTTCTTAGATCAAGTTTAGGCATTGCTTGGCCCATTTATCGTGTAATTCGATTCGGTGCTTGTGCCCTTTAGTCGTGTAACCTGATTCCGTGTTTAATCCATTTATCGTGTAATCCCATTAAGTGATCCGGCCCAATAGAAATGCATCATTTGTATTAACATTTTCTTGGCCCAGTAAAAGGCGAACTGCATCTGCTCAACAGATCAATTTGAGGCCCACCCTTTATTGCATTGTGAAATTAATAAAAATTTGGGGGAAATTTGTCTTATTTGGTTTAAGCTATTAGAGTTACTGTTTTTTACATTTCTTTAACACGCTTCATCAATCTAATCTAATCTATCTAATCTAATCTAATCTAATCTAATCTAACTACCTCTAAATACACGAGTGTTTCTGCAAAATTTCGGAATGCCTAATATACCCCTGGACATCGAAAAGACATGAACAACAGCGAAAAGGCTTTTCACTTACTGCAAAATTTTGGAATTCCTAATATACCCCTGGACATTGAAAAGGCAGGAACGGCAGGGAAAAACAGAAAGGAAGCAACCCTCATTAACACAACCCTCAAATCTAAATAGTGCAAAGCAAAATGCTCGCTTTCAATTGTCCTTTTCTCATCCTCATTAGCACAAAAGGAATGAAAGAACCAACAAGGGGACTTCGGCCTTCCTCCGATTTTCTAAAGGGATTTCTCCTCGGGTTAGAAGAGTCGGTCTAATTGATCGGATTTATCATATTAGGTGGCCTCTATCCAATTTGGTGAAGTCTCCTCGGGATAGAAAAAGTCGGCCTAATTGATCGGGTTTCTCGTATCGGGTATGATATGGATCGTACACCATTGGCCTCTCTCTGATTTGGTAAAGGGATTTTTCCTCGGGTTAGAAAAAGTCGGCCTAATTGATCGGGTTTCTCATATCGGGTATGATATCGATCGTACACCATCCGAATATGCTCAAATTTGATCCAATTTCAATCAATTATGCTCAATATTCAACAACTTGTATTGTCCAAGGGTAATTTCATATTATACAGTGTCAGCTCGAATTGCCCATAGGTTTTGTTCCACATTCACATTACGCAGCAACAAGATTTAGTTCGAACTTCTTACAAAATGGAGTTTTTCGATTTCAAATTCGAATTGAATTTGCATGTTTTTCGTGCATCTTGATTTTGGTCTTGTGTTTTTTGCGAAATTATTAGAAATTGGAGATTTTTGATTTCAAATTAGAATTGGGATTTAAAATATAGCTTAAGACAGGAACTACTCTTTCTCCTGTATTCTTGCAAAATTTACTAAGTAATCAGACTTGGTTGTTTTTAAGTCTGGAATTCCCTGGAAATTTGTTGGCTCTCCTAAACATTCTATTAATTTCATGGTCTGCTTTTCTTAGATGGAATGAAAAAAAAATTAAATGGATATTTTGGTTGTTTATGTTTTGTTGTCCATAGAAAAGTCTGTAGTAAAATGCTTGTTTCAACTACAAAACTTTTTAATGCATTAGGTTTAATCTGTTTTCTTTAATATGTTTTGTAGGAAGAAGTTAGTTCACATTTTAATTATTATTGGTCGTGCAAATATTTTATTAAGTGTATATTCAAAATGCCATTAAGAATGAACATTTTGATGCTTCTGAGAGGAACTCCCAACAGGAATAGATTAATTCATACATATATGAAATCACAAATAGATAACATAATACCAATAGCTAGAGAGCTGCAGGGGGTTATTTATGAGTCTAATCTAGAAAATGATAAAAGTTGGATCGGGTACCGTATACGACATCTAATGTGAATACATGGAGGACCTTCAAAGAGGACACTTGCCAATATTTGAATCTTGTAATAGCTACCTGCGAGAATCTATGGCTCAAAAGTTGATGTCGATGAGGGCTTGAGATCGGGACATTCTCTTGGTCTCAAAAGATGAATTCTCAAGCCTACCATCCCATGCGGAAAGACATCCTTCGATAACGGCAAAGATGAAAAATACTTGAAATCGATTGTTCTAAAAGGAAAAGCCATCATCTGCATCTACCAAGAAAAAATGCAACTTGAACGACATTAGTGGAAAACGCAAAAAGGAAACTCCAAACGTAGGGGATACAACAGCAGGTCTCGAGTTTTGCGTTGTGATATATTCTCATTGATGCCACTTTAGGTCAGTGATTTCGTTACAATTTTTTTAGTTTCATCTCAAATATGAATGTTACACAACTTATCTAGATGTTGTGTTCATCAATGAAAATTTTAATGCTACGGTAAAGATTATGTACTTTCCTTGTATTATACTTAATGAATGGTGGTTTGCAGCAATAGTAATAACTTTGAAAATATACTTTCATTTCTATAAGATGTTATGCATTTTTTTTCTATCGATACATAGAATGCTTTCTCTTCTATGAATATTTGATGGGAGAACCGGGAATCCTTTGAACAACCCATTATAATAGGAAAGTCTTATATCTTAAAATTAATCCATCATGGTTTTGGTGGTTAATTGAGGGTCTTCTGAGTTCTGGGACATAAAAAAGGATGTGTCTGTGACGACGGGGTTGGTTGCTAGCGTTGAGAGAGAGAGACTGGATGGCAGTCCTAACTTGAGAATTTTCTCTCTTATAATTGTTTTTAGGGATAACTACAAAAAACCCTGAGGTCGGGCTAATACAAAAAATTCCGGAGGTTTTTGAAAATTATAAAAAAATCACATTAAAAAATTCCGGAGGTTTCTGTAATTAGCCCAAATCACAGGGTGTGTTTTTGTAAATATCACCTCTGTTTATATATCTAACAAACCAACCATTGAAAAATTATTATTCGATAAAAATTTTTCTTAGAAAATCTTCTATAAACCAAATCATCCTAGAACAAGAATCTTAGAAGTTCTTTAAAATAAAAGACCAACTGAAGCACTAAGGAAATGCCTCAGAGAGCAGAGAAGACCATTAGTACAGCTTTCACCATTCTGAGCAAGATGGCAAATTAACTTTACCTCCAGTACCTAGGATAATATCCATTTTCCCTTATCATTCTTCTTTATTCAAACCCTCTATTTCATTTTGTAAACATAAAAATTGGAGTCATGTTATGTAGTAAACACCCAAAAAATAATAATCCATTTAGGGGTGACAAATCGTGTCATCATGTTGTCTTCGTGTTGCACTATCATGTTTTCGTGTTATGTTTTTTATTTGATCTTAAATATAACAATAATTGTAATTTTAATTTAATTTATAGTTTCGTGTTTGTGTCATGTCGTGCTTTATTGTGTAATTTGTCTTTGTAACATTGTTTATAATCGTGTCATGTTCATGTCGTGTTATCATGTTGTGACACTCATTGTCAGCCCTAAATCCATTGCATCTTACCCTACTGGAACAAAAATCATTGGGGCACTTGTGTTGCAGTTGGTGCTCTAAATGCAGATATCTCGCTATTTCAGTATTTTTACTTCAACAAATCTATTTTCCAGATATTCTTTTGGTACTGTCATGTATATCTATTTAATAATTTGCTGAAATTGATTTTTGCTTATTTTATGATACTTTTTTGTTTTATTAACCCAATAACCCTCCCTCTCTATTTCTGTACATGTATTTCCATTTTAGGCGTAGCTTAGGTGTCTCGTGGTAAAAAATTTAATCTTGTTAACAGTCTGATATGGGCTTTATTCTTTTGAGTATTGATTTTGTCTTCAACTAACTGGAAATCTAAGTATACTTTTTTGCGGGTTGTCTTTTCTACTCATAATTTTGTATTGGGTTTGCTTATGAAGTTGTTGGATTGATGATTCTATTATCTATATTTTGAGATATGAAGACTCTAATTAGCAATATTGAATATTTGTGTCAACTTCTATGATCGAGCTATTCTATGGGATTTCATATATTGATATGAGCATGGACGATCGCTTTTTATCTCCATGACTTAATAAGACTACAAATAGAAGTGCAAAGATATATATATATATATATATATATGATCAATATGGGAAATCACATATCATGTGCATTAATGCCCCACTCCAATCTTATGTTTGATTTCTAAATACAATACTTGTGATATCTAATGAAGTCATTAGCTGAGTTTAATGCTTTGTAAATGATAGTAGATGACTACATAATAATCATGAGTTTTTTCTTTTTTTTTTATATCAACCAAAGTGGTTAACAATTATTGAATTTGCTAGGTGGTGAGAAAGGAAATCGCATGAGTTTTGAAATGAGATGCATTACTACCCATTGCAACTGCATAGTCTTGAGAATGGGATTTTGTTTCTGAGTACAATGGGGGATAGTAGGCGAAAGGACACACTCATATAGGATCGAACCCGGATCAATCGCCCTTACAACACAACTCCGACCACTAGAACACAAGATTGATCTTGTCTGAGAATGAGATTTATGTTGCTCAAGATGAGTAAAGTGAAAAAAATGAAGATAATTACTTAATTCCTATGCAAATATGCAAATTGAGTATTTTAAATTGTCTGATGGCCTAGGACTTAACTCATGCATTTTCATTATTTTAGTGGTCATCCATTAACTCATATGAAGACCATTACAAGCGGCTTAGCACATACCCTATACATGCATGGTTTGAAGATAAAACTTTAGTTGGAGATATATTGCCATTAATTTTTAAGAGCAAGGTAAGAGTAAAATTTATATATACCAAAATTTAAATAATAAGTGATTGATATTGAATGCCAGCAAGTTCAACATGTTTCTGTTCCAAATATTTAAAGAAAAATGACTTTTTAATATGTTAAGTCTCTAAACTTTAATATCGCATTGATGAGATTCCTCGACGTTTAGCCGTTTTTCACTATACATTTAGTAAAAATATTTTTACGTGACTTAGAGTCTTAGAAAGTGATTTTTTAGAAGACTAGCTGTCAATAGGTTTGATATTATATATTTCTTAAGATTTACGAGTGAAGAGATATCACCATATCTGTTTCACGTAATCATTCATTGTAAATGTGAATTCGGGTGGTGGAGTTTTTGGACTGTTTTCAAACATATTTTTTATCTTCTCTTTTAAGTGGTAGTTGTTTGTTTTTTTCATTCATTTTGTTGTAATTGTTGTCTTATAATTCTTTGTTAGAGAAAATCGAGCTGGTCATGCTCATGCGCTCATGTTTATCAGTAAAATCAAGATGATAGATGTCTAATTGTATGAATTTTCGAAGTTGCTATGTTCATAAGTCGATCTTTTGACTATTATAATTTGTTGGGGTGTTTTCGAATTTGCTATGTTCATAAGTCGATCTTTTGACTATTAGAATTTGTTGGGGTGTGGGTTTATGTTAAACTATTTGGATAAACGTAACAAAATGAATGACACCCTCTGGATGATATTGGAAATTTAGCGCGTATATAATATATATGTAATCTTACGTTTACAATTTTATTTTTGTAAATTGAGTGTGTTCACAATTTCTGGCCGTGCCTAAGGGGGGTTGTTATTTGATATGTATTTGAGCGTCAGACCAACATATAACAAAATAGAGGTAGGGGGATAAAAGAGTTATTGTCATAGACTAGCTATTTTTCTTTTTTTCTACCCAAAATTTTCCTTTTTTTCAGCAAAACAAGGATATGTGATGTGATGGTTTTATTTTCCACAATGTCTTCACTATGTTTTACCTATTACATTTCATTTTATGCAATTCAAATTTTTAATTTTGCAGATTTCCTATCAAGTCAAATAACAGCATTATCAAGTCAAGCTACATTTACAATATAAATCATTTTGATTAAATAAAATTATAATACATTAATAACTTAGTCTTAATTAAATTAGTAATATCGTATGGTTCACGTGCAACGTACATGCACCTTACTAGTAATGAAAAAATATGCTCAGAAATGAAAATTTTAACCATGTCTGAAGTAAGGATTTTAGTCGGAAAAGAAAAAAAATGAAATGTATTAAAAACCTAAATTTATGGATATCGGATTTAACTATGTCACGAGAAAAAGGCAATGATAATCTCACTCTTTTCTTTTATAAAAATTAAGAATATCTTATGTTTTAAATAATTTTTAAAGTAATTAATATCATAAAGTGGAACCTCCACGTGATCTAATTTTGGGCGATTTTGATTTGCTTCACTATTTGTTTAAAAAGCCAAAAAGGGCTGGAAACCCCTTCTGAGCCATAACTTGTAAATTCCATCAATTATGAAGCCTAATTTATAAGTATAATAAGCTACTCTTTCTATCACCAATTATTTTAGGATGGAACACCACTTAGGTAGCTAGCGTTCTCCCTCTCGTATTTAGTATGGTTCAAGTGTGAGGAGTACCAATTCCCTCTAATTTAACATCTGAAGAAAGGAAGAAACCAAAGAGAAAAGATGGAAGGCGGGAAATTCATATTATTGTGCTAAAAGCATAAGTTCCAAAATGGTGTACAGTAGCTATTTGTAGAGAAAATTAACAGCTATAAAAACGTGTTCAACTGGAATAACAACTCTAATATAACCACTAACAACTATCATAACAGCCCCCCCCCCCCCCAATTTGGGCCATGGTGAGCATCCTTCATGCCCAACTAGGAGACAAGAAAACCAAACTGAGCAACACCCAATGCCTTAGTAAAAATGTCAGCAACCTGCTGAGAAGAAGCAACCTTTTGAGGTGTGATAAAACCTTCCTTGAACTTGTTCCGAACCAAGTGGCAGTCAATTTCAAGATGCTTATTATATTCATGGAACACATGATTCTCAACAATGTAGATATAGTAGCCTGATTATCACAAAACAACGGGACAAGAAGAGGAATATGCAAGGAAATATCAGCAGTCAAGTAAGTAATCCACTGAAGTTCACACATAGTTGAACTCAAGGCCCTATACTCTGATTCTGCTGAGGACTTGGAGACAATATTTTGTTTCTTGGTCTTCCAAGAAATCAAGGCATCACCAAAAAAATACAAAAACCGATTCTGAGACCTCCTAGTATCAAAGACAAGATGCCCAATCCGCATCACTATAAGAAATTCACTTGCCATTAGAAACAAGCAGAATGAGAATATGCCTTTGGATGGACATCCTTTAAGATATCTCAAAAGATGAAGAGCCAACTCCCAGTGGGAGGAATAAGGATCATTAAGAAATTGACTGAGTTGTATACACAATAAGTAATATCAAGGCTAGTAAAATTCAAGTAAAGTAAGCGGCCTATCAATCTCCTATATTGATCAGGCTCCTTCAATGGTGTCCCAGCCTTCCCAACCAATTTGACACCTGTAGGGAAAAGAGTTTGAGCTGGCTTACAAAGTAACAAACCAGTATCCTTAAGAATGTCCAAAATGTATTTCCTTTGATTAAGATAGGTCCCAGAAGTGCCCCTAGCAATCTCAACACCCTGAAAATACTTTGCCTCTCCCAGGTCCTTAATAGTGAGGAGACCATCTAAATAATGCTTGATAGAGGTAATATCATCAATACTTGTGTTAGACTATTTCTTTTTGAAGCTAAAATTATTTTATGGAATAATATATTTTTGGAAATATCATTTAATTTTTTTAATATTATTATTTGGTTGATAAAAATTCTTTTAGAATACTCATAGAGCACTTTTCATATCAAATCGCACTTTCAATTTATAAATCGTATTCTATTTTGAAAAACATGAAAATGGGGTGTTACAGAAGTGGTATCAGAGCATGGTTTCTCATATTGTACAATTACTTATATGTCATTTGTATCTCTCTCATTCTATCTCTAAGTACAGTTCGCACAACTATTGTTGCAATATTCGATTCATATCCACCACCACTAGAATGTGCTACGACCTCGATTTTTAACTTAGCAAACTCATTCATCAAGTGTTCTTATTTTATAGGTAAACTAGCCAACACTTCTTTAAGTTATTGGAAATTTCATCACATTTCTTCATCTATTGAGACTTCTCATGTTTTCTGGTCAATCTAGTCACTCGTGTTAAACTCTTCGAAAAACTTTCTATAAACCTTTTGTAATACCTAAAGAGACCCAAAAAAAAACTTCAAACTTAATTCACAATCGTAGGCGCATGTCATTCATTAACAACTCCGACTTTAATCAGGTCAACTTCTATTTCTCAAATAGTAAAATCATGATCAAGAAATACTACATAGTCTAACAATAAATTAAACTTGTTGAACTTCAGATATCCAGACCTAAAATATGTCTTAGAGAAGACACTAGCTCTGTAATTAAATAAATCATTTCTTCTAAGTACTAGATACTTGTTTTATGATCAAATAAATTCTCCATGTAACAAATATAGACCCTATAGGCTCATATTCCATCTTAACAAACGTGATTGGCTCTCCTCAAAGTGATACTCTTGGTCAGATAAGTCAGTTAACCAATATATCTTGTAATTGCACATTGAACTCTTGTAATTCCTTTGGCGTCATCCTATAAGGTGAATTTGATCGGTAATAGTCCAAGTAAAAGTCAACAGTAGATTCTATTTGACTATCCGGTGGAATCCCAGATATATATATTTTTTTTAAAATATTTTACATAGTCTCGAATAACTAGCATATTGATCATTATAAAATCAAAATATTGGAAACCTACTATACTAACGAAATACCTCTGATAATTTCTTTCTTAAGCTTTTTCTTTAATTGCTTTCTTTCCTAACACAATTCGAGGTACAGTACTAGCTTTTATTCCATAGGAAATAAACTCATCTTCTGTATGCATTGAAATACTATCTCCTTATATGGCACTTTGTACCTTCTCGGCTTTTCCTAAGTTTGTCCATGATTAAGATACCATAAAAAAAATCGTTCCTTCATACAAATTAATTTCTAAATCCAGTCTACAAATTTTCAGTTTCACGACTTTAGACATCCAAATAATAATTATTGTATCTCCAAATGATATCATAATCTTCTCAATCTGTTACCATTAACTCTTGGAAAAATATCAATACTTAAATCGTGAATATTCAACTTGAAAAAATCAGTATAGTCCTTCTAAATTTATGTTGCTAGTAATCTACTCGTAGTCAATCCTAACATTCTAGATCCCATATAAATTCGTAAAGAATCTCATGTATTCTATCGGAAGGGTCCTGCAAAGTTTGTATTGTTCTTTCTATTTGTCTATAGAATACATCAATATCTCGCAATAGTCTAATAGTCACATTCTATCGTATGTGTTATGCATCTATCAAATTTAAGTTAAATCATTTTCTTTGTACATCCCCAATTGGAATCGTATAACTTTGTCAGTTGTAGTAGCAATGGCAATAGCAGTAGGAATAACAATGTCAATAGCTATAGAAGTAGCAATAGAGCTTGTGAAAATTTAAGTTCGTGCCTTGGCTTTTGGAATTGGCGTGGCATAGCGGTGGTAAGTAACCCATTTCTATGTATTATTCTTTTTTTTTTGGACAAATATTTTTTTATTTATTATAAAAATATAGAACCCCCCCTTTTTTTTTGTAACGAGTCTACAGAAACGTTAACCTGGCTCTGATACCACTTCTCTCCAATACAAGGGTCGCCAGATCTTTAATGCGTGTACTACTGCGGCTAGCTCCAAGTCATGGGTAGGGTAATTTAGCTCATGTGGCTTCAATTGTCTCGAGGCATAAGCAACTACCTTGCCATGTTGCATCAAAACACATCCAAGACCTAGTTTTGACGCATCACAGTAAATAACAAATCCCTCTGTAGGATCGGGTATTGTCAATACAGGTGCAGAGGTTAGTCTTTGTTTCAATTCCTGAAAACTTTCCTCGCATTTCTTGCTCCAAATGAATTTCTCCCCTTTTCTCGTCAACTGGGTCATGGGTCCAGCTATTTTAGAAAATCCCTCAATGAATCTTCGGTAATAGCCTGCCAAACCAAGAAAACTACGAACTTCACTCGCGTTCGTGGGTGTTTTCCATTCATTGACATCTTCGACCTTACCTGGGTCCACCTCGATTCCATGCGCAGTTACCACATGTCCAAGGAAAATCACTCGGTCTATCCAGAAATTGCACTTACTGAACTTCGCATACAACTTCTCTTTGCGAAGTACATCGAGTGTTATTCTCAAATGCTCTTCGTGTTCATTCTAATTTTTCGAGTATATAAGTATGTCGTCAATAAAGACAATGATGAATTTATCCAAGTACGGGTGAAACACCCTATTCATCAAGTCCATAAACACTGCCGGTGCATTGCTTAACCCAAAAGGCATCACTACAAACTCGTAGTGTCCATAACGAGTTCTAAATGCTATTTTGGGGATATCGCTCTCCTTAATCTTCAACTGGTGATATCTGGATCTAAGATCGATCTTAGAAAATGTTCCTGCACCCCTTAGTTGATCGAATAAGTCTTCGATTCGAGGTAATGGGTACTTATTCTTTATCGTGAGTCGATTCAGCTCCTTGTAATCGATACACATTCTTAAAGTCTCATCCTTCTTCTTCACGAATAGTACTGGAGCTCCCCAAGGCGATACACTTGGTCGGATGAACTTTAAATCCAATAACTCTTGTATTTGCATTTTCAGTTCCCGTAACTCCTTCGGCGCCATTCTGTAAGGTGCCTTGGAGATTGGTGCCGCCCCGGGTTCCAAGTCTATTGTAAACTCCACTTGACGATCTGGTGGAATTCCTGGTAAATCCTCTGGAAATACATCCAGGAATTCTCTTACGATCGGCACATCTGCTGGTGTTAATTCAGATGTCGGCGTTCCGACTATGTTTACCAAATACCCTTGACAATTATCCTTCTTCAACAATTTCATTGCCTTCATTGTTGATATTGTGCGAGGTACATTTCTAGTACTTGCCCCGTAGTACTTTATTTCCCCGTCCCATAATAACTTGAGAGTTATCTCTCTCTCTCTTTACGCTTAATGCTTGCCTGATGCCGGCTAAGCCAATCCATACCCAAAATTACATCGAAGTCCTTCATGTCCAGTATATACAAATCAGCACTAAAATCCATTCCTCCTATGTTCACGCCTACATTCTTAACATTCGATCAGAATCATCGTCTTTCCAGGCGGTAAGCTAATCTCAAGAGGTTCATCTATATGTTCTTTTATTTGTCCAATCATAGTATGAAATTTAGAGACATAAAAGAGTGTGTGGCACCGATGTCAAACAGAGCAAAAGCGGTACATTACATGCGACAAAGATACCGGACATCGTACTGCTTCATTCTCATTCTCACCGACCGGGTCATAGCATACATCCTCGCATTTCCCCCAGTTGCCTTCTGACCTGATCTTGCACCATTGTGCTTCGTGCAGTCTTTTGCGGTGTGCACTGGTGTCTTACACCAGTAGCAAACTCCCTTCCCATAGAGGCATTCTCCATAGTGGCTCTTACCACACACTGGGCATTGGGGTTTCTCTTGTGGTGGTGGTTGAGCAGGACCTCCTCCAGCCTTAGTCATCTTATTTTTATTCTCACCACTATTGTGAGTTGGTCCATCCCACTTTCTCTTGGGTGCTTCGTTTGCCTTGCGTGGGTTTCCTTCTATGTTCATGTTTACCGCAACCATTCGAGCTTTATCTACTGCTTGTGCATATGTAACATCACCAAGGACACTAACTATCCCACTTAACTCCGGGTGTAGTCCTTCCACAAACCTCTCGGCCTTCATTTGATCAGTGCTGACCAAGTGCGTTGCGTAACGAGACAACTGGTTGAATTTTCGCTCATAATCAAGCACCGACATATTCCCTTGTACGAGGCTCATGAACTCTCTCGCCTTTTTGTTTCTATGAGCTTGTGGAAAAATTGGCGTGCGACTAGCTCTTTGAAATCCTTCCATGTTAGCGCATTTCTTTCTTCATCAGTGATTGTGCGCCGGTGTAGGTCCCACCAATGTTTTGCATCCTGCTTCAATTGGAAGATTACACACGCAACCCTGTGTGCTTCTGAGCAAGCTATCAAGTCAAATACTGGCTCTAGTTCACCAATCCATTCTTCTACTGACCATCGGATCTTCACGCCCCGTGAGGCGGCTTTGTAAGCGCCGAAATTGCTCCACCACTTGTGAGGTAGTGTCTATAGGAGCATGATGGTTTTGGCCATTCTGAGCATTAGCCACATTGTGTTGGGTCAATCCCTGCACTACAGTGACGAGGTTGGCTACTATATTTGCCAAGTCTCCCATATTGCCTTGAACTGGGGCATTTCTAGTGGGTGTCTCGTCGTCAGTTGCGGCCTGGTTACGGTTTCGGTTAACACGTTGAGGTGCCATCTAGAATCATAAAATAAATCATCTTAGTATTTATATATAAGATTTTAAGTCTTAATATCTAAGGTGTGTAACCCACAAGTTTAATCGAAAATTTATCTAATTCACGAAGATTGTAAGGTAAAAAGTAACCCATAAGATTGCACTGATTCTATCTTATTGTTTGGTTCTTTTTTTTTTTTAATATAAGGTTTAAATTTATTGGTCATATTCTTAACTGAATCATCAAGGCACTAAAGTAAAGCAATCATAAAACATAACTATAAACACCAATGTAATAATAATGTAATATTTTTATTAATTTATCATGCATTCTTTATTTAATAAGTAAGGGAATACATGAGGTTTTTATTTAAATATCTATGCCACATTGTGGCGATCATCCTCGAATAGAACTTTCAGCCTCTTCCTCAACAGGCTCTTCTTCAGGTTCATCATCAGACTCGTCCTCCGACTCTTCTTCGGACTCATCCACGGGTGCCCTCACCGGTTCCCTCATAGGCACCACCACAACCTGCAGAGCCTCTAGGGCCACGTGGGTAACCCACTTGTTGAACATCAAGGCTGTGAACCCGCCATAATCGAGTACGGCCTCCTGATGATTTTCGTCATATGTTATCAGTTGTGCCAACAATCGTTCACCCTTAACCTTCCACAAGTCGGGCAACTTATCAATCGCCCTACGAGCCGCACCATAGTCATTTGGTGCTCCCGGGAGGTCTTTGATTCGAAGCCATTCCTAGTGCATTGTTACAATGAAAGTCCCCATGTTGTCGGCATCGTTCTTTCTATAGTGAAAATATCGGTCCAGTCTAAAGGTCGGGTGGTCATGTGGCCAATTTATAGTAGATTTTCTAGCGGTGCTTCTGTATCTTTTAGCCATCTACAATTTTAATATTACCATTATCTAACTGCCCAGTAGGTGACAACCTTAAAAATATAGAACCCCCCCTTTTTTTGTAACGAGTCTACAGAAACGTTGGCCACATGACCACCCGGCCTTTAGACTGGATCGATAAAAATGGGGGTTACAGAAGGTTTATAGAAAATGGGGGCCACATGGGGTGTTACAGAAGGTTTATAGAAAGTTTTTGGAAGAGTTTAACACGAGTGACTAGATTGACCAGAAAACATGAGAAGTCTCAATAGATGAAGAAATGTGATGAAATTTCCAATAACATAAAGAAGCGTTGGCTAGTTTACCTATAAAATAAGAACACTTGATGAATGAGTTTGCTAAGTTAAAAATCGAGGTCGTAGCACCTTCTAGTGGTGGTGGATATGAATCGAATATTGCAACAATAGTTGTGCGAACTGTACTTAGAGATAGAATGAGAGAGATACAAATGACATATAAGTAATTGTACAATATGAGAAACCATTCTCTGATACCACTTATGTAACATCCCGTTTTCATAATAAAATACGACTTATAAATTGAAAGTGCGATTTGATATGAAAAGTGCTTTATGAGTATTCTAAAAGGATGTTACAACTTGAACCAGTAATTAGAACATCATCAACATAAATCAAAAGAGCAAGAAAAGAGTTGGGAGTAGTCTTCACAAACAGACAACAGTCATGAGGAGACTGAACAAAGCCAAAGGCCACCAACTTCCCACAAAATTCAGTGTTCCACTGTCTGTTGGCTTGTTTAAGTCCATACAAACTCTTTTTAAGATGGCATACTTGTCCTGCTGCAGCTTTAGTATATAGCCTTTGGGGGAAGTATATAGATATCTTCATCCAAATAACCATGCAGAAAGGCATATTATATATCAATATGAGACAATAACCACCATCTGGTTGAAGCAAGGCAACCAAAAATCTGACTGTGACCAGCTTAGCCACTGGAGAAAAACTATTCATATAATCAACTCCATAAACTTGATCATATCCCTTTGCCACCAACCTGGCTTTGTGCCTTTCCACAGTCCCATCAGGCTTCGTCTTTATTTTAAACACCCATTTACACCCTATGGGTTTCTTTCCTTGAGGAAGAGAAGTAACCACCCAAGCATGGTTTCTGTCAATAGCATGTAGTTCATGTTGCATAGCGACAACCCAAAGAGGATCATGACTAGCCTGAGTATAACTGTGAGGCTCTTGACTAGTATCAATGTTAGATAAAAAAGTAGTGTAAGCAGCAGTAAAAGTGGAAGAAAAAGAGTAAGGGAACATATTGATGGGATACATAGATGTTGCAGCAGCAGAGCCTTGGAGAGCAAAGCGAGGGGTGCAATGGTATGGACATCATTCACAAGAAATCGAGACATCCAAGCGAGGTTTAGTAATGCATGCGGTGCTTCTCCAAGGAACAAAAGGAGTTGTAACAACAATGGAAGAAGAAGGAGGAGCAGAAGCTGGAACATGAGCTTCTGAAGTATCAAGGAAGGGAATGTGAGAACCAATGAAAAGAGTGATGGATGGACTGGAAGGAGAGGAAGGAGCAGTGGAATAAGGAAAGACATCTTCAACAAAAATAACATCCCTGGAAACCAACAGTTGTTTATTATCCAGGTCATACAACCTATAACCCGTCTTTCCTTGCTCATATCCCAGAAAAACACACTTATTTGCTCTTGAATCAAACTTATGTTTGTGAGGGTGAACATTTGTGGCATAAACCAAGCAAACAAATGGTTTAAGAAGAGTATAATCAGGTAAATGATGATAAAAAAAAAAGCTCATTAGGGCTCTTCCACTAAACAACTGAATTAGGAAGTCTATTTATGATGTGTGTGGCTGTCAACAAAGCAAAGGGCCAAAACTGAAAAGGTAGGTTAGAATGAAACATAAGAGCCCTAGCCATGTCAAGCAAAGTCCTGTGTTTCTTCTCCACCACTCCATTTTGTTGTGGAGTGTAAACACAGGTTTTATGGTGTATAATACCATGATCATGGAACAACTGAGTACAATCCTTATTCACAAACTCCAATCCATTGTCACTACGCACTACCTTAAAAACACCAGCAAATTGTGTTTTAACCAGGAGAATGAATCTTTCAAGTACCGTTGGTACTTCTGTTTTATGTTGAAGCAAGAAAATCCAAGTGTCTCTACTATGATCATCCACTATAGTCAACATATAAGGAGTATTGAGCAAAGAACTAACAGTATATGGACCCCATAAGTCAATGTGAACCAAATCAAAATTATTGGCAGCATAAGAATCACTTAAAGGAAATGATAATCTGGATTGTTTTGATTTATGACAAATTTCACACTTCAATGAAAGTTGTTGCTTATCAGTCTTACAAAGATCAAAAAGAAAAGGTAGATGACTCAAAACAGTGGGGGAAGCATGCCCCAATCTATGATGCCACATCTCAAGACTCTAAACAGAATGAGCAGAATTACAAATGTACTGAGCACTAGAATTGAAAGAAGTTGAAGGAAGAACATATATCCTGTCATACACCTTACCTCTGGCCACTACTTCCTCAGTCTGCTGGTCCTGCAACACACAATGATCAGAGAAAAATATGCATTTCAAAGAGGTGGTTTGAGTTAATTGAACTAGGAGGTTGTGTTTGAAAGATGGAACATATAAGACATCAGTGAGTGTGAGTGAAGAGCTCAAAGGAACATGACCAGTGTGTGTAGCAGATTGGAAAGAACCATCAGGTAGGTGCACTGTGATATTTGTGTTCATTGTTTGTAGATTTGTCATACAATTGACATTGACACACATGTGTCTACTAGCTCATGTATTAATGATCCAAGCTTCCTTATCTATTTCTCCAATAACTAGCATACTGATCATTACTGAGGCAACTCATACCTGCATAGTCCATGAAGTTTGCAAGTGGAGTCTGTGTCAAGGTAGAAGAACCAGATCCACATTGTGAGGCCATGAATTTTGCAATTTCCTGCTGAATAAGACTAGCAATATGTGTCATCTGCTGATCATTAACACCTTCCTTCTTTCCCTGAGCAACAATACAATTGCTAACAGGCCTTTGCCTCAGCTCCTTTGGTAGTTTATACCAATCAGAATAACCAATAAGCTTGAAACATTCAGCTTGTTCATGTCCAATTATATGGCAATGTTCACAAGTGATTTTAGCTCTTTCTTCCTTACTCTCCCTGAAATTACCTCTTCCTCTACCTCATATCCAACCATTAGCACCTGTAGTACCACGAAATGGTACACCTCTGCCAGATCCACCATTAGCTCTACTATACATAGCCATATTATCCTGTGTATTTGGAAATATAGATTGTACTTGTCTCTGTTTCTCAACACTCAAAACCATAGAGTATGCCTTATTTACAGCAGGCAATGGATCAAGCAGCAATATTTGGCTACCTACATGTTCATAACTATTATTCAATCCCATCAAAAACTGTATGAGTTTTGTATTTAGATCTAAGCTCATAGATGCCTTATTTGCACCGCAAGTACATTCAGGAACCATAACAATACTAACATATTCATCCCACAACCTTTTGAGTTTAGTAAATATGCAGCTACTGAAAGAGTACCTTGCCTGTAAATAGTAATTTTCTTCTGCAACTGAAATAGCAGCGGACCATTGCTATTTCCAAACCTCTGAGCTATGTCCTCCCATAACTCTCTCGCAGAATTAGCATAAATGAAAGCCTCCGATAAATCCTTGGAAATTGAATTCAGAATCCAGCTCGTCACCATCTAATCCACCTTCTTCCACTTCGCATATTCATCGAAATCTTCAACAGGACTTTTGACCGCATCACTGATGAAACCTAATTTTGTTTTAGCTCCTAGAGCTATTAACATAGATCTTCTCCATGAATGATTGTTATTTCTAGTTAATACATTCGAAACAAGTAACATGCCAGGATGATCGAATCCTTGTAGCTGTAGCGAAGGATCTTCCACAACAACTGTTTGATTTGCAAACAAATGTTGCATATTATCTCCAGAAAGGATATCGCTCCATCTCAGAGAAGCATCCATGGTGATTGAAAGAGAGAGAAAAAATGCTTAGAACCTAAGCTCGGATACCATGAAGAAAGAAAGAAACCAGAGAGAAAAGATGGAAGGCGGGAAATTCATATTATTGTGCTAAAAACATATATAAGTTCCAAAATGGTGTACAATAGCTATTTACAGAGAAAATTAACAGCTATTAAAATGTGTTCAACTGGAATAACAACTCTAATATAACCACTAACAACTATCATAACAACATCGTATCAGAGCATATCACATGCTCAACCCGGGTAGGTGTCCATATAATGGAGCATGGAGGACTATGACCATTTTCGTCAACATGGAGCATAGATGGCTTGGGTGGCTAGCGTTCTCCCTCTCATACGTATTGGGTACAATTCAAGTGTGGATCATACCAAATCTTCCGAATTCAATAATGGGCCAAATGCTCCAACATATGAGTGAAATATTGTTTCAAAATTGTATTTTCTATCAACCAATCTTTACTTCTGTGAGGAGAATTCTTATTTTCAAATGTAAGAAATTCGTATCAAAAGGATTACGATTTACTACTAATTGCATGATCATCTAACGAGATTTATTGTTCAAATTTTAACTTATATAATACATGAAAAATAGGGCGAAACCTTAAGCTATTCCTTTTTCCCCGTAGACTAGTAAAATAAAAATGTCATCGGCACATACATTATTTGTTTGGGAGAACTTTTACGATGGAATTTTGGATCGAAAAGTCCATTTCAATAATAATTAATTTTGGTGGTTAATTTAGAATGAGCGTTTTGAATAAATCACTCCTCTAAAAAGTCCATTCTAAAGAAATCAGAATTTACGACTTAATGAAAAATCACTTTTTAAGAAGTCTATTTTTTTTAATGAACTTTTGCATAAATTCTCCCAAATATGCACGTAATTATCAATTTTTTATCTAACGGGATGGAATCTTATTTTTAGCATAGTAGTGGGCAAGGACAAAAACGTCAAACAAGTGGACAAATGGCCTGAATATATATAAAATCGTTAAATATTCTCTGTGGCGTTCGAGTACTATTTAAGTTATCCAATCTATTTGTCTGGCACAAGATTAGCTAATAGTATATTGTTAATCATGATTTGTTAAAACGTGAAATTAAACAGTTAGCGTTGTTTGGCTGTCATTTTGAAGATTCAACTTATAAATATAAGAAACTTCACATTTTGTAATCATTATTTAATTACCTATTGATCAAAAAAAAAATTAATTACCTAATATCTTGTCCAAAACATCAGCCTAAATATTCCTTCGACATTCATATTTTTTTTATTGCAATCTGCACATGCGCCCACCAGCCTCATGATTCCTTCAACATTCATATATTTATTATTTTGTTCATTGCTGATCATTGACCAAAACCTGATCATTGATGTTCTTTTCTCACCTGTGCAGCACTAATACGGATACAGAACATAGGTACAATACTACGTCATGTTTTGATGTTTTAGGAATATAGGTATGGTACATATATATACAAATATATATATTTTTATATTATTTAAATATAGATGTACTAAGTGCAATTAAAAAAATAATATTTCAAGCATGAATAAACTAAAATTTCATAAATACTCAAATGTGATAGACACACAGAAAACATGCTGAAAATATGAGTAATAAAATAAAGGGTTAATTACAAAGCATACCCTTCAGGTTTGACCTAACTACAAAAAAAATCCAGCTAAATTTAAAATTACAAAAAATACCATTGAAGTTTTATTTGGTCTAACATTTACACCATTTTTAACCAAAAAATATTTCAAAATCTCCCTTCATATTTATAAAAATATTGCACTTTACTCCTTAATTTTAATACTAAATCAAATCTCAGGGGTACTTTTTGTAATTTTAAAAGTTAGCTTAGTTTTATTGTAATTATGTCAAATCTCAGGGGTACTTTTTGTAATTATCCTAAAGTAAATCATATCTCTTTCTATATGTGGATTTATGAGAATTCATATGGATGTGTCTTTGTTTCTATTAAACTGGGATGTCTAGGCCAATTTTTGTTATATATATTTTTTAATTGAATCTTTGTAGATATGTATCCATGGAATATCGATAAAGTATTATATCCGATACGTATCTAGTACGGGTACATCATACTCATATAAGTGTCCATGTTTCCTAATTTATCACCTTCTCTCATGCAGAAGTAATATCACATAACCAAGAAAAATCAACTTTCCCAACTTAAATTAATGACAAAAACTCTATCATGACGGCTGGGCCAAAAATCCGTTAAGCGGATCCAATAAATCGACCTTGTGATGTTTGTATTTTATTAGCGAGGAACAATATTAGTAGTCCCTACGAAAAGCATTAGTATGTAGTTCACTTGAAAGTATTAGTTTTTGAAATATTAGACAATGATATAATATCACGAGAGCGCAAAAAAGTATTAGGTTTTCATCGGGAAAGTATTAGTAGTCCCTTTGAAATATTATTACGTAGTTCAGTTAAAAATATTTAATAACCCTTAAAAAGTATTAGGTTTTTCTGTTAAAAGTATTAGTAGTCCCCGTGAAACGTATTAATATTTCCCCTGAAAAAATATTAGTTTTCCCCTCAAAGGTTTTCAGTAATTCCCCTAAAAATTATTAGTCTTTCTAATAAAAAGTATTAGTAGTCCCATTGAAAAGTATTAGTAGGTCCTCTAAAAAGTATTAATATTCCACTATAGGTCAATTGGTTGTTGGGTCTGCGGGTCGGATAGATCCATTATGATGGATCCGTCTAACCATTATACCATCTAATAAGAGACTACCTCCAAATTAATTATATTGATGTTTTTTTTCCGTTGAACAAATTTTCCAAATGCTATAGTCAAATTCAAAATTATAGCAATTCCCAAATAAACCGGCCCCCAAACCCTTCATTCACTACACACCGGATCTTCAATTACATTTCTGGTTTAGACAAATATCACGTGTACAATTATAACGTTATATATATTGAACCCATCGGATAATAGCATAGCAATGTATAAGAACCAATTTGGTGTATCTATAGGTTATAAATACCTCAAACTTTCTGAAAATTGAAACCGAAAAACAAAAGGCCATCGCAGCATTCTTCCTTTTCTAACAACTAAGTACAAGAATTTCAACAAAAACAATATGGGTTCTGAAACCATGAAGCTCCCTATCATAGATTTCCCCAACCTTAAACAACAAACTCCAACGTGGAACTCCGTGAAAACCCAAGTCCTAGGAGCCCTGGGAGAATACGGTTGCTTTGAGGCCATATTCGATGAAATACCTCTTCATCTCCGGAAATCAATAATTGATGAATCACAACAACTTTTTGATCTCCCTTTGCACATCAAGCTACGTAACGATACCATCAACGAGCCATACCATGGCTACATTGGACAAGTTCCGATCGCTCCACTCTATGAAAGCTTCGGGATTGAGGACGTCCTTTCCCCTGGAAAAATCGAAAGCTTCACCAATCTCATGTGGTGCGAAGGCAATACCACTTTCAGGTATTACATTCGTAAAATATTTCGTTAAAAGTGATTGTCATATTTTGATTGAAAGAAAAATGTTAGTTTCTAGTGTTTTTAAATGTCAAGTAGAACCGTGAGAGCCTTTAGGCCATTGAGGCGGCAGGCGGCAGCCTAGGACCCCGCGGTTGCCTAAGGCCCCAATTAAATAAGTGAATTTAATTGTAATAATTAATTTAGTGTTGAATATGTATATTTAGTATTGAAATTGAAAATACAAAATGAATGTTTGGCACAAAATTGAACTTGTTTTCTTTTACCAGAAAACTAAGATTATTGTTACGGCAAGCTTGACACACCTTTTGAAATGTCAATGTTGAATTGCTAATTTAGAATTATTTGATGAATGGCAATTATACCAAATTAACATAAGATATCATTCTAAAATAAAGTTTTTTGAAATTAAGAATCCATACCAAAAGTAGAAGATAGGTGAAATCAAGTCATTCTTTCTTAACACCAGAACAAAAGTGGACAAAACATAAAATTTCATTATCAGATTCCATACTTCATATTATATTGTGTGTAGATAAGAGATATTCATTTCTTCAATCGCTTGATTATTTCTCTCTACTTAAATTATCCAATATCTCATATCTCTATATTTCTTGTCTCTCAAGTTGACTATACATGTGGCTTGCAACCGCCGAAAGAAGTTTTTCAAAATTAAAATTAATGTAATCATATTTGAGATCAATGATGTTATGAGATAGTTTTAATAGACTGGTTATGTATCTATTGAGAGTCCAATGTTAGAAATATTTGATTATAAAACTTTGATAAGTGATTTTGTAACTCAAAAAACTAGAAAATTAAAATGAGGAATAATGATATATTGAACTAGGTCTCTCTTAATATTTTGTCTAAGGCCCCAAAATCTTTAGACACGACTGTGATGTCATGCAAGTGTTGTTTCTACTCGGGGATAGGCGTTTTAGATTTTTGGTTCTGCTTCTGGTTTCATTTGGAAATATATAAAACCAATTATTCACTAAACACTCTTTATTAACTTAATCAACTTTCAGCTTCTATCTACAAACACTAGCAGCTTCAAGCTTTTGATTGTCAATTATTTTTCAATTCTAGTGATCTATTACAATAAATCACTTCTTAAAGTTAATAATCTTTTTACCAGCAAGGGTGCAGAGTCCTTATTTGAGCAATTGTCGGAATTGGACAAGATAGTGAGGAGAATGGTTTTGGAGAGCCTTAGATTGGAAAAGTACATGGATGAGCATATGGATTCAACAAATTACCTTGTTAGATTTTTGAAGTATGACGCGTCTAAAAGCCATGAAACTAAAAAACTTGGATTGCATCCCCACACGGACAAGAACATTGTGACAATATTGTATGGTAATGAGGTGAAAGGATTGGGCGTCTTTGACAAAGGATGGAAATTGGATCAATTTGAGCCCTCAACGAATTCTTTCATTGTCATGATTGGAGACTCTTTCCATGTAAGTGATTGGACTTTTACTATCCCACTTAAGTTTTATTTTTTCAAAATTTCATCCGAATCTTCTATTTCATTGTGTTGTTTCATCTCTTGTACCACCGCACGGATGATTGACACGTGTACATAAGTTACTATATATATTAAAACCCCACAATTAAGCCTTGATTTATGCTCCAAAATTAATATGGTAACTTCTATACACGTGTCAATCATTAAATCTTGATGAAATAGAGATGAAACATTATCCTAGAATAGAAGATTTCATCCGTGCCTCAATGAGGTGTTTGTAGTTTTAAAAGTTATCGAACTTTTTGCAATTAGACTAAACCTTAGGGATAGCTTTTGTAATCATCCCTAAAATAAAATCTAATCTTACTTCCTGAGTTTGAAATTTTGCCTCCCTCCCATCCAGGGTTTAGAGTTTAGTGGAATAGATCCTTTGTTTTTTCATGTAAATCAAGTTTTACTTACAAAAATACCATTAAGGTTCAGTCTAATTAGAAAAACAAAACTCATTTATCTTTCGAAATTACAAATACTTTTGTGGGATAGTTTGTGAAAATACAAATTAACCTCAAGGGTTGTTTGTAATATCCTTAGATATATTTGTAATTTTGAAAGATAAGAGTTTTATAATTTACCCGAGAAAATCATGCCAATCCTTAGTTAAACCAAACATAACAAAACATCATATATACATTTCGATAGAATTACATAACTTGAAAAATCAAGATTTCTTGTACTACTATATGGATTATGGACTACTACTTTCATGAACTGTGATGGATGTAAGTTTTCATGATATGTACTTAGTCACTGGCGGATCTAGGGTTGCGCCAACTTGGGCCCTGGACCAGCCATCTTTTTGGGGAAAAAAAATAGTAAGAATTTTTTTTTAAAAAAAAATTAGTTATAATTTGTATTGTTTTTTTCAATTTTCTATCATGTCCACCCTATTTTCGTGTATCGGTCCACGGTCCACCCTATTAAGGTCTCCTGGCTACTTAGCCAACTTATAATTTGCAGGCATGGACAAATGGACGACTTGATTCTACCCATCACAGGGTCATGATGACCGGAGAAGAAGTTAGATACTCAATCTCATTATTTTCTAATACAAAAACAGGCTACTTAGTTAAGGCCCCGGAAGAGATGGTAGATGAAGATCACCCTTTACTCTTCAAGCCCTTTGATCGTTTTAATTTTCTTAATTTTTTCTATTCTGAAATCGGTCAGAAATCCACAGACCCTCTAAAGGATTATTGTGGAGTCTAATTAAACTCTATGAATAATTACAATATTTTAGCCATGTGTGAATAAACATCCATTTATGATGGATGTGATTGTGTTTGTGATGCTATGTTATGTATCTCAGGATTGATGATCCTGTTTTATTACAATTTGTATGTACTAAAATTAATATTTGCATTGGAGTAACTCATGACTCCTTTGGTTTTGTTAATGGGATTGGATCAACTTTTATGATTAGATATATAGGATTGTGTTGTGTAATGTTATGTAATATTATGTTTGGATTTTGGGATTAATTTATTAGTTGGTCTCTTATGAGACCGTCTCACGGATCTAGATCTGTGAGACGGAGCTCCATACCCTGAACCCGACCCCGCTGCTCCAGGCCCAGACAAAAAACCCGCCCGCTGACTCTCCCCAGCCCAATTAACAGCCCGTTGACTCTCCCCAACCCAATAACACAACTCACAGCTCCCCTGTTCGGCTGCTCCTCCCAATAACACAAAAAAACACGCAGCTGATACACGAAGCTGCTCAAACCAGCTCATCCCATCTCCGGCGCTGAACCACGAAGGCACACCATCTCTGGCGCTGAACAATGCAAAATAGTGATGCTCGTGACGATGAAGGTAATATAATCTATTCATACAACAATACTATTTCGCGATTTTGAATGTTAAACACAATCTTGTTGCGTTTTAAAATGTAATTTTTTGTATTTTGTAGATGAAGTTTTTGTTTTAGATACTAGTGGTGTACCAAATATTGATAAATCAAACGAAGGTAATGTGGTGCATATTTCATAATATAGTTTAAAGGTATTAATTTTACATTGAAAAGTATTACTTTTCCACTACAAAGTATTAC
The DNA here is from genome assembly GCA_016081115.2 of Rehmannia glutinosa. NCBI lineage: Eukaryota > Viridiplantae > Streptophyta > Magnoliopsida > Lamiales > Orobanchaceae > Rehmannia > Rehmannia glutinosa. Next base: position 6,121,021 of record CM071933.1, on the reverse strand, counting down.
TTTCTCTTGGAAAAGTATTAAGTTTTCTGTGAAAAGTGTCAATACCAAAACATATAGTTTTACAGTCTCTTATGTGTATCTCTTTGGTTTTTGTAGATGAATTTCTTATTTTACCTACCAGTACTGCACCACAAACTGATAAATCAAAGGAAGGTAATGTGTAGCATATTTGAAACTTATGTTTTAAAAGTATTATTTTTACTGTAAAAGTATTGTTTTTTGTATGAAAAGTATCATATTTCCGACATAATGTATCACATTTCTGGTGGAGCAATTGTTATTGATTCTAGTGATGAAACTAATGAAATTACTAATTTTAAAGATGCAATGACATATTTCCCACTGAAGATGAAGGTAATGGTTACTTATTGTTTGTTATTTTGAATATTAAGTACAAAAATCATTTTATAAAAAATTATGCAGAAAACAATAGTGGTGGATTTGATGTGACGTGGTTCTCTTCTCCATTTAACACGAGGAACAATCAAAGAAATGCATAAGTTGTATTGTGATCATGCTCGTGTTGTTGGGTTCAGTCTATGAAAATCAACTACTAGAAAATCTACAGGTATTGCTTTACAACATAAAAGTATCACTTTGTGCATAATCAGTATCACTTTTAACCGTAAAAGTATCATAACATTTCTCCCGCAAGTTTTTTAAATTTTGAGCAAGAGTATTGTTTTGCACATAACAAGTACCACTTTTATCAATAGAAGTATTATATTTCATGTACAAAGTATCAGTTACATGTGTTTTGTTTGCATTTCAGATCAAGTGGGTGTTGTCATTGAGAAATATTTTGTATGTTTTGCTTCTGGATTTAAGGACACTGCTAGCGCAACAAAAAGATAACTAATGTTACACGCACGGGATGCAAAGCTTCATTGCGTGTAAAATTAAATGGGGACGGACTTTATGAAGTTCTACAACATGTGACAGACCACAATCATCCACTAACTAGAAAGGAATGGAGTCATCTACATCGTTCAGAAAGAGTCATTACGAGTGAAAAAGGCAAAGTTATTGAAGATATGATAACTTGTGGGATGAGAGCTACTCAGTCTTATAGATATATGGTTCATGATGCAAGAGGAGAAGAATCCATTGGCCATACTTTGAAAGATCATCTGAATTTTGTTAATCGTTTGAAAATGGAATCAATAAAAGGTGGCGATGCACAAACTTTGATTGACATATTATATCGGCAAGATACAGAAGAACAAGACTTCTTTTTAGAGTGAAGTTGGATGATATGGGAAGATTAAGAAATGTATTTTGGAGTGATTCCATGATGAAGGTATACTACAAGATATACGGTGACGTTATGGTATTTGACACAACATATTGTACGGATAAGTACAACTTGATTTGTGCTCCTTTTGTTGGGTTCAACAATCATTGGAAAAATGTGATGTTCGTGTTGGGAAATCATTTTGTAGATTTTGATGAATGCATGTAAAACTTAGAATAGGAAGTGGCACCCCATTTTTGTTGTAAAGCGCATTGCAATAGATAGGGAGTGATCAGGTTTGAGTTAAGTCGATTCGCCTAAACATGCAAGAAGACAAGCTGGGAGGCTAGAAGGAAGACTCTGAGGAGGCGGTGAGTATGGCAAAGAAGATAAGACGGGAACTCGACTAAAGATGCGGTGAGATGCAAGCGAGTGAAGTATCGATCAAGTTAACTTGAGATGACCAAGTCTCAAGGTTGAAGTGACAGAAGAGTCATCAAATGATTGAAAGCTGACTCAAAGTCACCTGGGGATGTTAAGAAAATGCAGTCAAGTCAAGACAACTGAAAGAGATCTGTTGCACAGAAATCAAGAGAATTACTTAAACAAGTAATATCTCCATACTACCTTTCTTGAAGTGCTCAGTCCCAGAAGCGTGCAAAAGGAATAAACCAATGGGAAGCACTGCACCATGTCAGAACTCTGAAAAGCTGAATAACAATTCATACGAGGAAGTGGAAATTTCAAGGACTGCAACAAGACAAGCCAACGACCACAAGTGACTTTCAAAAATTAAGCCTATCTCTTCAACGGGCAGATTTTTGAAAGATCACTATAAAAGACTGAGGAATAACTCTGAGAGAAGGTTACCTGAACCACGAACATTCAAGCAAACATTTGAACAGTAACCTAAAATATTCTCAAGTCATTCAAGATTAATCCTCAAGCCTACACTACGAAGAAAATCAATCTAACACTCACCTGTGAAGGAAAGATAACTTCAATCAGTTGAAGAGCAAACTTTTGAAGAATCAAGGGGTCTACATTCCAAGGAGGATTGTAGGAAGGTTCAAGGTCGAACCAGTCTCAAGTTTTTGGAGGGCTTCGTGATCAAATCCAAGAAGCTTGAGCAAGTGGGCTGTAGTAGCAAATTTGCCTGTGAAGAAGCGAGTCGTAAATGTCGTCACGAGAAGCCGACTACGTGACCAAAGCATCTCGGTGAGTCCCAAAGGATCAAGTTAGTTGTGTGATCAAGACTTGTATCGGGTATTACCATTCTACGTACACTGATCAATCTTAGTGGATTCCTCCGGGAGTTGGAGAAGAGAGGAGTAGAAGAATTACCCCATCTTGAACCTCTATAAAAACTTATCGTGTCATTTATATTTCAAAGCACTTTAATTCTGCATCTTATTTGTTTAACTCTTTGATAAATTTGCTATCCACTTGATAATCTCTAAGTGTTAAAGCGAAGTATTAAATCAAACTAAACCAAATTTAAGGATGTTAAGTCTTCGGCGAGATCAAACCACAGTTAAGCTAAGTCTTTAGTCCTAACAATTTGAGTTATTCTATCAACGGCTCGTCAGTCATTAAGTGACTAACTCTCTTGATTAATGACTTAGTTTGTCCACGAGGACACTGTTTGTGAAGTATTAACTCTAAATATTTAAAAAGACTAAATAAAAAAGTTGGTAAGGTTTATTCAACCCCCCCTTCTAAACCTTACACTCACACCCCTTTGGGACCAACAAGTGGTATCAGAGCGGTTGGTTCATTGACCCTTCCGCACTGGTTACTGAACTAGATCTCCAAATTTTTCAAAGTTTGTTTTAGCACTTAAGTTTTCAATACTCCTTTTACCATCAAAAGTTATTATCATGGAAGCAAATTTGACACGCATCCCTATGTTCACAATTGAAGAATTTGATGATTGGAAAATTCGTATGCAGGCTCATCTATCAGCATTACATGATGAAATGTGGATTGTGATAGAGGATGGGCCACTGCAAATTTTAAAAGTGAACACAACTGTAAGGAGAGCTGCAGCTGAAGGTGAAAAGGATGTTGCTCCCACACCAGCTATGGTTGAAAAACCAAGAGCTGAATGGACAAATGATGACAGAAAAAGATATAACCTGGACAATGTGGCCAAGGACATTCTTTACAAAACTTTGGACAAAGCTATGTTCAACAAAGTCAAATCATGCAAAACGACTAAAGAAATCTGGGACAAGCTAACATTGATTTGTGAAGGCTCAGAGCAAATCAAGGAAAATAAATTATCGGTTGTTGTCGAAATTTGAGAATTTCAAAATGATCGAGGAGAGACCTTGGATCAACTGGATGCTCGGTTCGAAATTACCAACGAGCTATACGCACTTGGAAAAGAATATACACGGAAGAAATGTGTATGAAGATTCTAAAAAGTCTCGGTGAATGGGAAATGAAGGTAATGGCACTAAGCCATTCCATGGACCTATCAAGACATCCAACCATGAGCTATTCTCGGATCTCAAAGCCTACGAATTTGGTGAGAAGAAAAAGACCGAGGAAGAGACGGTTGTACCCAAAATAGTTGCTCTAATTGTTAAGGATGGCAAGAGAGCGAGGTCAAAAGCGTTGACCCGGATGAAATAGCCACGATGGTCAAAAGGTTTAACAAGTTCTTCAATAAGAACTACAAGAGAGGCAAGGGCGAATCCTCCGAAGCCACTCGGCTCCCTCCAAGTCAAGGGAAGATAGGCCAACCAAGAGAACAGAGCATCAAAAATTTGAATATCAAAGGTGACAATTCAAGAATGGAAAAGAGTGATCAAAAGGTTGAAAATCTATCTTTGGGCTGAGCAGCAACCAGGTCACTATGCCATTGATTGCCGATATCTGTAGTCAACAAATACGGGAATGAAGAAAGAAAGGTCTTGAGAGAAAGAAGACAAAGAAAAGAGAAAGCAATGTTGGTTGCGAGGCGCTAAGACACGGCCAAGTCAAGAGACCACGGTGATTCGAGAAAGTAGTGAAGCGACTACTCAAGTGACTCGAAGAAGAAGCCTTGATCATGTTTGATGGCCAAGAGAACAAGACCAACGACGACCAAGAAGATGAGGTACACTCGACTCATCACACTCGATTCTAGTGATAGTGAGTGTGACACATACACTTCATCACCCTGATCTTTATGATTCATTAGGCAAAATGATGAAAGATTTTGAACACATTAAATTCTCACACACACTACTAAATGAGGAAAACAGCCTACTCAAGAGCCAAAACTCACGGTGACTAAGGAGCCGAGTACTCTAAGTCAAATAGTGATGAGAATGAAAGACTAAAGACTGAAAATGCTAAGCTAATAAGCAGAGAGATGTTTCTTGCTATCGAAAAAGAGGAAAATGACCTCAAAAATGTGATTGCCTCATTCACTAAGGCATCTAAATCATTGAATGACCTTATTATGAGTCAAAGAGAATGTGGAGACAAGACAGGCTTAGGATTTAATTCCTTTGTGCTATGTCAAGCTCCAAAAGTGATTTTGGAAAAAAGGATCTTCAAGTAATGAAGTATCTCAAAAATCCAAAACTCCAAATAGTGCACACACATTTATTCCAAAGCACAATCACAAGCAAACTGGCCTTGGATATAAGGGAAAAAGAAGAGAGCCAGTTGAGTGTGCTGAGAGGACAACTGAGAAGAAATCTAGTCGAGTCCCTCAGTAAACTCCAAATAGAAAATACTCTGTAAAGAAGAAACAGAGCTACCAAAACCCCCAGAAGTTCTATAAAAGAAATACATATGAAGGGAATGGTAGAATGTACCCAAGCCAAGCTGAATGGAATAACGTGAACTATCAACAAAGACCTATGGAATATAAGCCCAAATGGCAAAGGCCTGAAATTCAGCAAAGACCATTCAAAAGGTATAAGAGCTTTCATCAGCACACATATGAACCTAGGCACTACACTCATAGATATCACAACTACCCAAAGAAGGCAATTGCTAAAACACATATACAGGCATACAGACAAAAGAGACAGCTGTATGAACCTAGAATCCCCAAGCAATTTGCCAAAATTAATTATGATTATGGCACGATAGATGGAAACCCCCTTAGAGTCAAATCCTTTGGCTATAGGTTGGTTGGATCATCTTACAATACTAACCCCTCAGGACCAGACAAATATGGGTACCTAAAACTTAATTTCCTTGATTGCGAGGTTCAAGGAACAAGCGAGTGCCAAGGAACCTGGTACATGGATAGTGGTTGTTCGGACATATGACAGAAACAAGAAAAATCTGTCAAAATTCAAGGAAGTCAAAGGAGCAAAAGTCATATTTGGAGGAAATGAAGCTCGGGGAGAAATAAGAGGCATTGGATCCATCAAGAAAAATGGATTAGAAATCACACATGTTGCATATGTTGAAGGACTCAAATTCTATTTGAGTATTAGCCAACTCTGTGACAAAGGCTATAATGTTGGATTCAACATGGGAATATGCCAAATCAAGGACTTTGAATCCAATGAGGTTGTGTTGCAAGGATGCGAGACAAAAGAACATGTATGTAGTAGATTGGTCAAGCTTTGCAACACCAAGCACTTGTCTACTAGAAAAAAAGCACGGCCGAATCAAGTTGGATGTGGCACAAGAAAGTGAGTCACCTGAATTTCAAAACAATTAACAAGCTTGCGAAGTAATCTTGTGGAAGGACTTCCATTTCGATTATACGAGAAAGAGAGTATATGTGACGCATGTCGAAGGAAAACAAATCAAATCATCATTCAAAGAAAAGACATGTCCATCTTCAACGAGAATATTACATCTGCTACATATGGATCTATTTGGTCATTGAACCAAGCTAGCATAAGTGGAAAGAAATACACCTTGGTGGTAGTAGATGACTACTCAAGATATACATGGACAATATTCATGTGTAAGAAGAAAGAAACTCTCAGAAACTACCACATCGATGAAGAGGATTCAAAATGAGAAGAGTCAAACCATTATCAAAATACGATCGACAGAGGAACCGAGTTTGTAAATGGTATAATAACTCGATCTTGTATTGAAAATGGTATTGGTCATGAATTATCTCTGACAAGGACTCCACAACATAATGGAGTTGCGAGAAAGAAGGAATAGAACTCTCAAAAAAGCGCAAGGACCATGTTAGCGAAGCGGGGGCTACCTAAAAGATTTTGGGTGAAACGATAAACAAACACATGCTACACTCAAAATAGATGCATGATAAATAGGCGGTGACAAAAACTCCTATGAGATTTGGACGGGGAAAAAGCCAAATGTTGCAAATTTTAGAATATTTGGATGTAAATGCTTCATCCATAACAATGGCAAAGATAATTTGAAGGCTTTGATGCTAAAGTCGATGAAGGTATGTTCTTGGGATACTCGGTGAAAGCAAAGCCTCTGAGTACTCAACAAGAGGACTATGGTTCGAGAGGAATCCATTCATGTGGTGTTTGATGAGCGAATGTAAATGGAGAAGACATTGAAGAATCGGTGATAAAGTGAATCAACCAACCATGCGAGAAGAGTCCTATCTTTGGTCAAGTGGAATTATAAACTCGGATGAAGATGAGATAGTGAGTCTCAAAAGCAATTTGGAAAATCTATAGCTAAGTGATGACGAGAGAGTGATCAAAGCAACATAGCTTTGCAAGGCGATTGAATCCGGCTAACTTACTCCAACTTTTGATGTAAGATGGTGAGAGACCATCCACGAGAACTTGTCATTGGAGATATAAGAGAATGTGTCAAAACAAGATCGAACTCAACAAGAAGCTATGTTCACATGCTTTATCTCACAAATAGAGCCTAAAGATGTGTCACAAGCATTGGATGACCCACATTGGATTCAAGCCATGCAAGAAGAGTGAATCGGTTTGAAAGAAATAAAGTATGGGAATTGGTTCAAAGACCCACCCATCAAAATGTTATTGGCACTAAATGGGTGTTGAAACAAGATGAGCGAGGAAGGTTACGTGGTAAGAAACAAAGCAAGATTAGTAGCCAAAGGATATTGCCAAGAAGAAGGGATAGATTTTGATGAAACATTTGCCCTGTAGCAAGATTGGAAGCTATAAGGATGTTTCTTGCCTATCGACTCACAAGAATTTTATTGCATATCAAATGGATGTAAATAGTGCATTCCTTAATGGTTTATTGGACGAAGAAGTATATGTTGAACAACCTCCAGGATTTGAGCGAGAAGATTCTTGGAGATAAGGTATACAAACTCAAGAAAGCTCTATATGGATTGAAACAGGCACCCGAGCATGGTATGACACATTGTCACAATTCTTGGCGAAGAACGGATTCACAAAAGGAAAAGTGGATAGAACACTCTTGAGAATTCAAGACGGGGAAGAGCATCTTTGCTTGTTCAAATATATGTGGATGACATTATTTTTGGATCCACAAACAAAGAAGCGTGTGATAAATTTTCAAACCTCATGCAAAGCAAATTCGAAATGAGCATGATGGGAGAGGCGACATTCGTCCTTGGACTCCAAGTGAAGCAGTGAAGGATGGAACCTTCATAAGTCAAACAAAATACACGAGAGATTTAATGAAGAAATTTGGTATGGAAGAGAAGTCTTATGTGAAAATACCAATGAATACATCGATCAAAATGGACATGGATGCGGATGGCTTTGTAGATCAAACAAGATCTGAGCACTTATTGGATCATTGCTTTATCTTACGGCAAGCGGGCGGACATCACCTTTGTTGTAGGTGTATGTGCAAGATTTCAATCGCTCGAATGAAAGCCATATGCTACGACAAGAGGATCTTGAGATATTTGAAAGGAAGCAAGAAGTTGGCTTATGGTATCAAAGGAAGGTGGATTCAAGCTAATTGGCTATTCGGACTCGACTATCTTTGGATGTAGAGTTGACGGGAAGAGCACCTCGGGCACATGTCAAATGCTTGGAAACAGGCTAACTTCGAGGTTTAGCAAAAAAGCAAAATTCAATAGTCACCCTCTGGTGACGAGAATACATAGGCTACGGGCAATTTGTTGTGCCCAAGTCCTATGGATGAGACAAAGGTGAGAGACTATGAAGTTGAAGAAAAGGAAATTCCAATCATGTGTGATAACACAAGTGCAATTGCAATCACCCAAAATCGATGTTGCACTCAAGAACAAAACATATTGATGTCGGATATCACTTCATAAGAGATCATGTTGAAAAGAAGGACATCATCTTGGAATATATTTCATTGACAAGCGGTTGGTGACATATTCACAAAACCATTATGTGAGTCAAGATTTGAAGAACTAAAGCATGACTTAGGACTAATTGGTGAGTTGACACTCGAGAAAACTCAAAGAAAAGAAATAAAGTACGAAGAGAGAGGAAAAAGAGTGAACTCTTAAATTAGGTGAGTAAATCGGCCATATCGGAAAGACGGTTTATGCAGGGTTAGGTGATGGTGAGTATTTACATATGAGAAGAAAAGAGTTAAAAACAACTAAGTGACAAGCTAAGTCATTTATGAGCAAAGTGATAAAAACGCGATCGTTTTACTAAGCGGGAATGTTTTTAAGAATAGCGTCGGCATAATTATGATGTGTATGAGGCAAAAACTGCACACCAAGCTTATGATTGGATATAAATGATGCCGCATTAAATACGAGACATTAAATGCTAATCGGCGTGCAAAATCTAAGCCGTTGATTTCGATCAAATTTCAAAAACCACCCGCACGTCCTTTCATGAAACATATTTAAACTCTTTCGTCGTTTCTCTCACATTACCAAAAAGTGTTCATTTCTCTCTCTCTCGAGAATCAAAGGCAAAAAACTCTCTCTCAAAACCCTAACAATCTTCAAATCACCTTCTAAGTTTCATTCGGTGAAATACTGAAAAATGGCATCTACTCATGATTTTATCAAGCTAGGAAAGCAAATCCCACAGGGTCTCTTTGTGGATTTCGAGGTATGGTCAAGCAGGGGGTCGATGACGCCCTCGTAAAGAAGAGATCGCTGAAAAACTAGAAAGCGTCTAGGCTAAAACCATTTCGGCGATGGAGTTTCCGATGACCTATGTGGGAAGAGGTCGCATAGTTCTACGTGAGCCGAGATTCACGATGAGGGGATCAAATCCTCTATTCACGGGAAGGAATTCATCATTCTTGCCAAGGATTTGGCGAGAACAACTTTGCTAAATTTAGGCGGAATGAGCACGAGAAATCAATGAAGGTGATGTTGATTTAGCTCTTTGCTTGGAAGGAAGTAGCCAAAACCATTATCTTTGAAAAAATAGTCTACTGACTAACAAAAGGTTCTTTGAAAGAGTCTACCACAAATTGTTGGACATCGTTGCCAAATGCATAGACATCAAATTTGGCGGCTTTGACCAAGCTGTCAAAAGCAAAATTGATCGTAATGGCTGCGATCATTGAGAAAAAAAAAGTGAAGTGAAGTGAGTTTGTCTACGGACTACGCGAACATTGGGAACAAATCCTTCAAGGAGGATGGAGCGTTTGGAGGTTCCCTGGGATACGGCACAGTAATTGGCGAATAATGGAAGTGAAGAAAGTTCCTCTTCGATGGAAAGGCGTTCCATGTAAATAAGAGTATGTTCGAGATCAAACCTCTCAGGCGCCTGAGAGAAGAGCCTACGCTAAGAGAGGCGTCACAGTGAGGGGAATCGGTGACCACTGAAGATACATCTGTCTCCTCTCCTCCCAAAGAAAAAGGTTGCTCTGCGTTTGCTAAGAAAAGCTATTGCTCTGTAGCAAAGAAAAAGAAATCTGCTCCTGCCCCTGCCCAGTAAGTCACCTTTGCCCCCCTTGTGTGTCTCATGTCCTGCAACCGCGGCGGAGAAGGAATCTCAAATACCTTCTCCGGTCGTCAAGAAGAGGATAACTGATAAGCCAAGATGGCCATCTCCTTAGAAGAAAACAACATCACCGGCCCCTGCCGCCCAAGACTCAGAAGAAACCTTGTCAGAACCAGAAATCCCTCTGGTTCAAACAAGAAGAAGGAGAAGAATTTTCAAGTGTTCCGAGCTTGAGAAACCCGGTGAGTCAGCCACTCGATGTAGTCAAGATACCGAGGCTGCTGGAGAAGTAGAGTCTCCAGGCGTGATTGATGAAACGGCCAAGTCTGCTGAGGTTGATCAACGAGAGGCAACTCGAAGACCAGTGTGAACGAGCAGTGAGAACAAGGCACTGAGAGACAACAAATCACTGTTGACAAGGTTGTCTCTCCACCTATAACGAGAGGCTGCTGAAGGTGTCGGCGGAAGTCTGCTACCCTTAATACACTGGAAACGAGGGTCGGCAAGAGAATGATGAAAGCGATGTAATCATGCACTCTCCATTGTATCCAGACATCCAAAATCGTCTGCGAGAGTGGAAAATGGAAAGCTGAGCCTATCCAGTGCGGTTTGAAAATCGAGTTCATTGTTGAGGAAGAAGAACTCTTTAGATTTCTTGAGGTGGACACGCGATCTTTGCAAGCCCTTGACGAGGATAATTACATCAATATCTTTGGAGATTCGAAAAAGAAAATGAATGGGCTAAAGCAGGTGAGGACGTAGAGGCACGTGAGAAGGCCAAAGATCTCGCCTATAACCGGCACCACAGAACATACACATCCTCACCTTGCGTCTATCGAGAAAGTGATGAGGATCGGACCCTCTTCTTTGCCGCCCACGAGAAGAGTTGCAAATGCAGCAAGCAATGGAAGAATCGAGAATCCTCCATGAGCAAAGAATGATGGAGGGACCAGGAGAGTCCTCCAAAACACAGTGGAGATAGACCCAATGGGAGTGGTGCAAAGCATATTGCATTGTTGTTCTTTGCCACCACTTCCCAGCTCACTCGGAAGAAGGAATTAACAGGAACTGGCGATGAAACCGGGATAGTGGGGACCCGGTTGAGCCAACCCTTAATAAAGGTGTCTTACCACTGCCCTTTGCGGTGAACACTCAATGGGAACAGTAAGAGTGCGGAGATGAGTGACCCCATTCCAAGTCACTCGGTTGGTATGCCCCGGTGAAGGGAAACTCCCTTCAGCTAAAGCAAGGTCGGAGGATCTGCGGTGACTCCACAATGAATCTAGGAGGCGAAGTGGAGAAGGAACAAACACAAAGTACACTGACAAGTTGTCATCAACGAGGCTCAGGACGATTGAGACTATGTCGGTGAGGTGCCAACTACTCGAAGGCTAATGACATTGCTAATGCGGTCGAGGCACGGGAAGGAACAACCACGGGAGTTAACACTCGGGCGACGAAAGTGCAATCCATGGAGTTGAGACTCTAATGGATGCCACATGAGAAGACCCTAAGGCGGTGACCTTTGTCGAAAGGGATGTCCAAAGCCTCATTTGTAGTTGAGGCTGCGGGGAGGTAATGAAGGCCAGCGGGAGGTTGAGACTTCCGGAGTAAAGAATCGAAGAAGCAGAACATCCCTCCTGCCATCATTGATCCATCCGAAAAAGGAGATAAGTGCGCTTCACGATTCCCAGGATAATCTTGATGTAACCTTTACGGGATCGGAAGGAGAGCGATGAAGGGAGTCATCCCTTGTGGTGATCCCAAAGACTCGGTGAGGATGTTCCAACCACGAGTAAGTCGACCTCAAGACTACTCGCCAAACTTTCAACTTTGATGATGAGCCACCCATGGAAATCTCATCATCGTCGATGACACGATAAGGCCGAGGACGGTCAACTCACTTGGAAAAACCGGATGAGAGAGCGAAGGCTGTTGAAGCAGTGAGGCTCGGCAAAGCTGGCCAACTTCCTGAGACCCACGGTGAAAGCGAGTCATTGCGCGAGGTTCCCAAAGTGTAGGCTGGTTCGACTCCACAAGGAACTTCACGAGCACCAATCATCATTGAACAACTCCCGGTTGCGGGATGATCCCTTTGTAGAATCATTTCACTTCTCTCGGAGGTACCCGACCTCCCGAAGAATCGAAAAGAGATCTCGAGCACTTCCACGAGACCAGATCTGTCATTCCCATCGACACCATCGTTCGGTGACTATGATTTTGGCCTTGCTTGGCGTCGGTGAAAGCAGAGGAACAATGAAGTTCGGGAGGTGTTCAAAGCATTATTTGCTAAAATTGAATGGATGGAGAGGCACCGAGGACTCGATGGACATGAGGCTGGATAACGAGGATGCCAACCTACTCTACGACTTGAGAGGCATAATAGTCGAATCGGGAGTGGTAACGGCAAAGACAAACAATGCGTGTGGAACAAAAGCTAGATATTTGAACATTGTTCAACAAGTTGTTGATGCAGCGGTGAGAATCTTGATGCAAAGACAAAATTGAAAGAACACATTGAGCAAATGCATGAATCTCACCTTTTTGAGATAAAGGCTGCTGCGTGAGCAAAATAAGAATGAGCTCTGCGTATGGAAGAAAACATGGATCAAAAATTGATCTTCTCATGGTGAGATGAAGTTGATTAAAAGGTTGAATCACGCTACTCGTTCGAATTTCGTGCGGCATATTCCGCAGTGGACTCAGCGAGAACTCGGCTATCGAGACTTGACTTCTGCTTTCGCTAGTTTGTTTCAGGAGTTCCTCTTTCCTTTGATGATGCCAAAAAAGGAAAGAAATATCTAAAAGCAACTTGAAGGGATCCCGAAGTTGAGAAGGATGGAAGCGATTGTGAAGGAAAGAGCGGTGAGGAAGTATATCAAGAAAAAGAAAGGGAATCTGTTGAGGGTGAAGGATCGAAAGATGTGACATTGATGATTGCTAAACCCCCCCAACAAAGTCTTATCACTGGTGATATTATCAGCCAAACTCAAGTGACTCTGCCACTCCAACACTCTGTTGTACCAATGGTGAAAAAGAGAAGCGATTGAAGCGGGGATGGAGGAAGTGGAATGAAGGATGAATGCGAGTTATGGATACGAAACAACATGGGGCATTCCGGTGAAGCGAGAGACACTTATGCCATCTCGGATGCGGAGCAGGCAAGATCGGTTGATGAATTTAAAACGCTCGCATCCCGAAGGATACTTCGCAAACATGTCCATGGCTCGAGCACAGGACTTATCTTGGGAAAAAGGGTCTCACTATGTGAAGAAGGCGTGGCGCGATAGACTACTGCCAAGCGGTCACTCTCTTTGGTCACTCCGCTAGTCACTCGGTGGGAAAAAAAGACCCGGTCTGATACACGCCCAGTAGAGGAAGAAGCGTGTGGTGGAGGAAGAGGTTTGGACCAGATCTCTTGCCCAAAAACATTGAGTACATAGATCCAGGCAAGAAAGGAGGGATCTCTTGAAATTTGGTTTTGATAAAGTAGCCAATCTGCAAGTAGCTAAGAACAATGTTGAGTACGTGAAAAGAATTGAAGAAGAAAATAAAGACAAACTCAGCTATGGGAGGAGAGACAAGAGAGACTAAGAAGAGATGAAGGCTGCCAGGAAGGCGTATGAAAAGAAGAAGAAGAAAGCGAGTGGAGATGAGAAAAAAAGAAAGAAGATCAGAAGATGCCAGTGAAGAAGATGAAAGAAGGAGGCAACGAAGGAGATGAAGTGTTGTTGTCCACCCCTTCATGTATTTTACTATGTAAATACACTTAATGTAAGTCTTACGTACATTGAATAAAATTATGCAATTTAAATACGTGAGTAAATATAGAAACGACATGGTTAGTCTAAGCCAGTTAAGCTCGACATTTTTTTTGGGCTTAAGCTCGATACACTCTATGCTTGACTATGTAAAGAACAAGAATGTTATGATCAATAAAAGATCGATTCTAAACATACATTTTGTGGTTCTACATTTTGTTTGTATGTATCTTTCTTTGTTAAATAATTGTATGAATGTTTTAAGTTTTGGCATCATCAAGGGGGAAATTGTTGGGAAATCATTTTGTAGATTTTGATGAATGCCATGTAAAACTTAGAATAGGAAGTTGGCACCCCATTTTTGTTGTAAAGCGCATTGCAATAGATAGGGTGATCAAGTGAGTTAATTGACTATGCTAAACATGCAAGAAGACAATGGAGACTAGAAGAAAGACTCGCTGCGAGGCGGTGAGTATGGAAAAGAAGATAAGGCGGGAACTCATTGAAGATGCGGTGAGATGCGGTGAGTGAAATATCGATCAAGTTAACTTGAGAGGCGACCAAGTCTCGAGGTTGAAGTAATGAGAAGAGTCATCAAATGATTGGAAGGTGACTCAAAGTCACTGGGGATGTTAAGAAAATGCGATCAAGTCAAGACAATTTGAAAGAGATCCGTTGCCGCAGAAATCAAGAAATTACTTAAACAAGTAATATCTCCATACTACCTTTCTTGAAGTGCTCGTCCCGAAGCGTGCAAAAGGAATAAACCGATGGGAAGCAATGCACCATGTCGAACTACGAAAAGGTGAAGAACAATTCATACGAGGAAGTGGAAATTTCAAGGGGCTGCAACAAGACAAGCCAGCGACCACAAGTGACTTTCAAAAATTAAGCATATCACTTCAACGGACGATTTTTGAAAGATCACTATAAAAAGCGAGGAATAACTACGAGAGAAGGTTACGAACCACGAACATTCAAGCAAACATTTGAGCGAAAGTAACCTAAAATATTCTCAAGTCATTCAAGATTAATCCTCAAGCCTACACTACGAAGAAAATCAATCCAACACTCACTTGTGAAGGAAAGATAACTTCAATCGAGTTGAAGAGAAACTTTTGAAGAATAATGAGGTCTACATTCCTCGGAGGATTGTAGGAAGGTTCAAGTCGAACCGGTCTCAAGTTTTGGATGGCTTCGTGATCAAATCCAAGGAGCTTGAGCAAGTGGGTTGTAGTAGCAAAGCGGTTTGCCCTGTGAAGAAAAGGTGAGTCGTCGAGAAGCAATTTGTGTGACAAGCGTCTCGGCCCGAGTCCCAAAGGATCAAGTCGGTTGTGTGATCAAGACTTTATACGGGTATTACCACTCTGTACAGCGATCAATACTTAGTGGATTCCTCCGGGAGTTGGAGAAGAGAGGAGTAGAAGAATTACCCCATCTTGAACCTCTATAAAAACTTATCGTGTCATTTATATTTCAGCACTTTAATTCTGCATCTTATTTGTTTAACTCTCTTTGATAAATTTGCTATCCACTTGATAATCTCTAAGTGTTAAAGCGAAGTATTAAATCAAACTAAACCAAATTTAAGGGTGTTAAATCTTCGGCGAGAACAAACCACAGTTAAGCTAAGTCTTTAGTCCCTAATTTGAGTTATTCTATCACGGCTCGGTCAGTGCATTGAGTGACTAACTCTCTTGATTAACTAACTTAGTTGTCCACAAGGACACGGTGTGAAGTATTAACTCGAATATTTAAAAAGACTAAATCAAAAGGTTGGTAAGGTTTATTCAACCCCCTTCTAAACACTTACACTCACACCCCTTTGGGACCAATGATTCGGTTGTGCTTTCTTATCCGATGAAAAGGTGACTCATTTGAATGGTTTTTCCAAGTTTTATGAAATCAATGGGTGGGAAATATCCTATAACTTTGTTCACTGATCAAGACCAAGCGATTAGCAATCTATTGGAAATGTGTGATGTCTGATGACATAAAATATATACTTTTAGTAACAAATATGATACTTTACTTCATAAAACATATACTTTGCCTCGAGAAAATAGATGGTTTGTTTTTAAATTCTAATTTTTTCCCTTTACTTTTATGTAGGTTTTCCCTCAAACAAGGCAAAGACTATGCTTGTGGCACCTTCACGAGAATACTATAAGTCGATTTGAACGGTGAAAAACAACAATTCTTTCAAGAAATGTTCAACAAATGTTTATTTAGTTGCATTGATGAAAATGACTTTGAAAATTGTTGGAAATCTATGATATTGCGAGTATGAGTTGCAAGATGACTCTTGGTTTAAACGTATGTATGATTTGAAGCGAGAAATGGTGT
This sequence comes from Rehmannia glutinosa, assembly GCA_016081115.2. NCBI lineage: Eukaryota > Viridiplantae > Streptophyta > Magnoliopsida > Lamiales > Orobanchaceae > Rehmannia > Rehmannia glutinosa. The sequence goes on along the minus strand of CM071933.1, from coordinate 6,104,873 downwards.
CGCACTAAGCAAAGATTTCTTTTTTAGGAATATTATCTTCACAAAGGAGTGTGAAATCGAACAATGCAATAGGATTCAATGCCAAAAAGCGGCGACTTTAAGCGAGATTCTATGACATTTTCAAGGGGCAATAAAGTGTTGGAGAAACATTGATAAAGAAAATGAATTCAATGCTCAAGATCAATTCAAAATCGTGTTACCATTGACCGGATTGTTGAAGCATCTCTGAGGTATATACACTAACAATTTTTAAGGATTTTTGGTGAGTTTATTAAAAGTATATCTACCAAGCTGCGTACTTGTTGAGGTTGAACAAAACTTAATGGTTTATGACATTTTATCAAATGATGATAATTGTTGTCATCGTGTGGTGTATATTTGTTTACATACATGATTAATTGTTCTTGTAAAAATACGAAGAGTGTGGTTTACTTTGTTCTCACGACTTAAAAGTGCTACATATGCATTCTATATCCAAAATTCGGATTGTTACATCGCCAAAAGATGGACAAAGTTTGCAAAAACTGAATTGTGGGAAAAGTTTGGTTCGGGGATTGAAAGTTCGGATAAGCCTAATGATTGAGTTCCTTGGAGACATGAAATGACACGAAAATATTATAATCTTATTTTGAAATGTCAATACAATGAGGATGTAAGAGCCATTTTAGAAGATGGCTACAACGGGGGACTTTATGGTTGTTGATGCATTGATAGATATACCCAGGTTCATGAGCTCAATGATCTTTCAAGTTCTTCTACAAGCATTTAGAATCCGGCATGATCTGTTACAAATGGGAGAAAACAAAGGATAAAGGGCATTTCCAAAAAAAAAAAAAAGAAGCGATGAAGCGTCGAGGACACACATCCATCAAAAGATTGGTTCAAAAGCTCTAATCTGGGTGTTTTTTAATGTCATTGAATACTTTTGTATCAAGCGATAATATTGTTTTGTAGTTTGTTTGAATTAATACTTTGGCAATATTTATTTGATGTTTTGTTAGTAAGAAAGGTAATACTTTATGCACAAAAGCGATACTTTGTTGGTGAAAAGTGATACTTTATGCATATAAAAGCAGTGAAAATTTAAAAATATACTTTTACGGTAAAAGGTAATACTTTGTTGGTAAAGGTGATACTTTATTAATTAAAATCGATACATTATTCATAAAAAGTGATACTATGGATATTATATTTTTTGATGTGTAAGGAAAAATATGAGTCAATGAATCATACATTTGGTTTATTTGTAATAAGCTCAAAGTAATCAAACATATCAATCGTGCGATGCAAGCATTGGAGTATTGGAAACATATCGATAGTTTGCAACGATGAAATTACACTTAGTAAAGCAAAGAAAGATACAATTTTAATTGTGACAAAATATAACCATTCGAGTTATACTTTTTGCCAAATATTGATACTTTATGCACATAAACTAATACTTTCAAATCAAAAAGTGATACTTTTCAATACATATAACAGAAACCTCAAAAACATCCAAGAAAACACAAACTAACTTAAAAATACTAATAACAAATCCAATTACCCTATCAATCATTAGTACTAATAACATCAAGGCCAAACTAACTTAAAACCATCGGCACTAATAACATCTAAAAAGTACTAATAAAACCTCAAAAACATCCAAGAAAACATAAAAACATCCCATTACCCTATCAATAATCGAGTCTAATAACATCGAAAAAGTATCATCGAGTTCTACATTGTAAATCAAAACATTCTTTTGTTCTTTTTTCTCTTGGCTCACGAACAACAAAACATCTTTCTTCATTTGAACCCTCATCTCATTTTAAGCGGTGTAGCACAATACTTGAACAATATGATGCCCTCAACATACGTCGTTCTTGTGGCTACAATCACAAAGGAAAAAAATTAGTATACAAAGGATTTTTATGACATTAAAACTTCAAACACAAACAAAAAAATTCTTACGAGACCAAATTAGGCTCGGTCTGCAAACACTCCCACTGAAGTTTTCCATGTGATGCATTAGAAAAACACCACAATCGATGTTTTTCAAATTGCTCTGCCATGGAAAAGGGATATTTTCAAACACATATCCCTCAACTCTTGACTTTGAAGTCTTTCTTTTGCTCCTTTAGGAAAATTGACATTTCTCTTTGCTAAAAAAAAACGGTATATTAAATTTAAAAAACACTACTTACATTTTAAAAATATAATAAAATGATGCAATGAGATATAGTTATTTACCACCAATTTTGCGAGATCCACATAATCGGCTGACAACATCTTCATGGTGCCGTATTGTCAAGATAATGCACCTTTCGATCCGCCAAAATTAATGTGATGCGAAGTAGTCTTGCGCATAACACTGTTAGTACAAAAATACGCACATAACAAATAGATACTTAACACTTCATATTAAAATGTAAATACAAAAGGCAAACAAAAATCAATCTTACCAAATCCCAGTTCTCAAATCCTTGTAATTCCCGGACAATATCATATTGTTCGGCAATCTCGACATTTTTTGAATTATCTGGTCTCCAACTTTATTAAACAAGTTAAGAAGATACAAGCTGTTGTAAAAAAATTGATTAAAAGAATAAAATGTTTTTTAGCTTCAATGTTGTACTATTATAGATAAAAGTAGTACTTACAGTGTTGGGCATTGAAATATAAATAATTTGAGGCTCTGGGGTCTTTGTTAAGCAATACGATGTTTGATAAATGGTTTTATCATGATTTTGATGATTTTGTTTTTATACAAAACAATGTTTTTAAAGGTTGTCCAAATACTCCTAAATGATTTAAAATGGTTTTAATATTTTAGGAGTATTTCTTGATTTATTCTCAACAATATTGGACAACACATTTAATGATTTTGTGTCAATGATAGGTTTACATCAAAACAATGTTTTTAATTGTTGTCCAAATACTCTAAATGATTTGAAGTGTTTTTACTATTTATTCGGAATATTTCTTCAAGTTTTATTTTAGATAAAATTGGACAACACTTTTAATAATTTTATGTTAATAAAATCATAACAAGGTTCTTAAATGTTGTCTAAATACTCCCGATTGGTTTAAAATATTTTTATTAAATTTTGGAGTATTTCTTGAGGTTTATTTTTGACAAAAATCGGACAACATTTCATTTCGGAGTCGGCAGAGTCGACCAAGAAAGCGGCCGTGCCGGAGCGAGTTTCTTGAAAGCAGAACTCACGTAACTATCAAAATAGGTCAAGGTGGCCGGTCCCCGTAGTGGGCGGCCAGAGTCGCACCCCCAGGAGACGGTCGACCACCCCTGGACCCGGTCTCCTCGTTGTAATTTTGATGCGTTCTTTCTTTTCTCTATCGGTCTTGTGGCGGTCGCCCTATGTTTTGTGACAAAATTCTATCACATTTGTGCGTGACAGAACTTTTCCCTAAATTGTGGGATTGATTTCTAACAGCTATAATCTTGATTTTAATTGCAATTTTTTTGTAGATATCGATTCCAAGAGGAGTCCATCAAGTATCAATCATCTTACATAAATAGAGGAAGATTTGAAGCACAACAATAAAAGAGAACAATACAACCATGACAAGAAATACTCAAGCAAACACTTGGTCTTATATTGTCATTATTCTTGTTGTAATTTTCCTAGCTTATCACTTTCACATTCTTGAGGTCTAGGCTATTCTTGATTACACTTGCACTCAATTGTATAATTCATTATCGAGTTGTAATCTTGAATTTTTTGGGTTATCATTCAACACGAAGATATCTTGTGAGTGTTAACTTTTGGTAAGAACACACTTGGGTGATCTAGGTGTTAGGTGTAAGAAGATTGTGGTGATTTTCTTATTGAGGTGTTGAAGAATTTGGTATTCTTCAAGGTTGAAGATTGTGGTAATCTTCACAAGGTGCGTTGGAGATTGTGGTAATCTTCAAGAGAGATTGTGGTAATCTCAAAGGTGGTGTTGAAGAAGAGTGTGGTGCTCTTCAAGGTATTGTAAGTTGAATTTGTAATAATTTTGGTAATTAATAAAATCTTTTTCTTTTTGAAATCCATCCCGGAGATCTTTGGGGTGGTAGAGGATTAGGCCCTAAGTGGGTTGAACCTCTCTAAATCGGCGTGTGTTGTTTACTTCCCGCACCCTTATTATTGTCTTAGCTTGTTTTGTTCGAACAAGAGGGTAAAATCGAAAAGATGGAGATAATCTATTCACCCCCTCTAGATTATTAGTCGTAGTCGTTGGACTTACAAGTGGTATCAAAGCCAAACTCTTTGGCAAGCTCGTTCCACATCGCGAGTAAGAGGACGATCATCGACTACGAATGAAGTCTACCTTACAGCGCCTCCACCACCAAGCCACCTTTATTTGATTCCAAAAATTTTACATTTTGGAAAGAAAGAATGGATTGCTATCTACAAGGTTGCGGGTTCGATATTTGGAACATGTCGTCAATGGAGAATACATTAGATGATGGATACACAACACACCTCCAAAGGCTTCAAAGAGCTCAATGATGAAAGAAGAAAATCATCTCCTTAAATGGTAAAGCTCGAATATTATTTATTGTTCACTTACCATTTTGGAATATGATCATCTTGTAGGAATAAAATCGGCTCATGAAGCATGGAGAAAATTAGAAGAAGTATATGCAAATGAAAGGAGTCACTCAAAAGCATCTACTTCTCAAATGGGTACAACCTCAAACCCGACAACATGGGATGAGCTTATACAATTTCCAACGATGATGAAAGCGAGCGTTGTCTTATGGGCCGAAAGAAAGCGAGGTAAGTTCTAAACCCTCTACTTCTTATGACAATGAATTGCAAAATGATTATAGTGATTTGCTCAATGATTATGATGAGCTTCAAAATGAATTCCAAAGCTTGCTTGTTAAATACAAAAATTTGAAAAAGGAATTCAATGCTTTGAAAAATGATAAGGATAGTTTATTTACCTCCTATGAATCACTATCATGTGCTCACACCACCACACTTAATAAGGTTAGAAACCTTGAAGAGAAAAATAGTACTCTTGTTGAGGATATTAATTGCATGAAAAAGAATTTATCAAAATCGATTTGATTTAGATAAAATGGCCAGATAATGTTGATGTTCATAGTTGTGATAAATTGAAACAAGGACTTGACCATAAGCTAATGTTGTTAATCATGAAAAATAGTCAAGTCTCTAAGCATGTTGGTCATTACACTTCTAGAATTATTACATGATTCTATTGTGGTAAAAAGATCATACGGTAAATACTTGTCGGGCTAGAAATAGCTCTAATTATTGTTGGAGACCTAAAAGTCTCAAAGCTAATCCCAAAGGACCCAAACACTTGAGAGGTACCACAAAACAATATCATATTAGGTACCGTGGAATAATAATCGAAGAAAATTCATACCACCAAGAAAACATCAAATGACCATTTCATTTGATCAAAAAGAAGACATCACCACAATGAATCTCAAGAGAAAAACATTATCAACAATGGGAAGGACATAATCCTTGGAGATGGAGCAATTGGAGAAGCTATCATCAACAAGATGATTTTCAAAGGAAAGATATCATCAACAATGGAAAGCGGCCTGACCCATGGAAATGGCGTAATTGGTAAACCCTATCTTCTCTTATATATGCATTTTAATTTAGTATGCATGTTTTTATTTATTACTTAATTGCAAAATGAGTTTTCAAATTCTTTAAGGTCTTCTATATATATATATATTTGTGTTTTAAAATCCTTTGAAAAATGAGACCTTACATGTTGTTTTTAAACTCTTGTGGACTTTCTTAGACTAATGAGTTATTATCTCTTATGGATTTCTATAGCATAAGAATTTTTTAATATTTCTTATTGTTTGGCCTACAACTTGTACTATTATGTCTTGTGCAAAATTTGTTTAAAGAATTGTGTAGGTTATATATCTCTCATTCATTGGTTATCTACCATTACTTCATCAAGAGATACTTAAACTATCGAGGTAAGCTTATCATTGGTATTCATCTTATAAACTCGATATATTTTGTCATATGCTATGTGCTCGTTTTCAAAGCAATCCCAAAGAATCTCATATGAGTGCCATTAAAAAGGATTTTTGATTTTTGAAAGGCGCTATTCGATATTTGATTGCACATATTTGCTTTGCCAACTCTTCAAATACTTCATTTTAATGAGGTCTCAACTATTTGCTCTCGGAGTTTCAAATTTTAAAAGAGACCTTATATAGCTTTCTAAAAGCTTATTTGAACTTACATGTTGTATTATATTCTTGATGATTTTCTTTAAGCATAGTATGTATTACTTGCTATAATGTCTCTATTATTCGATATTACTATGCTCTTGTGCAAGATGTCTTGATAAGATTTTGCAGGAATTTTTGGTATTTTGGAACAAGATAAATGACCAAGGCAAGGTTAGTAGCTCGATGGTATTGTCAAGAAGAAGGTATTGATTTTGATGATACATTTGCACCCGTAGAACATTTAGAAGCTATTCGCATTCTACTTGCCCATTCTTGTTTTAATTTCAAGCTTTACCTAATGGATGTTAAATCGATTTTCTAAACAGTTTTCATTCAAGAAAAGTACATGTAAAACAACGGGGTTTTAAAATTTTTATGGGCCAAAATAATTTTTATAAAAGGCCTTGTTATGTTTTAAACAAGTACCCCTTGTATGGTTTGATAAACTTTGATATTTTCTTTTGCAAAATGATTTTACAAGAGGTAAAGTTGACACTACTCTCTTTGTTTTTGAAAGGGGCAAGAATCTTTACTTGTACAAATTTATGATGTCATTTATAGTGCTACTAATGAAGTTTTGTACAAGATATTTTCTAAGTTGTTGCAAGGTAAATTCAAGATGATCATGATGGGGAGCTCAATTTCTTCATTGGAATTCAAGTTCAACAATGCCAAGAAGGTGGTTATATTCCACACTCAAAGTATACAAAAGAAGAAGTGAGGCGTTGAATAAGAAGCGAATCATCTCAACCTCTATGACTACCATGTAAAGATTGACAAAGGTTGAAGAAGGCATATCGGTTGACAAACAAATTCGAGGTATGTTCATTCATTTTTACTACTCCATAGATTCGACATTCCATATGCCTTACGTACATATGCTCGACTTCAAAAAAAACTATCAACGAATCTCATTAAAGTGTCGTTAAAAGAAATTTTTAAATATTTGAAATGCACTTTTTCTTATGACTTGTTGTATCCAAAGTCTTAAAGCGTTCTTATTTTCGGGATAACAAGTCCGGTGATAATAATTTTTCAAAATATGGTTTGTCATAATCGAACTAAACATATTGAGATTCGATATCTTTTTCTAAGGGATTGCATGTTTAACAAAAACTTGAGATGTGTTTAATTCCATCTTAAGGATAACTTGTGGACTTTTTAATCATTTACCGTCGAGTATTTTACTCCATTTGAGCTTGATTATGACATAATGTATATTGAATGAGGTCTACGTTTGCATTTTGAACGTTTTAAAACTCGGGCGAAAAATTGGATTTTTGGATCAAACTTGGTTTTTCAAAACATAATTAAACTAGTGGCTGCCGGGCGGTCGGCCGTCGCCCACCTTTCGACGGTCGCCTGCCCACAGGCCAGGTCGCCCATTTTGTGTAAGTTTGGTTAAAATCGTCTTTGTTCTTGTATTTCGGCATTTTGATGTTTTTGTTTTCTATTTCGACCCCTTTGTCATTTGCACACACAAATCACTCCAAATGAGTTTTGTTGCATAAATTTCATATTTTGGGGATTATCTAGCTCGATTATCATCATCATTGCTCGTCTTTGCCGATTGAATGGTAAGAATTCTACTCCTTTATCTCAATTGGGTTGAACCATGAGAACTTGGCTTATATGTATATTTCTTGATGTAATTCTTATATATATGTGTTGAGCATGATGATTGTTGATGAATGATATTTATAAAATTGCTTTTGGTGATAAAAAAAACTTAGCTTGATTACATTTACAAGTATATATATCTTCTTCAATTTTGGCCTTGTGAGTGTTCGATAAAATGTTTCAATGAAAAATTTATCACCTACATGATTCTCTCGATTTCAAATGTATTATATATTTATAGAGATCATGTTCTTGCAAATCAAATGAGTTTTCATAAGCTTCTACAAGTCGTATGATCGACTTTTACCTCTATTTGGATTATAAGCTTCGATGTTTCAAATAGCTCGATCTGACGGTTTAGTTGCGCACTTTGATATGATTATATGATATTTTTATCGTGCTAACATTCTTTTTGATGATTCAAAGGGGAGAAATAGGTTATAAGCTTTTTAGCTCATAGAAGCTAAAATAAGCTCGAGAAAGAAGCTATAAGCTATGGGCTTAAAGCCGTAAGTTGTGGACTATCGTAGTCGATTGTTGTATGATGGACTTATATCTTGTCTAATGATGTTTTGTTGGCGGGGGGAGCTTATAAGCTCTTGCCAAAGACGATATGTAAAAGCTAAGCTTTAAGCTTGTGGTTGATTCTTTTACATTTCTCTTGTTTGCATATTGATAGGGGGAGCTTTTTGTTATCGTGTTTGAATATCTCTATTTCCATCCTTGTGATTATATTGCGTGGAATGTTGTCGCTCTAGCGGATAGTTCTTTTTAACCTTAGGTAAAATTGTTTTGTTTTTAAAAATCGACCTCGTTAAAATTGTTTTGGTTTGTAAACATCAAAAGGGAGATTGTTTGATAAATGGTTTTATCATGTTTTTAATGATTTTGTTTTATACCAAAACAATGTTTTTAAAGGTTGTCCAAATACTCTAAATGATTTAAAATGGTTTTAATATTTTTGGAGTATTTCTTCAAGTTTATTCTCAACAATATTGGACAACACATTTAATGATTTTGTGTCAATGGGTTTTTACATCAAAACAATGTAATTTATTGTTGTCCAAATACTCTAAATGATTTGAAATGTTTTTACTATTTATTGAGTATTTCTTCAAGTTTTATTTTAGATAAAATTGGACAACACTTTTAATGATTTTATGTTAATAAGTTTTACATCAAAACAAGGTTCTAAATGTTGTCTAAATACTCGATCGGTTTAAAATATTTTACTAAATTTTTGGAGTATTTCTTGAGGTTTATTTTAGACAAAAATATGACAACATTTCATTTAGGAGTCAATAGGTCGAGTGTCTGGTCACTGAGAAAGCGACGGTACACTGGGAACGAAGTTTCTTGAAGCAGAACTCACGGAACTATCAAAGTAGGTCGGGGTGGCCAGGTCCACATAAGTGGGCGACCGGTCGCGCCCGCTGAAGCGGCCCAGTCGACCATCCTGGCCAGTCTCCCGTTGTAATTTTGTTGCGTTCTTTCTTTTCTCTATCGATCTGCGACCGTGCCCTATGTTTTAATGACAAAAATTCTATCATGAGTTCATTGCGGAAATCTCATCAAAGCGATATAGTGAGCCCCATCATGAGCAAAGGCATTTGACCTACGGTTTGAAAACAAAATGTTGGTCGTGAAATTCATTGTGATACTTTGGTGGGAAAAATTGATACATTACACATAGAGTTATCTTCTAAATTTAAAAGTGATACTCGAATCAAAATGCTTTCAAGCATCTTACTTTATCATTCGTTTGTGCGTGAAAAAGCAATAATCCGATGTCTTTCTCCTTATGCTCATATGCTCAAGAACATCTTTATTTTTCTTCATGAATTGGCAATGGAAAATTGGTCCCTCCCTGTGATCCAGGGCTCGACTTTTCCTCTGCCTCCCCAGTTCTGCTTTCATCGCTCTATCCGAAGCTCCGCTTCTTGAGAAAAAAATTCTCTATGAATTTCATCACCAAACTTTTAAATGTCGGCCTCGGGGCATCTTGAGTCAATGACCTAAAGTTTGGCATCTCATCTGCCGAACTTTTCATTCTTTCAAAGTTCTCCACAACTTTGTCAATGTATTCATGAAGTCTCACATCAAAAAAGAACTTCGGCTCTCGATCTTGCAGCTGTGAAGAAACTAGTTTTTTTCTCTTGCTTGCCTTCGTTCTTGAGGTTGTTAAACATCTCCATGTGATATACGATCAGGAACATTGAAGTTCCTCCGAGAAATAGTAGAAATGCTTCATGGACATTCTACAATTATAAAAAATAAAATAGTAAGTGAAAAAGTTGTCTTATTAAGGTTAAAAGTGATATTTTTAGGGGTGAAAGTGATCTTACAATACTTGCGAGGAAAAACACTCATACATGGAATACTTTTACCCCTAAAGAGTACTTTATAAGCGAAAAGTAATACTTTTATGAGTAACATTGATACTCATGCTTGAGAAATATCACCAAAAAGCATACTCATATATAGTATACTTATAATAATAAAAGCGATACTTTAGTAATAAAAAACATACTAATACGAGTTAAAGTGATACTCCATAATTGACTAAATCACTAAAGCATAGACAACTTACATCTACGGCCATCACTGTGCACCTCGTCATCCAAAGCTCGCCGCCCGGTGAAGCAGTTTATAAATCGCGGATTCTTCATACCATCATCGAGCTTCTCGCTTCCGGTTCCTTCATTTTTTTTTCATCCGACTCTTTCTCAATCTCTTCTTCATCATCCTCATTTGATTCATCAGTCTCTTTGTCGGGACTCTTTCTCACCGCAGCTTTTTCTCGGCGTCTCTTTGTCGTCGTGAGCTAACGGGGTATGTCGGTGACCCGCTCCTGCCCCGAGCCACCACCGAAATTTCTTCTTGCGTCGCTTTTTTCAACCTTTTGGCATCGATAAGAAATCGGGTGACTATTGCCTTGTCATTTCATTACATGAAAGTATAGAATAAGAAAAATAACTTTCTGACCAGACATATCTTGCGCTTGGATTCTCATTGTACTTATTCACTGACACACAACTTTTTTAAAATATCACGAACACGGTCGTACTCTCTATCTGTTCACGTCGACCCGAATATTTTATACGATTAAAATCAACCTTCTATTGCTCTAGGTGTTAAAAATACGAGACAAAAATGACGATAAATAACAAAAACTCTCTTGAAATTATCAAGCCGTAGATACATGCTAAAAGCGGGTCCTTAAACTAGGCACAAAGCAGCCGAGAATCAATGTAAGTAGTTCTCCTTCAACTCGTCCATAAAAGCAATGACTTGTCAGCTTAAGCTATTCAATGACTGACCATTACCCTAGGTACTAAAAAACATCACGAATATCATCGGTGATTCTGATAAAAAGCAAAATTGTCAAATCTCAATATTATTGGTACCATTAAAACTTTTTACGAGTCTTTAACCATATCCGTAGGGGAATGATGACTCGGTGAAAGCGTCGGCAAACCCCGGCTATATTTACTACATATTCCCTTTGTACATCACTTAAACTACTTATAACCTCAAACAACTCTTGAGGTTTACTTTGAAAATAAATCCCCAAAATTAAATAAGACATATTTTTGAGGAAAACAACTAATAATTAACAAACCAAATCATTGTTCACATAGAAAACAACTAATAATTAACAAAAAAATACATTTATACCTAGCTTTCTTCCACTTCCCTTATTATAAATCATACAATTTTTTTGTCTTATTTTGCCAAAACAAACAAAAAATAATGTTAGAGAAAACCACGACAAAAAAGATTATTACTAAAAATACTATATATTACCTTTCTTGATTGCATATCTTTCTTTACTTTCCACTGAAATCTTCATCTTACTGACCTTACTGCTCCTCATCAATTTCTTCTTTATTTGGTGTTACATCCTTGTCTACTTTCCTTTTCACTGCTCTTTTTCTATCAACGAGACCTCAGAGCTTTAGCTTTGAAATACCCTTTTTCTTTCTACATTACATTTTTTATCTCGCTTACATGTGATAACTATTGTGACTCATCGGCCGTTGTAATTCCACTACAAAAAAACATATGGAGCAATATCATCATTACAAAAACACATTATACACTTTACATACATTGTGATATATTTTAAATGAAAAGTAATACTTGTTATATAAAAAGTGATACTTGTTATATAAAAAGTAATACTTGTAAAGGAACATAAACACAATGGTACTTAAATATGAAATACTGAGAAAACTAAAAATACAACTTAAACACGTACTCAAAATAAACACATAGTATAACTTCATTACAAAACATATGCAACACTATCATTACAAAACAATTCATGATACTTTTTGTATACAACGTGATCTTCTTATATAAAAAGTTATATTTGTTATATAAAAGGTTATACTTGTTATATAAGGTGATACATTTGATAGTATTCGGAATTATATAAAGAGCATAATAAAAAACGCATGAAATCTTAGCTTTACAACAAGATATTGTTAACAACAAAAGTAATACTTGAAAGGGCAAAAGTGATACTCCAAAACTCACATACTAAATACATAAACCTGGAAAATACATGCAAAACACATGTAATACTTTGAGTATAACAACTAATACATTTACAACAAAAAGTAATACTTGTAAGGTCAAATGATACTATAAATATGCATAGAACTTCATAAACACCTTTGGTATTTCAATTACGAACTACATAAACCTAAAAATACATCTAAGACACATGCGCGAATTAACACCCATGGTCTTACACTTTACTTTAAAAAAAACATACTAAAAAACACAACAAAGTAGGAGCTGAATATTAAACCTAAAAATCTGAAATTAATAGGGTTTACAAACCTAAAAGCTACAATACCAAGCGAATCGAGCAGGCGCATAGAAATTGAAAGGAAAGCGAAATCGAAGGAAAACATGGTTTGCTTTCAAATGTTAGATCTTGATCTTTCGGTATGAAAACAACGAGAAATCGCACAAATAGACACTTGAGACGGACGGTTTCGCGGTTTCTGAGGCGTGGGCGAGGTTGAGGAGTTGGTAGTGGAGGTCGGTTTCTCTCTCGTGTTCAGCCTTATACGGAGAATGACAATACGAAGAGAAGAGAGAGAAGAGAGAGAGAGAGAGAGAAGTAGAGAGAGAAAAATCAAAACATAATGAAAAAAAAAAAAAAGCGAGCGGGTTTGCGGGGTTTGGGAGGCTCAGTCTCACGGGAGGCTAGATCAGTGGGACGGTCTCTTTATAAGTTTTGTGTTAATTTATTTATGTAATAGTTTGTGTTTGACATTATGGATCTGGTGTGATCTTTGTGATAAAATGATAAAAGAATGGGTTGGTGCTCTAGCGCAAAGCGGAAGAGTCGAAATTTCACTAGTCCACGAACAAAGGAAGTACAAGTGTTCACCATGAAATGTGGATATTTATTGAAGTGTAATGATGCGAGGCATTAGCTACTTCATGCACGGTCACGGAGTTCGCGCGGCGGCGAACATGACTCTCATGTCGGTGAAACTCTTATAAAAGTCGTGAATATGATGGTATTTTAATAATTCCAGGCCTTGATAAGGTCAAAATGATAATTTCAATCTAGGCGGTGAAGATGGTAATTTCTCTAACAAGTTAGTAGTTATTAAGTACCAAAATTGTTAAAAAAAAATTAATAAATTAAATTGTTAAAAGGTTCAAAGGCAGATAGGACGCTTATCAAAAATTCGAAGGAGCTACTATACGGTGAAATTTTGTCTAGACAGTTTTATTAATTTATCTTAATTAATAACAATTTGTAATAAATTAACATAAATACGTATGTTTGAAAGGTTTGTAATATTAAAAACTGTTTACAGGCTAAAAAGTTAGATAATAATCAACAAAAATTTATACAAATATTATCAATTTGACAATTTCATGTTTATTATGGCCTATTAGTGGTTCTTAGATCAAGTTTAGGTGTTGCTAGGCCCATTTATCGTGTAATTCGATTCGGTGCTTGGGCCCATTTGTTAGCTAATACGATTCCCTGTTTGGCCCATTTATCGTGTAATCCTTTAAGTTATTCGACCCAATATAAATTCTTGATCATTTCAAAAAAACAATTATAAATTCTTGATTTGTAGTAGTAAGATTTTCTTGGCCCAGTAAAGGCAGCCTGCATCTACACAACCGATCGATTTGAGGCCCATCCAGACTTTTCACATTTCTTTAACACTCTTCATAAATAATGCTAAATCAAACCATATATGCACCATCACAATATAATCAAATAAACGACATGCCAAGTGTTTCTGATAAAAATATGTGGTGTTGATTATTTTGAATGTAATTTATGGATTCAGATTTTTATTCTACTTTGTTGTTTCACTTCAATCCATTATCCGTAATTATCTCTAAAATTAAACTATAGAAATGAAAGATTGTCATCAACTTACTTTATCCAGTTTTTCTAATCTACAATCCATCTTTTATATTATTCAGCACAATATTTCTATTAACAATCAATTTTTACAAACCCAACCATTAAACCAAACGACTTTTCATACACTTAAAAATCATACTAGAAATTAGACCATGAATTAGAGGGTGTTTGGCTAAACTTATTTAAGGTTGCGTTTGGATGGGAGGATTTGGATTTGGGGAGAGGATTGGAGGAAGGATTTCAAATGAGCTGCATTTAAGGTGAATTTGAAATCATAAAGAATAAACCGAAAATAGGCTTATAAGGATTTAAAATCTACGTTATAAATGAGCAGTAAACAGCGTGATTGATTTGTTATTATGGTTAAATCATTATCTCCAAATCCATCAATCCAAATGGAGCCTAAAAGATTTTATATGCTTCACCACATCTTATAGAAAGTTGTTTTTAGAGCATAAGATATTAGATTTATTTAATAATAAATGGTTGAAGTGTTTGGTTTAAATAAGATGAATGAGCTTATAAGATTCTAGCAATGCCGTTTTTGTTATTAAAATGCCCAAAAGTAAAATGAATTTTTTATACATATCTTGAGAAGGGGGAGGGGTGGTAGGAATTGAATCCCAAATCTCTAGTATGTCTTAAGGCCTTAATCACTCGACCACTATCTATTTAATTTTAAAATAAGTTGTTCAAATAAAATCTTATTTTGAAAATAGGTGGAATCCCCATCTTTTTGAAAAAGTCTTTATAAGCCTCTCGGCATCTTATTTTGAAGTAATAAGATCGTTTTAAAAAAGTGAGTTTTTATCAAGCTTAGCGTTTATTTAGGGCGATATGTCGTCACAAAAAAGTCAACACAAATAATCGAAATGCATAAAATGGATTATCTTATCAAACATGTTTTATTTAGGGCGATATGTAAATGCGTGAAATCAGCGCCAAATCTTTTGCGCGTCGCAAATGCATTTCTCTGCGACTTAACTTCAGGTGGTGTTGCAAAAACATTGAAAGTTTTTGCGGCGATTGTTGTCGTGAATAGTTGTTGCAGTTTGCGACGACTTTGTCGTCTCAATACTCTAATTTTTTATTTTCAATTCCCATATTATTAGTTTATAATATATGCCAAACATCATCTTTAGTGTACTTGACATCTTTTCATATCCATGACAATATGCATCTCGAAGAGGCGAATACTTGGCATTCTTTCCATCACATGATGAAAAGGTCTCAACTAATAATGATTATCATTTTATAATGAGAAAATAATTCCATTTTTTATAGAGATAATACCATAAATTGCTGAGTGAAAGTCTATGTTTTGTCCCAATTTGAACAGTGGCACAACAATACTCCATTAAGGAGACAATAGGGATTCAAAATGCACTAAAATATAATCCCATTTTGTGCCTGCTTTATTTCTTAGAAATAAATAAAAAAAAAAAGTCCCATCACAATTTTTTCTTTCTTTTTGGCGTTTTATGCTTTATCCCTAAAAGAACCTATCTAGTGCTTAAAATCACAAAAATCATTCAATCAAACTCTCCAAATTCTTCCATAAATTGTGAACACTATTGCCCAATTTTCCTACAAAAGATGACCCACTTTGAAAGGATTAAACAGAAAAAGAAATTGCTTCCATTGTAACTCTCTTGCTTTCTTGTCAATATACTATTAAAGTTATTAAAAAATTATTTATCGTAGGAAATACCGCAGGAAAAGAAGAGCAGCAAGGTATCTTCAAGATTAAATCCGCTTTCATTGTCAATTCAAATTTTAATCATGATCATTGCACAATGAAAAATTATATGTGAAGTAAGTCCATACATTTTTTTACGCCACTTTCTTCAATCTACAAAACCCATATAATATTGTGCAAAATCAAAAGTACTTATAGAACTAATGTCACCATTGAGACTTAACAGATAACATACCACATAGGTTTTGTTGGTGATAAGGTTAGTTTCGATTGTTCGTTGAGATCAATAAATAAGTTATCAATAATCGAACAAGCCTTTGGTAGCGAGGCTGCAAGTCTCTTGTGGGGTGAAAAATCGATAGTTAATCTACTCTTTCCAGTAGTGCTTATTTGGGGAGCAATGTACGGTGATTTACGGTACATAAATATTTGATGGTGTGTAGAATATCATCAAGTGTGTGAGTTGATTAAGGAGAGATCAACTATTTATTCATTTAGTCAAATATAATTGTTTTATTTACGCGGGAGGATATGATTATCGCCGGCTGCATGGCCGTGCCTTGTGAAGGCGGTGAGTCATTGAGCTGGGGCCCATAAAAAAAGCGAGGAATTTTAGGATCAAAAGAAGTTCTGACATTTGTATATATGAATATTTATTAATAGATAGGAATGTAAATTTAATATAGGAGGTAATTTTAATTTTCCACTCAAATTATACGAGTTTTCTCTCTGTGTTCATTTAATTTAGAATCATTACTCACTTTCTGCAGACTTTGAGAAATGTTGCACTTAACTTATCATTTTAAAATCTAGCCCTCCCCTTTGGCATAACAATTATGATTTTTATCTACGAAAATATTTCTCAGTCAGGTTTTTATTTGTAGTTTACTTATTTAGCATTATTTGTATATTACTAACAATTGAGTAGATTATGAAGAAAATAAGAATCACGAAAGTTCTTTGAGATGTAATATTCTGACAATCAGTCAATAAAGAAAATTAATAAGCAACTTAGAAAAAGAAAGAAACATGCATTCTTTTTATTGATGAAATAAATTTTTATTTAACACATTAGGATTAAGAAGGAGTAGAAAATGAAAACTTTATTGATGAAATTTGGAAAAAGGAACCGGCCTTCTTTATAATGGATTAACATGAATTATTGAAACAGCGTGATTATACAGACTTGATTAATATTTTAACTGCGAAAATTTTGTGAGTGAGTTGTATTTAAATATTACTTTGAACGATTGTTGTAATAACTTGCTAATTTCAGCTAAAAATTCGTTTTATGTCCTTTATATTGTTTGTTAAGTTCGCAAAATAGAAGACGGACTTGAACGAGCTATTGCGTAA